>CANTUZ010000003.1:116419389-117660389 GCA_947846985.1 Fratercula arctica
CAAGAAGGACAGGGAACTGCTGGAGAGGGGACAGCAAAGGGCTACGAAGATGATGAGGGGATTGGAACACCTCTCTTATGAAGAAATGCTGAGGGATTTGGGTCTCTTCAGTCTGGAAAAATACGGCTGAGGGGGGATCTTATCAACACTTATCAATACTTAAAGGATGGGTGTCAGGAGGATGGGACCAGGCTCTTTTTAGTGGTGCCCAGTGACAGGACAAGAGGTAATGGGCACAAACTTGAGCATAGGAAGTTCCATCTAAACATGGGGAGGAACTTCTTTACTTTGAGGGTGGCGGAGCACTGGAACAGGCTGCCCAGAGAGGTGGTGGAGTCTCCGTCTCTGGAGACATTCCAAACCCGCCTGGACGCGTTCCTGTGCAACCTGCTCTGGGTGACCCTGCTCTGGCAGGGGTTGGACTAGATGATCTCCAGAGATGCCTTCCAACCCCTACCGTTCTGTGATTCTGTGAAAAATAAGTTACTATAGATATTACAGATGCAATGAGGTACCCCACCAGGTCTTCAGCTTCATGAGGTTGTAGATCTCCTGTAGGATGGATTGCTATACTCATCCAGACTGGTGCAGATGTCTGAGTTACCTCAGGCGTTTGAATCAGCACTAGACACTAGAGTGTAGGCAGCTGAACCTCTACCGCTGTTAATTTATTGTGTACTAAATGGTGAAGCATTTTGCAGAGGCAGCAGGAACACAGTGAGTCAGCAGGTTGTGGGGATCAGTGAGTCATGCAGCAGTGAGGTACCCGTGTGTCCTGTCCTCCAGCCATCCACCATGGGCATCCCTGTGCTTCACGGAGGGGCGGCGGAGATTCGCCCCAGTGGGTGATGGGATTTTGAGGACTTAAAAGTTAAACAAAAATTGAAAAGAGGACAGCTTCAGACTAAGCCAGGGGAACAGCTGCTGATAGTGAGCTTTACAGTATTGCTAAGTGATGTGGAGGAAGCCCTATTACTCTTGACTGCCTAATTGGATGGGATATTGCTGCAGAAACCATATTAGGGGACAATCCTGCACTATCAGCATGAACTGGGTGAGCTAATGGCTGTTTTTCCTATGCAGTGCCTGTGATCAAATCAGAATGGCAATCTAGCTGGAATGAGCAAAAAAGAAATTACATAGTGGATTTCATGGGAAATTAAGGCTTTGGGTTGCTGTACATATCAGCAGTCTTGAGTAAATTTAAACCTGTGTGTATTTTCTGGCATTTTGTACTTTTCTCTTTCTAAATCTTCAGCCTGATGTAGTTCCTTCAGTGGTTAGATACAGTTTTTTATTTCATTTTTATTGTACAGTTGAGGCAAATATTTAAGGAAAAGAAGTGGGGGGTTGGGAGAGGACCAAAAGTTAATGTTATAGCTTTTTAATTAGAAGTCTTTTAAATTACAGCAATTTTATACTGTAGTAAGTTTTCAGGGCCATTTAGATTCTAAAATACCTGCCAACTGGGAAAGCCAGCAGTTCAGTTGTTTTATTTTTCCTCCATTACATCTGCAGCAGAATGTGGCTTTTATAGATGTTAGCTTTTCCCTCAATGTTTCCTGCTGATGTGTCTGTTTGTGCCACTGCAGTCTTCAAAACGCTGGTACCCTGTTGTTGTCGTCACGTGATTATCACCTCTAATTGTCTTTGTTCGTGTTTAGGTAGGGAATTCTTGTGGGTAATGCCATTTAAGGTGATTGGGTCGGTGTGTACCAGGAGGAGGAGATACCCATTAAATATTCTTGCCCATCTGCCTTCAGTCTGCTCCGCACGGGGGGTTTCTTGCCTTCTCCCCTTGTTTGCTGGTGCCTGGAAGAGTCGTCTGGAACCAGTGACGTTGCCATCGGTACAGCCCGATGGAGTGCTAAATGAGAGGCAAGTCATGTTAACAGTCTCGCACAACCCTACGTCTCATGAATATTTTAGTTTACTGGCAGAGCTCCTGTTGTGCTCGTACGGTCCGTACTGTGTATAGCAGCAGTGCTCTGGAATATAATTGGTGAACAGGGAATAAAATGGTGTTTCATATTTGGAAATTTTCTGTTATTTGTAGAAATAAGCTTGGTAAATTAACGTAATGTTAACAGGAAAATCCAGGGGAATAGGTTTCAGTCAGGTCAGAGTCACAGGGCATCAAGTGGGGTTTGATACGAGATTAGGTCAACTCTACATTGAACTACCAAATACACAGCTAAAATAAATCAAAGAGTCGAAAATATTAAAAATCAGACCTGGTTATTATCACCCTGCCTTTTGATGAAGAAAAGACTGCTCAAAAACACACAGGCAAAAGCACCCTCAACAATTTGCTATGGGAGCTTTCTATTTTTTAAGCTTAACAATGATGCAAGAGTTTGTTTTCCTGAGGGTGCAGGGCTGTTGTTCGGTTTTATTCCTTAATCTTCAGAAAGTGTAGATGAGACAACGTGAAGTAATAATCGAGACAACGTGAAGTAATAATCAGAGCGCGGAACCCTGATGTAAGTAGATCAGACGCTCCAAAAAGCCTCTCATTGCATTCGGCAAATGCCTACAGTATCTGTCAGTACCGTTTTGTATTAAACCGCTGGCTGACGTGGCTGGGACGGGACGTCAGAGAAGGTTACAGGACGCTGGATGATATGCAGGAGGCCACCTGTTGTATATGGACAAGATGATCTGGTGTGCAAGACAGCTAGAGATATTCCAGTTGTTTCCCTGGATTTTATTGTCTTTTTTTTTAAATACAGTTATATTCTCATAGAGAAACATTTATATTCTGGTTTTGTCTTAGTTTGTCTTTCCCAAGTGGCTTGTGTGTGTCAGAGGAAGCCTATGGTCTTCACTTCTTCTATTTATAGCTTGCTGGGTTAATGCTGTTGCTGTTGATTATTCATAAAGTGTTATTTTACCAAACTGTTTTCATGACAGCTAGGTAAAATTGGAGAGAGAAAAACCTATATTTAATTATTAATGTGGCCAGTGTGATTTGTAGTGGCTGTTGTTGATGTGTTTTCCAGTACATGCAAAAAAACCCCATTTGAGCACTTTTTACTCAGTTTGTGAGACGCTTTTTCAAAATAGGTCCCTCTTGTGAGTCTCTTACTTCTGGGCTACGTGTGTGAACCCTGGCTGAAGGCTGGCTGCAGAGATGGGCTGCCTAAACAGGATTGAAAATGTCCCCGTTCAGTAAAATATGACCCTTTGAAGAGGCCGCAGCTGCTGCCCGCGCCATCCATCACCAGCATTTGGGTGAAGGTGGTGGGCTCAGCGAGAGCCTTCCTCCAGGAACACGGCCAGCGCTCTCCCTTCCCTTTGCACGCCGTGACCTGATTTTCCGTGATTTCAAGTTTTCCTGCGTAGTAACACTTGGAGAAAAAGAAAAAATAAATAAAGGTTATGCTGTGTATGTCCCTTGGACTCCTAACCCAGAGGTAAGGGTCTCTCCTGGCTGACTGATGTCCCTTCAGCCAGGGAAGAATTTTAAAGGGTCTGTGTGGCTCAGATACATCTCCGGCTGACAGCTCTGTTGCAGAGGGTTGTTTTAAATGCGAGTTAACTGTCAACACTGAAGCACACGGCATGAGGAGAAAGCCTAAGTAGTACGCTTAAAAGTTTGGCCATGGTGTACTTTGAAGCCTTCGTCTCGCACGCTCTGGGCCACGCCGGAGCAGGAGCCAGCCAGCCATGGCCGGGCGAAGCGAACGCCAACGGAGAGGGGAGTCTGAAACGAGGTGCTTCCCTCCTCCCGCTTCTTTCTCTGCTGGGGCGTTTGGCGCACGTGGCTTGAAATGAATGAAAAAATTTGGCAACTTGATTGGCAGGTCACCTTTGAGAGGCAGCCAAGTCCTACAGTGGTTATCGGGCAGATCCTCGCTGGGAAGGCATGCCATCGCCCGCGGCCGCACAATAAACACAGATGCGGCAAAGACAAATAGCGGGCAGAAAGGAGAATTTGAATGGGAAGCAAAAGCAGCTTTTGCATGGACGCGTGACTGGAAAATTTAGTAAACCAAGCAAATTGCTTACCAGAAGCTTAAATAGGATTCCTCTGGTATCCAGCCGGATTCACGATGAGTGAGCGATTTATAAACCAGCACATCCACAAAGAGAAATAGCTTCGCTGAAACCAGCCAGCGAGCGCCTTAGTAATGCACTGAAATCACATCAATAAATAACTTTTTTTTAAAAATAATACTTTAACGTTTCGGGTTGTTAGCAGCATATTTCTGCGGCCTTGAACTTTGCAAGTGTGTTCTAAAGCAAAATATTTAAACAGCATTTTCTGCGTTTGTAAAGTACTGACTTGAAAGTTGTGTCGGGTCTTGTGCAGGGGTTGATGAATCACCGATGCCCGAGGCTGCGCGGAGAATCCAGGTCGGGCTTTGTTTTCAGGTGTTAGTGATTCATTGGTAGTTTCTGGAGAAATAAAGAAACTCGAATTGTGGTCGGGGCAGGTAACAAAGCCTTCCACTTCAACTTTTAATCCTGGAAAATAAAATAGATTTTCAACTGAGAAAAAAAAAAAACCAAACAGCAAAAATGTATTGCATAAAAGTAATAGAGGGAGGATTACTCTGAACTGGGCAGAGGAGAGCAGTTATCACTTGAAGATAAGCTCTGGGTAAAGGCAGACTTAATTTTAAAGCTTTTTAGGGCAGTGGACAAAAGAGTTATTTGGCGTAGATCAAAGGTCTCTTCTCCACTTTAGCTTGTTAATTGTTGTGCTGGATGTTGCTATTTAGGTACCAATTTGGTAACTATTAAGAATTTTTCCAAGGATAATGAAGATGCCCCCAATGAGCCTTGCTGGCCCAGTTCCACTCAGTATTGCTGTATTCATGCGTATGGAAATCTCCATGGTGAGGAGAGTCGGGTCTTGCATCCTGTGACCAAGGGACTTCTGAAGGTCTTCTGTAGGTGGAGTAGAAAGTTAGAAGTGGCCAAGCTCAGGGAGGGAGGTTTCCCCTCGGCTTGTGGGTATGTCTGTACTGTAAGCCCTGCCAAGTTCTTCAGCATTCGCCACCTTCTCAGGTGGGTTGTGCAGCCCTGTGTGAGCTGGGTTGTAGAAAGCCGGCGGGGTTAGTCCTGTCTGCGGTGCGGTGCTCTGAGGCCACAGAGGGCACTGAAACCGCATTTGGTCCGAGAGAACTGATCCCTTCCTCCCTTCTCCATCAGCCTGATTTGTAACGGCCAGGCTGCCACCAGAACCGAGTTAGCTGATTTAAAGGCACTATAACTGCGGTGGAACCATGTCTTCGGTTTGATGAAGCAAATCATTTGACATTAAATATCGGGGAGGCAATTGGTAGCACCAGCTCTGACTCAGGTGTGGGAATGAGTCAGCTGTTTGGCACGTATTCATTTTTAATCGTTGCTGACATTGCTTTTGGAAAGAAGATGCATTTTTCTGCCTGCCTTGTTTATTATAAACAATGCACGTTATCCTTGTAAAACAAAAGTAATAACGTCTGCCAAACAAAGTGTTGAGAAATTGAAGCTTGACAAATGCAGATAAATTCAGAAATTAAGCCTTGATTTTCAACAGTGAGGGCAATTGACTAAGAGGTCAATATACCAAGAGATTTTTGCACTAAATCTCCATCACTGTTGATTTTTATGTGAAGATTAGATGTTTCTTTACAAGATACACTATAGATCAAACAATAATCAATTCAGGGAAGTTCTGTGGCTTCTGTTATGCAAGAGGTCAGGTTGGATGATTTCGAAAGGTCCCTTCTGGCCTTCTCTAAGAAAGAAAGACCATTAAAAAAATCACAGTTTATATAAAATACAGTTCTCCTCTTGCCTGATGCTAAATAAATTGCAAAAGCATGGTTGAAGAAGTCTGACAGATTGTTCAGAACACGATTAAGGAATCGCAGCTACGCTGGAGACCAGGACACACAGTATTTTGAGGTTAAGCAAATTAAGTTTGTTTCTAGTACAATAAATATCTATTCACAACCCACATGGTTATAATTTCTCTCCCTATCTAAGTCTTCGAGAACATAGTTTTAGAATAGAGATTCAAAGCCCTGTGTCACTTCTCCATGTGTGAATTGCTCTTTTCTCTTCTGTACAGATGACACTGCAGGGTCTACTGTAGATTAGTGCATTGGGAAGCATACACAGTTCTGTGGGGTTTGTTTACTTTTCTTTGGTTTGCTCTGGTGTCATCTTGGTTGGTAATAACAAGGTCAAAGAAATTTGGCCGCCATGTGGAGCATGCTGTGGGGTGGGTAGCAATGCTTTTTACTGCCCTGGAATGGGGCAGGATTCCCCTCTGCAGCTTCGTGGCCGTGGCACGTTGCCTTCACCCGAAGAGCTGAGCTACTGACTGCCATCTTCATTCGATACCTTTGTGCAATCTTTCAAATATTCAGGACCAAAGTTTTGCAACAACTTAGACAAAGGCCAGGACCTTGCATTAAAAGTCCAATTTGCCAGGAAAGTAAAAGAGGAGACACAGAGAAGATGCATCAGACCATCCTTATAATGGTTGGTTGATGTTGCTGGGGGTATGCACAACAACTTGAGTAGTAGCTCGCTGTAGCCACGACTTCTGTACCACGTCCCAAGAGCGTTGAGTCTGCTGGTCTCCAGCAGGCGATGTTTTGTGTTGCTGCAGGCTGCTCGAAGTGTGCAGTGACTGTGAAGGTGCCCGCTCTGGCCCTTGCTGCCCTATGGCGTGGAGGCCCTGAAGGTGAGCAGTGGGGTGGAGAACAGCAGTGCTGGCAGAATTCCCTGTGATTTTAGTGTCACTCTATGCTGGAAAGCAATGGCAGCTCCGGCAAAGTACTGCACGGAACAGAACAGGATACAGCCCCAGCACCTCTTAATTATTTTTGTAATATGTGTTCCAGAGTTTAGGCTGCTGATGCACTAATCTTCTTTTTCACTCTTCCCCCTATATAACCGTGTAGTCACTTATTAGGTTAGGCAATGCAGCGTTCTTTTTATTTTCATTCCGGTTGTCCTTTTGTTCTTGTGCTCCCTCAAGCAGATATTTTCCAGAGGCAATTTTGTGATGCTTAAGAAAATGCAGAAACGCCACCTCGAATCTGAGAGTAATGTGGGCTAAGGCTCATGATATGAGTCATATTTGTTGGAGACAAAAGACCTAACACTGGCGTAGTAACAGGCATATGGAATGTTAGGGACTGTTATCACCATTAAAGTGAAGACGTCGTGATTATTCCTGCTCGAGCATGCGTCCAGACTGATAATACCAAGCCTGTTACGTTGATTTTGCAGGATTTACTGCTATGGAACAGCCAAGCTGAGTTCCTTTCTCTCTAGTCCTTCAGAAGAAAGCCAAAAAATTATTTATTTTTATTGCCGATGTCGATGGTTCATTGTGCAGTGCACATGTGATAGTGTGGGGTCCAGGCAGCTCTTATCTATGTATCCCATTAGCCAAGTCACAGCACCTCTTTGCATCTCTTTCTCTGCCATCCTCTTCTGTAATCTTTTTGAGCTAGAGACTCTCTCCCGAGGCAGGTGCTCTTTCTTATGTATTCCTGGCATGTCTAGCCCCAGCTGGGATTGTAAGATGCCGCTGTAATACAAATAAACAAATAATAATAACTAGAGATAAGAAGAAAAAAGTATCCAGCTTGAAATATGGATCCCAAGGTGCCTGACAGAGGGAAGACTAAGCAAGTCTTACACAGAGGTCACTGAAGGAAAATAAATAAGGATGCTCAGCTGTCAGATTTACAGGCTCCTGGGAAAGCTGCAATTAATAAAATATAGTAATTAAGAAGTGTGAAGAAAATCTTAAAGCTTAATGCATGGAAAATATGTGTATATATCCCAAGAATAAACATTACATTGAGAAAAGATGAAGTTTATATATGCATAGCATAGGCAAGCTCAGAATGGCTGTTGTAGCTGAGGAAAGATTTATGATGCTCTGACATGAGGCACTGAACACATTATCAGTATGTAATACATTAGTCGTTACGCGGTACCTCCAGTGTTTCTAATGGAGTCACAAACTTAAAACGTTTCAGTAGCTCAATATGGGATGGCTGCATGTGATTTTTTTATCAATGCAACTAAAAAGCCCTGAAAGTAGCTATAGTGGATTTTGAAGCTGTAACTGTTATTTCCAGCATGGACGTTTCGCTTTTTCAGAACCTCCTGATAGCTGTGGGGCTTTTTTCTTTTCCATCAAACACAGATTTCTTGCTACAGGTAAACATTGAAATTGGAACTTCCCCTACATTTCATATGGGAAGAGGGAAGAGGGAGTTGGTATGACCTAACCTTTGCATTTTTCTTTCAGTCAGTCACAATTCCTTTACTTTGCCATCACTGAAAAAGATGTTTTATGCAGATCACAGTTCTGTTTATCATCAGGTTGATTGATCCTTATATATTCCTTATATATTATCTGCCAGTGCCTTCCAGTGGTTGGGGATTGGGACTGAAGACTTCTTTAATTAAGTAGATTTTGTTGTTTTTTTTTTTTCATTTATTTCCTCAGCTACATGAATTAAGCTTCTTGGAGTGATTGTCATAGATTCTGTTCTTTAATCCTGAAAGCAGCTTTGTTCTCTCTCGTACTTTAACTTCAGTTAATATATTTGTTGGGAGGAGAAAGAGGAAAATTTCAGACTGGAGACAAGGCTAGGACTTAGCAGACTGAGGAAAGGGTAATGTTTGATCAGTAGGTCTTGTCTTGATATTATAGCATTGTATGATACAGCTGCTCTCATTAAAAGAAAAGGACATAGAGAGGTCATACAGGTAACGCGTCCATCAGTGTTACCACTACGCAACACACTTCGTTAGGGTACATTTCTTACCACTTTCTGTCCCAAAATTACTAAATTGGAAAATGTGAATTCCAGCTGATTTGAGAGCCAGAGTATCAGCCTTAACTCTGGATTTCTTCTTGCATTTTAAAGGCAGCCTGTAACATTACTCTGAGTGTGCTTTTTTTGTGATGGACTAGTTTTTTGGCTTTTATTTTGTGTCGGACATTGGTGCCTAAGCCCCCTGCCTCCCGGTCACTCTGCTGTTTGACTCTTCCCTAACATTGCTGTCGTGTTTTCAAGAGTGAATCCCGCTATTACTCCAGGGCGTTTTCAAAGTCCTTCTTGTGGTCAAGTTCAATTCCATTTATTTTTGACATGTGTTTCCTACTTCAGAGAGCACAGTGCATCGCTTTACATTTCTGTCAAACTTTGTTCCACAAAAACTTTATGGATCTTCTTCATTGTCCCTCTTTCTGTTGCCAAGCACTACAGTCCTTAATTTTTTTTTCTGTATATGGCATCACTCCCAGACTAGGGTGGAGGGTCAGGATGAAACACCTGTACCCCATTGTTATCATGGTGGTGAATAATTGCTTCTGGTTTATTTGTTATGCTATTTACCAGGTCCCGTGGCAGGTGATGAGCAGAGGAAGAGAGCAAGGAAGCCAGCAGAAGAAAAGTCAGTCAGTAGATTTGTGGAAATGGCTTATTTTGCAAGAAAAAGAAAAAGGAAAAAAAAAAAAAATTGGGAATATTATTTAGTATACCGTCTTTCTTCCAAGTGATCTGATTCAGAAGTAAAAATTGCTAAGGTGGAAATAGTGCCAGGAGAAGTGAGATACGATAATAGTTATGAAAAAGGAGGAACTGAAGGACTGTCATTGAATGCACAGATAGGCAATGACACTTGGGTATAGTAATCTAACGACTAGGGCCTGGGCTGAGAAAACAGGAGTTCTTTTCCTCAAAGCAGCTCTATGACCTTGAAAAATTTGCTTGACTTCTGGCATTGACACCTCCTGGGAATCATCCGTCTCACCTGTTTAGGACATAAGGTCACTGGAGTCGAGTGACGTCCTATAGCACTGGGCCAGTGCCCAGCACAGCTGGACTCCCATTTGGACCCCTAGCCATATTAAAAACAATAACACTTTAATACTCTGCCAGTCCGGGCAGGAGGATATAGGGAACCGCTGTGTGAAAACTCTGAGCAAAATAACTGCTTTTCTCCCAGCAAACCACCTGGGAGATTTGTTTTGTTTTGCTTTGATAGCTTCTGACACTGTGTCTTATATTGCGACTTGTCAAATTATGTCAAAATTGTGATATGCTGCCGTGTTACAAACCGTATTTATTGCTAATTTCACACTAAAATGTTATTTCATATCGCTTCGTAATCTGGTGCCATATTTACTGATTTCTGTATTCCATCTGGAACTTATCAGCCTTTCCATGATGTCTGCCAGTAGCCCGAAAGTTTCTTTCTTGATCTTCTCTAATACCCAGGGATAACTTCCATCTGGTCCTAGAGATTTGTTGCTTTTAAGTTCCTCTAGATTATTTTCTCTCTGTCTCGCTGGTGCTGAAATCAGCTCGGATTGTGGTTGTGACATGGGCATTTTTCCTCTTTTTCGAAAGGCGTTTAGAATATACTAATTTATTTTTGGCTTTCTGGGTATCCTGCAGTTTTCTTCAATTTTCTCTCCCATTCCTTCCCATGATTCCAATTCATGTGATTGAAATTCTTTTGTAATTCTCCATTAGGAATTAGTAAAACAGCAAAAGCAAGAAATTAATGTCCCTAGCCCATGGGGCTTTTCACAAAGTTAGATGAAATTAAAGCAAAATAATGAGTAGAGAGACAACTGAGTTTTTTATATTCTTTGATTTTCCTTTCATAATTTATGTAGTAAATATTTTCTTCTTTCTCTCTTTTTCTTTTTTCTTTTCTTTTCTTTTTGAGATACGTGACTTGTTATTCGAGGGAATTTACATACCGAATGGATTTCAGCGTTGTTTTGCTGCTTAGGGTCATGACATGTATTTATTATTTTTGAAACACAAGTAGTTTTAATTATTTTGGTGCTACTCGTGTAATTCTGGATAGCTGCTAGCAACTGAACTTTTACATTTTTGTTCATGTTATTAATAAAGTATTGGTTTTAATTTTATGAAGATTTACTGCTGCTCTTCCATGTAAATTGAAACAATAATTTACAGCAGAAATGAAGGTTTTGTACTCTGGGAGAGTCCGTTCCACATTTACTCCAGGTGATATGCTTGTTCTCCACTTTAACCACCCACTTCTATCAGATCAAAGTTCCCCGTGTAGGTATGTCAGGAGGTTGAATTACAAAAATGTTTCCATTGCCTAAACATTAATAGTGTTGATAGCATCCACTTTTCTTTTAATTCAGGTTGCTGGAAGAATATACATCCCTTAACATAAACATTGCTGCCTTTTGATCTAATATTCAGTCCTTTCGTGTCTCCACAGCTCCAAGAGATAACATGGTGCCCAGCATCTTTAAAAATACACATTTTAGCACGATGTGTCAACTGCATCGCTTGCACCAAGGGGTAGCCCTTGCAGCTAGAGACACCTTTAATCAGTGGAATTAATCACTCTGGAAATCAGCAGGAGTGCTTGGGGTGGCGAGTTACTCTTCGTCATGAGTGAGTGTAGAAGAACTGACATGTCAACTGAATTTTTTCTTGGAAACTGTATTTTCAGCATCGATCTGAGACTCCAGCTAATGTCCCCTCTGCAAGGAAGGTGGTGTGAGACCTCAGGAGCTTCTCTGTTGTTGAGTGCCCCGTAGTTGTGCCCCTCAGATTACTGCTCTGTACGTTTGTGGTCTAGAGGCAGGAAACATGGTCAGCTAAATGGCAATAATTATCTCTACTAGTAATAATTAAAAGTTGTGATTGATGCTATTTGTCACTCACATTTCTGTTTGTCCTTCTGGGGACTCACTGCATGAAGGACAGCAAATTGATCACAGGTTGAACTGTGATTTTTTTATTATTAAAAAAAGGGAGGAAAAGGAATTTAAAGTGGAAGATCAGAAGGTTAGATTACGATAGAACAGACTATTTCAGTTGGAAGGGGCCTACAACGATCATCTCACCCAGCTGCCCGACCACCTCAGGGCTGACCAAAAGTTAAAGCATGTTGTTAAGGGCATTGTCCAAATGCTCCTCAAACACTGACAGGCTTGAGGCATCGACCACCTCTCCAGGAAGCCTGTTCCAGTGCTTGACCACCCTCTTGGTAAAGAAATGCTTCCTAATGTCCAGTCTGAACCTCCCCTGATCCAGCTTTGAACCATTCCCTTGTGTCCTGTTGCTGGATCCCAGGGAGAAGAGCTCAGCACCTCCCTCTCCACGTCCCCTCCTCAGGAAGCTGGAGAGAGCCATGAGGTCACCCCTCAGCCTCCTTTGCTCCAAACTAGACAAACCAGAGTCCTCAGCTGCTCCTCACAGGACATGCCTTCCGGCCCTGTCACCACCTTTGTTACCCTCCTCTGGACTCATTTAAGGACCTTCACATCCTTCTTAAATTGTGGGGCCCAGAACTGCACACAGTATTCGAGGTTGTTGCACTGCTGTTTCTTCGCTGTGGACAGTTTATGTCTCTTTATTAAAAATTATCCGATACAGTTCATACCTTAAGCAGAGTCTAAGTTAACTTACATTAGCTCAAAGTATCTTATTTCCTAAATCAGTGGTTAATGCCACCTCAGAATATTCACTGTTATTAATTTAGTCTTAAGAATGACAGTGGGATTTCACTTTGTTTTTTCCTTTGGGTCAATATTTTCTAAATCAACTTTTGTTTTTATCCAGATTAAATTTCATTGGAGATTATTTATTTTTTTAAAACAGGTTATAAACATGTGGAGATAAGCTATCTTAAGGAAACTGATGAAAGTTTTTCAAGGGAAGCACTGAAACAAGTCTTTGAGATAGTCAATACACTAATAATCTTATTTTTTCAATAGGTCTTGCTCTTTCTCTCTTTCAGAGAAATAACAGTCTATGCAACCTGGGATTTGACAGAGAATAACAAAAGCTGTTACTCTGTTAAATTGCAAAGATATTTCAGTATTCCATTATAAAGCATCAAAAAAGAAATTAAAAAAGTAGATGGTTTATTGGAGCTTACAAAGCTGCAAAAAGGGGGAGGGAAAAGAGGAAGCAAAGAAAAGCCAAACTAAGCAGAAGCACTTTGGCAAGCGCCTCCTCACCAGTGGTGCTGAAGCCTAAATGTTGTTGCGGAGTTGCAGAAGTGCTGGACTTGCTGTTTCTTGGTAGCGCCGTTGGGTCTTTTGTTCCTAACGATTTGTTGCTGCAGAAGATTTGCTTGAAGTGAGCCGAGCTGCGGAAGCCTTGATGAGGCGGCTGCTGTTCACTGCCCCCGTTCAGAGAGAGCTTCTGCTGGAAAATCAGCTGTTGAGGGGGTGGTTGAATTCGGACGCCAGCCAGGGGTACTCCCTACCTCCCCGCTTTGGTTTCGTTAGCTTCTTCCGCTCATGAATTTAAATTTGGAGAGCGGGTCAGCAGCAGGGTTGGAATTGCGTTTGGTGCTACAGTGGAAAACTTTAAATCTTTTCTTTGATTGGGTCATTTTCAGACCTGCCCTTTTAGTTCTGCCAGGGCTAACTGCAATCAGAAGACACTCTAACTCCCTAAAATTAAAGCACTCATCTCTGAAAATAAGATTTCTAAATTTTCCAAATTTCAACTCAAGTATTGACTCAACAAATTAATATCATTTTTCCTTATTGACCCTGGTAGAACTAACTCTTGTCTTAGTTTCCCAGTTAACACAGCGTTTTATGCTCAGATGGTGCCTTGTATTAGAAATTGGTTATAGCATCAAATAGAAATGCGCATAAAACATCTTAGCATTCGTGTGAATGTAATCAAGCAGTTATAACGTGGAAAGTCTGTGTTCAAATGAAAATATTTGCAAATATGCATCTGAGGAAGAACTTGTGTAATCCTAAGCACCGTAAACACTGTAGAAGTAGTTGATATCTACTGAGAAGAACAGTTTTATATCTATAAATGTTTTTCCTAATATTTGTAGGAACACAAAATGCTTTAGTCTTTAGGATATTTTAGTCTTTTTTTGTGGAGGTTTAAATTAGAGCTTTTTTTTTTTCCTTGCTGAAAGAAAAGAGGCAAAAAGACCGGATAGGGTTAATTCTAGTAGTATCTCCAGTGCATTACCCCACCTTGTAATACTCTGAGTACAAAGACAGTAAAATTCTCTCTCACCACCAGGCACTTTCCAAAGGTACAGCCCTCTTACAAAGTACATTTCCATATGGTAATCTCCACCAAACTAGTATCTGGTATGTGAGGGCTCTGTGGGTGGTTTTTTTTTTTCTGATAAGACGCCCGTGTAGGCTTATTTCCTCACTGGCAACATGATTTCTGGAGTCCCAACCTGCTACATAGTATGACTTGTAATTAAGGATGCCTCGTGTGAAGTCATCTACATAAAGCACCATGGTAACCGAAAGACGTGTAAGTATTTTAAGGTCAGGTGTAAAAAGATGCAAACTATTAACTGGTAATTCCAAAATTGCATTTGGGAGCCTCTGTGATCTCATGCTGTAGTGAGAAATCTGGCTTTATGGCCAAGGAGATGCTATCGTCTCTGACGCTTAGGGTCTATCTCAATTTGGTGGAAGGAGATCCTCATAGCTTACACATATTCTGCAGCTGAACAAAGCCAATCTGCATGAGCCCAGCAACGCATGAGAAAGTGCTATCGCAGTGTTAATTTCCTGCTATTACAGGAATTTCCAGTGTTAAATTCCTATATTAAGAATAATTAAAAATAATCATGTTAACAAACACATCTGCTCATACACCACACATTTCCACCAGCTCCAGGATGAAGCAGCCTAATGCAAGTTCACTCTGGATTATTTCTTTTCCCTGTGAATATGTAGGTTTTTGCTCGCACAAGGAGCAGCACTTAAACAAACACCTTTCTCTCCTTACACCCTCTACTGCGTTTTATTTTGCAAAAATGCAGTGTGCCCATAAATGTTAGAAACACAAATGCCCCTCAAGCTTTAGGTTTCTGCCGGAATCTCAGTGATTAGCATGGCACCGCTGGAATTTGCTTGGCCTTTTTGCAAAAGGGCTTGCATAGGTAAGATAGCATCTACTGAACCTCTGGGAAGGGTATACGCTTGTTTGGCTTCGTCTTATATAATGCAAAACAAACAAGAAGATAAAGAAGGTATCCCGTGTTTGCGAGAGCAGTATTGGGCAGACGGTGTTTACTGCAAATGCACAGAGAACTTTTGCCTTGCATATTTATTTAGCAATAATACGCCTTCACTTCAGCGCTGCTGAAAAGTTAAAGGTCACCCTGTGTGGATTTAGTGCTGCGGGAGTGAGACTTGAATACACATTTGTAGTCCTCATCCATTTGGGAGTCTTCTCAGAACCTCAAGACTTCCTTATATGCATGGAGTTAAAAGTCTGAGGTAGCCCTGGAGGATATTTCTACTAATTCATCAGTCAGGTTCGATTTGCTGGCAATAGCTGGAAGGTGATGCCTCCCCAGCAATATATATCAGGTGATCGTCACTGTCCTACTAGCAGTGCAAGGTGCATTTCTTGTGCATTTTCTAGCGTAAACAGATAGCAACAAATACTATCACAAGAAATCCAAGTGCAAGGAGAAAAAAAAAAAAAAAGGAGCAAACCAAATAAACTCCCCAAACCATCTCCCATTCTCCCAGTGAAAGAAGATGTACTAGTGTGCACACATCTTTTACTTGAGATGTACAACCTGCCTGTACCAAAAGTGAGTCACTGCTTAATGCTCTACTGGGAGCTGCTCTGATAGGTACCGGGTATCAGCCTGGTTAGTCAATATTTGGGATGGTTTAGGATGTGTTGAAAACTCTTCAGGCTTTATGCTGTTATTTTCATTGTGGTCTGTTCAGACTAAGATAAGCTGTAGGAATACAGTCCCAACCCAGCTGAAGTGACTTGGTAGAAGTCAGAATTTCATCCCACGTCTTTGGGTAAGATCGGAGACCCCTGAAAGTGGGAGGTACTGCAGCGGGGTAGGAAGAACGCCTCAGCTTCTCAACTATATAAAATACATACTCTTATTAGAGGTACACTTACAAAAAAGTTATGTGACTTTAAAAGGGTTCCTGAAGAGCATTTTTTACAGTAACAACACTATCATCCACTGTAGTGAATGAAAACTGAGATTGTGTTGGGCAAAAAACAGTAATTCAGCAAATCACTTAATTCTTTGAATGGGAACATTTTTCTTCCAACTTTAGGCTACAAAGAATTCTTTTACATGAGTTCTGTAAGCTGCAGCAAAATGACTTCAAACAATGGGAGAAATGTTCTTCTTTATACCATCAGCTTCGGATGATTCACTTTTCAGGAAATGCGAAAAGTAGTAAGTCAGCTGCCATTGTCCCCTTCACCTGTCATATTTTCTTTCTTGTTTGTTATTTTCTCACTCAGATAATCCTACTGCTTGATCGATGTCCTCATACATGCTTTGTTTTATTGCACCTACTTAAAAGTCTCGGTGGCACTTGAAGAATAAAACTGGAGTTAATTTGATTACAGTGTTTTTAAGATGTAGCAATTACATGCAATCATTTTTAAATAATATCATTTGATAAACGTTGTGCAAACATAATGTAAGCTGCAGATAACTACTGCAAATTTATAGTAAACAACTCTATTGTATATTTTGACAAACTTTCTGGAAGCTTGACATATTAATTTAGATTTTTAAGAGAATTCGCTGCTCATAGCAATAAGAAAAGAGAACCCTATATATATTTAAAGAGTGCACATTTAGGACTATAGATTGAGTGTTTTCAGAAATTTTTAGAGTAACTGCTTTAGGTTTCTTAAGCAGGGCATAAAATTCCGGTTTTGGGATGGCCCTGGTCTACTTACCATTTTGAAATGTCTTCAGTGTACCTTGCCTGGAAAAGAAATGGGAAATTGTTCAACGCCAGCCATAAACAGCCATCTCAATGAGAGACACATAAACTTAAACGTGCTCTCCGAAGCTGTTAAGGCATCTTTGTTACCCTTGTTGAAATTCAGTAGTGAGGTTTGGCCCCCAAGTAGATGGAGGGAGTCACAAGAACAATGTGGAGCTGGGAGAACTTGAGCAAAATGAGGAATTAGCTTCTGAATTAGGGAAGGCATATTTTAATTATCTGGCTTATTTGTTTTGGTTACTTCAGACTGATTTTTGTTAACCATCGTTCTCCAAAGGGAAAGACAATAATCCATTCCCTTCAGCGACAAGATGATCCTTTGTTAGTGATGCTCTTCTTCACAATTTTTCAAGACGTGAGTGCATGTATAAATAAAAAATTAAGAGCCCTGTAAGATAACGAGCTTGCAAATATAGAGACTGCAGGTAAGCGAACTTTTTTAAATGAAGGATTTTTTAAATTAATTATTTAGGCAACACCGGAGCCTCCTAATTGAGTGCTCCACTGGCTTTCTCTTGAGGCTGGTTTAGCTCCCTTGGGAATTTAAAGCCTCTTTGAGTCTAAGCAGTGCTGTGGACCCCTGATCACAGTGGGCAGCATCACCGTGATGTGGTGAGGTATTTTTTTGTCAGCTCAGCTGCAGTAACGGCCTGTGTGCTGCCTTATAACCTGCCTCACTTCTAAAGAAAAATATGTTAACTTAAGTCTCAAATGTACACATGTGGCTTAAGCTCACTTTGCTTCTCCAGAGGGGCACGCTAAGAGAAAACACATGATATCTTACTCCAGCTTGGTTATTACTTGTTATTTTACAGTAACTCAATTGCTTGTGGTCATCTGTGTATAACCTTGGTACCGTGTAGAAGAATTCAATGTAATTTCAAAAAACTCCATTAAATTCTCATTTCAGTTTGGCCTTTGCAGAGCTGGTTATGGTTCTGGTTTGCTTCTATTTTGTGTCAGTCCAAAGGTCTTCCCCTTTCAATTTTACTGTATGCCTGTGCTGTCAGTTGGGTAAGAAACTAGAGGGTTGATATGGAAAAATTAAACTGGAATGACAAGTACTGGTTAATGTATACCAAGCATAACTCAAGTTGTTATATATGTAAAAAAATCCTTGCTGATGGAAGTTGAGTGCCATAAAATCTACATTGTATGGCATGTAAGATATGTTAACCAAAATCTTAAGGCACAATTTAAAAAAACATTACGACAGCATACAGCTATCAGAGAGAAGTATGCTTACATGTCATGTCACTGACTCTTTAATGCCTCTTCAGCTTAACCCATGTCCTATCCTTGCTCATCCTCAAGCAGGGAAGTAAACAGATGTCCCCCTGAATGATGGGCAGTAGTAGAAGTCTCCCAGCAAGAGACTATTTTTTACTTGACATGCTTTTTTTTTTGGGTGAGTTTACAGTGATAGATGAGGAATTTAGAAAACAAGAAAACTGTGTTGAAAAACAGGCAAAATGAAGTAATAATAATATATATTTTCTGTCACCTTTGTTAGAGGGCGTTTGAAGGCAGCATCTCTGTATTTTGGTTGCTTTATTTTCCCCTCAGATCCACAGTGGCTTTGTCCTGTTGGTGCCTTGGCCGCAAATGTAGTCTGTAAAGGCATAAGCCAGAAGGGATCTCAGGGTTCGGTTTGGTTTCCATCATATGCAACAAGTCTAAATTTTGACTTGGGTAGATCACTTTTGCAGTATAAGTGAAAAATCAGATTTCTCTTCCCCTTTTTGTTTCTCTGGTTTTCTTGCAATGGGTCATTGAAAGAAAGCCTGAAGGGAGATTCTGGAAAGCATTTTTCTTCCTCCTGTCTTATTTTGTACATTTGAACTACTTCAGCGATTTCTCTCTTTTTGCTGGACAACTCCTTGGAGAAATTAAGGAATTATTTATTTATGATTATTAGTTTCCTTTCAGCATTTTAAAAAATGTCTTCAATGTTTGAAGCACCCCAGCAGGCATCGCAAGCAAAATCTGTAGCAAAGAAAACAACAACAAAGCAAAAACAATGACAAATTCCATCCAAACAGGAGAAGGGAGGAGAGTTGTTCAGCAGCAGTGATTAACCAAGCTTCAACATGCTTGAGATGCCTGTGGAAACTACCTGACAAATTGATGGGGTTTATGGTATGCCCTGAAGATGAATAGTTCTGAGCTGTTGCAGTTGCAACTGAGAAGGAGACTGGTTAGCTCACAAGCCTATGTGGAAGACATTTCTTTTCATAACCTCCTCCTAGTAATAATAAAAATTAGTGTTAATCATGTTCATTACACATTGCTCCTGGAAAGTTTCTGGTGAAAGGGGAAGACGGAAGGGCGCTCCTCTGAAAATGCAGGATATGCTCCCATTTCAGGCAAGTTTCTACTGGGCAGCTTGTCCTCTTGGAAACCAGTTGGAGAAATCCTGTCCCATCCCACAAGTTCATTCATTCTGGGCTGTTTGGGTATTTATAGGGAAATATCCGCTCCTCCAGCTCGGCCTTCCTGCAGCAGGTAGTCTGTGGAGACACATCACAGGGAATAGTCTCTTCGAACTACATGAAACACAACGCTAGCTGCTGCCAACCTCCTGAATTCGCTCCATTCCTGTCTCATAATTAAATCTTGTAGCATTTTCGCTTGCGTGTGAATGAAGTGGGGTTATGCCTAATCATGAGAGACTGTCAAGCAGAAGGTTTGCCCTCTGGGCGCTCTCTGCAGTTAGTGCTTCATGATCTGTTTGGCTCGTGGCAGCTGATTTTAGCTTCCTGATTGCAATGGGGATTGTAATGGGTTGCATGGAATGAAGTTGAAACTCAGGGCAACAAAGGACAGCCTATTCCACAGGCTTAGCCAAAAGACAAGGTTAGATTTTGGTCATCGGAGCAGAGGCTGAACTGTGGCTTCCTAGAGACCTTGGGCTCACTAAAGACTAGAGATGTTAACAGAGCCTACTGGCAGAGGACCCTGGACTTCTTCACCCTTCAGCGGCCACTGAAGACAGGATACAAGGGATAAAAAAATCTGTAATTAATACTCTCTCAAAACATCCAGAACCTGATGTGTGGCCATCACATAACAAGAAACCAGTGCTACTCTAAACCCTCGCCTTCATTTCATCAGTTGTTTCTCCTTCCAATATCCAGCATCCCTGAGAGGACTGCAGCTCCGCTTGGCAGTTGTGGAGGACACATAGAGGAGCCACTCAGTCTAGTGCCAAAGGCAAGCATCCATTTCATAACAGACCTTTCATTTTCTACGGACCGTCTGAACTGTCAGAGGAGCAGGATTCTCTCTTGGTAGCAAAAGAAGCTCCCACTTCAGCTCCTGTCCTTCAGGGGTCATCCCAGAGATCCTCACTGTTTCTGATCTTCCCATTTTTAAAGCAAAAGAAAATAATTTTTCAAATCTTTCTATTTCCTTTGAATAGCCCCTTCAGATATTGCAGAATAATCGTATATTTTTGGAGATAAGGTTGCTCCATTGAGAAGGCTATGAGTGATGGCTTCCTCATGCTTCTTTAAGGTCTTGATCTTGGGTTTTTGAAGTTAAATTGCCAGAAAGGACCTTCCCTCGAAAGCACATGTAACTCCTCTGCTGGATTTTTTTTCCTTTATGCATCTAAAAAGGTCTGCATATTCTTTAGAAACCTGTGGGTTTTGCGGTCACAGAACATCAGTTACCCTAATTAAAAGAAGATTTCTGTAATGTCTTTTTATTTTAAACTATGCAAAAAATCTGCGGTGAGATGACCTAGCAGGAAAAGGCTTGAGGAATAATCCTAAATATGCCTATTGTGCCAGTCTGTAGCCATGTTACATCCAAGCGGAGGTTCCCGCGGCATTTAAGTGTATTAAGCCATCTAAAGAGATTTGCTTTCTTGGTCATGGACCTGCATTTATTTATACAGAAATGGATCTAAAAGTGTTCTAAAGAACAAGATTTTTTCCCCCCATAAGATGTACAACTAGAAAGGACCTTTCTGCTCTTTGAATCTAAACTCTTGAAATTGCATGGAATCACGCTATTTGAAGTAGATTCATAAGTGTATGAAGCACTACCGACAGACCAGGCGGAGTTTTGATCCCCATCGCTGTCTTAAGGAAGCCCTTTCAGAATTTCGTTTTTCTGCCGGTGTGTTCGCCGACAGGTCACGGCCATTTGTTACTGAGCAAACCTCATTTTGTGTTTACCCCCTATATTAACAGAGAGCAATTATACAGCTCTCCTGTCGGCTTCCTGGCCGTGTGCTCCCTGCAAGATCCACCTTCCGTGGAGCCAGATTGAACCATGAACTTATCTCTGATGGAGAACACAGTTTGCAGCTTTTAAGTCGAGATTATACCTGTTACAAAACACTGCTATTTCAGACCTGGTGAGCTCACCAGGAGGATATTAAATAGATGATCTAATCTGTTTGTTTCTCTTCCTCCTGTTGGCATCCTCTCAGTTTCGTTGTTAATCTGAGTTATGAAAATTGGACCTGAAAGGAGACCACAGCATGCAAGCTACAGCATGTCAAGAAGAAGGTAAGAAAAATGCTCAGAATATCCTGGCTAGAGATTTCTCTGGATGAAGGCAGAAGGAGAAAAATCCGCTTGTGCCACTTCGAGCATGCTCTTCTTTGGATTACTACATGGCTAAAAGGCGAAGAAACGACTGTAACTGAGAGCAATTTGGTCCTAAACACAGAAACAAGGAGGATGCACTTTTGAAATCACTGAGATATTTTTCCCTCCCTATTCCTATTCCTTTCAATGCAAAAACCAAGCAGACCCATGGCATGTCCAGTGCCAAGATCTAGAGTAGAGAAGGGGAGTCTGCCCAGCGGGGGAACTGTCGCAAGGCCAAAAGAGGGGGGTGTGCATGGTGCTCATACCATGCATGACTACAAACACAGTCCCACCTGGTTTTTCTGTAGCTGAATCAGTCCTTGAAATGACTACTGTAGGTTTATTATTTAAAGTAGATCCAAAACCACGGCAATTAAGCCAAAGTCAGCACAAGGTGAAAGGCCTTTGAACGCATAGCCAATACCATGGCAAGCACAAGAGCCTGATATCGCTGATACATAGATTTAAGGAATATCTATTCCCATTTCTGATAAAATGGGACCCTGCAGTGTTGGTCCAGCCTAGTTTAATAAGATATGAGCCACTAGGCTTTGGCTTTTTCCTTGCAGATTCATCCACCATTTTATAACAGTCGGTCGAGAGAATTTGATTAAACAGCCCTTCTCTTCCCTTTCAGGGACACGAGACCACCCTGCTGCTGTTCATCTCTAGGACTTCACAAGGTACATCCTTGATCCACAGCTCATAGGCTGATAGGTGCTACAAGAAGAAAATGCGGTACATAGGGAGGGTGTCTGTGTCTATATTCAGAAAGATAGTCTTACGAACATAAGACCTGACAGCCATTGCTTTTATTCCATCTGTTTCAGTTCCCCACCCAAACACGCGTACTCCTACCAAAGAGATAAAACCTTAAATTACTTGTATGGTCTGCAGTCAAGCTACCAACAGAACATACATATATATATATTTCGCATGAGCCAAGGCCTACTGTTCCTACTCAGCTCAGCTTCTCTCCATCATTTCAATTAGACAGAGTTTTGCTTCAGTGCGAGCTGAGTAAGAATCGTGAGTTTTGGCCCGAGACTGCTTCAGCAGTTAACGTGTCTCACTTTATTTTACTGCACAGCAGTTTGCCAGATATACCATATTGGAGGCGCGTTGATCTTTGTCGCTTCCAAAACTGACACTTCCTTTTCCAGTCCTGCCTTTTAAACTATTTCAGCTGGACAACACCAAGCTTTTGAAAAATGCTGGTATTCCCCCCCCCCGCTTCTGAAATTATTTTAATTCAAGGGCTTAGTCAACACTTAAATCTTACTGATCCAGCCACTCCAGTTCAGGTTGTGATTTTTATTTTATTAGAAAACATAGTGATGCTGGTATGAAGCCATATTACAAATGCTGATACACCCTTGGCTAATTTTGTGATAGAATGACATGCCAAAACCTCTTTTTCTACCCATCATCTATATTTCTATGTTGTTTCTAATTTGGGTGTTAACGTTCTGGCTTTCTCTTAGTTGCAGAATTAGTACTGGTCATATTGGTACGGCTTATGCGAATACAACCCTCTAGTATAGGCAGGGCCATAATCTTTTGTAAAGCCATTATGAAAGGTCAGGAAAAGGTGGTCTGAAGGACTTTATTACAGAGTTGTAGGACTAGTACCACGTGCTGTTCACTGGAATTTTAGGCAATAAGGCACTCCATCTCCTTCCCAAGTGGGCCAGAATTGAGGATGCTTTGACTCCTTGCCACACTGGATTTTTAATTTCCTTTTACGTTTCAGGTGGGTCTGGCAAAGGGTGGGATGCGAGGAGAGCATGTCTTTCTGTAAATTGTGGCTTGAGAGTAATAAAGCAGCTGCTGTTGGTCTTTTGCCTTGTTACCTCTGTGCACCGTTTTATTTATCTCAGCTTTGGAACATGGGGAATTTGCATGTGTACGTGCCTTTTTCTTGTAAAACGAAACGAGGATAGCCTAATTTCATTTTTTTCATTGAGAGGAATTCCCTTTTTATAGCCATTCTTTCTTTCTAATGTAGGCCATTGCATTTATTTATGGTTGTTTTATTTGGGGGTGGGTGAAATCAATAAATGACATTGGTTTGTGCGTCCACTGGGATGTGCACATGAAGCTGTGTCTCCTTCTGTGTAGCTCTTGTTAAAATACAAAACCATATTTATTTTCAGTATGAACAAAGACAGAGAGAGAAGTTTATCCCAGTGTATTATCTTGAACGCCACGTTACCTAAAGGCTGATGATATAGAAATAATTGAAAGTAAGTACTGCAAAATTGTTGAGATAAATTTTGACATAAAAATGTAGGTTGGTTCATAAAAAGTTGCAGTGACAATAGGTTATAGTGACAGCTTTTCAACAACTGTATAAGCCTCCAGATGGAAGGGAATTTGGCTTAATGAATTATAGGCAGTCTGTGTAACACAAGCTCCTTTTATAGGAGCAGATCAGAAAAAAGAATAAACTTATTCATACTGGCATGTGTTAAATAACATCATTGTTAAAAAAATAGAGTTGAAAAGAGACTGAGAAATGTGGGGCTTAAAAAAAAATAATCCTCTGTTAATATCTCAGGACCTTTGGTGTCCCAAGCAGGGCACTGGGCTGCTGTTGTTTCGGCATTATCTGATAACGAACATTGTCATCGGCCAACTGCGGAGGCTCACAGCCTTCTGGTGATGAGGTGACTCCGCTGCAGGACCTTCTTCTTTTTGTCTTTGCTCTAAATCCATCGGGGATGGCACAAAACCCTCATGTTCTGGTTTTAATTTGCTTCCTCTCCCGGTGCAGTCTGCTAAGGAGGTTGGTTGCGATGCCTGTTCATGCCTTCACGGTCTCTCCCTGTGCCTTTGCCCTGGGTATGGAGCAGCCTTTGCTGGTGAAGGTTGGTACTTACACCTGGGGACAGATAGTCAGGGCTCCTGAGAGCGGTTTTTTTCCAAGCTGTGCCACAGACAGGCTGCATGACCTTGGCAAATTACTTAATATCTGCTTTCCCATCCAGAAAATGATGATGATACTTACCTGCCTCCCAGGAGAAGCATTTGGACTTCATTAAGGATTAGGACGTGCTTTTAGTTTAGTTAGTTGTGTTGAAATGTGCTTGGTAAGCAAAAGTTATTGTTAAATAATGAATGAGGAGAAATGCTGTCAAAGTAATATAAAGGACTGAGCCAGTGCTCAGAGCGGTAACGAAATGAAAATCACACGCGCCGTGATGTCAGAGCCGGGGAGTACGACTGAAAACTAAGAATAAGCAGCAGATGTCAGTGACTCATTAAAATAACAAACTTGTATTTCTAATTTTGTCAACGTACTGTCGCACTTTTGATAGGACGGATTAACCGCTGATGAGCTTGTGGCTGTGAGTTAAGGACATAGTTATAGCCTTCAGCCTGCATTACTGAAGCTGTAGCTGGTTTACGAGACAGTATTAAAATCCGCAGATTTAAGATTTAGAAATGTGGGAAATTTCTGTGAAACTACTAGTCGTGGATGCATAAAATAGTAAGTTATCTGGGTAGGCAGTGATGGGTAGGGAATATTTTTCTAGCAGGTCTGTGACTTTAGACGTTTGCAGGTGGCCTGTTTTGCATATTCCAACTCAAGTGAGCAGTGGTGTGATAGACGGGTGCATTTGCTGTGGATGTGGTACCGATACTAAATATTAGGTATTTTCTTACAGCAATAACCAGAAAGATGTGCAGCCAAGCACTTATTTATCCCAGTCCCTGTTTCATGAGCACAGGCATCTTAATTGTACTGGCAAAGCAGATGTGTGTGTTTTGTCAGCGCAACTGTGTGTTTTTGATAATCCATCTCCTCAAACTCTGCAAGGGCTCGTTTTTCTCAGCATATTTTATACTTAGCAGCACCTGGATCATTACCCGTGCACCTCATGAAACCTTTTTTCTTATTCATTTTCCTAATTAACAGCCTGTGCCTGCCACGTGTGGATAATAACACTGGCATCCTCACGCAGGTAGGAGTCTCTCAATTTTCCCTTTGCATCTCTAAAACAACCTAAGAGATTTTTTTTTGTTGTTGAGATGTTTTTTCATACGGAGCCCTGACCTCTGCCGAGACACGCTGCAGGGAGCTGGGGGTCCTGCCGAACACCGGCGCTGAGCCACCGCCACTGCTGCCGGCTTCTGCCCGCCGCCCCCGGCATGTCAGGGAGGAAGAAGAGAGAGCAAGAGCTGAGCGGCTCCGCGGCGTCGGTCAGCCTTTGCCTCGCCCCAGGCATCGCGTCTCTGCCGGAGCACAACGGCGCGTTGTACGACGCTGAATGACAAGCGGCTCTATATTAAGAAAAACATGAAAACGCAGCTTATTAGAAGCCACGGGGTTGATTGAAAGCGTAATAAATGGCAGCCTACCAACAAAGATTGTTGCTCTGGGTAGATAATCTGATTAGTAAATATTTATTTCATTACAAAGTCTCTTTTATGGTTTGATCCGGGTTCAGTCAACAATTCTAAGTGACCTCTTCAGCATTTTAAATTGGATCTGGAGGTTCTGCCGGTTGAACCAGGGATACCATAAACAAATAAGAGGTTCAGTGCAATGGGAGGCAGTGGTATGAAATGCAGTAGTATTTATTTAGAGAATCCTCACAGGACGTCTGCTGTTTGATTAGGGAGTTTGTTTGCTGTGAACTCCTAACTTGTTTAATCTTAAACTTTGAGAAGATACAGAAATATTGCACTCATCCAGTGACAACTAAAAAGCATTAACTCTTCAATTGCTGCTGTGTGGGCACCCATTTCACTGGTGCAGCTCGCTGACATACCTCATAACCTAATGGCCAGCAAATTCTACTGTACCTGGATTCTTCAAGCAGTGTAGCAAATGCTTTTTGCCCAGGCGTGTCTGGTATAATCAGCTATCAAGAAGAAAGGGAAAACATACAATTTTTATCGGCTTTGATGATGCATTATATGTAGTGAAGCAAACAAATCAGAAAATCTTAATAGTTGCATTATAAATACATATCACACAGTCATTGTTCTCAGCCTCCATGAACTCTTCAATATAATGCTTAAGGTCTGCATAAGAAATAATAAAAGCATTTTTACTTTGTCCAGTGGCAGTGTATCAGATAAATGAATGCAGATTTAAAGAAGAGTGCAGTACTTTCTCCCACTGGAGATTGTGGTTTTAGCTTTAAATGCAGAAAATGCTTAAGAGAACGTTATGAAATATAATAAAGTTCTCCTTCCCTGAGCTCACACTCTCAATCTGAAATTGTATTGAGGGAATTTGAGTTTCAATAGTGTCCTTACAGAGCAGCTATGCTTATTACTTAGATATTAGAGGTGCCCGGTTGATGTACAAGCATTTGAATTCCAAAGGGAAATAAAGTCTGTATTTTCTGCTTATTATTGTACAATATTGTAGGCACTCTGCAGTAAGTGTCTGAAAAAAATCATTCTTTTTCCCTTCTAACTTTCACCACCTAACGTGTTGTCTTGGCTTCCTACCTCTGCTGCAAAAGAAGACATCAGCTTAAATTTCCAATTCCCTAGTTAGAGGTTACGTGCATTATAACACTATTACAGCTAATGTTGTTTATGTACTTAATTCTTTGTGCTAACAGTGGTGGCCACAGTTTGAAGTCGTCGTGCCACCTAGGTGCTCAAGGAAAGTACTAAAATTACCCAAGAGCAGGCTGAGAAACAGGCAACGTGTCCTCTCCTGTTTTGTCTCTTCCGACGCTGACTTTTAACATCCTGCTAAGTTTGCCTTGTCAATACAGGTGCACAGCAGCTAGCATAGCGGTAGGACGGCTTGCTCAAAGAAGCAGAAGCAAAACCATGCAGCAGGCACGTGGATGTACTTGGAAGGACCTGCTCTGGGTAAAAATGCCTTGTCACATCCCTCACCATCTCATTTTCACTTGCATATGCTCCTGCGGCGCTGCAGGAATATGCTTGCTCACGGCCTGGCTCGTGAACCCGAATCCCAGTCGTCCTCCTTCCCACCCCGCGTGCTAGAAATGAAAAAAAGGGAAGAGTAAACCCGAGCGAAAGCTCTCGGCTCTCTGTACTCTCCGCGTGAAATGGAGCGTGGAGGAGAGTGCTCCAGGCAAGCAGCAGCTCCGAGTTAACCGCCAGGTCAACGTGGAAGGCCAGGAGCTGGTCTGTGTGCTCCCAGCGTGTAACCGAGGCGATGCTCACCGCCTTTTGCAATGGATAGGATTATTTATAAATGATGCATGAAGGGATTTTGAGGTCTGTGAAGGCAGTGCCGTGGCAGGATCAGAAAGCGCTTGAAGGTGTTCATTCAGCCAAGCTCCTTGGCCATGTTTTCCACAGCCCAAAATAAGCCCCAAAATGAGAGGGAATGGAAGATTTTTGCTGGGTCTCGAAAGAACTTTCTTCGCTTCCAGTTGCACAGCCGTAAAATGAGGAATGAGCCGTGCTGTGCATATATTAGGAGAGCTCCTCTTCTCTATTTCATTTCTTTCTGTGCCCAGCAAGTACAGAAATCTTGCTGCTTAAATAAAAACTGAGGGCAGGATTCGCCCATCTGAAATGAGGGAGCTTTGGCATTGGCTTCAGTTGGGGTGGCGGGAGCTGAGCGCACACGTGGGTTTTGGTTCATGCTTCCTATGGGCAGCTTTGGTGCTTTCACATAGAACTAGCCCGCTTTGCATTTCATTAGGTCTATTTAAGCTACATATTAACTCTAGATTTGGGGGGGCTTAGCCCCTGAGGTCATATAAGAGTGTTTGACAAAATGCGCTTTATTTTAAACTAGTTCTCTAAAGTGATAGCCTTGTCTCAGCTACGCGAGTTGTGACCAACCTTAAAATTGCCATTTTCCCTCAATATTCCAAATAGTCAACTAAAGCAAAAATGATCTGTCTTGGACGGAAACACATTATAGGACTCATTAAAACTATATGCATTTAATGTAGGATCCATACATTAATTCTAAGCACAAATGAGCAAACATTGCTTTCCATAGATACCCTGGTGCAGTTGCTGAAACTGCGAGCCCTTCTTCTGCCAGAGTAGGTCTGCTAAACTTTAGATTGTTAAAAATGATGAAAAAATCCTTTTGACACACACAGAGGATTAAAAACAAAGATACTGTTTGTTGTGCTACTACAAACACACCCCAAAAATGAAGTTCAGGTGTTTACCTTCTGGGGTTTGAGCCTTTCCGTTACTGACTTCTTCCCAACCAAAGCACTAATGAGTCATCTTCTTTGTTAGTCACACAGAATCACAGGATGGTTTGGGTTGGAAGGGACCTTAAAGATCATCCAGTTCCAACCCCCCTGCCCTGGGCAGGGACACCTCCCACTAGACCAGGCTGCTCAAAGCCCCATCCAGCCTGGCCTTGAACACTTCCAGGGATGGGGCATCCACAGCTTCTCTGGGCAACCTGTTCCAGTGTCTCACCACCCTCACAGTGAGGAATTTCTTCCCAATATCCAGTCTAAATCTCCCCTCTTTCAGTTTGAGGCCATTACCCGGTGTCCTATCATTACGCTCCCTGATAAAGAGTCCCTCCCCATCCTTCCTGTAGGCCCCCGTTAGGTACTGGAAGGCTGCTGTAAGGTCTCCCCTTAGCCTTCTCTTCTCCAGGCTGAAAACCCGAACTCTCTCAGCCTGTCCTCATAGCAGAGGTGCTCCAGCCCTCTGATCATCTTCGTGGCCCTCATCTGGACCCCTTCTAACAGGTCCATGTCCTTCTTGTGTTGAGGACTCCAGAGCTGGGTGCAGTACTCCAGGTGGGGTCTCACCAGAGCAGAGTAGAGGGGCAGAATCACCTCCTTTGATCTGTAGTTGTCATACACTAAGATCTAGAGCTCAACGGAAAACACTAACTACCACTAGACTGGAGATACATCTGTGTCCTGGTTTGACACAACAATCTGGGATTATTACAGCTGGCAGTATGGCAATGATTTCAATTTTTTGGACCATATCTTTTGAGAGTCTGAAAAAGTGCTGTATTAAAAAATAAACATTCTTGGGCAAACGTGAAGCTGGCAGTACAGGAGAAGTTCCAGTTTTATCACTGCCGTACTGGCTGTGCCAGTCTTCATATTCAGTGATTCTATTTTGATTAAGGAAAGAGGTGGGTTCTTGTTGCAGGAGTCCATCCATGCTGTGGGTCCCCCCACCTCGCAGTACGACCTGACTTCCCCACAACGTCTCGGTCCTTTATGCAATTTAATGCATTCCAGGAAGAGGGAAGGATGTGTCTGATTATTGATCAAATCCTTTTGTGAAATCAAAAATGCAAGTGACTGTTGCATGACCTTAAGATGTCTTGCCTGAGCCTTTCTCATGCTAGCACATGTGCCTGCTTTAGGGTCCATGCTTTTTATATTTCTGGCTCATAGAAAGCCCCGTTCCTGTCAAATGCCCTGTTCCCATTGGATGTATTGAATGATATGGTTGGATCTGCTTGTCAGATGAAGTATAAAATCCTTCTTGTATCCATTTGTCTTCCTGTATACCCTTTTCTGTTCCCTTCCCCCCCCCCCCCGCCCCCCAGCATGGATATTTTTAGCCCAAGAGCTCTGATTTGTACAACTCATTTACATTTCTTTTCCCCTTTTTTTTTTTTTTTTTTTTTTTTTTTGCTTTACTTTACTCTCACGCAGTTCTGGTCACAAACTCTGCATAAGGACGACACATTCAGCCTAGTTGCTGTCTTCTGCTGCCTTACACAGCAGTGATGCCCAGGTTGTTCTCACCCTCCAAAGAGTAAAAAACTCTCCTTCCCCTGCCTCTTGGTGACCCAGAAGCCTTCCTCCCATCTTCTCCCTCCTCCACACATCCTGTCCTGCCTGTACCAGGAGGAGGATGAAAGTCACTCTTGGGTTGTAATGCATTTTATGTCTTCCTGATGTAGCAGGAAGATACAAGACCCGTAATAATTTCTCTCCCTATTAAATATTGACAGATTCTTTTCCATGACACCTTTATTCAAAGCTTAATGCCATCAGGTTTGCATCATCACTCTGTGTGTGCACGTGTTCACGTGCCAATATTCATGAATATTGAATACAATTCCCTGTATTGACGCTGAAGTGGACCGTGCATTTGAAGGCACGTATTGACATTTAGGAATTGCCGGGATCAATCGAAGTTTTTTCTCCCAAAGGAAGGAAGAGCCCTGCCAAATAAATAAAAGGTCCCTCTATGATGTGCAGCCTTTGCTGATGAAATATGCACAGGAAAGAACATGGACTTTTTTTTACCCTAAAGAACAGTTCCCTGCAAAGCCTGTAGTACACAACTCACTGAGATGGGTTGATGACTGGAGGTCGGTTTGTGAGATTTTTCCACTCTTTGTTTCATGGGTTGCTTAAAAGTAGGAAGGAAGCAGCTCTTTGGGTTGTAAGCGCCATACTCGTGGCTGCAGCCTTTAGAGTCCTGGAGATGATGAGGTGAGCTGGGGGAGCCCGAGCGCACCGCGAAGGCAGAGCTGAATCACTAATTGAGAGAACTTAATGGTATAGCCCATTCCACTGCAGCCTGATGAGCTAATTGTTTATGCTGCATTTCTCCAGCAAAATGCATTTGTATGCATTATGGCTAATAAACGCATTGGCCAAATTCAAATGGGAGCTAAGACTACGTGCATTTCCAAGGGAGTTCACTGCTGAGAGAAGACTTTCCCATCCTCTTTTCCCGTGCTTTAGTTTCAGAGTGATGGGGTTAAAGAGGTGAGGCTGTTGATAGTGCATCCTGTAAACAGTGAGTCCTCCGTGGATGGTGGTGGCTGGCAGGGGGTTGCCCCCACTTTCCCACACATTGGCACCACGTCAGGGCCTGTCAAATCTAACTATTTCGGGGCATTACTTTTCAGAGGGTTGGCGAGAAGCGGGTAGTCTGACTTGGAGGCCAGGAGTTGGCAAGTAATTTCTGGCCCTTGCTAGCTCGTCTCACTGCTGGCCTCTGCGACCGTGGGCAAAACAGCTTAACCTCGCACAGCATTTCCCTTTGCTGCAGGTACTTCCAAAGTGGAAAGGGTTTTGCTCTCTCCATAAACAAGCCTGATCCTGGCGTTGACATCAGGAATCATGTCTCCACCTTCCCGTAACGTTGTTGGGTCAGGGCTGATGATCACGTTGGCCATACTGTTGTGGCAGTCCCCTGTGGGCAGTTGGAGGGGATCTGTGACTCAGTGGAGTTGGGCTGAGGCTCCTCACTTTTGTAGGTTACTGTCTGGGGAGAAGGTGTTTTGCAGCAGTTGGGGTCTGGCCAGAGCAATGTATATCCTTGCACACTCATTTTGAAGGGTACTGAGATGTGGTTATCCCACAAACTTCTCCTTTTGCACTGGCAGGGCTCCAGGAAACTGCACGCTGTCCTTTTGTCTGTCTCACATGGGTGATACTAACCCATCAGCAGTGCACCGTCACTCATAATTCAGTTCTCTGTTCCTGCTTGTGCAGGTGGTACTTGCTGTTCCACCCAACTCACCACTCCAGGTTTTGCTAAGGTGCATTGTGAGGCACCAAAATAGCACTAATTCTGCTCAACAGGGCTGTGGAGATCACCCACAAACTGCTGTTTGGCCTCTTGCACCTTGTTTCCCTTGAGGAAAGGGTGAGCTTAGATAGCTTCCCTGGAGTCCTTGTCGCTGGGGTTTCTTTGCCCACAGTTCACCAAAGGTCTCGGCATGGAGACAAGCTCAGGCCGGTGGGACTGCATTAATTCCAGGACATGGGATGACCAGCGCTTGGCACAGAGCTCTTGTGTATAGACAGGCATCAAGGCCCAGAGTAGAGACATGGATGCTTTTGCCATCACCATCTTCACCTGATGTTTGAAGAAGCCAAACGTGGGCTCAAGAGCGCACCTGCTGCACTGTAGAGTTTTGCAACCCCTGACACCTCCTGGTCACCGGCTAACTGCTTCAAGATGGGCAGATCCACTGTGGGCCAAGTGGTGATGGAGGGCTCTCAGGCCATCCTCCCCATACTCTTCATTTAAATATAGGGGACGCTGATGAAATCCTGGTCTCCAGGGGGGTTCTAAACTGTACTGGGCCTCTTGATGGGATCCATGTTCCCATGTGGTACCCTGTCCATAGCTGTTACAGCTTCATGAATAGCAAAGACTACCAGCCTGTTGTCATGGAGGTGTTGCGGTGGTGTTCACCCATCACACACTTAGTTTGTGGGTGACAGCACATCTGAATTGAGCTCTGAGGTCAGCATCAGCCACCACTTCAGTTTTGTCATACTAACTTCTCCAGTCTCTCCTTCAGTTCTGCTCTCTGTTCGTAGTTCCTTAAGGTTCTTTCCTGACTTCCCTCTGTTAATAACTTCATACTCATATTTTACATTTTTCCCAAATCTGTCTCCTGCCCACCCATTTTGTGTCCTGGTTACTGTTGAAACTCCTTTGTGTTATGTATTCAGTAAGAAATGCCTCTCTCAATGAAACGCCTTCTGCCTGCAAACACCCCATTTCCCTGAAGACTTCCAGCAATGATTTCTGAAAATATCCACACCACTTCACGGAGAGCTTCTCTCTGGTGTATTCAGATGTCAAACTGTTTGTGTCTCGGCTTGGAGCAGACACTGTCTCATTTGTGTGCAAAGCCCTGCCGTGCACATGGGACACTTCTCAATAAATAATAGCACTGGATTCGTCTGCTGCATCCTATAGTAAAATTGGAAAATAAACCCAAAGTTTTCACAGTTAAGGACTGTCTCTCCTCGCTCTCTTCCCTGCGTTTTAAATTATTTTTTTTTGCTGTGCTTCCATTAAGCTTTTGTGATTGTGTCCTCCAGTGTGAGAGAGCTCCCCCTTGCACAAAATTGGGCTGAAAATCAGCTACAGATTTCCTATGGGGAACCTTTCTGGGAAGGGGGGAAATTCTTCGGATGGAGATGTCATTATGGTCTCTAATGACACTTTCTTCTTCTAAGCCTGAAGGCTGGGTGAGATGGAGGATGAGGTGAGGAGCAGAAGCCTGAGGCACCTTATGTGAGCTGAACCCACCACGGACATGGGAGATCTTACACCATCCCCATGAGGAAGGGAAGGACCTGTAGACGTAGGGAAGGACCCTGCTGACATAGAGCGGGGCCGAGCAGAGCTAAACTAAGCGAGCAGCACATGGTTTTTGTGCTGCGCTTATCCCTGCCACGTCCAAACTCCTTGCAGTGGTGAGACATGGAGCAACGCAGCGGCACATCAGCCACACACTGTTTGCTTCCTCCTCCCCTCCCGCCTGGCTCACTGCTGTCTCCCTTTTCCACGGGTTGAGTTGCGTGAGGCATCCTGGGTTGTTTTTTTGCCTAAGGGGAGTAAAAGAAAGCAAAACGGCGAGTTTTAGGAGCTGGGGTAGCTGTTGCAATGAATTGAGGGGTATTGTGGAAATCAGCAAAGCAACTCCACAGTGGTATCAGAAGAGCGTAAGCCACAGTGGAACCAGAAAGCCTTCTGGTCCATCTCTCCATGAATCTGCTGATTTTAATATAAAAGTGTGTGTATTTGCAGGGGAGGTGTGTGTGGAAGCAAAGGAGGCTCCGAGGGGAATTGAAAGGAGGGATGTCGTAAACCTCTGGTACCGACGTTGTGTTGCTAGAGATGCCCACGTGCCTGTGTCACCATCCCGTTTTTCTGCCTGTTGTCCCTGCTCTTCCTTCTTGAACAAGCAGGATATTTCGAGACATGAAAAATTCCTCTCTCTGAGGGGCGCTGCACAGTTAAAACAGCAACTAATCTGGGAGGTGACCAACCAGCACCATCACCCCAGGGCTCTGGGTTTGTTTGTGCCCACGAGCGTGTCTGCACAACACACCCCCTTCTCTGCTCAAGAGCCACCGGAGTATTGTAATCTAGAGGAATTCTGCTCTTGCACAGAAGCTGATTGCAGAACAAACCCTTGCTGCCTTGACCTGTGGCTTGTACAGTGGGTGGCTTTAAAATTAGGGCTTGGCAAATAATTGATCCGCCTGTTAGACTGCCAAATTGGAAAAAAATCATCACCCATGTCATTTTAAATGCTCATAGGTGACTAAACAGCACTGGGTTTGTGTCTTCCAATCGACGTGGCAGCAGCAAAATGGCGAGGAAAAAGAAAGTACAAGGAGAATGAGGTTTTAGTGTCGAATACAGGAGTCCGATGCACTCAAAATGAAGCATTAGTCATGGAACGTATACATGCCGCTGTACAGCAGTAAGTAGAAATTACTACAAGTCTGTTCTTGTAGCAGATGTTCTTGCAACTCCCCAGAACAGAGCAGTGGGACATTAATGAAGAAAGAAAATTAGAATAGGCTGGAATGGCCCACCTGGCTTGATCTTACGCTGAATTTTTGGAGAAGAAAGCAGTGAGAAGCTGGGAAGCGTGGTCAGGGACGGGACTCTGCTGTTGGAGTCCTTGGAGTGAGAAGACCTGACCTCAGTCAGAATAAAATGGGGGGGCCTCCAAGGATGGGCGACCCAGAGCCTTGGCAGTGTGTAACATGAAAGATGGCCAGCAAGGTACCTTGGGCATAAATTGTAGTTGGCACTTTAATAATCTTGCAGCCCTTGCTTTGGCAGACTGATAGATTTTTTCAGAATCAGGAGGACATTTGAAAAATGTTATTTTCTGGGCTAGATTTTAATTTGGGGGCCTGTCAACCTTGGCACTGTCCTTTCTCTTAATGTAAGGTCACCGTGATGTCCTTAGCCTGTGGAATACATGCCTCTCCCAGGGATTTAAATCTCTGAGACGTAATGTAGTTCATAGTGTTGTAAATATTTTCAGGTTTGCCAATTCGTGTGATTTGATTGCAAGTTTTGCAGTACTGTCTGATTTGGAAAGGGGAAGAGAGAATGACGGTTGTTGTTGTTGTGGCTTTTTTTCATCTGGCTTGCAAACCTCAGCTGTGAAATTGTGAAGTTATGGGGGGATGTTTGGGTTTTTTCTTGGCTAATACCGAAGATCTATTAAAAGTATCCTGAATGTATTCTTTTTTTGGAGTACTTAGGAGAAGCAGTTGCATATGCTGAGAAATGCATTTCCACGGCTCAGGATGGGTACCAGTGGGCCCATCACCTCTTGGTGTGTCACAGGGTCTGAAGGCATGTCCCCCCAGACGAGTTGTGCTCTTCATATTTGAGGACGGGAACACATTTAATTGCACAGATGAATCCAAACTGGTGCTTCCTGTCTTCTTACTGCATTTCAGTGCTGTCATTCATGTTTCTGAGATAACTTGCGTTCCAGCTCTGTCTCTCAACGAGAGCAGCCGGGTTAACCGTGTCTTCTGCAGGATGTGGGCTATTTTCCTTCAATCTTTTTTCCCAGGATTTGTGGCAGAGTCTCCTGCTGCTCCGCACGAAGCTCCCTATGCTCAGGTGTTTGATTTATCCCGGTCCTTCAGCATTACTCATTTCCTTTGCCTCTCAGTCAGCATCGCTGGCAAAATTAGAACTCTTCATGCAAATAAAGATTGTTTATATGAATGATAAAAATAGCAGCAAAGTAAGTCTTGTTGCCTTCGCTGATCTGCAACAGCTTTTTCTAGCTGGAGAGGTATCCACTTGAGACTGCCCTTTGTCTTTTACCTTTAGGCTTTTACGGAAGTATGGCAATTTTCTTCCTCTCCTAGACATTAACCTTTAGCGAGAAACAAGGTCGGGGGGTTTAGAAATCCAGATAGCTAATCTTTGCTGTTCTTCCCTTGTCAAACAAGGCTGTAGTATCCTCACAGAGATCCCGTGAGCAAGTGAAGCATTATCTCCCCTGTGCTTGCTCTCCTTAGTCTCTTTTTCTCCCTGCCTGAAGTGAAATTAAGAAACAAATTCATAAATAATCTTTCTTTGCTGCCTACATATAGTATTGTTAGATTTCGTGACGTCATAATCTCTTTCTTCGCTTCCCCTCATCTGCTATTTGGTCTTTTGTGGGGGAGGATTGTCACCGTCGTGACACAGCCATCGTCCTACAAAGCCGTGTTAAAACACTTTTTTTCACTGACTCCTGCGAGCAGAACAAGAGGTTAATGCTGATAACTTCTCCTTTATCTCAGATTTTATGTACAGATCGTGGTGGACATTTTACTTAAGCATTTCATCAAAATCAAATAATTTGCTATTCAAGGTGCATATAGGTTTTTTAAAGCCATGTGAAAGTTGTAGCGCTCTGAAAAGTGTAGTGAACTCTACCAGGCACGTAACAGAAAAATGGGCAGTTTTATTTCTGGCAGTTTTAGAATGTGTCCAGTATAAAAACTTGAAATACTATAAATATTTGGAGGCTTTTTTCAAATAACATCAGATCTAATAGGTGCTATTTAAAGTCGCTAAACATTAGGCGTTGTGTTACTCAACTGATCTTCTGAAAAATACGTTCTTCTTTTCTTGTAATTAATCTCATTAAAAAGTCTTTAGCTGGTATGGAGAAATAATGGATCTTTAATGTTTTGTTTGATATTGAAAGCAAGTTCTATAGTGAGACATTAAAAAGTAGTTTTAATGTGCCGCTCAGCATGCATGGGTACTCGCAATCGGTGGTGCCTAATGGAAGTGTGATCAAAACTGCAGCTTAGGCCAAAAAACTGCGTGAGAAATGTGCTGAGAGAGGAGGGGATGGGTAACTCAGCACCTGGGGACCAGCATCCTCCTGCTCTGCATAGAACAGCCCCAGGGGAAGCAGCACGTCCTTAATATCCGTAGTTGGCTGTTCAAGAGGTCACATATCGCATGCCATCAATGTGTGGTCCTATTTTAGGAAGAAATATAAATATAAAAAGATATATAAAAATATATATATATATATATATTGCCAGCTTTTCTTTTTTTTCCAGCATTTTTCCCAATTCAGCAAAATTCTAAAAATCTGTGATCTGAAATCTTCCTGTTTAAAAAGAAGATCTTGAAGTTTAGCCGAAGCCAAGTAAAATTGGCTGCTAAGTGTCTCTGGAATATCTTGCAATCACTTGAAACGACTGGATCCTGTTCAAACAGGTAGATCTTACTCTTCTGCGGATCTTGTTCAAACAGTTTCCCTGTCTGTTTTGGAAGCGGGAACCACCTATGACAAGTGTCCAGAGACCTACAGGATCCTGTTAGAAGAAGGCTGTGAGCCAGCCAGATCCCGAAAGAGGTGGTGTCAGCAAATCGTAAGCTTTCAGGCTAGCAAATAAAGTTGAAAAAAAGCAAGTATTTGGTGTGATAAGACACCTTTCACTGAAAGCAATTTAAAGTTACTTCATTGGCCTTTATTGTCAAAGACCAATTTATTTTGCTTGCATGTAGCAGGGTGAAGGTGATATGTTGGGAATTGAATAAGGTTTTTGATATGGTCACATGTAATTTTTTCTTAAGCAAACCAGGGAAGTGTGGTCGAGCTGAGGGGGCAGCCCAAGAGAAGGCTTTGGATGGGCTGGCCTGTGCCAAGGCTGTCCCCGTTGCCTTCCCGGCACGCATGGTGCCAGCGCGTGTGTGGATGGCGATGCACAGGGAGGAGGTGAAGGGGTTGGAGAAAACCAAGGCTCCTTTCAGTTTATCAGTGTAATACAATTGGTAAATAGAAGTGGAAGTAGGAAGGAAAAAGACAGCCGAATGCACAAATATAAAAGGGGAGCGTGCTGGCTGGAAAGCAATACTGAAACAGGAGCTTCAAGTCAGCTGGTGGGAAAAACTTTCTGGTGACAGATACAGTTAAGCACTGGATTGGGCTCCTTGGCAGGGTTTTGAATCCTCTTCTTAAGAGACTTTTAAAAACTAATGAAACATGTACACCAGGGGCAGGCTGTGTTTGTGGGTACCACCTTTGAGGTGGCTGGTAGAGCTCCTTACAGCTTTCTACTTACTCGGTTTTGGGATAATACTTTGCGGGCTGGGCTCACACCTTACCGAGTGAATATCCTCTGACAGAGGAGTGTTGGCATTGTGCGAGCTCAGCCCTCCGCCTCCTTTCTGCTGAATACTCCTTCCCGTAATTCGTAACGTATTTCTCGACAAATACTATCTGAACTCAGAATAAAGAAATACACCCGCCTGACAGTTATGGTGATGGGATTTTTATGCTTGTAGAACTGCTCTGACAACGTCTGCTTTTGCTAACGTTTTAAGTTTCCTCAAAAAAAGCATTATGGGCTTTCATATTCTTTTTAAGTAGCTGGGAGTTCAGGTAGAAGAGCTCTTGCCTCATCCCAACATGGGGAAGTTGGCGAGACAAAAACACACTTAATATGAAGAAATGGGACTGAAAGTGCGAATTTTCTTAGCTGCGTTACATACTGTTTCGGGGTCATGTAACTCTCTTCTTCACTTTCCTTAGCCGCTGTGACACTCTGTGTGATCTGTTTGGTGAAGTTCTGGAGAAACTTAGAGAGAAAGAACTGTATGAGAGCTAAATATTTTTGTTACAAACATTTATTCTGTGAACAGTTTTTATTAAAGTCCTAACATTTTCCTGTCTTCCTTAAGAGGATTTCAGGGGGATTTTCTTGCCCTTTTCCCTTCAGTTCACAGAAGTCTGCGTAGCTAGTTCTTTGGTACAAACTGGAACTTCACAGATTTCCCATTGCTACTAAATAAATTGCTGCGTTCCATTGTTGACGTGTTCGTAAAGAACTTGCATGTATAAAAACTGCAGATGAAATGTGTGGGGCCAAGAAGATGCCCTGGTCTTTGTGGTGATGCTGAATATTGTGGTCCAAGAAATGTTAAGTCGCTGCGATGTTGCTGAACACAAAAGGATAACTTCCTCTTTTTTGTGGCAGAAAATCGATGTATAGCGTCAAGACTGTATATTGACAGCTTGATTATAAAGGACACTGAATATGCTTGACCCTGGAATAGCACCAGAATGGAACAGAACAAGGCATTTATGCAGCACCAACAAGGCTAGCATGCATTAAATCCTGCTTGTTCTTCTCAGTTACATCTGATATTTTTATATCGTGTTACCATTACTGTTTCTTTTTCAGATCTCTTTGCTTTCTATTTGCTTTTCTTAGCAATTTGGCATTGGTGCTTCCTAGCGCATGTGTAGCTGGGGGTTCGTTTCTGTACCGAAGCTTTGTCACAGCACATCACTCCTGACTCTTCAGAAAGGTCTTGCACAGATTATGGGGGGAAAGTATGAGCTTACGGTTGAAGCTGAATTTTATGTGTGTTTTTTCCTTTTAATTTCCTGTAGCAGGCATAAGGTTGATGCCGCACGGGGTGGTCGCCAGTGTCCACTTCGAGACCTGAGCCTGGCAGGGGCCAGGCTGGCAGAGCTGGTGGGTCTGCGTTGCTCTGCTGAGCAGCGATTTGTTCCTCTGAGCACAACAGCAAAAGAGCAATCCCCGTGGCACGTCTTCCTGACTACCTACGTATGTTTTCCATCTCGTTTCAGGTGTTATGTACTCCCTTAACACCAACTGTGAAGTAACTGGGCACAGTGCTGGTTATCCTGCCCACTTACAGCTGGAGTAGAAGACAGAGGAATGAAATGAAAGACCGTAGTAAACCATATGATTCATTTCATCCAAAAGGGACAAAATACTAAAAATGGTAGCAAGAAAAATCTCTGCCTCTTTATTTTACTATTTTAACTCAGGGATAGCTGCAGTTACTAAAAGCATATCAGGCGGTTGCAAATGAGGGAGAAATAAGCCACAATTGTAGGGTAATTGCTAAAAACATATTTGACACCATGAAATTCCTGAGAAGTTCCAGTTTTCATAGGAGGGTGTAACCTCCTGCTTATGAGTCACTTCTGTGGCTCTGCCGCCTGCCTCATTACTGCCTGACCCCAAGCATTGCAAAACTTAATCTCTCCTTTGCCGCAGCATAAACCACGGTGACATCATATGCCATCTCCATCTCTCCTTGACGTACTCTGCTTCCCGGTACTGTTTTCTCTGACATTTCACTGCTGGCATAGTTCTCATAACACTGTTATCTCGGTTTCATAGTAGTTTTCTTATTTTCCTTTGGCAGTGAGCACAAATTCCAGAAGTTTCAAAAAAATGGGAGCTATCTATCTATCTATCTCAGCTGTTTCACCGAGCAGAGCAGTCACACCAGCCTGGGTATCCGATACACTCATCCTGAATGGGATTTCATTCTCCCTTCTCTGCACATCACTTTCTTGTTACCATCTTCAGTTCAGAAGTGACTTACTGATGTGAGAATCTCTCCCAAAGCGAAGGAGACACAAGCAGCTAAATTTTACTTTACTTTTTTTCAGCTCCTACTTTCCTGTTGTTGGTGGCTAGATAATAACATTCCTTTTTTCTTAAAAAAAAAAAAAAAAAAAAAGGCTAACATTTACAGATATATCATTCATGTTTCTCCAGTCAATAAGGAAAGGTCAATTTATGCTGTAAACAGAGCTGCGGCCGTGGTACAAGTCAGGACACCGTCCTCGCTGCAATCACAGTAACAAAAGCAGAGGAGGTGCAGCAGGATAAATATGGTCTGTGGCTCACCATGTACTTGGCACTGGTGAGGCCTCACCTCGAGTGCTGTGTTCAGTTCTGGGCCCCTCTGTACAAGAGGGACATTGCAGTGCTGGAGCGTGTCCAGAGGAGAGCTATGAAGCTGGTGAGGGGTCTGGAGACCAAGTCATATGAGGAGAGGCTGAGGGAACTGGGCATGGTTAGTTTGGAGAAGAGGAGGCTGAGGGGAGACCTCATTGCCCTCTACAACTACCTGAAAGGAGGCTGTAGAGAGGTGGGTGTTGGCCTCTTCTCCCAGGTGAATAATGCCAGGACCAGAGGAAATGATCTGAAGTTGCGGCAGGGGAGGTTTAGATTAGATATTAGGAAGAATTCCTTGACTGAAAGAGTGGTCAGGCACTGGAACAGCCTGCCCAGGGAGGTGGTTGAGTCCCCAGCCCTAGAGGTATTTAAGAAACGTCTAGATTTGGCACTTCAGGGCATGCTCTAATGACAGAGACTGTAGGGGGGCTTTTTGTTGGTTTTTTTTGTGTGTGTGTATGGTTGGACTCGATGATCTGAAAGGTCCTTTCCAACCATGAAAATTCTATGATTCTATGTAGGTGAGCATCCAGGCTCTGTGCTGGTACCCAAGGCAGCTAGATTAACATCGTCTCGAGTACTACTGGAGGTGCTACATTTGTAATTGCTTACCCATTCTGGCTCAAAAATCTCTTTTCTTTTTTTTTTTTTCTTCTCTTTGCAACAGGGCAGGAATAGCACTGTTTGAACTTGGGAGGTGGGTATTCATAATTGCCGTCCCAGTCTGGAGCTTTCTAGCAGGCACTCATTGAGCAAGAAGAAGTTGCCTTCCATGATCTCAGTGATTGTTTCTAGACTAAGCTAAAAAGGAAATTAGGTAGGGTTTTTTTACATTCCTGCAGAGCTGCTAAAGCACCGTGTGGATAAAGTTGAGTGCGCATTCATCAGGAGAGGAAACATTATCCTTTTTTTTTTATTATTTAGAGAATACTGGTGCATACAGATGAGCTTGGCTCTGGTAAGTCACTTAGGGAGACGAAACCTCAAAGCTTTGGAATCCACTTGCCATGCTATCCTCCCTCTCAGAGCAGCTTTCAGTCCTAGGGTCTTTGTAGGAAGAAGTTAGATAAATTTGGGAACTGTAATGTGTTGTGTTTATGTAGTATCCATCACAAAATGCAGCTGTCTCAGCAAGAGATTTTGCAGTGCTTAAAAAGTGCACCACGATACAAACCATCTGACGGCATGCGGGGAAGAGAACCTTACCCAATTAGAAGTACAATTTGCTACAGAGAATAAGCATGGCAAACTCATCCCTGACAAGTTGTTTGTTTAGCTCAGTTGCATTAACAAAGGAAAGCCCAAAGCGCTGCCTCCTTTTGTGCTGGATGCGTCAACATACACAGGTAAGAGATAGTCCCTAAAATAAGTATTTAATAAGGTTATGATAGAAGACAAGAGGTGGATAAAGCAAACAGAGGGAGCATAAGTGAGACCATTACATTTAACGTTATAAGCCGTGGTCACACCATCAGCCTAACTGTTCTGGAGTGTTTCATAGTCAAAATCTCACCTAAAACACCCTGATTCTTGGGAATATTGGCATAAAATCTTTGCTGACCTAAGGGATTCGGGATTTTCACTTAAATTGTATGTCTAGAATAATTACGAAACTGCACTTTTGAATATTTTATCCATAGCTTTGGTCTAGAAACAATCCAGCAAATGATGACGGGATGCAAACCGTTATTAGAGCTTATTTTTGTGCTCTTGTTTGTTGTTGTAATTTGTGGAGAAAGGCCATAAGTTAAATCTCTAATTCACAACAAGTTTTAATGTAAATCATCTCCCATTACGGTACATCATAGTGATATAATACAATATGTTAGTTTGCCCTAAGTGGATGTATTTGTCTCTATTTTCTGGCTCAGATAATAGTTACCATCTGGGTGCGTGTTTATTTTTTGTTGTTGTCGTTTCTTTTAATCATTTGTGGCGCTGCTTGTTTTAAAGCCGAAAATGAGTAAAATTTGAAACTGATTTAGGAAATTGCCTGGAGAATATCAAAGGGAACACATCAGACACTTTAAACGCTTCACATTTTTAACCTATTACTGAAAACACTTAGGTAGACTTGAGGCATGTTCCTCCCTTCCTACTCCAGTATCTGGGTCTGAATATCTTAAAAAAGCAGCAGCCCTGGGGTTGAGCATGAGAGAGCAGGGCAGAGTCCCCAGCTTCAAACCCTTCTCTTTTATCTGGACCTAGCGAATATCAGATAGTGTTGTGAAGGGCTTTGGTGTCACCCATCCCCATGTGCAGGGTGGAGAGGGATATGTCCAGCCTGACACCGAATCTGAGCGTTCGTATTTCTGTCTGCTGTGAGCGTTTGTGCGGCAGTCAGTTCTGTCTTAGGAGTTTGTGTATATAGCTGTAGCATTCGTTATCTGTGTATTTTTATATACATGTATTTTGTATATCCTCAGGCTGTTTCATTCAATCCCTTGCAAGTCTCTTTATTCCAAGCCAGTCACCAGTGCATCATATGTAGGAATGTAGGTGCCTAATTTGCACCTAAATTTTATGTAGCTGGTGAAGATGCCCCCATAAAATAAGTGCATAAATTCCTTATAAAGTCACTGGGGAGAAACAGTTGCTTTGAAGGCTCCCAAAGAGAGATCTTTCCTACCTGACTTTGGCACTTAAGTTGCTCTCAGTAGTACTGTGATCTTTTTCTTTCTGATGAAATCTCAGGGATTTGAGGTACGATACACTTTTTCTTGTTCTGCTCCAGTGCAAGACGACTGTGGTGTTCAAAGATCATAAAGAACACACTGAATTGAATTTGGCCTCTGTCAGTGAACAAAGGAGATATATTCAGTGTTCTGTTTTGGGGCACCTATAACAATATTCTAGATGTGGATTTGCGGAATGTAAATGTAGGCTCCAAACTTGCACACATTTAGATAAGGAATAGATGCTTCACAACAATGCATCTGCCTTCTGGCTGATTCCTTACACCCAGGCAGGCATATGACTGTAAAAAGCTCAAATCTCAAATCATATAACTTTGACCCTGGGTACTGAGCAAACATGACCTTATTTATTCCAGTGCACCGCTATCCATAGAGAATGCCATCACCCCTGGCGATACACAACCCTGTGTGTGCTGTTAAAACTAGTAGCACTCGCTTAGCTCCCTACTGTTGAGTCTTGCAGCACCCATGGAAGCCAAAATGAACCCTTGTTCTTCACAAACTGTCTGTGTCTCTGGGTAGTCTTCACAGCATTAACTGGATGGGTACCATACCTAACATGGCTTGTCCCTTGTAGGCCTCAGACGGTTAGCGCGTGAAGAGCTGGTGGCCGTTTGCAGGTACCTCCTACAGTTTTTGCTGGGCATACACGAGCAACGGCAAATGCACCTCTCAGCACATCTAGTGGGGACCCTCTTTTGGTTTGTCGTCTGACGTATCCTGGAAGCTTCCATTCTCTTGCCCCATGCACTAGTTTGGATGCAGCTTTCTAGACTGCTGTTGAGCCCTTTACCCAATTTAATTTTCATCATCTCATGCAGAGAAAGACAGAATTTATCCCAGCATCTTTTCTAGACATAAAATACTTGGATCATATTTTCTAATTATTTCTGTTCAGACATGGAAATCCAAATCACACAGTTCCTAATGATGTTACACGCAATGAAAGGAAGGGCCTTTTCCCAAATACTTGCCTTTTTTGTGTCATGATTAGAGACAACAAATAAATGAGAGAAAACAAGGTTTTGGTTAAATAGAAAAGTCATGGCTATTTTCTCTATTCAAACTGTTTTGATATGATAAACTGCGGAAAAAGAAATTACACATGAGAAAACACTTGAAATTACTGTTGGCATTGTCAAACAGTACCATTTGCTTGAAAAATAACGTTCAGACAAGAGTATTCTTCAGAAGCAGTGTTGAGATCAAATCCTCTGGGGTTGACTTGGGATGAGTTTGAGAAGCATTTTTCTTTGCTATGTAATTCTGTTACTGCTAATTGTGCCTCTCATGAAGGTTTCCAGGTATAGCAAGATTTATCTAGCCCACATATGTGGCCATATGATAGGTATATGTTCCTCACCGCCAATACAGATAAGCATCCAAACCGGGCAAAAGTAAAATAAAATGAAAAATAAATTGCTTGATTTTCTGTAGACATGTACCCATCAGTCTTTTGTTTGTTGTACATACTAGAGTTAAGCATGACTTTGCCCATGCTTTAGGTTCCATCATCTCTTTTAAATTTGCCTGTATAAAATATATCAGATAGGTTAGTCTTGTTTATTTGGAGATTCAAAGGTGGGGCACAGAAGCTTCATGTATCTGCATAGCAAAACTTTATTAAGTGGAACCAGCTATACTCCAACAGAAAAATGGCCAAGGGCCTTAAAGGAAATTAAAACGAGCCGTAACAATTGGAATTCACACAAGAGCATAAAGGACCCTCCTAAGATAAATAATACATGCATTAAAAAGCGTTGAACAGGAAAGAATGTGATAATGGAGATTATGTCTCAAAAGAAAAACAAAATCAGAAAATAAAAATAAGACCTTTTGAGTGAAGAACCAAGCTCTGTGACACCATGCCTACGAGGGCTTTGCGGGGAAGGCATGCCTGTACCATGGATCTCCTTCCTCCAGAGGCTGAGCTGAGAATCAAGCTCTAAAACTCTTGCAAGGGAAAGGTAACTTCGATAGTCAATCAGCCAAAGATTTCTTAGATACCAGGGGATGAAATTTGAATCTGCACTGGATTTGTATAGAAATTAAATACATTGCTCCCATAGTGGACATCATTATTGTGGGGAAAATTTCTGAAGAATTGTGGCAGATTTCTATTCATGGCATCTTAGAGATCAGGAATAGAAAGGAGTAGGAAGACGTGCCATTTAAAAGGATGCTGTTACTCAAACACTTTAGGAAAGACCTTTTAACTCTGTAATGCGGGAGATCAGAGCAGATAATACAGTGATGTCATGGCCTTATAATATCAGTACAATAGTATAAAAGCCCACATAACTTGAAGAAGGCCGTGTCTGGAATTCATGGCATTGCAGATTGAAAATCGGTCTCAAAAAGAGTCTGGTTTAGACATTAGAAAGCAAAGGGATGGAAGAAAAGGACAGAAAGGGAGTGACAGAGGGATGGCTCGGGTGGCACCTGTGGTGTTCTCTTGTTCTATGGCTCGTCTTCTACACTCCTGCCCTTCTTTCTCCTCTCTGTAGTTTCCAGCAACCTAAATGTGCTCCAGGATCTTTACATCAGTCTTAACTGCCAGAGAGCAGCAGCAGCAGCCTCTTGGCAAGTTAGGGAGAGCCAAGAGCCAGGGTAAGGGTGGGCAGGCAGGGCAGGGGCACAGTCCCACAGGACCTCATCGCATTTTGGTTACTTGCCCCTAAAATGGACTGGGTTTGACCTGTTACAGGCTGAGCTGGCTCAGGTTTGAATGCAACAAAAAGAAATGTTCTGATGCAACTGTGAAAGTTGTTGGCTTGAGGCGTAGAATTCCTTTTTTTTAAAATACAGAACACACATAAGACTAGAGAGAATCAACAGAATAGCCCAGTCCTTCTGTACACTGGCAACGCAGCCGTAGGCAGCATGTCCACGTTCACTCCATAGGCACTATCTGTAGGCTGTAAGAAATACCGAGCGCTCTATACAAATTAAGGCCGTTCTGAAATGGAACAAAAGCCATAAACTGTGTTATAACACAGAAGCACATCATCAGTGTCCTAGATTGTTGAAGCAGCAAGAAGTTTGGTAGGTGAGTATGTGCTCGTATTCCTGCAAAAGACTTTGCACCGTGACAGAGAGCACAAGAAAAACAGCCCCTGTCTGACCACAGAAAGTATCTTCTCTGATGGATCACAACCAATACACAGAGCTCAGATCTGCTTTTGAAACTGCCCTCCACCACCCCCCTGGAAGATTATCCAAGTGATGTTGGAAAAGCTCTAACTCATTAGCACTAAAAGCTTTGCGGGCTTATCCCAAGTTCATTTGAAGCCAAAGGGCATGTTTATATTGACTTGATGAGTTTTGGATCAGACACCTTGGCTCTTCACACGTGTGACATCTAGCTCCCTAGTTGTGTGCACATAAAAAGAGAGAACATAAAAGCTGTCGAGTTTCTGTGCCCTGTGATTGTCCTCGGTGGTGCTTGGTACTCTTTTCCAGAAGGCTCCTGCTACCTTCTCGCTCCAGGCTGTTTTGATGACTTAATAAGGAAAAGCTCTTGTCATCAAACAAAGCTCATCCAAATACACATCTTTCTTTGATGCATCCCAGGTCTTGGACTGAATTTCTTCAAAAGCAATAAACAGAAAAAAAAGAGAGAACAATTATCAACTTTGTGTGTAGACATCTAAGCTTCTAAAACAAAGCTTTCTTTCATGTCTTCCAAGTGTTCAAGGCTAGAAGTAGACTTTTGACCCAATTCTCTAGAGAAATTCCTTTAGAAAATAACTTCTTTGATTGCTTGTCAGGGTTTTATTTCATGCCAGTCTTACTAGACTAACAGTATAAAAAGGACAATTTCAGGAAATAGCCTTGAAGCCATCGAGAGGATGCTAATAGCTCCAGAAATAAGGAAGCTGCAGGTCAATTGGAGAACACAGAATTAGCTGAAAAAATCAGCATCAGCAGACATGCTGGCTACGTGTCGTGAAGACACATAGCTGCTTCACGCTGGTGGATATGATACACCTTTTCGTTCGCCTTACCTGTTAGAGTGGTTATCAAATTTATCCCCACCAAGGACAGCAAGAGCTTACATGCTCATGGATGGGAGTAAATATTTTACAGCAATCATTTTCTCATGTTGTCATATTATTTTATTTTACTCCTGGAAATGACATTTTTCATCCAGCGGATTCCCAAGTTGTAAGGCGCAATGGAAATATTTCATGACTGCAAATATTTCATCCTGCTTCCTGTATTTTATTTTTGAACTTCCTGTAGAAGTGGCTCAATTCTGAAGAATGATAAGCACATTAATACTCTCACATTGAAAACCTAGACTGCATGTAGGTTTACAGAATTTTTTTCATTGTTATCTTTAATGCTGTCTATTGTTTACTTGTATGAAAGTATTTGTAGGTGGCTGACACAAAATCTACAGCCGTAGGACCTAGCTGTACTTCTCAAACCACTTGAGTTCTTCATTCGTGCATGAAAGGGCTGGACCTTTCAGGCAGGTTCTGGGAGGTTCGCATGCAATTAGCAATTCTGTTTCACAAGCAGACAATGAAAACAAAATCATCTTCTTCTCTAGGTTATGGGAAACAAAATAATAATCTGTATTTCATATAGTTGTTAAAATTGCTAAACATTATTTGGGGGTGAAAGGAAAAGGTCCCATTTCCACAGCAGAAGTTCATCCCTCCGTATTCCATTGCTAAAACACAGCTCTCCAGGCTTTTTACTCCTAAGACCTCTCACAACTTTCCACTTTATTAACCCGAAGCCAAACTTACCAATTTTTTCCAATTAAAAGCACTTGAAGATGAACCCTCTTCAAGCTGGTCAATGATGTTTATTAGTAGGTGCTTTCTTTTTAGCATTTCATATCTCTGTAGCCTTTCTTTTTTATGTGACACATTTTATTTCTTTGTAACCACTTTAGTCAACATATGAGAGTTTTCCCCCCATATATTTGTAGATTTTAAGGCCGCAGATGATGCCTATGATTACCTTCTGAAAGGCCATAGGGTTTTACCCAGTGATCCTGGCTCAGATTCCATACTTTATGATGGAGCAAGAACACGCCTTGAAAATCCCCTTCATCCTTAGTTTGATTCATGATGGGCAATCCTCCTTGTTCCTTGACAGTATGTTCCAGTGGATAACTAGTATCAAAACCTTCACCTTATTTCCCATCTGAATGTACCCTTCTGCAGCTCCCAGCAACTGGATCCCTGTAGTCTGTGTCCATTATGTTAAATAATGAGAAGGTTTTTCCCATTGTAGGGTAGCACCAAGCTTTGATGAAGTCTCCTCTTATCCTTTTTATTGTTCGTAGATGTGAAGGAGAGGGTATTTGAGAGTCAGGAACCAAACAATGTAGCCTTTGAGGAAGCCTCTGAGGAGACCATGAGCTGAATTACCTGTAATTGTTTATGAGACGCAATTTCAGGGATGTGACGGTCCTATTAGTGTCATACTGCAAAGGTTCTTACCATGCCCTGGAGGAAAACCTGACAAAAGTAAGCAAACACAGGAAATGGGAGTTATTAATCACAAATCTGTTTCTTTCTTTCTTCACATAAAAAATGATGTCAAAAATAAGCAATAAAAGTACACATTAGTTCCTTATTCCCTGGGGAAGATGCAAACTGCATCATCCGTGCAAATTGTACCTGCTTTTATTATGGAGGCAAGTGGTATTAAATCCCAAAATGCAGCACAGATAATTATCATAGATAATCCAGCTAGTTCTAATGACAAGTCTATTTAGAAAAGTGAGTCTTTTTTTTTGACCTAGCAAAAGTAAAAATATTTGCGAGAAGACAAAAGTAAATCCCAGGAAGCTTTATAACTGGAGGAAGCTTTAATGCAATTACTTGATGAAGCAGCTCTGAAAATATTCACTTAAAATCTCAATGTCATTTAACCTCCAGTTTGTTTAAAGAATAATTTGAGACAGAAAGTTTAATGAAAATTAAGCATCTTAAATTCAAGTTAAAACCCTCACAGACTCTGTCTTACCTTAGTCGGCTTACGTTATCTAGCTGTTTGGGGTTTAATGGAATGAGCTTTTAATGAAACTCAAGTTACAATGACATTTCCATATTCAAATAAAAGCAACATCAATAACAAGTAAACCTCTGCAAGTGCCGTTGGTGTAAATTCTCTCATCCCTTTATGTTTGAGTCTGGGTGCCTGCTTGTTTCCAAAATGCTGTTGGATTCTTGGCTCCTTGGGGATCCTCCTTTTGCTTTGTCTCTCTTATATATAGGTCTATATATATATACACACATATGTGTGTGTATGTGTATATATATACATATATCTATATATAAAAATGGTCAGTGGTGAGTTTCTCTGCTTCCAGTGATGTTTTTGAATTAGGCAGTACGTTCCATTCTTAATGCATCGGGTTCTGTAATGCCTTTGAAATTTTATTTTGAAAACCTGTATTCTTCACAATATCATTGCAGTCCCATAAATTCTTAAGCCTGACGTTCTTAAGAGTGCTTGAAGGTTCTTTCACTTGCACTAAAAATATAGATTGTATATATCAAAGTCTTCTGGCTTTATAGATAAAGTACTTTGAAAGTTTATATTATTAATACGGCATGCTTGCTTGAAGTACTAAAATAGTCTCTTCAAGTGTAGCTTCTTCTTTTAAATACTTCTGTAGGCTTCTTGTAACTTAAAATTTTAATTAGCGTGTTTCATAGGCCTGCCATATAATTAACTCCTCGGTTATATACTCAAGCAATTTCTTAGGTATTAAACAAACAAAATATTGATTACTTGTTACAGAATCTTCCTCCTGTCCTAAAAGCAGGTACACGTCATCATCCAGTTCAAAATAGCATCAGGAACAAAAACAAGCAAGGTTTAAAGCTGGATAAATTATTTTATATTATAGCAATATTTTTTTTGACAGAAAAAGTTTAACAGTGTCTGAACACAGATAAACAAGCAGGTTGTCACCTCTAAAAGCAATAATGAAATGACAGTAATCCAAAAAACTTTTCCTGAAGTTTCTCGAATGTAACACTCTCTTGACACATCAAAGTCTTCCTTTTAACTCTTGGTATGTTTGCAAAAGATACCAGTGTTTAATATGATCATTTATAATAAGACATGTCTCCGGAGGAAAAACTCTGCGGTTTAAAATTACATTATTGTGCAGGAATGAGGTGGGCTATTTTTATGGATGAGCTTATGCCCCGAAATAGCTGAGATTGCTGCATACTCAGTGTACTCAATTAAAGAGTTAATTTGTTAGGAACTTCTAGGATAATCTTATTTTGAAGAGGAGAGGCAAAATTATCTTCAGAAGAGTCACTCTGATTATAGACATCTCTAAGGAAAGATTTTTGCTTGTCTGGCTTGGGAAAGAGTTTTAACTTCTTTACTTATTAAATTTAAGTTTACAGTTAGAAGTCTCACGGTGAATATTTTACATGCGACAGGAAAATCCTTAGTCTGTTTAGAGTTTCAGGGGATGTCTGTGGCAGAACAGAGAGTAATAACCAGGTTTCATGAACTTTTACTGTCCTTTCTTCTGTTTTACTGCTTACTCCTCTTTCACTTTATTCACTGGAGGTTCTAATTCTCCCCAAATTGCTGTATTGGAATCTAATTCCCTCATATTGCTATGCTTTGGGAGTCTTTGTGTTGATGAACAAAATTAGTCTTTTTAGCAAGTAATTACTTAAATTACCTTAATTATATAATAATGTAAGGTCAGCAACAAAATTATATATACTCTAGCTGAATCATTATAATGCTGATGACGTTAAGTGCCAAGCACTAACTTCCATCCTGTCTCTCCCAAAGCCAGGGTTTTGTACAATCCCACTGCAGTTTACTCAGTATAATTTAGTTTGAGGTGTTTATCATAGCGGAGATGGCCAAAAAGGTATTTGAGATAATTAGTTAAGTGATTTTGTAATTGCTAAAACATCTGTCAGAATTAATTCTGGCAAGGTAGTCGTTTTATCAAAATAAAAATATTCTCATAATACCTTTGGCAAAATAGCTCCCTTGAAGTCATTGAAATGGCTACGGGGAAGAATTTGGGGCATTGAATTAGTCTTTAGTCGCACACTGCGCAAACTATCTGCCCTTCTGTCGTTTCAGCGTAGGAAGACATTGTCAAGCTCAGTGCAATAAGTCTTTAGCTGCTTATAATAAAACTCTTGTAGCTTCTTCAGCGCTGTGGTTGTTCTGGAGAGTCTGAACGGTCCTTGTGCTCACAGGGTGTTTCCACTGTGACTCCCCCGACCTCAGATGTGCCAGCGCTACAGCCTTTTCACTTGTCAGGGCTCTAATGAGAATCCACGGATGTGTTTGTTTCAAAATGTTATTTTTTGTCACTTCAGAGAGCTATAAGTGTACACATTGTCTTTTCGGAGCCCATAAATGAAGATGAACTTCTACAAATACAGATAATATTTAGACCATTTTTAGAATTTAACAGCAGCTAACATTCTGAGAGCTAGCATTTTGGAAAATGCCAGTGATGCTGCAATTGAATGTGGTAAAAAAACAAGTCTCCTGTTAAAAACGGTGTATAGAGACAAAGGTGCCCCGTTGCAATGGTACTCCTTTAGCAAGCACAGGCTGCGTGTACACCATCCAGTGTCAGTGAACTGGCACAGTCGGGGTCCCCAGCACCTGGAAATGCTCAGTTGCGTAAATGGTTCTTGCTACAATTTTGTCTTGACCCAACTGACAAGTCTCCCAAATGGTTCCCAGTTGCATTGTAAAAGTTGGCACTACTTAGTTCTCTGTTACGGATACAGGCTTAATTTCCATGGAGTCAAAGGAAAGGCAGTTTGATGGTGGTCATCCAGGTGAGGTCCACCACATGCAAATCGTGCTTGGCTCTGTGTGCGTACAGGAGTAGTAACTGCCATCCACGACATGTTTGGTATAGATGAACTGTGCTGCTGATCTTAATCTTGTATTGCATCCTACTAATGCAGAGCACGATGACATGGAGTCCCCAGATGTTGCCATGAAGCTGAAAATTGAGCTCAGTGCTGTTGAGGTGCAGAGAAGTCTGCACTGCAAGTGTTGAACCTGATTTATACACAGAGTTGTAGCTGATGTGTGTGAGGGGCAAAGCAAAAGCGGATGAGTGGAGGGAAAGTACTCAAGTGTCCAAAAAATAGATTTTCATATATTCTTCCAAAATTTTCCATAAATATATTGACAAGATGGGAAATCATTGGAGACTGATATTAAAGACAGGGAAGAAACAGAGCTCAGGAGATGCGTACCAAGTTAAGGGGAGCATCCAGATAGACAAAAGTGGTGATGGAGAGGACAATATGTGATAAAGGGAGAAAGTGGATCAGAAGGTAGTTTGTATTTATGGTCATTAAGATCAAAAAGCAATTATGTACCTCAGTAGTTCAAAGCTGGTGTTAACTTTCTCTGTGATCACCTTTTAGACCAGACGTGTATAATAAGGACTGGTTGCTTCAAAGGTAGTTTAAAGTTCTTTATGAACTTCTGCTGTATCTGAAGTTTTTTCACCTCCGTGAAAAAAACAAGAGAAGTTGTAGCTGCGGGTCACTTTCTGGTACAGTTCCCAGTAAGGTTGGCTGAGGACGGAGGGATGATGAGCTCCAGGAAGGCTCAGCATCTCCAAACAGACCACAGTGAAGCACCTTGAGTACCACGTCACTGCTGGCTCCCTGCTCCGAGCCTGAGCTTCCCCCCACACCCAGGTGCTGGAAGTCCACGTCCCCAGGGGCAGCCTCAATTCGGCACTGAGGGAGGGCTCCCAAAATGGTTTAATCAGAGAATATGACTCTTGGCACCTTTTTCAAACAAATTGGAACAGTGAACCGACACTCTCACACACATCCAAGTCTCCCCGCTCTCATTTTCACAGCCGGTTACACAAGTGGGATGGAAAGAGCAGAGGGACGTCAGGGCAACTGGATGGTTGCGTGCAAGGAGCCAGGCCTACGATAAGGCAACTTACTGTCTCGAACAGTGAGGGGGGGAACTGTATACGATTGAAGTAGTGTGAAAGGCATTCAAAGAAATAACAGGGTCTTTCTGCTTAAGTGCTGGGTGTTTTCTCTCTCTTCCTATATCACCAGCACCGCTGATGAGCAAAACATTTCTGTTCCTCGGTAGCTTTCTTCAGAGGGGGTAAAAAAAAGATAATACAAAAAAAGACGTTGGAAATAAGGACTTTTGTTTCCTCTTTCAAAGAACGTTAAGATTTTATTTTTTTATATGTGTGGCTGGTCTTATTTCAAAGTCACTTTGAAATTTTTGGGAATACATGATGGATGAAAAGTTCCTTGAGAATGAAAAGCAGTTTTAAGTTTTTAAAAAAATCGAAAGAAAGGTTGAATCCTATTGCAACCACCACTTTGTTTCTCAGCATTCTCACTCCTATTATTTTTATAATAGAGAAGCTTTTGCAGTGGCAAATTTTGTAGTTTATAACAGAACTAAAACCATTTAGGAGTTTATACATCTGTGACTAAACTTTCATCTTTAGTAATGTGTGTCACAACAAAAACATTGATATCTGAAAGGCTGAAGCTTGTGAAAAATCTCAGCATTTTGCTGGAGTTAGAGCATGAAGTTAAACCTGTTGCATGGTAGCGTGCAGCAGGCAATCAGCATCCCCTCCCTGTCTGTAAGAAGTCAGTTACTTGTTGGTGTTAAATAAAAAGACAAATAAGAAAATACTAGGTACAGTAGCATTTTTCCACAGGTGACTGTTTTTGGCTTCTCCTCTGTCTTTACATTTTCGAAGAAGACTTGGCAGTTGGCAAATGCAATACAGGAAGCACAACCATTGTGTTAAATGGTGAGAAACTGGTCAGAAATGGATGCGTTGGTAGCTGCAAGTTTGTCATTGATAAAGGAGGAATATGTGCTGTAGAGAAGCGTAGTTTTATCAAGGTTCGTTTGCGTGCATAAATACAGGTGTGTGTGCGTAAGTACGCAAACAGCACAGAGAACTGAATTGAGTCTCCTCTTGAAAGGAGCCGGGGAGCCTTCAGTGAAATTGTGAAACATCTAAAACTCAGGAAATGTCAGACACGTTCACCTAAAATGCAACTCATCTGTGAATTTTACAGCCATAAATTACCTCAGTTTTAAGAGCCTGTTATGCCTTTTTTCCTGCTGAGATTTTCCCCACTGCATCCACTTGGTCCTGAGCCCTTTTTCCCCAAGTGTCCCGTAGGGGATGGACCTTACTGTTGTCAAAGGAACGGCACAGTATTGATGAAAAGTGTATGGGATCTTTAAGCCTCAGGGCCCACATTGCCCATGGCATAGACATCACCGAGTGACAAAGAGCTTTCACTAATTTACCTTATCCTCAAGTGACTGGCTGAAAGAATTTAGTTCCTGTGTGTTCCGCGGTACTATTTCCCTTCAGCAGACAGCAGATGGTAGTGCCCTTCTTTAGATACAAACACCAATATTTTTTCATCTCTACAGACAGGTGTTATGTTCTTAGAAATCAGGAAGCTCGTCAGGCCCAACCTGATCTTAAATTTTCCCCAAGGAACTCTCACACAAGGACGTACTCTTGGAGCATGGGTAGCAGAGCAGCTAGTGTCATCATCCAAGAATGGTCTGCTCTCAGATCTCTCTGGCTTCCTTCCTAGTGGCAGAGTTTGGGGGGCTAGCGTACTACCCGTAGTAGAAGCAGATTGGCCTAGGGGCCTATTAGTCACCTGGACATATACAAGTCCATGGAACCAGACAAGGAGAGAGCAGTGGAAGTCATTCACTTTGACTTAAGCAAGGCTTTGGAGACTCTCCCATAGTACCCTTGTACGCAAATTGGAGCTGTATTTCCAAATTGGAGATATATTTTGGATAGATATACTGTAAGGTGGGTGGAAAATTGACTAGACTACCAGTCTTGAAGGGTTGTGATCTTGACATGAAGCCGGTGACTGGTTCCTGGGAGTTCCTCAAGGATCAGCTCTGCAGAAAAGGACCTGAGGACAAATTGAATATCACATACTCCTCTGGAAATGGAAGTGAAGTGCATGCTGGCTGTATTCATTAGTGGGAGTGTAGCCAGCAGGTCCAGTGAAGTGATGCTTCCTCTGTGTTCAGTACCTGTGTGTAGTTTTGCATACAAGAAACATATGGACATACCAGAGTGAGTCCAAAGAAAGGCCACTAAATTGGTTAGGGAGGTAGAGCACGTGGCATAGGAGGAAAAGCTGAGAGATGGGTTTTGTTCAGCCTTAATAAGAGAAAGCTCTTCTTGCTGTGTAGAGCTACCTATGGGAGGGTAAAGAGCAGGCAGAGCCAGACTCTCCTCAGAGGAGCACGGCAGAAAGAGAAGAGGCAACAGACAGAAGTTACGGCAAGGGTAATTCCAGTTAGATATTAAGAACAAAATGAGGTGGTCAGACATTGGAGCAGGTTGCCTAGAGAAGGTGTAGCATCTCCATCCTTGGAGACATTCCAGACTCCACTGGGCAAAGCCCCAAGCAACCTGATCTGTCTTTGAAGTTGGCCCTTCTTTGATCAGGGGGTTGGACCAAATGGCCTCTAGGTGGCCCTTCCAACTTAAATTATGCTGTGATTTTATAAACCACTGGGCAGAAATGATTTAAAAACAGTTCTGGTAGTCCAGCTCATCATTTCAATGTAACACTCTTAACACTGACTTTCTGACAACGCAGGTGCTGTTTTAAAGTCTCTTCTGTGCTCCTTTTGTGTCTAGGGACCCAGTGTCTGCGATACCTTCTTGCAGTAAACTGTGCTGCTTTAATGGGGTTTCCAGCAGTGCAGGGGATGGGTGTTGGACCACGGACAGATGGAGCAAACAGTGTTCCAGGGCAGGTTGTTAAATACTATGTCCATAAGGCGAACTGAGTGGTTAGCACCTTCCACTCACAAATGAAGTCTGAGATCTTTGGTTAAACAAGGTAGTCTGAGCATGATGGCATCCAGCCCACAGAAGGTCAGTAGGAGATACTGATGGGCAAGGTAGGTCTCCTGCTTTTCCTTGGATATATAAAGTTAACATTTAATTGTTGCAACTGCTTTTGATGCAGGTCCTGATGTTGGACAATTAACTTACCAATTTCTAACGTTGTGCCTGAACTCTGAGGAGCAGATCTATACTTGGTAGAGCTGCTGCGTTTCACTGAGCTGCTACTAGGGATTGGTTTGACCTGAGCTATGTTCTGCTGTTGTCTAGTAGCAAAGCTTGAGATTTCTCAAATTGCTTAGCAGTATAACTGCTGCAAGAAGAATCATAGTGGTTTCAGTGTATCCTGATTCGCTGAAGGCCACATCTATCCAGGCTAAGCAATAGTTTAATCGCAAAGCCAATTTTAAATGCTTTTTATTACGAGTGCCTGAATTCACCCTGACCAGTTTTCATTGTCTTTCAAGTCATGACTTTGTATTTGTCCCAGAAGCCTGTTCGAGAGCGGAAAGATGTGGCAAAGATTTTAAGGGACTGTCAGAGAGCCCTTGGAGACAGAGATTGAGAAGTGCTTTCGTAATTATTCCACGGACGAGATTGCGTGACATCAGTATGATTCATGCAAGGTCATTGCAATTCATCTTTGTATCTGAGTAGAAAGTGGGAACAGGATAGTGAGGGGAAAATAAACTTGCTGTGTGTCCGATTTCGGTATAAAGTGCAGAGTCATAAATAAATGGTTAGGTGCCATCTTGAGGAGTTGGGGTGAAATAAGGTGGAAGACACATTTAGAAAAAAGCCACATTTGTAGGACATTCTCATGTTGTTTGATACAGTTTATATGTAAAGCTACAACGTGATGATAACCAGCAGAGTAGCAAACCCACGTAATAAATAATAAACAAAATATGTAGTGCTTGGTGCAGTTGAAATAGGCAAACCTTTATGGCCTAAAATTTTGTTAATGCCCCTGCCTTTTCTAAGGGAGGTAATGAGGATTGACACCTATTTCTAAATGCAGATATTTTGCAGAGTGATTTCTTTTTGCCTGCTCCCCCTCAACACTTCTCATGCCATCTCTTACTCTCTTGAATTACTTTATTGCTTTTTGTACAATAAATGGCATTTGAGTGTATATTTGAAATGACCAGGATTGGTATTAGAAATTAAATAAAATATTACCTTTTTTTTTTTCTTTTTGTAAATTGCTCCAATAGTAGCAAATTAACAGTAAATTGATAGAGAAAGGTAAGCACAGATCCTTTAAATCATAGTGAAGTTTTTGGCATTCAAGCTAGAAGTGTCTCAATTTAACACATCATTGGTTTGTATTATTAGAAATTTCATTGGTTTGTGGAGCGTATGATGGTTATGCTCTAAAATTGAAAGTGCATAGACTCAGGACTTCCACAGCAGGCTGAGCTCTTACGCGGTTACTGATCAGTGTGCAGCAACTGCCATGGCTTGTTAATAAGCACCGGCAAACCACCATTAAAACCCTACTTGCCACTGTATAGAAAGATTTTTAACAGTACTTATTTTCTTGTTTATAGTTCTATATCAATCATGAAATGGGAACTGAGAGACCAGTAAATGTCATTTGCCACTTTTCGAGTGGCATGAATTTATCATCTGCGTTGCATTTCATCACATTCATCTGTTTCCTTCCAAACGGGAGTAGGGGATTAGAGTGGAAATGTGTCTTGAATCGTTAAAAGAAACACCGCTTAAAATAGTAATGTAGATTAAACTAGCAAAATACTTTCAGTTCATACTTAGTCAGTGTCATCCAAACTCTTTTACTGTTTTGAACTTCATTCCCTGAAAATTATCCTAGAACCCCCTCAAAATAGGGGAGACATTTTTGCTTAAATAGTAAAATATTTTTGAAAGCTTACTAAACTTTAAGAGGATCTTTATTTGCCAACCATTATGGCTGCCTTCTCCACGGTATATTTGACGGGAACTTAGCAAGGGTTTATTATGTCTATAAAGCCCTAGCAGGATATTTATTCTTTATCATGTGCAGGCTGTGTTAAATGTGCCTTCTGCCACGATCGTGAAGCTGGTTTTATTCCGCTGGTGGTTTTCCCGTCTGTGGGAGGGTGACCAGGTGAGCTGTATGACACCGTCTGATAATGAGCATTTCTCCACTCTTGTGCTCCGCTAGGAAGTCATTACTTGGTACTTAAGATATGGTCTTTGCCTTTTCCCTCGATGGATTGGACTCATCCATTGTCAGCCTTTTGCTCTTAAAGCCTAATGTTCTTCGTTATTCCTTGCTAAATAAGAAACATTAAAATGTTTGTGCTAACGTAGCGTAAGAAGCTGAGGTGTCTGAGGCACAGGTGGTTTCACTGGCTTGTCCCAGTGGTGTCCCGTTCACAGGGCACAGCGGAGCAGCCTCTGCTGGGGGCATGTCCGATGGCACGACAGCTTGTGTAAGTAATGCTTCTAAAGTTCCTCGGCTTGCACACGTGGTCCTGCAACAGGATGGGACATAGGCATGGTGTGTCACCAGGCTGCATAAGGAAACGGTTGTACCTTTATCAGGGAAAGACGGGTGTTAGTCACAGGATGGAAGAGGGTTTGCAAAACGCTTGGGAAACCAAGTAGCAAAGAAGATGCCAGATTCTTTCTCATTATCTGGAAGCTCCCAGGTAAGAGTGTTGTTGGAGCAGTTAGTGAGTTGGATCCACCCTGCAGGTCACAAATTAGATACACTCATTAAATCTATTCCACGTGCTAAAATACCTCCACGGTGGAGGATGCTCAAATCCAGCCCCAGTACAGACAGGCAATTCATTAAGAGGTGCAAATCCTGCCGCAGTCACGCAGATATATTTGGTCAAGGACACTGATGCAGGGTGCAGCTCCTTTAGCATGAAGAATATCTGAAGCATCTGCACTTGCATTGAGACATTCCCCTGCAAAGTGTTTTCTTAATGGAGCCAAAACTGGGATCTGAATGAGTTGTACTTGAAAGCAATTGCTTCTCTTCTTTTAATTAGTACTGGTTGAATACTATTAGTTGAATAATGTATTTGATGAATAATGCTGTTGCCCATCAAATAAATTATTCAATTAATCTTTTTTTGCATTACCTAAACGCTTCTATAGAACGTTGCAAATATCCATTGAATAATCTATTAGAATGATGCATTGCTTTTCAAATATACTATACAACAAATAATTTTATCTACTATTCAGCCAAGTTTTCCCTTAATTAAAATTTGCATGTATATAACAACTGTGCCTGAAGAATCACAAAGAATTTAGGTAGTAGCAGACACGAGGTGGAGAGAAGTGTTTCTGTTATTATGGATGATTTATGTTTTGTAACTCCTGTGGTATTGTGTTTTAAGAGTATGTCAGGGATGCCAAGAGCTTTGAAGAATCTTTTTTTTTTTTTTTTTCTTTTTTTTAAAATCGAGTTACTTTTAGAGTGATCTCCAAATAAATAATACACATTTCACCAGTGACGTGTGGCCACTCTTGAAAGAGGAGGGGTTTGCAGTCAGTTCATTGCACAAGGGTGGAGACTGAAGAAACAGAAGCTGAGGAGAAGAGCCAGTTCCCTGGCAGACAGATTCACATGGCGGGCAGCATCTTCTCGTCTGCACTCGCATGCAGAGAGCTCTCACTCCCGGCAAACAGCTCAAAGAGCCCAGCTCAGAAGGGCTGACTGCTCCTATCAGGGTCCAAAATAGTGGGTGGCAGGGGACCCAGCTTCCAGGTCTAATATTTACGCCAATAATCTGCACAGGCAGTTCAAATGCCTGGAAAAAAAAGAATAATCAAAAAGTTGTTTGCAGAAAGCTGTCGGACAAGTAGCAGTGAGTACGGGGTCATGGCTCACTATTGCCTCCTTCAGACGTCACCACCAAAACACGTGTGCATACATATATGTTGGGGCTGGGAGGCGAAAGGGAACGTGCCCAAAACCCGCTCTGACTGTAATGGCACATGACTAGGTCTGCTTTTCCTCTCCAGCCTTTCAAAAGAGAGTCTGTTGCACATCAAAACAGGACCTGTGTGACAAAAGAAGGGGCTTTTTGTCCCTTACACAAATGGGCAGGGTCCTTCTCCCTCACACATGAGCCTTGCACCTTCCTCAGCCATTTCAGCTGGCACTGCTGCGTTTGGAAGTTTGTTTTCATTTCAGGTGGGAGGGGCTGGTCCGGGTCTGGCCCTGCTGCTACTGCTGTGTGGGCCGGTACCGTGCGTAGCATCTCTGCAGGGTGGGTAAAGCCTGTGGGCTGGGACTCCGAGCCCCGCGTCAGAGATGTTGGGTGTCCAGCCTGAATCCCCTGCCTCATTTCTGCCGACACTCTCCAGTGCAGACAGCAGCTCGCATTTCCAGATGCACCCCTGTCCAATTTTTGGAGTTGACTGACACCCCTGAAGTCTGGCTTTCAGAAGCCTTTAGGTGCCTCTGGATTTTCAGGCTTGCAGGTTTGGGCATCCTAACTCCGTCTCTTTGGACTTCAGCAGAAATGAAATGCCCCCTCTACCTCCGCACTTTTGGAAATCCCTTTGGTGCCTACCTGTAAGACACCTGAATACGCTTGAAAATGTGGCCCTAGGAGGCATTGCCAGCTGTGGTGTTCACCATGGATGGTCCCTCCCGTGAGGTGCTCCCGAGGTGAACATCCTGGGGAGGACACGAGTGACGGGAGGCTTTAGCTGTGGAGGAGCAGAACTGCGGTGCACAGGGGGTTTTCACTACAATTCACTGAAGTAAAGAATGAAAAGCCAGTCTTGTTTTGATTTAGGAGGGGAAGCAAGTCCTTTACTCTTGGAATTACATTTCTCTTTAGCTGCCAGTTAGTAGAATTAAAGAATAATTTAGAGGTTCAGAGGATCTCCGTGAAGTATGAAATAACGCAGTCACTGCTGCGTTTGGGGACCTCAAAGACAGTCGGGGAACTTGGATTGAGGCCATAAAGGTCATGCGGTTTTGTCTCACCAAAATCAGGTGGGTTTTGATGTCTAGTTACTTCGTCAAGAACGCTTTTAAAAGGGAAAAAGAAAAAAGCCATTTATTCAGGAATTTAAGTCCTGGGGTTTGTTGCTGACCCTTGGGAATGGTTTTACAACAGCTCACCATCTCTCCTGTTTAGAGTGTCTGTCTCAAAATGATGTAGGCTCTTGATCTAGCCAACTTGAATGTGTCTTTTTATTAAAGTTGCACTTCCTGTGATGGTGGATTTAATTTAATGCAAATGAAATTGTGTGTAGGTGACATGATCGGACTGTGTTATGCAGACTCCTACATTATGACATTCCTCTCACACTAACTAAAAGCTTTGTTGCAACATATTAATACAGGAAGGGTTATTTGTTTTGCTAGTAATAAAGTCTGTATATTTGCTGTTTAGAACTAGTAATAAGGTTGACTTTTACACAACCTTGGGGAGAAGGTTACGTTATTTATTTATTTTTGAGGAGTTAAAAATTAAAAATGCATCTTGTGTATGTTCAGATGAGACGAGAGCAAAGGAGAGTACATATAAATTCCATCAAATACAATTAGCATAATCAGAGGCTGGATGAGAGCCACAAATGATTACACAAGGGAAAAAAAAGTAGTTCCTGGGATCTTGGTACATCGCCTGAAGCTGAGCGGGACGCAAAGCAGTAGGAACTATTTTTACCCAAGGGCAATTTTTACTGATGCTGCCCTTGCAAGCAGCTCTTATTTTATTATTTTTATGGATTTTTTTTTTTTCCCCTAAATTTGTATACTGAATTATCCATGAGGATATATGTCAGAGTGGATTAAAATTAAATTAGGAACTGCATACTCCAAAACAAAAAATCTCTCTCTTTCCTGCACACTCCCTTTTCTTTAGTTTGGTTTAGGTTTTTGGGAGCAGTTTTTTGGCTTTTTTCCCTTTAGATGCGCCAGGCTGCAGCTATATAGACTGTATTTTCTTTTGAATCTTTTTACATTAAATTTTCTGCACAGATAATTTAACTTCCACTATCCGATCTTCTTTGGTTTAGGTCATCATTCTTTTCATAGAGTTCCTGAATTTCTTTCTTCTGCTTGTAATACAGCTGGATGATGTTCTTTGTCATTTTTTTTTTTTTTTTTTTTTCCCTTTTTCACTCTGGTTCTGCTGCAGTGCACACGGGGGCAGAGTCAGAGAGTTTACAATGGCTCCTACCTTCCAGAGAGTGATGAGTAATTTAGACCGCTTGTTATCCAGGGCTGCCAGACTCCGGCTTCTTGCAGAGCCGATGGAGAGAACTAGGCATGACACCTAAATTAGGTACCTGTAGTACATCATTTAACTGCTGCCCCTAGATCTTACCAAGTTAGTTATAATAACCCTATTGATGTTAGTAGGTAAAAGCTCAGCGTTTAAAAATTCCCCTCATGTTGTACACAGAGTCTTCGCTTATCTGTACGACAGTCTTTTCCCTGCCTGCTTCTTTCTTCCCGAACTGGTGCTTTTTTTCTGTCACATTGTGTCTCACCTCGCATTTTCTCATCTTCCGCTCATCTCCATTCCACTCCGTCTGACACATGCGAACGTTTGCTCCAGAATACATTCATGTGCTCATACTTTATTAGTCTTATATGCATACTTTTCTGGTTCTTTTTTTTTTTCTGGGCTTGTTTTGTTTGGCATCCTTTTTACATTTTAAAACAAAATATGCTTAACTGTGTCTATTTAGAATTGCAGTTGTTTAAACACTCCAAATGGTCCCTTTGGGAAGTGGGAGGAGTGCAGGGAATGCGGACGAAGGCAGCTGACGATGACTTGTGTTTAGCACATCTCCCTTTGCCCACAAAACCAGGTTTACGGGATCGGTTTGACCAGTTTCTGGCTCAGAGCAGCTTCCAACACTCACTTAGTCTTTAAAACTAAAATAATAATTTAAAAGAAATTAAAAACCAGTGTTTTATACCACTTCGTGCCTTCAGAGATCTCTACCAAAATAATGCAAGCCAGGATTTCCAACAGGCAGGAGTCGGTCGGTTGAGCTACCGAGTTTTTGAGAAGCGAGAGTGCAAGCACATACAGTTGGAAATAGGAGTTCCTTCCCGTTGGGGAAACTTCTGTTTCCTGAATATAGGAAAGATTTTGGGAGGCTTTTTAAGTGTTTTAGTTACACCATTCTTTCCCTCTGGTACTTTTACAGTTGGCTAATGCTACTAATGCCCCTGGGCTTACAGCTCGAGGTAAGATGCTATGCTGGGCGTGCGACAGCTTTTCCAGACATGGAAATGTCACAAGTTTAAAACCTCCCATTTTATGCCCTATGCAGCTGTAAACAGGAGTTTTATTCCACTGAGAAAGGCAGGTTTTTAGTTTGCTGGTGGAGTTAGCTCTCCCAGCTAGATCTGAAAGGGCTTGAACTCCCTGAAGCTGGGTATTGAAAAGCTGTAGACACACACATTTTATAGATATTTTACTTTTATTAGTGAAATTAAAAAAATACAAACTGAGACCTACCTAGCTCAACCTTTGGTAAATAATTTAAATGTAGAAATTTACTCATGAAAGAGAAGGAAATTAAAAGATGTCTCAAGATTACTAGTTCCAGAGGCAGATAAATAATTTTTTAAATAACAGCAACAACAATATCATACACTTTTCACCTCTTTAAGAACGACAAAGCTGTTTAGGTAGTAACTGCTGTGTACAATATATAGGGGGAAAGCTGTTTCCACTGCTAAGGTGTGTCCGGTTTGGTGCAGAACGTGGCCGTGATGCCGTGAAGCAACATGGGACGGGATGAGAAGGTTCCCACATCTCCTCGAAGCGGCAGGGGAACATTAGGCGGGCAGAAATGTAATTACTGGAGTTGAAATTGAGCCAAGACAATGGGACCGACAATACATTCTTGGAAAATGCACTCTTTGATCGTAAATATCCATGAAGCAAGCTTGCCAGTGGCATTGATTTTGGCAGTGGATTATCACTGACAGCCAGGATCTGCTGCCCTCCCACTTTAAGCGATGCCCTAATAGGTTTTTAGACAAACAAGGAGGGTAGCACATAGAGAACAACTCTCCAGGATATGTTCATCACATCACAGGTTCCCTGAATGTGTTGGATTGACCACATGAGAAATATTGTACAGGTGTTTAGTGCCGGGGCAGTGAATCCTACGTGTTTGGGACATGCTGGACCTACACAGACCAGTTGCAGGTGCCCTGTGTGATGTCCGACCTGCCGGCATCAGCACTTTGGTGCCAGTTCCCATCCACATGCTGAGGCTGGTCTTCCTCAGCCCCACTTCCATCATGAGCTTAAACCGAAATGAAGCTTGAGCAAAGTCTGACCTTCATGATAGCTTTTTCCTTCAAGATCTGCACCTGGGAGACAGGTGCTGGCTTCAGCAAATGTGAGACCTGGGTTTCAATAGCAGACGCCTTAGGTAACGATGCTTACAAGCTGATGGTACTTTTATTCTTAAATGAAGTTGAGTATACCTATGAGGAGGGTGTTGGTTAAAATAACGAGGTAAAATTAGAGGAAGTGCAAAATAATACCTGCACATCATCCAAATGATCTTTGTCTTCGTGTGCGAAATGCGCTGAGATTGTGCCCTGATCCTCAGCTGACAATTCCAAGTCCTACTGTAACACAAATAATAACCAGATATTTAGGAGAGATTAGAATTTACTTTTGGATCCATTAGCATTTCTGTTAAATTTGACAAACGATTTAGAAAATCTATATGAATACAAAGTGCCTGCTCATCATATTTTGTGACAGCTGGGTGAATACTTGACATCTTTGTGCTCTTAAAAGAACATATGCAAAGACTCAATTTAATTTGTAGGGTTGAGGGAATTTATTTGCCTAATTTTGAGCCCACTAGCACATGATGGATTTGAAAGTTCAGTTCTAACAGGAGTATAATTGGGTTCTCATTTCACTTCGGAGAGAGCGTGATAGAAAGGGTGAGGAGAGAGACAGAGACATGGGGAAAATAAAGTAAGAAAATGAAACTGAGAAAACTCATGAAAAAAATTGCAATGAGATTGAAAAAGAATGTAGTAAGGCAGAGCATGAGAAAAAGCCTGCACATACAAATAAGATACCCTTTAAGGGGACAGAAGAGAAAAAATAATGCATTCTTAATCGTAATGCCAAATGTCTTTTGAGTGGAAAGAGCTGGTGCTTTAAAATATGGTCACCGTGGTAGCTGAAAACAAAGATAAAATATTAAGTCTTTAAGTTGTGGGAAGGGAGAGAAGAATGTTTCTCTAAATGCTTTCTCAAGCTCAGTAAGTAAAGCAACTCATCAAACGTTCAGTCCCACCAGGATAGTCCTTCGCTATCAATATCTGTGGTGCAAACAGTGGGCTGCAAGGACAGGACACATGGCCATGGCCATACAAACCAGATCCAGTGGGTGAACCTCGAGCTCGCTGACCATCAGAAGTTAGTCTGATGTCTCCAGCGGTTTCATCTGGGACAAAGACCAACCCCCACTCCAGATGTCAGCTATCGATCGCCAAAAGAGAATCATAGAACCATAGAATTGCCTAGGTTGGAAGGGACCTTTCAGGTCATCTAGTCCAACCATAAATACTTAGCTTGGTCTGTTCCCTGCGTGCATGAAAAGTCCTAGGGTGATTGCAAGTGACTCAATCCTGCCAGGTGACAGATGCCCATTTGCAGGATGGACATGAAGTCTGCTTAGTTGCTGGGCAATATGTACCTAGAAACTGAAGCGGTACTCTACCAAGTGATAGGGAAGGAGTCTTCCCATATGACTCCTGAATGCTTCTATAAGAGACACAAGATGGGTGGGAGAGTTGGTTCGGATCTGACCTGTTTGCACATGCTTTGGCCTTTGTTCAGATTACGGGCAAACTCCTTTTTTTTCTTTTTTTTCTCTCTCTCTCTTTTTTTTTTTTTTTTTTTTTTTCTGGGAAAACCCCTCTGCTTTAGCCCCTAATGTGCACAGCGTGGTTGGTGGCTGTGTAGCTTTCCTCTGTCTGGTGTTACTGAGGACCACTGCCATGCGAATGGCACGTCCACCAGACCGTTGTAGCATGTGGGACCAGGATTCACAAGCAGGACTGCCTGCCAGCATCCCAAAGCTGTGTTATTAAAAGTCCTTAGGGAATACTTATCCACATCCCTCAAGTTTATCTTTTAAATTATTCTCTTAGTGGAAAAAAATGGGCAGGAATTGAGTTTGGTTTCACTCTTTAACTCTCAGCGTTTATGTTTTCCTATTTCCTTCCAAATGAGCTGGCCTCTGATGTCCCCAGCCTTTCTTTTTGGACACAAAGTCCCTTTGCAGCTGGTTACTAATGGGTCCGGCTGAACCAGGGTGAGCTCAAGGCATTTGAAGGCACATTTCTGCTCAGCACTATAGGACCTTGTTGGCTGCTCAAGGTTTAGGTCAGTACACTGCAAATGGAAGTACTTTTCCTGTGATACTTGTATTTACTTTGATTTTTAGCTAAGAACTACATTTCCAGCTGTATTGCTGGCAATTTTTCATTAACACTCCTTGTTGAACAGTAGCTTTTTTCATCTTTGTGCTTTGCTAACATTGTAGAATTAAATGGGTTTTTCTGACTTTTCGGTTGTATCCTGATATTCTGTCACCTTTTGATCTCTGTGTCGTGCACATAGACTGTAAACTTCTTCAGGTACAGACTGGGGGGGGGGGGGGGTGGGGCGGGGGGGGCTGTATGGGGGTGTATTTTTTCTTTAGAAAGTGCCCACTACGGCAGAGCCCCAGGTGCTGTGGGACTGTGAAATAATAGTACAAGTAGTAAGCGTAAGATTAAGAATAGGAATAAGAAAAGAATGATTTCCACATTACCCTTATGATACCTAGGAAAAACAATTTTGTTTAAAGTTTATTGAGAGCTCTAGGAAGAGCTGGAAATGGCAACCTACAGACACAGTAAATGGCCTGAAGTACTGATACATTTCTGACTTTATACAGCAACTTCTGCTTAATCCGATCACTGGTTAATTTAATCCTGTTTCATTTGATTGGATCCCCTGGAACCAAATCATTTGTATTGTGTTTTAGTCTGGTATTTCTGATCATTGTCTTTGTTAATTTGATCAGGATTGATTGAACCAGTCATTGAAAATAAATCACATAATTAATCAAATGCAGCATTAGAAAAGCAGATACTCAGCTCGTCTGTTAGCTTTAACCTCTTGTTTTTCTTCCTCAGTACATGGAGTTTGGACCTTCTTTAGAAAGAAGCAGAGGTGAACATTTTAATGGCATCACCATTTCAGTAGTACAAGGGGAGAGATGTATATATACGTGTATGTGTATATATATGTGCTTATTTAATTGTTTACTTAGAATAGAATAGAACAGAACAGAGTAGAATAGAGTAGGAATAGTTCATCTGGAAGGCACCTACAGCCATCACCTAGTCCAACTATATCTCCTCTCAAAGCATCTTGATGTCACAAACTCTGTGACCCTTTCTGAGGCAGGGATGTTGGTTGGAGGGTCTTGCTTAATGACTCAGCTTTCTTAATTACTCTGTGATTTTGAGGGAGTCAGCATGTGATCTGTGTTTGGCACAGAATCATCAATAAATGTGAAAAACTTGACAAGGCTCTGTGCTTTCTTCTGAGAAGGTGTGGATAGCCTGGTGTACAGTCAGTGCTTGTCTGAAGCTAACAGTTACTCCAAAAACTGTGCTATGGGTGGGAAAGGAGATTTTGGATTTGCATAAAGATTATTTTGATCTCTACCTGTTGTATGGAAAGGAAAGTGTTCCATTTTTCATTTTTTTTTTTAAAGTAGGTGTTTGGCCCCGTTTCACTTCTTCTCTCACTCTGATTGATACTTGTGACCAAAGTTGGCCATTTTGATCTGCACTGTTAGATAAGTATAGATTTGTGTTCTAATTGGAGCTTTATTATGGCAAACCAAGGCTCTGTTTGTCTTCTGGAGGTGGTGACGGCACAAAGAACAGCTAAAACTCCCTTTGCCTCTCCTGAAAGCCACAGGGAGTTGAGCAGGGATCACGCTGCCTCTTGAGGCAGTTCATCCTGGGGGTTACAAGGGCACTGTCTGCCCCGCACCCATCCCAGCAGAAATAGTACCTTCTGATGGACCACGACCTGCAACAGCGGCGGAGGAGAATTAGGAAGATCAGATCACAACTTGCTGTTGTAGGTGAGGTGTCCCTACCAGAGGTCATTTAATTTTAGCTTGCCTTTCCCTACGCGGCTTACAGAACCAACCTGCACTATTCAGGGCTCACAATAACCCCTCTCTCTCTTTCCCTGTCACCCTGAAGTTTCTTGAGTGGGAGATTATTTTTAGAGGTGGTTTACTTTGTGTTAATTTCCTGGGAGCAAAGAGAGTAGGAGGTTTTAAGTTTTTAGTAGCATAAATTTTCTTTAAAAGATACATAACAGAGGATTTTCAAAAGCACAAAGTCTCTCGCCAAACTCCCCACCCTTGTTGGGTTTCTTCTTAATAAGTCCAATGGCCCAGACTCGACACCTAGAAGAACTTAATCTTTAAGGAATAAAAAGTAAAGGAACATACAGCAATTTGTTGTTAAAGGTAACGTTAAGTAGAGCTTAATCTTAATGGTACCCATTTATCCTTGGCTGACAAAGGACTATGTAGCATCGCAAGTTGCCACGAACAGAGTAATACTGAAGGATCGTCTCATTTACACCCCAAAAATGAGAGTGAGGTGCCTGGAAAAAATGGGTGGCAATGTAGCACAATTGTGGCAGGCCTACCAGTAACGCTAGCCACAGCTATACCATTATCTGTTTTACTTTAAATTGTGTGGCTGTGGACAGCAAAGTATGTCTAATAGCCATTTGCTAGATTTATGGCTTGGTATGCGATGTGTTTGCCATAAATCTTTTAGAAGGATGACGGTGGAGACAGCTGAAGCGTTCGTGCTAGTCCACGAATCAGTTCTGTCGAAGGGAAACAGGAGAACTGGGCAGCTTCCTACCAGTAGCATGGAGATACGGAAACAAAATGAGCAGGAATGCTTTGATGTAAAACCTACGGAGCGGAAAAATTGGAGAAAACAGGGACTGTGTTTCCAGAAAAACCATGTCTTAGGACTCTGTTGTAAATCAAATTAAATGACTGCCCGACCGCCTGATCCTGCACTGAACTTCTTGTGTTATTAAAGCTATGAATCTGAATGGAAGCAGGGTTGCATCTTGAGACCTCGTTCCCAAAAAGGATCTGCCAGTCACGTCTGGTTGGAACAGCCTGGTGAATGTTTAGCTTCTTTTAAGAACCAACTGGGAGACTGATGGGTTCGAGCTGTTTTTGCACAGACTTGTTTGAGTCTTAAAATGCGTTTTCATCTGTCTGCACAGAAAAAAAAAAAAAAAGATTTTAATAAGAACCATTGAGATAATGTGATTTTGAATTAAAAGGGAATGCAATATATTATTTTAGTATTTTTTTACTGTGGAATACATTCGTGTTCTTCCTGCACAACCCAAATTTTTAACAGGACAGGAGCAATTATAGGAATAGCCAGATTTTAGATGTTATTTTGTGTGTAGGAAAAGGGATGGATTATTAAAGTGTATAGACTTTTTGAGAGATGCAGCGCTCTAATCCTGTTTTTCACATCTTAATTTTAGTGACTGCATAACTTACCTTCATAAGATGCTCTTAATTGAACATTTCAATAGAATTTGAATAAAGTCTAATATATCTGGGATTCCTCCTCCACTCCTTTAAAATACGATGTGAAATTTATTAGTCTTAATGTACATATCCCAGAGCTAATTGTTTTATCTTGTAAATCAGTTTCTCATCATCTTTTATACGGCTTTTACTTTCAGATTTAAATAAATAAATTCTTGATTGAAAAGACTTTGTTGTTTTGCAGTAGAAAAAGGGGGGCAGCTTTATAAATGTAAAAGGATTTTTAGTTCTTTTTTAATTATTTACAAACGCTGAATTAAAGGACAGTGGGGTTTAAATTATGCATTAAATTAGCATCTTACTGATGGAAGACTCTCAAAGAAAGTTGAAATTTTGAAATTGCTGTGAGCCAAATTCAGCCACAGTTTAATAGCTCAATTGATGTTGATGAACTTAAGGCAGCAATAAATCTGGACCTACAGGCTTATTTTTCTTTTTGCTGTGAAAGGTAAGCATGCTGTTTCTACAGTACTGACTGTCCTTTTGGTTGAGGGTTGACCGAGTATACTTTGATCCTTTTTTTAGAAAAAGAATTCTCTGTTCTCCCTTAAAGAAAGCTTCCTGAGACCTGGATCAGATTATGGAAACTAAAGTGAGCACACAAAAGTGCTTGTTAGAAAGTGAAATTTATGAGCAAACTAAATGTGCCCTTGATGATAGCCTTATTGATCAAGCCAAGTTAATAAATCAGTAATATCATGCAGCACTGTTCAACACTCACAGGCTTATCTTGGTTTTCTTTTTTTTCTCTCTTTTCTTTTCTTTCTTTTTTTTTTTTTTTTTTTTTAATGTGCCTGCTGTGTAGGCAGAGAACATGCACTTTCCTGCCACGGGGTGTGTACTGCAATTGAAACACTGAATTCAGAGGGCTTGAATGCAAAATGTTGGCATCCAATACGACAAAAGGGAACTTTTCGAGAAGTAACTTATTACTGGGATCGGAGCCTAAAGTGAAATATCTTTTACTTTATAAGTATTCCTCTCTTTAATGCTTTAGGCCCTGATCCAGAATGAAAATCATGGTCCTGTTTGGATAATTAAAAGAAATCCATGGGAAATTTGGGACAAAAATGCCATATGGAGCAACTTCTGAACCTATCGATGGCTAGCATTTGCATTCAAGATAAATGTTTAGTTTTCAAGCAGTCTGCTGTTAGGTCACTCTTGAGTAGCTTTGCCAGTACACAAGGGTTACATCCTTTGTATGCCCTTGGGATTCTGGTCTGACAAGCACTTATTCCGTTATTACCCATATTTCCTTTTGCCCTCTGACAAAAAGCACTTATGATGAACTGGATTTATCTGCCTCTACCATGGGATGCTGCAGGATCTCTGAGAGCCCCCTCGTGTTGCATAGTGCATGTTCTCTGTGGTACGTGCTGCCACGTTGTTCCTGATGTTGCGCATTTTCCTTCGTTGTGAGATGGTTTTGCATTCGTAGCTTTGCTCTGATTTGGGGTTGATCTGCATGCCGACCGTGTTAGGGGGGGAGGTTCTGCTCAGGCTAAAGTGGGGCTTCTGTGCTCGAACCCAGTGTCGTGCGCTGATGTCCCTGGTGTCCTGGAGCAGCAAGTGTCGCAGCCGGGACCTCGGTTCGATACCTCAGCTCCGTTCCCTGATGTTCTCGCTGAGAAACGAAGGCAGCTGGGTGAGTACCTGAGCCTCTGCTGGTGAAATTTGCCAAGACAGAATACAAAAGTGCCATTTATGAAGCGCTGTTATCATTCCATGGTCCCACATTCATCCCCACCTAATGCTGAGCACCTAACTGAACCCCTGCTGTGAGAGTGGTGGTTGTCCTGGGCAGTGCAGCCACTAGAAACGAACAGATATCACCTATAGTCAATTCACAACCTTCTATGCCATCTTTCTCCCCCCCTTTTCCATAACCTCATCCCTCCTCTTACCTCCCCAGACCTGCAGCCAGTGTGGATAGGGAGCCTCAGAAAGGGTTAATGAGACAGTAGCAGTTGACCCATTCCCAGTATGGAGTTTTCTTCCATTGCATTGTCAGAGCTTGGGAATTTGTCTGACTGTATTTGGGAGGGTAACCGAGGCACAAATGTGGATGAGATGGCAAAGAGGCTCTCTTCAGGAAGGCTGGGGTTGATGTTGGTGGGGGGAAGAAGCTGGACATGTTTATACATCTGCCTTCTTAGCAGCTCACAGACTGGGTGGCAAGAAGCTCCGCTATGCACGGCGCCAGGAACAGGGCTGGGTAACGGCGGTTGGGCTGTGCCTGTCTGGGACGTGGGCCCCCCTGCACTCATGGATATCTCCAAGCCTGCAACATTAATCTCAAGGTGGGGGGGCATCTTTAAATCCTCTGAAAAATGTGAATGGATGCAGACTGTACCCCGCTTGCTAAGCCATGTGTCTCGCCTGGAGGCTATACCTCAGTGCTCCAGAGCTCAAACTGGCTGGTGGCTCGTCGGTGGATGGTGTTTAAGATGCCAGTATTGAATTATTCTCTCCACTCGAGAAAGAACTGACTTCTTTTGTCTTTTACACACTTTTACGCAGAGTAGCAACATTTTTCTTGTGAGTTAACTGTATTATTCTCTTCCTTGCTGCTCCCACATTAGCTTTGGAAAGAGAAAAACAACGCTGTGTCATCGCAGAATTGCCTGGTGATGGGAACTGTAAGGTAGATGAGTTCTTCTCTCCACCCATGAGCAAGTTCTTGAATGAGGTTTTACTGCAGGACAGCTCGTTCTGTTCCTCTTGCATGCTGGCCTGTCCATATCTCTCAGGTTTTTCATACATTACAGTACAGCCCTCTCTTAAAACAACGGTTTCATTTCTGTAGCCCAGCCCAACAGCTGGTGCTAGGAAGATATTGCTGTCATCATTGCATCTTTAAAAGCTCTGCATATATCCTTAAGAGCTTCTTTGGCCACGCACTAGACTCAGAAATATGCTTGGGATCCTGTCCAACACGGTGTAGGAATTTACCCCAGCTGAAGATCTGTCCCTGTATGGTTCAGATTTTGCATACATGCCTCATGCACACAAATAATACCCGTTCCATGCAATATTTATCAGCGTGAACTACAAATTAGACCACAAACTCTTTGGTGCAGAGACCACTGAGCTTTTTAGAGCACCAGACACGTTCAGGCTTAAAACCCAACCAGGGCCACCAGTCATTACTTGTTAGAGCGAGGCATAGCTAACAGCTTTAAAAGGAATTCCCTCATTAAATTGAAGTTGCTTTTACCCATGACAGGCCATAAAACCTGAATCCGTGGGAGGGAATGTTTGCCTCTATGCATGTGTATGTCTTAGCCTTTTTATTTTCAATGGGGAGAGAAAATAGAGTGGGTTGCATATTGGATACATTATCTTAGTATTAAGCTGCCATTCCCAATCTCTTTTGGATAATTGGAACAGAGAATCGCTACTTCTCATCCATCACTTCAAATGAAGGCCTTAGTAAAATAATTTTGGTCGCTGGGAACTGCAAATAGGATCCCTCTATCCAGATTAGCTCTTTTTTGCTCATGAAACTGTTTGAATAGGTCTTAGCACTCTGAGCTGTAGCAGGATGTATGTCGGCAGTTTTACAAGCCTTTGGGGAAATTGCTCAAATGTGTTTATAAGGACCTCCCAGGAAGCGTTTGGTGGTGGTGAGCCTGGGGAAAATTGTATTGGAATTTTTGTTGGTGGATTCTTGTTGTTGTTGGGTTGGGTTTTTTTAGTTCTGCTAACATACTCTGTAATGCTGGTAGTCGTGCAATGTTTCCATTGATTTAAAAAGGTCTTGCTAAAAGGTTACATCTTATTTCATCAAAGATTTGTAAAACTTTGGACTTAAAGTCAGACTTAGTTGTAGCTGTGACTCCTGAACACCTAACAGTTACCATGTAAACTCATGCAGTGTAGACCAAATCACTAATTCCCAATCTTTAACATCAGCTGATTGCTGTGAACTCGTGAACTTTCTTGTGGATATTCTGAAAAGCCCCATGAATCTGAAGGTTTTTAATGTTTTAATTTAATAAGGTTCCGTGGACCAGGTGTACACCAATTACTGTTGCCTATGGGCCATGGTTTATGACTGTTTGAGCTACAAAAAATTGACAACCTGGCAACTTGTCTGTGTTAGTCTCGTGTAATTCTGAAATTGTTCCATCTTTCTCCATTCTGCCTGTACATCTATATTGCAGTTAATTTCCTTAAAGCTGGGAGATTGCTCACTGCTGGAGTTCAAAGTGGCAGGCATGAGGTGAAATGCAGCTTCAGCTGAAAATTTTATTTGTTCTTAATGGTTATTTCAAACAAAAGAGGAAAAAAAAAACCTTTGGATTTGGGGTACTCTATCCATGACAAAGAGCAGAGATTGAACATTTTAGGGGTGCTACTGATGATTGCTTCTGTAATCTTTTTAGTCTGCCATGAAATTCAGGCAATTAAATAGCCAGTGCTGCTGTTAACTAGCCAGGCTTCAACCCACCTTTTAGAAACCTTCTTGTCTTTTCATGTAAATAGACATTTGGCAGTATTTTAAAACGTATACCCAGTAGATTTTGTAATGCATTTCCTTTTTTCATGTGTTTCGTGTTTAATTCAAACAAGCATCTGACATGAAAGCTCAAGATAAAAGTCTAACATAGTACAATTAGTTTCTGTGAAGTCTGTGGATCACTAATGGAACACATCTCTTCCCCCTGCACAAGTAGCATAATACAGGCCATTTTTTGGTCATTTGTGTTGTACATTAAAAGCATCAAATAGAGTGCTGTCATGTGCCTGAGCGCATGGACAGAAAGTTCCTTTGTTTGATAATGTTGGAATTAATTTTGCTTTCCAGATACGCAAATCGGTAATTGCTGCAATTGGATCAGAGACATGTAACACTTGTAATGTAAGGCTTCATGTATTAAAAAAAATAATACAGAAATTAGATCAGAGACCAGAAGTATATATATATATAAAAAAAAAGAAGTTCAGTAAGCTGTTTTTCTGTTTCCACCGCCATTATTGTCTAAACGGTGTTTCATGAATGCATGCTGGGATTTCGTACCAACTAATCCCTAGCTCTTTCCAATCAAACAAATACAAGCTCAGGATGCAGTTTGAAAGAATGTGCTGGACTTGTGCATTTAAATCCACTGAGCATCTAAGAAGAGGGATTTGTGAGCATATCTAGTGGGAAAAAAATTGGAAAAAACTAGCATTTTGTGGAAGCAGAGGAAAAGTATTTATTGACAGCAAACCTCCTTCCTCTTTATTAATGCTCAAAGTATGGAATTTAGATCTAGGTTTGGTTGCTACCTCCACCAGTTTCAAATGTGTCTGAGCTGGTGCTCTAGTTTTTTGGAAAGCAGGCTTTCCGTTGCAAAATAGGAAACGGGATTTTTGTAGGGTTTAGGAGAGCGGTGTCACATATTTCCTTTCTTACCCATTCTGTGCAGAGCATATGGGTTCTTTTAAAATTATAGCATGCTTGTGGTTCTGTGTTATTTAAGGTACAGGAATATTTTTTTTCTTATTTTAGATCAACACTGTTTTAAAGCAGCTTGGGGATGTAACAAAGTTAAACAAGATGCTGCACATCTCGACAGTGCCACACAATAATGAGAAGTATGTATTTCAAACCCACTTACAAGACTCAATTCACACAACAAAGAAATGCAACACACAGATGCCACATGTGGAACGTGCAGGGCATGATTTGAGTTGTGAATCCTCCTGTCTGTCTTTGATGATTCATAAAAATGCCCAGTTCTCTATATTGCAGTTAGTGTTTTTTGAAGCTTTGCTTTGGAATAAGTAGTGGTGTTTCTGGGGGAAGTATCTTAGCTGATTTATAGGCAGAGAAGGCTGGTGGTGCTTTTTTTTTCTTCTTTCTTTTTCTACTGACGAGTGCTTTGCCCACTGTTAAACAGTTTAGCTAGATCCAAAGGGATACTGCTAATGTGAACTGGTAAACCACCAACAGCATTATATCCTCCTGTGTCAAAGACCTCGTACGATGTAAAAGCTAAAGGTATTCACATTAAGCCTTTTCTCAGGACAATTTATAAATAGAAGGCATTTCAAAACTGAGATTTATTTCTTCCCCTCCTGCCCTTTTTTTTGCCATGAATACAGCAAAATGAATCTTAAGGCTCTTGCTTGTCTGCATGGCCTCTCTTTTTGCCTTCCCTGATGCTCATTTTTATTTCAGTTGCAAAAGTTGTAGAAGTAGTTGAAATGGTGGGGGCAGAAGGAAATGTGAACCTAAACCCTGGATATCGTTGTCCTTAGTGACAGCAGAATAGAAAAAAATCTGGAGAAGTTAAATTACAAAAAAAAAAAAACCACAAAAACAAACACCACCAAAAAAACACCACAAAAAAAAAAAAACCCAAACCAAACCAAAACCAAACTCCATGGAAAATAATAAATTGATGCTTTTTGAAAAAAGATAATAATTTGGACACAAGCTGAAAATTCTGACTTCAAGATTCCATAGAAAAAAGACATTAAGAATCACATTTCCCTGTGAACACCTGCATTTAATGAAGTACAGAGATTTCTAGGGGGGGGAATATTCCCATTGTGGCTTCTGGGAGCAAAGAGAGCAGCACAGCAAAAGCTCTGTCCTCCATCAAGGTCTGCACCCAGGACTCCTGACTCCCAGAACCCAAGGAGGATAAAGCTCAGATGGAAAAGGGAGTGGGTGATAAGAGATGTCAGAGGCACTTGGATGAAGGGCAGGGGGTAGGTGGGGTGTTGAAGCAGGGCAGAAGAGCTAGCAGGGATGTTGGGGGGGAGAAGGGAGGGCAGGAGGAAGCAGGCACCTCCAGTGGATTTAAAGACACAAGGGATGACTGATGGGCTTGGGAAAGGTGTGCATGTATTTGCAGAGGGAATAAATGGGTCTGCTAATGATTTCTTTTCATGGGGTGACTGAGGTACTGGTGATGGGGAAAAAAGCTGCTGGTGTTGACAGAGATTTCATTGGTACTACGTGACCCAGGGCATTTATGGAGCCGCTGTACCCCTGTCTCAGAGCTAAATTACTTCCCAGATGTAAGGCAAACAAGCGATCACTCAGACTGGTCTCCTGTTCTTTATGGCTTCCGTCCTCAGTACTCATTCAGCAATAGGCAGCTGGTTCCATTTTCTTGGCTTAGAGGTTCTGACACCAGTAAAAACAAAACAAAAAAAACTTTTAATCTTCCAGCAATGAAATACGCTGCAGAGTTAAATAAATGAGACCTGTTGGAGCACCCTTCTTTTCTACAGGCCTTTTCTCAGCAAAGCCATGGCTGTTTGGGAAGATCCCCATAAACTGCAGGGGACTGCTGGCTTAGCATTTAAATCCATGTGATAGTTTCTTTATCAAGAAATCTCTTACAGATCATATCCCCTTTGATGATTATTGAGCCCCGATCCTTCCCCTACTTTACAGTTATTTTAGCATCTCTGAAGAACTGCCAACATACCCACTTCAGCAACCAATGACTGTTGTGCTGCTTTTTTTCATTGGCATTCAATTTTAAGGCTTGACAGACAGTAAATACTGAGACTTCTCTTTACTGTTCTACAGTAATTTGTTCTGCAGTTGTAAATAAGTCTCTCTTGTTCTTCCTTCTGCTAAACAAAACTCACTGTTTTTGGAAGAGATTGCGCAAACAGAAGATTGACCCGTTTTATGTAAGCTGTGCCTGAATGGATATTACCATATCTGGTTTGGTTTTATTTTATTTTCAAGATAAAAGAAGCAACTTATTTCTGAAAATGCTAGTTTGTTGTTGATTTTTTTTTAAAGGTGAATTTGTTAAATTTCCACAAGTTTGGGTTTTTTTTTTCAAATCTGTTGTATTTTCTATAGAGACATGTCGTGCAAGCCTGGAGGAGAACGATACTTAAAGATTTTAGGACCCTCTTGGACTGTAACAAACAAACAAACAAGCAAGCTGCTAGCTATGAGGAACAGTAATTATTCCCAATAGTCTAAACATTTTTATTCTGTATTTTTTTCTCTCTCTGGTAGACACCTTGCATTTCCAAGACTGAAAATCAGCCTCAAGGACTTGCAACGAGCGTCAGGTGGGGACAGACACCCATCAATCAGTCCACGCCCTGGGACACTGATGAGCCTCCATCTAAACAGATGAGGGAGAATGAAAACCCAGGTATGTTTCTAATCTTATTTGTAATTCTACAAGGGAAAATCGTTCAAAGCAAATTCAATGCACTATCTCCACTTACCTCCGTAAATTAGACTTCATTGTGAGCCCTTTCTTTATTCTTTAGCAGGGTTTTTCTCTCATTGTAAAGACCCCTTCAGTTTCTTCTGTGCTGGGGCTAATATAAATGTATTAAGATGCCTGCAAGTTCATTAGAGTGGGTTGCTTTTTTTCTCCTTTGCCTTCACTAGAGGAAAAGGCACTCTGTAATACTTTAAGACCTCTTTTATGTCCAGAACTACCTGAAATGATTTCCAGCTTCCAGACACATATCATACATTGTGCTACTATGCCAGACGCCTAATTACAATCTCTTTGTAGTGGCTGGAGCACCATTATTATACACACAGAGTATTTGTCAGGAAGCCATGAAAGCACGGCGGGGAGAGAGGTTAATTTTCTTGGAAGCGTGTGCTTAAGCTGCATAAAGCGCAAAATACATAAAACCGCAAACATGCTGCATGTCACCTGATGAGTATTTTAACAATTGCACTCACATCGCCGTAGCAATTTTATGCACTTACTGGTTGGGAACAGTTCCAGACCGTGAACCACTTTAGATAGCGTGAAGGAGAAGGGCGCGTCGGCGTGATTCGGCAGTGGCCGCGGGTGCAGGAGGGGGAAGGCTGGGGGTGTTTGGTTTTGTTCTGGTCTCCCCTGTGCCGAGCCCGCTGCCATTGCCGGCCTTCCTTCGTGCCGCAGGTGCAGCTCCCTGGGTCACCACGGTGGCAGCTGGCAGCCAGCCCGCCCTGATCACGCACTCCTATGGGATGACGCAGCCGCCCACCTTCAGCCCGGCCGCCAACGTCCAGGCCCCCGTCATCGGCGTCACGCCTTCCCTCCCTCCGCACGTCACCCCCCAGCTCCCGCTGATGCCGGCCCACTACCAGCTCCAGCCGCAGCCCTCCCAGCCCCTCAGCAACATGGTGGTCAACCTCCAGAGCCAGCCCTTGTACACCAACAGCCAACCCCTCAGCATGTCCTCCATGAGCGGCGTGGGCCCGGTGGCCCACCCGGGCCCCGGGCCGGTGGGCAATGGCCACCTGGCCTGCCCCATGCTGCCGCCACCGCCACCGGCCCTGCCCTCGGCCGCCCTGCCCAGCAGCGCGCCCGCCACCAACGGGCAGGCGGCCGCCCCGCTGCCCCCCAATGCAGCGGGAGGCCCGGACAACACCAACGGGGTGCAGATGCTGCGGACCATCGGCGTGGGGAAGTACGAGTTCACCGACCCCTGGCACCCCAAAGGTAAGGCGGGACGGGACGGCCCTGCGGGGCGCGCGGGCGGGCGGCGGGGCCGAGGAGGGCGGCGGGACCCCGGCGCCTCCCCACCGCTCTCTTTGGGCCTGCCGGCCCAGCTCCGGCATCTGTCTCCACGCTTTCCTTTAATGCATAGCTTTTATGAGTGAATGACAACAAAAAGCAGGGCGTTAGAAAGAGGGAGGACGGGCTGTGGGCGTATTTGGTCATGAAAAATGGCTTTCGGGCCTGTGAGATAAGGCAGTGCTCCGGATGGTAAAGCAGCCATCATTCCGTGCCTCTCCCTTTGAAACACACACCCATGTTTCCATCCGACCCCTTTCCTTCTGGCTTCATTTGTGCCTTAGTCACAACATGACCCGTCTTCCTCAACCACTGTTTTCTCCCCCCTCTCAGTAGGAGCCCGAGACAAATGCAAGGAACGCTGCTGACTGAGGCTGAACAGCCCAAAACGTTCAGCGTTAAGGGGAAAACTCTTCAGCACCAGCTTCATTGGGCTCAAATGCTGCAAAACAGCCTGAATAGTCATGAGCGTTCCTGAGAGGTTGACCTTTTCTGATAAGTAGCTTGCAAATGAGCCACAGCGTTGGGTCACGTTGGAGTGTTATTTCCGAGTGTCTTACCCTAGACACTTCAAAAATACCTGCGCCCTGTGTACGTAGTTTCTAATTTCATTTGCAGAGTTTTCCCTGCCTCCCTTAAGAATCATGACTGTGACACACACCCAGGTAAAGCGAAATGTAGCTTACAAAAAATATAAATGCGGACCTATCAGCAAAATCAATTAAATTGATTTAAAAAAAACACCCCAAAGGCTTCATTAAGTCTGTGATATTTTATGTATACATTTGTATTCAGGCACAACCCACGTGGTGAATTATTTACTTACCACAAGCTATTAAGTTCTATTGTGTAGGTCTGTATTAAAGGCAAGGAGTCTCTATTAAAAATGATTAGTCCAATAACTCTTTCCTGCTCATTACGTAAATTGTACTTTGGTATGTGCAAATCCTTACCAAACGTCTCTTGAAAAGGAGTTCAGACACAAGCTCAGCAGTACTTTTCGACAGCTAAATATTTGGACTGCTTCTAAATTTCCAACTCCCAGCCCCAAATACAACGAGAACGCTTGCTGGATGGTGAACTTCTGAATTTTATTTTGAGTTATAAATGGGCTTTAAGTGAGACCAGACTAGTCAGGTAGCCAAAAATTGACCAACAATTGCTTTATGAGAGTTTTGGTAATTTCTTCCCTTTTAAAAAAAAAATCAAAATCCACAAAAGCAATTTGTCAGGTCAGGTTTATAAGTTACAAACCCTTGATTTTTAGAAGGAGAAAGGGGAGAGATTTATACTCTAATCCTGGTAGACTGAGCTGTAGTGGTTCTGCTGGATGTCTCTTTTCCCCGTGGAAGCTATTTGTCTTCTAGAAGGCATCATCTCCACTTTTCATAGCCACCTATCCCAATTTACTGCGCTGGATACTCGGATACGTGATCAAATTAACACAATTTAAAGGATTACTTGGTGTCATTGGAGACATGTGCAAATATACAATACAAGGAAAAACACATAAGCTTAAACCACTTTTGCTGCAGTAATTTGATCACATATCTGAGCCCCGGTGACACTAACCTAGTGAGACAAATGAGCACGTCAGTGACTGCACACTTGAGGTTAGGAATACTCTTAAATGCCTTGCATACTTGGGGCCAGCAGCATCAGCTGTTATTTACTCTTCCTCCATCAATTAACCTTCAGCATATCTCTGGCTAGCAGATGAAGTAAACTTCAAATCAGAGCCTAAGTAAAAAGGTCGTAAAATATTTAATCAGCCTTTTAATATTTGATTTGCAGAGCCTTAGTCAGCATTCTTGCTTAAATTGCTGTAAACCCTAGTCTAGTCTAATTGTCCGAGCGCCGCTGAGCGCAGTCAGCCGAGGAGGTGTTCAGTAAGGGGAGGAGGAGAGTTCCCCACTAGAGTATGCCAGGCATGCCAGATGTAGCTCAGGTCTGGTATTTGGAAACGTTTGCAGCTAGGAGAGGCTCGTAAGAATATTAAAACAAGCAGTATTTCTAATCCATGACAGCTGCTGACACATTAGCCATACTTATAAACTGGAAGCTAGGCAACTGTTTTCCCAGGGATTAGCCAGCTTCTCTATGACCATCAGCTATTGAGTTATTCCTGTTCCTGTATGGTTAAAAACAAACAAATGTAAGGTAACGAAGCATGCATATACAAATGTCTCATAAGCAGGATCTATTTTATAAAGTCATCTCTTCCTCCATTTCCAGTCTTAAAAGCCCTTATGTCTAAAGGTATAATTCTTCTTGTCAAACCTTAAGTCAGAGCAGATGTATGTTGCGTTTGGTTGTTTTTAAATGAGAGAGAAGGAATCAGGAAAGAGAAGATAACCGGGTTTCTAACCAGACCTTAAAACATTGCCAGGAGAAGGTTCTTGATATAAAATGTATGGATTTCAGTGTGGCTCGATTTTAAAATTGGTTTTGTTTTAATTTCTGCCCTTGGGGATTTCAGTCTCTAAAGCCTGACTGGTTTCAGTCTTACATGATGAGCACCTTTCTCTCTGAGAAAGAATGGAAACTAGGAGACAGTTCTGAGCTGTTCAAATATACAAGTTCGAGCTAGTTCTCTACAAACTTCATTTAAATACTCTCTCTCTTTCTTGAGGAACCTTGGCCAGTATTATAATAAGAGCCACTGCTAATGGCCTTAAGATCTATCTCATTATCCTGAGATACTCTGTATTATTATTTCACTTGACAATCCAGTCTTGTACGGGTTTGAATAATTACTCAACTATCCCTTAAGTGAAAGAGCAGTTCTTGCTGGTTAATATGATAGGTTTTCTTATATTTTTAGACTTTATTAGGGAGCTGATTTGAAACGTCATGTTTTATTTCCCATAATTATCTTCCATTTAGCTGTGTACGTGTTGGGGCCACATTACACCGTATTCATGCAGAACTAGGTTTCTTATGTAGCTGTTTCTAAACAAAAAGTAAGCAAATCAGTTCCCAAAGGTTAAAGGCACTGGTAGTATGCCGTCTCATTTGCAATAGGTCAAGAGATCTCACTCAGATGACTGAAAGAGCCGAGTCATTTCTGTGGCTCTGCAAAAAATAAATTTTGATAACAAACATCATGATATAAAACAGATACGTCATTCTCTTTGCAGTGTCACAGCTAATTCCCACCTAATTCCATTGAAACTACTTGTAAGAAAATAATTTTTGCAGGGATTAGAGAATCTTCTTGGTCTGGGTGGGTTATATTCTGTGAAGGGATTTTTTATTGCGTCTGTAATATGTTAAATAGGAATGTTAAGTTCAGCTACATGATCCATTTACTCAGTGAATTTATAAAGCAGTTCCATTATGAGAGGCATAAATAATGTTTCAAAGTAATTATTGCTTTTAGCAATGTGTGAAGAATGGTAGAGCTGCCTTATGAAATGCATAGGATCTTTCACCATACACAATCAACATCAGTTTTAAGAGGTGTCTGGTTTGGCCTGTAATTGCCCTGTGGATAGGATTTATGCCAAATACTCCTAGCTGACTTCAAAAGCCACGTCACCTTAACACAGACATGTAACCTAATATTTTAGAACAGAACCAGCCCTTGTTTTCTCTCCGTGTCCTAAGTCTTGCTCTGTAATCTAAAGATTGAGTGCCAGGGGAATTAATAAAGCAGAATATTCAGAATCATGAAGACATTCATTGTGAACGTATTCAGTGAAGATCCACTGAAGCTTGCACAGCCAAATTCTTATGTGGCTTCTGCAAAAAATGGGGAGTTGCAAGTAATATTCAAACATAATTTCAGTGTATTCAGGCTACATGATGTGCCAGCACAAGTTGTCGCTTGCACAACGTGCCTGCAGAGAAGAGAGAGGGGTAGGAAATCATCCCTTCAGTTTCTGACACAAGGTGCCAGTATCCCATGCCATGGCACAGTGTCAGAGACCGGTGTGCCTGCCAATCCAGTTGAACCCAAACGGAGAGAAATTAATCAGTCTGATGAGCGGCTGGAAGAGATTGGTTTCCTCGCAGAAATAACTGAGTAACTGAGATTTAGTCCTTGACTTTCGCAGGGCAGTATGCTTCTTTATATCTAAGACTTGTAGTAAATCCAAAATTGAACTCTTGGTGGATAGCCTTGCCATATGTAGGACATAAACTTTCCAGCTTGGACTCTGAGATCTGTTATATATGTGAAAAGACACTTTCTTCATAAACTTGGTACACTTTGAAGCATAGTCGCTAACACAAAAAATGAGGAAAATACAGTTCTTCATTGCAGTACTTTCTCGTGCAGTGTAAAATTAGCCATGGACATCATGGGTTTTAATTTGTGTATTTTCATGGATGATATTGATGTTTGTTTCCATAGTATTTTTGTTCTTTAATTCCTTGGTTTGCAGTCCTTAACTAGTGGGAAAAGAAATCAGATGCTAATTAGTGTTCAGAATGTAATGACTGTAGGAACATAAAAATATCAGAAATAAAATCTGAATGTTAATCCTTGTAACACTAATTTCTTAACACTTCATTTTCAAGCATCACCAAATAACATGAACTAAACAATAACAAAACTACAAATGAATACCGTTGCATCATCACTTATTGATTGCACCTTTCACACTTGACTTTATTGCATTGGAATTCTCATTAGACCTCTAGACAATATTTACTTTCCTTAATCATGAATAGTAACAAGGTAGACTACAACATTTTGTCAATAACCATCAACTTTTTCTTCGCAAAAGGTTGAATTTTCAAAGGGAGTTCAGCTTGTCCTGCAATTCTGTGAGTGTACCCAGTTCTAGACGTGAATGCTGGGGGGTGGGAGGTGTTTAAATTCAAAGTGCAAACAGCATTTGGAATTCTAATAACACTACTTAAAAGATATCGTGTGATGAAGACGCTAGAAAGCCTGGTTTTAGTTCTCTGCCTCGCACCAGAATACATGGCCTGTGTCACTTTAGGAAAATCTCCCTTATTTTTATTTCCATACATATAGGCAGGTAGGTAGATAGATAGATTATACAAAATCACAGTTATAAAAGAATACATAAAATTTTAGTATGTGTGTATACATGTATACACATATATATATATGAATATATATGCATATAGTTGTGGGGAAGCAAGTCTGCAATAGAAATAATAATGCATTCTATCTCCTATTTCATGTAGGAGAGTTAGGTTAGCATTTTACATGCTGCTTACTGTGTTTTCCTTAAGGTAGTCATGATTTTCTGGGGCACCCTAAATGGTACCAAGATACAGATGACTAGTGGTCATTTGTAAGCTCAAGTTGGTAATGATACATCAGACTTCACAGAGTCAGAGAATGGTGGAGATTGGAAGGGACCTGGAGGTTGTCTGGTCCTGCCCCCCTGCTCAAGCAGGGCCACCTAGAGCTTTTTGCCCAGGTGACTTCTGAATATCTCCAAGGATGGAGACTCCACTATTCCCTGGGCAAGTTACCCTCCCTCACAGTAAGAAAGTGTTTTCTGATGTTCAGAGGGAGCCTCCTGTGTTTCAGTTTGTGCCCATTGCCTCCCATCCTGTCGCTGGGCAGCACTGAAAAGAGCCTGGCTCTGTGCTCTTTGAACCCTCCCTTCAAGTATTTATATACATTGGTGAGATCCCCCTGGGCCTTCTCTTCTCCAAGCTGAAGAGTCACAGCTTTACCAGCTTTTCCTCATAGGAGGGATGCTCCAGTCCCGTCATCATCTTCGTGGTCCTTTGCTGGACTCTCCAATATGGCCACATCTCTCTTGTACTGAGGAGCTCAGAACTGGACACAGTACTTCATGTGTGGCCTCACCAGCGCCGAGTAGAGGAGAAAGATCACCGCCCTCGACCTGCTGGCAGTACTTCGGCTAATACAGCCGAGGATACCATTAGCCTTCGTCAGCAAGGGCACACTGCTGGCTCATGTTTTAGCACATACGCGCACAGTAATGAACTTAAACTGTTTGAACAGGTCCTCTAAAATCAAATCTTTTCCAAGATTAATTGCAGTCTTCTGACATTAGAATAATCTTAATGGAACTGCAAAGTTGATGAGGGTATCTAGGCCATCACTTGAGCGAGACTGAAATACATTTCACCTTTTTGTGTTGCAGGTGGAGTATTTTCAGTAATTCCTGCCCTGTCTTTTAATGCCACTATTGGTCAGGTCATGACAGACAGTGATTTAGTGCACTGAAGAGTCAAAGAGGACTTGTAATAGTCCTGGCACATTGCCTTGCTAAACGTACAGCATAAAGAAGGTCATCAAATTCTCTTTTGATTGACAGCTCCCAGTATGTAAGTGACTTGAGATTTCCAGGTTTCAACTGGAGCAGGAGCCTCTCACCAATACGAATATTTTATGCGGGTTATTGTAAAAAAAAAGTGTGAGGTTGCTTAGGTGTGTTAAAACTCCCTGAAACTGCTCTTAAAAGTTGCCTACTCCATGCTGCTTTTTTAAATACCTGTGCTTTTTTCTTTTTAAATAAGCAGCAGATTTGCAACGGTAGTTCATCTGTTCTTGAAAGTATAGAGCTGAAGAACTTTGATTTTAGTCTGTTACGTGATACTGTGTCATCACTTGCAGATACACTTAGGTAATTAGACAGTGATAAATTTGAAGACGTCTTGAGTTTCTTGCCACCCTGAAGTCTAAAACATGGTTTGCTTAGAAGCTGTTTTCTTAACAAATATGGTTTTGTCCATGACAGTGGCCACTAAATACATTCAAAATAAGTCTGAGAGGCAGCAGAGTTATGTTGAATTACTGTTTTCTCTTCTGTCGACACAACACTGTACTCACAGAGTGCAAAATTTCTCAGGACCTGGATGATAACCAAAATCTAGGCTCCCTTTTGGCACAGAATGCATAAATGGCAACTCTTTATAAATACAGCCGCAGTTTCCAGGCAGGCAACCTATCCATCCATCCAAACGCTGTCCAAAAAATCCTGTGCAGAGAGCTGGAAATGCATTTGGATGTTCTGAAAGTTATCAATTGTCCAAGACACTTGCATTCTCTGTTCTCTTTTCAGAACTCCTTATGTTTAATTTCTGATTTCTCTGACCTTGTCTTCCCTTGGTCCTCTGTATTGTTCAACTCCTGACACATATTTGGATGCAACCCTTGTCCGTATTCAACCCTTCGGATGCAATGGGAAACATACCTGTTGCCTCATATGCCTGAGGCTGCCTTAGAGCGATCTCTCGCGAACATTCAATTCCCTCCACAAGTTTGGCCTTTCCTTGAATTTCCAACTAAGATTTCTTCCTCCTCACAGCGGGATAATTCCACTTCTTTTGCTGTCATGACTTAAAAAATGGGCAGTAAAGTTATAACTACTACAGAGAGTCAGCAGAGAATGGAGACTTCACACTCAGTCCAAACTGAACAGGCTGGGTCCATCAGGAGCCAGACTGTGCATTGGTGTGTGCACTTAAATGTTCTCAAGATGGACTGTTCTGTGATCTCTGGAGATCTCCAAACAAGTGGATTTAGTAAGTTGAAAATGGGTTTTGGTTTCCCTACAAGAAAGTGGAAATACTTTTTTTTTTTTTTTTTGTAATCAGCAGTCTTCCATAGAGCTTCCATAGCTTGAACTCTGAATGCAGAAGAATCATTTCTGTCTCGTTGCGTTCAGAATTAGAATGATTCTGTCCCATGTTAGCTTAAAAAAAGTCTAAACAGATCTGTGAAATGCAAACATTTCCAAATAGCGACTGTTCTTCCCCTGCTGTGCCTTGGGATTGCTGATGGTAAACTCCGCTGCCCCACGGCGAGGCTGGGCTTTGCGCTGCAGTCAGTAGTACTGATAACATGGGATTACATAACACCTTCCATCTTCACACTGCTTTTACGGATATAATTTTTTTTTTAAATTAACTGTCTTTAAATAACTGATGTGAATATTTTGTAAGACTAAAGATACAAGAACTTTGGCTGAAGCAAAAGCAAGAATAACTGTCAGGGAACTAGGTTTTTTGTAACATCCCTCAGATCTGCTTGTTTCCGTTGTCTTCTATGTTCACAGAATGCATACTGTGAGGAGAGGAATGATTTGTGTTTTGTGAGTTCATGAGAATTTGTAGTAACGCTTTCTTTTCTTTAGCTTTTCTTTCATTGTTCACGTAAGAGATAATTTGGGCACCAATTTGAATGGTGCATGCAAGAAAATTCTTCCCGGCCATGGACGTAGGTGTTTCTGTATGTTGCGTTCCTGTACACTGTCACAAAGATACGCTACTAAGTTCTTTCCACACAGTAGGATGGTTGAGCTTCTTGCATTCAGTCTGTTTTTGTGTTACGCATATATTCAGGTTTCTAGGGGTACCAAGAGAGGGTAACAAGGTATTTGTATATAGCTACATCTCAATATTTGCAAATCATTGCATTAGATTCCCAGACTTGATATTCTGGAAAGTATCATAAGGTGATGAAATCATCACTCAGAGGTGCGTAAGCTTGCAGGAATGATTACTCATAGCCAAAACTTCCATCATCTAGATGTGCGAGTAAAAGCGGCGTGAAGTTTTGTTCATATTAAATTCAGAAAATGACAGCATGTAGTGTTGTACATGCTTACTACTGTATTGGAGAAATCCTTGGGCTGGTGATGAAATTAGGAGGTTCAAGATAAGTATTTGACCTGGAGTAGAGACAGTCATATATACCTACACCTACGTGTACCGACAATTATGTCAGAAGCATTTGGCTAGACAAGGTGCCAAGATACTTTGTCAAGTTTGCGCAGTATGACTGTGTAATACTTTCCAAGGAGCTAAAACAGCTTGGAGGTTTTGCCCAAAGACTTTGCACGTTGCATTTTGCACAATGCTCATTGGCATTGAAACGTCAAAAAAAAAAAAAAAACACCAAGAATGCAGGATTAAAGAGAACATTATGTTTTTATTCATGATTCCTCTGATGTTTCAGGGGAAGACAAAATGCGTTTCACCCATCAATCTGCACACTGAAGTATTTGGGTGAGGACGAGGAAGACGGGATGCAAAAGACAAAATTGACTAAAATGGAAGAGTTCTTAAGAGAAATGTGGGCTGATGCTCCTGTTCAGTCTGACTGATTTATAGAGGATCCAAATCCAACAACAACCCCAGCTCATCTGCGTGACCTTTTCCTTGTGAATGAAGAGGGAAATGTTCCTTGCATTCCCGAGCTGTGGATGTTCTTTAAAACAAGGATCATTTGCACAAAACACTACCATCCTGTGGAAAACAGATGGAGGAGCAGTGCTAGTAGATTCCTATTGCCTGTAACCTAGGAAATAGGAGATTCTGCTCTTTCCCTTTTCCTGAATGCTGTGCAGACTTTGTTACAGGTGTGAATTTTCTACATGGCTAAATTTGCTGGGGTTTAGATGTTTTTCTGTTAGATATACTCCTGTCATGGCCAAACTGTCCTGTTTTATGAACAGTGCATATCTTCAAGGGTCTTTTTTGTACTTCTGTGGGACGGTTAGAGGTCTGATTTGGAAGCCATATTGAGCATCCAAATAGAAAGCACTTTTCAGGAGCATGTCAGAAGAACTTTTGCTAGATGGGTAGCAGGTACCTCCAGCAGGAATCAGTCAAGTGATTTCAGGTTTAGACAGATGCAGATATTTAACCATCAGTATGTAGAGAATCCTTGCACTCTGAAGAAATACAGGAATCTCTCATGTATAAACGTAGCAAGAACAGGGGCTCATGTGCCTTCAGCTCGCAAATAACGCAGTTCTTCGTGTATTTTACTTGCTGGAATGGTAAAAGCAAATTTGACATCCTGTGCAAGGATCAGCTATTCAAGGACAGTCAAATCTGCTCGTGAGTAGAAGTTGAGTACGCTGCAAGGGCAGTCAATCTGTTAAAGCCCCACACCAACAAGATTTTCTTCTGTGAGAACTTCAATGAGTTCCACAGCCCTTCCCTGGAAGTGTCCCTTATGCCTTTGGATAAGCCATCATTACTTTCCTTTTTTTTTTTTTTTTCTTTCTCTCAAAACTGCCATATAGGCAAACCATGTGCAGTGAATCTAGGTGTTATCAGTCAGGGATGCTTTAATTCACTTTCACAGAGATAAAGTGGTGCTGAGAACACCTCTTGGCTTTAAGGGTAAACTCAATCAAGAATTTTACTAAAGCCAAGGAATTCTTTTAGTATATATTTTTGTCCAAATTCTTGGATGTTGGAGTGCTAGATTCAGTATTTCAGTAAGATTTGGTATTTCCTGAGGCCGAGTCTTCTTTTTGTGTTTTAAAGAAAGTAGAGAAGTGCTATTTTTATACTGGAAATAATGCATTAACACATTCAGAAGACGAATTCTAAATATCAAAATATGTTTTAATAGACAGCTGAGAGAAGGAGCCTATTTCAAAACTACAAAGTCCTTTTGCATTTATTGAGTTAGTAAGGTTGGCTAGTTCCTACCCCTTTGAACGCACTGAGAGCAATGTTGGGTTTTTAAGATAGCTTCCCACTGCAGTGGGGGGTAGCCAGCCCTGGGGTAGAGTGGGACCACACTGTGTTTGTGACAGAAAACGGGGGTAGCCGTATTGCATCCGAATGAAATAAGAGAGGTGGCTTTAAGGATGTAATTTAGAATTACTCGGTCTGGATCTAGATTATAATTACATAGTCTGGAACTATGCCAAGACACTGAAATCAATGTTTCGAGTTTGGAGGGAAGAAAAATGAGATGGTGTTTGGCTGGGTTGGTAGTTGTCTGTCAGCCATGAACTCAGAACGAAGAGACTTCACGTAACCTACCTTGAACCTTGAACCTACCTTCCAAAAACAGATGAAGAGACTTTTACTTAAAATCTTAAATGCACAACAGAATATGTAAAAAAAGACATCATAATAAGGAAAAGACATGATGACATCTTTGACTGTTATTATGTGGTTAGTGAATGAGAAAGATGAATCATTTATATTCGAAACTGAAGACTTATTTTAAAGAACCCTAACCGGCAGTCAAGCCTGTTAGGTAAGATTTCTTCCCTGACTTAGATAAATTTAGAAAGTAAGCATGTCACTCAGTCATTTAACAATGGGCAGCTAAGGCCATGTTTATCCTAGGGCCGTAGTACATCTTAGGTGGTCTCTTGGTACTGGTCGGGCACAGCTCTTCCATAGGTGCTGGCTATTTGTAGGGGTCTTGGCTATCCCAAAACATGTTAAAAGGCATCAGGGACCAGTGTGTCAGCGACTGCACCGAGCTCCTGTGAGCCTATGAGAATACAACAATTCTACGATTCTGTTCTATGATTCTATGTAAGTGAGGTAAGCAAACGCATCTACTCCCTGTTTGTGATCAAGCTGGCTTTCCTCAGCTGCCTGTGGAAAGCTACTTCCAATGTTTTACCAGGCATCATTTTCATTAGCATAACTAAAGCTAATTTGGGCATATATTGTCAACAGTTTTGATTCATGGTTTGTTAAACTGCTACTTACACTGTTATCTCACATAATTTCCAATGCTGTCTTACACTGTTTAATGTATTAAGGCCTAGTAAGAGGGTTAAGGTTGTGAGAGAGGCTGATATACCTCATTCAGGAGACATCACTTGCAGTAGCGTGGTGTCCTGCAGGATACTCGAGCTTTTTGGTTCTGCAATGACTCAGAAAAAAAGAGTGCCGTGTATGCTGTTTCCACCAGCGCTTGGTCTTTTCTCAAAGGTTTCCTCACTAATTCCCAGCTCATCACGGTCCTCATCAGCCTGTGTAATGCGCTCATCACACGCTCATTTTCAGCTTTTGATTTGGCCAGGCTGTCTGCTGGGGAAGGTTTCCTCTGGTAGAAGTCTCCAGGTACATGAACAAGTGAGCTCTAAGTGTTACTAATAAAAAATCCTTTAATCCACTTTAACAATGATAAATTGAAACTGAGAACTCCTCCTTACTTTACGGATACATTCAGTTCAGACTTTCACTTAAGTCAGGAAATCATTTTACAGGCAAGAGAAAAGTCCTGAACACTCCGATGTGGACGATGGGAATTGAAGGCCAAGTGCTGAATTGCTCTTACTGGGTACCTGAAGCATCTACTGATGACTGAAACTTCCACTGACATGGCTCACGGATCTTTGCTGTTATTTTTATTCTTAATTCACCCTGGAATTTCCCTTTTAGTTTTTCTCACATTGTATTTGATGCATGACGAAAGGAAGCAACTGATCTGGGCCACGGAAGTTCAGATTGAGCAAAGATCTGGCTAAAATGTACTTTTCTGGATTTAGATGGATTTGCTACGTTGTCTTGGTAGTAAGAACATCACACCTAAAATCTGTACTGTTATCCACCTGCTATCCTACATTTTATTTCTGCGTCTATGTTAAGGAACATAGCATGATCAGATCACAGAATCACAGAATCTGTGATCACAGAATCACAGATACGATGAAAAATTAAGTCTCGTTATTATTCTTCTTTGCCAGAAGCATGGGAGTTTGAGCTAAGGGCCCATCCACAATGGTTTGTGCTTTTTGTAATCCCTACAGATCTCGCTTCCCTACACGTCTCTCTTGCAATAATGGCACTTGAATGTTTCCCACAATACAGCTCTTTGCAGCGTTATACCAGGCATGAAGTGATGTCCGGGCAGAAGGAGGGCCCTTGGAGGGGTCTTTATCCAACCTGGCCTTTCACGCATCGGCCCCGCTGCTGGGTTCCTTGTCAGAACCCCCTACATGCCATCATCTTATGTGACCTGGTCAGGCTTTAGGAGGCAACACATGTTCCAGCACCTGGTTTCCAAGCATCCATCCGTTATTTGCAAGCAAATGTAGGCTCATTGTTTCATGCCTAATTTTGAAAATCTGGCCCCAGCGGCCGTTTTTTTGTGCATTAGTATACTAACATCTGGCTTTTACGGGCTTGGCAGACAGTCTATATCATTAAGTAGAACCAAACTATGCATTGATATGGACGGAGATGATCCTGCACCAATTTCCAAAAGGACGGTAGGGCTATTGGCAAATTGGATAGTTGGAGAAATTCTCCATCTCTCTTCCTTTTCGTGGTGTATCAGGGAATAAAATTGAGGGGAAAGCAGAAAACAAACTAATGTGAATGTAATTCCCAAATTTCAATCTTCTGTATATTATGGGTCATTACCCGTTAATTTGCTAAATGGCAGTTTTCTATGAAAGAAAAGTTTTGTTTAGCTGTATAATGATGACAGATGATGTAATTAGTATCATCCCCACAAGGAAAGTGATAAAAGCATTTCTTTTGTGTGTCACTGCTCTTAGACAGTATAATATCAAAAATGATAACAGTATGAAAATTGCACCGGCCGCTTTCATATTGTGCGTGTAGAATATCTCAGTGATATGATACAAGTAATGACAGGTACTTTGCCGTGTATTCATTTTCTCCACTCTCTAGTCTTTATATTACAGCGAAATTAAAGCACAGCACTAAGCAAACGAGACGTGCCTGAATGCAGCCCCATCTTATGAGACTGTAAACGGCTGGAGTCCCTTTACTATTGCCAGTTATGATAATTAAGCGATTATAAACAGGGTTTTTGAGGGAGAACATTGAATCATTTTTTCAGTTAAAGAAGTGGGGGGGTATTTTAATTTCAGGCCACATTTGTTGCTTGAATTAGTTTTAATTATATTCTGTATAAGTACTTGCCCCATATCCTGGTCTTGATAGTGGTAGATATTCTCATTTAAATATAAATAAATGCCAAACTTATTTAACATGGAAAAGTGACTGCTGTGACTGTGTAGTAACAATTTTCTCTTTGTTGCCATGGTTTGGATTTTTATATAAGCTTTGCAAATATAATAAAGCTAATGGAGCTCTTCATCCAAGGAAATGGGTATATTCAAGAAAATAAATTACATTTTGCAAGCTAATGAGCTCTACTAATTGTGTTTATCCTTGTGAATTAATACAATTTAAGCAAATCTATCCCCCAAAATCAAGCATTTGATTGCATTTTAGCTGCGTGGAAATCAGAACATCCGGATCAAATCTGAGTTTACTGGATATCCAAGGGGTAGGGGGGAAGGTTAATTTTCATTGACTTGTACAGCTGGTGCTAGCTTCTAGTAAAGCCGGAAAAGTTAGACTTTGAAAGTTGTGACTTTCATCTTTTTTTTTTTTTTTTTTTTTAATTAATTTAACTGCTTCCCATACAGGCAGAATTCTCAACAAAGAGTGTGTGTAATAAATCCCATGTAATACCATGGCAGGCATGTACGAGTCATGCTAATTAGCCCACATGCCCACAGGACAGGATAATGGAAGGAAGGAAGGAAGGAATAGGGAATAACAGTTGTACTTTTTAAGAGACAACTTGTCTTCACCACCTCCCTCTCTCCCTCCCTTTTCTCACACTTTCCTTTGCCAACATTTGGATTTTTTTTTTTTTTTTCTTATAAACAGGTTTTCATTTCAGTGAGGCATTTTGGGAGATGTAGGACAGATATTAGAAAACTCTGTGCATATTCTGGCAGATTTTAGGTTATTCTCCAGTTTGGCTTTTTGGAAGAATGACAGAGAGTAGAGAAGATGGACAGTTTGAACACTTGAAACGCTGCAAATGCCCCCAAAAACTCACAAGGAGGATGACGGCAGTTGTCGGCAATGCGTCCTTACGGAGACAGTTTAGCTCGCCATGCGTTGGGTTGCTGCCATTTTTAACACCGTGAGAGAATGCACGCCTGAGATGCAGTCTGAGCCTAACTGACTCTTCTTCCTTGGTCCTGACTGTGCCGCAGCCCTGCTTTTTTATCCTGCCTGATCGTTTTCAGTGCCAACGCAGGAGTCGCAGCAGTTAACAGCCGTCGCAGATTCCTCAGATAGAGCAGGCTTGAGATCAGGGCTCTCCTGTTTCTCGACAGCGGGCCCCTCTTCATTTCAAACCAGGATGGGGAAGCAGAGCCAGGCAGCCTTTCTCAGCTCCTGAAAAAATAGCATCTTAAAGATGGATAGCAGACACAAAAAAGGGCTCAGAAGTTAAATTGTTTGTTTGCTTGTTTACTGCAGCTAAGGTAAGAGCTTGCATGATCTGTCCCAGCCTGTGCACTGAAAAAAATACACTCCTTCCATCCCTGGCTTTCAAGTGCTTAGAATGGCTATTAGGACTTGTCTTCTAGAAGTTTTGGATTAATGATTTTTGTGTAGTGGGAAGAGCACAGCTCCTCAGTGTAGATGCAATTGCACTGTTATAAGGATGCTTAGAATAACTTATTCTGGGAGGACTAAAGAAGAAAAATTAAGAGTGATAGTATCACACCTGTAAGCTGGTATAATTGTGTTGAGACGAGGGACTGTATTGGAGTAATAACTTTGGGGAAAAAAATATTAGTCAGTCACATAAGTGAAATATTTATATAAGGAAAGATCTTGATGCACAGAGCCGTTCTGGATTCCACAGATTCCCATCTCCCCAAGCAGGCATTGACACAACAGACCAGAGCAACTCCGGAGGAGCCATGCCACAGACATGTAAGTGTAGAGTCCCAAAGCACACATTACTGAAACAATTATCTTCTCAGTGATGCTATCTTCAGCAGAGGTTACTATAACTTTTCATGAAAGAACATGGAATTTAGTGAAATTTTTATTATTTGACATCACATCACCTTTAAAAAATAAAAAGAGGAAGCCGAAGGAAGATCAAAGTACAAAAAGCTTTACATGAAAAATATTGTTCACCTCTGATGGAAACTGTAGGCAGCCGGGAGAAGAGGATCTGGAGTTTGTTCATTTCTTGGCATTGAAAGATTTTGATAGTAGCAGTTTAAAAGTTATCTCTTGCAGCAAAACTGGATCTCAGAAATGAGTATAGCCATGATGATATGATAGTTTTGGGCCGCTGACTTACTGCACAGACCCTCGCGTATCTGTGAGAGATAAAATCAAAGTAGAACCTCAGTTTTGAACTTCTTTTTTCTGCGGCGTTTGAGTCAGATCTTCAGTGTTTCATGTCTCGCCGCCTGGGGTTGTAGGGGTCGCTTCTCGGGCCCCGTTGACCCCATGCAGATTTACTGTAGAATTGTTTCGGTGAAAACAGAGCTTTGATAAGTCATGCAGGTTGCCTAGTGACTCCTGCAAAGTGCTGACCACCCCAAGTCTGAGAGAAGAGATACCTGCGCGGAGCCGAGCTCTATTATGGGTTATAAAGCTGGGACAGGTTTGAATGATAGGAAGAGTTCTGGCAGGCTGTTAGCTCTCATCAGCTGGGAAAATGGAGATGTTTATTAATAAGAACCTTTGACATGAAATGCATGATATGTGCCCCCTGCGCTAGGCCTGTGATTAATAACGTTAATTATGGGGAGTTCATTATAGTCTCATGGGGATGTGAAACGTAATTCAGCCAGCATTTCATTGTAAATTAGCATTGATGTCCACTTTAAGTACAGTAGCTATCTATAGCAGTGCAGAAGGAGCTTCAGTCAGTATGTACAATAACATCACCTCCTTATTAAATGATGGTAGACTTTTACCTCAAAGAATTACAGACCTATTAGCATTTCTCCTATGTTAAATCTTTGCTGTGGCTGGCAGTGTAATATCTGTTGCGACTAACCTACTGGTGCTATAAAAACTTTTCTCGGTGTTAGAAGAGAGTCTAGCTCCTTGCTGATTTTATAAAGGAACCAGATAATATTAAAATCTGGTTGGAAGTAGTCTTGATTGCAGTTTCATTAGCAATTAAAAGAGCATGTAACCTAATGGTTTTTTCAGCCCGGTCCAGAGAAATTATGCACAATGGGCAGCTCTTCAGTTGGTGTAAACCATCAGCGATGTAATGAAAGCAATGAACCTTCACTGATTTGCACTGAGGATCTTGCCTGCTCCAAATTGTTCAAACATCCGCCTTCCTAAGGCTGTGCTTTATTGCTAACTTGTTTAATAATGAAAAAATATTTCATCCTACTTGAAATTCCTTTTCCCTAGCTGACTTCTAGGAATCCCTTGTGAAACTGCCTCTGTCTGGGCTCAGTTTCTTCTGAACCACACATGCTGATTCACTTACCTTCATACAAATGACCCTTGTATACAAACATGGTTTCTTTTCATCCTTATGTCGCATCTCAGAAACCAACAGATAGTTGGAGCCACTGCCTTCCTGTGGTGGATCCTGGAAATGGCCCATAGGACCATAGCCGTGGTGGCCCCAAATATTTATGCTTTTAAGTGGCTGGGGAAGCAGCTGGTGGCACTGTGGGAAACATCATGCAGACGCCAGAAACCAGCTGAAGGACAGAAGTCTTCATTAAAAGAGTGTTTGTATATTAAAATGCATAAGTGTATAAATAGGGATCCAGTCAAAATGGAAAGAATAGCAGAGGGTGGGTACAAGAACCAGATTTTTGTTTTCTTTTGGCGGAAGCAGCAGGATTGCCAAGTTATTATTTATTCTTTTGGATTGCAGCAAGTTTTAGAAATGCAAAGCTAGAAGGGGGCTCCTGGCTCATTGGGTCCAATCTTCTGCAATCACAGGTAACTGTGTGCGAAACGTCTAGTTTAGAAGAGTCCAAGAATCACTTGCCTTTTGTGCCAATACATACCAGAATCCTTCCTCTCTGAAACTTATGACCAGTAGTGAAAGATGGAAAGTCATAGCTGTAGTGTGCCAAAGGAAGACAGGAAGAAGCATCGAGAGCATCGAGAGCATCGAGAGCATCGAGAGCATCACCAGCAGCTTGGGTCCTCAGAGTTTTCTGTTTCTACCTGGGAATTTTTTCAGTTTTGTTGAATTGCTTACATAAACCGAAGCCAGCTCAAGAGAACTGTAAATCAAAGTAGCTCTGCAAGTGTCTGTACTAGAGAGCTGGGTAGCAGCCTACAGCCATTTGGCACTGAAGGATGCAAGTCGGCGAGATCCAGCACCTGTTGGGCTCTAAACACTTTTCTTAGAATTCGCGCAGCTGACCAGCTCCTGGGGGAAAGGCAGCAGCTGCCAGGCAGCAGTGGTTAAATATAGGAAATGGAGAATGCCACATCCAACTGGAAAAGGAAAGAGGGAGACAGGAATCTAGCCGTAATGAAAATTCTTCTCGGTGAAAAGGGCGCTGGGGTGATCAGGAATCAGAGGCTTTTACACCTGTTTTCTCTCTTGTCCGTGACTGCACCTACAGTTGCACACCACATCAGCCCTGCTTAATGCCGGGCACTTGGTTGGCATTGACTGTATTAATGAGTGTCACTTCTGGAATGTTTTGGAATAGCATGCAAGGGCCCTGTCTCTCGCTGCGAGTCATGTATAGTTGCTGAGATGTGTTGTCCTTAATTTGACTTGATTCTTTGTAGCACTTTTAATAGCAAAAATGCTGTGAAAAGCTTAAATATGAAGCAATACAGCTTTAGTACAGATGGAGTTTGAAAAGGATATTCAACCTTCTCTAATCTACTGAGATCAGTAAGTAAAGCAAAAGGAAGGACAACCTGAAAGATAGTAATTTTCATTCTGATAATCTGCAGTACTTTAATTTCACCCAGGCATTTACATGGTCTCTTTATTGAAGAGTCTGAGTGTTTCTTCTCCTTTAGCTGGAAGACTGTTAAAAAGGAACAAAAAAGCAAACCCCTTTGCTTAACCACCTTTCAGGTGGTGCCAGACATCCTCGCAGAGAAAGAGAACAATGTGAAGTTGAGGAGGCTCAGCTACAGATTGGAAGATTATTCCTATTCTTCAGACAAACACAACAAAAGAAGGCAAGAGGAAAGAATGGGGAGGAAGAGAGAAACTCCTGTTTTGCTTCATTCACGTGCTGCACGCATCTGCAAGAGAGAGGCTTGTGGCACACAGGTATGCCACAGCCTCTGGCCCTGGCTTACCTCTCCGTTCTGGGAGGACATCTGGCCAGCGCGCTCCCCTCTCCTCCCACCTCTTCTCTTTCACACTGGGCTGCGGCAGCTCAAGCTGGCTGAGCCTGTCGTCGTGGTGATATTATGCAGTTAAATTAATTCCAAAGCTGGTCAAGCTTGGAATCAATTAGACAGGAGACAAAAAAGGAAGCTGGGACAGAGAGAAAAACAGACCAGGTGTGAAACAGCATGCAAGGAGAGGGAATAGTGGGCATGATCCTAAAGGTGGCTTAGGGTCCAGTTGAACACAGAGGATCTGCAGGTGACAGGAACATCACAACACCACGCAGATCCCTTCTGTCTCCAACTATCCGTACAGGGTTTCACTAGGCACCTCATGGCCATACAACCAAGATAGCATCCAGAGCTCAAGAGCAGGGTGTTCCTTTCCATTTCAAGGACAAGGCTTTGACGGAAATAAAGATTCCTTGGCTTAGTATACAGCAACCATCTCACTTTACCTTCACCTCATTCCCTATGTCTTGACCTTGCTGTTGAGCATAACCCAGGCCCAGGAACGGGCAGTGCTGAGCAGGCATTGTGCTCTCCATTCACAACCTCAGCATCTGCTGCAAGTTTGGGCCAATAAATCACAAATGTTGGGAGGAAAGGATCACCTTCCTACTGCGTGTCCTGACAGCAGTTCCCACAGTGGGCATCTGATCCTCGACTGAACCTTGAGGCAGTGCCATATGCAAATAGTAGTAATCTCTGGTTTGTTGTTCCTCCAAAGTCGGATGCGTCTGCATGTGTCGGTCTGCTTGGAAGCTTAAATAAACCCAGTTGAGGTTTGTTTGCTTTTGCAAGTTTCATTCATCAGCTTGATTTCCAGAATGTGTAAAATACTTCCCAGTTGGTCAGAATGGCTTTTTGCTGTCTTCCTCCCAAGTTTGCCTCAGACAAGACTTTTTAAAAATACAGAGTTTCTAATCTTTTGATATCTTGGATGCTGGCCTGCATAATGCAAAACAGGTGGCTTCTAACTGAAATATGTACCATTTTCCATTTTCTCCAGCATAATCATCGCATAGACTCCATGAACAACATCAGAAAGAGTTAAATTACAGCTCTATATATCGAACCAGGTACAAGGACTTTAGTAAACCAGAGTATTTTAGGAGCTTCTTTGTGAAGCCAGTCAGACAAACTTCAATGTAATAATCCCTAGCTGGGCCATCAGAATTGCAGCCTCTAACAACTTTTACACCTTGCTGGCAAGTTACCTTGGTTTATTTTGTACAGCTGCTCCATTTTACTGTTGTTACATTATTTTTATTTACCTACAAGTACTTTACAGATAACATTTAGAACAAGAAAAGAAAAACCAAAACGTGACTGCACCAAGCGGTCTGTGATTTATGAGGACCTCCCTGGTCTTGCAGTCAGGAAAAATGTTTTTCACTAACGTCAGTGGGACCGTATCCTTCCTAGAGTGCATTTGCAGAGCCAGGTTCCACTACTTCAGCTACAGCAGGGAAAATCACGATTAAGTTCTTGAATCTGTTTCTAAGTGCTGGTCCTAGCTTTTCCACGTACACTGTTAGCCCTTGAATAGCTCACCAGCCAGTCTTCATCTACCGTCAGTGGGGAAAGAGGCATTTCGAGAGGGCTGGCCATCTATTCTGTTGATTGTAGAGCAAACTTTAGCAACTGGCTTGGGATAGGGGTGTGATGTTTGGATGCTGAGTTATTAGCCTGGTACTTCTTGCAGAGTGCCTTGAAGGTTTCCGTTTCCTCATTCATCTTATCCATAGTTAAGGGGAAAAGGTGGCTTATGGTTATTTCAGATTTCAAGTTCTTCTTCCAAAATGCAAGGCTTGGGCTTCTGTATTTCTTTTAGAAGTTATTTGAACAGTTCAGAGGTCTCTTCCAACCTAAATTATTCTGTGGTTCTATGAGTCTAAATTTTTGAACAGTTCCTTAAAATGAAAATTAGATGGGGAAAAGCGTAACTTTCAACTAGTCACAGAGCTACTTTAAATCTCTTCTTTGAAAGTTTCCCTTTGGCTGCTGTCTGAATTGTGCACAGTTTGCCCTCTAGGACCCATTTGCTCTCTCTTGGCAAATCAGGTTGTTAGAAAGATGAAGAACAATGCTGGGAATATTTTTTTCTGGCGTCTCCTGTCCAGAATACAAATCTAATAGACGCTCTCTTCTGGTGAGCATGCAAGCCCATTAGACATCCTGTTCCCGTATGAGAAGCTGGTATGTTTGATGCTGAAGTCGGTATTATCTGGATATGTTGGACGAATTAAGCCCCTCAGACCATGTCTACACTAATAAACTGAGTACATATGAGGTGAGTCGTTTGTACAGAGATCCAGCTGGCACAGAACAGCCTGCATCCTTGTTGCTAAACTCACGTACTCATCAAGAGAGGGTGCCTGCCTGCAAATAGATTGTTGGGAATGGTCCCTGTCCTGTTGGGAGAATGTTATTTGGCCCAGACCAAAACCACATGAGCGGCAGAGACAAGTGAGTTCTAGTGCAGAAACGTATTCCTTGCAATATTGAATTTACTAGTACAGATGTATCCTCAGGGAGCCTTGCTTACTGACTCCTGTTCATGAGTTCCAAGTAAATGAACAGTCTTCCTTCCTCTCAGTGAATGCTTTTATGGGTTGTTTCATTGGGTTTGGGTTTTTTTGCTTTTCTCCCATACTCACTCTTAAAATGGTTTAATTTTTGTTCTATTGCAAATTCTGCTTATTACCCCTTACTTCATAGGGTCCCTATGATGCTTTCCATCAAATCTTCCTGATTCATTAGGACTAGGAATGACATGCTGTTCCTTCAGCCCACATATGGACAGCGTCAGATGGACAACGTCCTCTGTAGTATCATCTGCCAGTAAAGAAGCTGAACCTTTAACTTCAAATCCTGGCTCTTTGCCCATATTAAATAAATGAGTGTAGACTGACCGCCATCGTTTCTGTGAATTAACCGCTAGAGAGGGAGGCATGGCAGACAACGCTTGGTTTATTTTTACAGACTTTGTACTGTACTCAATTTTATATGCTTTACACATCCAATTTTTCTAGTCGTTCTCTTTTCCGTAAACCAAAGCCAGTTTTTATACAACCCTCACTTGTTGCATCCTTATCGGGGTATTGGTTATGGGCTGTTCATCACCGATGCTGTCTCATGGCTTTGTTTTTATGAGGCATCTAGCAAACTGTCACTGTGCTTGCAAAATATATCGCATTTTCACATAGTATGAAATAGTGGATTTTGTAGTTCATTTTAGTAACCAGAATTCTCCAAACATTCCTTCTCGGTAGTTTTAAGTGCAACAGAAGCAGGCAGTCAAACATTGCAATGGCATATTATTTCATGTAAGGATTTTTTTTTTTTTCTGCTTTCAAAACTAAAAAACCACTGCCAGCAGTGGGAATTGATCAAACCATAACATTTGTGTGTGACACCCTAATAGATTCTATAATGCCGTTAGCTTGGCTTACAACATGGCAGCTAGACAGGCATATTAGCCGCATCCTTTTACATGCAGACCTTGCTGTTAAATCGTGTTTGGCTAATCTTCCCTTAGGGGAAATTGGATTTCGGCCCCTCTCCCACCTCGAAACCCACTGTAAGATATAAAATTGGTTTTTAGAAGTCTCTTTTTCTCTAAGGCACTTTAATTGGCATAAGGTAGTTGCTCCTATAGAGAGGCTATTGATTAGCATCTTTATTTTGCTATACTTTAAAGTACACCACTTTCAAAAGCATTTCATGAAATACCAAGGCAATAAACTTAGCAATAAAAGGCCAGAATGGGGACTGACTTGGCTTGCTTACTCCTACCTGTCTCATTTGTGGGGGTTTTGTTGTTTGTTTTCTCATTTGGTTCTTCCAGCATACTTCATTAGACATTTTTAAAAGTCTTTGATGCGTTATTTTGTCTTTGAAAAGATGTTAAAATGCCTCTTTTATTCCACAATACCTATTTTCAGCCTGACTACATTGGTGACCATTCTCAGGGTTTTGTTCCTTCAGGCTTTCTTTGTTCCCAGAAATTAAATAAGTTACAATTTTAAATGTGACAGTCCCTGAAGTTAAGTCTGTCTCATGTCTGTGTCAGACTCAGTTTTCTCTTAGTTAACGGGTTACTGACAGCCTGAAGTCAGGAAGTTGTATGTGTTCTAGCTACAGCGCGTCTCCTGAATGCCACGTTTCTTCAATTTATCTTTTATCTTCTATTGCCAATCCTATCCTAAAAGCGTAAGTAACCCTTGGTCTCTTTCTGTTTGCCACCACCAGTGAAAATAAAATTTAAGTATGTAGATCACAACACTATGTGTTTGGAAATTTGTATATTCAATAAAGTAAACACTCAAGTTGCCAGGGCTTTGTAGCAGTAGAGTACGTGAGTACTCAAGAGCAAAAATGTTAAGTGAAAACAACTCGATGATCCCAGTCCAATCTTGTTACATTACTTATCATCAAAATCCAGGGCTTGGAGGCAGAATAATTTTGACCTAAGGCGAAGCATTCGTGTATTTACTCTGTGCTTTCTTTTATAGAAACCATTATGGGGGTACATTGCTTTGCCTGGATCTTGTGTTTAATGGTACTTTGCATCCATCTATGCCACTGAGACAGATTTAATTTTAGAATGTTTCAGAAGCGCCTTTTCACCAATCAGACATTAGCTGTACGAAATCACCATGAACTGCTTTGCTTTCTCAGCATGGCTCAGCTTTATCCTCAGTCAATAGACATCTTATCAATCCTTGTTCAAAGACATTCTCTTGCTTCCCCAGGGCTAGTGCTGGTGATAGATAAAAAGTCTGCAAGCTTGGGTTGTGATTTGTTAGTCCCAAGTTATTTGAGGCAAATGGATAATAAACAAATTTTGAAAGTCCACCCAGTTCATTAAAACTTGAAGCAGTCATTTGAAAGTGTGGTGCAGCTCTCAGGGCTCTCAGATTCACAGCATGGCCCATGATGATGCATGTACAAACCAAAATGTAATATAAAGAACATTTCTTTCATCTTCACAAAGAGGTTTTATCATACAGCCTTAAAGACCTTTAGATCTTTCTACATCTGAAAGGAAGATCCGGCATCTCTTGGAATTTCTCAGTATAGATTCAGAACCCCTTTAGTGACTATTCCTTTGAATCTCTGGGTTAACTCTCATTTTTGTTTTGTAAAAAGTTTCTTTTTTTATTACCTTTATACTTACAAGGGTCATTAGAGGATTATCCCTAAACTTCAGATTATTAGCAGTTTCTGACAGCTCCTGCTATTTCCCTTCCTATGGTTAACTTGACTTTTCAATTCTTACCATTGCTTTATCTTAATTCTAAAACTTTCCCTGAAGAACATCTTCAGTTTTCTTTAGTGTCAGTGTAGTAGTCTTCCACCTCGTATCAGACAAATGAAAGGTTTCATAAGAACAGTTTTTCCTTGTTAAGAACATTCTACAGCTAAGGATCAAGGCTACTCTTTTAGAAGTGAATTCATTGGTACATGAGGACAAACTTTTTAGCAGGGCCTGTTGCGATAGGACAAGGAGTAATGGCTTTAAACTAAAAGAGGGAAGATTTAAACTAGATATAAGGAAGAAGTTTTTTACAATGAGAGTGGTGAGACCCTGGCCCAGGTTGCCCAGAGAGGTGGTAGATGCCCCGTCCCTGGAAACATTCAAGGTCAGGTCAGACGGGGCTCTGAGTGACCTGATCTAGTTGAAGATGCCCCTGCTCATTGCAGGGGGGTTGGACTAGATGACCTTTAAAGGTCCCTTCCGACCCAAACTATTCTGTGATTCTATTCTGTGATTCTATTTCTGTAGCAATTACATATTATTAGAAAATAACTTTTTTTTTTTAAATGGATTTGTCTATGGGTACACGGCAAAAACATAAGCAAAGCTTCTTTAATGAACATAAAGGATAAAATGTTCTGCAATCCAAATATACTCTGTGAATAACTAATTGTAATCTGTGCGTATGCCCAGACAGCTTTCTTCCCCCATCCACTAAGCTTTCAGGACAGCCATTAGTCTATAATAAACAGCCATTTCCAACTGGGAAAATTGCAAAGAACTTTTGAGAAGGCTGGGCCATCTGAGGATGCTCCAGTATGAGAAGGCAAACCTAAAAGCACTTAAAACACAGAGAGGTTTACTTTAATGGGCCAACATGCTGAGGACTTAAGAGAAAATTAATGTGTATCAGCGGTGGTATTTGCATTTATTAAAGTAAGGCAATGACTGGAAAAGTACGGGTAAATGGTGAAATGTGATACATCAGCCATCCGTTTTAGCCATCTGTTTTAGCCCAAATATACTGTCATGGAAAGACTGTTCTGCTGCTGTGGTAGTTTGCCTCATTACCATGGATGAAAAGCTTCTGCAGGCAGATTTCTCAAACGTTACCGGTCCTGGGTGTCTGTTGTAGGGCCTGGGATAAGAAAATTTCCCCAACCTGATGGAGGTTCCTGAAGCACAGTAGCAGAGGAAGTGCCAGTGCCTCCATTAATTTGGAGGGTTCTGACAGTGGATTCCTTCGCCTTCTTCCCTGCCTCCTCCTCCTCCTCCTTCCATACCATCATTCTTACTTCTGTAGAACCCATCATGCCACCTCCCATAAAGAGCTTTGGAAGAAATAGCTCTCAGATTACAGTTTCCATGTCATTCTTCATCAAAGGTTGCAATAAAAGTCACCAGAAATAGAATAATGGGGGCAGGTTTCTGGAGGTCCCCAGTCTGTCGGGATACCAGAGGCTCAGGAATGCCACTGCAATATAAGCAGATCACAAAGAAGCGATAGGAACTCATCATATGACACTGGGCATTCGGCTGAGTGAATAAATATACTGTCTCTCTGTCAAATTATTTATGGTTATTGAAAGAAAAGATGTGTTTTAATGGAAAAATTATGTTATAAGACTTAGAACTATTAAAGTCCTACCTAATTGTGCAGGTGATGTCATTTACAACTATGAGAGGTGGAGAGAAAAACTACAAACACAAACGTTTTATTTTTGTTTAGCTGAAGGAAGCAAGGGGTATACAGGTATGAGTCTCAGAAACAGATGTGCAGAAAAATGCATGCATGATTTAGAGCAATTATGTATGTAAACTTGATAGTAAAGCATGTGACAGATGACTAAAGACCTTAGGGGTCGCTTGCATATGCAAAATTATCCACTGATTCCTTGGACCCAGTTTTCACACTATGATGTGACCAGATTAACTCCCACCGCTGTGGAACTGAGATCCGTAGAGGATACTGTAGGGTTTTTCTTTCATCTCGTTAAACATTCTTTTTCATCAACTTGTGTTACACATAAAAATGTAAAGGGGAGTAAAAATAGCTAAACTGAAACTGTGCTCTGAGCTGCCTGCCTTGCCATGGTGTCTCGTACAGTAGTTGGATCTGATTTTTAGAAAGAAGTGGAAGAAATTCTGCAGGAGGCACTTGTAGGACCTCTCCTAAGCTTATATAGCTCATTGTTTTCATTTGAAATTTCCTTCTATTAATATTTCGTCATTTCAATGTAGAAAGAAATCCATATGGCAGAAGGATGAGAATAACAGGATTTTCTGTTTGTTTACCTCTTAGGCAAGGTAGCTGGAAAGGTAAATAGGGTTTCTCTGGGAGTAGGGAGGATTTGGTTGATTTTTTTACAAAGGTTTTCTATGTTATTGTCACTTCAGCATGTTCACGTTCATCCAAAATCAGTTCAGCTTGTATTGAGAACTAAAAGAGATTTCCCAGACTTCTGTAGGGGTCTGAAGCTTATATGGTCACAGTATTTTGGTATCAGTGGGTCTCTCCATTGTTCCACTATTTTTTAATTTGACTAGCCCATATAAACCAAATTTCGCGAAGGGTTCCTGTTCTCAAAGACTGTAATTTTTCTCCCAGTTTCATTAAATACCTAATGAGTAGAGAAGAGAGGCTTCTATGTTACCTCTACTGGCAAAATGTGGAACATGTCAGGAACATTAGGAAGGCCTCAATTCTGTCAGAGCTCAGTCTTCCTGAAAACGAGAAAATGCAACCATGAGTCTCCCTCCCAAGGAAGGCATCCTTGCACGCTCACAGACTTACTTGTTTTTCTTGGGTGAATGTCCAGTGGCCAAATGTTGCTTCCCCCTGCATTATGCTGATATAACAGAGTGAGGCATTTGGCTCCTTGACTAATAAGCACAAAATACAGTTAATTGCAAGGATTCAGAGAAGTCTCAGCTGAGGAAGCTGCTTAACAGCAATGCAGCTACTTAAAGTTGAGTATCTACAGAGGAAATATCTTACCGTTATATGGGCCGTCAGATTCTTAGGTGGCAAACGGTTTGACAGGGCTGACACTTGCATGGCCCCAACACACTCGCTGGCTGGAACAGGTCCCTTCCCACTCATTCCCCCACCCTTTAGACAAGGAGGCCAAGACACAAAGTTGCGGTGACTTGCTAAGGTTCACAGAGCATATCTGTCACACGGGTTTGAATCACAGCACTTGGTCTCGGCAATCTGCTCCTCTCTTCTGATATGAGAGTAACACATGCTAACACACATACTCATTTAGCTCTCAGTCCCTAATGTTGATTTATCAACAGGGTTTCAACCAGGGTTTCAACAACGGGGAGTGCATTCAACTTGACATGTGGGAGTTCTGCAGGAGATGTATGTTTATGGAGGATTAGGAACTTGAAGTAGGTGGCACTTCATGATTTCACTGACCAAATGATTCAAGCTGCCTTTGCAAATTACCCATCAGGATCGCACTGCATTTTTTCTAGAGGTTGCATTAGTTTGAGTGGTCTTGAATGTGGAATGAGTTCTTGTTATCCTCACTCCAAAATTGTTTTCTCTGAGGTTTGATACCACAATATGTGCTGGCCTGTGATGCTGGTGTATTATGTTGTTATCATGTGCTTATATTCCTATCCTAAAAGCACAATAAATAAAATATTTTCAGTGTAGAGAATGAGGACCAGTCAGACAAGCCTGCCTGCTAAATTACTTTCCATTCCTGTGGTGGTTTCTCTGTGATTGGATTAAAAGAGGTTGTCAATGTATGCTCATCCTGTAACTCCCTACCCTGTCCCCTGGATAGGTATAAATAAAGGCTTTGCAGGTTCTAGTACAGCATCTTGTTTAACCTCCACAAGTACCAATATTTACTCAGAAATTTAAAACTATGCATTCAGCCTTCTCTTACTGGAGGGCAACAGGAGTACAAAGTGACCAGTGGTGTCCGTGGCACGTCTGCTCTCCCCATGGGATTTCCCTTGCATTATCTCTCAGCTGTCTCCTTTTGTTTAACGTAAGAACTGAATTATGAACTGCTCAGGAATTCCAGACCCATTACCGGGGTCTGCTTTGCGGAGAGCTCTCTGTTAGGTATTCAGTGATCGCCTTTCTCTTACGCCCCGGAATGGAGCTAGAAATGAGACATTTGCCATTCTGTATTTTCCAGCAGTTGAATATCGTGACAGTCAGACTCAGAAATCTACAGACTTGATCATGCGTTCATTATGCAAACCCTTTTCTCTGGTTCCTCTAACTTTTGCTGGTGCTGTTGTTGAGAGTGCAATGGATTTAATCACATGTGTGGGGAAAACAGCGTGGAAGAAAAAGCGTGGAAATTCTGCATATTAAAAACAAAATTCACTTACTAAATTTAAAATAATAACAGTATTGCACTGTATTTTCCCCACATTTTCTCATTACAGAAAAGGGATTAAAATCCTTATATGGGCATATGAATGGGGTTATTTTCTAAAAAGTGCCTTTTTACTGAAAGAAAACACAAATCTTCACGTCTGAAACAGTCGTTATCAGGCAACCTGGAATGAAAATACTCAACTTGAGAAAGGCACTGAGTATACAGCAGTCAAAAAGAGATTATAGTACCTCTGCGTGGTCTAGATATTGAAGCAGACCCCTCTACCCATTCCTTTGTTCCCTGAATCCCTGGAGCCTTCCTCCTTCTTTCACCATGACACTTCTGCAATCTCTTTGAGCTGCTACAGCTTCCTACCAGCCTCAGTCTCTCTCATCGCTGCCCTCCAGCCCTGGCACTGCAATCCACTCTGCTTGCTTTTATTTTCTTTCACCCTGACCATTGTCTGTCCCTCTGTCCCCAGCGGGGCTTAGGCATTAGCACATCAATACACCCCAGTCAGGCTCTGGGCTGGAGTTAGCAGTTCCGAGCTGGACCTGAAGACCAGAGATCGCAAGGGGCAGCTGGCACCGTGGGGCATCACACATAAGACAGGTAATAGGAAAGAAAAGAAAAATCGGTACATCTAAAATCCCACCTCTCTTGAAGACCTGAGTTCCTTTTGGAAGTTTGGATTCATAGCCTCAAGCTCCATCATTTAGACCTTTAATTCATGTATGACCAAGTAGAGGGGGGATGGCAAGGAAGAACAGCCTGTTGGGTGGAGGTCTTGCCTGACAAAGAGGAAACCCAGACTCAGTTCCCTCCTCTATGTTAAGGACTCAAACTCATGTCTCCACCTCTCAGGGGAGCAGACAGCCTCAATAGCCTTGGTGTGGGCACTATCTGTTGAAGTTAGCCTGTTCTGCGTGGCCATCGTGGAGCTAGAGCAGGCAAGAAGGTCCATCGTGGCCCACTAAATCATCTGTGAGGGTGGGAGAGGGCCTAAATTTTGACACCCTCTTTGGGGCTAGTGGACAGTAAATACCTGTTTTGTAGAAAACAGATAAGGAAGCTGTAGCCCAGGACACCCCTCACGGGGGAAGCGAATGGGAAAGTTGTACAGCTGACAAGGAGAAAAGCACAGGGCTTGGTTTAACTGCAGATCCCAAGAGATCTTCTGGAGCAGTGGGACGAGAAGGCAGGAAATTCAGAGGTGTGGGACGGTATACGGTTGTGGCGAAGCAGCGGCCACTCCAGCCAATGGGCCTTTCCACTGGCCACCCAGGGACCTAACAGTGCTTAGGAGTACATCTAGGCATCCTGATTTTGCTGGTTGCCATTAATGGTTGCGACTGTGGTGCCGTTTCACTTTTTAACCTCACTAATGATGCGCCCCCCTGGTGCGTGCTGTGCTGTGTGCTGGTTGTGCATCTAGTTAAGTCCCCTTATCATAAAAGAGGCTGGCAGGACGGGCTGCGAGGGGTCTGGAAATCACTCTTCTGAATTTCTTGGTGATATTCTCAGTATGTGTTCAAGAAAGATTTGATGGAAAAGCTAAGGCTATCATTCCTTGAAGATGAAACGGACTCCTAGGTCACTGGCTGAGATCCTGTAGGACTGACAAATTTGAGGCTGCCAAGATTTACTTTAATTATATATATTGTATAATGAATGTAACGTGAGATATGTGCATATAATTAATAATGTTAGGGTGTCTGGAGGCTTGTATTAGTTAATAAATAACACAAATTAATAAATAAAACAAACACATGGGGCTACTCATAAAGAGAACTGCAAAGCAACACAAGGAGGGGGCTGCAGCTCTCTGCACATGCAGTTGGAAGAATCGGATTTTATGAGTTCCCTGAAAAAATGCCCTGGCTTTCTGTTTGGTTGTAGGGGTGAGTTAAGACATTCACAGGGATCTGTGATGCTCTACGTGATTCGTGTTTTGCAGGTCTGAAGGAGACCTTTCTTTTATGTGTGGGCATAACAGCTGAAATTAGGGGAAACATTTCTGGTGAAGATTTCGGAGGTAGAAAACGGGCACACTGGAGGTTGCCTCAACCATTGCCTTCTGGAATATATCAGCTGGAAATGAGATCAAAAATGTCACGTCTCTTTGTGATGGGGTTGTGCTTGGGCTGATTTCAGGTCCTAGCTGTTAAAATGGGTCTGGTACAAAGCTTGTTGAACAATTGCATGGCAATCAGAGAACAACTATAAATCATTTTGTGAAATACAGCCTGATCTGCATACTTTCTGCTAAATAGTCTCTTATAGTTTAAACTTCTAGAAAACCTAGATATATAAATGAGGAGATCCACAATATCGTTGCCTTTATTCCACAGAGTATCTGCCTTGCCCTGGCTACTTTCAAGCTCTGTTTCTAAATCAAATGCACGAGATATCTGTCCAGTTTTCTTGCTGGAAAACATTAACTTGGGATTTTATTGTTGCTACTGAAGAAGCGCTCAGACTGTCAAAGCAAAGCGAAGAAAGTTTTGCAGATGCTGCTAGTCCCTTATGAATGTCTGTGTGTGCTCCCACATTACGGCTGGATTAGGGGAGAATCGAAGGGAATTTTCAGTGTCATTAATAGCTGGTCATAGGCAGCTGTGCAAAATTAAGATTCAGAAAGGATGGCTACTTCACAGCAGCGAGCAGAGGTCCTCCAGCTAGGCCTTCTTGCCTAAAGAAAAGAGAAAGATTCACCTTCAATGCCCCTAAACCAAAAAGATGACAGGCGCAAGTAAGCAAAAATATATTTAAAACCAAGGGGAGAGATTTACATGGGAGGTGGAGTGTGGAAGGAGACCACAAGGTTGCAGAAGACCTTTGCTAAGGGGAACAAGAGGAGAAAAAACCATATATATCCTCTTAAATCTGCAGTGAGTCACTACAGGTCATGTTTTGTGGGAGTTTTATTGCATGTTTCTTGTGTACCTTGGAGAATAAAACCATATGCATCTGATTAGATTACTTAGTACTGGGAGTGTAAGGTAAGAGCATAAATTGAATGCAATTATTTTTAAAGGAAATTATATTCCTGCTGCTTTCTGTCTGTCTGCTGTCCTCTATCTTTTTCTTTTTATTGGCTCTTTTATCTTGGTTCTAAGATGGCTTTCGCACCGTATCTACCTTGCAATCCCCCAGTTTGTAGGAAGGCAATTCACAGCTCAGTGCATTGCCTGTCTTCTCTGATTGTTTACAACTGGTTTATTAACCAGGCTTTGTCTTGGACTATCTTTGCTTCATCAGGAGGGAGGGGGAGAGCACAGTTGTTCAGTTTGCATTAAGCATGTGTGCTGATGTGGAAACACCCAACCATACCCCTCACCGGAGATATCTGTGTTAAAATGAAACCAACTTTTATAGGAAAAAAATTAATTTATTACCAATGCAAGGTTATTACTTGGACCATATAATCCAGTGTAAGTATGTGATATTGCCTCCACCTAAGAGTCCTGTATTCCTGATTAAAAAGTGCCAGAGGGGAGTATATGCCTTGCAACCACTTATCTGCCCCGTTTTCAATTTCACCTGCTACAATATTCCATTTGAACTCTTTCTTAGAATTTTCCAGCTGAAGTGAAATATTTGACTTTCGCATTGGGCTGCAATTTTGGGGTGAGAGGGCAGGAGCTTGAGAAATTTCTTCCTTTTCCCCGCTGCCTTCCTGTTCCTTCCCCTAGAAATATGTTGCCATAAGTGCCTTTGGCAAAATAGTGATTAGCTATAATGAAGATCTGTCTGAGAGAGATTACTGCCTTTATGAGGTGGCATTTTTCAATTTGACTGTGCCTGTACCCTCCAGGCAGTTTGCTTTCTCTGTCCACAATTATTTTTATTTATTTTGTTCTATAGTTTTAAATATCTGGGCAAGGCCAGGCTGATTTATTCATATTGTTTAAGTAGACACAACATGTAATGTATCGAACCACACGTTCTAACATATATTATCATCTTTTCCCTGTAGAATAATGAACCCATGTATAACTATCCACTTGCTCCCCAGATTCCCAAGAAAAGAGTTATGCTTTGCAGGAAGATTGAAAAACTATGTTGAGAGACGTATCTAGTCTAATGATTTTTGGATCTCCCCTGGGCTCCAGACCTGTTTCCTGGGGTAAGATTCATCTCACCTTACTTCAGGCAATCTACAGGGTAGATGTTGACATTTGAGGTAGTTGTCAAGGGCTCTTTTTCCAGTCAGTGAAGATCTAGACAAGAGCATTAAAGGAGTCTGGGGCAATTAGTCTGATCTTCAAAATGTGAATTGTGTGTGTGACTCCATTGGCTCTGTTGCCTACATCTCCGCTGCCTGTTGAGAGACCCATGAACAACTGGCCCAGCTAGAGACATTTACACCAAGTCGGACGGATCCCAGCCCTTATGTCCTACTAAAATCTCAGCCTGTAACTCTGCAAATGTCTTACCATCGGCTCAAGATCCTCTTACTCAAAACCAGTGATATACTACCTCCTTTACGCAGTTGCTGTGAGCAACAATATCATCTCACCTGCCCTATCCAGGTGTAATGTTCAACATACACGTCTCCTTCCTGACAGCCAAGGTGAATGCACAAGTCTTGCAGTTTTTTCTGCCTTTCCACGATACAGGCTTTCCAGGTCATTCTCATAGCCTAAGCTCTTCTCCTATCTTTTTTCATCTCATATCTCAGCCGCTAGAGCTTCATTTTCTTTGGCTTTGACATGGCCAGGCCTGTTCCTTTCAGAGCTTTCAAGGAAGCTACTGGTGAGACACTGGCGCAGGTTGCCCAGAGAAGTTGTGGATGCCCCATCCCTCAAAGTGTTCAAAGCCAGGTTGGATGGGGCTTTGAGCAGCCTGGTCTAGTGGAAGGTGTCCCTGCCCATGGCAGAGGGTTTTGAACTAGATGATCTTTAAGGTCCCTTCCAACTCTAACCATTCTGTGATTCTATGAAAGATTGTAGACTATCTTCAGGTTGCCCAACTTTATGAATCTCTCTGTTGCCCTCATTTATTCTGCATCATCAGATATGTTACCTGTATATGTGAATGGGACTTTGAGCAACCTGGTCTAGTGGAAGGTGTCCCTGCCCATGTCAGGGGGGTTGGAAGTAGATGGTCTTTAAGGTCCCTTCTAACCCAAACCATTCTATGATTTGGGTGATTCTATATTCACATTAAAGGTTGTTAAAAGTCTATGCCTTTCCTGTCTACCAATTTTTAGTCACTACTGTTAACTACTGAAGAAGCTGCTGTGCTCAGACATCATACCTGAGACATCATATCTGCTTAGGAGACCATCTCTTTCCTTTTCAGCCCAGCACTTTCTTTTCCCATGCTGCTCCTTACACTGGGAAGTATGCCTCTAAGCATACCTAAGAACACCGCCTGTCTATCTGGAAAACTCTCCTCCTCCATGTTTAGCAGGGGCTCACAGGTAGCTCCAGGAGATCTGTTGGGACACCTCCATGTCCATGGCTAATGCACGCATTGGTACCTTTGAGGTGCCTGTCCCCTTGGAAGAGTAATGTCATCATGATTTCTCCCCTGGAGCTAGGCAGCATCTTGGCCATGTGCAGCGGTCCTCATCTACACTTCCATTCTGACTGAGGTCCTGTAGGAACCTATTACAAGTTTGGTGTTCACGTTTCCTGTTGCTTGAACAAACTTTATTCTGACTTGCATTGCCTTTCCCCTTCCCGGTGCTCACCCATTCATTTTCTGAAGCTGTGCTTCTCCCTCCCACCACACACTCACACCTACACAGGCTGCAAAAATGAGAAATAATTTACTTTTTCTTTTAAAACATGGGTACACTCAGGATTGACCACTTCTTCACCTTCTGAGAGCATCGCTTTGTTAACATCATTTTCAATAGAAGTCTTTTTCTGTGCTTTTACAGGTCCAGCCTTTTTAACCTTCTGCAGTATGTTCTTGGACTTTATGATTTTAACCAGATCCATTATTATCTAAATACTGGGGAAGCAGGCAGGGGAGGGAAGAGAGAATGACAAGTGACTCCTTAAAGCGCTGTTCTCGGTAGCTCTTTACAATATACATTAGGAACAGCAGGGAGAACAGCTTTCATGGTAGATCTGAGCCTGTTAAAAAAGAAGTTATGGTGCATAGTCTCAAAAAGAAAAGGGACTGGTTCGTATCTGTCACCATCGGTCTTGGCATTTCGTGTTTGCATACGGTGATCCTGTTGTGCATAGTCTAGACAGAGCGGTGTCAGGTTTGCCCCCGCTGCTTTACAGTCATGCTGGCTATAGTTTGTTCATGAACAAAATCTCTTTAGGTGTTTTGGGATGCACAAGGCTTAAGATCTTAAAATTCCGCTCTCTAGAGTGTATGTTCCTATTAATGGGCTCATAAAGATCCCCTTATTTATTATTGTTTAATTATATGCAACCTGTTGCTGCAAAATAGCTGTGCATAATTGCTATTTATTTCTGTGCTGGCTTGAGTGTACGTGTATTTAAAAGATACATTTTTGGGTTTAGTGAATTCTGTGTTACTGATTGTTCAAAGTGACTTTATTTTCCGTTGTCTTTTCTCTAAATGTTCTTTTGATATTTAGAGTGTTAGTGATGATATTATTACATTGCTGTTAGCTATTGAATGAATGATTGCTGTTGTATTCTGAATGTGCTGATGCTGAAAATCTGCGATATAAATAAACTTCCTCTGGTAACATCATTATAATAGCACAAGCAGCAGAAATTTATGGAAAGAACAGATTAAATGCTTAGACTAAAATTCTTCAGTGTGCAACTCTGCTTAAACTGCTGTGTCTGAATTTTGGGTTGCTGAATCAGGTGGAAAAAAATCAAACTGACACATCGCTTGTCTGTGCATTTTTACTGTGATATATTATGTTACTAAAAGAAAAAGCTCAAAAGCTACCATTGATAATCCTGGCTAAAACTTGTAACATAAATTATTAAGATCTGTAGTTTCTTTTCAAAGTGGCCTGGGACTTAATGCATATATCACAGCAAGGAAATGTAACATCAATATATGCTTATGCATTATAACATGAGACATTTTTATGTATGTAATAAAGCATTCACTGTTTATCTAAGCAACAGATAGGAAGGCTGAGAAATTCACACAGTTAATCATATTTATTTAGCTAATTAACAACTAATAGCATTAATCATAAAATGCACAAACATTTGAAAAGTAATTTATATTGAATATGAAAACTATCCTCAAACTTGCTTTCCAAAATATGTTTTGTTTATCTATGTTCATAAAGTCTCCCAAGATACCCAGTCTCAGTATTTCACATACTCATCCCATAAATTGAAAATGCAGGATACAAAGTGCCATATCAAGAATTTGCCAGAGATACATACGCCTCCACTAACCATCTCCAATTATCCTGTGTAATCACTTCTAGGCTAGGGAAATGAGACTCCCAAAGTCAGTGTTGCTTATCTCCGGGTTGCTGTAGTCACCTACACTTTGTACGGAGCTTCAGGATTTCCCAGAAAAGGGTTGAAAGGTAATATTATAATTGTGCAATAAGATTAGTGCACTGGTCCCCAACCTTTGCTGCCCCTTGGCAGCAATACTGAGCAAGTGATGTTGTACAGTGGGATCATAATTTGTTCTCCCTGTCAGCCTTAAGGATTAACTCCTTAATTCCCTGTAGCTGGGAGCAATCCTGTCCATTAACAACCTGTTGGGAATTAGTGAAAAAGCCGAAGACATCACCAACGTCTGGGTTTTTAATTCAGTAGGTTTGTTCTCTTTCTTTCGATAACTTTTTTATTACAAGTTTAATAGTGCCCAGTGAGACTCACTAATAAATGAATGAGTGTTCATTTCCTGCACAGGTTTTGTCAAATTTGCCCTATTATCTCCCAGGTTCAGACTAAGAGTAATAGAGTGACAAGGCTCGTCTTTGAAAATTGAGGAGAGGGAGATGTGCCTCTCTGGGGGAAGAGCAAGAAGACATGAATAAAGGCAAACTTAAAGCACAAAATTGAAAAATAAAATAAAATCACGTTTTACCTGTATTTTTCAAATGTTTATTTGTAACTACGTTTAAATTAATAGAAGTAAATGACTGAGCTTGGCGGGTATCGAAAGCTGAAATGTGTAATCACTCACAGAAAGCGCTACAGCAACACATTAGCAGTGCTGTGGAGATGGTTGTGTGGGAGGCATTTTCATACCAAATCCTTTTTTTTTTAGTTATTTATAATTGTTTCAGGAAAAAAATACATCCCTTCAGGGCTTTGGACTGGAAGAGCGGGTGCTTGCTTTCTTTACAGCGGTGCATTTTAAAATTGGCAGTGTTCTCTATGGCCATTTTGGAGTTATCATACTGCGGTACAACTGGTTTACACCAGCTGAATTTTTTTCCAAATGTGGTTTGTCTGGTTTGGGGTTCATTTTCGATGAGCTGAGCGTTAGTTTATTGCAGAATGGAAAGCTTTCAGTCGGTAACTCCAAACTGACTTGGACCTTAATCCTGCAGTGATTTATGCACATATTTAGTGTGTCCTGCAGAGCAGCCAATGGGCCTGGAGTCTGTGCTTTATGGTACTGCCTTCCTTTGGAAATGGGAGAGAGAGCTGCTGATGGGAAGCTTTAGCAAAGAGTAGCCACAATTACCAGTAACTTCAAATGTTCACTTCGAGTGGGCTGCAAAGCACACAATTAAACACATGTTTGAGTCTCATCATAGTGGGAGACTGTTTCCAAATAGCCAGGAATTACCTGAGTTTAAACCTCATAGAGATGCTGTTAGAGCTGAAGAAATTCAACATGAAAATAATGAAGCTGTATATTTGTATGCGTGTGTACGATTTGGTATGGGATCATTTCAACGTTGCACTCAAATTCTGAACATAAGTTACATTTCTTTTTTACACACAGTGAACGAAACTGCAGTTCAGCCATATTATGATCTAAGCATATACTAATATATTGCAGTCTCGTACTCAAAATGGTCATTTTAGCTTGCGAATATCTGTGCACTTAAAATTATGCATAAAGTCATATAGATCAGGCCTGTAAAATTATAAATTACTGTAGTCCAATTGGATTATAAGAATTATGAGATTATTTTAAAAATATATATGCTTTTGTAAACTATCTGGATACCTAATTTAATAGATAATAACATCCTTTTCTGGATTTTTGTGGTGAGGGAGTGGGAGGAGGAAGGGGGAAGGTTTTTATCCCTCCTATAGAATACTGTAAAGAGATTTTAAAGGTGGAATTTTAAATTATACAGAAAGGTTATAATTTTCTCTGAAGTCATATGGAACTCAGCACGAAGTGCTGATGACTTATTTTCATGTAAATTCTTCATCTTGATGTAATTCATATGGCATCAGCACTGATAAGTAATCAGACCTTTCTGATAAAATCTAAGGCACAGAAGAATAAATGAATGCCATGCAGTTAACTCTTAACTGTAAAGCCATAACATACCATTGGTTTCAACTGTGTAATCCATAAAATATACAAAAAGCCATGTAAACCAGAGCGACCGCGGTAAATGTGAGCCTGACAGTAGCTCGTGGTACGGTACGAGACAGTTTTGCCCTGTGCGGGTTGCAGTGGGACACAGCCCACTGTCACCATCGGAGGCTGGCTTTCGGCTCGCTAAGCTGCTGCATGGCACACTGAGCTCGCTCGTGGGGCAGCGGTGTATTTTAGTATCTAATTAAAGTTATGCGTAGAAGTAGGCTTATGGACACCCTCCTCACTCAGAGTTGAGGATTCTTTCTCAGATCCCAAATGAATTTTGTTTGTGTGTGTATCAGTGTTTTCTGCTAGCTGGGGACAAAGACATATTAATACTTATTCCGTCTTTTCTAATATCCTTTGCAATCTTCAAATTAAGGTGCCATGTAAGTATATTGTAGTGTTGTCGGTTGTTCTTGTTATTAATCCTGAAATAATAAAATGTGTATTAGATAGAATCAGGGCAGCTCAACGGTATATTGCGGGCTATAAGCTTTCATTAACAGCCACAAGAAATTTTTTTGTTAACTCCGTGTGTGTAGAGGCACGGAGGGAGGGGAGCTGGGGGGATTGTGATTTGGGCTTGATAAAGAGAGGATAAAGCAGGGGTAGGATTTGGATTCTGGTCAGATCTGGCTGCTCTTCAGCTTTGTCCATCAGTTGTCTTCTGGCAATACATTGCGCTGCTTGCTCAAACATAATAGCGGTCCTTTATAACGGTCTTTTAAACCTGTGTTTCCTGGGCCAGGTAGGTTAATGTGCAATAGCTTTTTATTTTTACTTTTTTTTTTTTTTTTATGCATTGCTCTCAGCAAAAAGGTGAATGCAGAGTGCTACAGAATGCAGCAGCTTTGGTGATTTTTTTCACTATGATTAAGGAATAGTTCATCTATAACCAGAGCAGATCTCAGTCACTAGGAGGCTGCGGTGACAAAAGGGGGTATTTAATCATCTGGCTAGGATAGGATCAGGAAAGAAAGCCCATTGTTATTGCTGCAATCTCACTGCTGAAGAGAAGCAGCCAGGAGTGAACTACCAGCTCCTACTTCCATCCATCTGCTCCCTCCTTTCTCCATTTTTCTAAATATTTTTTTGTGTCACTTGACAGAACTCTTTGTTGTGACAGGCGTGGTGGGCCCTGCGATGTTGGTGCTCTGGCTGTGAATGGCGGAGGAGCACTACAGAAACGAGAGCGAGATGATAATCTCAGGAGGTCCTTTCCCCTCACGTAGGTGAGCACACACTTGGAAGGACAGGCGTGTGGTTTTTTCCCAAACGCTTTCAGCTGGAGTGGCACGTGAAAACCCATTTCACGTGTCGGTATGCAGTGCCTGGTGCTTTCATGTTCCTCAAAGGCAGCTGATGCTGCTGAAGCATCATGACAACTTGACTGTCTTTGGGATCAGAAGGTTCGGCATCTCTTGGGCCTGCTGCATCTGCTGGTTCATTTGGCAAGAGAAGCAGTGGTTCACAGTAATGCCTTCCACCTCCCAAGCTAAGCAGAAGAATATATTAATTGTAGTTATGTGTTGTCATCTGTACACTTGGGAAACAATTAGGGAAAACCTTCCTAATTTTCTGTGCAAGCTGAGCCTCGTGTGTTCTGTAATAAACTAGCAAACTGTGACTTTGGCGTTTGGATGCATTTGAACCTTGCGTGACTGTTGAGATAAAAATGAAGCAATTCTTTCTCTCATTCCTTAATCTTGGTCTTAACACTTTACTTGCACAGTTTTCTGAATTTCAGGTTTCTGAAGTTTCCTAAAGTAGCATTGTTATGTGGCTTTATGGAGTCTTTTGTGGGAGATTATACAGATCTGAGAAAAGGAATCAGCTGATTCTCCTACATGAATAGTGCTGCATTTCTTTAGCAACATTTCTCCTTGATCTACACATTTTTTTTTTTTCTCACCAGATTACAAAGAGAAATTGAGTCAAAAAAGACCTGGCCAGTGCTAAAGAAGGAAACAGTGTGTTGTTAGAGATGGAAAGTGGAAGCTCTGTATCTTCTGCTTGGGCCAGTTCCCTTTGCTTTGGATCAAGGGAGGCTGGAGGGGCTGTGCCGGCACGCGGCGCGGTGCAGAGCAGCACAGGGATGCTCTAGAGGCTGCAGTTAAGATGAGTTGAGCTCTGCCAGTTTAAGCAATCAATCAAACCAGTCTGCCTTCCTCATCAGTTAATTCAATGAATAAGAGTCATAATGTACCATGAAATGAGAAGCTTTTCTGTGGAGGTTTAAAAACAGAAATGTGACCGCTTGGATAAATGCTGTACAATTGCCTTCAGTTCCAAATCATATGCTATCAACTTCAATTAAGTTAAAAACTATCATCAGATTTGACTTTTGCATCTGGGCAGTGTCTTAAATTGGGGTGTTGGTCAGAGGTAAATACAGTCCGACCACCAAAAACATGTGGAAGGAACAGTAGGAGACTACACCAAGACGTTGCAGCTAATGGCAACTCTCAGAGCTGCAAGGCTGATTTACCAGCGTACCTGTAAATCAACTTCTCTAACATGTTTTAGGCAGTAGAAATTCTGTTATCACACCACTGTGGTTAAAAATCACATTGCGCATGGCAATGGCATGCTGTAGGATTCCTCAAATGCCTTATCGGTGGCGCTGATGTTTCTTTAGTGTTAATGGCAATATAACTTTGTCAGTATTAATTGAAATGGTCCTTCCGACAGATGCAGTGCCTTATCTAAGCCTGTCATTGTAGTAGCCATATGCTTACTGGGAAAGTGCGGTATCTTATTTCCGGGAAAGTTAAAGAATTATTGACAGTTTAAGGGACAGCATGGTATACAGGGAGATGCCATAATGAAAAAGTTATCTGATACCTTAAATTTATTTTTTCCTGTTCAGTTTAAATCGTCAACACTCCTTCTAATAATAAAACTCTCTTTGTGGAGAGGACTATAATTTAATTTACTACTGTGAATATTGATTCCTGGATAGTACACTCTTTATCCTGCAGATGACCTAGATCCTTAGTTCCCTGAGGGTTTTGAATAATAACGGCAGCAAAAGGGTCTGGATTACATAAGAGACTTGATGGAGATTAGTTACTTTCTCTGCTGACATTTTAATTTTATTCATTTAATTTATTCCTCATATTCCTCGTCTTGCTTTGTAAGCTGGAAACCATTGTCAGTTGGATTGCTGTTGATGAGCACTGAGTGTTTTAAACATCGTTGTTCTCAATCATACCCAACCTTGTGTTCAAAATAAACCAGAAAGGACCATGTTCGCTTAGAGAAGTGATTTCATGTCCCATGAATTGAAATAATCCTCAAAAAATGAGTTAGTCCAAGTCTCCGTATTGGGAAGATGGTCGCCGTTGGGTCCTGACAGAATCTCCTTGCAGTGGTCATCATGGTGTTGGGTTGCAGCTTTTTTAGAACCGATGGGGAGTATTCCCAAAATGCAGGGAAACCTGATGGGGTTCCCCCTGGGAATCCACAAAATCCGATACTGCCAGATCCAGTCGTTGAAAGAAAGGACAAGACCTCCAAAAGTGATATGGGATTCTTGAAAAAATAGGAAAAGGCAGACAAAGAAGTAAAGAAGGTCAGTGGAGGGAGGGAGGGAGGGAGGGAGAGAAGGAGGGGTTGGGGCGGAAGGAGGGAAGGGTGTATCATCTACTTTCTGAATCCCCAGTAGTGAGGGTGCACATGGACCAAATATTTGGGGTTTTGAAGGCACTGTAGCCATAGGGATCAGTGATCAGTCAGGGTATTGGGAGCCTAGGAGAATTATCAGGTATCTTGAAATTATCCGTCTGCCCACGGGAATGTGACAGAATTGCACCTGGAAAACCCAGAACAGAATGTGATAAAACAGCATAATTTCAGCATAAAACAGGGGTTACTTCAGCAATTTTTTTAGCAGTATTTCCTTTGCCGGGTTATTTTGAGCCACTCTAAGGCGATTAGAGCTGCTCGTTACTGATACTCAGGAGCTGAGAAGGCGAGTTGTGTTCCCTTTTGAGAAAACTGTCACTATCTCTGCGTGAGCTCAGATGGAATTGAATAAAAGTCTGTTTTGTGCTCAGAGTACCGAGCGAGCCCTCTTTTTGCTTTCAGGGAGTGTGGGTTAATACAGGCAGCTGGGGGATCTGAAGCCTCTTTCCTCCGTCTTGCAGCCGTCGGCTCCGTGAGCTCACTTGCAACAGAAGATATTATACATGTACATTAAAAACCTATTTTCCATGTCTCCTAAGCATTTCTGTGCTGCCCACCAAAGAAACCTTTACCTAATTTAGTGACTGTTTTCTCCCTCGGACACTTTCCAGTCGAGGACCTGAGCGACTAATACTTTAAGGCTTACGGAAATCTTTTACCATACGAATTATAAAGAAGGAGAAAAGATGTAATTGCCCAGCTAGGGTTTGTAGTGGGCACATTTATTAGCATAAATAATTTCCTAACTATAACGGATACATTAAACTGCTTTTATACAAAAAGAGAATTCTCAAAATGTCATTAAGTCCCTGAAAGTTATGTTTTAATTTTGTCTAAGATGAGACAACACATCTGACAGTGCAGCTCTGTATCTGTCATGGACATACAGGGAGAAAATTATTGTATGTGGGAAGTGATAAGCCCTCTAAACCCATCTCTGTCTGGCACCGGGACTGAAATACGAGAAAGACATTCTTTGAATAACTGGAAGATATTTTTGTTGAAAATAAAAGTTTTAAAGTTTTAATAGTAGACTTTTGGGTCAGAAGGTTATGTGGTTAGATAGCTTGTTTGTGTACCAGGAAAACCAGTATACTTGACCACAGGTTCAGTTTCCAAGCGGATAATAACCCCAAACATTCCTAGAAACAGTGTAAGCATTTAAAAAATGCTATAACAAAATCTGAAACGAAAATCAGGATCGAGCAGCCTGGTTTTTAGTTGCAGCCTTAGCCATTTGGAGCAAATGCAGATTTTATTTCATTCACCACAGTCGCTGCTGTTCCTTATATATCCCCAACACTTCGTGTTGCACAGTACATTCACACAGCACAATCTTCAGGCACAGAGAGAAAAACAAGCAGTTTTTATTACCTGCAGTTTTTAGATAGGTGTGGTTTCTTAATTAAGTGTTGCGTTTCAAATCATCAAATATATTTAAATTTTAGCCTTGGCAGTACTCAGTGTTATTATTGGACTCAAAATCTAGGTCAGCCTCTTAAAAGATTGTGGGATAGGGAGCATGTCAGCACTGGGCAAAAGCATTATCCATTCAGGCTGCATGTGAATATGCAGAGCTTCATATGAATTTTTATTGCATTAAAGAAAAGGGTTAAGGAAAAAGCCAGAAGGGTTTGGCGGAGAAAAAAAAAAAAAAAATCTGCATTTGTAAGCAACAGGATTTTGTAATTTAGCCCATATGTTAATGGCAAAATGAGCCCTTAAAAGTCTTCTCTTCTACAATACTTCATTAATGGCCACTGGTTAATAAGGCTACTCTAATTTCAGTAGTTGCCTTAATTTAAAATGCTACCTTGATTTTCACAGGAATGGCTCTTATTCCATGAATAAATTATTACTTTGTCACTGTTTTTGTCAGCACTATTAACTATGGAATATATTCTGGCTGGTCATTTTAAGTGTCTTCCTTATCAGTATTGTGCCTGGCATTCATTATCCTCTTATCTCTCTGCCATTTCTCTCAGTAGAGAGGTAATGGATTGATTACTTTCACTGCTATATTGGTCAGGATGTACAACAAATTCTCTTCAGCTCTACAGCTCATTCATCATGGATATCCTTTAATCCCCCATCCCTGAGTTTAAACGTTTCATTCTCTTCATATATATTGGAAATTATTAGCAAAGACAAGAATCCAAGCCGTGCATCTTTTATGACTCATTTACTGTAAAACATAGTCACTGAAAATCCAGGGGGGGTTTCTCTCGGTTATGCTGCTCAGGGGGGTTTAAGTGCCGCGGAACCACTAATTCAGCAGCATTTGCATTTTCTGAAATACTGACTTCTGTGTTGCAACAGGAGAATTATAGAAAGGAAGATACAGGAAAAAAAAAAAAAAAAGTTCTTTGTGATATGGTGCTCCCCAATGTGCTGCACATATGTATGGGTAGTAGCGGTCTCTTCTAGATGGGCACGTATTTTTAACTCATAGATGGCATTTGAAAATAAAGGCAGTTTTCTGATTAAAAATAAATGTGTGCTGTACATAGTACATGCATAATATATGGAAAACTCTGTTAGGGCTGTTAGGGCAAGTTGAATAGGAATCACGGGGTTTCCTCATCTGGCAGACCTCTAGCAACTGGAGAACAGAGAGTAGGAATGCTTTCCTTGGCTTTTCTAAGAAACTTGTTCTTGCTGGCAAAACTATCATTGCACAAGAGTCCAGCAGGCATCAACATTTTGTTTGGAAGGACCTTGGTGAAGGACTAAAACTGCAGAAACTCTATGGGACATGCTGAAACTGAAATTATACAGAAAGACCCTTTCAGAGTTAGGGAAAGAACAGAGAGTTCCTGTCTCAGGTACATGAAGGGCACACAAAGGCTCTGTAGTGCAAGGGAGATTCCCCTAAATATAGCCATGTAGAAGATGTAGCTCTATATCACTAAGTGCTGCTCCTCCAGAAGGTATATTTGCTTCCCTTGTCATTGGCACTGTTTCTGATACTGATGCTTATCAGTCTAATCTGCCCACAGACGCTGATGCCAGGTTATACTAGCAGCTCTTGTGCAGAAAGTGCTTAACCTGGGCTTTTGGAAGGCATCAGCTTCATCCTGGGAACAGACAAACCTGACTCCAGTACAAATGAAGGAAAGAAATATTCAAAATCTTCCAAACAAGTATTAGTCAAATATGCAGAAAGGCACCGTCATTACGAAGTCTTTAACTCTGAGGAGCAAAACCAGAAATCGCTGATAGTCCCATGGCTCGGTCTCTGTTACAGTCAAGCCCTGCCCGAGTCTCTAGCTGATAAGGGCTTCTTGCAGTGAGGTTCACAAAAGGCCTGTCTCACGCTTTGCTTCGTGTCTGTGCCCTGATCTCACTCTCCTCATCAGTAATGATCAAGGTCTTTTCAAAATTATCCCAGACTCCTCAAGACTGATAGAGAGTAGGGGAGAAATTAAAAAACAGATAGCTATACAGTGAGCTGAAGACCAGCAAGCCCACTTCAACAGGGTTGTGGTACTCATGCATTTGTTTTTAAATAGAAGAGACACGCTATCGATCAATTAGAATGATGAGTCATCTAAAATGCTGTCAATATTCAAGTGACAACAGCCATGATGCCTCTGAATAGGGAAGAAGAACAAAAGAAGGAAATCTTTAAGGCTATTAGAGAATGACCCGTATTTGAGTGTGTATTGTACAATGCTACAATAGACTGCAGAGAATAGACCGAGCACAAGTGACCCATTGTTCGAAGATGTAGAGAGATAGATATTTATCTTTTTTATTTAAAGCATAAATAGTAAAGAATCAAAACATTTCCACTAGTGTGTCTGCCCACTGTGAACCAAAGAACTGCTGCGTGTTTTCCCTCAAGAAAAGGGGTGCTTGCTTCTGATGGCAACACGCTTCTCAAAATGAGGTTTTGCAACATAAATAAATTGCATATCAAGGTCCTTTAAGGCTGTCTTACCTTCGCAATTTAAAAATAAATAAAAAATAAAATAAAATCCCATATCGTTATACCTGTATTCAGTGTCTGGGGAGACAGTCCAGGAGGAAGATTGTATCACTTCAGCCGGGTAGTGAAATCTCTGCAAGCAGCCCCTTGCCTCTTTGACATCTTCTCTTAGATGTCTTGTCAGAGTCTCTGCCTCTGACATCTCTTTTAGATGTCTTTTGTAGTTGCTTTAAATGGAACATGGCCAAAAATTAAGTTCTCATCCTTCCCTATGTCCCTTTTATTGTTATCAACAGCGCTATTATCATCCCCGTCTCTCGGCAGTCGGCATGCTCATAGTTACGGTTCTGAATGTTTTACTTGCCAGAATTTGTCTGGTCGGATCAACAAGGTTTTTGTCACCGCTCTAGAAGTAATTAGGAAGGACAGATTTCTCAGCAAGAGAGAAGCACACAAGCAAATCTAGACCCGTGTTAGGATCCGTGAAGGTTACCGCTTAAAGAGAGATTTTTAGTAGGGCAGTAGAGCCCAACAGAGGAAAAAAAAAAATGAATATTTCTCTGCTGTTTTAATTTGTACTGAAACTATTAATAGCCCAAGCTTTTCTCATTTCCTGTATTTTTCACAGTGTGGTGTCCCTTTCTGCTTTTGCTTCCACCAGATTGAAATAAAGAGTTATTTGTTGTCTTTAGAAATGTCATTTGTCCTGTATCACAGTATTTGATTTCCTGGCACCTTTTACTTGGCTTCGCGGTTCACAGTGTGGATAATGTTGTGTCTCAGCGACCCCATCATATTGTAGTGTGACACCGAAATTCTTTTAGGTACGCATGAGAGGGGGAACTGCTAAAAGACTTCTATGTTGCGTTCTCCCACAAAGAGCACTCTGTATTGCAGCCGATCATTTCTTTAACAGTTGTCAGCCTCCAAAAGGAAGGGAGGGTTATCCGTACACATCAATGCATTCTGGAAGGAAGAGAGTCAGCCTTTATTACAGTCAGGCACTCTACCTATCCACCTCATTTGGCTGATTTCTGCTAGTATTTAAACAATTTCAAAAACCACCCTTACAGAAGTCCTACTTTCAGTCTGCCATACCTTTGAATGTAGCTTTCAGGCTCCAGCATTCAGCCAGAAATCAATTATTCGCTGTCTTTAGAGAAGGTATCCCCCAGACTTTTCTCCTCTGGACCCGGGACAGGGTTGATGCCACACTGTGGACCACAGTGGGGTTTGGTGTGACCTGGCACTTGGGACTGAAAGCTGGAGGGTTGGTGTCCAGGGAGCTGCAGCCTCTCAAGAGAGGTGCCCAGGGAGTTTTTGGGTGCTCCACAGTCAGGCAGTGCTGATGCACACGCTTTCTAGGTTACCCTAAAGCTTGTGTCCACCCACGTCCTCTGGCAACTTGAATCTTGTCCTTGATGATCACCTTTCTGCTTGTACTTTTGGCTGACCTCAAGTATCCTATTTCTGTTGTCCACACCAAGATCACTTAAAGCTCCACTGTCTTCCTCCAATTTAATATCTGGAGAAGCACCCACCAGTGTGGTATTTCCAGTTGACTAGTGCAGAATAAGGTTATTTTCTGCTTTTTGAGAGCGAGGAGCTTCTAAATTAACAGCTCTTTAAATTTCTGCCTCTGCTGTGAATTACCTCTGTGACCTTACTTTATCTTAATAATTTTGTCAAAAATATATTCAAATGGATGTGTCAAGTTTGCCATCAGGAGCCCTTAATACTATTCTTAATATACTATAGGTCATCAAAATCATTATTGAGAGCCTAAATATTAGCTTGCTGTATTTTTCTTCCATATAAATCCTGTGCACTGATTTGACAATTTCGCATGTTTCTGCTTTTGAGTATCTTGTGAGTAATGTGAAATGAAATACCAAAACCAAGTATTAATATAGAAAAATTTAAAATGTTGAATAGCTGAAGAAACAGCAGCCAAATTTCATTGAAGATACACTATTTTCAAGAAAATAGCTTAAAATATGCAAGATTTCCTTATCAAAATTTATATTAAAATGTGGTACGTAATTTCTGATTGTTTTGATTTCTATTAGAAATGCTAATTCAAATAAATTCAAGCTGAGAAAACATTTTTGAAGAATTACAGTTGAAAAGAGATCTGCAGCCACCACTGAACAGGACACGGAAGAATTAATGAGATCCTTCTTAAAGCATGTTGAAAATGAAAAGCTGAATATGGCGCTGCCAAGTATTAGCAGTATTCGTTAAACGCATGCAGTGCAATATTCACTAACTTTGATCAAATGTTTTACAAATGGGGGTGTTCTCATCTTTTTTATAAACTGATTTTATTATAGGGGCATCATTTTACTATTAGGTAATTCGTCTTGCTAGGAAAATGCTTTCCTTTTTTCATCTTCACAGTAGACTGAGGCTTAGTTTAGATTAACTTCCAGATTTTGGGGTTTTGGTTTCCTAGAGCTATCTGGGACAACTCTTCTCCCGGTTTCACAAGAACAAATGCCATATTGAGTATTTGCGGCGTGAAGTTTGAGAAGGCTATTATCAAACTCTGAAAAAAATTCTGAACTTCTCCTTTGTAACAACTTTTTAATACGGTATCAGAAAGATGCAAAAGATCTGCCTGGAGACTGGCATTTAGCTATTGTGCTCTTTTAAATCAAATGACAGCTCGTACAGGCGTTCCAGGGCTAGGTGTAGAATCCTGTTATTTAAACATTGTCAACGCTTGGGTTTAATTAACTCTAATTCAGTGTAGTTTCCCCATCCTCGCATACTCGCTCTGTCTTTCTTTCACTCCCTCTCTGTCTTTTCTTTCTGCTGGCCTTGAAAGGCTTTGGAGCACCTGTCAGGGTTACAGTGTGATTTCAGATGCCTTCGTGCCTGTTGCTGGGTGGAAAGAAAATGACGTCCTGGCAGAGCAGCAGCGAAGCATTTCATTGTCAGCCGGGAGATTGGGGTTGCAGGGTAAAGCTGGAGTGCAAAGTCCCAGCCTGGCTGCGGCTTTTAATGTTTCAAATGATGTGCGTTTGGTTTCTAAGGCAAACGGAGCCGCGCTGCTTCTCTGATCAAAATCGCGGAGGAAGCGTTTGGATTTCCAGAGCCAGACTGAACACGTCGTTGGTCAACTTCACCATCAAACGAGGCAGTGGAGGTGGCCCCGTGCCTGTCCCCGAAGGGCTGTTGTGCCAGCAGGGTCGGGGGCTCTGGGATAGCGGCACGTTGAGCATCACAGCCCGACCACGGCGCAGAATGCCACAGGGGATGAGTAGCAGCTCTAAGGGAAATCAGCCAGCAGCGTGCGGCAGGGTTGGTGAACCCATCGAGCAGTGGTGTGGCATATAGGCGTAAAGCAATCAAAGTCTTAAGTTGCCCTTCATTCAGTGCTCATTCAAATTCTTGTTTTTGGCAGAAGTAGTTCAGATTAAAGACAACCTTTTGCCTGAATGCTTTTAAATAAATAAATTGCCTCCTATGCATATCTAGCTCTCTTTCTCCTCTCTTTGATATGCTGCTGTGGTTCCTCAGTCTCTATGGATATACGAATTATTACTTTATTTCTTCAACGTGATTTTGGATGGCAAATATTCCTAGGCTCTGAATGGCAATTTTGTAATGAAAGTTGCGCTGGAACTAGGAACAAAAGCATACCAATTAAGGTTTGCCTTTATGTAGCTACTATTCAAAAGCAGTCATCCGGCCTTTGGCATGTAACCACCTCAGTTTGTTTTCCACCTCAGTTGTGCCCAGACCAACAGCTTGGTTGTCAAAAGTAAACCTTAAACTTCCTTCTCTTTCTATTTGAATTCCCCTTTCCCTCTTTGCATTCAGTTCACATGCTTTTTCTTTCAGAGCTTTCAGAGCTTTTATGGCTTCAGATGCCTCTTCAATTCCTCCCAGTGACTTCCCAAATAGTAAAAAAAGTTATGTGCTGATTTTCCCCAGACCAGGAGACCTCTTTTTGTCCTAATCAGCTGCCAGCATACACATGGTGTCCTTCATGCCAATGGCTCCTGTCCCGGGGGCTCCCTGTCTGCTGGGAGCGATGCGGACAGCCCTCAGCAATCTCTGCCTTTCAGTGGGTGAGAGTTAACCCAACTGGATCAAAGGCGTTGAAAAATGCAGACGGCTAATCAGAGCTAATCAGCTAGCCTTCCTTTGTACTTAATAAAGAGAGATGGACAATCCTGGGGGAAATCCAGCTGTGCTGAAACAGATGTCCAAGGAAGCGAGAAGACCCTCCCTCTGGAGGTGCCTGTCTCCGTCTGCAGAAGGAGTCTGCATAACGAAGTTAAGGCTAAGTGCCATTTACACAGCTAAATGTAGATTTAATTAATTTCAGCCCAAAATATGTACCCTGTGTAAAAGTATGCAAGTGTGTTTATCGCAATTCATAGTTAATAAGCGGTATTTTGAGGAGTGTTTTCCTGTCCTCTACCTGAGGGACCTGTGAGCGCAAGGAAAACAATCACATCCTCAGCCGTCTGCTGCAATGCTAACAGAGGTGGACTGAAACAACTGTCAAAGCTGACACATCAAAGATCTTTCTAGCATTTCCCAGGCTTGAGAAAAAGCAACTCGCTCAGATGTTTTCCTTAAATATTTTGTAGATTTTCCAAGAATGCCCCACTTCTCATTTTAAAAAGAAGGAATAAAGATTTTAATAAAGATAGCTCAGTTATTTTTCTGTCACTCAAGGATAGCCGTGATTCTTCTTATTAAAAACATTGATCCACGTGTGATACCATTAATACTGGGTAATAAGACTGACTTAACAATATGTATTACCAGTGCATGTGTATCATATTGGTGAAGTTATAAACTTAAAAATGGGTGTACAAAACAAATACTTTAACTTGAAGATGATAAAAGGGCAAGAGTTGTGTTACTTTCCAGTCTAGTAGAAATGAATAGGCATGTAGAGTACATTGTTCTCCTTTGCTGCTTTTTAAGACATGAAAAGCAATTTAAAGTGTAGTCTTGCTTTAATGCCATTTAGATTCCTCCCACAGTAATGTCAGTGCCTTTCGTGTGTGTGAGAGTGTCTACATAACGTGTTTCTAAAAAAGAAACTTAGTTCAGTTCTGGTTTTCAAAGTTTTGTTGTGTTACCACTTTTCACGCAAACTCTAAATTTTCTACAGCTCCATGAAAAAGATGTATTAAAGGTTTATTCCTGAAGTTTCCACCAACCCATCGTGGCCAGTGGTTCGGGACACGCGTGTTGCTTTGCTTTAGGTGCCAGAAGAGGTGATTTAGAGCAGTTTGGTTTAACGGAGACCTAAGCTGATGGGGCAAACCGTGCTGTACTGTGCCAGGAGGACTTTGTTGTCACAGGTCCAAGTGCAGGCTAGTTATACGTGTGAGCTGTTGGGACAGCTGGAAGTCTCTCCTAGAGGGACGAGCTATACGTTTAGGCACGGCACCATCAGAGCAGCCTGCGTTTGGTCCTGAGCTAGCGATTCCCGTGCATCACCGTGCTGTGTTGTGCTGGTTTTCTGTAATGCCCTGGGTCCTTTCGAAACCCAGCGCTGCTGCGCTCCCTTTTGTGGTCTTGGAGGTACCTGGTGAGATGGTACAGGCATGAGCTTTGGGGCTGAATATATCAGGAGCGTCACATCACTCAGAATAGGATCCGCATCCAGCTAGGAGGAGGTGAGAGGGCATTTTGCTTCGTGAACTCAGTACTTTGATTAATCTATTCAAATATTAACATGCCTGGTGAGGTAGACCAAAATATCCTCTGGATATATAAATATTCATATACTAACATCTGCCACAGCTGCATAGTTGTAATTCTGTTTTCATGGGAGGAAGAAAGTCTCTTTGAGGAAGGTCCAATGTAGCAGAGGGTTTCTCTCTTCATACCTGTCATTTAGAAAGTTGTGTAACTTTTAAAAATCTTTTATGCTTCCATTGTTTTAGTGTTAGCTTGTTCTATGAGGATTTAACTCCAGCATAACACAGCTATTAATGTTCGTGGATCACTTTTAGTATCTGCATGTGAGGTAATATGTGTTTTTCATGATACAAAACAACCTCTTTGATCATTTGCAGGTTCTTTTCTGCCACTGGCACAGTCCTGAAACAACTCTACTTTGCACAGTTAATAGTATCAGATTTTCATTATGGTCTTGACCTCTACCTTTGGCACTGAAGAACATGCCTTTCATTTTCTATGACTTGGCACAGTCCCTTGAAACTCCGGGTCCTTCCTTTTTCTTTTTTTTTTTATTTTATTTTCTTTTCTTGCTTTGCAATCGTGCTTTATTTGTGGTTATCCTCCTCCAAGATGTCTTTTCACTAGGTTTACTCCTAGCTTCACTCCTCTGAATTTTGCCTATAAGTCTACTTGGCCCTCTTCTCCCAAGAAAAAAAAAAGAAAATAACCCAAAAATATAATCAGCAGCCTTGTTTGTCAGTAGATTCCATGCAAATTTACGGCAGCTGGCTTGTTACATATTATTAAAAAAAATTACTTTTTTTTTTAAGTTCAACATACAGGAAGTCTTTGTGGCTTTCTGATGTTTGGCACAGGGAAGACACTGTTGCAGGGCACCGCCCGGCGCGTGAGAGTACAGCAACCGTATTCTCTTTTTGCTTTCAAAAAGGGCTTGAAACGGTTTGTTCTTCAAGTAGAGTCAGAGTTGTTTATTGAATGTCTTTTTCCCTTCTAGAAGCTCTATGCAATACTCCACAGCTGTTTTTAAAGGGTTATATTAATTTTTCTCATTTATAGATTGAATACTAAAGACCATGAAAGAACTGGTTTGGGCTGCTTTTTGAGTCCATCAGCTACAGAGGAAAAGCCCATAAGAACAGCCAGAGTTCGCACTTCCAGTTCTGAACTCTGACTTCTTCTACTTAAGCCAGTATTAAAGATTGCTGTTAAAACGACATGAAATTTGTGTGATTAAGACAAGAACTGTATATAGTCCCCTACAAAAGGAGATGCCTTATTTCTCTGTGAAGTTGTCATTGCAGAGTGTTCCCTGCAGAACAAGCAGAGATTTACAGCTCCGATGAATGGCTGTTTTACAGAGCAGGTACTTTTCTTCCAGCTTTCTCTTTTTAACCTTTGACATGACTTAGATTAGTCAAAAGCAGTTTGACCCTATTATTTCAGGAGAAATCGGTGTTTTTCTTTATGACAAATTATAGATAGGTTAAATTTTCAGGAGCCGTTAACTGCCAGGCTCAAAAGTTACTTGGACATTCTGCAAAATTTAATCGAAATCTTCTGGTCTTTTTTCATTTCTTGGAGTTCTTGCAGATAAGGACCCCAGAGCTGATGGTTCATCTTCAGTGTTATTTTGCACTTAAAGCATTATGTATTTTTAAAAAAAAAAATGTTGCAGCCTACACAAATTACACTTCACTCTAGCAATTTAATGTCCTTAGGAATGCACCAAATTATCTTAATCACGTTCTTCAATGATATATTACTACCTTTAAAAAATACTGCTAGGAGAAAATCGCAAGCGTACAAGAGGGACTTGTGGAGTAAAGATGTTAACAGTTAACAGGAAACAAGGAAAACTAAACAAAACCCAAGACGTAAGTTAAGCTGACTAGAAAATTAACATTAAGAAGTGTCAGGAAAACCAGAAACAATGCTCCTTTGGAAGCGTGTGTCTGTATAACTGCATTTATTTTATGGTACAGGAGTGGGAACCAAATTCTGTTCTCAGTTAAACTGACGTGTTGGTTAGAAATGGTAAATATTTACTGTCATCTGAAAGGGCTTTGCATCAGTTTAACTGTACTAGTCACTGCACAGCCGTAATTGAGTTAAAGCAAGCGCTGATTATAGATAAATAGCTACCGCCTGACGTAGCATTGACAGTGTCTTCACTGAAATAAATTGTCCTTGAAACTATTTTTTGCTGTAAGACACTGTTTCAATCAGAGTTTTTGCCAAATCACACTAATTAGAAAAGTCATTTAACCATCATTAACAAGGTACATATATCCAGAATTTGTTCTTTCAAAATGTATTTTATATTTGTTATCCAGCTTAATACAATTTAAAAAGAAAGTAGATATGGGAGTTCATTAAGATACAAAATGGTCAAATGTTCTGTTTTCATTTTACAATGTCATGCTTTTAATTACGTAGTTGCTATTTAGTAACAGAGAAACATCTTATTTTCTAGGTCGATGTTTCACATTTGTGTTATGATTAAAACAGTTTGACATTTTGAATAAAAATATACTAATTTGTTGTATTAATTAAAAATAATAACCTAGAAAAATGCTTCCAAACTAACCTAAAGACGTCAGCATGGTGAGACATGACAGTTGTGCCATATTGTCACCATTAATGACATTTTATTAAGCAATGGAAAAATGTACATGCAAATGAAAAAATAAAATTAAGAACAATTTTCATTTTTAAAACACTGCATATGAAACGTTCAGTCCACAGAAAGGGTCACACATACTTGGGAAGCCAAAAGCAACTTCTGAAATATTGACATTTCCTGCGAAACGTAAAGGGCAGCTTTTGCCCAGGTAGATATTTGTTCTTTTTAAATACACGTTGGCCTTCTGCTGCCGGAGTGGGGAGAGGGCAAGTACGCGAGAGGTGAAATCCCAAAGCCTTTGAAGCTTAGCCATAGATTTTTAATGAGTTAGTTCCCAGGGTTGTTCATTTGTACATGTAAACTGCTAATACTATATAGTTAATTAAAAGTGCTGCAATTTTCATAAATATGTATATGATATATGAAAATTAGTGGTCTAGAGAAATGAGAAATAATAAACGAAATTATAATAATTATCTCTCCTGAAACCAGTTCAGACACACAGCTCACACTAGTCAGAGACACCAGGTTCTACTCTGTGTCACAGGGCAAAATATCACTGAAGACAAGGTAAATAATCACCAACTGTTTTGTTCCTGAAGAATGCAAAATAAAAATTAAAAAGACCACAGACAATAAGCAGTGGTTATTTCATTTCCAGTTCCGTGCATCCCTTTTTGGAGCTCTCATCACTGAATTTAAGGCTGCAAGAAAGCATCTGCCCTTCGAGAGGACCTCAAAGGCAGCCCTCCTCTCCAAATTAGTAGTAAGCCCTGTTTTAGTGTCTCACAGGTCAGTAAAATAGCTTATGGGTGGACATTATTTCCATTTTAAATTTGGCACCCCAGTTTATATTCTAGTTTAAGCCCAAGAAATGAATCAATGGGAATACTAATGTGACTTTCACTAAGTCCAGGCTACCAAAGAAAAGTTTCTACATCATCTACGTACGCATGTTTCTGATTTTCATTGTGAGACAGACAAATCAATTCCCATCAAGAATCTTCTGTCTAAATTAGATCCCATTATTTTCCATTTACCTAAACCCGTAGCGTGTCTCGTCTCCAAATCCGCACGGTTTCAACAGTGTCTTTCAAAGATACCTGTCAGCCCTTGATGTTTCTTACTTTTCACTGTCTTTAGCGTTCAGATTCAGAACTGGAAACAGTTAATGTTTTTCTCTGTATACGGCTTTTCAGAACACGGCAAGTGGCTTTATGGACCCCCATCATCCTGCAAACTGCCGTTGGGGAGCTATTGGTCCAGATATTTCGGTCATTAGCAAGAGAAGCTGCTAGTATCTTAAATTAAAATAGATCTTTGATTTCCCGCTAAGACCTCTAGAAAAGAAATTTACTTCAATTCTTTGGTAAAACTTTACAACTTTGTCTTGCCGGTGCAAGCTGGAGCCCTGGTGAGGCTGTCATTTGAACTGAAGCTGTATCGCAGCCTCTTTTGTTCTCTCCTCGCCTCAGATGCCTGCTGGCTTGCAGGAGCGAGCGGGATGACTTGTGGTGACAGCTGTAAAGTTGCGGATGGGAGCAGAGAGAGGAAAAAAGCCCTTGTTCCGTTAGGAGGGGTTTTATATCCCTCTGTTTCCATAACTACACAGAAGGAGAAAAACATGCTTCTTTCATGCTTGTCTAGATTCAAAATTGCCTGTTGTCATCCTTTCATAGGTTCAGCACCTTTGCGGGTTGGTCTTAGTAGCATTTTCGGATTATGAAATGATTGTGAAATTTGTATATTGCCTCCACAGTTGAAATTTTGACTTAATCACCGTGTTTTCTGAGGTCTCCCTTTGTTTTCGTTTGTATTTGAAATGTTTTAGCCAAGTCTTATCAACCATCTTCATTATGTGAAAGCCATTCAGCTCTCAAAACAGTCTTTATAAGCTTGCTTAATTCTTAGAGACCCCATAAATTTTAATACTCATTAAATAAATCTTTGTCCTTTAATCTCAACAGACTTTTCAAAAGTGTCTTTTTTTTTTCTTTTATTCTGAGTTTGGTAAGGCAGCTACTTAAACGCATCCTGGTAACTTATTCCTATATGAATATAAACAATGTTTGCAGTTAAATGGTTTCTTGCATTATCAGCCAGTCACAGTCACAGCTCGTATTCGCTTGCCATATTGTACAAACTCCCTGCTCATCCAGCATGGATACTGGGAAGTGACTTTGCTAGGATTTATACAAAAATACTTAATATTAACACCAATACCTTCCAAAAAGTTTATTTGCAAATCAAAATTTAAAAATCAAGGTTTACTTTATTAAGGGGAAACACGAGTCAGACAGAAGCGAGGGGGACATTTTACAAAATAGTTTCCTGAACAGCTACAATGCTGTTAAACTATGAAAACTTTACCGTGCTTATAAAAGAAGGAAAAAAAATCAATTATAAAATTTTTCACGTCTTTATGACAGGTATAATCTAGAGATTTGAAAATGTTGTAAGTAGGGAGGTGTTCAAAGACAATCTGACACAAGTTGTGGCTTTTTTAACACATGACACTGTGTTCCTAAAGCTAAAAACCCCATGGAAGTTAGAGGGCTGTTTCTCTGAGGCCGAGCTCCCCCCCCAGCCACTCATCCCTGCCCCTCCACCCGCTTCCCCCTGCTGCCACTGCCAGCTTTCTGCCTTGGGGTGTCTCTGCAATCATGCCCCTGCTCACAGGGCACCAAAACCAGCTTATTTATCATTTTTTCCAAACCTGTTGTCATTTGTGATTGCGAGGGAAGTTAACAGCCTTGTATTTAGTACTATTATTTCTTCTGTAACCGCGAGTGGAGATGGGTGCAGCCACCAACACGTGCTGAAGCTGTAGAGCAGGGAACCAGTTGCTGAAGACGAGTTGTTGGGCTGCAGAATAACCTGGGGGAGGTCCTGCAGTTGGCTGGCGGGGTTTCCATTCTTTTACTTTACAGTATTTGATTACACTCGTCTCTTCCGATAGCATGATGAATCACTAGGTCTCATTGTGGAGACAGAGTCTGTACCAGAAGAAGTTCTCTATCATGGGAGACGTCCACTGGACCAAGAGATGCTGTCCACATGCATTTAGCCCACGGTGTAACATATGCCTGGTGCTAAGCCATCCACTGAGTGTATAGGCCTAAATACTTAGATTTAGTACTTTATTGTTTTTAGAGGATGTATAATGCCTTCTGAAAGGGTGAGATTTCAATGCCAAAGATGTCGGTTGGTTTTGTGTGCTTTCAGTTAGGCATCATATACTGCAGTGTATGAATGTCAGAAAATAGGTGCGTTACCACTGGTCAGTAAAGATGGATTTATTTCAAAGAATTGTGTTGATTACACTTACGTACATTTTAAGGAAAAATTAAGTCCTGCCCCTGTTGAAACTGGGCAGCGCTGCCTTTGTTTTAAATGGGCAGAGGACTCCCCCCCTCCCTTGCTAATTAACGTATGTTAAGTGCTTTGAAGTGTTTGATTGTCAGGTGTTGAACCCTCCAGTTGTATTTATTTTTGTTTTACTATAATACGTGCGATTTCTCCTGGATGCACCACTGATTTATTTTCAGAAACCTGTCTTTTTTTTTTTTTTTTAATTTTCTGATTTTGGAAAGCAAGCGTTTTGTTTGCCAGCTGTACGTATCGCACACGCCTGGGACTGATTGCTGTTAATACACAATTCGCAGCTTTTGTTCTTCCACCACCAAAACTGGTCAGCGTTTGACTATTGCTGACATGTCAGGGAGCCTGTTGATTACACTATCGGTTTCACAGATGGGTGCTTCTTGTTCAAAGCCTTCAAAACTAGGAAACGTTTAGCTAATGCCTTGCACTACATGAAGAGATCAAAAAGGTCTAAAAGCTATCTGCTAGTCTTCTGCTACAAGCAATTAGGGTAATACTGAATCCATCCCAGATCACGTAGTAATAAATATTTTAGGCTTCCCTTAAGTGTGTATTGATATTCAGGGCTGCCTGCTGGTAAATAAAACAATCAGAACTAAATTTCTCTTTGAATCTGGGCTATTCTCCGTTTCCAGCGCTCACAGATTATTATTTTTTTCCTTCTCTTTCTGCCTCTCTCTCTCTCTCTCTCTCATTTTGTCTCCAGAGAAAATTATTGTCTGCCTGGAAATCAAGTTACAGTGCTAACCGAAATAGTGGCATGTTATATATGGAACAGGGGGCCAGACTAGCAATTTGCTGGGATCCCCTGGGGTTTGTTTGCTTTGGCCAATACAGAACAGGCTGCAGCCAACTTTGTATTTAATCAGGGGTGAATCCTGGGGGAAAAAAAAAACCAACAACCAAAAAAAAAAAAAAACCACCACAAAACCCAACAGATCCTGATATAGGAAACTGCATCTTTATCCCAGCATCTCAGTAGGTATTTTTATGCTGGATACTTTGGTCTTGCTGCTTATCCTCGTGTGGATCACAGCCTGTGTTGGAAAACTAAAGAGATCAAATTGTCTCCATAATTTTTCCTATTCTTTCTGTGCATCCATATATGTAATATAAATGCAGTTCATTTTCAAAGCTAGTCACATACACTCACTGTGCAGTTGTACCCCTGTATGATTATAAATCAGCAGGCATGGATACCATAGAAGACGTTACCTTATAAATCAAAGGAACAAAGGCATTTCCTCTTTTTATTGTTTTTATGCATAACTGATACCAAAATCTCTCCAAAGTTGCGTTTAAAGTAGAGTTTATAGAAATTAGGGTGTAATTCATCTCTGAATACACACAGAAAATATGTTGAAATAGTTCTACAGCCTAAAATAGGGAAATACCAACTCTGACTTACATGAAGGCTGAAGGCATCCTTGAGGTACCTCTTAATGTCAGTTCTGGTGATGATAATAGCCTGAAAATTGGCTTCAGAACATGGTACAGTGACTTCCCTGAGTTTTTAATATATTTAGAAAGGCTCCTTTTACACATAAGAGTTGCAGTTGTCTTCTTCAAGTGAGTAATCACCACAGCTGACTTTGTTGACCCTTTCCCATCATTATAAGGTGAGAGGAATTTGTCTGTGGGAGCAATGAAAAATTATTTAGCACAATGGGCATCTCATTGCCAGCAATCCTTTGAGCAGAGTTATCGTATACAGCCACATATGTGTTGTTCAGTAGGGGATTTAAAAATATTTTCCCACTCTCCAGCATCTGTTACTGTTTTCTTTAGCAGCACAGGTGTATAACAGTGTCAACAAGTCTAAGATCTAGACAGGTTGGTCTGCACTACAAAGTCCTACTGCCATAGCTGTATCAGCTCGGAGTATGACAACTTCACACCTTGCATTTCACATTGCTGTGCTGACAAAACCCAGCAGAAGATGACTCTCGTTGCCTTTTGTTCAGAGGCTGGTGTAGCTGTGTCAGCAGAGGTACCTCTCCATCAGCGTATTCTCCATCTTCACTCGGGAGCAGAGCTGGGTAGCAGAGGCTCGGCAGGGCACGGCCTCGCTGAGTCTGTGCTTTGGGGCTGTAGCGCTCCTGTGTTGAGCTTTTCTCAGATCACTTTATCTGGCTTAAGGTTTTGTGAAAGCAAAACGTTGAGGAGGTGGCCGCAAGCCATTTTCAGATGCCTTTGGAGCAGTCTGGAGTCCTGTGGAAACTCCATAATCAATTCAGACTGGGAGAGGAGGGCTGGACACACCAGTATCATACAGCAGTATTTTGCACCTCCATCCCAAGGCATTAGCAGCCTTTGGCACTTCATGGGACAGAGCGAGAGGGTTTCACCATTTGTCTGCCTCCCCCATCTCCCCAAGAAAGGATCCTCCGATAGGCGAGTCCCAGCTTTGTTACACCTACTTCTCCTGCTCTTGATGAAGTTGAACTGGAATTGAGACCCAAAGGGAAAAAATGAAAGTATTTATCTGCAAGAGATTAATTCTCACCTTCTGTGCAAAAAAATAAAAGAGCCTCTGGTCTCAACTAATTATCTAATCTCCCCTGGTGGTCCCTGGGGAGGAGCTCCCGCGGTAGTGCATCCTGCCTCCCTGAGCACGCAGAAGGGGCTGGGTTGTGCGTGAGACATATTTCTGTCTCTGTTTGACTGCAGAGGCAGTCCAGACAACTGGACATAGAATTTTTAGGGTCCGGGAAGGAAACTGAAGATCACAGGATCTGAGACATCCTCATGTGTTAATGATTCCCACAAGGCTTCGCTCATTCCCCCTTTTCTCTGTTACTATTTCCTTTCAGGCCAAAAGAGAATAAGGGACCTATTTCTTGTCCTCAGTCCTAAGGAGGAAGGTGTTTTCCAGATGTTTGTACTTTTCTTCACACCACATGGAAGCTGCCGTAGCTGATGGTGTATTTGTCAACTGAGAAATAACTAACCCCCTGCCCTATAATCATGGGAGACCCTGAGGGATGATGTTCAGTGGTAGCTGGTCTGCAGGGTCGAGATGCCCCAGGGGAGTGGAGAACAGCCTCAGCCACTGCAAAGGCCAGTGTGTCTGCATAACTTCATCAGACTGGCCTAATGAGGCAACTGGGCATTTAGTTGGTAGCTCTTTATGCAGCTGCTTCAAGCTACATATCAACAGCACGAGAGCAGATGGAGCAGTTTAGCACGGCACTCTCCAGGCTTTGGAGTTCTCTGTGTTTGTGGGTGTTGCGGTGGGGAGAGAGTAGTCAAAATTGGTGGAAAATCATGCGTTCTTGTGTGGTTCGGTAGGACAGGTTCACCGTGGCACACGCTTTTCCATCACTTGTAACTCCTGTTTGACTGCTAGGTCTTTTGCTTCATAATTTAATTTCTTGTAGCTGCACACACTCTACCACTGTCTATCAAAATGAGCAAGTGTAGGCAGTGCTGGCACTTAGTGGTTAAAATGTTTGGTTTACATAACTACAGCATAACCTTGGGAATTAATCTCCTTAGGCATTAAGGCAAGAAAGTAATTGGATTTTCCTTCTGGTAACTTTTTTTGGCTTTCCCGCATTTTCTGTCCCAATCATGAAAGCATGAGGCTGGCTGGGCAAGCACTGGTCTCTTGCATGTTCTTTACAAGAATAATTAGTGATGTTTCATCAATTACCCTTTGCAGTTTTATAATAGATTAGTTTTTTCAAGGAGATTTCTAAAAACGCTGTTTGTGAAAACTGCCCTTCCATATTTCACAGCTCATTATATTTTAGCTCTTGCTGACCCCTTTTAAAGCCTTATCTACTAGAATTTAAGTAAAGAGTTCTTCATTAAAAGCGGAAAGAAACCTGAGAGCTTCCATTGTGCACAGGAATGTGCATTAGAGAGGATCTTTGACTGGGTATCCAGTCTCCGCTGTGCTTGAAATACAGAATAAATAAACTTGGGGAATAAGTTCCTTGTTCATTTTTATTTCTGATCATAAGTAATTTAAAAAAAGATTGACTATATAATTTCTGTTCCCTTTACCTATCTGCGCTATTACACGGTTGTTCTTAGTCCTACATTTGGTCCAAGGTTTATGGGCTCTTCAGTTTAATTTGTAATTTGTCCATTAATTAAGAGGGAGAAAATGTAGTGCGATGGGTGGAGCTGGGGACCAGGACTCAAAGCTTCTGAGTTCTTCCTGGCTCTGTTCCTGACCTGAGGAAAGTCACTTACACCTTCTGGCCCATATTGTCTCTGGGACTCTCAATATAATTACGTTTAAATGCCCCCAGGCAATGATCTGAAGGCTGGTAATGGCAAGATAGAAAGCGCTTCCTTTCACAAGCTCCATAGAGATGTTCAGTTGCAGGTTTCAGGTCAAGTCCCCTTTAGGTTCAACCGCTACGTGGCTCATGTAATTACGGAAGAACATGGGGGTGTCTATTGTGTACTTCTCTATGAAGAAAACATTCAACCAGTCTTTGACTGAGAATGAATTTAGCGTCAGTAATGACGAAGAAAACAGAAAGGACTGGCTTGGTTTCTGCAATCCCAACGCATGTGTGCACCTGGGGCAGGAAGGAAAATCCCTTGCACTATGGATGCAAGAGAATTTGCTGTGATTCACTGAGGAGAGGGAACATCAGTGCCCACCCTGCTGAAACCTTGCACCTTAACTGTCCTTGCACTTCATTTTTACCTGCATCTCTTTAAAAAAAAAAAAAAAATCAAATGAGCAAAAAAGCAAACAAAGAAAAAACCCTCTGTAAGAACAAAGAAACCAGAGGAATAGTAACCACTAGGAAATTCCCAGCACATCCCTTTCTGAAGGTTTCAGGAAATTCCACTTGTTAGAGGAAACACTAAAAATTAGGAGGAGCCCAGAAGAGGGACTAGCAGGAGACAGCTGAGATAATTTTTCACTGCCAGGACTGCACTGTGTTGTCTCTCCTTTTACAACTCATCGGCAGGCATTATTACCTAGTGAAAAAATTTGTTTTGCAACTCATCCTGAGTCCTCATAAATCATTAATGCCTGGCTAAGCACAGTGTGAGCATTACAAATACTCAGAGAATGAGGGCCCGTTCCGATATAACCTTGTGTCCAATACTAATGCCTGCTAGTTATTTAGTAATACAAAGGGGTCTCAGCGAGGAAGATCGATGAATCAATGCAGTCTCCTGACTTCCTTCTCCTCTCCACCTGCCTCTTCTCCTTCTAGTTCAGAAACTGAGCTGCGAAAAATACAGGACTGTTCATAGCTGGCTCTCTGTGGAGGGCACTGCAACAAGTCTGGGGGATCAGGAGGGAATTATGGCCTCCGAATGGCCATAGGAAAAAGAGGAGCTGCAGTTTCTGATTAGGGCTTGTTCCGATTTCTGCTTTTTTATGAGCCAAATTGCACCACTGCTCCAGACCTGTGTTTTCTGGTTTGCATCCCTTAATGAATGCATGCAGTATAAAGCACAATGAAGTGTCTAAAGAGCATAGATAGAAACCGTGCCCAGGAAGTGCAGGACTGGATGTAATTAAGGGGTGCTCAGTAAAGTCCAAGTAATCAGCCCATTACCTGTGGGAGCCATTTGGGGACTTAGATTCTCAAATCAGCCCTTACAATACTGGAGACTAGCACAGAGAGCATCACTGCAGTGGCTGAACTTTGTGTCTTGTTATTTGGCAATCTTGGCCATAATCATGAGTTCACAGACGGTCTCTACTATCCTGCTTATCCTGAGCCCACCTCCCAAAAGCCCCAGCCCATGCAGAGTGCAACTGACCTTTAAAGGTCCCTTCCAACCCAAACTATTCTCTGATTCTATGATACATCTATGCGGTTGCTATTCATACAGCTGCGCTCTTTGAAGACTAAGAATAATTGATTGTGAGCTGTAAAAGGAGGAAATGGAATGAGGTGAGATGGAGATTGACCCCTTGTGTAAGTGTAATCTTAAATTTGTACCACTTAGTCTTGGTTGGAGCCCTTGTCTTGAAAGGCTTCTGCAAGGAAGATTGCAAAGGCTGCCAGGGATGCTAGAGAAAAGGATCTTGAATAGGAACGTAGGAAAACTGCAGATGGGGATGGAGGACAGTAGTTGGGCAAATTTGTAAAGGGGAAGGACAGAAAACAAAAGTGAAAATAAGTAGGGGATAAGAGAACAACAAAAAGTTTAGAGGGAAAAGTAACTCAAAGGCATGAAATGATAGAAAATTGGTCAGGAGGAAAATGTAGTTGCTGCAAGTGGAAGTGGGAAAATGGACCAAGACAGCAAAAAAAAGTTGTTCATATGTGAAAAGGGACAGAGGAATACTTCCTTCACAATCACCTCCAAAAATACGTCAACTATGGCATATTTTTGCCAAGAGCACCTGGTGCTGTTCCTGTGAAACCAGAGACCTTAGTCACTTTGACCCGAAATCAAGTCGAACACCCCTTGTGTCCAAAGCATCCTTGGTCTTTAACGAAGGCCTGAAGCGTTCCTGGTCAGACTTTAGGCACCTCCAGCAAAAGCCTGAAACTTCCCTGTGGAAGAGCAAACATTCGGATTCCATTTCAAGTTTTGCTCAAAATGTATCAATGTACTTTAGCTCAGACGAATTCATTAAAAATAGTCCCTGCTGTAGCACCTACAGGACAGAGTGGTTTATTTTCCCCTATTATAGATCTGACACAAGCCTGCTGTTATTTCTGTGCCCTCTCTAATGATCTGCTTGCTCTCTGGAGAGCACTGACCCATTTCAGCACAGAATAATTAGCCTTTCAGACACTACTGTGTTTCCATTAAATAGACATAAATGTGCAAGGTGACATTTATTTACTTAGGCCTGACAAATGCGCACCACAGATGTTGGGGCTTGGGAGAACTTCCATTTCCTTTCATGCAACAGTTGTATCTTTAACCACTAGTGCTTCACTGAAATGATTCCTGAGGAGTTTCACTGGGGAAGCAGGAGAACACAAAGATTGTCTGGGTCTTCATTTCACCATAAGGCCTTTTGGCGATGCTTTGGCAGCCCAGTGGCCCAGCTCAACAGTTGCATTAAACGCAGTTATAGTTACACACTCTTCAGGTCCCTTTTACTCTGTGTAGGGAGGGACTCCATGTAAAGAACTGTTGTTGATTTACAGATCTGTCTGAAGCGGAATTTGTACAGGGTGTTACACTGCGAAAATGAGAACCTTGACCTATTGCAAACATAAAATAAACCCCAAATCCTTTAGTATTTAAAATCAGCTCTTTTATCATCTTGATCACTGGCTTCTGAACCGCCAGACTGTTGCCCAGGTGAAAAGTATATTATTCATCTTGATAGCCACTTTGGTCTGCAAAGTTGGAGGGAAGCCTTACCCTTAAAAGTCCAGCCAGCATGTAAAACATGTAGGTTGCTTAGTAGTTCACATCCACACATGAAGACGTGGCATGCTATTATTTCATTCCGTTAGTACCAATAGGCTTTATAAAAGGAGGCATCATGCAAGGTAGGTGCTTTATTGCAGGATGGAAACACTTTCATAGGTTATTTTAATCATTATGATTCTTTCATGATGTGTGAAAGTTGATTGTTGCTGTAAATGAAGCCATTGAAGACTAAAAAATGAAAATGCTGTGATGGTAAAAATCTTTGGAGTGCAAAAAATGGGAATTGCTATAAAAGGCAGTAATTTATTCTCTGCGTGAGATTATTTTTTATCATAAGGATGCTTTTAAGCTAATTCTGAAACATATACAATTGTAGTCGGTATAGCTGAGGTATACTGCAAGATGCATTGATAATTTGGCTAAATCTTTATGCACTGTAATTTATATATTATTTAGAAGTACTATTTTATTCTGTTAACTGAGAGGCTTAACACATTTATACTATGTTAAGGAGAAGTTATTTTTGCAGGTTTTGTGGTTTTATTATTTTGACCCATATCCAGTTCATATTGCATCATAATACCATATTTTTACTGATATTATTCTAGTATGTTCAAAACTTATTTGCATTTGGATAGAAATTCATTAGCTCTTGATTTTTATTATAACAGATTATTTTAACTTTTCTGTGATAATGCATTCTCTGTGTTTCTGATTTGCTAATGCTGAAATATTTTGTTTTCGTTTTTAACCCTTCCAAATTTAGGATCGTTTTTGCTTTTTTTCTGTATATATATATATATTTCAGTTGTTTAGACCTACTGGTTCCTGCTTTTTCTTTTTTTTAATATGTTTTGTTCGTAACTTCTGACTGTCTGTGTTGAGCCAATCTTACCGACAAAAATATCAGTTGTTTCCTGTTTCTCTACTTCTTTACAAAAAAAAAAAAAAATGAAAAGTAAAAAGTAAAAATAAAAAACTCTTAATGGGAACCCTGGCACTGTCTGTCTTCTCTGTTCTGCAGAAATGTTGAAGGAGTTGAACCAGCAACGCAGAGCGAAAGAGTTTACAGACCTGAAAATTATTGTTGAAGGCAAAGAGTTTGAAGTCCACCAAAATGTTCTAGCTTCCTGCAGCTTGTATTTCAAGGACCTGATTAAAAGGTTTGCCTTCCTTCCAGCTGTGATCTGCTCTGTTCTTTTGTAGGGCGCATTTGTGTCGCTTTTTTTTCCTCCCCTCTCTTGCAGGTTTATGAAGATTGAATCTCCTGTCACAGAGCCAGTAGCCATTCTTTCCACCTCCTCTGAATGTATTTCCAAACTGAGACTCAGACCCATTTGTTACACATCTGACTCGTACAGTGTAATTATTTCTGATCAGTAGAGGCCGGTTTTGGCCGAAGAAAGTATTTCACCACTGAGAGATCTAAGATTTAAACTCAACTGCTAATGGTGATTCAGACCACAGCTGAAAACTATTGCCGTCAATGTTTTCAAGGGACTCTGTCACATACGACAAAAGTCTGTCCTTCGGGCTGCAATAAGCCATCAGCGTTCTGGTGAAGGATGCTCAGGCGTCATGCTAATAAAGCATTTTGAGTATCGTAATCCCTTCACCCTGAAATCTTTGTTACCTGCTTTTGTGTGGCTTTTATGGGCAAAGGGATTGATACTTTTATTATTTGGGGACTTTAAAAAGAAGAAAAGACAACTGATGAATTTCTCCAGAAAAGACTGGAAATAAGGCTATTTTCTGGTCAAAATATAGCTCAGTCTGCAAGTTAGACTAAGGGTGGTTTTTTCCTACAAACACTCTAGCACAGGGTAGGTACAATATGTACATTTTCTAAACATCATGTCTCCGCCTTAGCATTTTCCCCCCTCTGTTTCTAGCTGATTGATTCTAAACAGTGCATGATAATCTTTTTTTTCCATTACATTGATTTTTCAATTTGTATGCTTCATATACTCGCATAGGAATAAATTGGTACTCTCGTATTATTAGTAAGTTAGAGTAGCAAGTAGGGAGAAAAAAAACCGTGAGGATAACTTTCATTTTTCTCTCAATCATCAGCAAATTAATGCAGCTGCTGATTTTGCCTTGCAGTATTTTCCTGAGCAGACTGAGCCTGGACTGTGCTAAAAAATGGGATTAAAGAACATTTTGCTTGCTTCAAATCCTGTATTTAAATTTTGCCAACTAACACAATAGTGACTGTATTTTATTTCAGGATGGCATATTGGCTGGTATCTCCTTTCAGTGTATTATGTCCTTTTGCACAAAGCTGGTTTTATAATTATGGATATATATTACATTTCTATGATATAACTGTGCTGACTGCCTTATCAATTATTCATAAAAAATATGTTGGCCTAGGAAGCATGTCTTTTCCCCTCTGTAAATCTAATGATTGCTAGCTGTAGCTATGCCAGATCTCTCCTGTCCTTTCTCTTCTGTCTGCTCATTATCATTTAATTGTTAAGGCTGCAGAATATGCTTTTTACAGTGATAAGGAGTAGAGTCTATAGGGAAAGAAAATCTTAGAATCAACTTACAGAAATCCAATAACTGACTGGCCAGAGACTGTCATTTGGATTTTGCTGTGAAGACAGCTGTTTGTGTGCAGAAGTCACCAGGCAGCATCTATTTCTAGAAGCACACTGAGGAATGTTGCTACTTTATTATTTAGTATATCAAATGGAGACGTACTTCAGATTGAACACTGCTCTGATATGAACGCATTTAAAACAAACACAAAAAAACCCCAACCTTTTTAAATGCTCTGAGAAGAGACTGTGAAAGCGAAACCCCAGATTTCAGCATTTATTGTCTTTCAGCTGCTCACATAAGGCTCACGTGCGTTACAAGAAAAAAATAGTGAAAGGTTTAGCCCATTTGCCAGCCTCACCACTTTTTGCCTGCTTTCACATCATCAGCAGCAATAAATATTCCAGAGGTCAATTTGTGTCCGGAGTCAGGTCTGTCCACCCCAGTTGTCTTCCATACATAACCTCAGTTGCACACATGTAACCTTGATGAAGGCTAATGGAGTTGCACAGGTGTATCCAAGGCAAAAATACCTTTATTGCTGCTGCTGATGCTTGAATAGGGAAAAATCCAGCTTGATGTCTAGTTGAGTTTGCAAAACTGTCAGGTGAGAAAAACAAATATTCACCTGTAAACTGAGCAAATGTGTCTTTGCGAGACAATAGAATCAGGACTATGGGGTGGAATTTCTAAAGACTTGCTTTTTAGAGGATACTTGCAGTGGAAAGCCTGGTCCTTTTAGAAGTCAATGAAAGTCAAGGACTCAAGTTACAAGAGGGACTCAATATTTTGTAGGATCATGGCCTTAATAATGCAAAATCATTATCGTTCACAAAGTCGGTATGTTTATTAATACAACATGTCTAGAATCCTCTCCTGTTAGCATCTCCTTTGAGATGCTCCTTAAAGCTTTATGTGTTTTTTATCTTTGTATTACTATAGAAATCAAAACAAGAAATGGCAGTTTTTCTTGAAGAATAAAGGAGATCTCTTTATGTTAAGTATAATATAAAGGTCATTTCAATCAGTGCATGCTAGGGTTAAACTCTAAGCCCCTTCCAACTGAAGGCACTGATGGGTCACCAGAAACGTCAATGAGAAGATGATGTATTCATGAAGGTGCTATGTGCATCCATATAAACATGCAGAAAAAGAATATCCTTCAGAGTGTTTGCTTTGGCTGTTCTTTGCCACAGGCTAGTTATCGTTAACCTCATGTTCTGCCACTGATTACACTGTGCATTGGAGTTGGTAGCTGATGGTAGAATAGCACATAGTGTCTCAAAAGAATAAAAGAGAAACGTTCAAAAACAAATAAGATCAATTATCCCCGCTTCAAAAAAAACCCCAAATTATAGGCACAAAGCATAACAGAACTAGAGTTATTGCCTATTTTGAGGAAGGCTATTTGGTGAGAATTAGTCACAGCAGAGCAGAAAATATGTTGTTCTTATTGTACTGTAGTGAAAAGATGATAACCAAGTTTGTGTGACCAAAACAATTCTGAAGTTATTTGTTATTTATGAAACAAATTTGGTAATGAGAGCACACTTTGAGACACCCTTAGCTTCTCAGAAAATGATTAATCCTGCAATGTGCTGAGCATTCTGGTCCTTGTCCAGAAAAGTTCTTGTTCCATGCGATTTATCTTCTAAATACATAGGCGCAGACCTTTTGAGGTTGGGTTAGTCCAGTCTGAGCCTAAACTCAGCACCGTACCAAGCACTGAGCTGTTAGAAAAGGGTTAACCAGTCCCCATCAGGAGCTGCGCAGCACTCCGGCCTGAGCCAGGACTTCATGTTCATCTCTCATAAAAAATGCTCTTTTCAGTGAAAAGGATTAAGTCCTGAAATCTGAAAAGGATTAGGTGTGTTAGGAACAGCAGGTGTGAAATGTTCCTGATGTCTGTTCCTCTTCATTGTGCCCACGAAGGGAGGAAAGTGAGGTGCAGGGGCGGGACGGGGATGGGTGCGTGCCCAAGGCTGGTCCCGCAGTAGGACATATTGCAGTAACCTCAGGGGCTGTCGCTAACAACCTCAGGAACAATTTTATACAATATCAAACATATCTGGGGAGTGCTAGCTTTCCTTTAGTTCTCTTCATAAAATCCTCATTAAAGTGTACTCTTTTTCGGGTGAATATTTGAGCCTACTTTATGACAGGTTGGGGTACTCGGGCGTTGAGTACTTGGCCTTACTGCTTGCTCCTTTGGGTATAGAGCATATAGAGGAGTTGATATACTTTATCTGCAGCTAAGGAAATCACGTGGTTTGGCAACTTCTTCAGACTGTGACCCATACGAGATTACTGCAGTATGTGACTTCAGGAGAAAGTGGATGATAAATAGCAGCTGGAATAGGGATCTGTCCCCTAAATACCATCTTATGTATTCTAAGTGTACCACCAGCCACAGTTGCTTCCAGTCTGCCTCTGACTTTGGCCTCTAATTCCCACCTATGTTTTACGTACTTAAGAAATCAGCCTTCCCAAAGCAAGGGCCTAGTTTGTGGCACAGGTAGTGAAGAGAAGAATCTTGAAGGTTTTTAGAAGGAGCCTATGTGCAAGGAGGTAGGAGATCCCCCTGGATCAATGAGAGGTGCTTGTGTCTTGCTGTCAGTCAACCAACATTTGGGTCCCAGGTTGATATCTAAGGCAGGTTTAGTCTAACCTCGCCTTTACACTACTGCTCTAGTTTGCAGAGAGGGAGACAGACCAATCGAGGAGGCAAGTCCTCTCACCCTAAAATAGGTGTCCAAGGTAAGAGATGAAGGAGGCGGCCATCTCTCTTTACTATTAATAAAGAAAAAGACGAGGTGATTTGCTTAGACTGTAAAGTTATGAAGGGTGTTACAGTGCTTCCTTCAGGGGTCCAGCCTAAGCTGGTTATCTAGGTTTCCTCTGCTGTCATGAGGGAAGACAGGAATATCCGTAGGGCGATTCATCCCACCTTATGATAAATAGCATGAATTGCCTTCTGGAAGTGCTCATTTTTCATTGCCCACAGAGAAAGGCCAGTCACCCAGCTCTAATTAGACACCTGAATCGTAGTTGGCTAAACGTATATGAACGATTCCTTCCTGAAACTACTGTTTGTCTGAATGTCACACACATATATGTATGTACACAGGAAGAAAGAAGTAGATCAGGATTCATCAAAAGCCCCGTATCTAAAACGCCCCTCTCTCAGAGCACAGATTTTGTTATTTAAACCAAGCTTGTAGCTACAGCGCCTTGGTTTGGGGAAGGAGAAAAATGAGCTGTGTCTGGTGGAAATGGTGGAAGATGTGTGTGTTCTGGAAGGAAGGAACGGAAAATCCCATGAAAAGGCATCATTTTTTTTTCCAGCTGCGTTTGGGATAGACAAATACAGCTGCTGGATAAATGGAATGTCTGATATTTCCGTAACAAAGAAAGTTTCACCGGAACATTTTAATTTGCTGCTTTCTTCTTCTTAATCCAACCCAAAGTGCTGGAATCTCTACCAAATGCGACATTAATAATAGGAAGCACTTGACATCAGTCTCATCTTGGCTGAAATGCTGGCTTTTATAAGCGGACTTTAGTTTTCTTTCTCTGTGGGCAGTTATTAAAGATAGACAGACCCTGTCCTACAGGCTTTGTCTTTTCAAGATTTTATTTTGACGGTGCTTCCTAATCTTGAAGTCATCCTGGCTGCCTAATTCCACGAGCACAGAGCAGTAAGTCACATACAGAAAGAGGTTCGGTCACAAGAAGTGAGCATTTTTGATGCAGCGTAGTCTGGCAACGCTGTGTTCATCCTTCTTTTCCTAAGGAGCAGAGCCAGGGAGTTCATGGCCAAATTGCTTTTCCACGATACCTTGCCTCTTTTGGCAAGCGTTCACATTTCTTTTTTTTTTTTATTCATTTTCAAATCCAAGGTTGTATATACTCTCTTAGAGCTTGAAGGCAGGGCAGGGAGAAGTAAAGTGTTTCGGGTGAGAGGACCAAACTCCTTTTGCTTTGCACCTACCCTGAAGACAGAGATGTCACTCTGCTTTTTACACCATTGTGTGGAAAGGCGGCATTTGGATGCAAGACAGAGAAACCTGCCACTATCCATCTGAAACAGTCTGACAAAACTGCAGAAGCATTTAGGTGTCTGGAAAACAGACTGTCTGGTTTATGTTTACGTTGTAAAAAGCCCAAAATGAGAAATAGCAGATGAAAGAAAAATCTACTCTTAGTGACCCCTTCGTCTTTTCCTGCTTATTAAGAACCTTGCTTTTAACTCCGGGAGAGGAGCAGGCTGCATTTCTACATCTGCATGCTTCAGCTCCATCGTAGAACAGAATGAATGTGGAAACAAATTATAACATTTCTTTGAAAACAGAGAAATGGGGAGTTAAAAATACAATGTTTGTTTTGGGTGCCAGGAGAGCTATATTGTGCCTAGACAGACAGCGCCAGTCGTTTCTGTTAAACCATTTAAAGGAGTCTGTGAGAATGGGAGGTTGCATGGGAGTGTAGAACACTCTTCACCCTTTACTGCCAGGGTGCAGGTGTAAATTATGCCATGGGCGACATTTTTCTCTTAAACGAGGGACTGATGGCTGCTGTGTGTTGGGCGCAAAATCCTGGCACGGGATTCTGCTTTGGGTGTCCCCTTTCCCACAGCTCTGCCTGGCCGAGCCCCGCATTCCCACCCGCCTGTCGGAGCCGCCTGCTGGGCTTCAAATTCTGCAGCTGCCAGGCCTTGGAAAACATGTTTTCATCAAGCAAAAATGTATGGTCTTCTACATAAATGAACTGCAGCTTACAAATATTCAGTGGGGATGCCGGGCTGCCAGGCTAAGGAGCTGCCACAAAACCCGTAGCAGGCGTCGCAGCCCGGCGATTTCCAGCCTGGCGAGCGTGGCCGTGGATTAGGAGGGTGAGTGGCTTGGGCTGGATGCTGGCTCTGAAACAAGGGACCGATCGATGTGCCCTGCTCTGAAGAGAAACAGGGGTGAGGAGGAGAGAAGGGCTCCTTTTCAAGCCTGGAGGTGCAGCGCAGAAATTAAGCTTCTGTCTCGTAATGGCTGCAGCTCGCAGAGGCACCGAGCAGAATCACTTAACCTCTCGCTCCTCTCCCTCATTGACAGCATCTCTATTTACTGTCGTTTTGGCTTCTCGCTCACATAATTTCTAGACACAACTACAAATCCTGCGAATCTTATCCAGGGAATGACAGACTAATCACCTCTCTGGCTCTGGCCGGACCTATCTGCGGGCCCTGCAGCTGTCATACAACCACTCATAAGGTGCCGGTGCCAATGACCTCCCTATATGTACTTACATCTCACAGCCCTCTCTAGGCTTGACTGTGTTGAAATTTAGGGGTGAAAGGGAACAGTTATCTAACGAGGTGCAATTCAAGCTAAATGGATCAAAGACAACAAAAAAAACTTCCACAGTGTAGAAACTGGAGCCATGTTCTTGAAAGCTGTCATTTTTGGGCCGCTTCCAAAAACCAGTCTTGCCCTAAAACAAGGGTAATCAAATCTCCCACTCCAGCGTGCTCGCAGGTAGCTCCAGGGATCAGCAGTTCACTTCCTTTCATTTAAATCATCAAGGATTAGCCACTTCTGGATTGGGATAATGAATTTGAATTAATGTGACGAGGTTATGATCATATCAGGTAACGACCCCCCTTTTTTCCCTTGCGTAGCGCTAAGCTTCGGCGACTGAAATACTCCAAGCAGGTCGGCAGGGTGGTGCGGGCAGGGATGGGTGGGGTGAGAAGAGCTGCCTGCCCTTTCCCGCACAGACTGTGGCCAGAGGAGATGCACTGTGTTACCTTGCATTGATGGCCAAAGCAGAGGCTGGCTCCGCGCGTGCTGCAGGAAAGCGCGAGCAACACCCTCTAGCTGGGTGAGAAAGAGCCAGTGCCTGACAGAATTAATTCTAATTACTGAAATGCTGATTGGGATCTTTGGGCACTACCATAATCCTAGTAGTAGTAATAAATAATAATTGTGGTTATCATTATTTTATTATTGTTTTCCCTGTAGACATTGCAATGATGAGAAAGCTGTGGATAGACTTACTTAGATAATTACTTGTATAAATTTCACCACATTCCTAAGAAACAGATTTATTAGCTGCATAATGCCAGCTCTGTGCTAAGCTGGTTTTTGATGGTGTAATAAATATCATTAAAACAAATCAGATGTAGGAGCTGGTTAAGGGGGTGAGCTTTAAGTTTGATGAGAATAATTTTCTTATTCTGTCATTTCATTTTTAATCTTCCTTCCCATATAATCCACCAAAACCTGCTTGCATCTTTTATTTACCTTTAACAAATAGTAGCTCTCACCCCAGGCTATTTTGCCACATATTTGCTGAATTAGGCTGCCAGAAATACTTGCAAGCAAGTTAGATCCCGCGATGTTAATAAGTTGGCCCAAATTGGGGTTTTTTTTGCTTCTCCACCATGTGAGATTCAGTTTATTCTCTAGGTCATGGAATGCCATTCTTCCAAGGGCACTCGCTATTCACTTCTTCATTCACTTGCTAGTCGTTTAAGCCAGCATCTTCAAACTCCTCGTCCTCTTTCTAAAATCTCAGCGGGGAGGCAGATTTGTGCCTCCAACTGTGATCTCCGACACTATAGCGTTACAGGCTGCCGCTGGTCCCATGCCTTTAGAAACAGTCTTGACCGAGCAATTAGGTTGTGTTCTGTCGGTGAATAGCATTAAGGGTATATAGGAGACGTGGCTCTTTTGTTTGTTTTATTCTGGCCGTGTTCTCTGTGAACAAAAGCATTTGCTGTTAATCCCGTTGCCCGTCTTGGTTTGTAATGATCATTTCTGTGATGGTGAATTAGCAGGAGCTGCTAGTGCATGCCTGAGCTCACAGCCATTAATTTTCCTGATTTTCTTCTGATAGAGCAGGTGCAAACTGGCGGCGTTTGACCCTAATAAGTTACACTAGTCTTGCCAAATTTTGTTTGCCTGGAACAAGGAACATTATTTGTATCGACAACCTGGTAAAAAGTGAGCAAATGGATTTGTTGGTCAGGTAAATTTTCATGACAAATTTGCAAGCCTGTGTTTAAACAATGTAATTTATTTAATCTTGTGATTTTGCTAGTTCTTTATCGTAATCATACAATAGCACCATTACAGTATATGTTTTCTTCTCTCATGAGACAGATGGATAGTGGCTGAGGCTCAAAGATAATATTTATCTACAAGATAGTATAACGAAGGCAGAGATTTGCAAGTTAATACATTTTGAGCTGATAAAATAATTCCAAAGGAGAAGCAATGCTAGGGCGTAATTTATTTTTTAAAAAATCCTATTTAATAGAACATTCAGTGCCTTATGACATACATATTGCAATGATGTTGCTCTATAAATGTCCCTTCCTGTCATCATTTACATGATTGATTACCTTGCAGCTGCATAAACTTGAATAACTCAGTAAATAACCTGTTACCACAGTGCGCACATGCATCTTGCCGCGTGTGTCGTAGAAATGTATGTTGGTATGTTTGGGCATCTACGCTTTTATATCTCATGAGCGTGTAATTATGATAAATCAAGCTCTTCGGTATGAAATATGACTTTCCATGTAAAGTGCCATGACTGTTCTGTTCGTAGCTGAAGGTTGGCCATAATATAACGAAGTTTGTTGCTTCTCCCAAGATAAATAGACATGTGGGTTTTGAACCATTAATAACTCTGAAGATGATGAAAAGTCAAATAGTGGACAGTTAAGATGCAGCAACGTTGTACTCTCTTCTTTGCCAGGAGTTTCAATGCTTTAAGGATTATGTTCCGCAGTAAACAAGATGTTCAGTCTGAATTGTGTAGACTTGAACAGGAGTTTTTAATGAGCACACAGCTAACAGACTCTTAAGACTCATGAGACGCTGCCTATCCCAGTCTGCAGTCCTTTCTTTGGTAATCAAAATAATTTGACAGAGACAGGAAAAAGTAGCTTCCCTTCATTTAAGTGCTCCATCTTACATAAAAACCTTGGATTTCCTGTTTTCTGAAGACCAAAACACTGTCCAGAAAACAAAGCAATTTAATTTGATTTTTTTTTTTGCCCTCTCTTGGTAGCAAATATTTTGCTCTAGTGGAATGGGAACACAGTTAATGTAGGGTAAACATTTATGTTCCTAATCATGAAAGCAAGCCAGCAAGATCAGCTTCTCGAGCTGTTGGGGCAGATGCTGGGAAGGCGCGGGGTGAAGGGGCCAGCAGGCAGCTGGCCGGTGGCACAGGCCGTTGCTTTGGTCTGTGTGGGGAGGGACCAGCCCCAAAATCTGGGTTTCAGATGCCTCAGTGCAGGGTGGAGCTGGAGCTCCTGCCTGCGTGCCGGCAGTCCCGTAGCCTCCCTTACCTCAAATATGTGCTTTTAGTGGAGGATATTCGCATTCCTAAGCAATAGACAGTCAAAGATACCAAATATTTTTTTATTACGCTACCAGAATCAGTCTGTTTCCTATTTCCTAAAAATAAATTCCGAGTGTAATATGAACAACACTGAGGCTGTATTACGGAGCGAGCTCTTTGCCGCTGCCTTCTGTTGGGAGAAGCAGGTTCACAAGCAGAAGTGGTGGACCTTGGAGAGGCAGAAAGAAGAAGACACACACCGAGTCCCACGTGCTTGGGGAAAGTGCAGAAATGAGAATTCTGCACGTGTCTTTATTTTAAAAGATCATCATTTATTTCAGTGCCCCTTTTGGAGCGCAAAGCTTAAATATACGTCATACCTTTGAGTCTATGGCACAGTGAGTCATATGGCTTTGAATGTAAATAGGTGTGACAAACTCTGTCAGTCCTCCTGTTCCCAACCAGGCAGCCTGCGAGGAAGCTGAACCAACTGTTCCTCGGCAGTAATGTACATTTACATAAAACGTTTCACATTTTTCATGTTTATTCCGTGCAGATGGCTCCATTTTGAACATCCAGAATTTGTTTTGACTTCCTGACTATAGCTTGTAAACAGAGAGCTGGCTGGCATCTGTACCGGGTATAGGTAGCTTTTCATATTTGATGTAAAATTGAGTGAGCCTGTAGCCAAACCCATTAGTCAGTCAAAATAATGTTGCAAGTCGGTTAAAGGCAGCATATCCAAACCATGAGGGAAGCCTGAATTGGAGGTGGTAGCATTGTCCATAAATTGACAAATTGATGCGCTAGCGGTGTTTCACTTCCACAGCTACTTTAGCCAGACTCTAAATGCGGCTTTGCAAATCAAGGCATCTCACTATTAAATGTTTTGAACTGAATCACACAGTAGTTCTGCTATGTGAACGTGTTGATACGAGTAATGCAAGGAAAATGCATAGATATACATATATTTATAACTCAAGATGCAGAAAACTCAGTTGCATCGCTATTAAGCATGAAAACACTAGCGCTGATTCTTGTCTCTGTGTATTACATATATGGAAATTATTTTCAAGGACAAATGAATACCAAAAATGTACAGTTCTCTACTTTTTCTTTTGTCAGATCCACTCCTAATCTTGCAAATGAGGTTTTAGGGTTAATTTTCCTGCTAGCAGTATTTAAATGCTTTGGTTCTTTTCTATACATTAGTTAACAGAAAGGGACACCAATTTTGACTTCTTGTTTGAGAGTGTAGTCGAGCCGTCTTTTGCTTTAAAAGATTCCCTGTGCCTTTGTCTTCTCTAGTTTAAGTAATTAAGTTGAAGGATAAGTAGCCAGAATATGTTCAAAGGCCTTGGCTTTATTTCCTTAGACCTAATTATTCCAGAAAATACAAAATATTTTTCAGTAACTCCCCCTTACCCATTCAGAGTGTGTCTGTGCTTGCTGCTTATCTGCAGGTTCAGTTCTGCTTGCACGTTGCTCAGGTCTATCACCTTCCCGGAGAAATACATGATTTGTAAATCTGAAAGAATTCCCCAACAGCTACCATAAAATTAAGCTGTTAAAGAGCTCTTGGAGCCTGTTTAAATGTAGACCTAAACAAACCTCTTTGCTGTTTAGCTCAAGATAAATCTTTTAAAAGTCCTATTCTAAATCACTTCCTAATTTTAATGAGTTTATATATCAGCCTTTGCCAGATTTTTACTGTAGCTATTCTCCAAGATTACAGCCATGATAAAGTAAGGACTAAAATTGTTTATTATATATTATTCTTCAGAAGCAAAACTTTTTCCCCCAGAGGCTGTTGGGAGAGCTATTGATTTTCTGCCACAACGTGAAATGTGTGACCTTTATAATATGAGCAATGATTACAAGGCCAATAAAATGACATCATTCTGTTTAAACTTCAGAGTTCGCAGGGCAAATAGCAGAATGTGCCACCTGTAGTGATGTCCACGGACGATAGGTGTACATTGCCTGGCTTCAAGCGAGACTGAAACACGAAGCAGGCAGGCTTTTCATCCCCAAAACATGCCCCGTGTCTGTGACAAGAGTGGGGGAACAGGAGGGAATATACGAGGTAGAGCCGTGTCTTTTCACAGCTCATACAGCAAAAAGTCAGTGCTTTTCTGAGAGCAGACTTTATAAATGTTTGCATCTGCCAATGCCACTGAGAAGACTCCCCCTGATGTGATACAGGATGAGCTATTTGGGGCGCAGCTGTTTACATTCCTACAGATTTTCCCCAGTCCACTGCGTATGCATTTACAGGACTCAATTCTAGTCTTGTAATACAGCTTTAGCCACTTCATTGCAGTTGCTCTAGAGTAGCTGAGAGAAGGCTCCATCCCACATATGTGAAGCATAACCACACAGAGCATATTGATACTCTAATACATGTGAAAACAAGGAACACAGAAAGCTTTAGTCAGGGTTGGAGGGGGATGCCACAACCTGATTCACTGAAATAATTTTGGAGGAGAAATGTATGGAATCCCTGCCTTTCGTACTTCAGTGACATCACTCTGTTTCCCTACAGTTTTCTTCCAGTCCTTCAAACGCTCATTTTTGACCCATTAAGACCCGCTTCAACCAATTCCCCATCCATTTTCCAGCCCTTAGCAAGCCGGATCCCCAGCGTGGAAACCAAGGTAGCTGTGATGTCCCTTTCTAAGCTGAACCAAGCCTGCGCTCGGTATTTAGCCCAGCTAAATGTGGAGCTGAAGTGCTCGCTGCTTAGAAAGCTCCAGCAAAGCAGCACAACACATTGAAGGCATCACAGAGGAAGGAATAGGGATGATTTTCTTTCCCATTTCTGGCTCATTGTGTAATATCAATAATCTCTGTAGCTTTGTATTATATTTGCCGTAAGTGGCTCTAGTGATTGATCAAACACCTTAGCTTTTCTTTGGCGTTTAATCAATTGCAGCAGCAGTTTATTGCTTGGTGTATTACAAAGTAAAAGAGATTATTACTTAATTATTCTGAAAAATAGCAGCTTGCCGTTGTTGCTAACATGGGTATGTGTCTACGCTGACATTGGTGTCACATCATCCTTTCCTTTGTGCCTCCTGGTCTCTGCACTGCGATTCCCGATGGGTGACACGCAGTCATTCCCACAGCCATTGCCAGCACAATGCAATTAGTGGCATTAAATAAATAATTGCTTACGGTGAGGCTTCCCACAGTGCAAAGAGCCTGATTCTGTCGCTTGCTGGGTACCTCCAGATCTCACTTAAATTTTAGACAATGTCATTATTAAGCAGCCCACGTGGATGTGAACTCGCTGTCAGGTACAAACCACTTCTGGAAACAATTTAGACAGAATTACATCGGTACCAGGAGGCATTTTGATAGCCCAGGGTGCAGCACCGGATGTGTGCACCACTGGAGATAAGTCAGATATGGGGAATGTCATTGGTATGTGAGTGTGAGAAGGAAAAAAGAATAACATTTTGCAACAACCTCTTGAAGATCTAGGAAGTGGCAACTCCTCTGTTTTGACACCTGAGGTTTTCTGCCCTGAGTGCAGAATTGAATCCATATGCAAGAGTTCAGAAAGAATATTGTGGTGCGATAAAGCATAAGGATTCGGGGTAGCGTACACATCTGTGCATGTAGGGGTACCACAGGTATTGTCATCAATACGTATTCTAAACCTTCTGCTTGTGGAAGGGGATCTAACCCACCTGTGTTCCCATGCAAAGGGATAGTCCAATATTTAGAATCAAAAAACAGGGTTTAGTTCCTTTGCTTTGCCCCTGACTTTCTCTGTGATTGTAGACAAGGGTATTTGTATCCTTGTGCCTCAGATTCCTTATGTGAATGGTTCACTACCTTAGAGAAGCATATGAAATTAAGGGCTGCTAGCTGCTCCTCTGTTGTGGTAATGGACACCATCGAAATACTTCTAGTCAAAAATGAAACCCCTTTAAAGCTTTGATACTGCAAAGGTTCATGTAAATTAAAGCTGCGCCCTTGACTTAAACAGGGCTAGTCAATGGAAGACCAGTGACAAAGCATCCACTGCAAATTTCAAGCATTTTGCCAAACGGCTTTAGGGGTTACGGGGGTGGATGAAGTGGGGTGTCATGAGGGAAGAAAGCTGAACTTCATATGTTGTTTACTTTTCCTCCATTATGGCAGTAGAGGTCCGACCATCACCTTTCTAGGCAGCTTTGTGAATCCAAGAGGTTGGTAGTGCTCTTGCTCCTGCTTAAAGCTGGCATTGCCTGTGAATAGTGATGCTTTGGCCAGTCCGTGTAAGTCACGCAGCATCGTGTGCCGGTTTTGTGTCAATCGTGCAGTGGCTTTTGCAAGTACTCCAGCAGAATTGGAGCGAGCAGACGTTGACTGTCCAGTGACTAGAAGTTCATGTTTCTTTGAGAAGGTGCTGGGTGGTCCTAACCATTAAAAGAGTTTATTTTCTTACTCCAACAGATTTCCCCTCCCCTCCTTGATGTTACCAAATTTATCATCACTTTTGTCTTTCAGGTGTAACCTGTCTTTAGTGTTGCAGACACATCAGCCAACCATGCATTAAGAACTGGGCCCTTACTTTAATTCAGTATAATTTTCTTTTTGTCCAATAATTTCACGAGCACTAATCCACACTTCAAATGCAGGAGATACTTTGATCCCCAAATTGTTCAGCACTTCATGCAGGAAAAACCGTAGGCCACAGTCATGAAACTCCTAGAGGATGGCTGCTGGCTTCCTGTGGCAGAGCTGGTTGTTGTTTTCCCCCCTCTCCCTTCTCTGCTCTAACCATTTTGTCTGTCTATCTTGTCTTGTATTCAGTTTTCAAAGCAATTGCCATGAAGGGCTTCCTTTTTTTAGTGCCTAAAAGGGAACAATAGATTTTTAGAATAAGCATATATATTTTTTTTTTTTGGTATGACCGTCTGTATATGCATATCATATCTATCATATCTATACTTTAATATAACATACTGAGAAGTTCAAACTAAACAGAAATTAATAATTATTATTGGTATTTTTTATGAAAAGGTCTTTAAATATATCCTTAAATGCACATGACATTTAAAATTATTCCAGTGCTGTATTCCTGAAAAAGCAGATGACCTTTTCTCTTGAAATTGGAGAGTGTTTTTTCCTTAACAGTTACATTATGCACAGAAGATGAGATGTTAACCAAGATGTTAAAATGTATTGTTTCCCTTTGAAAGCTAATCCTATTCCTCATTTTCATTAATGTTGGCTCATTCATTTTTCTTTCTTTCTTTTCCTTTCCTTTTCTTTTGCAACTGTTTTTGCATGAAAATGCAGAGTAGCAATAAACAGATGTTTTGTAAGACATGCTTTAAGACTCTTCTCTTTCAGATCCAGTTAAAATTTTTAAGTTCAGTTATTTTAAAATTCATATTCTTCAGTTCCGTAAACAAAAATAACGGAGAAATATAATGAGGTGCAAAGCGATTTTCTAGCCCTCACTAATCAATAAATGCCAACAAAATGGGGGTGGTGTAATGTCCGTAATTTAATTGTCTGCTGTTACCAGGTCACCACGAGACAGTAGCAGAAGCGGGGAGAAGCTGGAATTGGCCATGTCCAACCTCACTGCGGATGTCCTGGAATTACTCCTGGAGTTTGTTTATACAGGTTCTTTGATCATAGATTCAGCCAATGCAAAAACCCTACTGGAAGCTGCCAGCAAGTTCCAGTTTCATACTTTCTGTAAAGTCTGCGTTTCGTTTCTAGGTAAGAATCACTCCATCTAGTGATGTTCTAAGATCTCGTTTTAAGGTTTGTAAGCTTTCCTTCTAATAACTCTTAAAAGATAATTATGAAACCCAAGATTAAATGTAATGAAATAAAAAAACAATACTTATTTGGGTGAGATTTGAATTTAAAATGCTGGCACAGTAGCCAGGGGAAAATGTTCTAGAGACATGTAGCCTGTTGCTTGAGTGGAAACTGTGTTCACATCTTGGGTAGACTTTTTTCTTAAATCTTCGTTCATACTTGGTATCGTGATGACATTTTGTTTCCCAGAGGTTGATCACTGTGCAGATACCAGGCTGCAACGCAGAGATTGCTTATAACTGTGACAGCAAATGTTGGGTGCTACATCAGGCCAGCCTGGTCAAGCACTGAAAGAGTTGGAGGTGGACTCTCACAGGGGAGTGAGGATCCGCAATTTTCTTGCATCCATGAGAAAATCTTTTACGTATCCAGTGTTCTTGTAAACAAGATCTGGTTGAACTACTCCAGGATGAATGTTCACGGGGTTTGTTCTTTCATACAGAGTTATGGTCTGATGGATATGTGTCATCACCAATGATGGATGGGAATGAAAGGTTGCTGGGCCCTCCCTTGGTAACTGGTGTGCCCTGCATGCATGGGGAGCGTTCGCCCCAACAAGAGTGTTCAGATCAACATCATCACCAGTGCCTCGATCCATCCTCTCATGGCCGTGAATAAGAAGCCTATTCTTCTTGTCCAGAGCACCATGTCAGCCTGCTCCTTGCATTTTCTATATATTTTCCAATATAGACTATTTCAAAACAGTCCAAGGTGACCAGCTCAGTTAACTAAGCTTTACTGGTCTGAACTGGAACCATCCAGTCCTATTTCTGTCGTGGCAGAAGAAGAGCCAGAACTGGAGCTCAAATGAAATACCTGTTGGTTCAAACTCCTGCCTGTATCACATGCCACTCCTTCACTAACACGGCTATAGTATCAGTTAATGAGACAGTAATAATTTACAAATTACTAACACAAACTTATTAATACAAAAAGTGTGAGCTTGACCTTACATGATTTACTTCCCATGTCCAAGTTCCAAATATCTTTTTTGGACACCTGATTTCTGTTCAGGCTCCCTCAGCTTGGTATGGAAGATGTCATTCTCTCTGGACATTTGAGGTCTCTCTGGACCCCAAATATATCTTCAACTCTGGTGAATTATAAGTTCTTCTTGGGCAGTTCTCATTTAAAATTGACCCCTAGAATTGCAGAGTGTGGAAGACGAGAGTTTAGAAAATGTTGCACTCATTCAAAAAAAAAAACCAAACCAAACTCAGGCAAGTCGTTTCCTGCTGTGTTAATTTTCACTGCTAAGCTGACCGGCTGGCAAGGTGAGCGGTGTGACTAGGCTGGTACAATAAAGGCATCAGTAAAGAATCTGTGCTATTTGATTCTTCTCTTCTTTCCAGCTTTTTGTATGTCCCTTGTTTAAAAGTCTGTTCTCAAGTAAGTGGGTAATGGGGAAAGGAAATCTCTGCTTTGCAATCCCACCATGTTGGCTGTGCAACTTGGGTGAGGGCTCTGGCTCTGGCATTGCTTTCCCCCAACTGCCCTTTATCACCTTTTAAAATGATTAGATCTTAATGGCCTTTCCAGGAACAGATATGTTTAAGTTGCGCTATCTCCGAAGATTCAGCCACAAAACAAAAATATATTTATTTCACTAAATCAATGTGAGATTTCTCATTCCCGGTAATTAATATTTGAATTCAGTGAACCGTGTTATGGTATGAAATAGTAGGGTTGGTTATAAGTTCAGTGATATATGGGGAGTCACTGGAATTTTGTATTCTCATTTGGAGAATTCATGGAGTGTAATTGCTTATTTTTATTTATAGCTGTGACTGGGTTGCTCTACAGAGATAGTAGAGCATTTGCCATCTAAAAAGTTTAGAGAAAGGCATTTTTTCTTCTCTGTGGCTGTGTTTTTTCTTTTCATCCCAGCCACCTCTGCTCCCCACAAAGCAAAAATATGTTAAAAACCAGGGGTTTTTCCAGGGTTTCTGGAGGATTCACCAGTATAAACAGTGATTCTTTCCCATCAGTGGCCACATCTAAATAGCGAGAAAAGTGGAGGGAAGTCCAAAGAGGTCCAAAGTAAAAGGTCTGTTCAGCATAGCGCAGCCATCTCAGAGGAACTTCATGGCTTTTTCAGCCGTGAAGCTCCAGCAGGGTTCTAACTGGTTGATGTCCAGGCAGCTCTTGCGTCTCTGTCCTGGGCCTCCCAGCAGCGTTGGGCAGAGGTGCCCTAAATCTACTTGCACTTTCTGGTGCAAACATGCTGCAAACGACTCAGGAAAATGGTTTCATTTCAACGGGAGTTTTCTTACCCAGCTTCACTGGGCTAATTATAGCCACGTTCTCTCTCCCCCACATGCTGTCTCCTCTGCTTTTGTCTAGACCATGAGAAATGACAACAGTTTTGTGCTGACTGATGCAACGATGCTGACAAGTTCGTGCAGGCACCATATGATAACTGGGCAAATGTTTGCAAACCGGTCAGGACATCATAGGTGTTTCCTCCATCCATATGGCTGAAGACTTGAGGTTTTTTTCTTTTTTCTTTTTTTTTCATATTTGTTTTACGCTATCATCACACTCATGGCTCAAATTGGATTTCGGGAGATTCATCAGTATCACGGTTTGGGGCCGTGAGGCAGGGACCCCCATCACAGGGGTGAACAAATTCTGAGCTTGTACTTCAGGCTGCTGCTGATAAAATAAAAGTATTCTTCCTTATGTCTAAAGAAGTTGGTGGAACCTGTTAGTTCTGTGGAGCCAAATAGGAAAGAGCAGGAGCTCTGAATTTTCTTAGTCTCCTGGGCAAAGGGCACAAAGACAAGGTTTGCAAAGGGTATGAGGGGGAGATAAGAGAAAAACTGAGCAATGGACCAGTGATGAGACCTGCATGAACAGGCGTATGCACCTGTGGGAGGAAGCCTTTATGGTCCTTATGAATTCGAGACAAAGTACTATGGCTAATTTTGTGTTCATCCAAGGCAGAGAATATTGAGCCAGCTGGAGAACCACACTGCCCAGCAGTGGGGAAACTGAAGCATCAACCATATCTGGAAATAGGAGAAATGAGCACACTCACAGGGAATATGAAATCTTTTGGACAATTAATGCATCTGGAAGTCTTCTACCTGTCGCTCACCTTCACATAATTTTCACACTAGTAGGAATACCTGAGGAATAAGATCCCCATCAGAATGTACACCGAATATGATGAGGAAATGCACATTTTGCACTAATTTTAGTGATAACCAAGTCATCATCTGGAAAGCGTCTCTAAGTGAAAATACTGTACTTAATGCATACAGAGGTGGCTTGTATCAACCACTGAGCTTCCATCATGCTGTTACCACAATCTCACTGAGTAATTCTTCTTACATACCATCTATCTCTGACTTTATCTCAAGTCGTCCCACTCCCAGAAGTGCAGTCTTAGCAGTCTGCCTGGCTGATTATCTCATGATGACTCTGCACAGGATCCCACTCCAAAATCACGTCTAACACAAGTGGAGAACACCGGCTGCTGATCTGCAATATTGTGACATACATAGAAACAAATATGCTAGCCAGCACTGTCTCAAATTAGTGAGAACCTACTCAGTTACATCTGATATCCTTAAAGTCCACTCATGAGTCTGTTATGAACTGTCCTTGAGCGTTGGGAATAGCTTAGTCATCAGCAGTCAGGTTCTGAATGGACTCAAGGTGAAACTGCATAAAAATGTGTTGCTACACATTTGTGTAACAATTTGTGTTTCACTGTTGTAAACATGTCACTGTTGTGTGCGTCACTATTGTAGACATGTCAGCATCCAAAGGAAAATGACTCAGGAGCAGATGGAGCAGAACTAGTCCTTAGCTGTCTTTGTTGTGTCAGCATCCAGAAGTGCTCCTGGACTGCAGTCACTTGGGATGCGCTATTTTATATAGCAGAAGTCTGTATCTAAGTACTCACGTAGGCTACCTTTGTAGTTAGTGAAGAGTAACAGGCACGGTTCTGCTCATCCTGAAGTCATTATCCAAAATGTTACCAGATTAGTCCGATATATTACCAGATTGCTTCTTGGAATTGCTTGTTTATGAGTGTACAGGGATACTAATATGATTGCTCAGTTGCACCATAGACAGCTGGAGTCAAGAGAGATCAGTATTTCCCCCAAACTTTCAGCTGGAGGTGAAAAATTGAGTGTTTTTTCCGTTCACAGGGTAGAGATTTTCTGTACCTCTTACAGTTGTTGCCCCAACCTCTGTCTTGCTCACCTGCAATGAATCCCTCTGGTTCACATGCCAGCCCTCATCTTAAAAAGACATCACTGTGCCCACCTCGCTGTGGTGCTCATCACATCAAAAGTGACAAAGTGCAAAGAAGTGTGTCACCGGTCTCCTGAACGTACCCCAGTCTGCATCTCCCTGGGACACCTATAAACGGCTTTGCAATACGTGCTGAGTCAGACAAGGATAACGTCATTTGGGTCTGCCACCGAGCAGTTTCTCGGGAAGAGGAAGGAGTGAAGCTCAAAGGGACAAGGTGGAACTGCTCAGACACCAGTGTACCAGGATGCATCAGTGGCCCAGCATTGTTAGAGGTTGAAAAACCTGTCCAGATCAGAAGAAACCAGTCATGACCAGTGCTTTTTCTGCCCCACGCCACAGGCTCAGCTGGGGATGGTGCGGGAATCCCTCCTGATAGAGGGAGACTGAGTCCCTGGAACATGGAGACATTCTTGCAAGTCTTTTCATCATGTGCTTAATGAGCACATGATGAAAACATGTGCTCAAGCATCAAAACAGCTTAAAACAGCTGCTTAATGAGTCAAACTTGATTATTACCTTTATTATAAACCCTGTGAGGATAAGATGGGGCAGCGTCCAATTTGTCTTTGACTTTAGAGTTTGCCAAGTCATGATGAGAGTTTGGGGCTCTGGTAGGTGATTATTTTACCCCCAGCCGTATGTATACATGAAACCTTGCCAACAGACAGAACCAAGAAGAGTGTTTCGGTACTTTTCTTTTTGGAAAAGAAGAAATTTTGGGAGCATTGTGCTTCATAGCTATCACTTTGCAGCCTGTCTCTGGGCAGTCTTTGAGTGACAAAATCTACTGACAGCAAACAGTGCCACTGCTCCAGTCTGCTTGAGGAAGTGGGTTCCTTGGAGTCAGTACAATCAACTGATGCAAAGTGAGATAACCGAGTTTTAAGATTGCCGGATCTGTAAAAGAAAATAAAAAGAGTTAAGGGAAAAAAAAAAAAACAAAATAAAAGAAAACCCAAACCAAGACACAAACCTCCTAATCTCATGCCAGGTTTTAAAAAAAAAAAATGTAGGTCATAATCTCATTTTAATAAAAGCCACGTATAGATAGCGTGCAGGATGAAGGCAGAACCTGGGTGTAGGGAAAAATCCCCAAGCATTTCCAGCAGAAGCAGCCTGATGGGAGTTTTTGTTTGAAGAGATGTGGGGCCGTCACACGTTCCTGTCCAGTGCTCTGAAATAGTGCGCTAGGATGTGACACTGCCCAAATGTGATACACTTCTTCTCTGGCAGCACAGAAGCCTGCCACTGGTACCCATGCTTTTGTGATCTATTGCGGTCTGTCTCTCTCTTATTTATTTTTTTTTTCTTCGTCCTATATCTTAAAAGAATATATTCTGCCTATTAGTAGTGGCTTGGTTAACAAAAGCTGAGAAAAATCTGAGAGTTCCTCTTATAAACGTCTGAAATTGGTGGGTTTTTCTTCAGAATAGCTGAAAAGGGAAAAAGTACAGTCAAACGTATGGCGTAGCACACTTTTAACGCGGAGCTACACACTGTGCCATTACTTCTGTCAGCTGGGTAGGAGATAATGCTGTCTCCTCTGTGCATGATTTTCTTTGAAACCCACTACACAACATTTAACAGAAGGCGTTAGTATAATCTGTGTTTTGCATAAGGGATGTCATCACATTCAGCAGCAACAAAGTTCCTTTGAAAAAAAAGAGGAGGGAGGAGGATTTTTTTTTTTTTTTTTTTTTTTAATTATTTGAAGTAGCTTAGTAGCTGAACAGGGCAAAAATTATCATAAAGTGACTGCAGCATCCTCAGAAATGTCCTTAGTGCTGTTTGCATTTATTCCTAAGTGTCTGCACTGGTGTTTACATCTTTGCTGTTTCTTAAAGCAACATTGTAGGCGGTAGAAATAGCAGCAGTCTCTTGGCTGGGTTCCTGTCCCTCGGGAAGCCCCAGGTACTGTTATGTCAGGAGGTTTCCCCAGTGCCTTGTGAAGGCTTACACGAAAAGCAAACTCAGAAAGTGCATTTCTCTCCCCATCCCCAGCTCAGTTGTTAGACAGACTTTGATTTTGTGCTTTAAGCCCCAATCCTAAAGTAACCCAGGGTGCTGCTCCTAATTAAGTCCCTGAAATTAATTGGGGTTGGAGGTTTGTCCGTGGCACTTATTTTTCTCATGATCTCGGTAAAAATGGGAATCTTGCTTTTAATAATTCTCACATCCTTTTTTTTTTTTTTTTTTTTTTTTTTGGCTCCTTTTAGAAAAGCAGCTGACTGCTAGCAACTGCTTAGGAATATTAGCCATGGCTGAAGCCATGCAGTGCACTGAACTATACAACATGGCCAAAGCATATGCCTTGCAGATTTTCCCAGAGGTGGCAAACCAAGAAGAGATCCTTAATATCTCAAAAGACGACTTCATTTCCTACATGTCCAACGACAGCCTGAACACCAAAGCGGAGGAGCTGGTGTATGAAACAGTGATAAAGTGGATTAAGAAGGACGCTGCAATCAGAGCTCAGGTAAAAATAATCTCAGCAGCCTCACTCTGCTCCGTTCCCATGAATGCCTCTTCTAAAATAGAAACCATCCCTGTGCAATTTTAAACATGAGGGTGCGTAGGAGATGGGATGGGCAGTTCAGATAAAAAAAGAGAAAGGGAATGCAGGCTACGCACAAAATGTGTGTAAGTTCAAAATCTGATCCCCATATCTGATCATTTAGAATCAAAATCTCGTTTGTGACATGCATGGTACAAAGCTTGGGCCTTGAGTTTTTGGCTGTGGGCTCAGTCAGAGATAAATCAGGCAGGATGAGATTTGTGTGAGATGCTGCTTTAAGAAGGCGATGGGTTTTAGTAACAGTGGGAAGTCAACAGCTGTCAGAAAATCTGTATTTCTTTTGATGCCACGTACTGAATAAGCATAACTTCAGTACATAAAAAAAAAGATTCTGTATCTTTATTGGCTGCTTAGATAACCCCTTGGGTATTTTATATTTATTAGAATTAGCCTTTCCTCAACCATCTGAGCTACGCAGTCTCTTCTTGACTTAAAAAACTGAGCGTATTACTTTGCCCAGCACTGTCTCCAGATAAAAGCTAGAAGCAATGACTGTTTGGAGGCTGATGGTTGTCCTTGGGGCCAGAAGACTTCCCTGGTGGTTTTCAAAAACCTGCCACTTGCCTTCAGTGCAGCTCTTGCAAGTCAGCTTTTGTGGCTAGTGAATTGTGGTGGTCGGAACCCCAAATCTCTCCATTTGGAGGCCAGTTCTCTCCACAGCCCCCAAAAGGGGAAGGTTGTTTTCACCCTCTCCCTTCCTTTGGAGGCTGAAGTTTCTGGCCTGCCCTGGCCACGCCAATTTCTTTTGATCCCCTGTTACAGTTATGGACCAGACTGGGACTCAGGGGGACACTTTGCCACACATTTTTGTGTCCCAAATAATGAAATCACACCAGGGTCAACCCACCACAGTCGCTCAGGAGGGGGATGCTGCGCTGGGGACCTGCCACTCTCTCTGACCACCTCCTGCACATGCCGAGGATGCCCAATATTATTATTGCCTAAAACATGTACACAATATCATTCATTTATTGAAACAGGCCCCTTTTTGGCTCTCACTGGCCTTGAAAAACGCTGTTTTACAGAGTATTTCACACCTTGCCTAAAGTTTGACGACAGCAGTCAGCTCTGCGCAGCTCTGAGCTCTGAACCGAAAGCAACCTCGGGGATTATTCCCAGGGCCCGGAGCGTGGGAGCCCTGCGGCAGGAGCCTGTTTGCCTGGTGCAAACAGAAGGTGTCACTCACCAGGCGGTCCGGGTTACATTTTCAAACTTGCTGGTTGAAATATTTCCTTCTGTGCCCTACTGTGGTGAAGTTATGAACTTACTATTTTTAAGTGGTGGTTACTTACTATTTTTAAGTGGTGGTTTTTCTTGCCCCCCTCTCGCTGCTGCCACCACCACCACCTCCTCTTTCTTCCTCTCCTCTTGTGGTTGGTTTGGTTTTCTGTTTTGTTTTGTTTTTATTTCCAAGTTGCCTTCCTCTCTGCCCTGCTTGTGCAGTGCCTTTGTAGTTTACCATGGCAGTTTTATTTGCTTCTCCAAATTTCTCTGTGGTGCTTTGGTTTCATGCATTACTTTACATGGGATTTTAATTTTTAATTTGTATTTATCCAGAGATGAGGGTGTTGAATAAATTAATATTAAAGATACCAAGCAGATAACTATTTTCATGCCCAATCCTACCACTAAACTGGTTTCTTTGGATTGTAGCTCTCACTTTTTTGTACTCTGTGCACTGCTTGATCTATTATAAAGCTCTTAGTTAAATAGGTACTTATTTTCTAAAAGTAGGAACTCATACTTACCATGAAAAGTACTATCTTTACAATAATGACTTCGGCATTTTCAGAGCCCATGGAGCAAATAGCTCTGGTGGTAGATAGAAAAGAAGATAGACCTAAATAATCTTATTTCTGATAAAGATGGTGGGTGAAAATTTGTGCTTGGTGTGTGGCAAAGCCCACTGTGCTGGGAAGTGCCCAGGCTCCCATGAGATGCACAGGCTGCTCAGAGCTTTGCAGGACTGGGTGACCCTGGCAATACCAAACGTGGGGTGGACCTTCTTGCAGGAGCTGTGCGTGGCTATTTTGATGGTTTGGTGAGGTGGCATCACTCAGTTCTCTTTAGACTCTTTGGGGTGGGGAACCAGCACGTGGGGGACATCAGTGCAGCAACAGGATCGTTGCTTCTGCGCCCAGCTGGTGGGATCTGTTGGGAGAGGTTTTAGCCATGAATTGGAACAGCCCCAAGACATCACTCCAGCTCTACTGCATTCCTCAGGTGATCGGTCTGGTTTTATTTCTCTTTCCCAAAGGCATTCCTGGCAGTTAAATCTTTGGGGTCCAGGATTTCCAGGGCCTGTACTTTCTTCGTACCTCCCCCCTCCCCATCTCCCTTTGCATGACAGGCCAGGCTCTATCGTCACATTTTTATTTTCAATAGCTCCAACAGCAGGTGATTAAAATGCTTCTTTGGCAGCTTCTTTCAAGCACTGATTCTCCCAAATTGGTGATTCCCCTAAAGGTGGATGTCTGGCACAAACACGGAAAGGTCCATGCTCTTCATCTCACCTGTGTGTCCATCTTCCCTGGGCAAGCCTGGCAGGGGCTCACTCAGCAGGGACGTCCCCACAGAGGAGCTTGGAGAAGGAGCCTTCTCTCTAAATCAGCACCCTCTGCCCCCAGGGCGGCTGCAGCCCTCCAAAACTCCTTGTGCTTTAATTGCTTTGTGTCACTCTGGAGCGCAAGCTTACACCTGGGGACGGTAAATCTCACGGCTTGTATTCCCCACACTGCAGCTCCTTGCGCCGCGCTGTTACGGCAACTTATCCATCACTGCCTCCCCTCCTCTCCAGATCCCTTTCTGAGAGCCTCTGGGAAGATTTTCAGCTGAGCCTCCTGTTCTCCTGCAAGGGTGTTGAGTTTGCTGTCTTCCTGCTCTTCTCTGCCTTTCTGAAAGCTCTTCTTCGGGTATCTAATTGTTTCCGCTCTTGCTAATTCTTTCCCCACCACGCTGGAGAGCAGTGGCAGGAAAGGAACCAGAATTTGCTTGTAAGGCAAGTTGAAAAGCTGTGCTCTGTCTGACTTTCCCCATTGTGCTCATACAAAGTCTTACAGTGCTTATAAAAGTGCTCTGTGGCATTACAAAAAACAGCATCCAAGCCTTGTTGCAAAGAGGGAGTAACAGTGCTTTAAAGTTTACTGATCCATCTATGTAAGACAGAAAGGCAGTTCAGATAATGACATGTGTGTTAATCTAGGATTTGGTAAATAACTGTATCCAGTGCATGGTAATGTTTATGGAGCTATTTTAGTGCTGCTGGTAGCGCAGTCGCGTAAAATCGGTCTAACCAAAAGAAGCAACCTGTGATGTGAAGTCTGGACTCGGTAGGTAATTTCCTGTGCCAGCGGACGCAGAGCGCTCGTTGTAGGAGTTCTCTTGATTGCTTGTCACCGAGTGGAAAGCCTGCAGACGGCTGACACATCTGGGAAAGCTGAATTCAGTGGTTTTTCTATTTATTTCTCTTCCTGACTGATGGACAAGATTGTAGGGTTTATCCTAACAGTTATCCCATTGATAAGCTTATTACAACTCCGTAGAGCTCATGCAAAAAATATATTGTACAATGGAGGCTTTACTGTCTGGAAACCAGGATGGTCTGAGCCATCCGAACAAGCAAAGATTTCTGCCGGGCCCTAAGCAGTCTTCACCTGAGCTCATCCCCCAGCTCTCTGCGTGGCCTTGGGCAGGTTGTTACACCTTTCTGTCCCCATTTCTTATACTATAAGCTGGAGGGAAGCGATGCCTCCCACGTTGGCTGGTGGATAACAAGCCACATTTTCCGCTGATACTAACGACTGCTGGAGCTGCCCAGAGCTGCGTGACGCCCAGCATCGGTGCAGAATGGGGAAGATGGGAAGTTGCTGGATGTGCAGCAATTTGCTGCCTGCCCAGAGCAAAGACATTCCAAAGCTCATTGGAAACTTTCCCACTTTCTGCTCCAAGTCCAAAGTTGTATCTGTTTTCTCTGACGTAAAAAAACATAGCAACGTGTTTATTAATAACAGAAAGCCTGGGAAAGCAAGACGTCCAGTTGCATGAAGCTTCCCTCTTGCCACGAGGAGGGACAAGAAGTGAGGAGAGGACAAACATTTCAACAAGTTGCCCGGAGTAGTGGTGGAAGAGGGGCAGGTACTGCAATGATGAGGGACAGGCGAGAAGCTCGGCTGAATGGCAGTCACCTTTTGTTGCGCTCTGCAAGGATATAATCGTGTGTCCTTTTTTTAAACCCTGTTTAAAATCACGGTGTCCAGCAGCAAAATGGAACATCTCCACCATAAAAGCCTTCTATTAACAAGCCTTCTATGAGATTGTGTCCTCAGAGGCAGATTTGTCTAAACAGCATCTTCATGGTGCCTGAGAACCAGAGATGTGTAGACAAATTGGAGGTAATTTAGAGAAGAGCAACACAAATGATTAAAAGACTGAAGGAACTGATGTGAGAAAAAAAAAAGATTAAAAGATATGAATATGCATGACTTGGCCTAATGACAGCTAAAGAGGGATAAATGTCTGCAAGTGTTTGAAGCCCTAAGGAGAGGAGTTGCCTAGAAGAATGCAAGGGGTGTAACAACAGTAAGGACCACTGGGATTATTTGAAACTTGGCAAATTAGTCTAAGCAAACACAAAGCCCACCTGAAAGCCCTGTATCTGTCAGTCAGGGTAAGGAAAGATGATGGAGAGAAGGAGAAGAGTATTTATGTAAAAAAATGCTACAAATGCCCATGAGTTATATTTTGGCAGTGACAGAGAATGGCAGCTGGGCGGCAAGATCCTGCACAGAAGAAGGGGTTGGTAACCGTGAGAAAGCAGAGGGAAGATCCCTGGTCTGTGGTTAGGCTGTTGACATGGTAGCGTAATTTCTCAGGTACCTTTTAAAGAGTCTCCAGAGTTATGCGGAAGAGCGGCTTGCTCCAAGAAAACGGAGAGTATGACAGGGAACAAGCACAGTTCCAGCTCTGCTCTGTGGTGACGAGGTAATGATGCATTCAGAAGCTGATACCCAATACCAGCACGTACAAATTACTTAAGTTCATCGTAATAGGAAATTAATTGATCCATCAGTGTACTTAAGGGCATCGAGCTTCAGGAAGGGAGTGCTGGGATAAGTATGAAAAAGATGCTTCCAAGGGAGCCCAAGTGAATTAGGCACTAACACCCTATTATGGTTCAATTAGGCTTCTTTGAAAAGCCCAGACTACCCTGATGCTTTAAAATCCATTTGTGGGAAGAGCAGACAAAGTCAAAAAGCGGCCATAATGAAAGTGCAAGAAGCTCCAATTTCTTGGGAAGTGAAAAACGCAAAGGATGAGCAGTAACCCCTGTGATTTCCCAGGGACGGGCTGCTCAGAGAGCCCAGATTTAAATGAGGCTTTTGCAGACACGCTCAGAGCCTGTACAGGCTTAGAGAGGGAGAAGAAAAGGCATCAGCAGGAACAGAATCAGTGGAGGAACATGCCCTTAGCTGTATATTGGAGAAAGAAACTGCATTAAATGAAAAAAAAGAGGATGCAGGTGACATTAGCAGTTCCTTGAATTCCCCCATACTGAACTCCTAAGTTTTTTTAAAGGGATACCCGTGACTGAAAATCTGCTGAATTGTTTCTCAGAAGTTTAAATTGGTTTGCAGAGCTCCCTTGTCTCCCAGTCCTCTCAGTTTATTAATTTGAGGCTTTTCCAATATATTTCCTATTTTTTTGCAAAGTATTTCTCTGCTGTGGCTGAAGCAGTGGCCTTCCACAGACACACGTCCACAAGCAGCTCCTCGCGTGTGCTGACTTGCATCGCCTTGTGCTGCACGTGGCCCCGGCCCTCAGGATGGGTCTCCAGAAAAAAAAAAAAAAAATCATTTTACACTGTAGGCAAGAAGCGTTTTGGAGAATTACAGCACATCGATTCGTGCCTCAGTGTGTCGTAGGGATGGATGTATTAGGAGTTTACCTGGTTTTGTGAAGCATCTTATAAGCTTCAGCCGTTTTGGTGTTGTCAGCGTGCTTTTGTGGTGCGTCTGTGGGCACACGGGTGTTTGAATAGGTGACTGCCCATAAACAAAAGAAAAGCCACTCACCTCTGCAGTAACCTTTGGGGGAATTCAGGGGCTTTATTTGATAGAGTTTAATCAGCAAGATAGCGATTGTGCGGTAAGAGCGGAGTTTTTGTAAGCTTCAGAATCAGGTAAATTCCAAGTATGATGGATCAATGATTTATCTTCCTGCATATTTAAAAAACTCTCATCATATTACTGCTAGGAATACCTGCCCGTGTGCTGCTTTGCAAACAGTTCAGAGAAAAGGACAGCAGTTTGCTTTATGCGGCGCTGATGACATTACAGTGTTTAGTCAGCTGTGCTGCCATAAAGATGTCACGTTGAAACCTTATTTCAGGAAGACAGAGGAGCTGCTCTTTCCTTCTTGCTAGGCATGAGATTTATGCATGTGGCATCTCGCCACCAAAGTATGGGCTGAACCCAGCGCCTGTAAGCCAGATTTTCTGCCACGTGTTTATCTCATGATATTATGAGGCTGTCGGCTGACATGCTGCCCAGCCCTTTGGTTCAATCTGAAGGGACCAGTTGAATTCCAAGAAGACAGTACACGTGATTAATAAATACCGAGCACACCAGAGACCTTAGGCTGGGCTTGGATGCAGCCTTGGGTGTAGGAATGTGCAGGGGGTTACTGGACACACAGCATGTCTTTGTGATAACCTGGGCTTAGATGTATCAAAACAAGTACCCTCATTACCAGGCACAGGGCCACGCCATGAAAATCCAGATGAAAAAGGCATATTTCTGAGAATGACAAAGCATTCCCCAAACCAGCCAGTTCCCTGCTGGGCTTGAACTTGGAAACTTGGAGCTGGCAATATTTTGACTATCAGGTTGGATAACCTGCTGGGGAAGCCTGGGCTGGGCTGGAGATGTTCGTGGGGAGGGACCGCTCACATCACCGCTCCAGTACACCTTCTTGCTTGGCCACCACGCTGCATCTCCAGCCATCAGCTGTCAGCACAGCCCGCCGGGCGGCTCGTTACCTGTCTGCAGCGTAGGTATCAACAGCCAGCGTCTGCTCGTTTGGGGGTTTGGGCTGGTCTTTTTTAATTAGAGTGCCCTCTTCTCGTTTGAAGGATTTTTATGCAGCGGGGAATTGGTTCTGCTTCAGATCTGTCCCTGATGGCGTCCTCCATCTGAAGACGTCCTTGCGGCAGCTCTCAGATTGAACCGGTGCAAGATGTGTGGCCAGTCTGAACCCAGGGTTTGTGTGAGATGACAAATCTCCTCTCAGATGAATGAAATATGTTCCTACTTCAGAATGTTTTTAAAAATTCTCTTGGAATTCCGCATAAAGAGCTGAAACAGCAGTTTGTTGTTGGAGCAAAACGCTGTCGTAATGTGGGTAATCTAACTTCTCTGTTTGTATTTCTAGCTGAAGCCTGTTTCTTTCGGCAGATAGCACAAAGGATCCTTTGTAGGAAGAACAGTAAACTAGAGAGACACATGAGTTATAAGGCATAAGGGAAACATTATTTTAACCTCTCTGGGCATTACTTCAAAAATGTTAAAAATCTTGAGAGCTTTCCAGTGTAGCGTTTAAGGAGCAGGAAATTTGACTCTGTAGCAGTGAATGTATTGCCTTGTAAAAGTAACTTTGTACTGTTGTAGCCCACGTGTATGCAGGAGCACATTGAGAGCCCTTTTGGAGAATACCTGTGAGGATTTCACTGGATTAGAGATTTGAGAATAAAAAGGTTATCATTATGTGATACTGAAGAGGGTTGTGTAACTGAGACTTAGAAGATACCAGAACAGAGCCCACTTGCAAGCAAGTATTCATAAGACTGATATTATTAGTAGGAGACGAAATGTCACAAAAAGTTTAGCAAAGCCAGTATCCTCACTCAGATTACCAGCTGTCACATCCCACTCCCAGGAAAGAGGGGGGGGTAAGTGATTTCAGATTCGTAAATTCCCAACGGCGAGGACTAAGGTGAGATAAATCTCAAGGTCCATATAGAAACATTTATTAGCTTCCCAAAATGGTTAGTATAGGTCTTAACAAGTCCGCGATAACTGGTTAGGTATGTAACAAATTATGGCAAGTGGCGAGGTGTGCATTGTGTTACTTAACAACGGGTATAGGACAACTTACAGCAAGCGGTACTTAAGGTCGTTACTTAACAACTCTAACCATTACTTAACAATTCTAAGAGAAGAGAGAAACTGAGGGACAGAGAAAGGAAAAGATAGAGAAAAAGACGGAGATAAAAGAGATCACCGGTCCTGGTTCCAGCGTCTTTTTTCAGGGAATCTTCCCAGGCATAATCTTCTTTCTTGGAAAAATCTTCCCAGGTATGGTCTTCTTTCTGGGGAATAATCTTCCCAGACACTATCTTCTTCTTTTGTTTCTTGTTTGTTCCCCCTAGGGGCACTTATTTTCCCCTTTTATGTTTGCTGAATTAGCATGGTCCACCCCCCTTGCCAAGGACAGCCTTGTCTCAGGTTTCTCCCTTCTCCCAGGTGACGTGTAGCATGATTTGGGCGGAGAGACGAGTGCCATATTCATACATGTTTGGCATGATCTCTATAATCTTCTTCAGCATATGCAGAGGTGTGCGCTTTCATATGCATTTCACAGCTAATGAAGCAAAGGTCACTCATCGGACACAATGGCCTTGAGAACTGAGAACTAGCAAGCTCACCACACTGTCTTCACAAGACAGTTCTCCCACACTTTCAGGTGCCAGAAGTGTTAGCCTTATCAGTTCTTTGAAGGCCAGGCCTGCATTATTTATTTCCTTGCAAGTGTTTGAGGCATTCCATTGAAGGCTCGGAGGGCCTTCTTGCCCCTCGTCAGGGAACTTATGGTCCATCTCTTACACCAGCCAGGAACAAAAAAAAACCACATTCAACTGTTCTGTAATCTAGTTTGCTCAAGCTCTGGCCTGCCTTATGTGAGAACTTATTATTAGGGAAAGGCTTGAAAGCATCAACTTCAAGGTATAGCGTATCATGTTGATTATATATTCCTCTGAGTCAACACTAACACAATGGTAATGTTTAGGCTTCCCGGTAGTGTGATTGCAACCTTCCGAGAACAGCACCCAGGGCAAATGGACACGAAAATTCCCACCAGAAGGGAGAATTAATCACCCTCTGGTGTGGGTTGACGTCTGGTTGTAGACATCTCAACGTGGCATGGTCTGAGGAACACACACCTTTTCCCAGGAGCTGATGGCTCACTGTTTTAGGACAGAAAGGGACATAGATATTCTCTGCTTCCTCTGGTGCTTGATGCATCCTCTCCGCTCAGATTGCTCTGGGGACTGCGTTAAGCGTGTTGACTAAATCTCTATTAATTATAACATGAGTTTACACATGTCTAGCTGACAAGTAAATACTTGCTTGTATGTACCTATTTAGGTGTCTGAATCTAGAGCTGAATCTCTCCCCCAAAATGTCTAGGTAATTAAGGAAAGATAAGATCTCCTAAGATTTTTCTTTCCCTGTTTTTTATGAAACACACTGGTTATTGCAAGCTGGTTGAAGACCCTGCTTTCAGTTCAGCCACAGACATCGGTATCGGTGAAATAGGTGCCTTGAAGCAGGTCAGGTAACATCTCTCACAAGTCACTACTCTGCTGTGTCCCCAGTAGACTGTCCAAAAAGCCTTTGCCCAGGTGGTAGCGGTGCCCTGATTCCTGCAGAATCACCCCGGCCGTGCACGGCATCACGGGGGTATCCGGCAGCATCACCGCTCAGCACGGAGTTTATGGACTAGATCCTCTGCTGGTGCAAAACCCGAGCAGCTCCCTTCATCCAACAGGAGCTATGCGGAGCTTCACATCACCTGCCAAACCAGTCCTGACAGTGCTCAAAAACTTCCAAATTCATTAGATTTTTTGCATAATGGTGTCCATTTTCAAGGAGCTGAGGCATGGTCTCCCCTGTCTATGAGTTGATAACTCCCAGTTTTAGGCCAGAAGAAGCATTAATATTCTCTGCTTCACCCCGGTGTGTGATGCAGGTTGTAGAGTAGTCGTGGTTCCCAGCAAAGACCCAAGAAATATTTCTACTTGTCCAGCCAGTGCCTGCAGCCAAGTAGCAAGAAGTAAATGCCCTCGGAGACACAGGCGTAAAGCACAACTCCAGGGACCAGAGGTTGTTTGTCTGATGAATTTGGCAACATGCTCTGCGCAGGTATTATGCTGTTTTAATAAAAACCAGTAACATCAGTGGGTGCGGTAGATATTTCATAGCTGTAGAAGGAACAATGGAAAGGCAAGAGAGAATGGAGAGCAAATAAGAGATGGTAAGGAGGTTGAAATCCTTTATGGTGCTTATTCCAGTCTTAAACGAAAAGGATAACAGTAACGGGATATTTAGTACAATCATAGCTAATGGAGCTAGGAAGCTTTCATAAGGGAGAATCCAAAAGAAAAAGGCTGCTGATTGCCTAAATCACTTGAATATTCTTAAATCAGTGAGGCTAAATGAAATTCACCCTTGACTACAGTGCTTAAAAGAGCTGATGCAAAAAGCCGTTGGTTTATAAGAGCCTCTCCTGTCTTCTAGAGACACTGCAATGGTACGTACTCTTCAAATCCCTTGGTGAAAAACACTGCGATTATATGTACCCCTAATGCCATCAGCAATGAGCCCGAGTCGCGACTGCGTGTGGTCGTGAGTGCGCACACACACGCAGAGCCGGCTTTTTCCAGCTCTTTGAGCAAAAGGAGGAATGAGAGTGAAAAGTGACATCGGTTTTGATATGTGACATTAATTTTCAAGCTGATGAAAGGGAGCAACATGTTCTAATTATTATTCCCTTTCAAAATAAGCCACGAGCTCAGACAAAAGAGGAGAGAAAGTGGGGAAGACTCCTGGAGAGAAACAGAATCACATTTTCTCACTTATCTAATTAAAGCAAGGTGGGCGAGCAAGGGGGAGAGCTCACCGTGCTCAGGCAGCGGTGCTGCCTCGTTCGTTCTGGGAAAGGTGGGAGATGGAGGCAGTTGCTCCACCGGGCCCATGGGAATTGTCCGTCCCTGCCGGAGGGGAGCTCTCTTCCCACTCAACTTCACGACTGGTGCTGGTCGAACCCCGTGTCCTAATTTAGTGGCACAACTGTTTATGCCCGTGTTTTGCCTTGGTTCATGGTATGGATGTTTCCAGCGCAGACCTGCCTTGGGAGCATCAGGGGCAGCACTGGTGTGTCCTACCACACCGAGGGAAGGTGCTGGCTCCACTATGGACTCCGTATATTTTACAACTTTATTTAAACTGCCTTTTAGCGATTCGTTCTCATTCCTGAGCAGCCCATAGTGGGAATTAACCTGCCCCGGCGGGTTGTCTGGCTCGTCCCTTGTATACATAGTGTCCACATTATTCCCATGTCCCGATGCCACGTTCCATCTTGGCTCTTGTGTAAGGTTAAACGCCTCCAACCTTCTTAAAAAAAGCACTTCCTGAAATCAGAGCTTTGCCACCCACTGCCATATGTCCACTGCTCCCTCTCCTACAAGGTACCGTTTAATGACATTAAGGTATCTGCAGCCAAGTGCCTGACGTTTGTGACTCTGGGGAGAGAAAGCAGCCATTTTACCTCCTAGAAAGTGCCTTGGAAATGGATTTCAGCAAGGGAAAAGAGAGGAGTGTCTTGTTTTCTGGTTTGGAGGCTGATGAAGTGATCTCCAGCCTTACTCGGCCCCACGCCGTGCCGGAGGTGATAGCGAGGAGCCACGGACTCGCTGCTTACATGGGTGGGTGGGGTTTTTTTTCACAAGAGGAGCGCTGTCATTTTTCCATCCCTTTTGCATCACCCGAACAACTTTTTCATCCCCAAACAACCACAGGGTGGTCAGGCCACAACTTGTCGGGCTGTACCTAAAATTGCCAGCCCCGGTGTCACGGGGCTGAGACCCTGGTCGTCTCCCTGCTGCACGTGTGGGGTTCAGCTCCCCTCGGGCGGTCACATCCTCGCTTTGACTGAGCTTGCACCAGGCTGATGTGGCTCTCTGGCAGGAAAACGGTGTGAATTCCTATTTTCCTCCCAAATGAAGCCTGCTTCTTCAGTTTGGGTGGGGAAAGGGGAAGCCCTGGAAGCAGTCCCAGGTCTCACCGCATCCTCACCTGCCTGCCCAGCCCATCAGCTCGCCGAGGCCACATCCCTGCCCTCCCATCTCACTGTCCCCCTGCCCCATTCCTGTCCCTGCTCCTGCTGTGACGTGGCTCTCCTGCGCTGCAGGGACAGGCACGCTGCTGAAAGAGGAAGCGAGAGCCAAGTAGCTTCTGGAAGACCAGAGGCATCTGCAGGCCAGCAGATGCTGCTGGCACCCAGCGTTTCTCAGGACCAGTCGCGTGGACCTCAGGAATATTTATTTGCATCCTGGCCTCAATCCCAGTTGGGATCTTTGGATGCTGCTGCTATATGAATATTTATTACAACAGATGATTATCTTTTCTTGCTGCGCACCCTTAGCTTGCATCCTGTGTGTGTGCATTTCTTCTCGAGAACCACTTTTCATTGTACTCTTTTACTGCGTTATGATATAAGCAATTATATATAAAAAGAATAATCTGGGGATGGACTCTCGGTTTTTCGATTGCAGTTTTCTCTCTTGGGGGTTTTTTCTCCTTTAAGCCGTGTTCGGTGACAGACAGCCTCATTTTCTCAGGTGTCCTTTACCCTCTGAGGTTTAATGTATTTATTTAGAAGATGAAACTTACTGTCAGTATTTGTATAGCACCCTCTGGAGTCTGACTTCCCCAAAATCTAGAACTACATGATTTGTTTCACCAACAAATAAATCCTATTTATTAAAAGATTTTTAGCAAATTGGCTGATATTATTCAGTTCCTGCCATAGCAGTTATGAAATCCATCCTATTTACTGGGTTTTGTTTGCTTTGTTTTGTGCCAGAAAAAACTTGTTTAGGGTTTTTTTTTACAGTGCAACAACCACGCTCACATTTCAAGGTTAATTCACAAAACTGGAAAGCTTACACCGTGGCTCCAGTGCACCAGGTGTTATATTCAGCCAGAGTTCAGGATGAGCTTTTATTTCAAAAATCCCTCCATACAGTGGTATATAATAAGGGTCGCCACCTTTTGAAGACTATTTCCAATCCATCTGGGACCAAAACCAACCTGGGTCGGGGAGCACCAAGGGCTGCATTGTCTTTGTCCCACCTGATTGCTAGGCCGGGCTTGTATGCAGCATCCATGACAAGTGTCTTTCCAGGTGGGGTGGCAGGGGACAGTTTGCAGGGAAGGAGGTGGAGATGCTGAGCGGCACAAAGGCTGCAGTATGTTATTATTTTTGTCCCGCCCCGCAGTATGCCGCGGAGCTGCTGGCAGTGGTGCGCCTCCCCTTCATCCATCCCAGCTATCTGCTAAACGTTGTTGACAACGAGGAGTTGATAAAGTCTTCAGAGGCTTGCCGGGACCTAGTGAACGAAGCCAAACGTTATCACATGCTGCCACATGCCCGACAGGAGATGCAGACGCCGAGGACCCGGCCCAGGCTCTCTGCAGGTAAAGCAAAACCTCCTTCAGTGACACCAGCTCTCTGGTCCGGCAGTTCTCCGGCATGGCCAGGACATGCCCTGGGATGGGGCACAGACCTCAACTCCTTCCTTTGGCTCCTTCTTGGAGCCTGATGATATTTCAAACTCAGTTTTCTGTTTCTGTTTTGCTCGAGCATTTAAGAACCTCTCCCGATGGTCAGATGAGTGTTTTTAGATGCACACTCCTGAAATGATTTTTAAATGTAGCCTGATTTTTAGGAATTATTAGCTTTGGCAAAAACCATAATGTTCCCCAGTTGTCCTGAAAGTGAACTCCTTTCCCTCCATGCCTCAGTTTCTCTAGCTGCAAAAATATGTGATATTTGCTTCTTTGCCACTCAGACTCTTTCAGGGAACATCTGATTAACATTCATAAAACAGCTTCGCTTTCACAGAGCTATGTAAACACATTATTTTCATACAGTGAGTCTCACACTACCAGTCCAGGTTGTTTGCTGCCTCCAAAACAAGTGGATCATACACAATATATTCCCTTTTAAAAACCCAGCAGCTGTCAAGAGCCATGCTGCTTCAAGAAGTTTCTCGCCTGAGGAATGCACGCGTTTTCCTTTTTGGAAAAATACATGAGAAAAGCCCAAGTGCCCGACTCGCCAGCAGAGCCCGTATCATGGCAGTGTGAGAAATATCCTAACTATTTGTTGAACAGAGAGTGGTACAAATACCATGTAGGAAAACTGCATCCAAGAAGGAGTCGGATGAAACAGGTGAATTGTTTCAACGTGCTGCCTGTGCTTCTGCCTCCCGTAAGTACAATCACAAAGCCAGGCAAAACTTTCCGGCGCTGCCACTAATGCTAATGTGGCATGGAGATGGCATATCAAACCACGGCATTTGCAGCTTCTGGAGACTGCCTCATCAAGGCACCTTTCAGGAGGATGAAGTGTAGAGGACTTTCAATAACAATCTACCCTAAAAAGTCTTTCATTGAAGACAACTAATGGTGTGATGTTTGAAGGGATTTTTGAAAAGTGCTTATTTTATGTATATAAAATTGTAGGTGTAATATGAACCATTTCCAGAAGCTTGTTGATGAGGGAATAGTGATTCTCTTGGGGTAAGAGAGGGTGATTATAGTTTTTTAGGTCAGAGTCTAATTATATAGAATCATGTTATTTTGCATATCAACGGCATTCACGTAGGCACAACGGATCTCTAAACACCCTTTGTGGACTCGCTGCAGCATGCCACATGCCCTCTCGAGGTCATTGATTATAATCAAGTTATGTCTTGCACAGGTGATTAGATTTTCTGGTATGGCACAAAAATAATGATCTCTTGTTACTGAGAAATATTTATTTAAAACTGTACAGCACTTTAACTTAATAACTTTTTAGAGAGTAACCTTGCTTGAATGACACAAATGTGTTTTTTGAAAAAGCTAATGAAGAATGACGATAATCCATTACTCTGAAGACGCATTTCTCTCCGCTGCGGCTCCTAATCTCTCTTGCTGGGAATCTCACTTCTGCGCTTCTGACCGCCCCCGGCCTGTGCACACTTGTCTCTGGGCTGGGCACCGTAACACATCACAGCAACGAGTCTGGCCCGACATCACAGCTCCCGAGATGGCGATTCCTTCCAGCTCGTGGCCTCGTGGTCCTATTTCTGAGCCTACCTCTCCTGGCAACAAGTTGCACTGGGGCTTACAATTGCTGCAGAAAGATTTTTAACACTTCTGCTAAATGCTAAATCCAAACCATCCCCAGCACTTGACTCTCAGGGTTGGAGCCAGAAAACGTCCCAGAGTTAAACTGCGATCCGTCACTGTGGAGATGAGTCTGGAGTAACACTTGGATCAGATTTGACTCAGCTCTGGCTGTAAAGTGGGAATAAATTGCAAAAGCGCATTGCAAAAGTTTTATCCATTTGCACAGAGAATTTGACTTGCTGCGTGTTGTGGGCTTGGGGGAGCTGCTCAAGCACAGATAAATCTCAATTAATAACTATATTAGGGCAGGGGCTGTCTCCGTTGCATTTCCTAGCACCTAGATCCTGATCCATAGCTTGAGTACATGTTATTCACATCTGGAAAACCTTCATTCTCTGGAAGAAGCACAAACTAAACCACTAGGAAATGATCTGTTCATAGAGTATATGGAGAGGGAAGATCAGGACAAAGAACCATAACCATAGCCTAAATCTCCTCCAGACGTTAGCTTTTAGTGTGAGAATGCCTCCTTCAGGTTAAAGTCCAAATGTACTTTCTCTGGATAATGGCCAAGCTCCAAAGCTATCGCAGTCCTTGACAAAATTCCCATTTTCTTCAGTGGAACAGGAATTTGCTATGTGCAGGTCTCACTCAAAGACTGTTGAAGTCAACAGACTACTTTACATGGAAAGGCCTTTTTTTTTTCTTTCCCCTTCAAGTTTTGCCCAGATGGCATGCTCCCTCCCAAGTTCTCCCAAGGATGTTCATAGTGTCATTCCTCACCCACTGCTCTCCCACACACACACGCTCCCTTTTTTCTCACCCTTCCTGGTTTCACCGCACAGTCTATAAAACAGATTTTTGTATGATACATTAAAATTACTCTGACTGCCGAGTATTTTTTGATAGGCCTCCGCCTGGTTGAGAGATGTAACTTTTTATAACATTATTTTTCTTACTTGAATCCTAGGTGTGGCCGAGGTAATAGTCTTAGTTGGGGGGCGTCAGATGATCGGCATGAATCAACGTGCTTTAACAGCGGTCACTTGCTTAAATCCACAAAACAACAAGTGGTACCCGTTGGCCAGCCTGCCCTTCTATGATCGAGAGTTTTTCAGCGTGGTCAGTGCTGGGGACAACATTTATCTCTCAGGTAAGCGTCAGATTTCACAGAAACATGGAATCAACAGAATAGTTTGGGTTGAAGGGACATCTAGTTCCTACCCTCCTGCCATGGACAGGGACACCTCCCACTAGATCAGGTTGCTCAAAGGCCCATCCAACCTCACCTTGAACGTTTCCAGTGATGGGGCATCCTCAGCTTCCCTGGGCAACCTGCTCCAGTGTCTCACCACCCTCGTCATAAAAAATTATGTACAATCTACATCTGCCCTCTTTCAGTTTAAAACTGTTAGCCCTTGTCCTGTCACTACAGGCCCTGGTAAAAAGTCTCTCTCCGTCTTTCTTGTAAGCCCCCTTTATATATTGAAAGGCCTCAATAAGGTGTCCCCGGAGCCTTCTCTTCTCCAGACTGAACAACCCCAGCTCTCTCAGCCTGTCCTCATAGGAGAGGTGCTCCAGCCCTCGGATCATCTTCGTGGCCCTCCTCTGGACCCATTCCAACAGGTCCATGTCTTTCCTGTGCTGAGGGCTCCAGAGCTGGACACAGGACTCCAGGTGAGGTCTCACCAGAGTGGAACAGAGGAGTAGAATCACCTCCCTCGACCTGCTGGCCACGTTTCTTTGGATGCAGCCTAGGATGTGGTCGGCTTTCTGGGCTGCAGGCTCACATTGACAGGTCATGTCCAGTTTTTCATCCACCATTATCCCCCAGTCCATCTCTGCAGGGCTGCTCTCCATCCATTCATCCCCCAGATTTACTGGGCTGGGAGAAAAGTTTCCTCCTTACAACGCAGGACATGCAGGAGTTGTACCCAGCTGCTCCCGGGGAAGGAAAAAAAAAAAAAAGACAAGTGTGAGGGAGGTTGGGAGAGAGGGATTTCCCTGCTTTTATCATTCTCCATTTCTCTGCGGCGTTAACGTTCTCTCAGAGCAGTCAACAGCAATATTCTGCAGTTGCAACGTGAAGAAAATAGGTCTGACAACCATCAAGCATGCAAAGAGGTTTCACTGCCATAGAAACACAATTTAAAATACTGGCTGTAGTTTAGTCTAAATGGTGGGTTATGGAATTTGAGACAGACAGGCTGAACTGCTGAATATGTGACCTACACTTACAGTATTTGCTTACAGGAACATTCACGTTTTGTACTTGTTGAAACCTCTCTTTTGACGGTAGTCACTAGCCCTATAATCTTCTTAGTTTCAATGAAACTGAGCCCACGCTCCTTAAAAGGCTTTAACTCCCAAAGTAGCTGTCGACACTGCGCCCGTAGCATCACGGTGTCTGGTTTTTTGCAGTCTGGTGGTACCTCTGCTTGGCTGGAGGGGGAAAAGTAATTCCCACCAGGCGATGCAAGAACGCTCTGATGGCAGCTGAGTGGAGGTTTGATGATAAAAAGAGGAGCCTGGGCAGGGAGATGGGCATGTGTGCGATCCGAGGGTGTAGTTGGGAGCATGGATGCACCAGACAGTACCAGTAAGGGGTTACAGCTATTGCCTTTCCCTTGTCGAGTTCCCTCACTGCATTTTCTACAGTAAATTGCTGCCTGCAGTGTTAAATTCCATTAATACTGCATAGAGGCCCTAAGGATTGATTGGAAATTGTTTCTTGGTGGTTTTTTGCCCATGCTCGTTTTGCCACTGGAGCAAATGCCTTCTATGGAGGCTTTTGTGAGATGTTGACTTTCAGTTATTCTTAGCTGAGGTACTTTCCAATATGTAGAGCCATTTTAGGCTGTGCCATACCTGCTAATAAAAGCTGTTGAATCCTAAATTCAGAGCTTATTTCAGCTCTTTCCCTAGAATCTGGATGAGCAGTTGTGGCTACAATAGGAGAGCTGAAAATCCCGCATGGCTGGAAACCGAGCTGAGTGTTGGTTGATATTTTGCTTTGCTCAAACTTAAAAGATGCAGGAAAAAGGGAAGAGGAACAAAGAGAAGTGGGAATGAACTCCTGCAAGCTCCAAGTACCGGACCCCACACTACATAGCATGAGTTTGGAGAGCAAACCAAGGAGGAAGCCTGGGTTTCTCATTAAACCACAGAACGGATTCTAGTTTCTTTTCCTGGCTCGACCACTGACTCCTAGTGTGGTCTCAAATAGATCATTTCACCTCTTTGTGCTTCAAAATGGGGATAGTAAGACACCCACTAAGTGGCTGCCTTGGAAGCTTCAGTCAGAAGTTAAAAAATGACCGATATAAATATCTCACTGGAGCATCTTGAACTGTCTTACAGGAGTGGTACAGCCGGTTCTTTCGTTTATCAGCAAATGAAAATAAATCAGAAATATGGCCCTGAAAATGAGGCATTAAGCCTACAGTGCAATCACCGACTTTATACTCATGTATGCGCTGCTTCAATCCATCACTGCATTAAGCATTTTAGATTTCAGACTGGCCTGTGTCTCACAAGCCAAGATAGGCTCTGCCTCCTGACACCTTCTTGCAAGTGTTGCAGTAATTTAATAGACTGGAAGTTATTTATGAACACTGAAAAGGGTCTGTCCCCTTATGTACATGTCCCTCATAGTCTGACATCTTGATTTCTTCTTGTCATCTTAAAAAAAAAAAAAAAAACAGCCTTTGGGGCGCATGAATAAATGACACAGATATGCATCATCAGAACAGATGCTCAGTATTGAGGGTGATTTATTTTAATTAGTCAAATGTCATTTGAAGAGTTTTTACTTTGTAACTGGCTTTGATTGCTGTGTGCAAAGCTGCTGCCATTCCAGGATCTCACGTAATTCTCCCCTTTTCTTTCCCTCACCCGCATGTCGGTGCCAGGCGGCATGGAGTCGGGTGTCACGCTCGCTGATGTCTGGTGTTACATGTCCTTGCTCGATAACTGGAACCTCGTGTCCCGCATGACAGTCCCAAGGTGTCGACATAACAGTCTGGTGTACGACGGGAAAATTTATACCATTGGAGGGGTCGGTGTGGCAGGCAACGTCGACCATGTGGAAAGGTAAAAAAAAAAAAACCCAAACCATGCTGTTTGCTGGAGCTTTTTTCTTCATGCTGCGCTAAAAGACCATTTCCCTTTTAAAGGACACATCAAATGGGCTCTGTGTGTTTAAATAAGCTTTTATAACAGCTAAGAAAGGAGGAAACTATGCAGGATTAGATTTGTTTTTTAAAGCTTCAGTAGAAAGCATTGTTTCAAAACCAAAGACGAAAGCTGCCAGTTTGTTTGTCGGTTTGCTCGGGGGAGGGAAGAGAGGAATTAAGCTTCTTTGGACACTTTACACAGATTATACAATGAACTAATAAACTTCCTTTGAATTTAGTACTGATGAAAGTCTTTACAGATCACAATAATCCTTTTCCTATTTATTTTTGTTTTGTTTTGTTTTTTTTAAACCCCAAAAAAGCAACAGCAAAGTAAGTTTCTCACATGTGCTCTCCTGGTAAAGCACCTCAGCCTTGACCTGGCTGGAAGGAAGATCCTCCCTTTGTGCTCTTGGCCTGGGGTTGGGACCTGCCAAGCTCCAACTGAAACAGTCGATAAATGGAAACAGTTTGGAATTCCTGGCCTAGAGGGGCTGAATAGAGATGGGAGAGAATGGAAATTTCTCTTTTCAAGACGACTCCTTTTCTCATGTGGAACTTAAAAAATAAAGGGAGGAACAAAAGCACAAAAGAAACATTTCACAAAGTAGAATGCCAAAACTAACTAATTTCATGTCAACCATAACATTCAATAAACCCATAAATTTTATATGACTATGAACATTTTCATTAAAAAATAGAAACCGCTTTGAAATGCAGTATAAGAATATTCCATTCCAAAAAGATGAACACAGCCCTAGCCTTACCCAACCACTTAAAAATACATTGTGACAATAGATTAATGATACATTTTTTTGTGAAATATTTTTCCTTAGTGAATCTGGCAACCAAAAGTAAGAGTGTGGTGGGGGTTTCTTGAGTTTTAAGTGCTGAATTTGAATATTTCTTCAGCAACATTTTGAAGCAAGCAGTTCTTAGTAAAAGTTGCTTTAACAGGCAATTCAAAATAGGGATAGGTCATTAAGAAAGATTTGCTTTCAATCTATTATTTCTGGATTTTGGTGTTGCAACATTTATGCTCCATTTATGCAGGGGGTGTTTGTTTTTTTGTTTAGGTAGGTACTGTAAATACTGAATACCAAAACCTGCATTAAAAGTTTATTAATGTTTCAAACACTCAGGAAATTAGGAAATGCCAAAAAATCAGGTTTGCTTCTGCAGATCTGCTTTTTGATACAACCGTTAATCATGTGATGACTTTTTATTTCCCGAAGGATTTCTGCCTAGTTCAGCGCATGGGGCAGAGCAGCTTGGGGGATGCGCGCGTGGCCAGGGAGATCCTGGCTGGTGCTGAGTGATCACCGTTCACGTGTAGTTCTGTGTTCCTCGGTGTTCACAAATTTGGCACTATTTGGCCTAGGAGACAAGGATGTGAGAAAAGGAGAGGAGGTGGGAGGTGTGCTGTGGGACAAGGTCTGCGGGTAACCTTCCCTCCCGGCCCGGGCACGGGCTGAAGAACTGAGGCTGGTGCTGGTGCTCTCAGCAAGTCAGGGAAGCGCAGGCGGCAAAGAATGAGTGGTAAATCCTAGCGGTGACCGCAACACCTGAGCGTCGCTTCCCTCCTTACTCTGAGCTTAAGGTGGGCGCTGCCCTTGGGACTGGCTTTGAAGAAAATCTCACCATTCCATGCAGATTTATTTTTGGTTTCTGAAGGTATTCATGCTGTAATTTAAGTCAGTAAATTTTTAACTAGCAGGAGTGTTTCCGTGAACGTGGGAAGGAGAGAGCCCAGGAAAGAGATGCAGTCTTTCATTCCATCTCTTGACAAAGAGGAACATCGAAATAATGCTATTGATTGAATGATCTCTTTTTATTTTTCCCAGAGTCTCATTTCTTTGTCTGCTCTGATTCTCACAGTCTCTCTTTAACAAAGCACCCAAAACGTCGGTCAGTTGAATGAACCCCAAATCAAGCAAAGTCTCCCCCTCTCCTTCCTTCTCATCTCAGTCACCCAGGCCCTTGCCACAAATGACATTGCAGCTGCAAAGTCGCGCTCGGCCCCCGCCGTACCCTGCACGGCTCAGGGAGAGCGGCCGCGCTGGTTTTCAGCAGTGACAAGCCCACCAAGAGACTTTTATGTGGGAAAGCAGCTGATTTCCTCCCTATCATTTCAGCGCACACTGTCTCGACCACAATAAGGATGTCTTGTCATGGGGATTTGCTAAACCCGTGGTTATAATTAATCTGCTATTGTCTATAAAGTGACTTGTGAGATGCAGCCATGGAAAAAGTGCAACATGGACTCTTTTGGGTTATGGCAAGAAATGAGAGAGGTTTTGGGATGTTTCCTTTTTTATTCTTTGTATTAAAATGACAGCAGGGGATGACAGAAGCAAAGCATGTCATGGCTGAAGCTGTGTGTTTTGGAAAGGATGATCCAGGGGTCTGCAGTTAGAAATGCAGGTGGGAAAAAGCTGACCCTGGTAGCTCTACTGAGCAAAGTTGTGCCTTTTCAGGCAAAAGCATTTCCCATTTGGACCAGGCAGCTAATTTGTGCAAGTGTTCAGGAATTCAAATCACTGTCCCCACTTTTGCAAGCAATGAGGCTTTCTGAATTTGCATTGCAACTTTAAAAAACACTACATTAAAATATAAAGTAAAGCCACTTTAATTGCTCAGTTGTCTGAGGTCGTCAGCACAGTTAATCCTCACTTCTTGACTTTGCCCTCTCTTTCTTTCACCCCCCCAAGAGCTCCAAGAGACTGGCCCTCTCCCACCATACTTCTGTGTGGGCTGCACATCCCGCTTCAAATATTGTGTGCTTTGGATGGGACACTGAGATACCATCTCTCAGGAGGGTGGAAACCTCTCTGTCATTCCGGCAGGTCTTGCAAAAGGACTATATTAAAATAATAAGGAGACATGATCATATGCTCCAAGTCAGGTGATGCCAAAAATGACATTTACCTCTGAGATTAACATTGTTCCCCTCGGTGTTGAATTTCAGGGTCACGCACTCTTGCGTTTTGGTTAGTTTTTCACCCCAAAGGAGACATCTGAAGTTATAGCCCTGTTACCCATCCAGATGGAGGCCCGATGCACCATGCGGTCCTGGGCTGTGCCACCAGTGTGAGGGACAATGCACTGGACACCCTCCCTCGCTGGGCCATCTACCCCATCCCCTCATGCACATGCAGCTTATCTTTCCCAACCACGTTCTGCTTTCTGCTTGCTCAGTTACCTCAAGCATGACCGTGCCCAGCTTTCGGCAAGTTGCGATGCGTTTCACTGGCGGGGTAGAGGGCACATCTCCGGTCCGAAGTGACCTACCCTGACCTCAACAGTTAGCAGCCGCAGAACATGGAGACTGCATGGTGTCACATTGAAGGTGGAGAAAATAACATTTTTCTCCCAATTTGCTTCTTGGATTTTTTCCTGGAATTCTTGGAATATTTAATCCTAAACGGTTAAAAACTTACAAAAATGTTTTTATTGCATTCTGTTTTTTAAAAACAGATGTCAGACCATCTTAGCTGTACATGCTACCACCTGACTGCACCTAATTCATCTGCTGCACCATTAAAAAGCATTAAAGCAAGTAGGGACCACCGGACTCCCAGTGATTCATGGCATCAGCGCCTGTGCTCTTCTCCCCGTGCTTTCGGTTGTGTCATTGATGCTGAAGGGTGCAGCCTCAGTCAGAAATTCCGCTGCCACTTAAATCAGTGGGTGTTTTCCCATCAACTTCAATGGGGCTGAGATTTTTTACCCTTTATCTGCCATTTGTCTGCGAAGAGGCAGTAAAAATTCCGACTCGGTGGATAACATTACAGGACTATCACAAACAGACGGGTAGGAGTCCTTCGTTACTCATCTTAAAACAATATGCATGTGCCAGAGGGTCTGAGTTATAAGTCCATTTTTGTGGCTGTACACAGGTGTATGTTCAGGGAGAGTTATGTTTTTGGAATGAGTGTTTAGGGAAATAACGGTGCGACTGCAGTTCTCCATCAAGCCCTTCTGGCAAGTTTCTGTGTGACAGGGAGTGAGTCATTAGGTGTTAGGCAAGAGGGTATTACACTTTCTGTCTTCTTCTGAGATATGAGTTGAGTTGGGAGGCGACGAAATGAAGTGGATCCATGAACTAGGTTTTTAGATAATGGATGGGCCCTGTAATATATGCAGTTTGAGAGCCGAGAAGACTGCGTATGCTGACAAGACAATGTATGTGACTAAAAGTGTGGAAATGTGGGTGCTTTGTGGTTATTATCTGTTTGAAGGACAGAAGAAGATGAATCTCCTTGACCTGACAGCGCTTTTACAATAGGGTTGTCTAAAATTGGGTGATTACTTTGGCTGGCACTGTGTACTTGGAAGACAGTCTAAAAAATTCAATGTAAAATATAAGCTTTATAAGCTTTAGAAACTGCTTCAGAACCTACTGTTTTATTGACATCTTAAGAAAATTAAATATATAGCCTTGTCCAAGGATAGTTTCTTAAGCCCCTCAGAACAGTCAGAAGAAAATAAAAAAGGCAAAAAATAGTAATCCATTAATGTGATTTTAAACAACATGTGAATCATCTGAAGAGCAGATCAATAGGACACCGTACGGCTTTATTTTAAATAGCAGCTTTCCTGCAAACAGAGTTAAATAATGTATAAGAAACTGGAGGGTGCATGTCTGTCAGTGACTGACCGTGATGTAAGGATTTTATAATGTGAATAAATGAAGATACTCATAAGACTGTTTAACCTAGATGGAGAGAAATTAAAAAGACTGAGGAGAAAAAAAAATACTGCTTTCAGATACTAAAGAGATCAAAAGTCAAGAAGGCAGAGAAGCAAATGGCACAGCTTGAAATGAAGGGGTTTCTGCTGTTAATAGTGAGGCGGTAGGGAAAGAGCAAGAAAGGGGGCGCTGAACAAAATGAGCGAAGCAAGAGGAGGATCAGCCCCACGGATGAGATCCTCAGAGTGGAGAGGTGTGAAAACCAGCAAGGTCATTTCTGCCTCTGCTCTCTTCAGGCCTGAGCTGTATTTTCTGCTGGGTTCAGGTTTTTTTCAGTTCAGATCATTTGCCATATCATGGGTATAGAAATAATACATAAAGCAGACGATAGCGACTGCGCAAGGGCCAGGTGAGACGACAGTGCTCGGTGCACGTGAAGTGACAGGCGGGGACAGACACATCCTGCACGCGTGGAAAGCCCAATGTCCGGAGCATGGCAGGGCCATGGACCGTGGGGTTGCAGGGACCGCTCTGGGGGCAGAGGAGGGCCTGCAAGGGCATCCGTGTAAAACCACACGTGAGTCCATGGCATGCAAGGACTGCAAAAACAGACACCAGTCATGTGAAAGGAGATGTCCTTGAAGTTCCAAGTTCAGCAAATTGGATGGACTTGGCAGGCCTATAGCCAAGGACAAGGGATGGACACACCAGAACTGGAGGGAGCAGCGGAGGAGAGGGAAGAAAAATCGTTGCTTGGCTCAAAGCCAGCTCCCATTAAGTCTCCATCTACAGCTTCAAACAGGGGAATCAAGTGCAAAGCTTGACTAATGGAAAGAGATCAAAGTGATTATTCTTTAAATCAGTTCCCTCCCCGCTGGCCCTTGAGCAGAGCCGGTGTTAAAGGCCACCAAGGAGCCCCACTAGCACTAGTGGTGGTGGAGCAATGGCAACGCTGGAGATGCTGCCACAGATGGAAAGGCCCTAGGGCAGAGGTAAAGCAGGTGTCACTATTTCCTGTCCTGGAAGGTTACAAAGATTCGACTTTATTAATTTTAAAACCAATTCAGTTAATCTGGTGCAAATCCTTGTGTGAACACATTAGGAGCTGACTTGAGATAGACCAAAATGATGGAAACCTGCCTTGCAGTGGGAGGCTTAAGGAGCTTAGACTACTTAGTTTATTCCATAGAAGGTGAAGAGGTGACTTTATTATTTTCTGCAAGTCCACACATGAAAGAGAGAGATTTGATAGCAGACAGCTTTATAATCCAACAGAAAAAAAAACAAACCCACCTTGCAAAACAGAGACTAGAAATCAGGTCTGCAGTTTCGTAAGGAGGGAATGAGCCAGGGGAATAAATTCCCAAGGGATGGTGGGACTTGCTGGACAGATGTCAGGAGGACTTGAAGGCACCAACTTCTATTCTTCAGTCCCAGGGGTAAGTTAGGAACTTACTTAAGAGGATTGCTTCACTGAGCAGCCCATGCAAAACTCATGTTAGATGCCTATGTTGACTGGTTTTTAAACAAAATGACCCTCAAGACAAGAGTGGTTTTTAAGCTGCCCCACTGGCACCTATATCCAGTAGATTTGCATCCTTCGGCTTTCATCATTTGGTCATTTTTGGTTTCCTGGTGGCAGATAAAGGAGGGTAGAAAACACAAAGATCAGTTCTGTTGCTGTAGAGCATAAAGAGAGAGCGTTGAAAAATGGGGTCTAGGGGACCTGAGGTCCCAATAGTGAAATTCATCTAGAAAAGGGACTGTTTGGTGTCTTTGTACTTCGAACCTTTCTCCAGTATTCTATAGACATGGTCCTCAACCATACCCAACCCACAGCAAATGTGAAGGGTATAACCCCTCCTTCCCAAAAATGTATTAGAAGGATCAGTTGATGGCAGGAACACATCTGTCTTGGGAGCTGTGTCTGCCAGGTGCTTGTGCCAGCGCTGGGAGAGGCAGCACGGCTGCTCACCGTCCCATCTCAGACCACTTCGACTGGCCACAAATGTTGTCAGAGTGGATGGTGTGAGACAATACATGTCAGGTGGCACAAATAATTTATATCTTGGAAGCTGAGGAACTAGACAGGCATATCGGGTCAGTTTTTCTCAGCTTCAGTTTCTTTGCCCAGTTTGAACCAATTCTAACCGATTTCTTAACCAGCTTTTATCATACAGTGAGACATCAACAATTAAATTACCAAGCCTCGGTTTACTACAGCAGGCAAAGGGTAACCCAAAAGCAATGTATGAAACTTTTTTTATTATGTGAGATTTTTGCACATCTGCTAGGATGGACACGAGTGCTGCCCCGAGCGCTGCGGGCAGACGCAGGAGCTGCAGCACGTGGTGCCTTACCTGGAGGAGCTGCTTGTGCAGTCAAACATCCATCTGCAGGCTCCAGTTTGGTACCAAATGTTGAGAATCAGCCCAATATAGGTGTGTCACCTTGAGTGCTCCCAGCACTGTGTTGTTCAGTCTTGTTATATTTCTCCCTTGGATCACTTCGGTGTAGAAGAATTTAATTTCTCAGTAGCTAACTTACAGCATCGTAAATGGCAGTTCTCCATGCTCATTATAAGGGACTTTCCATATTTTTTTTTTTTAGTTAAAGTTTGCCTCCCTCTTGCTTTTGCTTCATTTTTATAAGTGTGTTAATTACTTTCACTTATATTACTTGGAAACTCATTAATGCACTTTCATTAAGCACATTATTTTGTGCTGTTTCCACCACTTGTATCTCTTGTCCCTTTTATTTTCCCCAAGTTTGTGCAGTGAGAATTTGAGGAATGTGTTGCAAAGGAGAATTCCCCTATCGCTAAGTCTTTTTTTACAGATGGATTGATGGCCAGGGATTCATTTCATGTTTGCATATTGCATATCACTAATATTAAGAGCAAAAGCCCTGAATGGGTGATGAGGCTTCTGTTCTTGCAGTCAACAATTTTGAATAATCACTACGTAGGAAACTCCTGTTTGACTGACTATGCCATTACATGGAAATATAGAAGCCTAAAAATCGCATTATTTTCCACTGTCTCCAAGACTCATTTTAGAGCAGCTATTTGGATCCCTGCCACGTTGTCTTTAAAAAAAATTGACGTCTGTACTTGTGACATTGTCTAAAATGAATCTTCATCCATGGATTATTAACTGCACATCCCTTATGGTCAACAGCTTAATTAAATCAGATACTGATGACCTTAAAACTAATTTAGCACTTTCATGCATACTCTTTTCTGTTTGCTTCATGTCAAATATGGATGCAATGGTGAAATCTTATTCCAGCATTAACGTTTGCAGCATCCTGCAATGAAGCACAAATAGTTTGATTTGCACAATGAAAATTAAATGGAAGCAATTTATTCTGGTACAAAATGTGCGTCGCTGGTCAGTTAACTAGAGTAAAAAGACCTATCGTGTTGCGTTATGTTGTAGGTGAGGTGTGTTCCACAAGCTGAGCAACTGAAGTATGTTATCAGTTGCCTGCCTGTGGTTGCTATTGGATATCACTGCGCTGATTTGCAAGAATAATCTCATTCTATACTCATTAATAGAAATTAATTAGTGGAAGACATCTCAACAAAGATGTCCTCAGTTTCTTTCGCCTGGACTATAATGAGATTTGAGAGGCATATACAGAAAGTAGAACCGGCTTTCTCTGGGTTTTTCTTAATGTTTTAAAAGCTTAGAAAAAGCATTAATTACACTGTTTACCAAGTGGCTGAATTTGGAGGATGTTAAAAAAACACGTTCCCACCTCTGCTTTTCTTCTGCTTGTCAGCCTGCCTTTCTGCTATATCCCAGCCTGCTTTCTCTGCTTGTCTGTCCTGCCCGGCGCTGTGTTGCGTTAGCTCAGCTCACTCCGGTTGCTGTCGCCCTAGGTACGATACGATAACCAACCAGTGGGAGACCATCGCTCCTCTGCCAAAGGCCGTCCATTCGGCCGCTGCGACTGTTTGCGGTGGGAAGATCTACGTCTTCGGTGGGGTGAACGAAGCCGGCCGAGCTGCGGGGGTCTTGCAGTCCTACATCCCTCAGACTAATTCGTGGAGTTTTATAGAGTCTCCGATGATCGGTAAGGGATGCATAGTGGCAGAGTAAACCTGTATTACGACAGAAATCTCTGTGCTACAGGTATTTTAATACCTTTGCAGAAAGCAAATGAGTTGGGGGGGTGGGGGTGAGGGGAGATACGTTTACAACAGATTGGCAGGAATGCTTGGTATATTATACCAGAGGCAATTATCAGGATCTTTACTGAAGGCAATTGTCACTCGTTAATACAGCTAGTTATCAGCTAGAAGTGATGAGTTCAAAGCAGAGGAGAAAGGAAAGCAGTTATTAGATATGGACAACTGGTAATTTTAGATCCAAAAAACCGCAAAGTGCAGTGAAACTTAATCCTGGCATCATGTGTTGCTCCACGCGGTTCTGCAACGCTGCTCAGTTAGTGGACTCGTGGGTCTGCTAGGATGTCGTCTGTCCTGTGGGAAGTGGCGGTCATTCTTAACTGGGGTTTTTCAGTGGTGTCCAAAGGCATATGTGCTTCAGAGACTGAAATGTCCAAGACATGTAGAGTATTAAAACTGTGTTTATTAGTTTATGATGCCCTCGAGGTCACCGAACATTTTATAGAATAAAGAGCAAGATGAGAGGCCAAACTTGCCACTCGACCAGCAAACACCAGAGGTGCAGACTTCCTTCCAAAATTAGGATAGTGCTTAGAAGTTTGCAACTTACTTGCTTTCTGCGGCAATTTGCACCCTGAGTGCTTAGGCTGCTTTTGGAAATGAGGTTTAGCGTTCAGCTTCATGAGGGTGCACCACGTTGCTGCAGGGTGACAGCTGACCTGGGCCACCTGCTCTGTGCTGGGTGGCCGTGGGCACCCATCGGTCTGGCTGTACTCAGGTGGGCAAAGAAACAGCGCTCACACAGTCATTGCAGAGAAGCTGCTTTGGAGTGGCTTGCTTTTCCATCCTAGAATCATAGAATGATTTGGGACCTTTAAAGGACATCCAGTCCAACCCCTATGCCATGAGCAGGGACAGCTTCAACTAGATCAGGTTGCTCGGAGCACCGTCCAACCTGACCTTGAATGTTTCCAGGGATGGGGCATCTACCACCTCTCTGGGCAACCTGGGCCAGTGTTTCACCATCCTAAACCTCTAAGTCACATTGAAGCTGTGACATAAGGTGCTTCATTTTAGAAAAAAATCACGGTCTCATCATTGAGCCTGGTGGAGCAATAGGAGTAGCAAGTAATACATTATAGAAGGACAGTTATAAGGTGTTCAGGTAAGGCCTAGGCATATTCAGAAAGCTAAAACAAGCTGCTCTTTATTGTATTGTAGCTTGTTACAATTATTATGACTCTCTTCTTGGGGTTCCCTAGTAGATCAGGTCATGAGGAGCTGGTACAGCCACAGCTTTAGCCTCCCCTGTGCAGCCAGCACTGCTGCTTTCCGACTCCCTTGCTGCTGTTTGTGTCCAGCCTAACATAACATGACACGCATATGATGCAGCATGAAGCGCCCAGCGGGAGGGCGTTAACCGGCAAAAGTCACGTTTATGTAATACAGCAGCGCAAACAATCCTATTGCCTGGCTTTTTCCATCACGTGGCTACAGCTCCCGCTGTTCATTTCATCCACTGGCCGACAGTATGAGATTTTCCTGTACTGGGAGCGTATTGCAAAAATGAATGCATTATGCAAAGAGGTATTCTTTTCCCTTACCAAAATAGTACAAGTGCCACAGGAACTAAGAAATCATTCCCTGGGCTCGTTATACTGTCTAGCAGGTGTCAACACCATGCGTGCTCGGAAAAAATCATCCAAACCATCCAGAGTTGGGTTCGTCATCCATTGTGCTAATGGATGTGTACTATTATTTCCTAAGAAAAATACATGAAAGACACTGGTGAAGTTAAAAGATGGTATTTATGTTTGCTTGCTGTAAGCAAAGTTAATTAGTTAAACTGAAGGCATAAAATATATGATGAAATGCAGAGTTGCTGTGTGTCTTTGTTGGGAAATGTATAACGTCAATTTATTTGCAAATAAAGTAAAATAACACAGAGTCTGAAAAATTGCACCCTGGTGGAGAACGTCTGGGAAACTGAGCTGAAGCGGTGCCTGATCTTCACTAAAAGACTGTGGGAATATTGGAAATACACTTTAATTTCTCCAGCTCTACAAGAACCATAGTATCACCTGTATTTGTAAAGTATCCCCCATGAACTGGCTGCTCTGCCAAGTGCAGTACAGGCAACATTTATCTAAACCAGAGAGGGAGTAGAAGGAGTCTTGGGGTGCTTTTTACAAAACGGAGCTGAGATGGACCCCGTTACGGTCACTGCTGGGGTGTCTTTGACAGCCTCAGGGCCTTGTTGTGTTGATTTGTGAATTCTTAAGGTGCCTCTCTGCGCTAAGTCAACTCAGATATCTGGTGGAGACTTGCGTTGTTTAAGGTCACCCCAGAGATCAGTGAAAACTGTTTGACCTCAAATAGGACAATGGATTATTTAAAAACATCTCGAGTGTGCTCAGATATGCAACAGCAGATGCGGGTATTGAAAGTAGCCAAGGCCTCTGGAGATTTTTAGACCAGTAGTACCTGTCTCAAGTCACTGTGGTATTTTGTGATAGTGAGTTGAATGCAGCATGGCACGCGTCTGAACCCAGCGGGTCCATCTCTTCCAAAGCGTCATGTGCCAACCCAACCCAAGGCAACACTGGCATCAACTATGGCAAGGGGGAGGGTCATTTTTTGGCTAATCTGAAGGGAGGTGAAGCAGGCTGGATACTGACACCCTACCTGTGCAGAGGAGGTGAGGAATGGGGACCGATAGCAAGTCCACGCAGCTCAGCCCCTGCTCTCTTCTGCCTGGGTTTCTTCTAGGCGTAAGCAGTGAATTCACTCCCAGCTTCCATTTGTTCCTTAGCCTTCACCTGCCAGGAGGTGTTGAGACGTGGATGCCTGCGTGCAGTAGGTATGGCACTGGGCTCACCAACACATTGCACATGGATGCTGTGGGTTGATTACACACACCCATGTTTGGAGATACCATTCCAACATTCCAAGATGTTCCCTATCCTTTGCCCTGCTTCAGTTCTCCCTGCCTTTGGAGCCGGCAGATGTTGCTGCAGCAGCACAGCCCACAGCTTGTTACTGGAGTAACGGAGCTTCCCAGGGCTTTCACACTGCATGTTTTTGATAAAGCACCTTGCACTTCCCCTTCTGGTGTTTTGAGCTGTAAGAAGTTTCCTACTGTCGAGCCAAAGTCCTACAACAGTAAATGAACCCAGGCTACGTACTTGCAGCACCCGCCTTTCCGTTTCTTGCCAGGCTGTCCTACATAGCTCTGCTAAAAACGTACTTCATGCCCAGCTTCCTGAACTTTGTCTTATTTAACAAGATGGCCATAGACATGCTGAAGTCAATGATTGTAAGTAAGCCTAATTATCTTGTCACTGCCTCTTAGTTCACTTTATGCCTTCATGCCAGGGCACTAAAATACACCTTTTTTGATACCCTGAACAGTCAGTGCCTGTACTGGTGGAATTACAAGTTTTTATTAATGTTTCTGGACTGTAAGAAAACCAGTGTTTAATCATCACCACTATTAAATTTTAAAATCTGGTGAGAACTATGGGAACACAGAGGTCAAAGATCTATGTGCATTTCTGGCATCTAGTCTGAGTATCTAGTTCCTCACCATACCGTTTACTCCTGCAGTGATATGTCTGACCAAAGTGGGACAATCACAGAGCTAAGAATGCAAGAAATATCTGGAAAACAATATTAGCAGCATCTGTGCATTTTTACCGCACTGGCCCATGGCTTATTTTGGTTAAAATGCGTAATGATTCCCATGAATTTATTTTTAGACTTTATAAGAAAAATCAGATTCATGTCTTGGCCTGCGTCTCTGCCCAAGGCCAATACTTCAACAGCCATGTATGGGTTTGGCCAGCTTTCACCTAGAAGTCTCAAAGCAATGAGTGTTAATTCTCATCCTTCAATGTATTTTTCTTTGTGTTTTTCCCACTAGCGAGCTTGAATTTTGCTTTCCTTTGTCTCACCCACTTCTCCTCCATATTTGCTATATTCTCTATTCAGAATGGTTTTTTCCACTCCTTGATGTGTTCCTCTTGCACATGCTTACTCTACCCTCTACCCAACAAAGTCAGTATTTTTGTGTTTGCCCTTTAGCAGATGTCCTCCCTTTCACTTCCTTCTTCTGCTTCATCTGCACAGCCATGCTTTGTTCAGCTCTCTTCAGTTCATCAATGTTTTGCCCATAAACTTGATGCTGAAATTGCCCCACGATGGCAGGTGGAGCCTTCTGCCTTGGCATGGGTCATCCCCCGCCACACTGATGCAAAATGCAGCGTTTGCAAGTGAGGATGCTCAGCTTTGGGGTCTCTGAGGACGATTTGCTCAAGGGTCATTGGGGCAACCGTAGAGCCCTGCGGCGGGTTGTGTAGTTATGAGAACTCAGCTACCAGGAGAGCATCATGCCAGAAGGGCTGACATCCGAGAGCCTGCTGTTAATTGCAGTATCTGCACTTCGGCCTCACAAGCTATGTTAAGGATCAGACCGCAGTCTCCCGGCGGCCGAGGGACGTTATCTTATCCATTACTATGCCATTCTTGAGCTTGTCTGCATAGTATTCAGGGAGGGGAAGAGGCACTTACTATTAAAATAGATTTAGTTTCTATTAACTAGTCTCCTTTCTCCAATCTGCTTCATCACGTGCATCAGCACCCCCCGCCGGCCACCCGTGCCTGCAGGGAGACCTTTCGGTTGGCTTTATATCTGGACTGGTGGCATGCCCACATGTCTTCCTCCTGATAAAAATGCTTGACTAGCTTGGTTTTAATAACCTTTTTCCATATGAAGTGCTGCTGCCATTCATTGTAATGCCACTTCAGTCTCTGACCGAGTGCTTTACTGGAAGGCAACGTAAGATCTTTAAGCAATCATGAAAGGGAAAGCAGAAATGTGCTACTTGACCATATTATGTACCAAGAGATACGAGAGCCATGAAACACATCACAGACAGCACGCTGTCATTATTCAGCGAGGAGAACACCAGTAGGTTAAATTATCAACCCCATGTGAAGTACACTTTGGCTCAAGGATTGTCGTTGAGTGCATACCCCTTCCCGCAGTGACCTGTGACTAGAATAGAAATACTTGCATATTTTCCTATGGCAACAGCAAAGGAGAATGATGTTATGATGTTATCCATTTGGAGAGAAGAGTACCTTTTATCTACTCTTTCCTTTACATTTATTCTACCTTTTCATCTCAAGTGTGCTCGCTGTCCTGGACAAATCCCATTTAAGATTTTCCAGCCTGAAATGGATGACTATATTCAACAGCCCCAACACTTGAATTTTGGAGGGGAAAGGAGGCTGTTTCTCTGTTTCCATGCTTCCTCTCCCCTCTCTTCCTTCACTCTGGCAGACTTTTGAAATAACCAGTGTCCCCGCTGTATCCCACAGCAAGCCTCTGACCCATAGGAGCTCATGTTCATGCCCAATAGCGTTGACCAAAAAGCCCAACCAGAACACGCTTTTGCAACATTGGGCTCCCACCTTGCACTATGACCATGTTAAGGACTTAGAGCAGTGACAGAAGTTGGAGTCTCCTGAGTGTTTGCATGAGATTACCAAGCCCTGGAAAGGACAACAACAAGGGAAGAGTGTGGATAGCACCTGGGATGAAGTAAGGGTAAAGACTGAAGGTGGTCATCCACACCTAGGTAGTAGGAATGATGGCTTGAGTATTCCAAGCTCCCTGTATCCGCAAACAACTTCTGCCTCCATGGTAACAAAACAAAAATAAAACACACTATTTTCTCGCTACCTGTCTCTGGAGGGGTGTCCCTCGTGCGTTTCTGCCATATCTTCATCAAGATCAGGATACTGTTTGCTGTGAACTTCTCCCTTCCTGAAAGAAACAGCAGAGATTTCTCTGTTTCTCTATCTCAGGCTTACTTGCTACCAATTTATGAAATTGTAGCTGAAAGCAAAAGCAGTAAAAAGACAACAGATAGGTGATGTATTGAAAAATTGATGAGAATCAAACACAATTGCCTCTTAAAAAAAGAAACAGAGTATCAGACTGTCTGCCTATTTGAAAGAAAGGAAAAAAATGTCACTATAAAAATAACCAAAGGGGTTTCCCTCTCTTTCTTTAACAAAGAGGAATGTGAAGTCAGTGATTCAGTCTCCTGAGAAGTCACTGTTTCTGCCTTGAGGGAGCCCCAAATAATTTCCCTGTGAGATTTGGGAGCGGAGTTCTTTTTTTATGCGCGAGTTCCATTCTCCTGCAAAACAGTGCTAGTCAAAGAAAGAAAAAAAAAAAAAAAACACAGGAAGATGTGATAATTAAATATGGAAAATTTCTGATGAGTGTCTTAACTGGAAAAAATGTCACATATGCAAGTCTGATTTGGAAAGGGATGCGAGACGGGTTGTTAGGACAGATAAGTCTTTCTGATGAATTATAGTGGCTTAGTGGCACCGGGAAGAAACTGAATACTCCTTGTTCTATTTTCTGGATGAATTAGTTTCTTCCCATCTGTTCTCAAGGATCAGTGACATTTTCCTAATACATCGGTGTTTTTTTGACATATGCCTGTAGATACTCAGCGTAATAGGAGCCTGACTTTAACCCATAACATGTTTTGTCTCTTTTCATGCTGGGTGCTGCACCCCTGTACATCCCCCTGGGCACCCACCGACGTGGGGTGAGATGACCTGAGCCAGACCACCCCGTGGCCATGCTGGAACAGAGGCAGACACCACAAAACCGTTATTTTCCTTCTAGCTTAACCCGTTCAAACCCCAGTTAAGGAGATGATCTCTCTTCTGGAGAAATTCATCATCTTTTGCTTAACTCATGTCAAATTAAATCTCTTGTTAAATATTTAATGGAATAAGGTGGTTTTACAAGAACCTCAGGGTTACAAACGCCAGCTGTGCGAGAGGTAAGCAAATGCCAAAAGTAAAGCTGCGGGGGCTGGGTTAAGCCCATCTCTTTCTGTGTTCCTAAAAGGACACAGTCAGAGGGTTATAGATCTGGGAGGAACATACAGAGCCCGTCAACGTTATGTAGAGGCCGTTACCAGAGATGTAAGAGCGTAATAAAGATGATATCGCACCTCCTTGCCAGCGCGCTGCCCTGACTCCCTGCGCTCGGGAGGAGGGTTGCAGGGGCTGACGCTGGCAGGACTCGCACTGGAGATGCAAGAGAATCACCCTTTCCTGAGCGTATAAAACCGCAGATTTCGGAGAGGCTTTAACATATAGCTACATATGGATAATTTTTATAGAAGTGTCCCTTGACACCAGAGTAACCACCCAGGCAGCGTCTGCTTCACGCCCCAAAGGGCTCAGGCACTTGCTTCTTAGAGAAGTGGTTGTGAGGCTTATTTTAACTCAAATCAAGCGATGTATTTTCCTGTCTTTTGTTCCCAGACACTTCTGATTGGTTTCACTGAAATGTTGATTAAAAAAAACTGTATAGCATCAAGACAGACACCATCATGAGAAATTTCAGCCCAACTGGCTCATATTTAATAATGTGCATATGGCGTGCTAGCAGCATAAGGGACAAGTCAGCTAATTAAATTAGAATTATTTTAGTTGATAATTTATGGTTAGTTTTACCAATATTTCTAATAATGCCGCAGCTAACACACGAACTTTAAAGCATCCTTGGCAACTCTGATTGAACTTGACTTAGGATAAGGGACTTGTGTAATTTCAAACCCCAACCTCACCCGGTTTGTTGCTAAAATACAGGACTGCTTGGAGGTACTCACACGTCTGAAAATAAAAATTCAGGCGAATTTACAAGACAGATGAAGGGGGGGTCTCAGAAAATCTTCTGGATTATGTGAGTGACCTTCCCGCAAGCAAAAGCAGAATACAAAAGAGAATCAAGTATTGGATATTATTAAGGGTGTCTCTGCACTGTGGGTTTCTTCCATACTTAGCTGCTGCACAGGCGTGGGAAGCATCTGAGTTAAAATTTGAAGCAATTCAAAATTCTGAAACAATTTGACATCTTAATTTCGTATGTAAGAGCGGACCTTTCACGGTGACTCCATTAGGCTTTGGGAGAGGATCATTGTACTTTACCAGTTTAGAGGGAGGTGCGTACTGGGGCATGAAGGACTGATGAACTTTAAAAGTGCCTTTGAGAACTTGGAGAGAGAAGAACAAAACCAGGAAGGCTTCCTCATTTTTCTTTCCCTAGCCTTGGAGGTTTAGAGAAACGTGACTTATCTATAAATAAGGGGAATGTATAAATTAAAAAAACAGTCTCCAAACCTGAGCCTAAAACTGATCTCAGTGTTGCTTTCCATTGACAGATAACAAATATGCTCCTGCAGTCACTCTCAATGGGTTCATCTTTATTCTTGGAGGAGCTTATGCACGAGCAACCACCATCTATGACCCAGAAAAAGGCAATATTAAAGCAGGTCCCAACATGAACCACTCCAGGCAGTTCTGCAGGTGAGAAAAACCGTTAAAACTGAATTACCGGTGCTTTAACATTTTTCTGGTGATAAATAAGCTAATACTACCTAACAGGGAAGGGGAGAGGGGAAAGGAGGTGTGTGCCATCTGGGGGTTTGCCTCATCTGTTTTTTTATACATGTTCAGGGACACAGCATCTCCCAAAGTGCACATCTAGGACCCTACTATGGTTCTCTACACATTCAGGTGCGATGGATCATGGGGAGGGACGTGTGTTGGGCTCCCCCAGCAGACTGCAGGAATGCTGTTTTCCTCAGTTTGCCATGTGTAACTGGAGGATGAAAAATACCTGCTGTAGGAGAGGCCACTATAATGTGGGACGTGATTTTGCTAACTAGCTAAAAGATCCCTGAAAGAAAAAAAATACTGAGTAAGCACCACACACTGATATTAATTATTATTTATTACGTGCTTTTGATTGCTTTTTGGGCTCGCTTCCCCAATCCTGGTCACAGGTTTAACAAACTTCCCAAATTGGCTGACAAAAATAAAACTTGGCACCCATGGCAGGTACTGGCAGCACTTAAAGGACTTTTAAAAAGTATTACATGGCTGTTACAGAAAGACGGGCTTGTTTCAGGCTTTATACAGTGCCAGCTGCTCGCAGAGCAGGTCCCTGTGCTGGGGCTATCGGTTTCATGGGGAAAAGCCATTGCTGGTCCATGCACGGTGCCACCGGCACTGGGTGAGGGTTTGTTATCGATGCCTGATGCAGCAGCGTCTTGAGGCACTGAGCAAAACTGGGGCCGAGGGGTTGTGCTGGGCAAGTGCTGGGGCAAAACACTGGCCGGGGTGGGAGGAATAGCAGCGACAGAGCAGCAGATGGGGCCACAATAGACCTGCATCTCCAAAACGTTCAGCCAACAGCTCTGCTCCTTGCCCCTGCTCCCCATCCTACGGTTGAAAAACACCTCCGTGTTTTAACTGGTTGCATTTAACCTTTCGTTTTGGTGGAAAAAATTCCTTCTTAAGAAAGCATGCCCAGTTTCTCTTTTTTTTGCTGCTTTTTTCTGGTTTTCCCCTTTTTTTCCCTTTCTTTTATTAATTTAAGGAGCGCCCTCTCTTGGCTGCTGAAGCATATTTGGTTGTAAGGAAAGGGGTCGGAGCGGCCGGCTCCATCCCAGGCAGCTGCGGCCGCGCGCGTCCTGCACTAAGGTCAAGTCTTCCTTGTCCCTCTGCTCTAGCAGGAGGCAAAGCAGGATGAGGAGCCTGCAGTGCTCAGGCAGCTGCTAACGCTGGTTTTCTCCTGCAAACCACAAATAAAGGGGCCAACGCAGCGCAGGATTAGAGCCCTAACCAGTAAAATGAAACACGAGGGACTTGTACGTTTGATACGTTCCCGTATGGTCCCATAGAGAGAGATGAACTGCTCTTCCAACATCTCTGTTGTGTAAAACATAACAAAAATCTGTTAATGATGCATCTGGAATACACTACAAGGGAAATTGCGCAGTCGTGGGTGATTTCAACCCGGGGCCGTTGGCTGAGCATCTCACCCGAAAAATTCCCAAGGTTTTTAGCATAAAGGGATGCTTTGCTCTGCACCCTGCAGAAGGGAATCCAGTGGGAGACCTTGTGATGGACCAAGGAGAGTAAACTGGTGACCTAAATATTAGCTGCTGCTTAGGCACTGTAATAAACTGGCTTTGCTTAAGTAGAATATGACATCCATCAGTAAAAAGTAACTTCAAACTTTTAATTTTTTTTTTTTTTTTTCCAAAGCCTAAAGCAACAGTGGACTGGAAACCTACGTTTATAGTGGGATAGTCACCAAAAAAGGAATAGTCCAGTACCTCCCAACTGGATGCCAAAAAAGGCACGCTTTCAAAAATTCTTAAATGTGCTGGGGAAAATATTTCAGCCAAAAGGAAATGTAAAACCTATGACAAAAACTAAATAAATCAGTATGTATGGAAATAGGGAAAATGGGAGGTTAGCAGTAACAAATAGATTAAAACCCGGCCGCTGCTACAGGAGGCTGAGGGAACCGTGGAAGTATTAACGGCTAAGAATGGCATTTTAAACCTTTTGGGATGAAATTTGTAATTTTAATCAGTTATCAAACCAATCCTTACGAGGCCGGTGAGGTAGCAAAGTGTGGCACAAACCGATCAGATGGGTATTTCTCATCTGTATTCGGAAGGGCGCAAGAAGGTTTGGTTCCGTGTTGTGCTGCGAGGGGACCAGAAGCGGTCACCGTTGGCAGCAAGGAAAAATGGGAACAGAAAAGGTCAGAAATTAAGTTCTCAGATCAGGCAACCCGGCCGTCTTGGATGCAGGTGTCTTTAGAGACTTCGCCAAGAAGCTGTTTGAACCACTAGTGTTGATTTTTAATAACTCTTACAGTTCAGGATGGATCAGGGCACTGCCAAAGTGTTTCCATATTTTGAAAAGGTGAGAGGGAGAATTTTAGCGCAGCAATTAATTTTGCAGAGTACAAACATCAGGCTAAGTGGTCTCACTTAGCCTGATGTTGGTCCTCTGCAAAATACCAGAGTGGTTAATTTGGGATTTCATCAACAAATAACTAGATACTAATAATATAATGAAGAGCAATTAATGCACTTCCCTGGAAAATGGGTCTGGTTAAACCAACCTGTTTTCTTTTGCTTTTTGGGGGGGGAATTTGGTTCTTTTTTTTGTTTTTTAATAAAACACACCTGGCTGCTAAAGACAACCGTGATGCTATAATATACTGCGATTTCTCCAAGGTTTTTGGCTGGTATTATGTGGAATTAACAAGGCACACATTAGAGAGATTAAATCTGCTTCACTGACAGATCTCAAAATGTAGTTGTTAATGAGAAGATACCATTGAGCAAGGCCACCGGTAGTAAGCATTGATTCTTCTTCAGTGCTATTTAATACATCTACCAACAATCCAGGTAATAGAAAATCTCCCCTGGTAAAGGCTGCAGGTGGTGTAACACTTGGCGGGTAAAAAATATTACAGAAGGAGCTATTGTAGCCAGTTATCTGCATGGCTCGGTGAGACGGTCTCAAGCTAGCAGCCGTCTTTTAAGTGCAAAGTAATAGATGGAGGAAGCACAATCGCGAGCTGGACCTGCGTAGCAGCCCTGCTCCCCTCAGAACGCCTGGCACTCAGAGGAGGACGTAAAGGCGGCCACTCAGAGCTACACAACGTGAGCTCTCATCGCAGTGCGGCGCATAAAAGGTCAGTGCAACATTGGATATATAATATGAGCCCTAACACCGGAATGAAAACAAGTTGAAGCTGGGAAGAGAGAGTGCTGCTGGGAGAGGAGTGCAGGTCTCGAGTCCACTCATCGACGTGTGGAAACATCAGCAGAAGTTCAAAGAGAAGCTGCAAAAATGACCCCGGGTTGCAAATCAGATCTTTGACGTGAAATTTCAGGAGTTTATCAAAGAAAAGCTGAGAGGTGACTCGATCACTGGGAGCAAGTGGAAAAGCTTTCAGCCTGGCAGACAAAGGCGTAGCGGGTTACAAGGGCTCGAACGTCAAGTTACACATCACAGCCTTGAAGCGCGGCGCTCTCCCAACAGCAAGGATAATTAAACAGTGAACCAGCAAGGGAGGGGGCGAACTCACCAACACGGGGTGTTTTTAAGAGGAGATTAGATAGGCTTCCAAGAGAGATACTGCCTGGGGAGAAGTGCATGGTCTCCGTATACACAAGCTCAGATTAACTAAGCACAGAGATCCCTTCTGACCTTAGTCTATGAATCTATAAATTCCTCATTCCGCTCATTAGCATGGATCACAAAAAACATGGTTTAAAAGCAGCAACATAAACAACTTAAAAATTAACTGCATGCTATTGATCTCCTCTCACCAGGAAGCACTCGATACCAAATCTGCTGGGAAAAATCTTGACCACATCACTTTTATTTTTATCTGCACTGTTTCTACGTCGTCGTGAGTAGGGAGCGTGATGGCTTCGAGCATGGGGAAAAGAAATGTGTGACATTCCCCGCGTGTGGAAAATTCAAGGTCCATTCAACTGGTTTTAATATTAAGTTAAATTACTTTTAATGAAAAACAAAAAGGAAATGGTTTGGGTCTCCAGCTCGCAATCAACAGAAGAGCAAATTGAGCATCATTTTCAGATTAAGCCCGGCCTGATGGAAGTCAATAGGAAATTTGTGTTGACCTAGAATTAACCCTTTGAGGGATGATACCGAACGGGCAAAGAGCTATAATGGGCCTGAGGTGTTTTAAAATTCACTGAGAGTGCACGTGCAGGTCTTGACCATCTTCCACGTGACACGCGAGGGAAATATTTGACATTTCCCAAACATGAGGCAAGCGTGTCCTGTTTGCCACGTGGACCCCTCAGTTTGGCAGCCCCTGTTCATTTGCGGTACCTTTGATGGTGGTGGCAGCAGACAGCAGCTAGCAGGGATGAAGAACTGGGACGATCACACCTTGCTCCGCTGGACACCTACCTCCAGAAGGACTTGCAAAGACATCCCTCCCCTCCAGCGCTGGAGAGTCCTCCCTTTGCGGGCGGGCGCTCTCCCTTCCCGCCGTGCCCTTCAAGAGTCTATTTTTCCACGAGCGAAAAGAATACTGAATGCGTTTCTGTGCATGATTAAAAATTCCATATTCTGCTCGCTTAGGATGCAGGCGGCGTGCAAACAGGCGTGTGCTACAGAGAGCCTCCACGGGGCAACAACGGCAGCATGATGGTGCCAGCAATAATTCCAGAGCAGCTAATTTAGTACCAGCAATTCCCAACAGACACCAGAAAAGCATTTTCTTCCTCCTCCTCTGACTGTTAACCAGTAAGATTTATTAGATGGTTCTGCCGAATGGAAATCTTTAATAAAACTTCGACTCAGGCTGAACAGCACAAAACCAGGGTCGGTTTGTGGATTTTTTTTTCTTTTGTTTTTTTCCCCTCTTCTTTTTAAATAAGCCCTTGTTCTTGAACAGTGAGTGAAGCACAGTGACTCCTGTGCGTAACTACCAGGCATTGCTAATGTACGGCACCAGCCGCAGACTCCCCCAGCTGATTCCTTTCCTCGTTGCAAAGTTCGCGGTAACTCCAGGCACTGGAAGGGGTTGGAGCACAGCTTGTTTGGATGGATGTTCCCAGGTGAAGCTATTACAGAGCGCGGTTCCTTAATGGCCGCGCGCTTCTCGAGCCCGCAGACGTAAAGGCTGGTCTGTCCAGCAGGCAGCATTTGCAGCTGGAAGTGTTTGCTTCCAGCATTTGTGTTTGCATAAGGGAAAACCAAAATCTTCCAGCATATCTGGAAGGAGCCGTGTGGCCGGGACTATGCTCCACGGCCAGTGGATGAGAACTGCCGCACCAGACTAATAGCAATAATTTCTGTAGCCCTTTATGACATGAAGGATTTTGCTGTGCATTAAAGCGTAACTGATACAGAGCACTTGGGCCGTTACTGATATGCGACGGACTTTGGAATAAAACACTGCTGGTTTTCAGCAATAAGTAACAATGCCACATGACGGTTTTGGATCATTAGCAAGGGAAAGTGCTCGCGGAGTATGGGAGAATACAACTGGAGCTTGGCCAAAACACCCACACTAATAATCCCGCTCCAAGAAGTGGCATGATAGCCTCCTAATTGACCATGACTAATCTGGACCCTCATTTATCTATCTCATTGTAAAGATGACACCTCTGGCAGCACAACACGGCCACCCGAGCTCCAGCCCTCTCGCACATAACAACCTGGCTGCCACCCCAGCCGCAGACAGCCAGGCAGGTTGTCGGCACCCCTCCCAAACTCGGGATGACGCTTTGGCACCCTGAGCACCACCACCCACGGAGCTGGCGGCCATGCCTTTCAGTTCGGCGCTGCAAACCACCGTGCAGCTTTCACTGAAAGGTCCCTGGTTTAAGCAAAAGCTTTTGGGGCACTTGGCAGCTCTGCCCAGCACCGCACGGAGCCGCTTCCCACCGTACCTGGCACCCTGAGTGCTCACCCCACCCAGGTGACGAGCACCGTTCAGTTCCAGCTCCAGGAAAAACCCTCCTGAAATCTCAGGGCAGGAAGGAAATTTGTCCACTTCTAAACGCAGGGAATTTTTTTTTTCTTCTCCTAAGCAGAGTCTGTGTCTATCTAACTAATCATATTTAATAACCTTTGTGGAATTGCTCCAAATGAATTGGTGAGTGCGTGTGCCTGCATGGGCAGGAGTGAGGAGGGAGAGGAGCTTTGTTTGTGGACTCAGAATATATTAAGTTTCAGGGAATCAAAACAACATGCCAATTCAGCTGTTTCAAATCTCTTCTGCAACCCTAGACATTACAATATAGGAGTTTATTTTTTTCTTTTATAACATTCCCTGATAAGGCTGATGTGATCTTTAGGACTAAGCAGGAAATTTTAAAATAATAATAATCAAAATTAACGAATGTTGCTGGTAGGGCCACTGCTTGGTGCTATGTCTGGCCATCACGACTGGGAGAGAGAAGGGCCGGAGCAGGAGCTCCCAGGCACTCGGCTCTCAAACACTACAGAAGAGAGGCGCTGACATCCTCTGCTTTGGGTTGCTTCCAGCCTACTGCCCATCAGGAGATGTAAGATGCTTCTGAATGAAAAGTGGAGGGTCAATAACAGTCTTGGTGGGAAGGTGGCCACCAAAGCAATGGCAGCTGAGCTGCCTGAGCAGGGCCCCAGCTGAAAGCACCCCCAGCTCGTGTGTGCTGAGCCCTGGTGCCCCACGCCTGAGCTGGAGCATGACTAGGTTTGCTCACATGTGATGAAAAGTTGATTAAAAAGCAATGCAAAGTCAATTGCAGCAACAAAGGCAAATCAGACCCTGAGCTGCATCTGCAGGGGTGTTACTAGCAGATGTAGAGCTGTGATCATCCCAGTTGGCACTTGTCAGCCCACACCTGAAGTACTGTGGCCAGTTTTGGTCCCCACAGTTCAAGAAAGATGTGGACAAACTGGAAAAGGTCCAAAGAAGGGCCACGAAGATGATCAAAGGGCTGGAGAAACTGCCCTATGAGGAAAGACTCTCTTCTCCCTGGAGAAGAGAAGGTTCAGGGGGCACCTCATCACAGTATGCAAGTCCTTAAAGGATGGCTACAAGGAGGACGGAGGCTCTCTCTTCACAAGAAGCCACATGGAGGAGACAAGGGGTAGCAGGTACAATTTGCACCAGGAGAAGTTTCATCTCAATATAAGGAAGAAACTTTTTACAATGTGAACAGTGAGTCACCGTGACAACCTCCCCAGGGACATGGTGGAGTCCCCATTGCTGGAGGTTTTCAAGATGGGACTGGACAGAGTGCTAGACAATCTCGTCAAGGCTCCCTTTCCTACAAGAGGCTGGACCAGATGCTCTTTTGTGGTCCTTTCCAGCCTGGGCTGTTCTATGAGTCTATGATTCAGTGACTGGCTTTGTCCATCAAGTCATTTAATGGCCAGCTGTCAGAGAGGGATCTTCTCTGCCAACTGTTAGCTCAGGCTGGGAAAGAACTGCAAGGTGGGTAGGCAGAGAGGAGATTTAGACGGTATTCAGGTTACACAAGCACTCCAGCCGTGGGCAGCCAGGTCCCCACCAGCCCTGGTGCCTCTCAGCCTCATTGGGATTTTCTTAGGGCCATGATTCATAAGCTCTGTGGAGGTCAGCAGATGGACCGGACTCGTGGTGGCAGTGTCAGGGGACACGGTATGATCCTCTGAGACCGCTCATGGCTTGGGCAGTGAAGGACGCCCTGGCACCTCGGGTGTCTCAGCTGCTGCAGGGCTGTAGGTGAGGCCTCTCTCGGAAACGGCAGTAGTTACCCGGGGAGTGGAAAGCAGGGTCGTTAGCCTGCCAGGTAATAATTTTCAAAATGCTGAAACGTATTTTCCTGGAAAGAGTGGATGAAGTGACCTCCATTTCGATGCCGATCACTTCCCCCCGGTGTGCTGCCGTAGAGGCAGGGATCCCAACCCCGGAGCTGGGGAGCGTTGGCGTCCCGGCAGCCAGGCTCTGCATCGCGGAGCTTCCTTCATTCCCAGGCTCTGACAGCCTGTAATCATTTTATCTCTCAGGATTAATGGCACCGAGCAATAAACTCGCATCCTAATTATTGTAATTATTCCTTTCTTTGTACATCAGCCTTGGTAACGATGTTTTTACAGCTGATGGGATGGAAGGGAGGGGAGAAAAGAAATATTGTCACAGTAATGAAGAGAGAGCAATGAGCACACTCCTTTCCACTCACTTTCCTCAAGGTTTTAGAGACCACTTGAGTTTCCTATTCCCTAAGGTCCCAGAAATTAGCAGTGATTGTCCTAATGCCGCAAAGTAGCAGCAGCAATCCAGGACTAAACTCCTAACTGATCTTAAGTACCTACCCGCCACTTTAGCCCCACAGATGCCAGAATGTCTCCAAAGTCCCCTGCACATGTAAGTACCCGCTGCGTGCTTGGAGCTGCCTGTTTCTTCATAGCAGGAGCAGCTCGCTGTTTTTCTTAACCTCAGGCATGACTCACGAGCTAAGCGTTATGCCAGTCTTATCTATGGGAATTGCATACGGAGGGAGCAGAAGCTAATCTAATCACCATTTAAAATTCATACAATCTTCCAGAGGGTGGAATTCAGCATCCATTTCTTCCCCAGCGCATCGGCACCATGATGGGAGGTTACGGTCCTGAGCTGCTTGTCTCAGCCGCTGGCCATGAATTTCTTTCAGTGCCGTGGCTGAGGTGCTGGAGAACAAGAGCAGCATTTGCCCACCCGCTGCAACCCCTGACCCAGAGCATGGGCTGGGGAGGAACGCAGAGCCGTTCGGGAAGGTGTGCTTGGCTATTCCGCTGCTGCACAGTGGCAGCAGCTGCGGCTTAGAGTAGCTGCTACCAGACATGCCACGGAGGAGACTTACCTAGAAGAAATGTGGGCAGCTAAGATACTACAGAGGAATTTGTAAAGCACCCACGTCCCCTTTCAGAGACCTAGCACTAGATGCCTAAGGGATACCAGACACCTAAGGCCAGACTTCAGCTACGCAGCGCACAGCCAGCTGGGAAGGGCTGGAGGTTGCTGGGCTGCTGTTCCCAGGGTCACCTACAGCACAGATGGAAAGGTCTTCGCACAGGGTCCTCCCTCTCTCCATCCCCTTCTTCCCATCCGGAGCAAACGCTCCATGCAGAGCAGTCTCCTCGGGTAACGAGCAGTATTAGACAGACCCCATATGTACATGGTAACAGACATGAAGGTCCTCTCCTGTGCTGGTGAGACCCCACCAAAAAATTAAAACTTAGCTGAGGCTATTCATGGGCAGTGGACCTCGATCATCAACACTGATGGAACCAGCCCCGGGCTCCGTGGTCCACACCAGTATTTCATACAATTGCCTGTTATCCATAGTTTTGCAGCCAGATCTTTCTTGGGGAATCTTTTCTTCGTTTGGCAGTTTCTTTGGTTTTTCGCACTTCACCCTCCAAAATTTGCTAAATTAATCCATTTGCCTTTTTTTTTTTTGGTCGCTTTTTGAGTAGGGGTGCTTTTCTAATGACCAAGCAGCATTTCATTAGAGAACCAAGGCAGCAAAGCTACCACACTCCATCTCTGACACTGGACCCTCTTCTGCCCGGCACATCCCGAACCATATCCCAATTCAGATAAGCTTCCATCTCCTTCAGCTTCACTATTAAGAAAAAGTGAAACACAAACAGCAACCACTACCCCGTGGCCCCGTTTCTCAACTCTCACCCTGCTGGTTCCAGCAGCCCCTCCGCCACGTCGGGACTGTCTCAGCATGGGGTGGGACCATCCTCCCCCCCACCCGCCATGCCGTATTTTGCAAGTCCCAGCCTGTCTTGCTTATAAGTAGTTACTTGCTCCAGTACAGAGATGGGGTTTCCACCCCCCAACAAATACCTTAAGTCCTAAACGGTGGTTTAATTTACACATTTGTCCAATTTACTGGGTCGGCTGGTCCTGCCGTCTCTGCCCCCTCCTGGCAGGAGTCCCTGCCGGGCAGTGCCTCTCCGCCGCCAGCTCCGGCCCCTTTGGAGGTGGGCCCGTTCTCTTTCAGAGCCGTCTTTCAGGATGACACTTGCTTTGCTCAAGTCCTCGTTCTTCCCCGTTTCTCCCTGACGTTTCAAAAATAATTACCAGTGGTTCAGTAAGTTCATTAGCAAACTCCCTCAGGACCCTGGGCTATGTATCATCCAGCCCTGCTGATATGTGGATAGGCTCTAATCAAGTGTTTCAAGTCTCTCTCTCCTTCCTCCTCCTTTCAGATTAACAGTTATTTTGACAAGATTCTCATTATTTCCTATTTCCTGGTGGTACCCAGGGACTAGGCTTATTTGAGTCCTCACTGTTGTCATTGTGGGTTTATTTTTAACCTCAGGCTCTGCTTCTCCACAAGGACATCAGAGTTTTGTGTTCTTCAGAAACATGTTACTTTGTCGGTGCCATTTTAGTCTCAGTTAATCCTGGGTCTTCCAGCGCTCTCTGTCTTTTGCCTTTATCACTTCTCATTATTCTTCTTCCCGCTACTCCAAAATTAGCTCAAGAAATGACTTTGCTTTTACCAAGCCTACAGGGTTACTACCCTTCTCCAGCTTCTTAGATCTAGGCCAACTTCTTGGCTGCAATGAATTTCCTTCCCCTCCTTCTTTTTGTCCTTGCTGTCCTCTGGCACACACTGTCCAAGTGCCTCTTCCTTCCAGTACAGCCATCCACCAGCTGCTCTTAGAAGGGACCCAACCACCAGAAGACCTCTTGGAAGGGACCCCAACCACCAGTTAAACCACTGCCAGCCCCATCCGTCTTAACAACATCTTTAAATGTTGGGGGACAAACTCAGGCAGAAAAGCAGAGGGAAGGCAGCATGGAGAACACGGCAGAGGCTTTTCCCACCCAGCTGCCTCCATTGTCCATCTGCCCTTTCCAAACACACACACCAGAGCCCAGTCCCACGTTGTCCGTCTTCATTAGCCCAAAGCGAGTGTCAGCATTATTGGAGAGGCCAAGGGATTAAGCGGAAGGAGGGAGGAGGAAGAGACGAGGCTGAAGGGCAATTTTTCTTTCAAATACCTTTCACACCTATGCACCTTCCCTCCTGTCAGGAGCCTATGGACCACAGGATTAGCCCAGCCTCATTATCCTTGATTTGCAAGAGGTGTCTGAAGTTGAACACTTCCGTTTTTAAAAAGCAGTAAGGTTTTGTTGTCTTCTTCAGAGGCCACCATATAGCGCCCATGCAAACCCTCAGCTGCACATCCCCAGCCATCAGATCCTGTGCCCCAGGTGGGCTCCTGACACCAGCCCTCCTGGGCACACAAAGAGGACAGGTCAGCAGGACCCCCAGGCTCTGCCACCACAGAGGGGGCTGAAGCAACAGAGCATTTTGGGAAAGGTTTTTATTCCCCCCTTCATTGACAATAAGAGGAGTAACTTGAAGCAAGGGTTTATTCCAACCGAGGTGGCAGGGACCCCAAATTGCTTGGATTGCTTCTGTGTCTGAATGGTGTTACAGGGACACGTCGTCCTGCTACATCTGCTGCAGATCCCATACGTGGGCTGGAGAAACATCTCACTGGGACTAATTTCTGTTGTTTAAATTAGAGACAACATTTACCTACCTGGCAGGAACACAAAAAGGATTAATTTTGGGGGAAGAGAAAGGGAGGGGGAAGAGAAAGGGAGGGGGAAGAGAAAGGGAGGGGGAAGAGAAAGGGAGGGGGAAGAGAAATGCCCACACACCTTTACATAGCTAATAATAAAGGGTACATTCATAGTTTACCCCTTGTTACGAAAGACTGGGTTTGTTTTCAGCCTAAAAAGAAAATCGTTGGGTAAGAAGACTAACTCACTCTTTATTTTTTTTAAAAAAATACAGCGCTGTGGTTCTGGATGGGAAAATTTACGCCACTGGTGGGATCGTTAGCAGCGAAGGACCTGCCCTGGGAAACATGGAAGCCTACGATCCTAAAACAAATACGTGGACACTTCTACCAAATATGCCCTGCCCTGTTTTTCGACACGGCTGCGTAGTAATCAAGAAGTACATTCAGAGCGGCTGATGTTACCCGGGAGTTGGATGGAGAACCGTTTGTACCTGTTGAAAGCGGGCAAGAAGATTACTACTACTTAAGAAACAAAAGCAGCAAAGCCAGCCAGTGAACATATTGCTCTAAAGTCTTGAATAGTGTCTACATTGAATGTAGAAAAATCATCCTCACCTTTTGGTGAACAAGGAGCAGAGAGCTCCGTGCTATGTAAGATATTGTAACTTAATAATACGAGGGTGTCACTAGATGTTATAGTGGCACTTGTTCTGGACATCGGCTTTTGGTCAACCCAGGTGCAATAGAATTTCACATATTTTTTAAGCTGGGGAAGAGAGGAAAAAAAAAAAAAAAAAATCTGCATTTTACTTCTAGAGCTCAAGCTTGATTCTTAAAATAACCATGCAGATTAGTTTTACTATTACACTTTAGGCATCAATCTATTTGAAAGGTCAAAGTGTCCTTACCACTTTGATTCCTACATTTGTTTTTAACAAATACATGCTTTTCAATACCAATGCCTGAGAGAAATCTTGTGTGACAGATGGCTTACGTTGGTGTCAGTCTTCCATCAGATCAAAGGAATCTTTCAGTTCTCGAGAGCAGAGCCCAGAAGGGGGGGGTGAGGTGGGGACTGGGGGGAAGAAGAATAGCCATTGGTAATAAGTTCCATGTAAAATGATGAAAGAAAAAAAAAAAAGGTCTGTTGGGATGGATGAGTTTCTGCTCCCGGTGACGCGTGTGGCCATGCCCATGGGTCACGGGGGGCTCCTCACCTCTTCCTCCCAGTTTCCGCTGGTGAGCGAGCTTGGCAGTGCTCGATTCCCGTAACGCAAAATGAAAATGGTTTCGATTCCAGAGGCATTCTCCTGATAAAACTGCTCTTCACTTCTTCTGATTGGGATCACATTAAAACACACAGCCCGGGGTGGGATTTCCACGTTTTCGACAAACGGAGAAGACGCCTCCTGCTGTGGGTACGCACTCGGTTTTGGCTCTCAACCAAAATCCCTTACCTTGGGATTTACGCCACTATCTTTTATGTAAAGCCTGAGAAGGTTTTTTTATTTTATTTTATTTTTCAAGTTTCCCCATAGGTGTGGAAATCTTATACTTCTCTTATTTACAGATTTTAAACACACGAGTTTAAATCCCATGGTAGAAAACTGCATAGACTTAAGCCCAGTATAAGAGACGTAAAGTGATTACTATGTAGAGTTGTAAGTATATGCACAGCACAGGGGTTATATTTTTATATATATTAAAATATTGTCTATCCAGAGAGCATTGTGATGTGGAAATTCTTTATAAATTTATACAGAAAAGGATCAAATGGGAGATGGACTGGGTAACGTAGAGGGGGCAGGGGAAAGAATCTTAAAATTCACAAGTAAGAAGTAACCCCAAGCTAAGGATTGCCCATTTTCTTTCCAAGTAGAGGGAAAAAAGTTGCCGTACTTGCCTTTGCAGACTCAAATCCCAAATGTCATGCTGGTAATTCAAGAAGGAGGGTCCTATACAGGGCAAGGGTGAGATCTTACAGTCAATATCTGGTTGAATTTCATACCAAATACACTAGCCTTTTTATACGGAGGGAGGTCTGCCTACAGCTTCGGGGAAATCAATGCAGATGGTTAGCTAATCATCTTATTTTATTAATAATCATTTATAAAATAAAAGAAAAAAAATGAAATTTGTATCTTGCAGTATTTAAAGAAGAAGTGCTCACGTCAGCTGAGTCACGCTATAGGGTGAGTCAAGTCTCTCATTTTGACAGTGAGGTTCCAGCCTTTGTTACGCAGTTGTTTTATTTATTCTTTAAAGGAAAAAAAAAAAAATAAATAAGCACAACAAAATTATATACTAGTATGTCATTTAAAGTATTTATGTCAAACAGGGTGCAAGTGTGAACCTACAGATTGGAGCACAAGTTTCTAACTGCCTGGGGCAGGACTAATTTTAGTGTTGGTGTGTGTCTACCTCCAAAGGAGGTGCTGCCCGTCAGCAAGACCGAAACACATTCAACATTTCCAATTTAGCTTATTTCCTCATTTCTCACACTGGAACAAAACTGGCTATTTCTGTGAATAATATTAAAAACAGGGTTATCTGTAATGGTATTGTATATAGTTTATGTTTACTGTTAAGTTCTTGTTATATTATAATAAATATATTTATAGATCTAGATTCAGCATCCAGATTGGATTAATTTTGTCACGACTGACCGAGAAACAACACTGCACCACCAGTCACTTCAGGGCTCAGCCCAGCCAGGGATGAAAGTGGGCTCCTTCCATCCAGCTTCCTTCTCTTGCAAATCCACAAAATTCACTGCTAATACTTCAATGCTCAGTAGCTTCCAAAGTGCTTCCATTCTCATTTCAGAAAAATTTCTTAGAAGTGATTTTTGGATTTTATTCAGCAAGGCTGTGTCTTCTTCGTCTCTTTCCCCAAACTTAAATTAAGTAAAGAACAAGAGGGCTCACGATAGTTGGGGAAACTATATTGAAAAAAAAGCACTGATAAACAGCTTTTTGCTTTTTTTTTTTTTCTCTTCTTTTTTTGGTGTTTTGTTTTGAATGAAAGTTAGGATTTGTGCTGCACTGCTGCTGCCATGTCTAAAAGATGAAGGTCGCTTTTGCCCTATGGTCAAAATTCCTTCGTATCCAGAGCGGGAGCTCTGCACCTCACTGGCGACATCTTTCGGAGAGCACTTAAGTGCAACCGCTCCTGATTTCTTTGATGTTTCATTAGGGCGTCATCCCGTAGTTGTAAAAGTGGATATGGAACAAAGATGAGCCAACTATAACTAGTCTCAAATACCACCGCAGTGGAACGCTGCAGCTGGATCTTAGGGGGCAATATCTGTTCTACACGTTACCGGGAAGAATCTAACATACATTGAAATCGTCTCCGGTGTGAGTATTTAAGAGCATGAGCAGCAGTTTTTAAACATTTTAGTTTAGGCTTAGTGGCTGAGGTTGAACAGCCTGTGAAGATCACTAAAAGCCTGGCAATTCAATACGCGGCAGTAATCCAGACCAAGCGGAATGAGTTGCCAACCTTTTCATCAAGGCTCTGCAGAGATCTCTTACTCAGCGCTAGTCAATAATACTTGGTAGGATGAACAAGACACAGGCTATTTGCTTTACTTGTATGTGGAAATTATTTTAGTTCTCCTCCGGGAAGCTGGCTGAGTGCATTTGCCAAATGAATCATGTGCACATACCTGCTCAGAGATTTTTCTTCTAAAAAGCTTTAAGAAATTGAGGGGACACGCTGGCTCAGCAGCCCGATAATGATAAAAACTCTTTTGTTGCCTGGTTTGACTCTCCCCTGGCTCACCTGGGAAGGCGAGAGATCTCCAAATGGGGCTGTTCACCGCGTTCAGGTAATCACCCGCCCCTGACGATTTACACAACTCATCCGCCTTCCTCCCGTCGTTTCATCTAGCGGCAAACACGCTGTACTAATAAAACCTCAGCAACCCCGTCTTTTAATTAACCGCAGCTAGGTGTTAAGGCTGAGCTTAGCACAGTGCAAGCGGAACAAGCTAATTAGAGCATTCGTTACGCTTCAGCTTGCCCTTGGTGGAGTCCCGGCTCTGCGCGGCTGCGGGGAGGAGCCGGCAGAGGAGCCGCAGCCCAATGTGACAAGTGACGCCCTGTTCCATCAGCAAAGGCACCAACTGCTTCAAGTCCTTGCCCAGCCGCCTGGCTGCTCAGGAAGGATGTCTCTGGACATCAGAACCGATCCCAAAGCTTTTTTCCGCTGTCTCAAACGCGAGGGCGAGGTCTCAGGACCATTCTGCCTCCCCATCACCCACTGAAAAAGGTGACAATATCGGAGCGGGGGACAAACCCACAACCAGCGCACGCAGTCGGTGCTGGCAGGCCGTGTCCTGCGCCAGGTCCATAGGAAGACGCTGACTCTGTAGCCACTTTGACATTTTTACAACTTTTCGCGCTAATACGAGCTTTTCAAATTGGATGAGACCCTTAAGCTCAGCCCTTAAATGCCTTCTCTCCCATTTCAAGTCGGCTCCAAACCAGGAGCTGAAGCAGGCTTTCGGCTGAAGCAGAGATGCCAGGAAAGGCAGCAGTGAGTTCCCATCGTCGGCAAGTGTTTTGGGATGACAACTTAAGGCTGCAGGAAAAGCCAGGAAGAAAATGGTCTGGCGGGGAGCAGATGGACATGTCTCAGACATGTCTCAGATTCCATCCCTCATTAAGCTGGACAGTGACACCAGAACAGAAACACCCGTTTTTCCTCCGAAAAGCCAATCTGTTCGAGGCGTGGTTAAACACTGGCTGAGGTTAGAATTCAAGGAAGCAAGAGGTGCCGTCACAGGCTCCTTTGCTGAGCTGCGCAAGCGGGACGACAGCCCAGCGCCGTCTGCAGCTGCTGGAGACTGGAAACAAGAAGAAAGTGGCAGAGAACCTTGAGAAACCACTCGCCCTTCGCTAGTCCCCGGTGGTTTTTCTTTTGATAACACACACCACTTTTAGTAATTCCTGCTTGGCTAGCGGATTTCTTAGAGAGTAACAAATTGCAGTTTTCTTTATCTAAACAAATTCTACTTCAATCCGTAGCAGCTTTATGCACAGAATTAAACGTTTTGGCTCAGTCACTACCTGGGAGAAGGAAGCTCCAGCGCTGTCATCAAGCCAAAACTGCCTCTGAATTTTTCATGAGTGGTGGTCTATGCAATGAAGGTTTGAAAGGCCGCCTGCTGGTTTTAATTTCGTCATCTGTTATTTTGGACCAGCATTCTCTTCTGCCTTTGGAGTTCATATCCCAGATCTTACATGGCAAGATTCATACCAGCAACGGTATGAAACGCCTTCGCGACGTGCCCAGAGAACAGCGCTGGTATCCCAGGGGTTTTAATAGCGTGACAGGCAACTTCAGCATGTAGCTTGTAAGCAAACTGATACAGAACTAGGAATTGTGATGACAACTGGGAGGAAGCTGAAGATTGCTTAAAGTCACGCCTCGCACCACAGGCAATACGCACACGGTCTCCAGCGCCCAGCATCGGTGACCTTTTTTCACGTTTTTGTGGCTGAAGAGCAGCCAACCTGAGGTCACCAGTGACACTCCTACATAAGCTCCCGCTTCCCGCCTCATTAAAAAAAAATACATGTTTATAAAAATAGCAGCTCTTACAGGTAGAAAGGAACCAATTCCTCTCCACACCTTGGGAACTCAAAGCGGTCCCTAATTTGCAGCACAATGTCCTTGTGCTGGCGGGCAGCGTCAGAGTAAGGATCGCTGAACTGAATAGCGAAGGTAACACACCACCGCTTTAAGCCTTAAGCGTAGAAGGAGCATTACGCTCTACCAGAAACGCTCTCCCTCCACCCAAGTGAAAAAAAATCAGCTCTCACAAAGCAAGCCTAAAATTTCCAAGCCCACTGGAATTTCTGCAGCCACTCCGTTTCCATTAAGAGAGATTTTCTTTTAATAAGTTATTTACTTTCACGCCCAGCAATTACAGCGCTCCGTTACTTGTTGACACCAAGTTCAATTTTACCTGCTTCAATTTGCGGGCAGCTTTTCTGCAAGCTGCCCATTTACATATCGGAACATATAAATGCCAACAGGGCATCTCGCAGGGCCTTCGCAGGGAAAATGAAGAGTGGAAATGTGGCAGGGAGCGCGTGGGAATGGCTCAGGGTTCTGTTTTCTATTTGACAAGAGGTATCCTACGGGAACGAAGACGTCCAAACCGCATACTGCCTGCGGAGGATATTAGACTTTCCCTCGTGGATAGGCGTTTTGTAATTCAGGAGGTAACTGAACACTCTGCCCTGCTGGTATTCATTTTTAGTAACACGTGGGTATTTCAGAAAGAGTGCTGATAATGTGACAGTTATCAAAAGGGCAAGTGAAATGAGTGGGTAATTGCAGGGCATTCACCTGACATCAATCCCAAGTAAAAATGGGAAGATTATATCTAACTAAACTGATCATGAATCAAAGAGATAAGAATAAATACGACGATTTTCTAGAAAATCGGCTGTATCACACAAACCTGATCTCATTATCCGACAGGATTACACATTTGATTGATAAGGGAATAGATTTTCAACAGCGTGTGACAAAACACTTCAGCTTCCTGACTGTACAGTACTCAGGAAATATTAAACAGGCCAAAAATTGGCAGATTAATTGAGGAATATCTGATCTGTTCGAGCAATTCTCATTTTGGTATTATTAGGGTATTTCTAATGGAGGATCCTCCTCTTCCACGGCTCTTGAAGGAAAATGTTGATGTAACTCACTAGTCGCAGCCCTGCAGAAACAGATTAGCAGAGCAGAAGGTAACGAGGGCTGAACAAGCGGCACGTACTGGGCTGGCGCCTCTGGCCGCCTGGGACCACCAACACAAAACTTCTAACGAAGCTAAGCGGGACCTCAGAGAGGCGGGAATGAGGAAGGCTGACATTCAGGATGGAGAACAGCATCGTGAAACGCTGCAAGTCTGAGAAGAGTTAAGCAACGAGAGCTCCCAGCCCAATTTTGTGGCATAAAAGGACTAAATTGATCTTCGGATGCGCAAAAAGGGGAACAGTGAGTAGGAATCAGCGATTTTTAGCTCTATATACGGCACTGGTGGGACCAATGCTGGAATATCACATCAATTTCCTCTGTGAACAAATGTTTTCGAAGATGTTGAAAAATTGACCTACTGCAGAGAAGAGCCACAAAATTGACTTAAAGGCTGGAGAAAATGCAGTGAAAGCCATAAAGAGCTCGTTCCGCCCAGCAGAAAGAAGACTGAGAGGCTACTTGATCACAGTGCATTAGTATCTTGGGGGGAGCGGGAGGTGGGGGGGGGAGAAAAGAAATATCTATGTATGAAGAGTCTAGAACATAAAGAGAAGGCAAGAAGCGGTGTCTGGAAGTAGAAGTCGGACCCAAACAAATGAGGAATAAGGCACGTTGTTTCTACCCATGTGTTTAAACCCAAGTTTAACCACTTGATGAAAAGCTCAAAGAGCTGGCAGACGTACAAACTCCGCAGCTCAAGACGAGATGCCTTTCCTGAAGAGACGCTTCAGCCATGCCGAAGGTAGTAGACCCTGCACACGCTTGAGATGAAATCACACGCGCCACGGCATCAGATTCAACACTGCTTTCTGCTGACTTGATTCTCCGTGAATAAACCTGAATTTTTGTGACAAATTGCTAAACATTTAAATCATCGTTAGGTGCCAGCTCACTTCCATTTCCAAAATTTATTCTGATGTATTGAAAGGATTAACACTGTAAAACTGATGCTCAGCTTGTACTTTCGTTGCTGTCCTCTGACTCTTGTGAAAAGGAAGCTCTTTATTTAAAATTAAAAAAAAGCTTTCTGCCTTCAGAACGTGCTTTAAACTTCAGAGCAAGACTCTGGAGCACTGTAACCCCAATATAAAGGCTAGACATTAATTTTAAACCAGTTACATCTCCAGCGCTTCGTGAAGATGTAGTCTGACACGCTTCTATTTCCGACACTTAAAACGTCTACACAAAATTTATTACCAAAATGATGTTAATGGTCACATACAACATGTGACTATTCACATTTTATTTCCTTTCTCTCACGAAACCTTCTGTAATGTCACAGATAATGCAGTGGGCACCACTTCAAAACTCATTTCAGAATTATATTCATTAGAAACGTGAAATTGATTGGGTTTTTCCTTCCCCGTCACCAAAATCAGGTATGGGTGTTCTGCCAGGGAGCCTCCACGTACAGGAGGGATTCTACAAGGTGTAGCAACGTCAGCAAGAGAACACAAGGCCTTTATGACAGAACTAGAGCTGGGGTTTTGGAGATGAGAAATAGCTCCTTAACTAAAACAGCATCATTTTCTTTACAGCAGAAAGACTCGATTTCTTAGCAAATTAATTTAGTCCAAATTTAACATATTTTCTAGGATGAATATTGTGGTCTCTGCTCTACTTCCTTTGCTGAAGAAATATTTCAAAGGGAGCCCTTTTGAAATTTCCCCAAGTCTTTCCTTCCTCTCAGTCCCCAGTCCCACAGCTGACAGGTCACCACCTACAGACTCCTCCTTCCACACAGACACAGTCGAACACCTCTGGGTTCAATTCAAAATTCAAATTTTACATTGACGCAAAGGGGTTTTCATCACGACGTAATTCATCTCCACAAAACACCACAACGACAAATGGCGTGAGCGTTCCCAGCGGCCACCCAGGCTCGGGGACCTGCACATTTCTCACGCGTACTCTGCCAAATTCCCGATTGCCGAGAGACAGAAATAAACAAAACAAAACACAGAGAGGAGTCCACGGCAGCAGAACCGACTCAGCTTCTGCATCGATGGTTGGACTCGATGATCTTAAAGGTGCCTTCCAACCCAGGCAATTCTCTGACCCTATGAACACACCTACGTGCCGCAGCAGCGATGCCCCAAACGCGGAGCCCAAACCACCTCCTCCTCCTCTGCCCCCACAACCTGCCCCGCTCTTGTAATTGAGCATGAGGAGGCTTCTAACACAGCTTAACTCGAAAATACCTTTTGCACCTGCAACTTGAAAGCAGCTTTATCTCAAACCAGCATCCACGTATCAGCAATCTTTACTGTGGATGGCCAGGTTACACTAATATTCCACTAAAAGTGGTGAATCCATTTTAAATCATAGAATAGAATCATAGAATGTGTTGGGTCGGAAGGGACCTTTAAAGGCCATCTAGTCCAACCCCCCTGCAGTAAGCAGGGACATCTTCAACTAGATCAGGTTGCTCAGAGCCTCATCCAGCCTGGCCTTGAATGTCTCCAGGGATGGGGCCTCCACCACCTCTCTGGGCAACCTGGGCCAGTGTCTCACCACCCTCATTGCAAAGAACTTCTTCCTAATGTCTAATCTAAACCTCCCCTGCTCTAGTTTAAAACCATTGCCCCTTGTCCCATCACTACATGCCCTCGCAAACAGCCCCTCCCCAGTTTTCTTGTAGGCCCCAATCTTAGGAGCTTGTACTATTTTTAAAGGAAAAGGATTTTCCCTACTATTTAAAGAAAGGCTCAATATAGCAAAACTCAAATGCATCCCTAAAATAAATGGCATTTAGTAGTAGTCACAGCCATTTACTGGCAGCGGGTTCAACTGAAATATACTCCCTATGCAAATGATCCCACTGTGAAAAAATCCCTCACCTAGAAATGCAATGAGGCTGAATTAATTAGTGTTAAAGTTTATAATCCCTCATTTTTACATAATAGTTACATGACCACAAGTGATGCATAAAAGGAAGAGGGAAAAAAAAAAAATGAAGTGTTTGGCTTCATTAATCAGTTTACTGATTTAGCTTGCGGAATTTATTCGCATGCAGTGCTAGCTTAAAACCCCATATATTACAAGTCCAAATCCAAATCCTGCCCGAGGTACAGAACAAAAGGATCTCATTTTTAATTTATTTAAATACATTAGCAGAGGGGCTTAAAGGAGGAAACGGAGGATGTGCAACACCGCAAATTTAAGGAAATATGGGAAATTTCAAAAGTACATCCAAGGCAGAAACCAGCAGCAGGAGGAGGCAGCGCTAAGCAGTGAACGCCTGACAAATGAGTGCTGCACAAGCTTTCACTAAGGCTTTATTAACACCACATGATGCAATCCAAGTATTCCTCACTAATTCATGCTGTTGATGTACTACTCAAAGTTCACTAGGTATTTTTACAAGAATCCTTTTGTCTGTGCCCAAACAAAGCAGAGTTTTGTCCATTTTGACTGATCATTTTTACAACCATGACCAGAAATCAGGCCTGAAACTATTCTCTCCGCTAACACGGCTATCACCACTCCTGAAAGACAGAAACAGATACGCAAGACCTCGTACCCTGCGTTCTTTATTCACAGACCGCAAACCCCTGGGATGGTGTTAATTGTGATGCTGGGACCGGCAAAGCCGTTCACATCAAAACAACACATCCGACCATCCCGACACAAAACGAGCCGAGCCTCCTCTCCCTGACCAGCCTCTACATTATTTATATATTTTCTATATTATTTATATATTATATATTAATATATTAATATATTTTATATTATAATATTTTCTATATTGTTTATATAATACATATTTTATTTAATATCTAATTGTGCCTTCAAAGCTGCGTATAAAAGCACAATTGGAGTCAAATGTGAGATAAGTTACTACTTACCCTCTTCCTCAACAAAGGTCTTTTGCCCAGGAGCCCTATAGCTTAAGGTACGCAGAAAGGGAAAGAGGAAAATGAGCAGGTGTATTCTATGCCCTACACCTCAAGAGAGGCCGTAACAGACCTATAGAACAGCTTCTCGTACTCTGTTCCACATTACATACGTCACACGCGGTTTGTTAGCTCTGGATAAACTGCCAGGGAGTAAGACGTGGGTGGATTCTTCATCTGCACAACCTCTAGCAGCTTGTTCTCCTGTGCATGAATTCTTTGGGCGGGAGGGAACTAAAGGAATTCCTAGATATAGTAGAAGTTTAATTTTAAAAAACAAACGAAAAAAAAACCTACAAAAAATAAGAACAACTTTGATAAAAAGGGAAGAGAGAGAGAGTTTCCTTAAAAAAAAACATCTAATGAGAAACTCTGGTACCACTTGGATGCCGATGTACTATACACAGTGCTGGGTGGTGCCCTGCAACCGAACGTAACATTTTCTAAGCACCGAGCATAACTTCATAACAATTGTGTTACTCCCTCACCAATGTGCGATGCTAATTTCACTTCTTCAGCCAAAATTAATAATAGAAGGGGTTTTTTCTTTAATGGAAAAACACTGAAAGCAAAAGTGAAACTGCTCAAAGTAACCAAACGGCAAAATCCCAGAGTAAAACATCTGAACTGTGAAATCAAGGAGGTGTGGTAAGAAAAAGACCGAAATCAGTTAGGAGGCAGCATTTCTTTTACATACATTTTTGAAGGAGCTAACGCTGTGTTTTCTTGTCATCTTTATTCAAGTATTTCACAGCAGTTATATTACAAATTACAGTAAAATGTTCAAAATTTCCAGAAGTTCAAAAAAATTAAATAACTTACTTCAAACTAACGTAAAATGAAGTCAAAATGCAAAACATCAATTTAAACACAGTTCTGAATAAAACTATAGAATCCAAAATATACCATAGTTGATGAAGGAAGTCTACTTAATCCACAAAGTAGACACACGTTAATGAAACCAAACAGGACTCCCCAATGTCTAAATAACCCAATGTACAAGATACAAAAGATGCAAGTACAAGCCCAAATTCAAGCTTAGGTTGTGATTACAAAATAAAATAAAAACAAAATAAATGACTATCAGCTGCAGGACCTGCCATTCAGGAGACTGAAGGTAAAACCAGAGCTGACCCACCAACTTAAAAAAAAAAAAAAGGAAGACAAGATATTACAAAAAACATTAATCCTATAAATACATTGGCATATGAGGAAATCAAGTAACAATACAGAGGACACAAAACAAAACGAAAAAATTAATCACAGGTGAGATTCAAGCTTGCAAATACAATTAACTCCATAGCCATCAACTTCACCCAAGAGCAACTCTAATATCTCCAAGACAGCCCCCACCAGCCCCAGAGAGAAACCTCCGTCCTTCTGGCCGGCCCCATCTCATGGGCCCCAGCACAAGGACTCATCACGCCGGAGTTTATTTGCAATATTCACAACAAGAAACAAGGAAGAGAGGTCAATTTGTACAAACTCTTGCCAATGCTATGTGGTGAAGAAAAAAAATAATTAAAAAATTAAAAACATACAAAGAGTAAACAAGTTTAGACCACATGGATAGATTAACAGCTGTTTTAACTCTATAACCACCAGACATCTGTAAAGGAAAACAAAAACTGAAGCGTGGTTATTTGGGCTAGGAAGGCGAGTGTATCGTTTTCGGTAAGCTGTCCACTAGAACATCTGGGATCGGCTACTTTTCTCTAAGACAACATGGCAGCTCCTCAATTAGTAAAGTTGCCTCTTACAATTCTTCCCAATCAACAACTGACAGTAAAAATTTTCCTTTAGAAACCTGACCTTTTAGAACCATTTCTAATGCTAGGCATTAGCTTAAACTTGCTTTTCACACTCACTGGTGACTAGAATTCTCAACTCTTTTAATTTATATAAATTTATTATCTTCTTAAAAATGTATGCAGTTTTATCTTCCACAAGTGCTGCTGTTACTTGAACAAAAACTTCTTTGAGTAAGTGAAACTGGAATAAATATTTTTAAAAAATTCTGCAGCAAGAACCTGAGACTTGCAAAAAACCCTTTTATCAGAAACTTGCTACAAAAAATCTGCTACATTTTATTTAATCAAATCTTAAAGTTTGTAACAATTTCCATCAAAATACAAAATGCTGTTAATGTACCAGACACAAAAATATCTCAAACAGGTATGATGCTAATAAATACTAAATGAAACATGGAAAAAAATCCCATAATCAAATCTGAGATCAAAGAATCTCATTTAAAGTGTGTTTTCTGCTTGTTTTTGTTGTTTTTAATCGCACTTTCCCACCTAAAAAATACAGTGTTTCTGCAGGGGTTGCATTTAGAAGGTGTAACTAGATGTACGCAAACGCTTAAAACCTTTTTCTGCCATTAGCTATAAAGGAAAACAGTGGCGTTCGGGGGAGAAAAAGATCTAAGACAGAATTATGTTTAACCATAATATACAAAGCACTTTGGATTACTGCAGTAGCCCAGGGCCCACGTTCGGTTTCTCTGCGGCGCTGTACTACTCTTAGCCGTGGAGGTGGAGACAGGTACCTTAGCTTCAGCTTGTAAATGGGAGCAGAGTGATTTCAGTCCTCCATAAACACTGTTGGTAACTAAAATACAAAAAGCTGAGGTAGCTCAGTATCTCTGCAGTAGTCCAAGACTGTTTGCTCTAATTAAAAACTAAGCACACTGTATTGCATATTTCTGGAAAGACACTTCCGCAGCTACGCAGGGACAGTCACAATGAATGGTTAACGATGGCAACACCAACCAACTTCTCTAAAAGACTTTCCACGTAGGTTTGAAATCAATCAGCCCAGGTCACGTTTTAATACTGAGCTTGTGACAAAACATGTTTTTTTCTTGAAACTGGCTAGACTGTTCTCTCCAGGTGCCAGAAAGGAAAGGTTTTGAACTACGCAATTCAGACCCAGAGAACTTTGGTCCGAACAGATGGATTGGAAAGTCTGTCCCTCCAGTCCCCCCACGTTAACGATGCTTTGCATGGACCGAGTTGCGAAGCCTAGTTTAAGTTTTATTTTCAAGTGAGCTTGGGCTCCAGGACTTTGACCGACTATAGCGTCTTCTTACCTGCACTGCACAGTCCAAGCTATATTACAAACACGGAACTTCGGAAAGAAACCTGCCAGTATTAAACTTGGTTTTCATAAAGAACCCCAAATGGAAAACAAGGACATGGTGGGAAAATGCTTCACTTTTAGCAACACAGAAGTTTCACTGTGTAACTTGTTTCTAAAACAAATATATACCAATGAAAAAGTAATTTCACCATTTTGGTAAAGTATGTGGCTTTTTCAGTGTGTCTTAGTTCTGTAGAGTAAGACAGGCATTATAGAACCATAATACTAGTTGCCATCCAATGAAGAGAATACAAATCATCCTTTTGGAGATCTTCATTCTGAAGACAGCTTTCTAACATTGCCATTTGCTAGAATCCAAACCAAATGATTAGCCTTATCTTTCTCAATTGACTAAAAGGCACGTTAAAGGCAGTTCTAGAGAGCCTCATCTTCAAATTACTGTACATCCAGTTACTCAAGATTCCTACCACAATGCATCATTGCCTTCTTTAGAACAGGTGGTTTTTTTTTTTTTGTCCATTACCCCAGAGAAGAGAAAAATTGGAAAAAAAAAATTAAAAAAAGTTTGCCTGTTTAAAAATATTCAACTTAGATCTGCTCTTTCCAGTTCTCTTGTATGTGTTGGTCTCCACTTTGCCTGAAGTTTCCCCAAAGATAATGCATGTAGAGTGAACAAGAGCAGAAACGAGAACAGTTTCTGTAGCACCAAAAATCTCCAAGCTGTGGCATTGTATTCTTTATTTATATCAGATACAACTATATGAAGTTCCGTTTGGTTCTTGTAGGCTGGTTGGTTTCAGGTACCTGAGACGATAGCACCAAATTCAACAGAAAGAAAAAGAGAGAGCACTTAAGACCAAGGCTCTGCACATACTTGGTGCAAATGGAAACTGAATGGCTCAGAGGACTGCTCTCCCGTGAGCAGTTTGAGAGGATAAACCCACCCATCTTGACGAGTTCACAGGAATGTTTCGAACACATGAACTGTTCTTTCCATCTCCTGCAAGAAACATCAATTATACATAAATATACAGAGACAAAAAATAAAGTTACAATACATAATCGTATTTACTGGGCTATTTTTTTTTTTTAAATCTGAACAAATAATTAATAGGAAAATAAAAATTTCTGTTTATTAGCTGCTATCTCCTAGCAAAATATGGTAAAAGAGGGAACTAATTAACCAAGTATTAATGCAGAAAATAGCTCCACTCTGATGGTCTATGGGAAAACCCAAGTGTACTAGGGTCACATATAATTAACGTACTCCATATGTATTAAGAAAGCATCGCAATGGCACATGGCATGAATTCAAGTCTTACTGCACACTTATGCTATTGGTGACCCAGCTGCAAACATATCTGCACAGTTTGGAAAATCAAAGTAACGATCAGTTTCTACATACTCCTGCTGGATAAATGTCTTTTTAATCTACCTAACACTTGGCACAGACTTTCAACATATTTTTAGGTGAAGATGGCAGAGGAATAGCATGGAAATGGTTTGAAAAGCATTTTGCAAGAACTCTACGATATCTCATGCTAAGTCTTTTCCAGGTTTTGTTGTAAAATATTAATGGAGAAAAATATTCAGTGTGCAGTTATCCAACTGGAAACTAGCAATTGTCCTTTTTTCAGCAGTGTTGGTTATCAGTTGAATAAGCAAGTTGATCCAAAGCCCTCTACAGCTAGAGCAATCATGCTGGAGGGAATGAGTGTCAAATCAGCTTACACCAGTGGTGAAATGACCAACTTATTGTGTTTGCAGACAGGAGGCCTTTGACAGCAAACACTTTCAGAGGCAAAGGATGACAGCAAAGCAGACAACTGGCTCGCACCATGCTTGGATTGGACTTTCCCAAGGGTATACTTACCCATCTAGAGAAAGTTTGCAAACTTTTAAGGTCTTCTATGAAAGCCACAATCAGCCAATGGCATGGAGCAGAGGCATGTGAATTTTTTTGGCCTAGTTACACAAATGCAGGGGCAACCACAGCAATGTTGTCTCAGTCTGCCTGTAAAGTAGCCACTACGTCCACTGTTATTCACACCACAAGTGTGAAAACAGCTTCTACTCCAATTTAATCTGCTAGCATGTGCTTCTCCATGCTCCATTCTCTTGTCTTCTTCCTCCATTATTTCAGGTTAAATTCTTAATCCTTTTCCGAGGAAAGTATTATTAGAAAGAAACTCTGTTTTTTAAGTCATTACCACACTGAACTTTTTTCTGTTTATAGATACCTTCATCGAAGTCTATTTAAAGCTTTTGCCATCTAGTACAACAATAAACTGATAGATTAACTTAGTTCTCGAAGAAAGAGTCTCACAAAATTCAGATAAAGAATAAAAGGATCTGTACGTCACCTCTATAAGTTGTGATTTGTCGTAGTCTCTACGATGTCTGTAGATGCACTGACTGAGGAGCGAATACAATCTCTCAAGTTGGTCAACAGTCAGGTTGTCACTTTTCTTAACCACCAAATCAAGCAGTTTCTGTTGGAAAAACGAAAGGTAAAAGTTTAGAGTGTTTTTATAATCGCTCTTCTTGATTTTTTTAAGGAGAAATCAGAAACACAATCTCCTTCTGAAGCCCTATTTTGGAGAGACACATACAAATAAAATGGACCATCCCTGGCTATCAGTAAGGCCACTGCTTCCATGTAGATCCAAAAGGACTCAATGTCTCTAATTCCCACACTTACCCTCTCATCTTAGATTTTGTACTCAGCATAGGTGAGGCAGTGTTTGTTCTGTTTGAATGATACTTCATCCTGTTTCACCTTAGTCAATAATTGTGACAAAGCATACCATAAAAACTGCCTAAATAGCTAAAGCAGACATTTTGAAAAACTTGCATTGGCATGAAATTTCAAGTACCAAATGGAAACACATTTGGAATTCCACAAATGTTGGAAAATGGTCCTATAAAATAAGGGGGGGGCAACACATGTAAAACTCTTTTCATAAAGAAAAGGTGAAAGCGTGTATTTTCCATAGCAGCAGATACTACATTTTAAGATTTTTTTTTCCTGTCATAACACTTTTATTGTTTCCAAAGAGATTATCGTCTGTACTACACAGCAAGTGGGATCTGAATTTCATAGTAGGTCAAGCTAGTTTTTCTACAACACAAGACAGCAAATTTTATTGTAACTTGCTTTAAAAGAGACTAAACTGAAAGAAAATTAACTAGCAGGGGTTCAGACAATGATGCCAAAGCATCAACACAAATTCCAATTTTTTTTCCAATCCACTAACAGTTCTTTCCACCAAGTATATGTACACGGGAAAGGAAAAGATCATGTTAACTCCTAATTACTAGGCACCCAGCAGTTCCTCAGTAACTGGCACATCCAATTAACACATACGAGTACCTGCAAAAACTGCAATTAAAGTAGTGGACTGCTGTGCCATTACTGGATTTGTAAAGTTAGTAATGATGGGACAGTAAGGATTCAGTAGTTCTATTAACTTTTCATCCAAAAACCACTGATTGACAAATCATCTTCAAAAGTTACTGCTGCCATAATACTGGTTTGCAGTCAGAAATAAAGGAAATGTTACTTCATAACAGAGGAAGGAAGCAGTTGGAACAGTCACTGACAGTTCCATTAACAGTTCAACTCGTTTTTCAGTTCCATTACCTTTAGTCTGTCATGGTCAACGACTACAGAGGGTAAGGGATCCAATGGTTCCTCTGGGACCTGCTCCAAACTTGTGGGCTTTGACTGCTCTGTAGCGACTTTTCGAGTTTTCTTGCTTTTGAATATACCTGTAATTTGAGAAACAATTATCAGCACTGTCAGTCTCGCAAAATGAACAGCTTGTTTCTTTCACTTTGGTTTGATTTTGCGAGGTTGGTTTGTTGGATTTTTTTGAACCAAGCAAGCATGATTGTAGCAGCGCACATTATTCACCACCTTTGCAGAATTCTGAATGTTTACAGCTGCACAAAACCGCAGTTCAGAAAACACCCATAAAACTGGTCATCTTTAAAACCGAACTTCAAAGTCCCAACAGAAAATTGAATGTCACTGAAAGAGTTTTTCCCTTGTATCATTTCTATTTAGCAATGTCAAATTACACAGCTTCTAAGCGAAGTTCAGATATTAAGCTAATGCTCAAAATCTTTCTGCCTAAGTGAATCAAATCCTCGTTTTTCTCTCCAAAGCATCTCATGTCTTCATCACCACAGTAATTCTAACATCTGCTCTACTCCTGAAACTTCATGCTTTTGTGACACATTTCTGTTTTCTTCCACCTCTGCATTAAAGCTGCTGCCCAATCCTCTTGTGGAGAACAAAATATTTTTAAACCTCATGATTCTCTCCCTACACTCATTCACTATTTTTCTCCTCTGCAACTATTTAAAACGCCTTTTTTTCTGAGGACCCCTTGTTATTATAGCCATCCTCAATGTACGCTAAATTCAACTACGAAATTTAGAAATGTGGAGACTCTTAACACAGACCATACTCTTCTTCTGATATTCTTAGGACCTTTCTTCTAACTATTCTCCTTACCCTTAGAGAAAATATGTTTGTACAAACACAGCCAACATGTATATAGTGATAGTCTCGTAATTCAGATATCTCATTAAAGCTCATTCACTTTGTAAATCTCAGCACTAACTTTTGAAGTGAAGATTTCATTCTTTTAGCTAATTTTGAAACACTAATTAAAAATGCAATCGTGCATAAGGCTTTTAACTTCTCTTCCCTGAGGAAACTATGTCTCTTGTCTTCAAAGGACGTGGCCCCTTCTTTTATGCACCACCAGGATTTCCCTTCTCCTTGTCTTATCTTTTTGCTGCACTGTTGCTGTGTTGACTGTAACTCCAAAGCCAGATACCCTCTCCATTAGATAAACACCAGTTTATCTGGCTTTTGCTATGAGTTAAACTGCTTTAACTTTTGCTATGAGCAAACGTTTTTAAAGGAATACATTCTGGATTTCTAGGGTCTTTCATCCAATGTCAATGATATTTTATCACAAATCTCTAACAAAATAAGACAAAAGATAGAGAGATCAAAATATAGAGCAGATAGAACATACAGACCAAAACATATATATTTGTCTGCATTGATAATATTTTTTAATTATTGTTTAAATGTTACCTCAGTATTTACAATATTTACAATAAAGCCTACAAAAGTAAACAGAATATTTTAAGCATGGACATACACTTACTTGCCTAAGATAACATTACAGCAAGTCACGGATTGACTTCTAATTTATCTATGTGGAATTAAATGTTGCAGGCATAGTAAAAATCTCAAATAAATATACAGCAGTTCATAAGATATTATTATATAATAATAATTGCAACATAAGATATCACAATTAAAAATAGACACATATTAACTTGGACACTAAGACAAGGACAGAAACATTGAAATCAAGGTATACCTACCTTCTTTATCTGCTTCAGCATCTTTAGTTTCAATGTCTGTGCTCTGTAGTGTTTTTTCATTATTGCTGCAATGTGGTAACTCAGCTTTCACTAGATCAGCTCCTTGACTTTCACTGGAAGCTTCTGTTTTCTCTTTTGGCTGATCTTCAGATGAAGATTTTTGCTTGTTACTAGACCCATCCCTGTTGTCACAGGGTGAAACAGCATCAACGGATTCCATTTTACCGTTATGACATGCTGGAACAGGTATACCCTCTGAGCTGTGTACAGATGTCTCTCCATTCACACACTCCCCTTTTGATGCAGAGTCCTTCCTTAATTCCTTTTCAGCACTCAGGGTAACACTGTCGGTTATTAACAGAGATTCATTTGAGCTCTCTTCTTCTGTGGATGCAAAATTGTTTTCCTTTCCTGATGTCCCATTGTTAAGCCTCTGCTCTGCATCTATATCCATAATATCGCAAGAGGATTCATCATTTGTCATAGAGAAATCTCCTGTTTCCTCTCCATTCTCCTCAATGCAGTCAGCGCTGATCTCTAGCTCTCCATTTTCCAGCAATTTACTGTCCTCTCCATGATTTTCATCATCAGCAAACTTTGCATCATCTTCATCTTTCTTTAGATTATTGACTTTCCTCTTCTTAATAATGCCTTTGCCCCACTGTGAGCGCCGTCTTGATTTTCTCCTTATTCGAACTGAATCGTAATGAAAAAAAAGAGAAACTTTTAGATGCACAGGTATCCCTCAGTAAACAGACTAGGGTATTAGAATATGCTGTACTGTGTGAGGCAATCAAACGTGTTCACATTTCAAGGAAAAATGCAAGCTGTCTGTTGATTTCAATGTGAGCAAATTAGAAATACAAAGGACTTTTAGAAGTATAGGGGGTGAACACTCAGTCGCATACACAATTCCTTCTCTAAACTATGAAAACAAGGAAGACTTGCTAGCCTCTCCTACTTACTGTATTTTTATATATACCTGTTTGTAGGTAAAACACTAAAAGAAAACAGCTGAGCAATGATGTAGAACTCAGACAGTCATTCTCATTTGGATAATGCAGACTCTAAAGACACAGTTATTCTCATTTTCCCTTTTTAGAACCTCAGCAATTTGACATTGTTATACAACGAAGCAAATGGAAGTACCATCCATGGATTCGTAGAATAATTATAGAATAATTCAGGTTGGAAGGAGCATTAGGAAGTCTCTAGTCCAACCTACTACTCAAAACAGGGTCAGCTATGAGGGCGGACCAGGTTGTTCAGGGCTTTATCCGGCCGTGGATTGAAAACCTCCATAGATGTAAACTATATGACCTTCATGGGCATCCCGTTCCAATGCATAATTGTCGTAACAATGAAAAGGCTTTTTGCTCTATAGCCAGACAGCACCTCTCATTTCAATTTATGTCCGTTGTCAATTCAAATACATCTTCACTGTTTTAAATCAGCTAAAGCTCCTCAATTTTCCATTCGTTCCCACCTCTGTACTGAAGTTCACTGCATTGACAAAATGTGGTTTTAAAAAAAATCAGAATCGTTATTTTAGATCCGGACCATTTTAGCAACCCTGGCTACAGGAAGACCTCACGAACATCGGCATTTGCACAATGAGTCTGTAAACAGAAAGGGAATCGTAGCTCCTCAAACTGGCCTCATCACCAATACCTTCTCCTCATATTACGCAACTCAAGTCGAAGCAACACGGGCACGGGATCCTTTTTTCCTTACTATACATACATTTGCAATATGATCAAGTAAATACATAAGGAAGACCATTCAAACCTAGCAATGTTGTCAATGTCCTTTTCAAGAGCACTAATATGACACAGCTCAGAAGACTAAGGAAAGATTAGGAAAAATGGAAACTTCTACATTCAAATTCAAGTAATGATGCAGACTGATCATACTTTTGCAAAATTGCTTAAGTTGTAGCCAAGTGCTAATACTTGAAAATCACAGCCAAGAGAGATTAACAAATTTTCCTCCATTTTGAAATGAACTCCTGTGTTGAGCACCTCCACAATGTTCTTGGTATTTCTAGGTTGCTTTGATTTATGGGATATTAAGTCCTAGATCTGTGTCTGCCAACCTCACGCTGAGTGACAAAGGTCGCTGTTTATTAAATTGCTTTGAAGATACAAGCACTATGCAGGTGCAAGTGTTGAGAATTAAATCAGAGAAGCTCAGAGAAGCACAACTGTACTTCAGAATTTCCTCCCCATGAGTGGCGTATGTAAGCAGGTCGTTTAACCACTACGTTACAAATAAATCATAACTTTTTAGTTTTCAAACCTATCTAAAGATACAGTCACACTGGCATAGTCTCACTTGAAGTATGTATTCATTGTTAAAAATAATCCTTACCGAGAACTGTGAGATTTGAGGGGAAAATCCCCTTTCTCCAGCTATTTTGTAGATTTGACAGCAGTTTCTATAGTTTCACTGTTTTATTGATGGCAAACTACAACCTGCCCACATAACTTTTCAAGAGCTCATGTGCAAGAGATTTTCATTAACAACAGAAGCAGCAAATCTGAAACTAAACAGGGAAATATAAACTTACAAACAAAAAACTGCCCTATTAGGCAATGGGTTTAGCCTCAGGTCAACTCCAAAGACGGGTAAGAAAAACACAGGAGGGGACTAAAACTCTTTTAAAGGAAATTTAATATGTCCTAAACTGTATAAATTAACAAGAAAGTTGAAATTTTTAAAGATACACTGATTTTGGCTTTTTAGGTTGACTTTGCTCTAAGAGTCAGATACGATATCGAATATATTTGACATTTATTATATTAATGAATTGTGCTTTACATATGCCCATTTTACTAGTGCATCCATTTTGACCACCCTGCAAAACCCTAGCTGGGATGAGAACCCATTATTTGCTTAAACACACAGGTACATTCCTAAAATTCCTAAGTGTGGGAGAAATCACGTTAAAGTAAAATGAAATTAATCCTACGTTACACATCGAGTTACATTTCAAGTCTTCCTAAATGCCAGTCAGCAAGCCCAGCTAAACTCTCACCCTCATGCAGTAGTATTCGAACACCAGTTGTGCAGGTTGGGTTTTATTGCTGTTTAATTAGGACAAAGGAACCACAAGAGTGCTACAGATGTCCTCCCAGGAATTCTGAGGTTTACACTGCATCAAAACCAGTAAATGCAGGACATTTTTCAGCCAGCTCATCAAAGTATGCAAACAAAGCAGAGCTTTGGTTGAAACATTGCTATTATTATAAAACTGATGTTATGTCACTGTATTATAAAAAAAAAAGATACCTCCAACCAACCACTGAGACTTAGGAATGAAGAACAGCATATCATCACCAGATACTGCAGAATATGCTCTCCTAATATTTTACAGGATTTGTGCTGACAAAAGCAATAATCTAGCTGCTTTTGGTTTTCACCCACATTTAGTCAATAGAATTCAGACAATGCTAAAGTTTTCCCATCCCAGACTCTCAGTACTTGTTTTAAGGCAATACCATCATCACCTGAGCCACTCAGACCTGTAAACAACAACTGATCAACACTTCAAAAATCCTTATTTTTTTTGTCCACATACTTCTAAGAATCAACTTTTTTCTCCTGTCATTCAGATAAAAGCCTTCCTGCTTTCACCCCCTTCCAGCCCAGCCACTGAAGCTTTGCCTCCTCATGTTTTCATAAACCCAACTAAATCTCTCGTTTGAATTTATTTAACACAAAACTGCCTGCATCGTATTCATTACTTCAGTGAGTTTCTTAGTCCCCTACCCAGTATGTCTTTATTCACCTGTTTTCACCTTCTTGATCACATAGAAAGTTGACTTCTAGTCCTCACATTTAAACTGCCCCTTCAAAACGCCACCTTTTTGTTTTCAACCAGGCTGCACTGCCCTGTGCAAAGCAATGTATTCTGGGACAGGAGAAGAACATTTTTGTTCCAGATCCTTAGCGCCCATAATATTGTTGCACAGATTTTTCTTTTATACAGACAGCCAAGCCTCTAGGAAGAGTGAAAAGCTGAGCAAGAACACAACATTTAAAAACCGCCACCAGTCTGTCTTTCTGTCCTGCCCACTTCCCCCAGTAAAGCTAAGGGAATGGTACAAGCAGGAGTATTTAATGGAGCAAGGAACCATGCGACCAAATGTAGAAGTCTGCACCAGATTTCATCATCTCGATTGATTCTCTTTGTATTTACTGGAAAGAAGACACAATAACACAGACCTAAGAAGCTGTCATATGATGCAGGAAAAAGTAAAATTTATCTCTGAATCCTGCAAGACAGTTGGATATGATTCAAAATAAGAAGGAGCTATCACAGGGTAAAAATGATGCAAAACTAAAGGGCTAATGGGCAGCAACTAATGAGTTAATGGATTGCTGCTAAAAAATAAATTTAACCTGGAGTCTGCTCTCCTCTACCTTAATGTTGATATTTTATAAGACTGGGAACTAGTGAGAGTAGAATCCCACACTTTATTTTATAGTCAGTATGATTCGTGACACATTAAAGTTTTCAGTAAGTAACAGAACAGGATAGCTATTTACAGAAGAAAACTTCTCAGTTAACTTTGTAAAAAAAGAAAAAAAACAATACCCCAAAAAACAGAGTATATACAAGTGCAAGTTAATGCATTAACACCTTTTCAATTATTCCTTTTAAAATTACTCATCTGAAATCTACCCATTGATACCCAGAGTCTTGGCAGTATTTGTGCCAGAGGCAGTAGAAATACTATTGTCAGAGGAATCCTGCTTTATAGAACTGAGTTTCTATAACTCAAACTGTTATAATACCAATTATTCACACATGAATACATTCACTTGCCTTCTGAATTGCTGAACTCTTCTCCCTATAATCTTCACATAACCTCTACAGATTTGCCAAGGGGATCCTCACTTCAGTTCTAGCTTCTTTCTGGTTTGCTCTTTTTGTAAATCGTTATTCAGAATTTTTCATGACTATAAATACCCGTTTGACCATGAGTCCCACATAACATTTCACTTAGGTTCGCATGAAGTTGGTATCAAAAACAACCATTCCCCACTCCTTTTTTTTCCCCTAAGCACCACAGTATATGCAGACAGCATTTTTAAAAAGTGCAGTGTAATACAACATAATTACTCACTCAAAAATTTACCCTACATTGCGTTAAGCAGTAAGTGGGGTTTCTCAATTTTTGTATTCCTATGTTGAGACACTTTAAGAGTCTGCTGAAAGATCCCTGAACTTAAGGCAGACAGCATTTCTCGCAGAGGTGGCCTCCCATGATTAAAAAAGAAATTCTGTACTTACTTCGGACGGAATAGTCCTCTAGGCAAAAGGTCAGTAAAATGAAACCTGTAGTGGACTTTCAGAAATTCTCACGCGCTGGCAGGTTCTGCCTTAGGATTCTCAAGTCAGATACCCCAAGTAACGACAACATCTTCTGGTGGAATAAACACCCTTATCGAGTGGTGCACACCAACCCTGTCCAGAGCAGGGTGCAGTCCTTGGATATTAAAGAACAGCGATGGTCAAAAACCCCAAAACAATACAAACAAAAAAATCTAAATCCTTCCCACATCACTGAAGTATTTCTGCAAGATCTAGAGGTAACTGTCAACACTTCTCTTTTAGTATGGTCTCAGGGAAACAGATCTCAAAAAAAAAAAAAAAAAATGGTACGGAAGCATCAAAGCTGAGGTATACACTGCTGCTGTCCCCCAAATCCAGTAGTACAGTGGCAGAACTGCAGACTATATAGAAATAAAGTTAACCATTGGAAAAGGAAGCAGATATAATTACAAGATTCAAAGACTGTCAGTTATTAACAAGCAAGTCTGCTTGCGTTCATGTGGAGGAATTCTCATGAGAAGATGCAGCAGTCAAAGCAGGCATGTTTCTCTTGAAATTCCTGTAGTTTGACTACTACAGTACACTGAGCACAGCACAGTATCAGTGGAGGCTAACAAGTTCACTTTATGCTGCAGAAAAGAAGACCCTTATATGCCTCTGCACTGCTAAAAAGTCCATCAGAGAACGTGAATCCTCTTGTCATTAAACGCTAAAACTCACATCCATCAAACAGTAGATTCTCAGTTGTTACCTTTATTTCATGAAGAATTCCTGGGGATTAAAATCCAGTGGAGATTCTCATGGCAAGCAAGATCACCATGGATCTCGATTTTGTGTCTGCAGTATCATCAAGAACCACTTGAAGCAACGCACGTGTTTCAAGTTATTCTTCCATGATCAAAACCCTAAACTTCTTTCTGATGTCTTGTGCGTAAAGTAACTCAAAGCCTTGAGAAAGCACTTATTACCAGCAATTTACACCCTCTTATGCAGCATCCAGGATATCTATCTATCTGTCACAGTAATTTAGCTGCTTCCAGTAGCTCAACATTCCTTACCAAGGGGCACTGAATAGTCCACTTGAAAGTGTCTGGGGTTTTTAGTCACAAAGTCCCAAGCTGCAGTCAGAGATAAGCAGCAAGAAAGAACAGAGCACAGTTCCACAATGGCTTAAAAAGTAAAATGAGGTGCCAGCTTCCACTCACAGACAAAGCCATTTCTCGCTCCAAAGACAGCTATAGCATTTCCACTACCTCATTTGTGCCGACACTCCTGTTCCTGCAGTAAAACAGATAAGGGAACTAAATCCACCTGAAACTTTTTTTTTTTTTTTCTGGGTTAGTTTTCAACATCTTCAGTTCCCCAACTGATCCTTCCAACTCAAGAATGATGGTGCTGGCCCAGGGGAGATGGTGGAAATATGCAACCAGTGAAAAGGCAAGACAGCACCTTTAGTAGTATCCTGCAGTTTGACCAGCTTGAAGTGAACTAACCCCTAAGAGACATGTCATTTTCTTCACCTAGATGGAAGGTTCACCTAGATGGAAGGCACTCAAGGTACAGACCTGACAAATACATTTTAAAAATTGTATGCAACACCCTAACATATTTATGACCATCAGCAGCATATATAACAGTTTATGTTATGTCAGCAAATACTTGATGAACCTGGGCACTTCTACTCAACAAGGAGTCGTCAAGTTCCATAAGAGGAGATGAAACATGCTTCCAAAAAAATAAAAATAATCTTGGCTGCAGTATCACAGAATTACAGAATGATAGGGGTTGGAAGGGACCTCTGGAGATCATCTAGTCCAACCCCCTGCTAGAGCAGGGTTACCCAGAGCAGGTTACACAGGAACATGTCCAGGCGGGTTTTGAATGTCTCCAGAGAAGGAGACTCCACCACCTCTCTGGGCAGCCTGTGCCAGTGCTCCGCCACCCTCAAAGTAAAGAAGTTCCTCCTCGTGCTGAGATGGAATTTCCTGTGTTTCAGTTTGTATCCCAATTTTCTGACCCTTATCAACTGCTTTCCCCTGACAACTCAAGCTCTTCCCAGTGTTTCTTCTCAAAAAACTCTCCCAGTAGCTTCTGTTCCTCCCCATCCCAGCTGAACAGGACACAAGATCCCCAACATCTGAGGGGTGTACGCCATGCCTGGCCAATACAATGTTTTAACCGATCAGCTAACAAGGCCAAGCAGAAAAGATAACTACCATTTTCAATCTATAGCCTTTTCCTTCAGTAGATGTGTAGATTTATGATTTATCCAGCTACCAATTTTCACAAAACCTGCAGGAATCTAATCTTTCAGCCCTCAACTCCTGTCAAATCTGTCTGAACCTGGCTAAATGATTCAGAAGTTATTAGGGGAGCAGAGATGGACAGAGAGCACAGGTATTATTTTCTTGGGAAACTAAGCTAAAAATATGATTTACATGAAACCAGAGTAATTACGTTAGTGAAGTACAAGACAAGACAGTCATATAAGAAAATTAAAGAGAAAAATGAAGTCAAAAGGGAAGAGACAATCAGATTAATATCACCCGTGGAGATCAGTTTTAGACTTTCCACCTCCATAGATCTGCTCATTTTCCCTCTGCTGAGTAGCTTTAGACAATAGCAACTATTACAGCTATTTACATTTTTGGTACGTTCAACTGGCTCTTAAGGCCTCCTGAATGACACCTTCCCTGCTGCAAGAGAGCCACTAACAAACACAAGGTTCTCCTGCAGCTTCACAAGCAGAGAAGAGGCTCCTACTCTAATTAAAATTATATTCAACAGAGTTTACAGCATTCATTTCTATCACATATCTGAAAGGCCTGTGGCTGCTGGCTGGCTTCTGTGCCAAGGAGGCAAAATTAAAAAAAACAACAAAGAAAACCAAAGTTAAGAAACCAGTAATAATCACAAGAAGATCAACAGATGTTTGCGGACAGAAACTTTACACCAAGTCTTTAAACAATTTAAAGCAAACATTGTCACAATTTTCAAAAGGGAGGAAGGAGTAAGATATATCTAAAAGGTCTGAAAATTGTGTTTTGTTACACCACTTGTGCATACCACTTTAAGGGAAAAAAAATTGATTTTAGAAGAAATCATTAAAAACTTTTCAGAAAAAGTCTTCTCTTTTTACCATGTTTAGAAGAAAGGTGGCAATAATGCTTTCAGGAAAAGCTCCTCCTTAAGAGAGGCTGAACAATCTTGCATTACTGAGTTAGAAAGGAGATGAATAACAAGAGAATACAAAAAAGTCACTGATATGGCAAATTGTAGGACCCTCTTTGCCCTCTGTCAGAGAAAAAAAAACATTCGACTAATTCAAGAGGCAGATATTTAATAGTGATGAAAGAAAATTTCTTTACCACTAGATATCACTGAGTCCAAAAGTCTGATGGGTTCTCAAAAAAGAAGAGGCAGTCAGGATGTGTTAGAACACCCACAAATTCACTAAATGGCATTTTAAATTAGAAAAATTACAAAGGCTGTGAGTTTTGAAAGAACTGTTAACCAACTCAGAATCAGCTAAGATGGTATTTCCTTCAAAATCAGGCACGAAAAAAATAATATTTATTTCTCAAATGTTTGCAACTTCCTTTTAAAGCATCCATTTGAATATGAACACCAAAATACTCTCAATCCAGAATGCTAATCTACACTGTCCGGAACAAAACAGTAAAGAAATAAAAAGAGACAGTTGTCTCAGCTCTGATGTCCTCAAAGACCAAAGGTGTCCTCAAATTCCAGAAAATCATTTTTAATGGTGTTTGTCAAGTTACAGTAATGGCCTCTACCTCAAGTGAGAATTAATCCAAGTCAAATCCCTTTTCTGGAGAGCAGGAGGAGAAACGAAAACAATAGCGAGTGTAGGATTTGTGACAAAGCATCAGCAGCTACTGGATTTTAATGTTAGCATCTAGATGACTGTTAATACACCAGTACCCAAATACTGAATCCCAATTCAGAACTAGTCCAAAAGGCAGAAAGTAGTTAAAATAACAAAAGCTACACGGCATCTGGTCTGCTATGTCCTTTGATAAGGCATTACTCCAGTCATACGAATGCCTGAAGTACATCCATCATGGACACCACTGTAGCAGAGAGGTCAAAGAAAAGAGACTAAAGAGATGAAAATCAGACAAAGACTGCGAATAAAACAGTTTCTGAGAAAGATTATAAACAAAAGACCTCTTCTTTCTAAAAATCTTTTTTTAGAAATAACTCTGCCAAAACAAAGCCTCCTTTGCATTATAAAGCAGAAACGCACAGCTTCATATAGATAGCAAAGATCATCATTTAGCAAAAAAAAAAAAAAAATCCAAAAAACAAAACACCACAAAAAGACTCTCAAAATATTATTTATCTCGGAATTAGATTTTCTGCATCAGTTTTTTATATCCTTGCTTGATCTCCTTACAGTTCTTTCTATAGAGACCATTAATCACTTCAATTATAGGGAAAAGTTAGCAGTGTGTTTACTTCATATTTCATAAAATGACTTCTATATAAAACTTGTATTTTTAATACTTCACATAACACAAAATGTTTTAATTTTTTTATTTGCTCCAAATGCCATTTTCACAGCTACCATATTTATCATGCGGCACAGAAGACATCTTCTCTATGAAAACATAAAATCTGCAGTCTATCATTACAATGTATTATTGTTAAATACTGAAAAAAAAAAAGGTAAGAATGTAAAACCAAATCTTCCCCATACAGTTTATTTATATGTAACACTAAAGGAATCAACTGCTAGACAGTAAAATAACATGCAACATACTCCATCTACTGGCAAAATAGAGCAGTAGGACAAAGTTTTACTGTACAGCGTCCCAGTAATTAAAAGAGATGCTAATGTTTTACGCACTAACGTGTTAACGTGTACCTAAACCACTTAGGAGTGATTAATTTATCAGACACACCGAACTGCACGTTGCTGGCAGTTTCCTCTTCCGCACACATACATACAAAGGCGAAACAAGGCCCTTCTCATCAGTGCCCAGTGACAAGGGGTAATGGGCACAGACTGAAATACAAGACATTGAATTCAAAAGTAAGAAAAAGAAATTATTGTGAGAGTGGCCAAGCACCAGAAGAGGTCTCCCCAGCATCTTGCGGAGCCTCCTTTTTTGGAGATACTCAAAACAGAATTGGACACAGTGTTGAGCAATCAGCTCTGAGCAGGGGAGTCAGATTAGATGATCTCCAGAGGTTCCTTCCACTCACAGCAATCTTGTGATTCTATGATCATGTAACTACTTACATCAGGCTTTTGACCTATGTCCCGTTCTAAGTTCACACCAGAACACTTGCACTTTTCTCAAAATACACAGTCATTATGGAAATACGTTTAAATTATCTGTGGCACAACTCTCCCAAATGGATTTTCAGCAACTTCCAGCAATGCAATACTTTTAAAACTCAGGTATACTGTGATACACCATCCACCATAGGTGTACCTTCAACAAGGGAAATGGAAGTTGCAGATTAAATCAAACTCCAGAACGCGTATCACCATGCCTTCAAATAGAACAAATATTTTGTGCCACATCTCTGATAGCCCATCTGGTCTAAACAAATAAAAAAAAAGCGCCTAAAATACATTGGAAATATTAAATAAATCACAAATAGGTAACTAAAAAACTAAGCAAAGTTCCATACGAAATACATAACCTCAGAAAACAAACCAACACACGATAAACTAACTCTCAGTAGCCCTGAACAGTAAACAAGGTTCTAAACAGGGGCAGGCTGCTGCTCTGTCTGTAGTCCACTCTGTTTTTAGAGAAGATGATGACAATTTCTTTTAGGGTTCGCAAGTGTTTCATCTGAATTGACCTTTTACAGTATTTTAGAAAATAGCTGCAAAACAAAGCTCCTAAAAAATTAATGTAATCAGGAAAAAAATGTTATGATTGGTGATTTTTTCCTTAGATTTATCTAAGGAAGAGAATTAATTCACATTCAAATAGTAGAAAAAAATGGAAGACTTTCAGAAATATTAATTGGAACGTACAGTTTTTAGCCTGTGTAATTAAAATACGTGAATCATTGTCCTTGTTACTCTGCCTGTGCAATGCTTTTTAGTCTTAAGAAAAATAAATCTTAGTTCTTGACCATAAAACATTTCCACTCTACCTCTAAAATCATCTCTGTTCAGAAATCCCTTCTCTAAAACTTGTTTCTTCCATTTATATAATCACAATCCACCATATAATTTACTGCTATATGAGCTCCCTACAATCTGCTCTGTTCTGCTCTCACTTTACCACAGCTCCTTCCTCCCAACACCCTTCTAAGACTGTATCTCTTCCTAGTTCCTAGTCTCCACTGAACTTACCACATCAATCTTTAAGTGTGCCCATGTACTACTTGAATCCCCTCTGCAGATTTCTGATTGCTCATCAATTCCTGGTTCTCTCTCTTGATTACTAGAGGCATCACCTGGACCTTTCCCAGACTCAGCCTTAAAAGGCAGATTTTTCATTTGATCACAGTCCCAAACAACACTAAGCCGCAAATTTTCACCAAAATATTAGCAGGAATGGAGCCTTAACACTAGCTCCTTTTAAGTTTACACAGAGGAACATTGGCATTTTCCTTCAGTTGATGGCTCTAGTCTTCAGACAACTGCCACTGCATCCACAACATTAGGTGGAGAAGAGAGCAGAGGTACCAGAGCTTCTCTTTGAAGTCACCAGTAATGGCTCGCTGTCTTCCCAAAAGATGTCCGGCTTGGATGCCTATAAACCCTACCGTTTGCTGCAGAGCACACAGAGCCAGGAAAGCACTCTGTAAATCAGCCAAAGCAAGAATCTCCATCTTGGATTTCACAGGAAACTAAAATAAACTGAGAATCCCTTCCCTTCTCTCTCTGTTTTTGCACAAGCTGCCAAATGAATAAATAACAGCCTGGATCCACATCATCAATTTATTATATAACAATTTATTCAAGCCATAACTCTGTTCAATTGACTTTAATTCCTTTAACGGAAGAAATTACAGCTTCAGGAAATAAAACCATACACCTCTAATTAATTAAACTATTTGACATCAACGCTATCGTTCATATAAACAACGTTCATCTCTGTGCAGTTATCACCTTGCCTAGAAAACTTTTTCTCATCAAGGAAAAGTACCATGAAGGAGAACACAAAGACCAGTGAAAATCTGTCAGCTCCAATTTATCAGTTTGCCTATTAAGCCATAATTGATAATGCTACTAATAATATATTAATAATGGATTCCACATCTTCAGCCGGAAAGCCATGCACAACTATCAGTATATTCCTCATACTTACTTTCTCTTATAGTCTTTATGTTGTTTATAGCCAAAATATCGGTCATGCATTTACCTGTTCTAATCAACTTACCTCTTGAAAATAATTAGCAGTGCCTCTGATTACCTACACCACAGTTAAAGAGTCACTCCTCCCATTTCTAGAAATTTCTATCAATTAATTGCACTAATCCAGTAAGCTGCAGCCAGAGTATCTCAACATCCTCCAATAACAGTTACTGACTATTGAAAACCAGGTGCCATGAAGGAAAATACAGTTAAATTTGTAATCTCTTTTCTAACTTTTAGCATGATACTGTACATACTGAAGATAGGAAGTGAGTAACTACAGTGCATGTGAAGCAGCGTGTAAGTATGTACCTGTGAATACACACCGAGTAAACAAATCTTAATGCTCATCAAATAGATAAGAGTCATTTTCTTATTGGATCAGAGTTGTCTTATACTGAGAATAGTCTTTTACAAATAAAATGTAATATTCATATTATATTAGAAAAACAGTTATTCTTTATCACAGAAAAAACAGAAATCCTGCTTCTTTACAATTTCTTGGGCAGAGATTTCATGTAAGCAGAAAAAGAGCATTTCCTAAAGTTCCACATTTCACATCTAAAATTACTTCTGGAAATAATCAGTAAACAGTAATAGAGACACATTTGAAATGTTTGCTGTTGGAAGTACCTCTAGTTTTACACAGTTATCACCCAAGGTACTCACATGCACATTTATTCGCAGAGTTGGGCCACACCGCCATTGTGGGTTTTTGCTTGTTCCGAAATGCCTCTTCAACTCTAGCTTCTGTTTTCCGTACAGTGGAACCATGAGGATTTATTTGTTCTGCTGTTACTGATAAGCCTGCATATAGAAGATAACCATACCTATTTAAATAAACCAGGCTGCATAAAACTACTGAATTTAAAAAGAAACTCGGAATACCATGCTGCAATAAGAACATATCAATTAATATTTAGCTGGACATTCAAAACAAAGATTAGAATCAAGAATACTTGTTTTCTACTGACAAAATAACTTAGTGGTTGCATGGTCTTAAAACTGTCAGCTCTGATGGCTTAGAAAAATAAGACTGTCTCTCACACTGGGGTCCCCAAAGATTGCACTCTTCTATCCGTATTTCCTCTATAAAGCAAATTCTTATTGACAGTTTCAATTTTTCCTAATTTTAAACAGATGATTTAAAATAAGTAGCAATTCATAACGGCATAGTATGCCATATCAAAAAGAGTATCTAAATATAAACCTTGTATTGTCACCATGATCTATGTTATGTAAAAAGGATCCATTTCAGAGTCAATATGAGCTCTTAGATTAAGAAAACGTGATTCTGCTTTTAACAAAAAACCTGTTTGCTTTCTGTAACGTAAGTTCATCTCATAGCTTCTACTATTTCATAGGGGTTTTTAATTAAATCCTAAAAATGCAAACTTTCATATTGGTTATGCACATTTTAAAGACATATATGAATCTCTGAAGTTTCGTATTTGTGAACTAGAATTTCCTATCCATTCACCAAAACAGTCTTCAAAACGCCTCCAATAGTAACCAGAGCCAAGTGCTCAAGAGAAGACAAGAAGCTCTAAAACCGACGGAAGCAGACATTACCAGATGCACAAGGGAACTCTCACCTAACAGTTAACAGTTACAGCATAAGTTTCCAGGTACCATAACAAATATTTTAAACTGCGTATCGAACACATTTCATTACTCAAAACATCTATCACTTCTACCTTGTTATCTGCTGGTTTCAACGAGAAGCTGCAAATTCCAATAATCTAGTTTTTTGGTTATTTTTTTTTTTTTTAATTTACCAACTTAGAATTTGTTATCCTTAGATTTACAATCTTGCAAGAACAGCACTTCATTTCAGTAATACAAGAACAAGAAATTCTAGTTTAAATTCTAGAGACTAATTTTATTATACAGTTTATTACGCTATTACACTGCAGTACTTCTTTTAAGATTGGTCACCGGTCTCAGAACTAAATACACATGGCAGATCTGTCAAAAAAAACCCAGAAAAACCGGGGAAAAAGAAAGTGATGTAGAAACTACCTTCCATTTTAAAACTATGTAAGATTGCTAAATAACTTGCCAAGAGAAATTTGAAGAAAATGGATATAGAGCTTTTTAGCCTTAACCCTCATCTTCGGTATCCTGGAAATAAATTAAGAGCTAATACATGGCACAATTCAGAAAATCAATGGCTTTTCAACTGGGTAAAGATTAAAAAGCCTACAGTATGTGTCACTTGCCTGCTCTGTGATTCCAGACAGAAACACTTGATAGGATTTCCAGAGAATCTATTAGAAGACTCTTGCAGATCAGCTCATTCGATTTCATCTGAATTTCATGTTGAATGTTGAAGTCTTTCCAAATGTAGCCAAGAAATTGTTGGCCAAGATCTAACCGAGTGAGGGGCACGTTCTTTTTGTCAGAAGACAAATTTCCTTTCTGATAGCCACAGCCACCCGCTCTGACTCAATCTGTGACTGCCACGCTACCTTGACCTCTCCTGAGAAGGTATTAATACAAGTTTTATAGTCAGTCCAAGAACCGCTAGTAGATTCGAATGATAAACCTGGACTTTATTTCCTATAGTTCACTGTTTGCATTATTACCCTTCTTTCAAAAGAGTCCTGTTGGCAAGCTAAGAATTTTAACTCTGGTAAGGCTTGAAGGTAAGATCCTGCGTCAAGCTGAGTCCAGACATATACGTGGAGAAATGTGGACACCAAGTGGGTTTTTTCCCCCACCAGACTTTGCATATGCTAGTCCAGCACTTTTAAAGGACAATGAAAAGAGAAGCCTAAAGTACTTTGAGCTGAACAAAAGCCTGTTCTGCATCACACAATGAAGCACACTCATTGTGACTTCAGTCTCAACATTCATTTAAGGTCTTTCTTGGACATCTCTTGTTGATATTAAAAAGAAGTACACTTAAGGGTTCCATTCCCCACCACTTCATCTCATACACTGGTCAAGCAACAAGGCTGGCTGCCCAATTCAGCATCATTTCATTGGGTAGCTCCATGCAGTCAACAGCCTGGTATGAGCAACCACTCTTGCATTTAAGTGACCAGTTGCACAAAGCTTCTGGACAGCAAAAGGCATAGTTGACAGTGCTTACACAGTTTTCCTCAAGAATTTCCTCATTGAAACATTCCAATATTTCAAAATATACTCTTATTATAAAGCAGAGGGGAAGAAGGAAGATCCAGGAATCACTTCTATACCTGACCATCTGGTGATCAATCCAAAGAAGAAACCAGAAATCACTTAAATAACCTTGTGGACATCCAATCAAAAGAAGAAAATGCAAGTATATGCCTTTGTCATCCCTTGTCCAAAATGTTCCAAAACAGGGTACATGTCAAAGTCTGGACCAGTAGATGCACCATGATTTTGCTGATCTGCTGTCTTGCTGAGCATATTCTCTGGGGCAAAATGAGAGTAATGGCAAGGTTGATCAGCATTCACATCCCTTCCATCCATTACCATGACCAGTGCCAAGACTACACGCCTGAAGTGCCATCTTCTTGATGTTCTACATCACGATCTTTGACACAACTCTTGATTCAGGGATAGGACAAGACAATCTCTTGTGCTTGCCTTACAACATGAGCTTTCCTCAGACCTCAAGAGCCTGATACATTTTTCTTCATTCGTAATCAGTTAATCTAATACAGCTTCTTCCATGCATTCCAAATCTTCTGTCCTTGCTAATCCAGTAAGTGATCTTAGCCTTCCACACTCTGCAGCTGGACTAACTGCAGAGCTCATTTGTTCTTGAAACCACCACAATGTGGTCCAAAAGCATGAGCATCTTTGAAACATGGTCCGTGACACTGTAACGGTTGCCATGCCAATGCATAGAATGCATGAAAACCTGTCCGTTGTTGCACATGAGCTGTTGTCGCTCTTGCTAGTTACCTACCTATACCTGAAGGTCCACTAACTGGCATCTAACACTAATGGTATCTCGGCTTCTGATATAACAAGTTCATCACATGACACCACCAGCCTTAATTATGACTTCTGAAAACCCTCCTCTTTCAACAGGGTCTTCAGGTTTTTCCCCCAGAAATACGTATTACTTGGTCACTGCCACAAAGAGAAGGGCAGCCTTCCAGTTAGCTCTTGCAAGACTTGCAAGGAGGGACTTACAAGCCATATAGTCACTCTCTGTAACAAAACACTCTTACAAACAGTTACTTTAACCTCGGAAGCAATAACCTTTAACAATCATGGGGGACTCATAAAGGATAATTAACTGAGCATAGCTCTCAGCATGACACTAACACCAGAATTGTGAATATTCTCATACTTCTAATAGAAAAGTACAGAGGAGAAATGAAGGCATTATATTAGTTCTGTTTTACAACCACGGTGAATTACAATTGGTTCTCTTATCCACAATTCAAGACACACACTGGAAGCTTGTACAGAATTAGACAAAAAATGCATGACAGAATGGGAAAATAAAAGGAACTGTATCCATTTAAACCCAAAGAAGAGAAAGCCTACAGATACTCGCATAGTTCAAAGAAATTTAAGGGTCTTCAATCTACTGATAGAAGTATTTCAAGAACCAGCAGCTGTAAGTTAAGACCAGCCAAATTCACCCTAGAAATCAAATAATGCATTTTTTTTAACAAAGCACGAGTCAAAGCAGGAAACAACTTGCCAAGGCAAAGCTGGAATTATTGAACTCAGTAATCCCTAAATCAGCACGAAATTTTGTTCTAATGTTATAGTCCAGTGATTTTCAATCTTTTTCAATTTTCAGAACTTGAAAAATTTTCCATGGAGGTACAAAATTTTTCATGTAAACAGAGCCCAGGTGGGAATATGTTTGGGCTTTTGATTACCTTTTGTGGTCACTTCAGAAGCTGCCCACAGACTTGGAGGTCTATGGACTACAACTTGGAAACAACCGCACTAATTTAAACAGAAACTAAGCCAGTGATGTCCTCCAGTGTAGGCGGCTATATTTCCTGATTCTGGACCATTAGATTGTCAATCCTCCCCTCAATGTGGATGCAACGGTTATTTCTTAATCCAAAAAAATCAAGTGATTATCACCAAAAGTACAGTTGTGCATATGCCAGGGTGAACTGAAAATCCAGTTTTGAATGCTACTCTCCCTAACCATAAGTGTTATTACACTGCATTACACGCCATTTTTAGAATACAGATCTGGTTTCACCACGTCTTCAGTTAGTATAGCAATCCCAGCATTTATCCGTTCAACATGTTCTACAAGATTTTTTGTACCAATAGGCAATGCATCCTTCTTTTGTAAAGAAGGATGGTGCCTTATCAGATCAGCTCACATAGCTGGAAAAAGTAGACAAGTTTCAAGATCAGGCACCCTTTAGAATGCACTGCCTTAGCATTCCATATTTCATCTTAAATTTAAATTTTATATGGACATTTGTAAATTCTGTTTTATATCCTGTATGTGTTATGTCACGATAAATGAAATTAAATATACCTCTTTTTCTTCTCGCTTCCTTGATTTCTTCACACATCTTATTAAATTCTGGATCCAGTTCAGCAGCGATGATAGCATGAGCAGTGTCCTTCAAAGTACAAGCTCTATGTCTAATTATTTTATCTAGAAAACAGGACAGCACACTTGTTAATTTTATCACAATTATGTAAATTCTTTACCATGTCTATGTTGTTCTGTATTATGTATTACAACACTGATACAGACAGAAGCAACTGGGAAATACTATACATGTTTGAAAATGTAGATGGATCAACATCACAGCATGCTCCAAAATCACAACCCAGCTATTTAAGAGATACAGGAGTTTTCAGAAGTACAAATCGTTACTTTAATCAATAGTGGCATTTATATACAAATGCAAATAATAAATGATGAACACACCTAAAACAAGTTGCAATCCTTAGAAATGTAAAAGAACTAGCAGGTATACCAGTTTCTACAGGCAGATCTACACAGTATAACACACTAGAGTGCAGAGACACTCAAAAGTAACAAGAGACTTGTCCAGGAATTAATTTACCCACTGGAGTCTAGGAACATTCATACGGTTACACTGCCTGCAAAATCATACTGGACATCTCCTGAATCCGTAAGGTAGACCTGGCTTGCTTATACTCCTCCTCCTTAAATTGTTGCTTTATTTTCATTTAACAACTGCTAGAAAATTCAAAATTGTGCTAAAATAGATTACTTTATTGCTTATATTGAACAGCTACTTCTCATTTTAATCCATTCAGAAAAAATGGCAAGAAACAAGCCTCAAGTTTGCTACATTTTCATCTCTACTTGGGGAACAGGACAAAAAATATTGCCCACACTGGAAGCCTAAATATGACTCATGAAAATACATTTTTTCACAGAAAACCGGTTCCCATACCTTTGAAACACACGAAAGAACTTATTCCAACACTGTTGAAATTCGAAAAGTAATTGTAACTTACTAAGTAAGCCTATATGCGGAGAAAACTGCCATCTAGAATGTTGCTTTTCAATCAAACCTACAACACTCATTGTTTGCTTTTAGTACAAACATATTTAATTTGTCAGTTCATCCATACTGAATTACTTTTTTCCAGTTGATGGAGGTACTTCAACAGGAAACATCAACGTTAATGTCTACAACATATTATACAATTAGCAGATTTAATCTGTTTTAATAATCACTAAAGACAACAATTAAGAGTATCAGTGAGCATTTATTAAACAAGGTTTATAATTCTAGACACAGCAAATTTTACAGCTGGAGAAACTGCTGAGTGAAAAAGAATATCCGGTATCCAGCTCAAATGAGCCCTACATATGTTTTCTGGGGAAATCTACTGCCACTTAAATCAGCTGTAAACTAGAAGTTTTTATCCACATATATTTGTGACGCATTACAGTTTACAATCACAAAAAACACACTGCATTCTTTGCAAATGTAATTTTACAATATTAGACTTTAAAAAGTTGGTCAGATAATAAAGCTTAAGATGCCCTCGCAAAAGAAAGAAAAAGGGGAGGAAAAAAAAAGAAGAAAAGAAAAATCAAATCAAGAATATTTGATTGAACTACTACTTTCCTCATATCCTGTGATGGGCAAGACTTTCCCCACAGACAGTGCTTCAAAGAGGCAAATACTATTATGTCTAACACACAATGGTTATGTTGCCATGCCTTTAAAGAACATTTCCTGGTCAAACAATGGAGGGAAAGGAAAAAAAAAAAAAAAAACCAAAACCCTCACAACATTTTACTATATAACCTATCTGAATTTTTATAGCAAAGTACAAGGAAAAAAAAATACCCAAAACCCAAAGAAGCGAGTTTTGAATATCTGTACTGCATATGAAGCCACCTAGTCTGGTACTCCAATTCCTTTTATGACTGAACAACGGGACAGAAGCAGGTAGAGTATGATTATTCTGCAAATTCAAGCACAAAGCAGAGGCAAGCATATATGCCCAGCTTTAAAGAATGTGAACATTTATAGGTTAATATTCAGTTAATGCATCTGAACGCGTGTAATGCTTACTCAGAATAGACATGATGTGCTGTTTCAGCAGTGTGTTTATACAACAGCTCAAGAAATCTTGCATGTCGGAAGAGGACAGAACTATCTTTCATTACCTACTCAATGATGAGAAACTCCAATCCAAAACTTAACCTAGAAATAGTCAGATCCATTTCTCCCAGCCCAGTCCTGATGGCAAGGAAAACCAAAATAACCCTATTACGGTTCCCTAAATATATTTCTTAAGATTCTTTCTCTTTGGACAATCTCAATGAAACCTTCTGCCACCAAACGTTCTCCAAGCTGTCTTTGCTATTCTGTGTTTCTGACACACTGAACCTGTGACCCGTGTTGTTTATGATCCGAGCAGATCTGACCTTACAAGCCTGTAGTCCCATAACACCTGCAATAAAACTTCAAAAAACCCTCTTCAGACTACATTTCCTAGAATTAAAGAGGCAAGCCCACAGATCTTCAGGGCCTAAAAATGGGAACAAAGGGTGTATATGAACACAAATTTTTCCCAAAGCCCATCACCAAGTCAAAAATATACACCAGCCGCATGCAGGAGGTATGTCTCATAGTCCTCATCTTCTCAACAGGTGCTCTTATAGAATCATAGAATTGTCTGGGTTGGAAGGGACCTTTCAGATCATCGAGTCTGACTATCAACCTAACACTGACAAAACCCCCACTAAACCATGTCTCCCAGCACCACATCTACCCTTCTTTTAAATACCTCCAGGGATGGTGACTCCACCATTTCCCTGGGCAGCCTGTTCCAACACTTGACGACCCTTTCGGTGAAGAAAATTTTCTTATTATTCGAATCTCCCCTGGTGCAACTTAAGGCCATTTCCTCTTGTCCTATCACCTGTTCATTACTTGGGAGAAGAGACTGACCCCCACCCCGCTACAGCCTCCTTTCAGGCAGTTGTAGCGAGCGAGAAGGTCTCCCCTCAGCCTCCTTCTCTCCAGGCTGAACACCCCCAGCTCCCTCAGCCGCTCCTCACAAGACTTGTGCTCCAGACCCCTCACCAGCTCCGTTGCCCTTCTCTGGACCCGCTCCAGCACCTCAATGTCTTTTTTGTGGTGAGGGGCCCAAAACTGGACACAGCCCTCGAGGTGGGGCCTCACCAGTGCCGAGTACAGGGGGACGATCACTGCCCTACTCCTGCTGGCCACACTGCTCCTGATACAAGCCAGGATGCTGTTGGCCTTCTTGGCCACCTGGGCACACTGCTCTTCAGAGACACTCAGAATCTCAAGTGCCCATCAAGGCTTTGATTAGTTCACATCAATTACACATTAGAAGTCCTCAAAAGCAGCTTTCCAGTACCTAACGGGGGCCTACAGGAAGGATGGGGAGGGACTCTTTATCAGGGAGTGTTATGATAGGACACAGGGTAACGGCCTCAAACTGAAAGAGGGGAGATTAAGATTGGATATTAGGAAGAAATTCTTTACTGTGAGGGTGGTAAGACACTGGAACAGGTTTCCCATGGAAGCTGTGGATGCCCCATCCCTGGAGGTGTTCAAGGCCAGGCTGGATGGGGCTTTGAGCAGCCTGGTCTAGTGGGAGGTGTCCCTGCCCATTGCAGGGGGGTTGGAACTGGATTATCTTTAAGGTCCCTTCCAACCCGAACCGTTCTGTGATGCTGTGAAAGGGTGTTATCAAGAACACAGAAAACCTTTTGCTGTATATTATCAATGTTGCTGTTTGGGGTTTTTTTGAATTGTAAAACAAAATGCATCATAAATTGAAGAAATAGTTTATCTTCTACAGATATGAACCAGCACTGGGTTCAAAAGGCAATTTGAAACAAGTGTAACTTTGACCAGACCATACTGTATCTAGTCCACACATGAGACCTTTGCAAAAGACTCATAAAATCAAAAATTTGAGAAGTAAGAAAAATATAGAAAAATCAGGTTTTAACCTGGTAAAATGATTTCACAAGAATTAATAAAAAACTTTTTAACGCATAGGACTACACTTGCAGATGGACCCAGATTTCCAAGTATCACTTAAATACAACTACATTAAAGGATGCTTTGTTGTTGTTTTATTGATGAAGCTGCCAATGGAAAGGCTTTCTTTTGGCAATGTACACTGTAAGGCAGCCCCAGCGAAGAGCACACAAGATGTTCTTTCCTGAGATTGGAGTGTGAACAGCTTTTACATGCATTTCAGTCTACAAATTCCATTTTAATTGAAAGCATCCCATCACACTTTGTCAAGACAATACCTTCTAATCTCTCCTAATCAGCTACAACTGACTTCCTTGCCCGGTGATTTATCCTGTTCTATTTCTATCCACAAACACATAGTTCTTAATTTCTGTGGGTGAATTTCATGTTCTAAGCTAATGTGGAAATAAAGCAGGCCACTGCCAGATTGTGTACAGGACTCTCTATGGAGATCTCCAAATTACATCAGCGTTTTGTTGCATATACAAAGTCTATTCACTGAAAAGGAGCTATCAAATTCGAAAAGGAACTACAAAACCTGATTTATTAGAAAACAACTCTGAATGCTGTAGTTCTCCTGCTCTTACAATATCCCCCAGTGCACCACATGCCTCAGAATACTGAAAGCACAGACCCTTAGGACATGCTTATCCTAATTATCACAGAGCATGCAGTTTATTTAAATGCCTGAATAGTAACCAAATACGTGATTAAATGCCAGGCTTTCGGGTTTAGGTAGGCCAAAATGAAGCAGGTCCTTACCTCCAGGATCTTTGTCTGGATTGTACTCCAATGCATTGCTGCAGATCAGGTCAATATCTGTTAGAAAGTCCTTGGCTGTTAAGTAGTTGTGTTTATCAATTTTGGTTATTACTGTTGACAGGTCCATTGGCTCTTTGATAACTTCAAGGTAATCTGAAACCTATAAACAGACAGCACACAGAAATGACACAGGACCATACGCATTCCATTTGAACATTGCCAATTTCACATCGTGATATTCTTACTTACTCCACATGCTTAGCTCTAATACATTAACTAACAAATTTATGTTGAAAACAGAAGTTTTATCAGACTAAATAAAACATAGTACTTCCAAAACTACTTTTTCTTCAGTAGCTTGCCAATTTATCTTTCAAAATTAAAATGGTATTTTTGAGGCAAAACATTTTAACATAAATGTATGTTTTATTTTATCTAGACAGATTTTTTTTTTTTGTATAGTGTTATAGCACTGTCTTGGGTTAGAAAAGCAAAATCAACCAGCCTAATTCAAAACCCTAGGAAAAACTAGGGAAGCCATATTTTGTTCACCTTGTAGGTAAAATTCTCATTAAACTCAACGTTCAAATTATCAGCTTTTAAATATCTTCTATTGAATAGTTCTTTCAATCACTTGTTCAGCAAAAAAAGTCAGGTTTTATTGACTGAAGACATTAGACTGACTGTACAGGACAGGCTAAAGAGAAAGCCCTGTGTCAGAGTTCACTATGAGCCTGACTCGTAACTGGAGATTTAGCATCCACCCGGGTACACTAAAAGTATTTAATGTAATTAATGGTACTATAAGGGGTTCAAGCTTGATAGTCAAATGCATGAGCACAGCTGCTGTAACTAAGTTCAGCAAAAAAATCTATGAATTTTTTATTTACTTCAAGGCAAAAAACCCTATGCTTGAATGTTTCAATGTGATTAAGATTACGATCAATTAAAAATATTGGCAGTCTCAGAAACAGTATTGTGTTTTTTCTTTTGATATTGCCCACATACAGCAGTGGCTGCCAAAATACTGAAGAGTTAAATATGTATTCAGATCAAGCCATAACGGCTCTACAGGAATTTTTTTTTTATATAAAGCATCTGCAGACATTCATACAAAAATATATTACAACATAAACTAACATTAACGCATTACTTCAGTGGACAGCAGTCTGTCACCTAATTCCTTAAATATACACATTGAAATTTATGATGAAAAAGGAAAATAGCATGAAGTCTCTTTTTGTCTCTCCTCCTTTATGGAAACATGATGATAATTGATCCAGTGATCAGAAAGCCAAGCCACAGGCTTCCTTTTCATTGCTGCTGAATTAGTCAGGAAAAACGTTGACTTATTACATAGCAGCATCCTCTGCAACGCAAGCAGGAGTGGAACAAACGTAACACATTATCTACTAAAGTCAAGCAGACAGGCTCTTGTAGAAAAGGATAGTCCTGTGCTCAAATGCACCAGGTGGAATGAAAGGGATTACATTTAATTTCTAGTGATGTGATATATTAGCAGGGGTTTTGGCAAGTCTTTAAATAACAAATTCACATTTCGATTCTCTCCGTCTACAGAACAAGGACAGCAATTTGTTCTTACTTTACATGCCCTTTAGACCGCAAGTTCTTTGGGGAAAGAAACTGCCTTTACTATGAGTATGAAGAGTTTCCTACAATAATGGACATCCCAAGCAGCTTCATAATAAAAAATCAAAGTTAGTGCTCAGACCACGGTCACACGGTAAGCTGCTACATTAAAGGGCTCTCGTCAGTCTTTCAAAAACAGCCAGCTACAGACCACTATGGAAAGCTCAAATTAATAGAGGATCACATGGGCCCACAAAAGACGCCTGTTCTATTCTGTATGGAATTTACACCACAAGTCTGCTTTTTTCAATGCTGTACTTTTAACGTCCCATATTAATCTCTTAATCATTCATTTTCTTCTCTTCAGAAGCAATTAAGCTTTTTTTTTTAAATTAGCAAGCTTGCAAAGCTTGCAGTGGGCCAGCATCTGATCTCAAAGTCAGACCGAACACAATCCTTTTCATATATTAGCACCCAAAAATAGATTTGCAGATCGAACTGTCTCATCAGTTAGGTGTGCACACTCCATAATCGACCAGTTAATGCCTTATAATGTGCTACCATCTGTGATTAATGGCATCCACAAGCATTACTGCTGAAATTATTCAACAATACTATTAAAGCTGAATACATTACAGAACACAGATCACTTTCCCAATATTATCATGTCTATGATTACAATGTTGTAAAAGCTTTTATTAAAGAATTATATTTATGGTTTGAAATATTTCAAGAGCACTGGTAGGGATAGGAGTGATGGTATTTTTAAATGGTGGTTTCAGCTATAAAATTGACAGGAATGCACAAGGTTTTTCAATAGGTCACCGGTAGAGCCAAAGAACGTGCTCCAACTCCTTGCATCACAGATCACGAGGCTGTGATTACCTCACCAGCTAAAAGTCAGCATTTTAGATTGGAAAAATCATGGAAAAAACATCTGGTTTTCTGATTAACATATCCATTTCCTTTTTTAAATTTATATTCTTTCTATAATAGTTTCAACTTCATTGTTTGCACATTACTGAAACAAGACCTCTTCAATATCCACCGGTTTGCTGAAGATGTTAAAGCGTTTGTCTGTGGCCAGCCTCTTGGTAACATCCCTGAGAAACAACCGCAGCTCTCTCAATGTGTTCTCTTCCTGGTCCTCCATTCGCTGTTTTTCTGCTTCTGACAGCTCACGGGCTGGACATGGCAGTGCAAGAGGAAGAACTTCCAGAGCACGAAGAGCTAGGGAAAAAAACAAGAAGTCAGACAATGGAAATATTAACAACACAGTAGCTCTTGGGATTAGGCCACTCCAAATTTCATTATATATTTAATCTGCCTCATCGATCTAACCATCGCTGCATCCTTAACCCCACAGCTCTCCAATTTCCAAAACTGCTAACTGTAATGTACAAAATTTATTCTGGGCATTGATTAACACTGTCAAACGTTAATTACACTAACTGTCATTTACCCACACCTTTTGAAAAAGGAAAATATCACAGAAGAGAACATTCAGATCACATTATTATTGGTTTTACTGTAACTTAGTTTACCAGCCTGTTTCCTTCTTGGTGGGGGCATTGCTGCCTCATCAAGAATTAAACCTTTGAAAAATCGCAATCTGTCTTCTTCACTCGGTCTTTGAATATAAAAAACCTCTTCATACTGGATTCTGAAAATACATTTCACCTAAATAAAAAAAAAAAAAAAAAGGCAGCCATAAGAAAATTGAGCACTCACTCAAATATACATGATTAATGACCATATTAAAACACTAGTCACAAACTTTTGAAAATTAGCCACAGGAGAGAAGACAGTAAACTCTATCCAAAGCTGTGTACACAGCTGAGGGAAAAAAATACTTCTCACTGAATTTTCTGTAGTTATTAAACTTGCAGTATCCCGTGATCCTAACAGTGGCCACCTCTGCAGTGAAAAGAAGAGAAAGCCCAGGATTTTAAAAAAAAAAAAAAAAAAAAAGTCAAAGAAAATGTTGAGGAAAAAAAATAGGAACTCCCTTCCCCCATGCTGAACCTCAGAGGATGTAAAGCTAAAGGTTAAGCTTTTAGACTAAATCTGCATTTAGTTACACTGGAGTAATTTGTCAAAATGAACAACTGACAAAATGAACAATTCTGTCTTCTCAGCAAAGTAGTATGGAGATTATGAAGATCGGTAACATGGACGTACATCCCTCATTAAAGAAAGTTACAATCATTTAATTACTGTTACATTTTCAGTGTGACACATTTTAAATTAAGTTAGAAAACCAGTGCAAACCAGAATGTTTTTACACAATTCAAAACACTCTGAAGAGCACATAGCTCCCTAACAACGCCTCCTGCCACAGTGAACTCACCTCTTCAGGCAATTCGCTATACATGGACTCAGAGGTAGACAGTAGAAATATAGGGGAGAAAGATGGTATATCTTGCAGCAAGGTTAGAAAAGTAGCTCTCACAGTTTCACTGACAGCTTCCCACCAATCACCAATATGAGGCATGTAAACAATACTTGGTACTGTTCTTCGAGCTTCGCGAAAGATCTAATTAAAAGAAACAGTGGTATTTAAACTAAGAAACTAATTATTATCACTTGTGAGCAATAAAGTTCTTGCAGAATAGGAAATGACTCAAGTTAGTGGTATTTTATATACAAATGTTCCAGTAAAACAAAACTATCTAATGATAAAGGCTTTCTAAACAACTGCTTGTGACTGTTATTTGCAATTCAATTATTTTATGTCAATGTGCCAGGGAGACTACAAAACAACTACTTGTCATCTGTGTTTTAAAAACTTGCTAAGACTGAACAATCAAGATGAAAATTGAACTAGTTCGCAATCCATGCAAAATCCACCACAAACTGTTCTGAAATCAAAAACATTTGAAACTGAGTAATTGAACCCAGAACCACAGCACACCAATTCATACACAAGCTAATAAAATGAAAATCAGGAACCAGATTAATCTTACTTGACATTAGGTATGTGACTGAGGGGGCAAGTTAAAAATGTAATTACTCTCACTAGTCAGCAGAGAGATCCCAATCACCCCCTAGACACTCCGTTCTTTTAAAACATGAAAACAGAAGGAGCTTATGAAAACCTGGCTTTTAAATTTACATTCCAGTTAGCTGCCTTTATACTGATGCAACTCATCTGTTCCAGAATAACATAATTTACTCATTACAAGAGAATCTGAAATGTCACCTGTGCACACGACTCTTCAGGCGTTTTGGCACTGACTGAATAAAGTGCTGGCAAATCTAGCCTGTGTACAGAGAATTTTTCGAGAGTGTGCAATAGTGCTGGAGCAAGGTGCGAAGTCTGACCCGAACCTCTCTCTCCAGATAGCAGTAATCTTGGTCTGTAAGAGGTTGGCTGGTGATAAGCTGACCTGCAGCAAAACAACAGTTACAAAATACAATTAACATGCTGATGTTGTCAATGGATGGATATATATACGGAACTTTTTACAGAATCCAAAAGGCCTTCAGTAATGGGTAAGAGTTTCCTACAATAGCCTTAAAAGATTCAACTAACTCTAGTATACTACAACACTAACGCCAAGTCTCAAGAACTCGAGCTTTGTCTGTTCTTTGATGTCAAAACAAGTAAATGCAAACCCATCTGTGCAAAGCTGTGCACATATTAAATTCATGAAAACTTTGATTATAATCAGTTTAGTTAAAAACAATTCCTTGCTCATATAAAAAGACTTACTGGACTTCCACTGAATATATCTATTTAATCCTGTCTAGTTCAGTCCTAACTAGCAAAACATCTCTTCAGTAGCTTCAGGAATCCCAGGTCAATCCATTCATCCCTTAAAGTGTTACCCAAGATTTCCAAGAACCACCTAACATTTCAATACTTTGTTTACTTAAGAAATAGGATCTGAAGTAGGATTGAATAAAATCACTATTCATCTTCTAGTCTAGCATATTCATACACTTCTATTCAGTAGATTTCCAGACAGAATAAATATTTTAAAGGAAGAACTGCAAAGGTAAACTTATTTTTTGTTTTTGCTGTTTAGAAGAAATACTAAGGAGTTCATATAAGGATTTGGGGGGTTTTGTATTAGTTTGTTTTGGGAGATTTTCCCCCGTTTTGGGGACAAGTGAGACGTGAAGAGAGAAACATTAGGTTTTTCCAAGAAAGATCTTTTCCATTTATAGAAAAATTTATTGTGAAACAAGAAATTTTTTTAATTAATCTACACTTTCTCTCATTAAGGCATTTTTATCTGCACATCAATCAGCTCAGGCAGTGAAACAAGACTGGCTGGTTTTATTTCAGGTTAAATATTTGTAACAGCTATGAACATTGCTGGCCTTTGGCTTTTCAGTTCTGGTGGTGGAGGTTACACACACAGATAGCAACCAAAAATGCTCAGCAAGATAGATTCAGGGAGGCTTACATAATTTACAAAAATAAACATACTCTTCGAGATTATTTTATGTATTTTACACATCCACACAAATAATATATCGTCATTTTGGTTTTGGGGTCCCCCACCTGCCCTCACAACAAAAGCTGAAATTTGACATTAAAATACTTGACTAGGTACCTCAAAATATTTGAACTTAAATCCTTATTTTTAAGCTTAGATTTCTGTAAATGCTGCTCTAGCATCAGTTTTTAGCACAAAAATTTTAGCAGTTTTCCACAAGATGGCTCTACTACTGAACAGTTTTCCTAATTTCATTTTCTTTATTTAGCAAACTCCCTGCAGAACCCATCACAAAGTAGTCTGAAACAAAGAGTTACAAATTGTTAATACAAAACAAAGAAATGTTAGTTTATTGTTGTTAATTACTGTAGCCAGTTCAATTTATACAGGAAAGACTCATCCAAATGTCACACACGCTTTCTAAATTCCCATTTCCCTAAACTTTCTATGAGAAACAATGAAAAAAAGATGTTAGAAATGCTGAATGCATTCATGATATAATGCATCCAAACAGCTGCATAGGCTGAAGCTCAACAATACTTTAGAACAAGAAAAAACAATCTCTCCAAAATACTCCTACATACCTCTCTTCCCAGCTCTTAATCTTTCAAATCAAAATGCCTCATTACAATTATGAATTGCTGTTAACATCCTTACTTCTAAGCTACACTTGTCTGTTGCAAAATATTCCTGATTACTGTGTCTAGGATGTGGCCTTTGCTAAGACCATTCACAGATCTAAAACTCTTGTCCATACACTTACATGTTTCTATTACAGAACACCATTCCCACCACAAAGCAAAAGATCACCTTTATTACCTCTCCCGATGTAAGAATTTCATTGATTTATTTATCTGGTTGTATGCATTTAGATAAACACTCACATTGTAAAATGAAGGTAGGGTTTATGTATAGCAGCTGATGACTGTTTCTTTGGTGATCCTGAGTGACAGCTCGTCTCAAAAATTGATGAAGCATTCTCATCTTCACTATCATCTAATATTAGACTTGGTACATCTGTTCCAAGAAATACATTAATTAGAATCTTACCACTTCTAAGTACATGCACAACAAACAAGACATTGCAATTTTCTTCATGTAAATAACACATTTTTCAAATGTAGAAAAAACGACTTAAAAATGTCTAAATATCAGAACACAGAATAAGTACTCATTGCTTCAAAAACCAAAACAAATTAAATATTGTAGAAGCCTAATCATAATTCAAATTTATTTTTTTAAACCATCAAGCAAAACAAACGTTTAACTTGTTATGAAATGCTTCCTTTGGTTTTATTTCACAGCTAAAGGTTTTTCAAGGATAAAGTTATAAAATCTGTAATTCCTCAGACTATACAGAATTTTTTATTTATTTGTTCGAAGCGCTCAAATTTTTACATCTACACTTCTTTCAACATTATTCTCAGCATGACTACCTAGATTTATGTTTATGAAAAATTGTTTTCCACCCTCTGATAACCTGCCAACGAATATCAAATTACTTTTTATCAAAATCAGTTCAATTCATTCCATGTTCATGTACTATACCTTAATCTATTTTAATATAGTAGCATGATGAACTGAAGTACTTTCTGTATAGACTTTCAGAAACAAAGAGCTAAAAGACTGATTGCATTGAAAAGACAGACTGCAGGGACAAACAACTGCAAAAAATACAAATATGGCATTAAACCAAAACAACCAGTTGACAGGTGAAAATCAGGTACAGCTAAATTAGCTACCGGAGCTGCAACGGGATTAAGAGTAGACTGCTGCAATTTGATAATGGGAAATAAACCGCGACAAGATCTTTATTTGCCCCAGGAAAGGAGTTTAGTTGATGTAAGCCACTTATTCTCATTCCCAAAGAGAAATCCCTCTGCAACAATGGGATGGAAATGGTCACAGCCACTCAGCTAGACAGAAGCCAGGTCTTCTGAGGAATAAAATGCCCTGCCATTGATGGGCAGCATTTCCAAGAGCAGCCCAGAGTCACTGCAGTACACTGCTGCAGAGGGTAACCACCGGGCACCCTAACAGTATAGAATCATAGAATTGCCTGGGTTGGAGGGGACCTTTCAGATCATCTAGTCCAACCATCAACCCAACTCTGACAAAAACCATCACTAAACCGTATCTCTAAGCACTATGTCTACCCGTCTTTTAAATACCTCCAGGGATGGTGCCTCAACCACTTCCCTGGGCAGCCTGTTCCAATGCTTGATAACCCTTTCAGTGTAAAAATTTGGCCACAGCCACTTAGAAAAATGGACTACTGTGAAATAAAAGTGTGAAATACAGAGATATCTAAGGGTTACTTCTCAAATAAACGACCCACTGCATGATTTGCCTGATTTACATGAAGCCATGGCACAGGTCCTCCTACACTGATCAAACCGCCACCATGGAACAAAGGAATCAACTTCAAGGCAGCAATTAAGTGTTGGACAGAGATGCCATTTAAGGGCCATGCATCTAGACATATGTGCCCAGGAAAAATTGTGAAGAGACAACAAAGGTTCCCTTCATTAGTTGGCTGTGTGATGTAAGAAACTGGATTCAGACTAGGCTGGGCAGGAATAGTATTCTGCTGGTATGGGATGAGGACATGTCACATCCCTTGACAAGGCATGATGCAGTCACACATCTGACAATCATTCCTCGGGGGGCAAAGATGAAAAAGGCTTGCAGACGCCAACCAGTGGCCAAAAGCTAGTCCACAGAAAGAAAAAGCAGGACAGAAGCCGCTGGACATTTAGCTCTGGGCAAGGATAGAGGCCTTCAAATCAACTGGACACAGACAGGCTTCCTAACTCCTGGCTCACTGCACTCCCAACACAGGCAGAATTTCTGCTATACCAAATGTAGACATGGGGTAAGTCTTGTGTCCATGCACTGGACACAGTTTTGCTTCCTAAAATATATAATGGCTTCAAACTGGAAGAGGGTAGATTTAGATTAGATATTAGGAAGAAATTTTTCACTCTGAAGGTGGTGAGACACTGGAACAGGTTGCCCAGAGAAGCTGTGGATGCCCCATCCCTGGAGGTGTTCAAGGCCAGGCTGGATGGGGCTTTGAGCAGCCTGGTCTAGTGGGAGGTGTCCCTGCCCATGGCAGGGGGGTTGAAACTAGATGATCTTTAAGGTCCCTTCCAACCCAAACCATCCTGTGATTCTATAATTTATTAAAAGAGGCAGTCCATCTTTTAATCTCAAGCATCAAGCCTCTGTGACATACTTTGCTTGAATATCTGATTCATGGAATTACAAGAAACAGAAATCATTAGTGAACTGCAAAGACAGGTAGAAAACTAGATTTGCTGACTGTAAGCACACTAGTAAGCATCTGGCTCTGAATTCAAGAAAAAGTGAAGCGTGTAATCTATGTTTACACTCAAAATCACTCTACATGAAAGTGGATTTTGCTGTTTTCAAGATAGATTAAGTTTATTATTCAATATTTTCTTAGGTTTAAGGGGGTAAGAAGAAAAACTAAGGTACAGTGGAAACTTCAAAAGAAATCTTAGTCCTTAGATCTTCAAAACTGATTACCTACAAACATTTCCAAGTAGCCAGAGCAGCAGAATTACCTAGTAAAACTACTACTTAATTCAATGGATGCTTACAAACTCACTTTGTTAGCAATAATGAGCAGTAACAAATAGAAATGTAAAGAATGTTACCAAAGAAAATATTCTGAACTAGAACTTTACAACAAAGACAGAGAAGATACCTAATACAATTCTTCAACAATAATGACAATCTCCAAATTGGGCATTTCCAACAGGTTAACAGTATACAGCGAGACTTAAGCATCTTAAACAACTTTGGTTACAAGAGCCTAATACGACCGAGGGAGCCGAACATGATCTAACTGCAGCTGCAAGCCCAACTCACTCCCCCTACCCACCACCACACGCTCCCAGGCCCCATCTCGTGCCAATTCCAACACTTGTTAAAACCTCCAGCTATCCCACAGTCAGCAGAAAACTAACCCGACAAAAACACATCATTTTTGGATGAGTTTTTCTGGCTAAAATGTTTTAACAAAGGGCCTGACGTACTGAAGTAAGTCTAAGGGATGGAGTAAAAATGCACAGCTGGGCTGGAGGAACTACAGGAGCCAGCACAAGGATCAGCTTAAGCTGCCTGGGCTGCAGTCTGAAAGCATGCTCTGGAAGAGGAATGAAAAGAAAGTCATGGCTGTCACAGATTTGCTTTATGACTGGGTTACTTTCAAGTTAATCACACACAACCACAAGTACAGTTTACACGGGCCAGGGGGGGAACCCAGATAAGAACAGTAGAAAGTAGCATGCCAGAATAAGTAGGTATCAAAACCAAGATATCTTGTTCAATATTTAACTTCCAAGAAATAGCTATTAAAGTATGTCTCAGAGAACAGCTGGGTAAAAAAAACCCCAGAACCTACTGACTCGCTGCCAGTCAAAATAGTCACATTCCTTCTTATTCCCTGCTTCCTCAATGCACTCCTGTTGCTCCCATTGCAGCAGGGTTCTGGTGTTCATCTGACCCCTTAGTGAGTTGGTTTTACTCACTAATTTGGCAAAAAGCTAACTTGACAAATCAGCAAATAGTTCTCCACTTGCTAAGCCAGCAGAATCAACTCGGAGGACCAGAAGCACATCAGGCCAGTTCAAGGGGAAAGAAGCCACAGGACTTTCTCGTTAACCAGTAGAGACCATTACACAGGCTGAGGTATCCTGGGTAACCAGTCTCACCGGCTGAGCTGCGAGCTCCCCGTAGCACCCCATCGCTGGCTGCTTCTGCACCATCAACAAGCAAAGGATTGGGGACAGGTAAATGACACTCAGGACAGGAGCACCCATTTCAGGCCCTAAAATGCTGAGCAACAGTTTTCACTCTTTTCTTTTGTTCCACTGTATGATTATGCCCCATTATTTCTTGTATTTGAAATGTAAATTACTTGGGGGTCTTTTTTTTCGGATGGCACTCACAGCTATGGGATCTTGGTCTACATAGGTCAGTTTATTAAACTCCGCAGCAACTTGGAATCAGCAAAAATAGTTAAGCAACATCCAAGCAAACTGTATTTACATTCTAACGTAACACTGAACCAAATACACATCAGGTTTAAGGCTAGCAGTTGAAATACTTCCAAACTGAAACAGCATTTGCAAAAAAATCCAAACCTTCAACCCACATACCTTCACTTTTGTCACCCTGGCTAAATTCAGCATGAGGAAACACTTTGTGTAAAACCTCAAGAAGGTTAGTGAAGGTACGTTCCAACAGTGGTCTGATCACAGGAGATAATGCGTGTCCTGAAGATGTCACAGCACGTTGGGAAGCAGGCACAATATTCTGCATTGCATGGTAAAAATCCTGTGCGCTGAGAACTACCGAAGAAACGTCAAGCTGTAGTTTCTGACTGCTCACATAAATCTGGGGATAGCGTCGTCTCAGGGCAATCAAGGCAGCCTCAGTGCAAAGTGCTTTTATGTCAGCTCCACAGTACCCTAGTGCACACAAAAACAAAAATATCTTCCATGAAATAGCATTGCTGTGCTACACGTATTTCAAACATGCCTAAAACGATTAGTAATACTTATTTGTCGAAGTCCAGAAAGAATCTACCGAAAGGTACCAGGTCATAATCCAGTGACAGTGTTGTGTACCGAGAAATTATGTACAGGTATATTGAAATATAGGAAGAAATGAATTCCTCATTGAGGTTAAAATTACCTACATTTTCACTATACAGTGTAATATATAGTGTATTTTCAGCCCAGAGTTATAAGTCTGTCATCGCTCTTTCTTTTTCCTTAATATTGTCTGAAGCATGTGTGCAATTCTAATAGGATAGCCCACCTCCTCCTTTTTTTACTTTAATATCTCTACACAAATATATTTTTTAATAGCAAAGTGATTTGTTATACTGGATGAACATCAACGACTTTAAACTTTTACAGACTGAGAAAATGAGTAGTATAAAGAAAAATGTTTCATGAGTAGAATATGGAAGAGATGAAACCTCTTGTTAAAAAAGCATATTGTGGACTCTTAGAAAAACATGAACTTTTACTGTCAAGAAAAATGCTTCAGACTTTTTAGAGTTTAACAATTTTACTAATATAATCGAACAAGTAGAACAACTATTAAAAAGCACTTGAATTTTAATTCACATCAGCTTTTAAATATCTACAGGTGGCTACCTATAATTGCTTAATCATCATTACTGAAAAATACAGATCCGATAATTATGAAATACTGAGAGACTTAATACCTCTGTGTCTTTTGCAGTACTAATGGTTTGGGAGTTTTCCCCAGAGCTAGAAATTAGATTTCAAATTTTTCCGTATCTCTCAGCAAGAGACATTAACATGCCACTGGATTTTGCAGCACCATAGCTCCATCTTTCAAAAAACATAAAACATTATTCCAGTAGGAAAACTCTTCTAGGGAATTATAGTCACTACCGGAAAATGTGCTGCACTGAGGTATCTCCACGTAAAAGTTCATGGTCTTGCAATAAAGTGTTTATAAAAGCTAATTAATCAATTCTTTAGTAAATTATTCTCAATCAATCTTTTTTTTTAACTAGACTTCCTCCTCCCTGCCAGGTCTTACACCTTTTTACACTTTTTCTATGCTATTTTTGTATTGGTCTTTTAGCAGCACCAAGTCCCAAAACTGAAGCCTGCCTCGTTTCTCTCTTTATCCTCTGATGTTCTTTCAGTGCTGCTGCCACACATATTTTCACAAGATCCATACAGCAACAAGCAACAAAGCTGATTCCATCGACAGTGTTGAAAAATAAAAAAAGGAAACAATTAATACAGAAGATTTCATTTCCAACCCCATCTTTCAGATATATAAATTTGGTGGACAATAATAAGAGATACAAACTTTTCAGCTATAAAGAGGACTTAAATTGACTGAGACTTCAAATTCCACCAAAGTTTCTCCTATCTACTTGAAAATAATTTTTAAAAAGCAAAACAAAACCCAGATGGAAGATCACCATAAATATCAGACTCCTTCTGCAACTTTTAAACTGAGCTTTCCATTTTTATAAAAAGGTTAGTACAATAATAGTGTAAACTCCACAAGCACATGCTGTGACCGTTACCTAAAAAGTATGTAGCAATTCACATTCACAAGTTACCTTGAAATAAATACACGTGACATTTGAAATATGTTCAAATACATCCACTATATTAGTCAGTAGACAATTAAGCATTTTCGGCACTAAGGTGTTTCGGTTGTTTGGTTGGTTTTTTAACTAATCCCCCTCATGAAATCAAAACCACGCAGGCACACTCCATCACTCGTGTGAACCCTTTAGACAGCAGCTAGAGGTGCAACAGAGAAATCAAAATCAAGGTTTTTCCTCTAAATTCTGCTTCATTCTTTCAATATCAGGTATCACATTCACATTTAAATTGGACCACTCATCTAATAAGCATACTGGATTAAACAAAAAACTCGGGGGGGGCAGCACTAAACCGAAGCTTAAATGAAAAGATGTGCTAGAGATATATAGCAACCTGAATGCCTGTCACCTTAAAACTAGTTTAGTGTCTTCGTGACAAAAGATTCAGCAGCTCAGAAGCTATATATCCTTTCCAATTTTTCTATTAATAAATGCTGTAATACCACTTTCTAACAGTCATTTTAATCACCGCTTGCACATCTCCAAAGAATTGCAAAATTAGGAAATAATAGCCTGTAGCCATTTTTAAAATTATATTCTCAGGTGATCAGATACACAATTAGTCTCCATTTCTACTTTTCATTTCTCAGGAGCGATTATACATTTGAAGAGTAATAATTGGTGTCTCTTTTTGAGGGACTCTCTTGTGCATACTGTACATCCATTTCAGTGACAGGAAAACTGCAAAAAATCCTGTATCTTGTGGAACATTAAAGAGCTTTTTATTTACTAAGAAGTAAATGCACACTGATTAAGAGGAAGAAAAACAAGAGTATTGTCAAAGCAAAATAAAATGTATCATGCCAACAGTAAATAGCTTGAATTTATGTTTGCCCAAATTGACACTATAACATAGAACCAAGGTTCAGTGCATTTGCTTCCATTTTTGAAGCATCTCACAAAGGATGTTCAACTTGGCAGGCAGAACGTGCTGGAACACTTTAACTTAGCACGGAACAGGCATTCTTGTCAAGCAGCCCATTTTGTTCTACCCATCACGACTGCACTCTGCTAAACGTTTGTGAAGGATAACTTTTAAAGAGCAGGACCGCAAACAAGCAGGTTCCCACGTAGGTTTTTGAAGAACGCATTTTGATCACTGACATTTTAAAGTCATACTCCTCCACTTCTACTGTGCAGAAATTATGTCCTCTCTAAAATTCCTTCTGCGTCATATTCCCCAAAAATCTGCAACAGCTACTGAGCTAGGTCAAACATTCGGGTGAACAATCTTGACCACTTCTTACAATTTACATCACATAACTCCCTACAATTCCTAAAATGAACTGCAGGGAAAGCAAGTTAGCAAACAACTCAGCACGATGACAGAAGTGAAAAATAAGTATTATGGTTGTTTTTTTTAAATTGTGACAAACATGAACACTAATGCCAAAACTTCCCCCTCCATCATTACATTATGATGGGAGAAAAAAACCCCAAGATATTATTTTGCCACAAAATGCTCCTGCAACAATAAGCACAGAATATTTTTAACAAATGTCTTGAGAATGACTGTTTGCTTCTCTTATAATTCTATTTAACATTACTTCAATAACCCTTATTACATTGTAAAAAGAGTCAACTGCAAGATGACAGATGGAGGAATTCACACTTTTTCGGTTGCTAATGTGTTTTGTTTCCTACAAGACTTTGAGTTAAAACACAACAGTCTCTCTACCTACAGAAAGGTATCGTTCAGAACAATGAAGTAAGCACAAGAGGTAAGAAAAGACGTATAAAATTCAGGATAGCTAGGGCCCATCTCCAGTACACACTTCTATGGAGGAAAAAACATAATACTTGAGTTTATTGAAGGTACTAATAAGACAGCAGTGTGTGGTCTTCTAAGCAGCTCCATCCTCTCCCCAAGCTGCTTCCCTTTGTCTCACACACATTGCAGTTGTGCGGCCACATTCAGTGACGTGGGTTCTTTTAATTCTCACATACATAGAAATCTCCTAAAAGGTATGTAAATCCCTAACACCTGGGACAAAAATCAACCCTCAGGAAATAACCTATTTTTTGCAAGTCCTGGGGCTTTCTCCTTCTAATTTCTTTATAATTACACCCCTGGATCTTAAAAAAAAAAAAAATAATTCTGAGTTGCGTATACACCTGCTTCCCTAAAGTCATTTACTTTGGTAGTATTTCAGCAGTTTTCTTCATTAGGATCCAGGCGCTTGTAGTTAAGCGTTGCCAAGTTTGCTGAACTGGAGAGAGGTATAAACCATGTTGTGCAAAAAGCCTGTTGAGTCCAGACAACTTTACTTGGGGAACAGAGGTTGTTGTTTTTTTGGGGGGGTTGGTTTTTTTTTAAAGAAACAAGAGGAAATAGCAGAGCAGTATATACTGTATCAATGTGACAAGTGCACCAATGAGTCAGATTTGCAAAGGTCACAAAGAATCTGGAAAGGCTGTTTAAATAATTAGTTGCGGCAGATTTCACCTAGAGAAACGATGAGGCAATCGCAAGACGAGGAAGATAAACATGTCTTACTTCAGCTGTTTTAAAAAGTCCTTGTAATACAAAAGGTTTTAATCTTGGATGAATGGAAACATTTAAATTCCAAGATACAGAATGGAGACAATCAAGTGCACAGTAGTTGGACAGTAGGAAAGCCACAGAAAACAGAAAAGGGTGTTTCTTTTTGTTAGCTGACTTTTCCACAGAACTGACAGGCTTTACTGGGCACAAAGGACATCTTCCAATCAAACCTACAAATGTCTTTCCCTATGGCTTTGAAATTTTAAAACACATAATTGTGTTCTCAACACAAAAACATGGTGAATTTTCAAACAACTGGGTTTTATCCCATCTATTCCCCTCTCTCCCACTAAGTAGCACCAACGTCTTTGCACAACTCAAGCAGAATTTACATGAAATGGGTTTGGCACATGCTGTCTTATACCCGGCAAAGCTTAAACTGGAGTTTACTGGAGAGTTATGTTTCCTCCTCACCAGAAGATGTTGAGGTCTTTGTGCATCAAAAGCGGAGGGATGCTGCTTCGATGATAGATGTCCCTGTGGATGAAGAGGATAATTCGGATGTACTGTAGCTGACTGAATGGACTGATGTTCAATTTAAAGTTCTTATTTCTCTGATGATGGATTCCAATGCACAGATATTTGAGACTGTCCTTTTTCTGAGAACTTCAGTGCTTGTCCAAGCAGATGACTGACACAGAGGATGCATCTTTGCACGACAAATTGTTGAGAAGAGATTGTGGTGTGTGTTTTAGGGTCATTTCCTCTGTTAAATTCACTATAAAATATTTGAGTTTATTTCTGATTAGTTTTTAAGCAGCAGGTTTATCTTGAACAACCATTCTCCATTCAGTACAGCAGGTCTTTGGGTGCTCCAAAGGTATATTTAATGTACTCATGGTGTGGTGCTTTTTTTTTGTCCCCTGCCTATATCTACACTTTGGGGTTGTTCTGTGCTGACAATCTCGAAAAAAATTCATCTTTAGAAAGGCTGGTTAGTTTGTTGGAGTTCTGCCAGAGGAGAGCATGCCAGTCAGTAAAAATGAAAAAAAAAAAAAAAAACCCAAAAAAACCACCCAAAACCAAGTACTGATCTTTTTTTCCCTCCACGTGTAGACAGAGAAAAACCCCAAGTCTTCCTATCTCTTCTGTAAAATACTAATTTAATGCGAAATCTACCTAAAGACTCCAATTCCCACTTCATTTTGCTTCTCTTTGAGGGTACGCATCCTATATAAGGGTAGCGATGTTACAGAAAGGAAACATGATTGTATTTTCAAACGGCTGCTAGCTACTCATTTCACGTTTTAGTAAGACAGAAGCGTATTTTGTTATTACAAAAAAAAAAAGAATTTTGTTGAAAGTACAGAAGTTTAGAAAGGTAAAAATAATAAAATATCCTGATACATTTAACATACTTTCAGAATTTTAGACAGAAGAGAAAGCACCTATAGTGAAAGTACTAACACCGTAACACTCACCAACACATTTTTCAGCTAGTTCTCCTAAGAAAGGATCTGACAATTTGGGGTTCCAATCCCTGGTATGAATTTGTAAAATGTGCTTTCGTGCCTGATTTAAAAGAAGAAAAAAAAAAAAAAAAGGTCAAAATTAGCAAGCCAAAGCCATATCCTAATATTTTAGACAAAAAGATTATTTATTCATGTGAGTATAAAGTTATTCTACCTGTCTTTAACATGTCACTGAGACGCATTAAAGGAGAACATATTACTCAAAAGTCTCTCAAGAGCAAAGATTTTCCATTCTTTTTTAATTTCCTATATAAGCAGTAATTTTTTCAGTATACCAGTTACACACTTTAATTGCTGTTTAATCAACAACATTATTATACAGGAACTGATCAAAACCAATTTTCTAGTAGGAATTATCATAATTTTATAATTTAATTTTTAATTGCTGCACCTATGATTAACAGCTTCTACTGTCAAATGCCTCACCAAATAATTTATTGCTGAGTAGCACAGTATATACACATGAATTCCAAAACTATTTTATTTTAAAATTCCATAGAGTCCAAATAAATCTATCAATATGCAAAGTAAATTTAATTTTAAGTATAAATTCATGAAATATTATGGCTGAGTTTATAGAAGTCTAGCACAAGCAACCGAAATGTTCCTGTTGGCATTGTAATAATGTCTGGCTTTGCATGTACAATTTTTAGCGGTCTACAGGATAATAAAGCTGTTTCTCTACCACAACTTCCAAAACCCCAACAGTTATGGCTCATTATACAAATCTATACAAAACCAGAGTTTTTAGATAAGCAATTCAGTTTAATGCTAACAATCTACCTCTCTGTTTATATTCTAAAGATTTGAAGTTCAATACAACTTTATATATACCATCGGTTTGTTTTTACTAAAAATGTCTTCCTAAAATTAAAACATTCTTACACGTAAGAATGCATGGTGTTATTTTCATAAGCTTGGTTGTCAGGCATTCAAATGTTTAATATACTAGAAACCTTTATTAAAAAAATCTCCTTTGTAAGTTTTACCTTTTGATCAGGCAAGTTGAAAAGAAATTCCCTGTCAAAGCGACCAGGTCTCCTGAGTGCAGGATCTATAGAATCCAGTCTGTTTGTAGCACCAATTACAACTATTTCACCTCTATTATCCAGTCCATCCATGAGGGCAAGAAGAGTAGACACTATAGAGCTAAAAGAGTTTTCAAAAAAAGAATGTGTAGAGAACACTGCAAGAATTTTTACTTTTGCAATGGCAACATTCACAATTTCAAAGGGGAAAAAAAAAGCGAAGTTAAAAAAAAAACATGGCATAACTGTTTGAAGTGTCAAAGCAAAAAGGACCCTTTTGATCTAATCTGTATTATACTTAATATTATGACTCCAGTAAGGATTACATCAAATTCAAACTTACTCCTTTAAGAGTTTTGGAGAATGTGAGCTCAGGAAGCCATTTATTGCAGCTCTGAAAAGTTCTCTTCCATTACCAGTGTGCGCATCATCCCATTTAGAGCAACTGTAGCACCAGGCAGAAGGTGCATCAAGACAAAGCCACATGTTCCCATAACCTCCTAGTCTGCTGGCCCTAAAATTTCCCTCCAGTCCCCCCCAGCTGAGTGGAGGGAGAGATACACACAAATGCCATCACGTATTAAACCAAAGTGCATTGCCACAAAAAGTGCAGCAAACCTGAGATTGAAGGCAGCCAGGAAAAATTTCAGCCAGCAGTAAACTGTTGTAAAAACGTGTTTTAAAAAAACCACACAACAGCAACTCAGGTAAGTTTGCACATCACTCCATCCAGAATTAAAAGGATAGGGGTGTCCAGTTCATTAGAGAACATTACAATCATTTCAGAATAATTTTTTTTCCAACTTATTCTATTGGGCTGGTATCAGACCATCTGTTTACAGTACAAAACCAGCAACCAAAAGAAAGGCTGTGGAAATCTTGACGTTAATAACGTGGCTGAAGAGTGACCTCCACTACAATTCGATTCCCAGCAAATTACAGTCTGAAGAACTGAAAAGATGACTTTCGACACCAAAAAATCTCAACAATCTCTCCTTTCTAGAGTAAGTGGGCTTAAAGCAAAAGTAAAAACCTTTCTTGGGAACTAAGTAAAATTACACCTTAAGAGTTTACCAAGATAATGTAGAATGTACCAAGGTAACGGTAGCATATGAGAAACATTACCTGTGAATCTGATCTTGCCTACTAGAACGAACTGGAGCCAAGCCATCTATTTCATCAAAAAAGATTATAGAGGGTCTCATCAAGTATGCCTGGTATGCAAAACAAAACATGGAATTCCCTGTTAATTCATAATTTCTCCGTCAACATTGAAAACAGTTGGTTTTTATTACAAAGTGTCAACATGCAAATCTAGCACATATATTGAGACACCTTAACAAAGTGTACAGTCTGAAAACAAAACTGCATTGTCAACTACAGTAGTTTCAGATAAAGCAAAAAAAGCCTGCATTCTCCTTTGGGTAAGCAAGATGGCACCAGTGTATCAGTTTTACCGTGTGTTGGAGAGATTAAAGACAAACTGAGACACTTTATACTCAGTTACAGAAAACAGTATCTTATCTGCTGATAACCTGTTTGTTTAGACGTGTGTCTGAGAACAGCTTTTGAGTAACTGCATTTCACTGCTTTATGTGACGCTCTCTCCTGTCCATCATCTTCCAAGCCAGATAAGGACACTAAAATATACACACAGCTGATGCAATCCTGCATCCTCCTCTATTTAGCAATTATCTTGAACATGCCAGTCAGACTCTAAGTCACTGATCTATACTTTTTTTTCCAATTTTCAAACTACTTTGTCTGCCTTGTTAACAGACAAGTCAAGTGACTTCTCTCAGTTTTAAGAGCAAGAAAAACTGTTGACAGCATTACCCTTTTTTTTCATCTAAATATATAATTTTGACAAATCCTACCCAATCTATGAAAATTTACAGTTATTTAGTTTCAATTGCAAATAACGTTGGCTGCCTAAAACACAAAAAACAACACATAGATAAAGTACAAGAAAAATATATATTTTCTTCTAACCTGATCAAAAAGGAGTCGAAGCTGACGTTCAGATTCACCAACCCACTTACTGAGACAGTCTGCTCCTTTCCTCATAAAGAAAGCCACCTTTTTGTCTCCTTGACTGCATTCATTAGCTAGAGCTCTAGCTACCAAGGTTTTACCTGTTCCAGGAGGACCATAGAATAAACAGCCCCTGAAGATAAATGGATCAACACAGTCACAAACTTATTTTATGTCTCCTGAAAAACTCCAAGTCAAATTTTATAATGAAGACAGGGAGCCTGGAGAAGAAAGACTTAAGTTCTAGTATTATTATTTAGGGTATTCATAAAATCTAAGTTTGTTTTATGCTTTCAAATCAATAAATCTTTGCTTTGTAGAGAACATTAATCAAAGGCATATTAAGCTTCTAAAGGATTATTTTACACTAGTTAAATATGCCCTCAAATATTAAATCTTAGGTAATAACTTGAATCACTGTTTGCTACTTCTTTGAAGAGATGTACTTCCTTTAAATGACAAAATAACCCCAAATTTTCAGTTTACTTAGATTATGTGTACCCATTTCAATCACACACCAAAATTCGTGATTAATAAATATTAAAACCAGAATATAACACTAGTGAGATTACTTCTATAAAAAAAAAATCAGCATTTATCTTGATTTACTAAAGTACTTGATAACATAATGGGGAAAAAAGGCAAGGTACTACTAAATAGAACACTTGACACTTCTTTCTTTAACCAAATTTTTTACTTTCCTACCATAAGAAAAATAAACTAGATTTTTGTAACTCTTTATCCCACTTATCACATTCTAATAGACAAGTGGGGTAGCACACATGTAAGTCTATTTGAACTGTAAACACTTCAGGGAAAGAATGAATCTCCTATGTGTTTTCAAGTGAAGCATTCTTCAGAGATTAATAAAATAAAATACAATAATAAGAGTAAATACACCTACCTTGGTGGCTGGATTTTGAATTTTTCAAATATTTCTGGATAGAGAAGAGGAAACACTACCATTTCCTTAAGCGCAAGGATATGATGGCTCAATCCCCCTATACTATCAAAACGCACCTTCGAAAAAAGGAAAACGGAAGCATATATTGTAACAGCTTTCCACAAAAGTACCTTTGCTTATTTCGTAACATATTCGAAAACAAATTACAAACAACATTGCATTTATCAACATGAGTTTCCTGAATTTTGAAAGCGTAGAAAGTCAACTCTTGGTTGCCCACCTGAGGTTTAGCTGGTTCACAAGATAACTCTGACAGGGATGCCTGGACATCTACAGAGATCCAGCCTGAGAGCATTTTTAAGCTCAGATACAGCATAACGCAAATATAGTCAACGTATTTCTAGACAATGGTTCAGCTCTAATAATAATTCAGCAGCTTCTGCACAACACACAACCATAAGCTACTGTGCATCATTGTTTCTGAATAAGCACATGGCTAGCACTGAGTTAACCAATGCAGGTGGTCAATACTTGTGTTTTCTGTGCTGCTCAGTTTATGCCAGTTTCTACTACTACAGGTAATCGCCAACTGACTGTGAACAAAGAAATACAGTTGAGCAATTGATATTTTGGTCTATTATGCTATGTATGCAGCCTGTTGATTACCTACAGGCTAAAAGCAAGTGCTTTGTAGCCCAAAGGAATAAACAGACAACAAAAAAAATCAAAAAAGATCAGTGAGCTTATTATGAATTTACTTCAACTCTAATGAGAGGCTGTGGTGAATTCTGGTTATGCAAAATTGGAGGAAGGAAAATAAAACGTTTTAACAAAACCTACCGATTTATCAACAATCATAGGGTCGACATCAGCCAAACTTGCCCCAACTTTCACACGTTCTCGCAGGATTCCACTAGCTAAGTCTTCTGCTCTAAAGTTTAAAGGCAGGCACCTGTTCAACAGCAAAAAAAACCCCACCAAATAAATATTGTTCTGTTTTGATCATTCTGCTGGAATGGGAAGAACCAAGAGATTAAAAGTCTTCTACTGTCTAAAGAGACAACCTTCCTGGATTGATATGGCAATCAAAACAAACCATTTTATTGTGGGAACTATTATTGTATATCCAGAAGTTCCTTAAATGTAAAGGTAATTTTATGCTTCCATACAGATGTTCCAATCTAGAGAACTAGGCTGGACTGACTATTTTCATTAAACACAAAAGAAACAGCATTGACGAAGAGACAAGGACACTCTCCACTGGCAGCGATAATCTGCATACATTCAGTACGGTAAGAAAAGGATTAACAGCACAAGGAAAACAAATTTTTAAAAAAATAGCTCATTAGAGTCCAAAGAAAGGAAATAAAAATATTTCTGGCAGTTCAGCCATAATTCACATCCACTTGTTCCAGCTTCTTAGTGTATACAAAGAAGCTTTAAACCCCTACACAGATACTAAGTTAGGTCAAATACACAGTTAAAAGGAAGAAGAAAGGTACCAGTAAGATACAGGTTATACTTGGAACTACACTTTTGGTAGTTGTACAACTTTGGAATTCCCCAGCTTGGGAAAAGGAATGGTGTGGCAGACAGGAAGAGACGGAAGAAGAAAGAAGAGGAAACGCTTTTTTTCCTGTTCAGTTTTCCAAATAATGTTTCTGTGGCAGCAAGTAAATTTACTGATACACCTTCTAGATCTCCCACTTTCAGGTGGAAACTGGTGAATAAATGTAAGGTCAAAAAAGTATGTGTTGGATGTGCAGAATGCACATATTATTGCACAACAGGAAGAGAGAAGACTAAGAGCTAGTATTGGGGGTACAACTGAACTAACTGGGACCAAGTAACACCAAGAATAAAAATCCATTTTAACCGACAGGAGTTGTTTGTCTTATAACCCAACTGAATCAGATATTCTTATCTTTACATCCTTTTACCACTATTGTTAATTATCTACTCATAAGACTTCAAAATCTATGTTAAAATATAACCAGCAATCTTCTTACGCTGTGTCTGCAGGCAGTCACAGGTGGAATCAAAAAGGTCTGCAGAACTGATAGGACATTATAGAACAGTTCTGCTTGTTTTCTCCTGAATAATAAAAATCAAACCTTCCTAAAGACCAAGGATGTTTTGATACCTATTTCTTGCTCTGGCCATGCTTTTAGATTTTCTTCTTTCAAAACGTTCTTCATCTGAAGAGGTTGTATCACTGCTGTGAATGGCATGCTTCTTTCTCCTATTGAAGTGGTAAAATAAACATAAAACTCAGTCCTTTTTGCAGTAGAACAGCATGTTTTGATTCTTTTATAAAAATAAAATCAAGACAGCAAATACAGTACTGTTCAGGCTTAAAATGCATGCAAATTCTGGTTTTAGTAAGTATCAAAATAATCTGGGAGGGCAACATCTTTTACTGTCACAGGGGTATCTGATTTCAACACTAACATTAGTAAAACAGTAGATGCCCATAAGATATGTCATCCTGTACGTGTTACCTCAGGAAGTATGATTGAGTAGTCAATCAATAAGCTCCTGAAGTTCATCAGACAGCTTAGGAAAGCTTCCAACCACTTTAGCCACCTCCAACACAACAGAATAATTAAGATCTCCTTACTCAAATTCATGCTTCCCTTTAAACATTCTTTGAAAAAATTCCGTACTTCCTAAAGCATATGGTCTCTTCTTATGAGGACATTAATTCTGAACAGCAAAATAGTTTTACAAAATATCTGTACAGTATTTTAAATTCTGATCTGAATCTAAGTATAAGCACTACTCAAAGTCGGCACGACTTAGCGTGACTTATTTTAGTACGACAGTAGTTCAGAAAATTGAGTATTTCAGAAATAGAGAAAAGTACATCTTCTGTAAAAAAAGGTGTTTAGTTTGGTACCAGCTTAAAAAAAGTCAGCCCTTTTTTGCACAAAAAAGTTGGCTTCTAGTAAAAATTCGTGTATTTTTAGCGAATATAGTGAGCTTCATCTTTTGTATGAACATGATAATCCACTGACTGGCAGCTTTTTGCCAAAGGATAACATAGTCAATCAGTTTTACTGTTTGATGACCAAAAATTAAATACATTTAAAAACATATCAAAGAGAATATCATGTGATTAGGAAAAATTTTTATGACAGTGTCAAGAAAGGAAAAAATGAGAGTGGAGCAATGAGCACGCTAGAACTGAGGGGATGCTTTCACACTCTTTACATCTTACTGGCAAGTACAAGTCCTAAGATTACCCAACAAAATGTCATATGCACTTTAAGACCAAAAAACAGCTCTCCAAAATTAAATGTTTTTATTTATATTACAAAGAAACTTGTGGAATCGTAAGATTCTGCTATTATTTTATTTACTTCTTGTATTTTCCCTATGCCATTAAATTGAGCAATAAGACAAGAGTCTCAGCTAAGACTAGCATTCCTTTACTTGGATTCTGTTCATGGACAGATTCATCTTTTTGAAGTTTTGAGTAAGTTTATTTTTTAAAAAATGTATTAAGCTCTGATCTCATCTATTTTGTTAAATAAAGCGTATCGACAGTTTCCAAGACAACTTGGTGTATTACAGACTTCTTTGACACAAAAGAGTCAAAAATGCTGCTTGGTAAATATTTTATTAAATTGTTGATATTACTTGATGAAATTTGTACTGGAAGAAAACAAAAAACATTACCCTGATGTGTTTATTTTTGTAGAATAGAAAGGGGATATTTTGTTAAACTGCTGCTTTGGATTTAAACACTAAATATACACCCTTACAGAAAAAGCTACGGCGTGCAATGTGCAATTCTCTTTCCAGTACTGGCAGCACACCTGTTTCCAGTCTGTTTATCACAAACCTTCTTCTGGTATTATGAGGAGCTATGAAATTCATCTTTGTATGCTGATCAGGATCTGAACTTAAGATACAATTCAAGACTGACACATATGTGTGAATGAACTGTACAACTCACTAAAGAATGTTTTGCAAATTAAAAGCTAACAGAAACGTACTGAGGGAAAGCAAACAACTGCGTACCAAAAGACTGACGTTTACCTGATATGGCTTCTTCTTGCAGGAGATCTGTGAATATCAAACAGCGTGTTTTCTCTCTTTTTTTGATGAGCTGGCACTGAGTAAGAGAAGGTACAGGTTTGTAACATCAATTACAAAAGAATAATAAACTCATTTAAATGCAGCACAAAGATGCCAGATTACTGCCTTACCAATAATGTTATCACTGGTTTCTCTGAAAGCTCAAATTAAGAAAAGAACTGGGAGGGTGGAGGAAAGTTAAACCTTTTATGCTTTATTTCACTATCACCATACTTGGCTTGATACAGTCATGGGAATTCACAATTCCATCCTCAGCCTCCTCAAATTACACAGCTATGGCTATCATGGCATAGCATGTAATTCATCCAGGGCACTAGCATTTTTAGTTTATTTGCAGGACATGAAACTCCCTACAGAAACCTCTTCACAGCTGCTAACGTGGAATGTCTTGAAATTTCTCTTAACAAATAAACCACAGCATCTCTCTATCACAGTCTTAATTTCCAAGCTGCCTTAAGATGCAGCACTGCATACACCGCTGTAACCTAAACCAAATATGCACAGAATACATTATTTTAAACAGAAGGATTAAAAGGTTCAAAATTAAGAGACACTACGCTGAATTCTGTACGGATCCCTGACAGCGTGTCCTGTGAGGAGCAGCTGAGGACTCTGGTTTGTCTAGTTTGGAGCAAAGGAGGCTGAGGGGTGACCTCATGGCTCTCTCCAGCTTCCTGAGGAGGGGACGTGGAGAGGGAGGTGCTGAGCTCTTCTCCCTGGGATCCAGCAACAGGACACAAGGGAATGGTTTAAAGCTGGATCAGGGGAGGTTCAGACTGGACATCAGGAAGCATTTCTTTACCAAGAGGGTGGTTAAACACTGGAACAGGCTTCCTAGAGAGGCGGTCGATGCCTCAAGCCTGTCTGTGTTTAAGAGGCATTTGGGCAACACCCTTAACAGCATGCTTTAACTTTTGGTCAGCCCTGAGGTGGTCAAGCAGCTGGGTGAGATGATCATCATAGATCCCTTCCAACTGAAATAGTCTGTTCTAAATTTCTCATCTGGGCAAAATGTGGTAACAGCTGCTATGCAATTTATGAATTACAGTTATGAATTAGGATTACCACTCAAGAAGAGAAGCAGTAACTATTTTTTATATGGAACTACCTAATTTATTAGACTGCTTTCTGAATTCAACTTCTGTTAACTATTTCTTGACCTAAACCCCACCCACCTCCAACCCTGAGCCCAACACATGGCAGTACTTGCAAAGTTCAATGAGGCAGCACGCACTAGCAACGCCACTACCATTGACAAACTCATACATTGTGTCTCAATAGCCCTATTCACGTGGTGAACAGAAGCAGAGGCAAGATGGAAGTCACCGAGTGCTCCCTGGGAACTCTGTCAGGGATGAGTAGTCATCAACCAACTTTTCCCTTCCCACACCCATGTTATTCTTGCAGGTCAGCAGAGCAGAACTGCATGGGCACTGCCTAGTTCCTCACCTATTGGAGGGGCCTGGTATCTTTCAACAGTTTTTCTCTGTCTGAGATTATACGGCCGATCATTTTCTTCTCCCTCGGCTTCTTCTACTTCTATATCTCCATCTTCTTCCTGAGACTCTGTCAGGGGAGAAAAAATATTTTCAGAACACTTATACTTGATGCCAGAGCTATCTTCATCCTAAAAATTATCATTTTAACATACACTGAGAATTATTCCCGTCTTATTAATTTACACTAATTGGCAAATCACTAGAAATTTGAAGACCAAGATAAATCTACAGCACATTGTTAAACTTCCTTCTAGTTTCCCACAGGTGGTTCTGGAAAAGCAAAAGAAAGAGAAATAAATGTAGTCAAATTAGTTTTAGTTGTAAAGTACTTCAAATATCAGTTCTAAAGTATCTTCTTCCTTCAATAATTATACTTCAAATTAAGAATAATGCCCCTCTTCTCTTTTCCCATAGGAGCCTCAGAAAATCAAATATTTCAAAGTATGAAAATAAATACAATTTTATGATTCACAAAATCATTTCTGCACAAAGCAAATGAACACACTGTATAAAAGTACCACCTAGGTCCATCTGTTAAGAGGATCAGAATTTCCATCCATGGATCTCAGAATTAATCCTGCATTCTTATTAATTGGGACAGACCATACCTCTTACAGCAGTTTCAGTTCAAAATTGAGACACGCTACGCCGAACCCTGTATGGATCCCTTAAATTTGAGTCTGATTTCTCAAGGAAGCCAACATGCTGTCCATCATGCCATCAAAGTTAGCCATAATCCCTTCTTTCTCAGTCATTTTTGAACCCACTGGCCAGTTTCATTCAAATTTTTAAAAGAAGGTAGAATTTCAAATAGTTATATGCCTTCTAAAATTCAGTGGATGGACAGGAAACAGAGACTTTAATTAGTACCTTCCCCAGAGGAAGGATGCAGAACTGACTATTACACATTCCTTCTGGTAACTGACACCTAGCATGTAAGAAATAGCGAGTCAGTTACAACATGCATAGTTGTAGACTAATATGCATCACATCCTGGCTTCCACCAAAGGATTGTTACAGGGAATATAAGGAAAGCTCCAATTACTTAGTGTTATGGAAAACAGGAGCAAGGGAACATAGTATACAAACATTTAGAAACCAGGCTTTGGTCTGCTACTTTCAGATAAACTTGTTTTCGTTTAAAGAAAACAAGAGATCCCTAAAACTTCTCCTTCTAAAGAGGAGGAATCCTTCAATGTGTACTTATTTGCAATAGTCTTGTTAATTGATCTATTTAATCCAAAATCAAATCCAAAACCAAACTACTTTCTGTAGTGCAATCTTATGTTGGTAAGCGCTTTGTTTTATAAGTATTTCAGACAAACTCTTACAATTCTTTACAACCCATACCTTCTTCTTCCCCTTCTGTGGACACTTCATGATGGTTCTGAATCCCATAGCTATTTCTCCTCAGTGATTTCCTTCTTCTTTTCACTCGAGAATACATATCCATGTTTTCCTGGAATAAAATTCACATACACTCCCATCAGTACTGTCAGCCCATGTCCCTCACAGTGTTACCCCACAGTAATACTCCACTCTAGCCCCCAAGTCTTTTTCCAACAGGTAGACTACAGGTCTTCCAACAAGTTTTTTCCATCTGTAGGTAGACTACAAAGGCAGTCTCATTTAATATATGGTAAAGTAAGTCTCTGATAGTACCTAGTCCATCCAATACATAACTAACGTCAGTGTCAAGCTATTTTAGGGAACAAAGCAGGTAACAGTCCCTGGTCCCGTTTTCAGACTAACAGAGTGTGCTTCAAACCAAAGGAGAACCACCACAGTACATCATGAGAGTACGGCAGACAATAAAGAAAACACGATTTAGTACAAATCCATGAATTTTGTTCTGAATTTGAATTTATCACGTTTTTTAATCTTACCCACTGAACAGGATCTGAAGCCTTTTGACACAGCTACAGATAAATGTATGGAGATTGCAAAACCAAACACATTCTCCCTTGATACTACTTTTATCTAAGACCTGAGACACTCTGCACTTACAAATTCTGTATCTGTCCACATCCGTAGCCGTTCTACTTCCCCAGACCGTCTATTTCTCCTGATGTTAATATTATCCATTTCCTGTAGGACAGCTTCAGCAGTACTAAAATATATGCAACGTTTAACACAAAAAAAAAATCAGTATTGAAAGAGTAGGCATGCAGAACTTTTTACATAGCATCCAACAACTTAACATATCTAATTCTACGGCCTGTTATGGCTATTCCAGAGTCTACAAGTCAACTGAATATACAAATGAATTAAAATCTGAACATTTTAGGATAGCTACTTGAATCTATCAATTAACTACAGAACCAACCACAATAAAGGAAACTGAAAGATGAACCTACAGAATATAAACTAAGGAACATGCAAAAGAAGAAATGCTGATGCTATTGAAATTTGGGGTTCAAATTAGGCTGTAGCATTTTAAAAAAACATTTTAAAAAAACTTTTTTCTCAGTGTAAATTGTAGCTTATAAATTTGTAATTGCTTAGATGTTAGGTGTCAGATAAGATTAAATTTGCAGAATAAGAAAGCAAAGCTTTTAACCTACATAACTATAATATTAGGAAAGCAATTAATGCCTCCACCCCATAAGCTTTACAGCTTCTGACCCTGGCCTCAGAAAGACAGTAATACACAAAGGATTATTTTTTTTCAAATGTTAAATCTGTAACACCTACAATTTCATCATCCATTATTTGACCTCACTACTTTACCATTTCTCATCTACTATTTAATTAGTCTACATTTTCATTATCTAAAGCATTTGTAGACAACTGTCAATACAATGGCGGTATATAAATAACAATCTTGGCCAAGATGCTTCATTGCTAAGGCAGAAAACAACAGTATTAGCCAGGTCAAGTCAATTATTTGGCCACCTGTCCTGCACACCAAGTTACTGCTCTCCATTGTGATTATGGTAGATTCCAACCGGAATCCTACTATAATTGTATAATAATTGTAAGAAGGCAGAAACTTTCACTTTCTTTCTTTCAAGCTGTCTAAAAGTAAATCTAAAGGGTGAAATCCTGCCTGGAAAGAAGTCAATGGAAGTTCTGGTGACAGAAGTCAATAAAGTCAAGATTTCATTATGAGCGCCCCTCTCAATTTTGAACAATTTTTATAAAATATCCATGATGTGTGATATAACCACTTCAAGTAAAATCATGCTATATTTTGCTATCAAAGAAAATAGCGTTGGAGGGGACCTGCAAAAGTCCACCTGCTCTGCCAGGCAAGAACAAACTACACAATACCTCAATCATTCCTGACAGACATTTGTCTAACCTGCTCTTAAAAAACTTCCAATGATTATGGGACACACTGTTATCAGTATAAGTTCATATATAGACTTCAGTACCATGATCTTATCAAATTACAATCTTCATGGTAGACTTTTTCCTATTGTTGATGAGGAGAGGGAGATTCAACTGCAACTAGAAAAATAAATGTAACTCAATATAAATTTGTAAACTGATACCAAGTAGTTACTGAGTAAATTGAAAAAGAAAATTAAATTAATAAATGATTCAATAGAATACATTTAGCAATAAATATCATACTTGGCAATTAAATGCTTACGTTTCAATAATTTTCCAAGCACTAGAGCAAGCAGTCTCTCACAGATGTAACTATTAAAACCCATTTCACAGGTGGGAAAAGTGACCTGCCCAGGGCCACACAGAAATAATATTTCAAGAAAGGCATTTCTGGCTCCCATTCTGTGCTCAGACCAGACCATGCCTCCCTCTCTGACCTACTTTGTCTGCACAGTAAATGCAAAAAAGTGACACCCACCCTATGTGAATTACTAACAAATGGTTAAAAAACAAAACAAAACAAAAAAAAAAAAGAAAAGCAAGCTACAAACTTTTGATATTTTATGATCAAAATCATACAAGCAAAATCTAGAAAGCTTTCAAGTCACTAATCACCAATTTACACCACATTTAGGGTATCACTACATAAACAGGTTACTACGAAACAAACTAGAGTGTGGATTTACAGCATGTCAGCCGCTCTGCAATAACCGCCAACATACACAGGTTTATCCAGGTGTAAACACAGAGGAGCTTACTCCAGGTTGGAAGTCTGGTAGGTTGGTTTGCATTTACAGCATGGATAACACAGGCAGTTACAGCACAGGACCCAGCCTGTAACTCAAACCACAGTCTAGCTTGCTTCAACGCTAATACATTCCCACGGTAAAACACACAGATGGCACTGGAAGACAGGGTTTTCTAAACTTCTTAAAAAAATCATTAAGATGCTTTGTGAATTCGACTGAAGTACCCCCACATACCTGTTTACTAGCTGATCAAACAATAAACTCTGATTCAAAGTTTCAAATCTGTTTTTCCTGGACCGACAACTTTTTCTGACTTCTATATCTCCGTTTATGCAAGCATGGTCCCCATCTCCCTTTTTTTCCCCTCGAAGGGGATGGCTTTTGAGAGCTAAGAGAAATTCGTATTACTACTTCAAAATGCAGGAAAAAACATTTTCACAAACAAGAATTAATAAGAGAATACTTAGCAAGGACAATAAACCAAAAGTTATGGAGCACAGGATGAACACCCTTACATTCACTAAAGAAATATATTTTTTAAATTCCTATCAGAGTTGTTTTACAAGCTATTTCTTCAGACTCAAGCTTGTTTCGTTATATAATCTTATTTCATGATGAAAATTTGGCATTCAAATATCCAGTATTTTTAAGTTAACATCAATACTAAAATGCACATTTGTCCCACAGTTTCAATTCTTAGTCTTTCAAATACAGTATCGAAAGGTCAGATGTAACATATTGATTTTACAAGCAAATATATATCAGCTACTCTGTACAGTACCAAACAAAAAGAGATGCCCACTGCTGATCGTTCCTTAGGCACCACAATAAATAACAAAAACACCAAATATGCTTAATGGATTAACACTTACAGAGAGTCAACACGGAGCTAAATGAGACAGAACTGATGAAAAAGGGATACAAAAGACAAAGCGGTTACAGCTGAAATATGCAATGAGATGGCAAGTTTGTAAGGTACAAGAATATAGGAAAATTGTTCAAAGTAGCAGGAGCTGCAGACAAGGCAGGTCTCTCTAAAGCAACAGTGGAGTTAACTAATGTTAAGAACCATAGAAGGCCAAATTTTAGATGAGCAAAGAGAGTAAGTAAAGAGACCAGCTGGGAGAGGAAGGCTAAAATTAGTTCATAACAGTAAATTTAGGAATTAAGGAAAACATCAAGATCATGGACAAGAGGTCTGAATTGAGAAGAGAAATGGACTTTCATCTAAGAATGTTCCCCACGTCCACAGAGAGCATCCAAGATGTTGATAGAAGAAAACTGAGCCAAAACAGTAATTTTTCTGTTCAAAATGGTCAGAGCAATCAGTAAAATTGTTAAAAATATATGCAACTGAAAATCACTGACATAAAATTGTTAAATGTAAAAGTAGATACAAAAGATCCGCTGTAATACACTTACATAAGCTACGTCCATTTGGTAGTGTAGCACCAGGCTGAGAAGTTAACCTAGGAAACAATGATATTAGACACACAAATAATCTGAACGCTCCTTAGCCAAGCAAAAGTTACACAATGAAAATAGAACTTTAAACATAGAACATATGTGCAAATCTGAAAAACATACATGCAATGTACACATGGTACATTCTGACTTCAAAACCTCTGTGACACGTCACCTCTGCAGAGTCTGCTTCATGCCCAACACTGGAATGAGGACAAAACTGCCAAATACTAATTACAAGAATCCCCCCAATTATCTAAACATCTCTTATTAATCCCTCCAACGTTCCTTCATGCCATTTCCTACTAGTAACTCTCCCCTTAAGTTTCAGAACAGGATCTTGATACAGCTCTTCAAAGGCAATTATCATTCAAACACTTTGGATACACAAGTAGAAGGATAAAAAGCTGTTTCGTACTCATAGGAAAAGAATTTAACAAGATTACCAACCAACTCAAGTGAATGGGATTAATTTATGCTGGGTGTACTTAACATCAGTAAAAAATATTTTCATTTTCTCTATCAATACGATATTTTTAATTTCTTTTTAGATTAACTTTGAGGAAAATTAACTCCTACTACTTCACAGTCTAAGACAAAAACATATTCCAGTTTTCTGCAATTTTATTGTGTAAGCAATTGTTCCTTAATACCTTTAAGGAACTGAAAATATTCTTATTTATTAGACATGATTTTACTAACGGATAATTCAGAGTAGAGTACAAATGAATGAAAACTCTACAACCGCTGTCAGACTGTTAGAAGTAATTTGTTAACATTGCTATGCAAAAAGTGAAATAAATCAGGCAAAAGGAAAAAAAATTTTTTTTTTATCTCTCTTCCACCCTCAGAAACAGCAAGTACTTTACAGACAAGTGAAGTGTATATTCTGCACACCAGTACTGGACAGGGAGGAACTTCTTGTTCTCAAACTAGATAACTAAAATGTATTTGATGGGAAAGAGAAAAAGGAGGGGAAATCTTAATAATACCAAATGCAATCTGAGCTTGGACGTGGCCAAAAGTTCAACAGACTACAAAGAGTTCAATTCAGAGGCACAGAAGATGTGGGCTTTGCTATAATTTTCCTAACAAATGTATAACGAATCCTTACAAAACAAAGATAACCAAAGGATTTTTGCAAGGATTGGATACCAACATAGAAAACCGCATTTACAAAAATCATGTCCACATCCAACTTTCCAGTAACATTTTTCTGGTCAGACATCCTAAGTATTTTAGAAACCACAACTGAAGAAGCGAAATTCGATTATAATAATGGTTAAGCAAGAAAACTTTTGGGAAAAGTCTTTGCAACTCAAGATCACTATTGGGCCCGGCAATGTGGATTTTGGCAGAAAACAGCAAAAAAACCTCAAGGTGCAAAGACATGTCACAGTGGGTTCTACGTGAGTAACAACATCAGTTTCAGTATCCTGGCCAAATTTCATTTGACACAATGATCTAAATTCTCCCAGCCACATTAAATATTTTTTTTACCTCTTAGCATTTCTAACAGGTACAGTACAAGGCTACACTTGTAAACAAAAGAAATAGAAGGTGCATTGAGTTTCAATACATTCCCAGATGGCTATGGTACTTAATATGCTATATTTTATTTGTTCTGTTTTAAAAGGGAAAACCAAACAATAGAGAGATCTATTTTAAGATTTACATGCTTTTTAAATATACTTCATCCTAGCAGACAACACTCCAGTAGTCAATTATAGTCATTCTTACATACAAAGCATTGCAAAAATGATTTTGATTTGTACATAAATACGAAATAAGTATCTAACAAAAGGATCAGTACTAACTGAAAGTTCATGTCCCTGGAACATACTGTCTACACTGTCTCATAATTACTTGTAACCATGTGAAGAACCTTTTGAACACAAGAACACTGCGTCAAATATTATTTATCAGAGTTATAAAAATAAATTACTTCTCTTTCAAGATATAAAAATGTGGTAGGATTGAGGCTATATTTAATAAAAGACAGTAATTTACTTGAGCCCTTATAACCAATCAGGGAAGAGAGGCTGAAAACAACGATGGAAAGAAACTCGACCGTTATCCATTCCTTCAAGATGATAATACTGATTTCCTAATTAAAATGTTATGTCTCCTTATAGCTTGAGTACCTAAAAATCCCAATTAAGTCACTAAATGTGGATGTATCAAGATTCTAGAATTCAGACTGCATCTCAAATAAAATTACTTTCCAGTTTTGCACAAATTTGCATAGAAAGGAAACACAGAGATAAGAGGACTGATGTAACCCACGTTCCTGGAGTCTTAAACTAAAAGAAAACTGTATGAAAATAACACACTTCAAAAATACACTCTTAAAGCATGAGCTACAGCTCACTGCAGAAATAGCGTAAGCGAGTTCGCAACACAGGAAAAATTGGTATGACTTGATTTTTCTCTTGGCACCAAGTTACCTGGACTGTCCAGTTGAGATGCTCCATTCCTCTCGCTGCCCAGTACTGCGTGATTTTGATTTGTCTTTGCACACAGGATCAGCATGTTTTGAGGTACGTTTGGCGGGAGGAGATATGTGGCTATCACTCAAACTAGCATCACTACCTTCATCTTTCTGAAAAGAAAAAAGCATCAGACCATACTTAATTGGCTCATTTGTATATATCCTTACCGAAAAAGAGGAAACTCAGCAAAAGGGAAGTCTCTAGCAAACTCGTCGTAAACGGCTTGTGTGAAATATTAGAAATGATTATTCTGAAAACATTACTGGAAACTATGAAAATATTTAATTTTAAATATTAAACTTTTGTATAATGTTTTACATTTATTTCTGAACAAGCATTCTAGTTCTCTAGCGCACTGTGTTTTGTATATCACACATGACACTGCTACTCTTACCTACCTGCAAAAGAAATAACAATGCAAATAAGGAGAGAAAAAAGGACCGAGGAAAACAAAGATGCTTGGAAACACAGCATGAATTTATTCTACTGACGTTATCTTTGTCTTTAAAATGCTTAAACAGTCACATTATGCTCTTCCCTCTTGTAAGAGTTTTGCAATACCTTGTTGTCTTCTCTAGACTGCCACACACACCTAGGAGTAACTGACTTCATACTTTTACAGCACTTTTTGTCTAATGTGTTCATTAACAGCATTACACACACCAACAACATTAGTCTTAACACCTTTACGAAGCACCTAACACTCCCGGAGGGAATTTTTCTGTTGCACTTATCAGAGTTAATGTAGACAGAAACTCAAATATAGCAGCAAGGGATTACTTCAGAGCTGTACATAAGAAGTGGACAGACAGCAAACTTTGGAGGATCTGCTTCTGTTAAAGTGAACTACAAAAACAATTTAAAAAAATCAAGATTCCAGAAGCCACAAATTTTAGCTCATGGAAACAGTCTTGATTATAAATATCCTCTCTTGCAACAACAGAGTAACCAATTTCGAAATATTAAGGTCCAGAAATCATCAGTAAGAACTTAGACTAAGAACAAAAGATGATTTTACTTATATGCAAGAAGATGATCACGGAAGCCCCATTGGTTCATCAAGCTTATTAACAACAATAATCTGATTTGTAGTCCAGATAATTCAACATCATGATGTCTCATGTACTCAAGAAAATAAAAAGTCTTTTTTTCTTAAGAGAGACAGACTATCACAGCACAGTATTTAGAAAGTGACAAAGCCTAAAGAAATCCAAATACACGGGTGCAGTTCGACAGCACAGCCCAGCACCACTGAACTGGGGACTGGTCCACGCACTGCCTTGCCTGGCCACCCAGCACCACTCCAACCTCCTTTGATCTTCTTCTGATGTTTCTCTGACCCACCCCTAAACCGAATCAGCTCACTAAAGCTTCAAAAGTTCACTTTCCATCTGTTAGATTAGGTTCCTACCTGGTTAGTGAGATGAATCATTTCACTGAGGGATCAGACAAGTACAAAAGAAAATGCAAGAAAAAAAAACATGAGGTGAAGATGGAATCACTGTGCAGGAACAGAAAGCTGTGAGTAAAACAGGCTGGCCCACGATATGTGTCTTTAACAAATATTAACTAATATTAAATAATAATACTAATAAAATAATAAATACATTATTCACTATGCTATAGTATTTATTGACTGAATAGCATAGAATCGTTTAGGTTGGAAAAGACCTTTAAGATCATCAAGTCCAACCATAAATCCAACACTGCCAAGTCCACCACTAAACCATGTCCCTCAGCACCACATCTATGCGTCTTTTAAATACCTCCAGCGATGGTGACTCAACCACCTCCCTGGGTAAGCATACAGCATATTGCAGGTAAAGACAAGAATCTCACAAAAACATCTCCCCGCTCCATGAAATAAGTGTGTCACTAGAACTAAGGACAAGAACTAAGGACAAGAAAAGAAAAGGACAAGAAAAGAAAAATCATCTAAACATGCAGAAGTATGTGGGAACTCTCGAATCCCACAGCTACGTCAGGCACGATTCTCTGAGATGCCAAGTACTTGGCAAAGACGCTATTTTTATTTATACTATAAATACTTGCAAATACTTTTGATAATACTAAAAAATACTAAAAACTAGTATTAAATGCTATCCAGCCATGTTCACATCTCATTTTTAGCCTGTCACGGTAACTCCAGGGAAAGAAGTTGGTCTATATTAAGATTCAATCTTAGGACTGACTTAACCCCAGGGGGAAAAAAAAAAAAAAAAAAAAACAAAAAAAACACACAACAAAGCCCAAACTTCTTTCTTCCTTGTTATTTCACTTTTCCAGGAAGTACATCAATGTAACTCAAAATAATACCTATACTAGAAAATCATAATTAAAACTTTAAATCAGATGAAGCAGAATTGGGATCTAAAACTAGGACTTAGACAAAGTGGTAGCAGAGGTAACTGCCACCATTCCTAAATACGAACCCCCTGCACCTTGCATTGCACTGTAAAATACATGTGCAGCCACCCAGCTGTTTTCCGTAATGCTCTTCAACTACAAAATACCAACTTTTCACACAATTTTAATAGTGTGCATATTCACTTGCGAATACTGTAAGCATCTGTGTATGTACTTTTTGCTTTAATAAGCCACAAGTTTATTTGTGGACTTAGAGACTAAGACATCATCGCTAAGTCAATTTTAGGAACTACTTTCTGAAACTACAAGAGCTGCTCTGTGCAGGATAGAAGCAGAGTTTCAAGGTAAGCCACAGAACCAGTTTTAAACCGGCTAGGCGAGACAGAGAAAATGAGGCTAAGAAAGAGGAACAAGCATGTAACCAAGCTTTATGAGGGCTAACATTAAAGTTATTTTGCAAGCAGTGAAATTAGTAATGCACAGGTTCCCATATTCCATCTCTACCCCTTCTTGTGTAAAAATTGTAACTCTTCCCACGTCATATATGACCGCTCTTCTCTGCATTTCCTCCAGTTCCCTGCCTCTGGTTCCAAGTCCCAAAATTCGCTACTATTCCTCATTTATCCTGTCTATTTATTGGTCAAAAGCAATACAGCGACGTAGTTACTTCTGAGCTATGTATATGCCAAGTGGTCAGCTGGCACGTAAAACGAAACATTAGTGATTAACTTGGAGACAAAATCTGCTACTTCAAGTGTCCCTCTGCTATTGAGTTACCAATATTCACAAAATTTATAAAAGCTGAGTGTCTTTGAGATCTCTAATACTATCAAATGAACAGAACCTGGCCAATAGCTCCAAAAACTAGAAGGGCAGGCTAGCTGTCAATGTGATCACATCAGTGACGTTGCCTAAGGAACTAGACTAGCAATGAAGGGGTTTACTTATCAGAGGCAATGAATTTTGGTTATTCTTTAAGATATTATTTTCAGTTGAGCCTCATTTGTCTGCATATCAACTCTACACATTAACTTAGCAAGTACACAGCAAGTCTAAATTTTAAGACAGTCAAGTCCAAATACTAACTTAAGTTAGGACACCTGCTGTAGAAGATGCACTAACATTCAAAATGTTTTACCATGAAGTAGTGATAAAGCTACCACAATGAGAAATCACTGGCATTTTAAATACACTAACAAGAATCCAAGCTCCATTTTCCAGTTAACAATCTTAAAAATTCAAGCTCTAAGGAATCCAGTCACACCTAGACTGCCATCCAGAACTTTCACCTACCTACAGTGAAAAATGGAGATGGAGCTTTCATTACACTCAAGAGATTAGCCAAACTGGGATACACTAGAACAAGAAAAGAAATTAATTTGAATTTCAGAAGCCTTTACAGAGAGCAGTCTATCCACCGCTTCCTCCCATTTACAGCAAAAGAGGTTTAATAATTCCACTGCACTCAACTTGCTCCCTCAAGTAACCAGGTCTCAAAGCATTTATACCTTTAATGATTAAAAACATTACTTCAGTTTCACCCCAGAAACTTATTACTTAACAGTACACATAATGAAAATGTTCTGGGACTAGAAAGAGAAATGTATGATACAGCATCAAACTTAAAAATTAAGAAATTAATAATGCAATTGCAGAAGTAGGAACCAATGCACTGAACTCAAAGCTTCTAATGGAACACTGGCACTGAAGCAAACGCACTCACATGCTGAGAGAACGCAGATAATACGAATTAATAAAATCTAAATCATGTCAGAAGCTGCCTGAAAGCATACCAAAGCCACAAAGAAAAAGCAAGCACAGAAGAACCAAAATATGAGTTGACATACTGTCAGAAAGTACAAAGTAAACAAAATTTAGCACAACTGCTTTGATCTAACAGAAATGAGTGAACCACCAAAGTCCAGCTGTGATCCAGAACAACCAGAACCCAGCACAGCTTCTCATGGAAAGCACTCTCATGAATAACGAGTAAAGAAATAACTGGAGTTAACAGGATACCATCCGTGGCCTAGACTGCCAAAACATAAGTCTTCATTATCTTTGAATTCACGAGTAAAATGGAATGTGACAGCTGAATGAATACTGCAAATTAGCTGGTGAGCTAAGAGTCAACAGCAAGAGTCTTGCAGAGGTAGTGAGGCAAACTCTGGTAACACATCTTCAGTGAAAGCAGTTGAATGATGGTGGCAATAAATTTAAAAACAACATCTAAAATTAATAAGTAAATAAAGGAATAAAACAAATACAGCTGCATACTTATCTCTGTTTTCTCTGCTTTGTATGAAAAGGAGACAAGATGGAAAAAAATGTTTATTATAATACACACGTTCAAGAAAAAGCTATGAAAACACTGACGTACAGTAATACGTACAGGTAATAACACTGAAAACACTGACGTACAGGTAATAACCTGTAGTCTCTTCCATATCCATCCCTAAATTTCAAACCAGTAATTTGATACAAACAGAGCTTTATTTGTAACATTTAGAGACAAGTCCTTAAGTTTTGAAAGAACGCAAACTAGAAGAAATCAATGAATAAAATTGACTTTTTCCTTCTCAATCGACGCTCTTCGGGAAAAAAAGTGACTACACCAATACAGTCTTTCAGCATGTCTGAAGGACACGCGTACCAAGGGAGGCCTCACCAACAAGGGCTCGCCTTCATGTATATCACAGGGACCAGCTAGCTAAACCATGATAGCTGGTTCATTTTCAAGTTGAAATACGAAGACTACTTCTAGCGTATTGGAGAGGTAGGGGGTTGTTTTTTCTGTTTTTTTCAAGTAAGTTTAATCTCCTGGCCAAGAAAATATCCAGAGAACTCCTCACCACACTGCTGGTCTGAACAGCCCAAGATAATGAACTGCCTTGGTAATGCAGGACGAGTACAAACCATCTCTATCACTGTTATCTCCAAGTACGTGAACGCAAGTTCACTGAGTTTTTGCGTACGGGATGCAATAACATCCAAACCACACACAACCACACCTTGTAATTTCTGAAAAAGACTCCGTCTGGTTTGCCACAGGTTCAGCTGCATTAAAGCACAGGTATGCAGACGTGAACACCGGAGTTTTCCACCGTGGTCAAACTTGCTCTCCTTGCCATACATCTTGTGGGTCACACCCTTCTTCTGACTAACCCTCTGCCCCACCCAGAAAGTCAGCATTGCTTATACAACTCCTCAAGTCAGACATGAGAGTTTTCAACCTAGTGTTTTCAGCCCCTCAGCATCTATGTTTTTCTCTTTCCTATGACCTCCTCCCATGACTAAGACACAACGACATTCAATCTTCAACTGCTCAATCTTATTCCTCCGCGTTTTGTTAAAAGCACAAACTATTTTAATTTGTTTTTCTTTTTGCCCCACTAAACAAGCATGAAACACCCTGGAATTTACTTTTGTCTTAATAATAACAAAATAAACATTTTCAAGAAGTCTGTTTCAGCTACAGGTTTTCAGAAACCCCTACTTCTAACTTCAGCTAATTCTTAGCTTCTGATATTTAAAAGTAACTTTTTCTCTCCATTTGACTCTTTCAGAAGACAACAATGACTTCAGACATCTCTCTTATTTTTACCAACTTTGGAGAAACTGGATCCAGATGTTCCAGTTATTTCTAACATAATATAAAATTTATCTTGTTGTGTAACAACACACTTTCTCGGATGTCCCAGAATATTAATAATCTAGATTAATATTTTAAAAGTAGGTATGAAAAAAATCTGATCTACCTTTTCCTCTACCAGTTCATGAAAAGTTCTTGTGGAAATAGGCTGTCTATTAAAAGAAATAAAATACATACTTGGAGATATTTAATGCATTTAATAAACATTTTTATCCCAATGGTATACAAAGATAAAAGTTGTCTTTCCAAAATAAAACTTGTATCCATGAAAAAAAATGTGATTGTGTCCCCAGTGTACCAATTACTCAAGCTGATCACTCATTTTTGCCCTCAGATTCAGTTAACAAATAACGTGCTTTTTCTGCATTTAAACTATAATGTCATTTCAAACATACCAATAAATTACACCAGAAACACTATCTGTCTGTTCAGTGATCCTGGATAAGCCACTTGCTCCCCTGTGTATCAGTTTCTGCAAAAGTAAAAAATGTGGATTAAAATATTAACTTCTACAAATTTATCGCATTAAAGATCTATTTTAAGATCTATTGATGAAAGTTAGGCAAGAGCTACGTATCCTTCCCAATGCATTTTTGAACTAGGCATACTAAGCAATTAAAAAAATCAAAAGGCTTCACAACCTCTTTGAGATATTTTTAGTTTTGCTCTTATTTGGTTCCAAGTCCTAGTAACTAGATCAAACAAATTTTCTACCATGACTGCGATAACATCATCTGACCAGAATCTAGTAAATCCCTTCAAATCCTATTTCAATTTTTTTTTCAGTTCACCACTTTGCTTTATAGCATCTTCACCAAGAAAAAAAAAAAAAGAAGAAAAAAAAAAAAGGACTACAGCTGTCCCTATGCTCAGTACAAATTTTCAGTAGCTGCAACACTCTCATCAGCGCGCTCAAACTAGGGACCACATCTTATGCATCTGCACTATGTCTTAATTTCAGGATGACACATTGCAATACCCCACTCTCTCCCGCACCAACACATCCTCAACAAGCTCCTCTCCTCTCCCCTCCCCACCCCAACCCACATTTTCCTGGCAAATGCCCTTAAGGCCCTCTTCTATGGGAGGGCTGACTACCTGCTTGGTGGGAAGAGGTAAGACCTGATACACTCGTCTGAAGGAAGAAGGCAACATGACTCAACTCCAGGTCACAGCAGACTCTATTCATGTCCGTACACCATGTACTGCTGTATGCTAAACATCTACTTTTGTGTCCTAAAAATCCAGGGTAAGTATACTTACTGCCTTCAAATGACAAAAAGCTGGGGAAAAAATGTATTTGGATCAAAGCACATTAACTATCTTACTAAGAACTTCAAGCTTTGTAAAGGACCTCATGTGTTAACCTTACTGATACCTTGAAAAAAGACAAAGTTGGCTTAAAAGAGCCCAGCTTCTGGTCGCAGTTCTCTAATTTCCACTTGTTTGCACATAGTCATTTATCAGACATTGGCTCTCCACGGGTGTTAAGGAAAAACAACAAGATTCATGCTTAAGTGCTTGATGATCTTGGAATAAACAACTATTAACGCCGTATTTTATTGGTGATAATGATAGTAAAGAATGCCTGGATTGCAGGATGATCTGAATTCTTTTAACATTCAGCTTCTGTATTTTTGTTTTCAGTAAACAATGCTTACATCAATAATAGCCAGTAAGAAGACAAAGAATACCATCATCTAGACTTTTTCAGAAAATAAATTATTCCCAACTCATTCATGTTAAAAAACATATTTTTTGCATGAGACGATCTGCTTCATTTTTTCAATAGATTTTCATTTCATTTCCCAGAACTCTTCAATTCTAGAATTCAGGTTATTTAATAAGTGTGAAAGCTTCTCAGAAAAGTTAAAAGTTTACAAGTTAAAAATAGAAACTGCTTCCTACAACACTGTTTATGGTGTATTTTCACACTTGTAACTGTTCCCCCTGTCTGTAAAAAAGACACCTGTTCGTATCCAGGTTGAGTGCCTTTCAACAGCTGTTCATCTGATGTCCAAAAAACCTCTTCCAATCTACGGGCTACCTGTAGGTTCATGGAAGAAAGGGCGAGCGAGCTACGCAGCAGCCTCTGCCAAACCATGAGAGCACCCAGAAATAGCGACCTGAGGTCTGCCCTCCACCCATCATTTCCCACACTCCAAGCATTTCCACCATCAGGGTTCCTCTCCCCTCCTTTGTGCCTTCACTAAAATTAGGGTGACATTGTGAATGTTCAGCCAATAATCAAATCGGAGGGATGGAGGGAAAGCAAGGGGAAGCAGGAGGGTGTGGGGAGGAGTGTTAGTTTCAGCTGGACCAGTAACCTGATCCTGATCCAGCTGATCAAGTGGCCCGGCAAGCATGAGTATTGGCAAGTCTATTCATTTTCACAACAGTTAACACCTTGCAGCACGTGTGAAATCACACACCTTCAGAAGAGCAAGTCTACTGAGAAGAGGTCTCTATCTGCTGTATGGGGGTCCACACTTAACTCAGAAGTTTTTCTAAAAGATCCACATATTGGAAGTTTTTAAAACCACTGATCTTCCTAATTTAACACTGAAGGAATATTAAAAGCAAGACATGTTTAGTCAGAACCGTATTAACCATTTCCATGAGCTTCTATATTCTATTAACGAAGATTTTTGAAGCAAAAATTATATTTCTGTAAACATTCAAGAATTATTACAATTCAGAAGTGGAAAAAATGAAAACATTCAAACAACCACCTTTTTTCCTACCCTTAGTCCGCAAAAATCCATCTTGTTTCTGCTGAACAACCCCATCCCAAAGAAAGCCTGAAGGACATAGCCTCCTTTTAGTACTACTATAAACCTAAATAAAGAAGCAGAATGATCTGAATGAGGATAACGAGTAGAAGAGCGGAGAGAACCCTTGGATCAGAGGGTTCCTGAAGGCTTAGACATGACCAGATACTTGACTGAGTAAACTAAGCGAGGAAGTGTCTGTAGCAAGCGAAGCTACAGGCAGGCGGTGTTCTGTGTGAAAAAAACCTGGGATTAAAAATGCTTCTGTATCTCGAGCTACAATGCACTTGAAGACAGTATTTCAAAAGAAAAAAACAAAAACTGTATAAAATTGTAATATGAAATCTTAAGATTAATGTATTGAAATTTAAATCATAATAAAAACAACATTCAAGGTCTGAAAGATAAATCAGAGAAATAAGAGAAGGTCGTTATTAAGTATTTGGAATGAGGGATTGCTGAAGCATGACAACAAATTTCAATGCAAGTAATCTCTTCCACGTGTACAGAAAGAACAGTTTCTTCATTTCAGGGTATTTAAATAACTCGGCTCAATTACTTATCCATTAAAAATGAAGCAACTGACTGGAGGAAAAGCAAAAAGACCATTTCCCAAAACGCCCAAATTGAAGCACCTGCTCCTAGTGCAACTGGACACAAGTTTTCCACCAAAGCTTTACATTAGTTAGATCATTAACATGCACTACTAGAAGCATAAAGATAAAATCACAAAATTCAGAACAGGCTACAAAAACCGCAAAACATGGACAAGCTCATAAATTCTGTATTTCTGGTAGGAGTACTAAAGTTACCTCCTTTATACCTAGTTCAACTGGAGTTGAAGCTATTATAGCACACATATACTCAGCAGCACAAAATGAAAAAGCTTACAGAAAATAAGATATTAATCTTACAACTGGTTGAAAAGTGGCCCATTTTAATACTACCAAGCAAGAAGAAATTAAATTTATTCAGGAAAAGAGTCCAAGCAGGTATAAATGCTAAACAACATTTGAACCATTTAAAGCAAAATTAATGGTTAAAATAAACCATGGAAATACCATCAAAGGTAATAAAGACAATATTTCAAGAGTAAACTCGGAGACAGAAAACCTGTTTAGAAAAAGCAGCAAAGCATTAAAAAGTACCAAAAAAAAAAGAAAACGATAGGATGAAAAAGGCTGAAAAAATATTGCCATCTCCCTTTGGAATAAGTAAGTTCACGAGTGGTATTACCCCCACACAAAGACATTAGAGTCAAAACATCTAATAAATGACCAACATCCTTTAAAATGGCCACAGCTACAAAATAATAGCAGTAAAAGCTCCAGCTCACTAATGCCTACTTCCTCGATGCTTTGGTTTGAGAAGGGTTTTATGAAGTTGTACCCATAAATCTCTTAAAGCATTGTTAGATTGGAATGAAAACTTTTCCATAGTACAGCAAATACTCGACAATTTAGGGCAAGATGAGCAAAACTACACCACATCCAACTGCAACTGCGGGGAGATGGAGGTGATCAGAATGTAATTACCTGCACTAATTATCTTGCATAACCCCAAGCTGTATGCCACTCTTGCAAAATTGTCATGGGATCTCTCACAGCAATGGGTTAAGCCTTCTGCTTAAAGTTTTAACTGGGAGACAGTAGTTGGAGAAGCAGCTTTTAGTAATATTACTTTGTGACAAGCCCAACATTCAGAGGAAGCAATGCAGCACACCAACCATCAACACCATTTCCTGAGTATTCTTTCGAGGTCTTATTCACGCACTGGATCAGTCCTTAAATTGCTTCCTTTCAAGGCCCTGTAACAGTGTGAGAGCAAAGACAGACAGCTGCCAACACAACTGCCTCCCAAAAACCACCATGTACGCTCTGGGAGCATCCTGACTTCTGAGAGTGGCCCAGGGTGATTTGGGCAGATACACAGAATTCAAACTCAGGACACCCCTTGGAAACATGGAAGGATTACAAATGCTGACTGTATGGTATTTTGACACAAACTTGGACTTAGATTGTGTCCAACAATTGCTCAATTTCCCACTGTTCACAGACGTATTAATACCACGCTACCAAGGAACAGACTGCTCGATTCGTTTTAGATCACCGATCTTCTCCTGCTAAGTCCCAAAAGAGCAGCAGACCACTAAACCAGAAAGAACCTGACATTTTATTACGCACTGAAAAGATGAGCTATCTTGGGAATCTTCCTTTAAATGAAATTATTTGGAATAACTTCACATGGTTCTATATTTCAGGATGTATTTCAAAGAACTGTAAAAAGCGTTAGCCTCAGCACCTCTATTGATGTTACTGTAAACTCACACAGTAAGACAATGCAGTTCTGTAAAAACATAGATATTTGACAGGAGTTTTTTTTCCCCTGAAGAGCTTTACATGCGGGTGGCCAGTAAGTGTAATTTTTCCAGCATAAGGAGGAAATTCTAACTTTTTTCTATAGTTTTATTCCAAACCGCAGAACATCCAGAGCACTGAAAGACACTTTGCAAAGAAGACAAAGAAAATATGCTAACCTGAATCAGGCTCTTTCATAACGGAAAATTTAATTTTTAGAAAGCTCTAAGGGGTACGGTTAAAGCTAGTATTTTAAGAGAAATAATAATAATTTTTTTAAAAGTTTATTTTCTGTGCTTTCAATACCTGACCGTTAAAGACTTTTTAAGGAGTAAGATGCAGCAACGACCGTATGCTACAAAAGCTGCATTATCACCCAGAAATAAAAATATTTATTGTTCCAGACTGAGAAATTACAGCAAGAGACGCTGAAATACATTGGTGTTACAGAGCACAAAAACGCTGCTCAGCTTTAAACCTTCCCCACGCTACAGCAATTCTCGCCAACCCTCCAGTCCGCGTCCGCTCCCATTAGCAATTAAGTACAATGGAGAGCTCTAGGTTGCCACCGAGGCAGCCGAACGACGTCGGCAGCACTACTTTTAGCTGGGATCACGCGTTACAATTATCGCAGTGCTCTCAAGTAGCTCTTAAGGCACTGCTAACGTTTTCCGGGCTAATTAAATTAAGCTAATCTTGTATACATTTCTAAAATGTCGAACTAATACGTTGACATGATTCAAGAGTGTTTATTTCACAATAAATTCATTGCTTTCCTTGATCAACATTTTTGATTTGTGTTTTGAGTGAGAAAAATCATTTCAATTGCCAAGTAAGTGTTACCAACAATCCCAACCCAATATCTGAAAACATCAGACATTAGTAAATCTAGAACACAAATTTAACCAGTTATGGTCACAGTATCCTCAAATCTTTCATAGTGTGAATGAAGTCCACTGGATTTATAAGCCTTGTATTACAATTCTATGTTTCTGAAAACTTTGGAAAATTTTTACTTTTCTTGTCAGAATGCTTTAATATAAAGCACAACACTTCCCAAGTTTTAAGAAAGAAAAAAATGTATATAGTTTATATAAAGACAGAATCTAAATTTACGTAAGGACAACTTGTAAATCTATCACATAGCCCGGTTTTCCTCTCCATACCCTCTCTATGCAATCTGCTATGACATCATTTCAGAGAATAAACTTCTTGGCTCCTTGATCCATTTAGTGAGGGATTTTGTTCATTTTAATCTGGCTTCTGGTCAGTGGACACACATGTATTCATCTCAATCGCTGAATGCGTGGTCGCCAGTCAATAATGCAAAACAGTTTACTTTTCAAAGACTGAGGTCATTGCTTTCTCTAAGATGAGCAAGTGCTACAGAGGGAATACAGAAAATACGATAAAGGCATTTAGACTATTATGGCCCATTTCCACAGAATGTGTGCTGCTTCCAGATTCAGATCAAACAGAAATGGACACTATTCATATGGAACTCAACATAATATTGAACTGGAAGACCAGAAACTTAACCCAAGTTCTTGGGAGAGGAGGGATTCAAACCTATCCATGTAACTGTAGGGGGGGGGGGGGGGGGGGGAACAAAAAAACACACAAAAAAAAAACCCAAAAACCCAACCTATGTTTACCAGAAAAAGCTAAGGGGAAAAAAAGGAGAAGAAGGAAGAAGGAAAAAGGAAATAGATATAAAAGAGCTGGAAGGCAACTCCTAACCCCATATCTAGTCTAATCAGCATCTTACAGGATGCCATTAGATTGCTAACTCAGTTTTTGTTGCTAATAAGGGACAAATAGATGATCTTTTAAAATACATTCTGAAAGGTAATTACAAGCCTTGCCACTGAAGAGCATTTCTCTGGGAGTCCAAGTCAGAACCTCCACGGAAGAAAATTAAGTCACACAGTGCAAATAAGAAGCGTACATCTCTGCCAGAGCTCCAAACTCTAGCTGCCCATTAACCCGATTAACTGCTGGTAGTAAGGCCAGTTTCCTGACGTGACACATGGAAGATTTCAAAAGGACACACTGTTCCAGTCAACTTCCAAAAAAAAATACATACAACCGCACGAAAATGATTCCGGTACGCTTTCTGCACAAAACACAGCCTCACTATCTGTCTGCCAACAGCCACTTACAAAAGCAAAGGCTTTGTCTTCCGATTGTTATACTTATTCATGTTCTAATCACCAAAATCCGCCTCTCGCACTACTTCAAGAAGACTCAGGAGCTCAGAAAGACGCTGTATCACTGACAAATACTTACCTCTGAAGAATAAAAACAGTTGTACAAAGACAACTTTAAAATATGGTGGGATATCTATATATTACAATATTCACTGAGGAAGGAAAAATCCAAACCAGCCTTCCTGGATAACTTCTGCTCATCTTTGACAATCACATCTTTAAAAAAAAAAAAAACCAAAAACACACCAAAACCAACACCCTACCTTTAACACATGAGATTTGTTCTGGAGTGAAACAAGTCTATTCCCATACACCAAAATAGACACTTAACTTCAGAAGAAATGCTTTTTTAGAAGCGTGGGCAATATCCTGGGATGTATCTACAGATTTTTATGACAATATTTTGCATAATCTCCTTTCCTTACACGATGGCAATAAGATAATTTAAGCATTTTAATAATTTGTAATATAAAAATACCATTCATAGACGAAAAACATTTGGAAATATTTTTTTTTCAAGCAGCAGTATACTCCCTGCAAAGTAAGCCAGTAAGGGTTACACCAAACTTTGCCTCACAAACCACAAGACCCACGATATGAATAAATAGAAACTGCATACAAGAACAAGCAGAACGGCTTTTTACAGCTATGGTGCCGTGTTCCCATGAGTCTAAAGAAATTAAACAAGGAAGAAATAGGGGACAAGGAGGAAAAGTAAGATGGGGGGATGGGAAGAACAGTGAAGCATGAAAGAACCAAAAGAGAAGCACAGAAGATACAGCATATTTAATCAGTGATTTTATATTTTATTTTTTTAGTATTTTAAAATTAAAAGAATGGGGCAAAAGGTTTTCTGACAATTCCAGGTGTCATCCTTCTGACCTGCCTCTGGTTCCTATTGCTGGTTTTGTACTTGTCTGATGAACTTTCTCCTTAGCAGAGGCTAGGACATGGTCGGTGCGCGACTGTCAAATGCTTTGACCCTCAATTTTCACTTCCATATTTACATTGCTTTTAAAATATGTATGCAGATCAGGCAACTATAACCACTAGTTTAAATCCTCAAAGCAAGACGTGAAGTTTTATTAAGAAAAAAAAGCCCTTCCTATAATTTAAAAAAAAAAAAAAAAAAGCAGTTGTTGTCAACAAATTATTTAGAGACAACAAGGAAAAAAAGAGGCTCCCGAATTCTTTCTTCTGATTAGAATTTACCAAATGTTCGTTTTCCAAATGGGGCTGTAGAATTCACTTGCTGTGAGACCGTACAACCATTATAATAAGTTACGCTGGGAAAACATTCAGCTAAAACCTGACAGCCAAATTACATCCTTCCCCACTTGGGGAGGGGGAAGGTGTCACAAAAACGGGGGACCTTCCCCAAACACCAGCTTTCTGCCGTCGGAGCCGCCGCGAAGGCCCGCTCGAGCCGAATTGAGGTCATTCAGGGAAAAGGGGAAAAAAAAAAAAAAAAAATAAAAGGAGGGAGGGAGGATTGGAAGTTGCTGCAGGCGCAGCTCCCAACTTTTGTCTGGCAGCCGGCGCAGTGCCGGGCGCGGCCGCCGGGGGAGCCCCGGGCCGCCGCCGGACCCCGCCGCCCGCCGCGCCGGCCCTGCCTGCCCCGGCCCGCCGCCGGCACCGGCGGCAGTGAGGCACCAACTTCGCCTCCCGTCTGCGCCCCCCAGCCCCGCCGCCACCGGTCAACGGCCTGCGCCTCTGGCCGCCCCGGCGGAGCCCGGCCCTCTCCGCGCCGCGCTGGGAGAAGCCGGTTGGGACGCGGCGGGCGGCTCTCCGCAAACAAACCCCCCGCGTCGCCCGGCTCCCCGCCGGCTCCGCGGTCCCTCCTCACTCCGGGCTCCCCGCCGGCTCCGCGGTCCCTCCTCACCCCGGGCTCCCCGTCCGGCTCCGCCGTCCCTCCTCCCTCCCTCAGGCCGACAGCCGGCTCGGCGATGCCCCCCCCCGCTCTCCGCTCCCGTACCCGCGGCCCCCCCGGCAGCAGCGGCGCTGTCCCCAGCGACTCCCCGGCCAAGGCCCTCGCCGCCGCCACTGCCCCCCCGCCTGTCTCCCTCCCTCACCGTCCGCCGTCAACCCCCCCACCCCGGTCCTTACCCGCGCTGCCGCCGTCTCTTCCAGCCCGGCCGCATCTGCCTTGGTGCCCCTTTTGGAAGAGCGGGTCCGGGACGAGATGAAATGGCTGCCGGCTCCGGCCGCAGCGGCCGCCGCTTTGCCCAGGGGGCGCAAGGAGCTCTTCCTGGTGTTCACCATGGCCCCGGGGAGGGGGGACACGGGGGGCTGCTGCCGCCGCCGCTGCCGCCGCCGCTGCCGCCGCCGGCGCGGAGGGAGGAGGGAGGGCGGACAGGCGGGGGCTCGGGTAGGGAGGGGAAGGGGAGGGAGAGGGGGAAGGGGGGAGGGGGAGGAAGGCAAAAAAGTCCTCTGGGGAAGCCGGTCCGCCGGGGCAGAGCCACAGACGGAGCCGCGCCGGCTCCTCCCGTCGGTGCCGCCGCCTCCTCGGCTCAGTCTGGCACTAACTGGCCGCCATTACTGTCCCTTCTCCCTTTCTCTCCTCGGTCCGCGCCGAGGCCGTCGGTTGCCGCCAGGGGGCGCTGCGCCGCCGCCGCCGCCGCGCGCAGGCCGAGGCGGGCCCCCGCTGCGTACGTTCTAGCCCGGCGCCGGCGCGCTCGGTGGGCCTGGTGCTGGCGGCCGCGGAGGAGGCGGCGGCCGGCGGCGTCCCCGGGGAGCGGGGCGGCGGTGGCGGGGGACGCCTGGGGAGGGGACGGCACGGCCCGCGCAACCGGAGGGACGGGGACTGACGGCGCTTCGCTGCAGGCGGAGCGGTTTCCAGGGGAGCCGGGGCGGGGGGTGCGCTGTCCTGTCAGGCTGAGGGGACCGATGGAGCCACCGGCCCCGCGGCGGGGCCTGAGGGACCACCGAGGCCCAGGGCCCGACGCCTGTCAGGAGGTGTCGAGCCGCCGGACGGGCCCGGCCCGGCGGTGGAGCCGCCGCCGCCACCTGCTGAAGGCGAGGAGGGACGAGGGTGCGCGTCGGTGAGGAGGGCGAGGGAAGGGAAGAAGCCGGTGCCCCGCGGGGCGAAGGGCCGTACCGTTCACAGCCCAAAAAAGGTGCTCTGCCCCGGGACCCGGGGGACCAGAGCCTCCCGGCTCTGCTACTCCGGGTATGCTCTTTCCAGGCACTGACAGGACAGCCTAGGCGAACAGAGCCTCCGAGGATAGGATCCCCACCATTTTCCGTGGAAAACTTTCACAGCCCGGTGAGTCGCACTGTCAAGGAATCCTCTTGATAGCCAGGCTATCAGGGATGCGCCCCTGCTTCGCCTGCCATACAGGTCACCCATAGCATCATCTCTGTTTTGCCCAGTAGCCTCAACTTGACTTTGATGTTCATTGCTCAGTCGTTGGAAAGCTTTTTTTTCTCTGACAGATCCGATAACCACATTTTAGAGGGAAGAAAAATAGTATGTATTACAGTACATTGTATGCCGAAATGCTCTTCAGACTATTCACGAACTATAATGCAGTCCCTTCTCACTGATGTGCTGTAAGAATCGCTCCTCTCTCACCACAACTTCTTGCCCTTTATTGAACTTAGCACAGTGCCTGCACATAAGCCCCCAAAACTAAAGCTTTGGAAAAGAAATGTAGCCGAGTAATACAAGCATAGAGCTGTAGGTGACAAAGTCTCAACCTTTTAATTTTCACACTGACTTGTTTGGCACCACTGGGCAAGTTATTTCAGTGCATTCTGCTTCTTTAACCAAAAAAAAAATAGTATAATAGAAGTACTGATCACATGGCTTAGGCTATTAGGCTCAAGCAAGCTTTATCAAAGTATTGTTTAAAGATGCAAAGTGCGATAACGTCTTAGTAAAGAACAATAAATGTAAAACTATTATTCTGCTTTACCTCCATACTCCCACATCTTTCTTTTCAAGATTAAAGTCTGAAAAAGTATGGTAGAGCATGTACTTAAAAATGTAAAATATACAACAATGACATTAGGATATATAATAAGAAAATGGGCTATTTAGATTTCAAAGCAAAAATTTTCTTACTGTGAACAGTGACAAATTTTCATTTTTATGAGATACTGCAAAATACAGTGTGTTTTGGAGTAGGATCTGTGGTCTTTTTCTCTCTGACATTCTCTATTTAGAGCTTTTAATCTGTATTAGCAACAGTACTTCATCTCCTATTCAAGAATCTGCAGGGCCCTTCAAAAGTACAGTTGTGCTCCACAAGATCAGGTTTGTTATGTTTCACATCCTTTGTTTCTTCATTTATTTGTTTAACTGTTATGAAATGATGTATCCATTTCATACACTTGTAGGCTAAAGGAGTATTTTCATTAAAAACCTATGATGGTTTTTGAAAATCATATTCGGAAGTCACTTCCTTTTATCCTTCAAAAGTAGGAATAGAAGAAAACTGCAAGAGACTGTCCCTTACATTGTGGGAATGAACCAGCAAATATGCTTGCTAAGAGTTAGCATCACAATCATATACTGTACAAATAATGTACTTTTCCATTTCTGTCCTATACTGCTGATAGGCCATGTAACTCAGAGATGGTGTCCAAATTCTGTTGGTCTGAAATGAAAAATAATACGTTGATCTTCTTCAAGTTTTTGTATGCATCACAAAAATATCATCCCCATTTTGGGAAAACCAACAGATCGATCTGTGGCCCAAAAAAGGGCCCAGACTGCAGCAGTTACAGCGAATGTCATAACTCAGGATTGCAATGCATTGGCAGGGCTGTTTGGGGAAGCTTGCATAACATCTGTTTGCAACATGCCTGATTCAAACCAGCACTCCTCTCATGAACGTTGATGACTTTTAAAAAGTAAAACAAACTTGGTCGTTTTGCAAGCAAATTGATTTTCCTGGGTGCCTATCCAGATCTGCTTGAAGCAACAGCAAACCCACAACTTAAAAGCTATTTATTTTATATTTGCTAAATATTTTTACCATAGTTGTGTCCTTTTTTCTTCTACTTTTTTTTTTTTTAGTATTCTGATCTCATTCCTGTGAGTACTCTTTATGACGCCAGAGGGACTACTCTTGTAGAGGGATTGATGTAGTTAAAAATCCCTGCTCACTGCTTTGAACATTTTTAGTGCTGTATTCTCATTATGTTAGCATAGTAGGGAACATGTAAAGACATGCTTCATTTTGGATGTTTACTCCCTAGGTTGTTTTTCACAGATGGTTTTATTTTCAGGTTTCTTAGTTGTCTTGTTTCTCTTACAAGGTGTGGCTAGATTCAAACAGCTTACAGTTTTATAGCTTCTACGTGAGCACCATCGCCATTTTTAGTACTGACTATAAAAAAATAAATCAAAAATTACAAGGTTTGCTTGTTTGGAATTTTTGTTTGTAATACCAAGAACATGTTAACATAGGATTAATATTTTATATCACACATACTTAGAGATCTAAATGTGGTTGAAGAATGAAAGATTAATTACTGTGGAAATGGATTTAGAGTAATTTCACTAATCCAAGAATTTACTTGTTTCCATTTCTTATATCTGTTTTTTGTTTCAAGTGTCATATGAAGACACAACAGAATTAGAAACCTATTTTGACCCTCTGCAGCACTCTACACGCAGGAAAAGCTTTGTGAAAAATATAAGAATTCTGCGTAGCAAAGGACAAAAGACAATGAAGAAAGGAAGGGGAGAACGACTGGAGCTGCACTCTGCTAAGCGTTATGTAAAAAATTTGTAGAGCTCATTCCCAGTAGATTCAGTTTCAAGATTTGTAGTTTGGTCTTACAGACAGATGTCTAAATACTTCTGAAAATAAAAGCTATTGGGAAGGACTATGCTTCAAATGGAACCAATTTATAACAAATGCCAAAGCTTACAGCAGTGTTTGACACTCTTTTATCTCCAGTTGTTCAGAAAAGAAGATGAAGATATCTGAAACATATATTAAGAAGGCAGCACAACATCTGCTGTGGCAGGTATACCACCGGGAAATTGAAAAAACATGAAAAAGTACTTGAGCAAAAGAATCCCTTTCCATTAAACAAGACTTGGGGAATGAAATTCTTATTGGGACTTAGGAACATAGAAGGACATTAAAAAATGCCACAGGATGGAAAGCCCTGTTTGTTCCATGAGTAGTATTTAATGCCACAAGAAATATTTTGAGATGGAAGATTTTGTTGCTACCCATCCCTATTTTACAAGGAAATTAGGAACACGTTACAACAAAAGAAAAAGTCCTTCATCCCTTATTCAGAACTTTTGTAGAGAGTTTCAGCCTAGTAAGGACCAGGGGGCTCTATTCAGCAAGGTACCATTTGCTTCAATCACAGACAATTTACCAGAGATTACTTTGCAGTATCTCTGAATAGCTATAACATTCCAAAGAACGGAAATCAAATCATCTTTTCAGGACTCTATTTATAAGCTCTTGTGTGCTCCTCTCTGTCGTGCTGTCAGCTCCTCCTGCTTTCAGTGGAATCTCAAAATATAAAAGATTTGCAAGAGATCTTGCTTATGGCACCTGCCCTAAGGCCTTTCCTGAGGGGTTCTTAGGAAATTAAGACTGTGTGGTTTCTCCTTTGAGAATTGTCCATTACAGAGATATGCCCATGGGATATAAGTTTGGGAACATCAAACACGCAGTGTCCAGTACTCGGGACTGGTACTACCTTGAACACATAAGGTGATACAGTCACTCCACACTGCAAGCATTTTGCAGTGTTATTAAAAATGGACTGTTATTTGAAGACTACCATTATCATTTTAAAATGTATAATGTTTTAGAATTAAATAGTTAATGTTCAGTCCCGTTATCAGCACTGCTATCTAAAGATTGTTTTCCACACTACGCTAGATAACATCACTGCAACCTGAGGCAGGATCAGAGAGTAGATTTCTTAGATGACATGAAATGGGAGTGGTAAGACTTACCTCCTAATACTTCAAAATTATCTTACCATCACATCTAGGCATTAGCTTCCATAACATTTTTCCCATTGAGCTAAGGTTACAGTAGATAGTTTTTCTAATACTAATAATTGTGTGAAACTCAGAGGCTGATCATACTGTAAGCCAGGAATCTGCAGGGTCTGTTTTTCACTATCATACAGGCTGTAAATTGCTTCCATCTTGGACAAAAGTGGCAAATCATCTCACTTTGGTGTTTATGATCATTAATCATATGAAAGTAGTACCGGCAGCCTGTTACTATGCTGGGTGATGTATAGCTTTGTAGTAAAAAACACACTCTGTCCTAAAATACTTACAATAAAAACAGGCATTTATTAACACATTTGTAGATAAGCTTTAGGAGCATACGAAGGCATAATGGCTTGACTAAGGTCACATGGGAAGTCCAGCGGAAACATTATTTGCTCATAAATCACCCTAGTCCTCACACACAATGTCAGCTTTAGAATTATGTTTTCTTGTTACACATCCAAGAACGATTCTCATGAACTACACTACCGTATCATCATTGTAATTTCACTTAAAAGTGTCTTTGTTTTGAGAATTCACATTATATTTTATTTCCAAATGTGTGTTATCTGGTACAAACAGTTGCTCAGGCTGTCTTGAATTTTTCACACTTTTATGCAGTCCACGCTACTTTTATAATTGAAGCTATATTCACTTTTCTTTTGGATTTACAGTCCAGGAGTCCAGCAGCATGTATAGACGCTCCTTTCATTGCATGGGGGTAACACCCTCTTCATGAATGCTGATTCACCCAACATCTCCCATAAAACAATGACTCTCTTTTCCATTGCACAGCTGACTCTCCAGAAACATCGGTCCCTTAAGCTATTTCTCCCTGTGTGGCAGCCTACAAGGTTTAACATTCCTGCAAGGAGCGTGTGAGGAAAGGACAGCATGCAGAGGAACGTGCTGTCTTTGTCAGTGGAATTGCCAAGTATGGAACAGCCAGATTCTGTTCTCCTTTTTATTTTACAGTCCCGCTTCCCTCCCATTCTGTCCCAGCTCTGTATGCATACACTTACAAAAGGCTTCAGGCAACAACTGCTATCTCAAGTTAAGGTCAATCAATATAGCCGATGTGCTGATGTTTAATTATAGGTAGCTGATGGCTTCTTCTGGCACAGGTTAACCTTGTTAAATACATGCTTTTAAAATATCCCTTAAAAATTAATGTTCTGCTTGGGTTTAGATATACTATGTGCACTGGTTCTTCTGTGACCTTGACAGGATGGGTGGTGACAGCTAAAACACTGCTTTACTTTGTCAACACCGAGATTCCCTCCTACATTATAAAACACGTTCAGGGGTTGTTACTGTCTTCCACACCAATGCATCTGATGTCTCCCAACAAAGGGGGCATGAGATGGTTGTATTCATCTCATGAATACCCTGTTAGAGTTTTTTCAGAGAACTCCGTCTGGGCTGTTTGCTTCTGTTCACCACACAGTAAGAAAAGGACCATTTGCTTCTGTTCATCTTGTGTACTATTTCTTGCCAGAGAATAAGCCATATGAAATGCACAGAGTCTAAAAGGATTTTAGTGACGTCTTCAGTCTAACAACACCCTAACTTGAAAATTTCCAGCTTTTAAGTAAAACTGATTTTTTTACGCTACACTGGAGTTGAAGACAGAGTAATATCTTCCTTAAGATTTTTCTTACTCCTATGCTTTGTCAATAGTTTCAGTCCTGAGGGAGAACAGCTGTACTAGAAGAGCTTTTAAGAAACCACTAAATTCACTAAGACACCGACTCCTGTTGTAGTAGGTCAGCATGTCTCCAGCTGTACTCTCATTTCCAGTAATAGACCTAATCTTCTAAATCAATATGTGATTGCCGTTGGGGAGCCTGCATCATTACACCAGGTAAGTCCAATCTTGCCTCCTTCTACACTTACCTTTGGGTCTGTAAAATTTTTGCAGAAAGGGCCCCCAAGCAAGGGTTAAGTATATTGCTGAACTTCTGTGTTTAATGAAATGGAGCCAAAGTACTTAAAATATTGAAAGAAAATATAAAACAGTCCAGTGCTGCAGAACAACCTTCTGAAGTTTTACCTGGAGCTTTTTAAATTCCTTGAACTTTTCAACAGTGGTATATTCTTGTTTTAAGTTGTAAATATATAAAACCTCATTTAATAGAGTCAGTAAGTAACACTTTTAACAAGCGCCTTTTATCCAAAAATTTCAGTGTCATTTAAAACATTAAACAAAACCAGGGAGAACAGAATCTCAGAAATCCGTATTTTGAACGATAAGGCTCCATGTATTTTACACCAAAACAAAAGGCAACTTTCTTACTGTCTTCTCTGAAGATTCATAGGCAGGAGCTGTAATTAGATCTCATCCAGTTAAAACTTAACAATTAGTCCAAACTGCCTTCAAAAGGTTTAGTGCATTGTGATGTACATTACAAAGGGGAAGAAATTATAACTGTCAAGGGTCAGATTTGACTTCTTTTACTCACCTTCACTGAACTCTGAGAGTAAGCATCTTATTTCAATGTTTTTGAAGAATGGGACTTTTATTGTTACAATTAAGGGATTGCAGAAACAGGTCCCACATGAAGATGACATTCGAAGAAGTATTAGCTTTGCTTTTAGAATGATCTTTGATCGCACTTGTAAATTCGCAGCGGATTTCCCATTAATTAATGTGAACTAGCTAGCTGTGGCGCTTCGATTTAGGTTAATTCTAAGTGTTTTACAGTGCATCACTAATTATTGAAAAGAAAAAACACCCCTTATTAAAAAGCACGCGGGTGCAAGCAGTGAATCTCAGGGAATGACTGCTTTCGCCCCTTTCCAGGGCCGGCCGCTGCGCCGGGTGTTTGCTGTGGATAGCTCCTGACGCCGCCGTCCCGCTGAGCCCAACTTCGGCAAGGGCCCGACACAGGGAACGTCACCGCTCCGCACAGGACTGGGTCACGCTGCTGAACATTCCTTGCCTCCTCCAGGATACCCTTTTCTCCTTCCTAAGGTACCCTCGGGAATTCGGGGGCTCTGCTTTCCAACCAGCGCACTGCTCTTTTGTCCTCGGTGCAAGGCTTCGGCGGAGCTGCTTTTCACACGTATCAACACTTGCCCTTAATTAGTCCTTCCCTGCATAATGAGGCATTCCTCATCTCCAAAGGGTTCAGTGTGCGGCTGTTCCTGCCGTCTGCACGGGGCTGGACAGACAAAAGAGCCAGGGGCAGCTCTATGCCCGTGCTCCCCAAGCGGAGATGTGGGTGCAGCCAAGACACTGGGCCCATTCTCCGCCATTGTGGACGCCGGCTGAATGCTGCTTTTTGTCACTTGCCCGTGCGTTTACAGACATTTAAACCGTATCTTTTGTTCTTCAGTCAGGAAGAGAAATCTGCTTTTGCAGTAAAATGCGCTGGCCTGGCAGACAGAGGTTTATCAGCCCCTTGAGTGGGTGACACGACCCACGACTGCCGTGCTGCGCCAGGCCCCTGCCCGGACATTTTGCCCTCTGCCCTCAGAGGAGTCGCAGCTCTGCGGGGGGGGCCCGGCCCGTTCGGGCGGGAGGCACCGGGCCGTGAGCCCTGCTACTCCCGGCAGGGTAGGGCACTCCCCGGGGAAGCTGCGTGTCCCCTCACAGAGACGGGTGCGGGTTCCCGCGGAACCCCACTCACAACGCGGCGGTACTGCTGCTCCCCCCCCTACCCCCCCACCCCCGAGATGGCGGGGGGGGGGGGGGGGAGCTCTGCCCCCGCCCGCCCCGCCTCGCCCCGCCCGGGCCGAGCGGGGGCAGCGGCTTCCCCGGCCGTTGGCGGCCGCGCCTGCGCGGTGGGGCGCGGGACAGCCGGGAGTTGGCGCGGCGGGGAGGCTGGCGCCGGGCGGGTGAGTGAGTTGCTGTGGGGCGAGGCCGGGCCGGGCTAGCGCGTTCCGCTGCAGCCGGCGTTCCCTCAGCACCGACCGGGGCTTGAACTTGGCGTCTTGAGGTGGGAGGGCGGGCTGAGCCTCCCCGCTGCCTCCGCCCGGCGGCCCCCGGTGCCGTCCCGCCTGGAGCTGGGCGTCCCTCAGGGCAAGGGTAAACGACCCGTTACCCGGCCTGGCCCCTTCCTCAGGCGCCCTGAGGCGTTACTCCTCCGCGCTGCTACTGTGGTGGTGTCTCATCGTCTCTTCAGAATACCTCAGCGCCGCCGCGGGGGGCTCACGGGGGCTGCTGCGCAGGGCGGGGCTGGGCGGGCAGGGCCGGCAGGGCCTAGGCCGTTTGGGGGAGCGCGGGTCGGTCCAGGTGCTGTCAGCCCGGGAGAGGGGGTCGGGGTTCTCTCCAAAATGCTCAGCCCTTCTGGGCAGCTGGAGAGGAAACGCCTGTGCTGGGGTCTTCCCCTGAGCATACCGGTCACGTTGAGGCTATTGGGTCTGGTGCTCGTCTTGCTTTTAATTCGCACTCGCCGTTTCTCTGGAGCTGCTTGTGTCGTTGTCAGACGGTATGGTTCGGTTTTCAGTCATAATTTCCGTGAGGCGTAGTGATAGACTGCGCTCTGCTGTAAACCGTTTTCAACTGGAGAAGTTTACTTTCTGCCAAAGTTAGCAAGGCGGGCTTTCGTGGGGGACGGGGCTGCCTGCGCTGGCTTGAGTATTTCTGCCCGTCAGAGCCGGGAAAGCATCAAAAGGTACTTTCTGTTTTGTTTTCCTTGCGTTAAAATAACTGGATGCGTGGGCTCAACAATACTGAGCACAAATATATCTGCTGAAAATAATATGTCTATAACTGTGTAGGTGAAAGCTTCCTGTTTCAAAGACCTGGTGGTGAAAGACCGCGGCTGGGACAGTGGCCTGTCCCCTGTGATCCTGGGGATGGAGAGAGGCAGGAGAAGCTGCTCTGTGCCAGGACAGAGCAGGGGTGTCCTCCCACAGTTACCAGATGCAGTAGTGGTGGGCTGCTGGCAGCTTCAGCTTCTTCCTGTGTTTTACATTTAATTTCCGGAGGTGCAAGTTCAGTTCTGTGATACTTTTTATCACAGACACAAAAAAAAAAAAAAAAAAAAGGTACTCACACTCGTTATATTTTTAAGTGACATCTAGGGATGTGTGTCAGAAGTTGGTGGGAGAGGCTGTTGGGGCTAGTTGGGTTGGCTTGCTGAGCTAAAGGGCTTGCTGTGCAGTCTGATCACTATCTCCTAATGGCTTTTTGGTCAAAATAAACCAATATGCTGTATAAGCTGATTTCTTTACCTTGATACATCAACACAAACATTTCTTCTAAGTGTAATTGCTATTGTTCTTTAAAAGGAACAGCGACGTTCACAGCTGACCAGTTTTGAATGCTGTTCATGCACACTTAGAGGCCAGCCTGATGTAGCAAAAGAATTAATTTGAAGAGCTGCTTCATTGTGTCTGTCTCTTTTTAACAGCTCTGATGACAAGTCACAGAGAATCAACGAAAGCAGATGGCTGGAGGTGGCTTTTGTTGCTTTGGGAGTAGTCTGTTGAACAGTGAGAGATTAGAAGATAAGCACATTAACACAAAGCACAAAAAATTACTTTGTACTGAAGTGTGTTAAAACTTAATTTGGGAAAGTTTCAAAAATTGTATTGTTTTTGAGCACTCTTAATTTCACTATACTTACTCAATACTGAAAGTTCATTTTTTCCAAGTGCAGGTACAAAGTTCCAAGTACAGCAATCAGATATGCTTTTAAGGTCATACTGTACCAGCACAGGCTTGCCTGATATGTATAATGCTCTGGCAGAACATTTGTGGGGAAAAAAAAAGACTATACCGCATCTGGTGTGACATGTCAAAGGTATGCTAAGTATACTGTTTTGACCTAATGCATAACAGCATTGGTTAGACTGAAGGCTGCCTAAACTTTAAAACCTGTTACAGATGTATTAACGGAATCTTTTTGGTTGTTTTCTGAAGGCTTATGTACATTTCTACAGACACGTCTCACGTGAGTTTAACTTTCAGGATGGAAGAATACCAGTATCAGCCTCCTGAGGAACAGGAATTAATACTGAATAACTGAATGAGGTTTTTTTTGTTAGTCTGCAGTGAATGTTGTTTTCCCCTATCCTCTCCGGCTTTTTAAATTGGATGTCAAAACCACTTAAAACTTATTTTAGTCTTGCTGTGCATACTACTTACATACTTCTAGGAGTATGATGGCTGTCACTGCTTGATTTGATGTTATCTAAAAGCCATGCACAATACCATGACTTAGTCCCAAACCTCCCATCATCTGTGTAACCTGTACCCAGCAGCCTTCAGGAATCACTCTTTAAACATAGTTGCAACTTAATTTCTGTTCTCCTGGGGGCTTGTCTAATTTTAGAGTGATTTTATTATTTTTTAAGGGTGTTTTTGTGAGTCGCTGGCTTTTTTTCTGCTTTCTGTAACTTTTTTCAGAGACCTCAGAAGGGAGTGTAATGAGATCAGTATGGCATTCTTCATTTCTCTTGACTCGGCAGACTAATCCTGTAGTATATTTAGTACTTGCAAATGCAGGATTTTCTTTCCAGCTAAAGGGTAGACCAGAAATGAAAGTTCACAGTTGCTGGGATGCTGCACCAGTATGTTGAGGTATGGTAGGAAGAGAAACCTGAAACATCTTGCACCTTTCAGTAATGCAGACTGTTAAGGTGAAGGTTATTAGAATGCCTGCAGTGCCAGTGCAGTTTTTCTGCAACTGTCTCATAGCGTTGTGAAAAATCAGGGGAGTTCAAATCATGCTGCTCAGAAAAGGAATGTGATATTTTTTCCCTGCTTACTATAGGTATGGACGTGTATTTTCAATTCACATGATTACTGTGGAATTTATTTTTTACAGTTATGAAAAAGCAATCTTCCTTTTGAATGTCTGAAACCGATGCACGGTTCATGTGTCATTAAATTAGAAACTGCAGGAAAACAAAGAACCATCTGGAGACTTGGTGGGGGGGAGGTTGATGTTTCTGGTTAAATGTACTATCAACACAGGAAAAACTATAAAGAGTGTTTCAGACACAAAAGGAGGCAAAGTGTGCTGGGTGTTTCATCTGATGGAGTTTTTTGGGGGTTTTTTGTGTTGTGGTTTTTTTTAACCATCTTCTTTTCATAATTAGGTGAAGCACCAGAATGAAAGACATGGACAATATCAAAACTGTAAAGAAAGAATGGTAGGTGCCAGTTCCCCCCTCCCCCTTTTTCCTCTTCCTTTCCTATTGCTGTTTGTGTGTTTTGTCATGACTTTTCAAACTTTATGTTACATTTTAAAATTTTAAACTCTTTTTCTGTATCCAGCTGTTCTACATGTACTGAAGTTTAAAAAAATATATATGTATAGTTTTGGTAAAAGATTTTTCACATACCTGGAATGTTTCCTAGGTGCAAGAAGCTGCATAAGTATTTTTATTTAAAATAGAAAGGCAGCTTTACAAATTGCTAACTCACTCTTCACCTCCACATTTGATAGGGAGGTGTTTGGTTTTCCAGTTATATTTCCGAGGTAAAGCATAGTGAATACCTAAATTAACACTTCAAGTTTCTTTTGTTCCGTTAGAGAACTAAAATGGGGACAGCACACTTTTGAAATTTCTTCTTTAATGTTGAGTTTTTCTTTTGTTTAAAGATGTTAATCTGTAGGGGTTCTTAGTGTTGCATAGATGCACTGCAAACAATTCGATTTTATGCAAATGTATCTAATTACCATTCAAGTAAGCATTGCTGCTCTTGAATTCAATGCAGAGTTTTATGTAAAACTGAATATTTTTCAAGAGCTGGGATTTTTTTTTCTGAATTGCTTAAAATAGACTTTTCTGAATCTCCAATAGGAATAACTCCTGCGGTGTTTACCAAAAGCTGCATAATCCTCTTACTATGCAAAGAACCTAAACTGAAAGATAATCATTCATTCAAGTTGCATGTTTCTGCATTTTGATTGATGAAAATCTAACAGAAACAGCTGTCACATATACAATGTTTTATAAAAAGATGTGGTTGATGCATCTTTTTTTATACTCTGGCAGTCTCCACAGTGTTGAAGTCTTCTATTTTATTTCTTCAGTGTGCTCAAGTGGTGTTGAGTCATTTGTTCTTGAGTTTCTTTAATGGACTTTCAAAGACAGTAATGGTGGTTCAGTGATGGTGCTGGGAATGGGGAGGTTCAGGTGGGGGTGAAGGAATAATTCCTAGAGCAGTTTTCTTGTATGTGGTTTTTAAAACTTATGGCAAAGGAAGTCACCCAAGCCTGCATCATGGAAATGCTTTAATGAAGGCCTTTCATTGGTATGCAGTTAAACGTTTGATGGTCTGAATTAGAAGTATGAATCATCTAACTTGCATTCCTTGCTCTGATACCAAGTTTAGAAGCTTCTGTATAGATTAATTCACCTTTTCTATTGTCATTCTTTAACTTGTGCTTCTGAATAGGAGCAGTTAGAGATTTGTAAGAAGTTTCTAGAAAAGGCACAACGCAAAGTTGACCTGATGTTTTGTAACACCCAAGTAAGCTGGGAGCAGGGAAGCCTGTCTTTTATGCCTCTTGGTACTGAACTTCTAGGGTAAGTGCTTGCCTTCTAATGTGTTCTCTGAGGCATCATTTTTACTTATGTCTTTGTTCTGCAGGATGTGTAAATCAGGAACCAACGATCGCATTTTGAATGGTACAGAACAAAACTGTGACTACTTGGTAGATAACCTTTTTGAAGAAGCACAGAAGGTTGGTGCTATATGTATGCCCCCAACTACGGTCAAGAATCAGGTAGGCAGTGAAGAAAAAATACTCATGTTTAATATAATAGCACTCCAGGACTACTCTGGAAAACAAATGCAAGACGTCCAGCAGTTTTATCCAGTACCTCTGTAAATAAATGCACACAGAATTCAGACAGCAGTAGGAATGTCTCCCATCTCTTAGTCCGCCAGGCCTATGCTTCTGTCTCTTTCTATTTTATAGTGGGTTTAATGTCGTTCTAGGACTTATGCTGGCATTGTCTAATGCACTTCTGCTTTATGAGCAAGGAGAGTGAGCTGGTCGTGAGGTGCAAGGAATGACAACTACTATTGCATAAGAAGTTATTTAAAGAGTTGCAGCCTTTTTATGCAGAGGCACAGCCCAAAACTTTTTCGTTTGCTCTCATTTGTATAGTAGTGGGATGTTTAGTATGGGTTTGTTTCTCAGTGATTCTGTCCTTTTCGTATTTTTCTGTTACTCCCCAAAGACCAGTAAGGGGCTGGAGGAAAGGCCATGTAGAACAAAGATGTCAAGGAGAAATTTGGAGTGGGCATTGCTGGAAATTACATTCATGGATTCCTGACTGAGCCTGGGTGGAACAGAGTGTCAGGAGCAATACCTTAAATTGCAGTTCTGAAATGCTGTTCCATGGCAGTACTTGTGTCAATGTCGAAACGGGATGTTGGTGTGGAATAATTAGTCCATGTTAAACTTGCATACTGGTTCACTGTAGAGCCACCTTCCCATACTGAGAACTCCTTCCATATGCATTGGTGCCATGAGACACAAGACTTTTTAAAGGAATCTAATCTTTGAGTGCTATATACCTTTTTGACAGATTAGCCAACCAGAAGAGAAGGAATTTTATTCAGCAGTTTGCATGTGCTTTGTGTTTATGTAGCAATCATCATCATCTAACAAGTTGAACTGTACAAAAAAAAAAAAAAAAAAAGAAAAAAAAAAAAGAGAAATTTGCCAAGTACTATCAAGCGTAGTTCAAACTAATATCCAGCTGAGATGAATTCTGCATTTTTCTGTGCTTCATATACCTCACACATGGTCAAGTATCTCTCAAGACATTATTTTCAAATGCTTCCTTAAATGGCATGATGCATAAGTACAAAAATGCAGTCCCAAACATACCCATGTTAAAGTTGAAGAGATTCAGTGAGCAATGTGAAGGCTACAAGTTGAAGTAGTAGATGTTCTCTGGCAAAGTTAATGAATTACTGAGAATTTATTTTTTCACTCCCATAAGGCCAAACTTTTGAATATACCCAGGAATTCCAGGGTAACATAAATGTATGACTATCTGAAAGTAAATTTTCTGATACTTGCTGCATTTCCTAAGTGAAAGGTTTCTGTGTGCATTGTCTCAATGCCTTACTTTCAGGAAATCCTCCAGCATGATCAGAACAAGGCTTTACCCTAATAAATTCCCAGCTGGACTATTCTGGTAGCTGGTGTTCCAACACCAGGCATGTGTGCTCTCAAATTAGCTCTTGAAGAGTTGCAGCTGGCTGGGATCTTCCAGCTCCTCTGATTTTTTTTCCTCCTGCTGAAATGAAGGAGTGTTCTTGATCTAGGAAAGCAGAATGATTAGGCGAAGGTTTATTTCTAACCCTGATTGACACAAGATACTTAAAAATGTCACTTACCACTTGCAGTTGCTCTGCCTGTTGGCACAGGGCCGAAACAGATTATAGTGAGCCAGTATTTTTAGTTCATACAGTGGATGATTTATAATCATGGGGTACTGTGGGTATACCGAGTTGGTTTTATGTCAGTGTTATTATGAGAATTGTTCTTACTTTCTAGGTTGATGTAATCGTTAAACTTTGGAAAAATGGGTTTACAGTAAATGATGGTGAGCTTAGGAGCTACGCTGATGTTGCAAACCAGCAGTTCTTGGACTCCATTAAAAAAGGGTGAGTTTTGTGTTCTTAATCAGCCTGAGTTAACGTGCCCTGGATAGTGCTTATTTTATGCTCTAAATTTTTTACATAGCTGCTTGGCTTTGCTGCACTGCAGTATCCCTGTAGGAGCGTAGGCCACTGCCTGCCTCAGATCCTGCAGTGCTAATGGCTGTTTTAACATCAGCAGGTTTAATGTAGCTTTCAATTGCAGTCGTCATACAGTTACTGATGAAATAGATAAAAGCAAGTATTGGTAGGGGGCACAGCAAGTGCAGAATGAAATAAAGAATAAATCAAGAGTGCCCAGTAAGAACTACTGATAAATGGTGCTTTGACTAATGAACTCAATGCACAAGTGGTTGAGAATTTCTGGTTTTGTGGTCTTTGTTTTCTTTTTATTGATGAAAAGCCTTAAATGGGCACAGCTACTCTATTTAAACATCAAGAAACTTTGATCAGTCTTAAATTTCAGACATTTTTCCTAGTATAAACTTGCTATTTCAGTCATTTGTGTGTATATAGGAATCTTACTTTTATCCCTCTGTTAAAAATTAGTATGTTATCCTGATTTCTGCTAGTGTTTGCAGTGTTCCTTTAAAAAAGCAGGTTAACCATACAAACCACTGTAATTTTTAGCTTTTAATTTGCAGTGTTTCCTCCCCCTATACAAATGGAGAGGAGAATATAATTTAATAACTCCTTTTCAAGTATGTGAAATTACTAAACCATTGTATATTTTGTCTTTTCCATACTTTGCTAGCCCATCAAAAATAACTAATTTTACAGTACATTTCTGCTCTATGGCTGTCACCTGTATTAGTTGTAATAAGAATTAACTGCGCTGTTTAAAGCCCTTTGCGTTCTTTGTGTGCATACATCAAAAGTTTGCCTCCTTTCTTCCACTGTTTGCATGTGAAGATGCTAATTACAAGATGGCTCCTGCATAATCATTGATGGTACAGAAGCACTTAGTACAGCCCCTGTGCCAGCTGAGCCCCACCACCCGAAAATGTAGTGTCCGCAACAGAGCTCATAGACAAAGGCATTGTTGTGTTCTGCTTAATGCAAATAAAGCATTACCGAGGTGATGTTACTGCACTGAAGAATGTAGCTATTAGCGATGACCTAATTTTTAAAAGCTGAGATTCGTATTTATTTGTAATTAAACACCTTGTGTTTAAACTCGGTTCTTTCTCTTCAAAAGACGATTGTCTTTTTTTTCTTCTTGTTTTACTATGGGGATAAAATAATTGAACCTTTTGCAGCAATGTATGGCAATACTGAACTTCCTACATGTCATGTGCTTTGGAGTGGTAACTGCAGAGTAAATTTGAACATCATTCAACAACTTGCATTATGGTATCTTTTGGTTTTTTTATTGTTCGCTTGCTAGTTAATTTGCAGTTCAGGAACTTAAAGTTTTTTGTATGCCGTGCACTTGACATGACTCTTAGTAAATACTTCTGAAGCTGTTTTTTTTAAAAGCATCATTCTTAAAAGGATAAACATAGAACAGGTACTAATCTATTTTGTATACTGAAAACAGTATAGTAGTTCTTTTTCTGACATGAGTTTTTTCTTTCTTAAGGGAACTGCCTTTTGAGCTACGCAGAGTTTTTGATAAGGAGGAGGTAGATGTGAAAGTGGAAGATAAAAAAGATAAGGTGTATTTGTCATCGAAAAAGCCAATGTTTCATCCCTTTTCTGGACATGGTTACAGATTAGGAAGGTGAGTAGTCTGATGTGATCTGTAATTGAGTAGCTGAAGGGAACTATACCTATGGTAAAGGATCACGTAATTCAGGTTGGAAGTGACCTCTGGAGTTCTCTAATCCAAGCTCCTGCTCAAAGCAGGGTCAGCTGTGGGGACAGTTGAGGTTGCTCAGGCTTCTATCCAGTTGGGCCTTGAAATCCTGCAGGGGTGGAAGCTGTGCAGCCTGCTTTGGTCTGGACTGTCCTCATGGGAAATAAATTTTTCCTTATATCCAGTCTGTTATTTTTTGTTCCCCGTGAAGAGCCTGGCTCCCTTCTCCTGGTGACCTCTTGTAGACCCTATGTTGCAGATGAAAATATTTGACACGGTTATGATTTAGCATCTATGCAAAATTTATTAATGATGTATGGTAGATTGAGAGGTTGAATTTTAGCAGCACTTAATCATTAACTGGTTTAGGGGTTTACAAAGGGAGTAGGCAAAATAATTTAACAGCGACTTAGTTACAGATTTGAAGATTCACACGAACTTCCTAAAAGGTATCCCAGGTTAATACATATGAGTAAAGCTACAAATCACAGATTAATACATATATGTATATATATATCTAAGCAAAGCATATAAGTGCACACACACACATACAGGTCTCCAGTCAGGAGTTTCTTAATAGCAGGCAATGCTAGCGAGCCAGAAGGTGCTGCTTTTAGGTCCTACATGTGCACAGATGGGCAGAACATCATCCACATCCATAAAGCTAATGTGTATCTTGCAACGTAGAGGTGGAGAGATGGGTGAGAGAGAGAGACTAGCCTATAGCTAAAATTTCCCTTTCTCAGATTTAGGTTAGATACTCACAATGCATTGGCATTCCTCAACAGGCGGTAGTTGAGGCTTGAGAAGGATCTTCTCCTGCCCTGGCCTCAAGGTGTCAGCCTGAGAGGTATCTCAGCTCAGGGGAGTTACTGGCCACAGCCTGCTGTGATCCAGAAGAGCTCAAAAGGTCTTTGTTAGAATCGCTACTTATAGGATCCAAGACAATTGACTTTTGTCAGGTACTTTTCCACTCTGCCCCGACTTGCGTGATGGTTATGCAACCCTAGAGCTTATTAGATCTTGGGGTCCTGGTATTCCCCCTGCTGTGGCCACAATCCGTATGGTGTCAGGAGCGATCGATTATAGTTATTATCTTCAAATGGTAGGAGCCATAGGGACCAGGCACACTATTGTGTTCTTGGTCTGTTGCTCTCTACCTTTTCTTTCTTTCATGTTAGACCATTATGTTATATTCTGTGGCCCAGGTTGGGAGGGAGATCATGCCAAGTACCGAGTGGCTTGAAGCAGGAGGGGGGGGTTGCACCACCAGCTCCTGGCAGGCTGTTATGTGTCCCCCCCCATAACACCATCTCTTCCACAGGCTGAACAAGCTCCTCCAGCCTCTGGGCAAATAGGGCCAGAGGGCTAGTGGTCCAGCCTGTGGCCATCTTGGTGGCGCTCTGTGGAACTTGCTCCAGTTTGTCGACATCTTTCTTTTATTTTGGATGCCAAATCTGAATGCAGTATTTAGGTGCGTCTAATGAGTGCTGTCTGGGGGATAATTGTCTCCCACAATCTCCTGGCTGTGTTGCTGTTGATACAGCCAGGATACTGTTGGCTTGCTTTGTTCAAGGTTTCAATATTAGCAGAACTGTTTCCACCTGAAAGGCTGTCATCTTCTATTCCGTGATTTAAGAGAAAAGAATCTCTTTTAAAGCTGTATGTGCAATACTTTGTGTAAGAAGATGGGAGTATGACAATCCCATAAAGAGAACTGAAGAAGTAAGAGGTTATTTTGCATTCTCTTAAAATTCTTCAGTATTTAACTGTATATTTATTGCAGTAAGACATTTATTGCATTACAGTGATCATTTTTCCTTTACTCCGTGACTCTCTTGTGGTTGGGGAGGGTCAGCCACAAATGCCAATGCTAAAACTGGATTTATAACTGAACAGTACTGTATTTTGGAAGACTGTTGCTAGAGGGGCAGGCCAGGAACTGATGTATTTGATCCCTGTGACTTTTGCTTGCTCCAGCCCAATTATCTGCTTCACGTATCCCTGTCATTTAAGAGCAGACTTCAGCCTAGGGAACAAAACATATTCAGTGACCAGGAGCCCACAGGAAGCCTTCACAGGTGGGGCTGCTTAGTGACCTGGTGACTGGGGATAGTAGACTGTGGTGAAACTGTAGGTGAACAGCTTGTTTTGATTAAATGGAAAGGGCTTGCTGCTAAGGCCCAGGGCTTGTGCTGAGGGAAAGCGTGACCTGGGCAGGAACAGATGAGGCAGGGAAAGAAGATAATGTGCAGAGTAAGAGACTGGTAATTGTAAAGGATGAGTGGTTCCAGGCTGCTTCAGAGAAGCAAGTATCTGTTTTATCAGTTTCATCTGTTTCTGTAGCACAGTCCATTCAGTTGCTACATGCCTGAGTAGATACAGTCAATAGGGAAAATTGTCCCTTGAGAGATAGATGAGGTGCTGCAAGACTTGCTTCTGGTAGCACTGAGATCCTGAGCAAATGGGGGTCAAGAACTTAACCTTATTTTATCTACAAGTAGATCTGTATATAGCAAAAGCAAAAAGATCTCCAGTGTGCTGGGTTTCTGCTGCTAACCAGTGCTAAATGGTAGGTTGTTCAGTTGCTTGTCGTGTTCTGTCATGCCTATAGCAAGTAATGATCTTGCTTCCCAATAGGAAAGCTAGGTTCTGGAAACACGCTATTCTGTGAATTTGGGTTGACTGGTGTTGTACACCTGACACATCCTACAACTTGCTCAGCATTTTTTTTTTTTCTTTAAGGACTGGAAAAAATGCTTATTTTTATTTTCTACTCTTGCTAGTGCTATGCTATTAGAGCCCTTTCTTTAAAGACAAGTAAATATTTTTGCTGATGTTGGAAACAAGCTGTAAGTGCTCTTACTCCACAAACTAGTGCTCACTTCCTGATGTTAGTAAGTGTGCATTGCATGCATATGCTACTCTTTCATCAGAAAAGCTTTGTGGGGAAATAGTACTGCTGTCTGAGACCTCTAAGTTTTAAACTATAGAACTCCCTTTCCACGGTTGCGTTTGTGTGCTTAATCAGAAATGAGAGGCAAATGACTGAACAGTTTACTCCAGCTTATGACATAGCTAAACTTCTGCTTATCAAATAAACATTTTTTTAATAGTCCATAGATTTTCTGCCAGTGTTCCCAGATGGATGGACTATGTGGTGGATGAGCCGTTATGAGTCGTTCTGTTGACTGTCTCATTAAAACTTCTGTTGGAGGAAAAATGGAGGAACTAGAAATTATATGTTTGTTGCTATAACTCAGATGAGCTTGATCCTCTCCTTTTTGTTGTACAGGAGAAAAAAATGAGGCTTATCAGACTTTTCCAATATACCTTATGAACCTATATAACTAATGGGTATATTCTGTTTTATCTACCACCGTTCAGCTGCATTTAATAGTTTGGGACTATAACAAGATTTGCAACCGCACTTTTCTATTAAGCTTATCAATGCATTTTAAAGACTGCCTCAGAAGCATGTTAATTAAACTATTGACTGAAATCCCTTGTAGCAAAGTGGGCTTGCTCTATAACCTCATTAGGGTAAAACATTGTGTGTCAAGCTTCTTAACCATTAGTCAGAGTAAGGCATGATACCTAACTCTTGGGCTTTTTCTTTTCAGAAAATTGACAGGAGGCTCTTAGGTCTCTTCGATCTTTAGTTTATATCTTTTGATAATCTTATAAAAGGAATAAGCCTTTAAAAGGGGTGATAATGCTTTGATCTCAGGCTAATAAAAGATTCCTGGTTTGTGGCTTTAGTCAAAACTCCCACCACTAGATGGCTTGATGTGTAAGTTCTGCAAGAGCAAAGTTATTAAGTATAGAAATGCTTTAAACCTTGGTCAATATAAATCTTCTAACTTTCTCTTGCAGCTTAGCTTACCATGTTGGCTTCTGTTTCACACATACTTGATATTGAAAGAATCAGCTGCAGTGCCTACCAGAAATTTTGAGGTGTGACCATGAGGGAAGTCGGTTTGAGAAGGACACCAAAATCTGTATCCATTTGAGACAGTTGTCTGAACTACAACTGTGACTGATGGGCTAAAGTGTAGTTCAGCCCAGGCTAAACCAGGCGCCTGGCACCTGCACGGTTGACTACCTCTCCAGCCTCCGCTGTACTGGAGACAGCTAGCTCACACATGAGTGCTTGTACTTCAGTGTCTGATCCTGGAACTGAACGGCACTGATCAAGTAGACAGTGAAAGCTGATCATTGCTGGGCTGAAGTATGACTTGAACTTTTTTTTTTAGCTCTGCTCCCAAGACTGTTTAACATTATCTTGCTGGTGCTCAAGCTTTTTTTCCAGACCTGTGGGGCAGTTAGGGTTTATTTTGTATTGAGATCAAGCATGAATGGAAGCTGGGTGTGAGAAGTAAATCAGTAGAGGCAGGTGGGTGACAGTAAGTCACCTGTACTTGGAGTACCAGAGTATTTCACACATGTGCCTCTTGGAATCTGTTGGTGCCAAGTTCTTGTGCCCCAGCTGATTTCTGTATAATGCAATTCTGTGCCTCTCATCTGCCTCCAGCTGCAGTGAAGATCTCTTATCACTCACTTGGGTATGAGATGCCTTGATTCTCATTCTTTTTGCAGAGTTTCAATGGAAGAAATAAAAAAGTGCCTCTACTGGCTGATAACATAGAAGTTAGGGCACTTGACTAGGCAGTGGGTGATGAGAGTTTTTGAAATGCCTCAGACTGAGAAGGACTTGAGGCCAAGACTCTAACTTTATTAGCCTAAATATATTAAGTCAGAAGCCATCTTTGTTTTAATAATAAATTGGCTGTGACTTTTCTGCTTTATCATTAAACTAAGACAGGTACAAGAACATAAGAATGCAAGGATGGGATTTGTTCATGAAGCAGATGTAGTATTGTTAAGACTGTTATTCTATGGCCGTTGGTTACGAACTTTTCTCTCAAGAAACAGTAACTCATCAATTTTCTGTGCAAAGAGAAAGCTTTTCCGCAAATCACTGCGTTCATGTAGTCAGTGACTGCAGCTGAGCTCAGAGAAGTGGTAACTCCTTAAATCACTGGTATTGTTTTGCAAGCAAACATCTGGTTATACTCACATGAGTTGAGGATATGCCCATTGGATCAGGCCTTATGATGTCTTAAACAGTACATGCTGAGCAAGCTTAGCCCTGAAAGAAGCACTGAGCTTTAGATGTTTCTTCAGAATAAAAATTTTTGCCAGTATTTTTTTTTTTTTTTTTAAGACTACACACTTGGACTGAGGTCCCTGTATTCTGTCGAGTCGTTTTATGGATCTTTGCCGTTATGGTAGGGTCAGCTGTCAAAAGTGCCTTGGAAAAAAAAAACCAAAATCCAAGTGCTGTATGCATCAGCCTGGATTTTCACATTAAGTCAATTTCTCTGATAGATGAGTAGTGCTTCTAAGCTGAAATAGATGATGCTGGGGTCTAAATCAAGGCTAACAACATTCAGTTAAATTGAATTACGGTAATCACATTATGGTGAAAATTAACATTGAGTATGCAAATTCAATACTCAAACCCCTTAAAGTTTCACCTGTGTGATTAGTACAAAAAAATGCACAAAGAATCTTCAGACTGTTTCATCGCTTGTGTATTCATATTTAACCCTTTGATCTTAAGTTCCCTTCTATCTTGTAAAAATGTTTAACATGAGTAAACTGAAATTCTTGAGCATGTTGAAGTCTTCAAGAGAAAGTATTGGCATACAGTTAAAAAAAAAAGCTGATGGTTATGTCAGTATTCCTATATTTGTTGAAAAAAGAAGTCATCGTTGTACCCTGATACAGGGCAGAGAGCTCCAGAAGCAGAGGTCTGGTGGGGGAGGTTCAATCTTACATCTGTACACAGAAGGCATAACCTCGTATAGCTTTTCTTTTCAGTGCTACTCCAAGGATAATCTCTAAAGTAAGAGATGATCATCAAAGACCTGACAACAAGAGACACCTGCCTTTAGTACCCTTAAATGAGTTGGAGCCTATCACTAACATCCAGATCTGGTTAGCTGATGGGGAAAGGATAATTCAGAAATTCAATGTTTCTCACAGGTAAGATTTATTTGAGTACTGTCATATGTATTTGTATCTGAACTATTTGTACAATGCCTGTATGCATGATAAGTCTTAATTTCTGTGAATAATCTGCCCCCTCAGTTCACTTACCTTGTCTGTTCAGCTGTGTCTGGAAAACCTCCTTTCAAATTTTGAGAAATGCTTTAGCTTATAAGAGAGGAGCATAAGAGGAATGTGAACTGATGTTAATAGTCAGCACATAACTGAGCATAAATGGAAATCTGAGGAAACTGTAGGAGTTCTTTGTAGGTTAGTGGAAGTTAAGGTGTATGTATTGCTCATTACTAGAGGACACAGCTTTTAAGATGACAGATCTCTCACAAAATCACTGCATCTGGAGAAAATTGCTTAGTAAAAAGCCTGCTAGTCATTGGGCATAGACAGCACCCCAGCTGGGAGCTGGAGGATGTGGCTTAGAGTTGAGCCAGAGAAACCTCTAGGGAGGGCCAGAGTCAATGCACCAGCCAGGGGAGGCTCATCACCTGCATGTCAACATGGACAGAATAGAATGCATTCAATGTCTTTAATTCTTAATTAGTAACATTTACGGCTCTCAAAGAGGCTTATAAATGGGGATAACGTCAGAAGGTGTCAGCGCAACGTATGTATGCAGGAGCTTTGAGAAAGTAGGATTAACTGTTTAACACTAAATTGTTGAACTACTGTCTTTCAAGGCCTTTTTCAAATTTGTAATTTGAGAAATTACTCCAGTACTATACAGTCACATCATATGGAAAGGGGTATGTTGCCTGTGCTTCTCTGTGTAGCAATTTGAAGTGATCATAGATTTAATGCAACCCAGGCTGCAGTCAAAATAAACAGTGTATGTTTTTGTGCCTGGTCAGAAGAAAAGCTCAGCAATTGAAGGTTAATGACTGTGATTTTTTCTTTAACTTGTACTAATTTATTACTGTTAGTGGCCTGAGGTATGAACTGAAACACTGTTGCGAAGTCCTGCTGAAGGGTCAGTTGCTATTTTAATTATAAATACTTCATTGGAGGACTTAATATCTTAATTATTCCAGGTTTCACACATTTAAGCTATTTAGAAGCTTTTCTCATCACAGTAAATAGCAGATTGAACAGCTGTTAAGTGCTTTTGGAGTGGAAAAAAAAAGGTGAGATAAGCAGAACAGCAGCATCACTGATGTGATGCTCTTTCTGAAGTAGTTTGCAACAAATATTCCATCATAACATGTCCTCTTGCCACAAGACCAGCATGTTTGTGCTGTATGCAGTATTTGTGTATGACCTAATAAGAAATAGGGGGAAATCCTTTTAGAATACATATCCTTAAGTATCATGATTGCATGTATAGCACTCCTTTCAGTGCAGAAGCAGAAAACAGTCAACTATGTGTTAATTAAACTATAGGTAGATAACCTGTAGCATATATATTGCAGTGCCTGGGTAAATTGATTACCCTTTTGCAGCCAGAAGGTGTATGTGCCACAGTAACTACTACTTTAGATAAGACTTGATTACTGATGAAAGATTGAAGTTACAGCATTGGAGCAGAAGTGGAGGTAACATTGTAATACTTCAGGGTGGGGAATGGAGGAGACATGAGTGAAGCAACTAGCAGAGAAGTGTTGTAGGAAAATAGCACGCACGGCTATGCCTTGAACTGAGTTGTGTCCCTTCTTGAGCAGTTGCTAAGTTGGTGTGACCCTGGAGCATTGGGTATGGAGCCTGGAAAGGGACCCGCTACATCCTAAAGCAGATAGCTGGTGGGTAATTGCCTGAGTTGCTCTTGGAACCCAATGAACTTTGATATAATGCATGTAGACACCTATAAATGTCCAACCAAAAATTTATTCCTGCTTGAGGTTTTTCAGGCTTTAGGCTTGTAAGACCAAGTGCTGTCTCTTAATTGAGGCCTGCGTGCACAGGAATTAGAGGCTGGCTGTATCTGACCTAGTAAGTATGGCCAAGGCGTGAAAACTTGGTCATCTGTGCTGCTAAACCGTTAGGATGGCTTTCCCCCAAGCCAACCAGCACTTTCTCAAACAATATCTAGGCTCGGTTCAGATGTTAGCTCGCGTCATGGACCATTCCCAGGAGACGGTAAACCCCATGGGCTACCCTGTGTATGGGGGAGAGGAAAGATGAGTTTAATAATTTGCCAGTAGCCAGACTCTACCAGTTGGTCTCAGTGTCAGAGAATGGGCATTGTCACTGTGTTTATTTTACTGGTATAGATGTATCCTGTCATTTTCATTTTCTAATTAAATTGGTCAATCCATATTCTTCCACAGCAAAATCTCTGTCTTGCTCACTTGTTGCAAGGTTCTTCACAGCTTAACAGGCAGCTTGAATCTGTAATGAATTCACTGCTGCACCTGCTTTGGCAGAAGGAGACTGTATTTAGGCCCACTTAACTCATAAGCTATCCAGACAACTTCTGCAAACCCTTTTTCTTTACTGTTATTATGGTTCTGCTACATGTACCACACACTGGAGGCATCTTTATACTAGCTCTTGGCTACAGAAACCTCAGGTAAGAGCTCCACCAGCTGGTTAAGAAATGGTGTGCTTGCATAACTACCATCTGGGCTATAGGAAAGCATTTGAGTGCTAAGAGTAAGATACTCATAGTTTTTTCCATTGGGACTACTCTCAGAGCATGCAAACCTTGGTCCTTGCCTCCCTAGTGGATCAGGCACTTCAGGATACCACCCCATCTATATTCCTCCATTTCTATGCCATCAGCTATTATGTGAAGTCAGTCAGGAGCTCATTCTCTTCTTGTGGTGCCTATGTGTGTTGTGCATATGGTCTGTGTCGGGATTGGAGTGCTCTAATGCTGAGTTTTCTTTTTTCTTCTCAGAATAAGCCATGTCAGAGACTTCATAACAAAATATCAAGGACCAGAGGGAAGTGTTCCCTTCACACTGACTACTTCGCTGCCGTTTCGAGAGCTGCGAGACGAGACACTCACGCTAGAGGAAGCCAAGTTGCAAAATGCTGTTGTTGTTCAAAGACTTCGGAAAACAACTGAGCCTTTCAGACTCTTAGTGATAAAAGCACCTGACAGTGACTATAAAACTGCTACTACACCTAACGGACAGCTCAAGAATGAGCAAAAAAATGCTATCAAAAGTACAAGATCAAATTAACTTTTAACTGGCCAAAAACTACATACAGGTGGAACTAGACAAAACCAAAAATGTAACCAGCAATATCTGGATGCCCTCTCATCCTCACATACTGTGCTCTTAGAGAGCAAAATGTGTGCTGTGCTATCATCTGCTGAAATAGAAGTATTTTCCACTAAATTTGGTGGTCAGAGCCTGGCTATACAACGTAGCAGAGGTAACTGTACTACAGGTCATCCTTAGAATTTCCTTAGGTAGAAAGCTTCTTAGTTCTTTAATGAGTGTATTTAGGCAGAACAGTTCTCTGAGACTTAATTACTACTGATAGCACCTTTTAAGGAAAAATAATATTTATTTTTGCACTTTGGACTAAACTGAAACTGAACTGGTTGGTTTCACTTACATTTTGGTGTAAGCTGCTGCAGTTTGCATTCTTCTCACAGTTACTTTTAGGCAACAGGTGCTGCAGGGAAGTTCACATTTGAACTCTTAACTAACTTGAAAATCTTCAGTATCTGCAGGGTTTAACTTTTATCATAAGATCTGCAGTGTAATGTTCTATCAAGTCTTCACATGGTGGTAGGTGCACGTGTGAGAAGATAGAAATGAGGTAGTCTGGTGCATACTGCATATGAAGTGCCTCAAAATAAGCTCTGAAGGAATTGCTGTTACCAATGGTTGAAGTGTTTTCTGCCTCTCTTGTGCTGCTGTGGGTGTCTTGCAGATAGGGTGATGTTAAACTACCTAGTTTATTAGGATAGAAATCCACTTTTAGCCTTGTCACACAAAAACTTCAGCTTTTTCTGGAGATTACCATACAGGAATAGTGGCTTAGAGGGACACAGTTGTTTTTGTGCTATGTATCTGCCTCTGTCCTGAACTGGCCAGCTGATTGAGACACTAATTGCATGTGGCCAAGTTTCAGAGATGCTGAAAATCCTTATTTGAAAACTGAGGTTTCTTCCTCCTCTGAATCTTTTATTTTGCTGTTCATGTACTTGAGACTTAAAATCTGTAGCCAATTATTTCATGTTTTGCTAAATGTGAAATCAACATAAAGACTAAATATTTTGTACTATGTTTGCTGAGTAACATGTGGGTTTGTGAATGGAACTAGAGTCTCTAGGTAAGACTTATCCGGGGGCCTTCAATGAATGCTGACTGTGCTACTTGCACAAATGGAGGATTTTGGGGGTTGTACTACTTTTGTGTGGATAAATGAAAGATGGGTTTGGGATTTTCCTGGTTTTGTTCTGAATAGAAAATGACATAATTGGAGTGACTTGAATTCTGTCTAAAAGTCATGTTACTTCGAACTAGGGATGCGCTTACTTCATTCCCAGGGATGTAACAGTCTGCTTCAGCATCTCTCCTGGTATGTTTGAGGGCAGTGAAATGAAAAGTCAAGTGCACAAATATCTGTTCAATGCATTCAGAAAGCAGATCTGAAAACTATGCAGTTAACTGTTCTCAGTGCTATAAACTTGATGTGCTACTGTGTCATTCAGGTTTATGTTGCAAATAATGCAATTAAATTCTCTTCGCTCTTGCGCTGACTCCTGTACTATATGAAAAGCCTACCAGATCTCTAGTAGTAGGAAGAAATGTGCAGTCAAATCTGTTAGTAAAATTGAAGAGACAAGTCACCTACAGACACAGATCCAGCCTCAGTTTGCAGAGCTTCCTGATCAGTGAATTTTATTGATCGGTGCTTTTGGATTTGTCTTGATGTAAAACTAAACATTAGAAAACTACACATGCTTGATTGTAAGCTCAATTGTTCTTATCTAAAAGGTGCATGAAATGTCAAAGTAGTGGTATACTATGCCTGCTTTTGCAACATAGAAACTCAAATAAATAATTAGTGTAAGATTGAAATTGAAGGGGGGAGATATCAAATTTTAAGGTAAGTAAATCCACTTTGCTTGTTAGCAAAATGTTTTTTGGAAAGGAGCAGTATTTAGTGTTTCAACATTGATTCATGTCTGCTACCAGTATTTTAAGAGACTGGATAGCTTGATTGTGTCTGGCTATATACTGTGCTTTACTGAAATCAGCTGTTTCTGGTTGCAGCTTTGGTGTGCTTGAGTGTGTATTTGCAGTTTGGAAGTGTCATGATCTTCATTACAAAATGAGAGCAAATCTTTAAAAAGTCAAGAGCGATGCTGACTACACTAATCCCGTGTTAGACTAGAAGGTGGCTTTTAAAAAGGCAACAAAACTGTGATTGGGTAACTTATTTCCTGATTTGGAGAACATCTTTAGAATGAATACAGGGCCCTTCTAAATCTAATTGGTTTCAGTGAATTTGTAAAGACTGATTAGCTACCTGTAGTGTCTGGACAGCCTAATCTCTTACTCAGCACTGTAGACAGCTATTGGGCGTTGGTCAAACAACAGTAAAACTTGCTTGATCAATGCTTGAGTTTGTGAAACACACAAATACTATCAGTTATTCATTGTTTCCTCACAAGCCTTCAATGTTTTGGGTAAAGCCTGTGCATTAACATAATTTACAGCAAAATTGAAATAGCCTAAAAAAGAACAAAGGAAGGAAATATTTTCTGGTTTTTTTTTCTTCGCGAAGAAACATGCAAACGCAGGTAACAAAGATTTAACTTGTTTAACTTGTTACTTGTAACTTGTTAACTTCACTTGTGTGAAGAGAAAATGAACAACCTAAATAATGAATTTAAGTGTTACATGCCTACCTTGTATCTAGCTTGGTATTTTAGAACAAATTACATATTGGGGCTAAGGGACTGAGCAGTCCACCTCTATTTTGAAGCCAGTCTGGCCTCAGCCTTTAAGAGACCCCTTGGAGCCTAAACCTTCAGAGAGTTTTCAACTAGGCCTCTTAAGGCCACAATTTCAGTTTGGCATTGAAGGTCTGTTTTTAAGAAAAAAATTTTAATGCCTTGTTCTTTCAGGGTTTTGCAGATTTGCTGTAATTATTCTTGTCAGATGATGTTGCGCAGGATTTGCATATTAGTACTTGATGGCGTAGTTTGCAGTGGCTGTCCAGTACCTGCCAAGTCACCCTGTCAATAGCAGAGCTCTTTGAATCAGTCGATTCAAATGGATCATTTGAATTGTGCGTATAATAGATTAGTCGTTGTCTTCCCAAGACAAGCACATCACCACCCAGTCCTCCTGTGCTTGTTGGCTTGTTTAAACCCCCTGCTCTCAGCCTGTCTCACTGTTGAAAAGAATTCATACTTCAAAATTTTTTTTTTTTTTTTTCTCATGCGGAGTGTGTTTGCAAGACCATTTTCCTGGTGGGCAGAGTGGTGTTAGTGAACTTGTACTGCCCAGGTAATGGTGTTGGCTCCAGGGCCTTTTGAGGATGGCGGCAGCTCTTTCCACAGCGTGCTTACTGGCTCAGGCGTGGGTTTTGTGTCATCTCATGTCCAGGTGACTGGCGTGGTTATAAATTCATATAAACAGTTGAGACAACAGTGCATCTCTTCAAAAGGATAGAGCTGGTATTTTTAGACATTGGGTGAAAACAGCCCCACAAACCTTCGCCTCATGGAGCATTTCACCGTGGGGTGAGGCGGGCACTATGGCGGCCGTTCCCTGGGCGCTCAGGCTGGATATTAGCAGGCTTCCAGTGCAATAAACCCGGGATTTTTACCTCACGGACGGCTCCCGCGGCAGCCCTCACAGGAAAGAGCGCGGTCGCGGCTCTCGCCGCCGGGAGCTGCCCCGCTCCTCTCCACAGTGGAAGCGGCATGGAGGGACGGAGGGTGAGGGGATGTTCCAGCCATTCGCGGGGGACTCGGCTCCCCGGGGCGGGGAGAGGGCTCCTCTGGCGGGGAATACCCTCTCCCGAGCCTGGAGGGCAGCGATAGCGCCTCTGCCCCTCCAGGGCGGTGGTGTGGGGGGAGGAGGTCGCCACCAGCTCTCCCTCTCCGTCCCTCCGCCGCCCCGCCCCGGGCTCGCAGGTGTTGGATGGGGGTGGGCTGTCCGCTCTGCCATGGCGGGGCCTGTCAAGGACACCCCGCAGCGCCCGGAGGAGGAGGTAAGGGGCTGGGGAGGGGGAAAGGCGGCTGGGGGAGCCCCTCGGCCGCAGTCCCGAGCTGAGAGCGGGGCTGAGGTCCCCCTCCGGCGCGCTGGGTTTTTTCTTTTTTGATTTCCATTGCCGGTTGGTTACGGGGAAGGGGGGTGAGCACCCTCGGGGGTTTGGGGCAGCCTGAACTTGCTGCTGCTGTGTCTTCTGTGGTGCCTCTTGCGCGGCCAGGTACCTGAAATAGCTCTTAAATCCTTACCGCCACCCCCCTTCTCTCCCACCAAGAAACTCCCTGTAACTCTGATATTGTCCCTCGAGTGCACTATTTGGTATTTACTCTCCGCTTTGGTGGCAGGAGAAAGCTCTTTCTCGGGGCTGTCTCCGACCACGGCAGACGGGGTATCGGCGGCGGGAGGGGTGACTCTCCTCAGGAAGCTTCATGGACTCCTCGCTGCCAGGTGGAGTTGCCAGTGAGAGAGTATCTAAATGCTTCCTCTATAGACTCGGCTCTTGCCGATACAGGAGTGGAGAGGCAGGTGAGAGGTGAGTGAGGACCCCCCTCGCCTCCTTTTGAGGGGGGCGTCTGGAAATTCCCCCTGTTGAGGGGACATTGGTAAAACTGGGAAGGGGCAGCTTCAAAACGGAGGGGCCGAGGTTGCCTTTCACGATGTGGTGGAGGGCGTTCAAGCCGGGGAGCTCATCGGATGTTGTGGGCACATGCAGTTCTGGCTTGAATTTTTGTGTTCAGAAAGCATCTGGGTGAATTCACGTGAGAAATCTGAAGATTTTAAACAGTGATACGCCATGTTTGGCCGACAGAGCCCCTTGGCTCTACATTTCTGGCAGCTGGAAGAATATCCTGGGAAAGCACTGCTGTATCCTGCCTTTTTTGTGTGCCCTTTCTAGGTGTCTGCACCCAAGCCCTGCTTCTGTTATTTCTTCCACTCAGGGGTGGGCTGATGTCGCTAAGAAAACTGAAAACAGTCCTCAAGATACTTGGTGTGAGGGACTTGGGATCCCACCTGTGACTGTCACACTCATGCTTTTAAGAGGCAGTTGTATGGTCACTCACAGAACAGAAACATTGCCCCTATTAATTCTACATTGAGAGAAAAGCTGACTCAAAAGCTGCTCCTCGTTAGCAACATTTTCATTGTTTCTCAGATAAACCTAGACTGGCATTTATCTTTGAGTCACAGGTTTTGCTCTCTCTTCTTACTACTTTTAAATTACTTGTTGGTTCAGTTCTGGACCCGACTGATAAAGAATAGCTTAGGACAAAATGCCCATAGTGTTCATGCAATATCTTCACACAGTTGCAAAGAGTTGTTTTCAATGTGCTCAAATACTTTATTTAGAAATAAGATGATCTGTTATAAACACTGTATTCAATTTCTGTTCTGTTGGGGAATGGAAAACTTACAAGCAATGAAAAGTATGGTTTCAACTTACAAGAGAATTAAAAATAAAGGAACTACAGCGTATGAGATACACTAATTTTCTGTAACAATGTTTAAAGTTACTCTTCATTTTAAGGAGAAAATCTCTCCACTATTATGCTTTCTTAGTTTACCTTGAAACACAATTAACTTTGATATGACAGGGACATATATAAGTAAAAAATTGTCAATCTGAGAACAAAAAAAAATAAATTATAACTTCATTTGACCTTCCTTTCTCTTACCTTCCAGCCCATCCTCTCAGCTTTCTTCTAAAACTTGTAGAACGAATTTTGATGTTGACATTGAATTACACCACAGGGGTCTCTAAACAAAATTTTCATTGTAAATATTTTGTATTTTATTCATTATTTGACCACTGCCTACACATTCAGATCTCTAGTGAATTTTTGGAGTACCTTAAACTCACTGACAAACAAATGCAGCTGAAAAAACTTTCACTGGTTTTCAAAGAAATGAAGCGATTTCTGTTGCTTGAGGAAGTAATGCAGCAGGGAAATTCAGCCTTAAGAGAAAAAGCTTGTTAGTTGCCCACAGCCAATGCACTGCCATTGGTCACGCTGCTCTGCACAAGCGCGATGTTACTCTTCTCAAGGCAGCTTCTGGTGTCATTTATTAGCAATATCATGTAAACCCAACCAAGGCTGGGGGACTTAACTGCTCTAGATCCTGTAACGGGCAGCTGCCATGTCCACCTTTTCTACTCTTAACTGTAAGCCCAGGAAGTTAGAAAGAATGAAATGTTTCAGCTTTACTGGTGCAGAGACCTAACTTCATTTTTACCACTGTCTCAGAGGATATTGAGGTAGAAAACGTAGGGATTAACATATAACTCCAATATGGAGAGTCAAAATAGATTATGGGCTGTTTCTTTTGGAAATAGACACCACAGCGTAGAGTCTGAATGATTATTTCTCAGCAGATAGAAACTCAGGGGCACTCGGTGAAATTACCAGGCAGCAGATCTACAATTAACACAGTGACATGTCCTTTCATGCTACATGTCATTCACATGTAGAGCTGCTGTGGCATATTATGGCTTAATGTACGAATGAGTTACGAAAGTAATTAGGCAAATAAAAGGAAAACAGGCACTGAACAGTAATGTCCATTTCGGGAAGTTCATGAACTGCTGATTCCCTGCATTTCTGTGACTGACTGTACAGGATGCCTTGGTCTGTTATGTCTATCTGACAGCTTGTAATATTCTGAAAATAACACTCATAAACAAAATTTAGTGAAAACTTAACTACTGCTATGGCCAAAGTATTAATTTTGCTTCAAGGTGATCTGGAAGTGTGGTTCAGAAAATAGTTGAGCAGCATCCCGGGAGTGTGTGGAATCACAGTGAGACTTTTTAAAAAACACATACTGAGATTGTAAATTTTCAAACCATGTAACTGATGTAAAGACAGGAGTACTGTCTACAGCCTTTAAGTTTAGGTCTTGGTTGACTGTTTCCCGTACCACAGCTTTAATTAGATTAATTATTAAGAACTTAACATCCTTTGTGTTATAAAAATATTTTGGAATAATGTATACTATATAGAGGCATTTCCTTTTTCTGTGTTATCATGGCCTTAACTATTGAAAGGACAAGGGGCAATGGTTTTAAACTGAAAGAAGGACATAAGGAAGAAATTTTTATGATGAGGGTGGTGAGGCACTGGAACAGGTTGCCCAGAAAAGCTGTGGATGCCCCATCCCTGGAGGTGTTCAAGGCCAACTTGGATGGAGCTTTGAGCAACCTGGTCTAGTGGGAGGGTTGGACTAGATGAACTTTAAAGGTCCCTTCCAACCCAAACCATTCTGTGATTCTATGGAATCTAGGGAAAATAAATGGGAAAGGTGGGAAAGCAGCCTTATAGATCTAAAAGGTTTTTCTCAGCTTGTTTTGGGGGTAGAATGGGATACAGGATTTACGTAGCAATGGTTTATGTCTCTTGATTTCAGCTGGAAGTCATCTTGCCAATGCTTGGAGATCAGAAGGGAAGTTACCAAAGGAAAATAAACTTTTAAATTCATTTATTTTCTGGGAGGATGGAGGTAAGGCTAAGAGAAGGGACTGAGTAAAAAATAAAACAGTGTGATAAGGTTTAAAAGTACACAGCTCCTGGAGCAAAGCTCAAGAGGTCTGTGTTGTGAGTCAAGCAAACAAGAATCTGTAGACCCCATAAGTCTAGTAAAGCTCACATTTAATAGGACTTAGGTATGAAAAATGGAGAGTTCCGTTGTACAGCAGATATGTACATAGTCTGTTTCATTTAAAATCTGTTATAAAATTAAATAGTATATTGTCCTGATGAAGTCTGTAATTTTTTTTTCCTGGAAAGAAGAAAATTGCCGATGTGGAGTACACCTGAGGCCTGCTGTAACAATACCATTTTGCAGCTCGTGCCCTGACACTGTCCGCTTTACTTGGGGGTAGTAACGGGGTGCCACCCCGTCTTTCTCTGTGGAAACAAAGAGTCCCAATACTTGTGCTTGCTTGTTCACACCCACTCAGATAAAACAGTTCAAAAGAAAATGATTAGATGATGAAAGGCTCCATCTAGAAGTCTAAAATATATCAAAACTCTGTTAGGTAGTCAAGATGCTGGTTCTTAGTAAATTTAAAAATATTCAGAAATTAGGTAATGTATCAGAATATTATCGTTGTGGTGGATCTCATTACCATATCCCTATTTTTGTCCTGATCTAATGTAAGAATTAAGGGCTTGTGTAGTCAGTTCATAGACAGGGCAGACCCAGGATTAATATTGTTGCTCCTCTTCATGTTTCCTGGTTCCTGCTGACAGCAATCTTTAAAAGGGACTAAAAGCTTAAAAGTCTAAAGTTGGGCTGGATGTGTTGACCCTTTGAAAGCAATACAGGATTAATGAAGAGTCATTTTCTTCCTGTATTTTTAATTTTATGGCATGAAATTGTCTTGAGATTTTTTAAGGCTTTTTTAAAGTTCTTCATTAGAATTTCTATTAGACTCTGTACATTTTTTGTCTTTTAATTACTGTTGTGAAACCTTATTTTCAACCTTTATCTTACTCTTATTTGGCAATTCTATTAGAGAATATTCTTGTATGCTTACTGTATTTTTCAAACATCAAAAGGCAAATTAGAGAGCACAGTTTTGCAAAAATTTTTAAACACGCCTAGGGTGGCTTAAGAGTCCTTCCTAAAGAGGACTCGGGCCCCAAAATCACTTTCCCTATTATACAACTTTCACAAAAGATATACAGAAGCCAGGTCAGAAGGAAGATATACAAAGTCAAGTGACTTTGCCAGGGTCATACAAGCATTTTGTGACAAAGTAAGGAGAGAATGAATCACAAATGTTTGTGCCTCCGGAAGTTTCCTTGTATGAATGTTGTCTAATTACTATGATATGATAGTATATATCAATTATTATGGTCTGAAAGATTAATATAAGAATTTTTTTTTAAAGGTAAATAGTTTTCAACCTTAAAAAAAACCCTGAATTAAACATTTATAGACAAAACTAAGCTCAGAAAATAGTGTCAAGATATTTGCACCTCTTTGCTGCTTCTTGCTTGTTTGTAGACTTGTTCCTTTTTAATAGCCTGCAAGAAGCAAGTAGGTAAGCCTAGATTCCCTTGTAGGAACACTGTAATCTGTTTTTAGGGGCTGAATTAAGGAATAACATTATTAAAAATCAAAGCAATGAGCATCCAAATGCCTGTTGATGATAGGGATTGAGGGCATATGGATTTATTAGTGGAATACCTGTGAAGCAAATGCCTGAATTTGGTGTTAACCTTAGACTTTAACCTTAAGAATTCTTTAGCTTTTAACTTGTGTATCTTGATTTTTCTCATCATTTGTTCTGCTTCATCTTGAACAGGAATACAGGCTCTCGATTTGTGGCAAATTATGCTATGCAATAGGAGGTGCCCCAAATCAAGTGGCAGGAAGTGCTGCTGCTTTCTTCCTACAGATCTACCTGCTGGATATAGCCCATGTAAGTAGCACAAGAAACCTTTACAGATTGCAGTCTTACCTCAACGCTGATGTTGTCAACAATGTCCCTGGAATGATAAAAGGTGAATTAGCTAATAAAGCTTTTAAATGGTCTTGTTATCATTGCCTCTAGCTGTTCAGCAATCTGGAAACTGCATAAACTTGTTCAGAAATAGTTGGGTTTTTTTCTTTTTTCACTAATTTCCTTTCTGTCTTGAAGTGTCCATTGTTTGCTTTTAGTTTGCAATCATTAGAAGAGCTTTAGGCACTGTAAAGCTCACACACTTGCAGACACAAGAAAAAGGAGTGTCAAGAGTCAGAGAGTGTAAGATATGAGGCATCTGGGACATTAATAGCACCATGTTGCGGTTGTGAAGTTTTGTTCATTTGGTTTAGTTAAAAATCATCGCAGTTGCATCCAGTAGTCAACATAAGTTCACATAAATTTGATTTGGTTTGTCTAGGGTAATTTCATTGCAAAGAAACCTGAATGATCCTTCCTGAAGGTTCTTTGCTTCCAGTCTGTGGCTTCCTGGTGCAGAAACAGACCTGGTAAAACAAAGCAGTAAGAGTCATCCCATTCATCTGACTTTCAGCTGCTCCGGCTAGATTTCAGGACAGCAGAGAAACAAAGAAAATCAATCCATAAGCATTTTTTACTGTTTTGACTTGTCTTGTATATCTGCAGGGTAACTAGGTGGGACAGATAAAGGATAGAAAAAAGGATTTTAGGGAGGTGAGACCAAATTGCATTGACTGTGAGAACAGCTGTAGCTGAAACTATGTGAGTGGCTTTCAGCACTGATGACTGTTTTTATTTTCTGTAAAGAACAGGAGGTTCTGGATCAGATATCTTTATCCACTTAATGTTTAAGATGTAGAAAGACGGAATATCACGACTTGGGGAGTGGAGGTGTGCAAAAGATTGGGTTTACGGTTTTCCAATAGAAGTCTGATATCAGAAGCTGAGGTGTGACTTACTTGATAAAATTGGCAACACAGTAAGACTGGCATGTAAAACTGAAATCCTGAGTGCCTTGTTGAGATCAAAGTCACAAAATCTAGAAGAAGGGCCAGTGTTGGACAGCAGTGTCAAAGATGTCAAGTGATGGTGTGGAGTCTGATGGTGTGGAGTCTGAGGAGTTGGAGGTGGAACAGGTGGCTTGGAAATGCAGCAGGGAGGGGGATGCAGCCCTGACTACAGCCATTTCACACATCAAGGATGGCAATAGAAGCCACTGGAGATGATGAAGCATGAACTGAATGAGAAAGACAATAATACAGTTTTCCCAGGGTGCTTATAAATATGGCAGTTTTCCCACTTTCTGCTTATCACAGAATTTGAAAATTCTTGAAGCTAGGGATTGTTTATTCTTTATGCATTTGTGTAGAGGGTCCAGAAAGCTGGGATACCATACTTGCATCTTTGGGCACTACCTATATAAATGACATAATAATTATTATTTTGTTAACAAGCTCCTACTGAAACCCAGTAATTTTGCTAAATATTTGTAATGATACACTTAGTACTTCATTAAGGGGCTTAATTATTTGTTCCTTCATGGTTTAGTTTGTTCTCTGAAGTAATCCTGCAGGGACAGGACTTATTTCAAGGCCTGATAAACAGCTCTGAAATTCTGTGGTTTTTTCCACAATTTTCAGGGGAGAGCATGTAATTTTACAGTCACTACCTGGATTTAATTCTTGCCCACTTAGAGGGCAGAACTGTTTTAGTTCTTTGAGAGATTGTGAAACTTGCTAGGTGTGATCTTTCATACATAATCCGGAGCCTTTCTAAGAAAATTACTTTTGTATTCACTTTCTGTAGCTTACAGTTTTTCCATTTGAACTCCATGTTCCACCTAAATTACCTGTATAAACTACAGGCATATAAATGTAACTCCAAACCACACAGGATCCTTCAGTCAAATTACTACAAAACACCAAAACCTCTGATAATAGCATCCTGGTCTTTATTCCTTTTGAGATGGGTGAATTTAGCGTATTTTATCTTGTATTTTATTAATACTGAGAAGTTTCTGGCATTGGTGCTGACAGACACTGTCTAGATTTAGGCGGCTAAGAAAATGCAGCCAAGGTATGTATACGCCTATACCAATAATGAAGACAGGGTGACTACATAGACTCCGTTCCTAACATGAGAGGTTTAATTTTCCTCAAGGCTTTCTTCCACCTCTGTTTATCTAATATCCACTTTCTTTCTGTCTATTCAAGTTATCTGAACAAAATACTAATGCGGAACCCACCTAATTTGAAGTTTTCTGTCCCTTTGTCCCTCATAACTGCAGTATTTCCACCCCTGTATCATTTTGACTGCTGTTTTGTTCCTGTTTTGGCTGACTTGCCTCTTGAGAAGCAGTAATGACTTCTGAGCAGTTACAGTGCAGCCCCCACGGCAAGTCTGCCTCAGGGTTGGTGGGCTCCTTGCCACCCTGGCTGTGGGAGGGCACAAGTCAGCAAAGGTGGATGAGGTGAACATCAGCAAACTGCTGTGGGACACAGCCCAATGCTCATCCCAGCCTTTTCTGACAGTGCAGCGATGGGATGCTTGGAGAGCCACTGTCATTTCCTGCTGGAGACTGCTACTCCTAAGGCCATAAGACCTGCAGAAAAGCAGGGGATACTAGCTCAAGCTTGGTGTTGTATCAGCTGTGTTTGCCAGGCTTCCTGCTGCGTTGGAGCACTGATAGCACAAAGAAGCATATAGATGAAGGGGTTTTGTCTGCTGTCACTGTTTAAACCACATAGGCTGTTTCAGCAGTCTCTCTCTCTCTCTTGATAATTGATTTGAGGAACATTCATGTTTATATAGATCTCAATGACTTTTTTAGGCCTATAGTTTCAGTGGCATGAACTGAGCACGTGGAAAAGAAATCACTTTTTTTAACCACTGTGTGATATGAATTCCCAGGCTCTCTACAGATATATGTGAAAAATAACTACATTGCCTGGGATAACCTGTTTTTCTGTATTGACACTTAAGTATGTTCCTCCTGGGTTAACTTCAAAGGCTATTTCTACTTGCCCATTTTAGTCTTATGTAATCTGTGAGCATTTTTCAAGTGAGGTTTGTTGGACATGTGCTGGCAACTTTGATTTGAACAGATGTGCCTTATGCAGTTCACTTGTCACGGTTCAGTTTTGAGTGCATAACATCTGCTGTGCTTACAACCTCTTCCTCAGACACATGCCACCAGTTGGCAGCCTTGTTGGTAATGTCAGGAGATGAAAAAACATGACTGCATGTAAACAGCTCCCTCTACTTTTTCCTAGATTAGATCAAGATAAAAATATAGGGAAATGGGGCTGTGTGGGGAACAAAGTGAGAGAATAATTAGAGGGACTCTATCAGGTTTTATGACTAAAACAAGGACTTTAGTCTACTATTTGACTATCTGAGTCCTGTTCCTAGTTCTGAACACATTCATAATCTCTCCATCCTTGCACTTTTCCCCTCTAATCCCTTCTTGCATAGTGCCTGTTCCAATGTCTCATTTATTTGCTATGGGTAACCAATAGTAATTTCTATGACAGCAGCAGACATGTTTTGTAGATGAACTATCATTATTCTTTAAAACACTGTGGGTTTCTTTCTGGAAAGTTGCTTTATGCTGTTTCATTGTATTGTGAAACAATGGCTCTTGTTTACAGTATTCTGTCTGTACTTTCAGATTACTCCGTTTCATGCCTCTTTGGTGCTGTTCATTGGCAAAGCCTCAGGTGCCGTTACTGATCCCGTTGCTGGCTTTTTTATTAGCAAAAGTAGATGGACGAAAATTGGGCGGCTCATGCCTTGGTAAGCATAGATTGTACATGTATTTACAAATATATATAGATATATGAATATTGTGTGTATGTGTGTTGTGATCATACCTCATTGAATTAGACTCATTTTTCTTTGCCCGTTTCCTAGACAAGTGATACTGTATTCGTTCTACATATATAAAATAAAAAAGAAAAAATGTCTGTCATGTATTTCCCTTTACATTGTTCACCCGTGAAAACATAGAAGAGATTTTCTGCCACTGGAGACACAAACAAATAAAGCCAAGACACTGCGTTGTTAACAAAGCTGGAAGCTCAGATCTGAAACCTTCTTGAATCTGTGGCTGAATTTTCAACTTTGTTTGAATTCCTTTAGCTTGGCTTCACTCCTCCACAAAGTTGGAAGTTGTTTCTACTTGTGTCCTAGTATGCCTTCACTTTTCACATCAGCCTTCCAGGAGCTCCATCAGTGTTAATTCTCTGGGACTTTCAATTCAGTAAAGGATGTGTGTATACCTGTGGAACAGATGTGACACAATGGCATTGATGGGCTCAACAACCAGCACTGCCCTGACACTCCGTTACATTCTTCCTAACAGCAGTCATCGTGCTTCCCTGACATCCCCGTAATCAAAATACTTACAGAATCTTCATGGTTGGAAAGGACCTTTGAGATCATCGAGTCCAACCATACACACACAAAAAAACCAACCCTACAATCTCTGCCACTAGAGCATGCCCTGAAGTGCCAAATCTAGATGTTTCTTAAATACCTCTAGGGATGGTGACTCAACCACCTCCCTGGGCAGGCTGTTCCAGTGCCTGACCACTCTTTCAGTCAAGTAAGTCTTCCTAATATCTAATCTAAACCTCCCCTGCCGCAACTTCAGACCATTTCCTCTGGTCCTGGCATTATTCATTTAATTAAAAAATCACCATGACTTTTATAACAAATAAGATACTGTAAGATTTTGATCAGCATTTTTAAAGGGACAGTGTGATGCCTCACTGTGACATACTTATCCCTTGTATGCACTCTAGCTATTACACTCATACATGTGCTGTCCATGTGCTGCTGTAAGGAGAAGTTAGAAGAATTAACATTACTCGCATAGGAAGGAGATTGACAGGTGTGAAGCAAGAAATTGAAATGGATTGGTCCATATTAGAGCAACCCAAGCTTATCTATGCCATAGGGTATTTATTTGTTGGGGTTTTTATATTTTGGAAGTCAAGGGAAGACTGAGTAGTTAGTGAAATAGAGCAGTGATGAAAGACTCCCTATCTCATGCATTATAAGGATGTATTGTAAACTGTCTTGAATTATTAATTTTGAATTAATGTAACCCCCAACCTTGATTCACAACAAAAATCTAAGAGTAAACGTGGTATCCTGAGCAAAGAAGTTGAATTTTCATGGAAAATAAGACCAGTTTTTTAGCTCTTGCTGTCATGTGGTTTTAGGGCTACAGAAACTTGTCTATGGGCAGCTTATATCAACAAAGAATAGAAGGCAAGTACATGTTGGAAGAAGGCTGAGATCAGCTGCTCTTGGCCCCAGCAAGAACAGGGCCTTTAGGTCAAAGTTAAGCTTTTTGTCAAGAGCCCTGTGCAAAGAGAGGAGCTTGCTGCTGTTTCTCTTTCCAGGATTTGGTTTGTGGCCAGGTAAATGGAGTGCTTTTTAATGAGCACTGAATTAACGGAATGATGGAGTTATTAAAAAAAAAAACCAACATTTTTATACAAGTGCCATTAGATGTAGTCTGATGTCTTTTTTTCCAGTTCTCTGAAAATACTGCAAATACATGTGGTTAGTGTTAAATCGACGTTAGAGTAATTCCCATCCTAGCACAAGCATGAACTTATCAACCCTTTGCACTGTAAACCAACTTCTGTACAACGCAAGTTGTACAGGAAAAGTGCTTATCTAACCCAGCCTTTAATATGTGTTCATCAAACAGCTGCTTTCTTTCCAGAAGAATTTTGTCTGGGTTTTTTTTGTAATGGTAGTTTTTTTCAAGGGAGTTTTGTTCCTGCACTTTGGAGGTCAGACTGTATTTACACAAAGCAAAAAAAAGGGGTCTTCCATTAGCTAAAAAATAAGTATTTTGATACTATTCTGACTTCTAAAGTATCTAGAGTGAAGCAATGGAATTGGCTTAGTCAGAAAAGCTTGCCAGCACAGCAAGAGCATTAGTAAAGAAGGTGAACGTTTAACTATAGCTTAACACCGTACTCAATATAATAAGAAGTCACCAATCACTATTGATCTCTTTTATGCAATGTGTTTAAAAGGCATAAGCAGGCATCGACTTGATGAAATACAGAAACCTGGTCAAATATTCTGTCAAAGCAGATAATAGCAGACAATGAGATATTCAGCAACTTCAGCAAGGCTCTGAAAACTCACTGACATTAATGAGGAAAGGAAAATATAGAAAGAGGATGGAAGGAGGGAAGAATTCTAAGAGGGTTATTGCTAAAAGTTGCATGAAAAACTGACTATGAAAATATTTTACTGTGGTGACTCTGTCTGGACAGCAGTATGGGAAGAGCTCACTCTGTTGGAGAGGAAAGCAGATTCCCTGAGATGTGTCAGGATTTTGCCCTTATTTATGTTTTCCGTTGCTGACCAGCTGCGGATGAGCTGTGACCTGGGGACTGGACGCATAGAGAATACCAGAATCTGGCACTTTCCTTGTAAATGCTCAGCTCCCAGTGATGCTGTCCATCCCAAAGGGCAGTGTGGGAAAGCCATTGTTTCACTAAACTATTTACCCACATTACTCTTTTGTATTCAAGGTTTTCAGTTCATGATTGCAAAATAATCAGCTGACCCCCAATGTCAGTAGTGCTGTTGTGAAGGGATTAATCTGTTTTCTGTTTTACATGTTTGGATATTTTTTGTTGGGTTCTTGGACATTTAATTACATTGTTTAATGTCCTATTTACAAGAATACAGGAGAGCCCTGATGGTGCTGCAGCTCAGACTTTTAGGAAATAATAGCATCTGACTAATTCTTCCATATCATGGAGTTTGACAAGTGTTGTTTGCCTGAAATAGTTTTTAGACTAATGTAATTAATTGCTGTGTAGCGGCAATGTCTGGAATTTCAGTTTCTGTGGTTGTTTTTTTCAAGCCACCTTCCTCACCACAAGATGATCCTTTTGTGTTTGAAGTGATTAGGAGTTTTGCTGTTGAGTTAAATGAAGCAAATTATCATATACCCAAGTAGATACAGACTGTAGGAACTTTTGCAGTGGGCTGTCCATTAACTTTTACGCTGTTTTCAGCTTTTTTAAGTATATCAACATATTTGCACTTGCTTGAAGTAGCAATGAAGAGGCTAAGTTGAGAGGAAAACTGAAGGCATTAAAATTGGAAGAGGGAATCCTTGGCAATAAGCAGGCTCATGTAAAAATTGCCGAAGTATGTGAAGGCATGTGACAATATAACTTAGTTTTCAGTGGTTCTTTCTAATAAGTGTGTCGTCTGAGACATGTACTAAGGAATGGCAATATAGGCATGCTATTACAGTGCATGTGCAATGAAATTGTGTCTGTTATGAGTGGGATATGAACTTAAGTATAGCTCTTTTCCTTCAGATTTGCTGGGCTTTTTCCATTTTATGGAAGTACTTGTATGTATTTCATATTAATCTGTGTATTTAATGCATGCTAACGTTTAATACTTAAAAACATGGCATTATTGTAGTGCACATAAAATAAATCACATTATATTGATTATTAGCAAGAAGAATCCATGTGCTTTTTGTTGAGATTGTTGACACATGTTAATCTTCTTTTCAGGATGCTGGCATGTACACCCTTCACAGTAGTGTCCTATTTTTTTATGTGGTACCTGCCTCCTTTTGTATCAGGAAGAGTTGCATGGTACCTGACTTTCTACTGCCTTTTCCAAGCACTGACCACAGTAAGTAGATTACAGGTCGTGATGTTCTCAGCAGTAACTTGCTTGTTTTCTGTCTATGTTAATGCATTCAGATTTAGTAAACTGAGATTTACCAAAACTTTGCATTTGATTTGAACTTCTAGTGAGTTGAAGGTATAGGAAGATGTCCTTTTTATCGAACTCTCTGCTGGTTGATGGTTTCTGCCAATGCTTTCTCTGGCAAATGACCTGCTAATTCAGACATATTACCTCCAGTCCCTTTCATTGGCAGTGCCTTAGATACTCAACTCATTCTTGTACAGATCCACAGAGACATTTGGATTCCTAATTCCAGTTAGACATCTAACTTCTCATAACTTCTATGTTCAGGAGAAGATTAGGAGACCAAGTAGGTTTGTGGCTCTGGTTCTGGGTGTTTTGACTCAAGCTAGAAGGCAATGGAAAGTCAGGGTACCAGAGCTGAAATAGTACTGACAGTAGTCATCATGATATTTATACCTGGATAGAAGAGTTTGAGCATGTGGGTTTTTTTTTTAATACAGCCCAGAACTTGCAGTATTTATACAGAAGCCATCATTTCAGTGGATCCCAAAGAACTTCTCTGACACATTCCATACTGTACACGTAGAGGGTGCATCACCCCGTTTTGCCTTGTAGCCAATATCAAGGTGAAGCAAGGTATCTTCCATGCAAAGCAGTATCACGCAGCAGATTAGGACTGGAAGTGAGACAGCTGCATTGCAATTTGGCAGGGTGTATCCCAGCTGATTGAATATCACTGGATCATGTTTTGAGAAAGTGGCTCCCAGACATTTAAAATGTTTGTATTTCTTATTTGACTTTGGCTTTTCTCCTGTTTACAGATCTGTTGGACCAGGGAATTCTGTATTCCAGTGTTAAGGTGGAATATTGTCTTAGGCCTTTTGTTTCCTCTGTAGAAAGATGGTCCAGGAGACGTTCATAATGGCTTAAAATATTTTTTTCCCTTTCTCTTTGGAAGGAAAAACACAGGTTTTCCACGACAGAGCTTTGAAAATGTATACACTTGCCATGTTTGATGGAGGTGAACAGAAATGCATTCTGCACAAACAGAATAGGATGCAGATTGTGAGACTTAGTTTGCTGGGCTACAGATCTCTGTGGTGGAAACACCACAGAGAACTTGATTGTTCAAGCAGGTTCATGTACTTAAACTTCACAACAGTCTGAGAGTTTGTCAGTGCACGGATATAGCAATTGGGTGTTTATATCTATTCTTAACTCAAATTAAGGAGTGTGTGGCAAAATGGTGCTAAAGACAAAGTAGTTTTCACAATTATCTCCTGGAATTACATAGTTGAGACAGATATTTGAACTACTTTAGGAATTTATACAGTCTTCTGGCTTGAATAAAGTGGAAAATTGTATTGTCTTCATTATGGCTTTGCTTCCTGTTAGTTATCTCAAGCTAGGAACATGATAGTCTCCTAGTGCAAAGAAAACTAGATGCTTTATAGCCTAGCTATGAAGGACATTTTCCCAGGGAAGCTGAAGGAGCACAGCATTAAGGTAAAGTCTCTTGGGTAATTTATTATTTATTATTTGTATTATGAAAGATACTTTTCCCCTTTTATGTGCTTTACAAATCAGAAAGAAAAGACAGGTCTACATGCTAAAAAATACAATGTACTAAATAAGTGATTTCCAAGGTCACATTGAAACATTTTCCCAGATATCAGAAGAATACGGCATTTACCCTGACATTTCCTAAGTGATGTTCTTTCTTTGCATAGTTATTCCAAGTACCATATTCTGCCCTCACCATGTTTCTCAGCACAGACCAGAAGGAGAGAGATTCTGCAACAGCATACCGTGAGTGTGATCTGGGCTTTCTCATGTGGATTAGGGCTGAGTTTTATTTAAAATCTTTCTTTATCTACAGGAAGTTCCTAATGGTTTGTGTTCCTAAACTGGACTTTTATATGAGATTTTTAATATCTGATGAAAAATATTTTGTCTTGTAAATGCTTAATTTTTTCTAGCTAAATAGGAGACATTAATGTTTTATTGTCTCAAATTGTCTCATTAGCTCTAAACTGTTTTTGGTTTATTGCTAGTCAGACGAGACAATAAAAATCACTCTTACCCAAGCCAGGGTAGGGAATAATTATTTCATTTAAAGGTGATTTGTAGCGGAAAAAACAAAGTACTGACTTTCTTTAACATTCAGTTAAAGAAAGTCTGAAGTAATTTTGAGTATTTTCTTTCTTCCTTTTTTTTTTTTGTTTTGTTTTGTTCGGATTTCCTTAGGTTTATGTGTTTCATGTAATAAATTCAACTCCCGAACTTGTTTTCTCTGAAAAAATTTCTAGAACTCATAGAACCAAGACAGTTAGCCTCACCAAAAAAGGAGAGTAATTGCATGTGCATGGTCACACCAACTGAAGTCTCTCTTTTTATTTCATCTGTGTTTATTTAATTCTAATATACACTAGGTAGTTTAAAACAGATCTTGCTTTAATATAACTAGCACCCTGACTGTATTAGTTAAAAGAATGAGGGCTTCCAGACCATATCTCTGGCTCTTCAACAATCAAAACCAGGCAAAGTTTTTGCTTTGAAGCAAGTAGATCAGACAGAAAAAGTGCAATCAAAGTATTTTCAAGATTTCCTGTGTAGATCATAAATGTAAGAACAGTTTCTTCCCTTCCTACTCTCTTCACCTCTGTTCTCACGCCTTCTTTACTGTGTAACTGCTGTCTCTCCACCAGCATTAAGTAAGGTAAAGAGAAGAGAGTCAAATATCACATGAAAGACTTTTCTATTGTCTTTCAGTGTTGCTTTAGAACAACTTGTAATTTTTTTGTTGCGTCTGTTTTCTCTTCCTGGCAAGAGCCCTTTTCTCCTCCATTAGACCTTCTAACCCTCACCATACCTGCTTGAGTATGTTGAAAACTAGACCACAGAGGCACAATGAATTGGCCAGAAATACTAAAAAAAAAAAAAATGACAGAAATTCTAGATACAATATTCCCTGAGCAACCCAATCCCTTTCCAGCACATGGAACAGTTGTAATGTACATTATCATCAATTATCTCAGGAGAAAGTCTGGACTAACAGTCATAGGACAGGACTAAACAGCGGGAGATTCCAGTTGTGTTATATTCTTTGGCACTGACTGTATTCTGAGTCATCTGGCCTAAATTCTAACTAAATCCATGTACCTAGTGTTTTCTGTTGTCTGGTTTTATGTCTTCAGAGGCTGTGATCCAAATAAATGTGCTTTCCTATCTGCTAGTCCCATGCAAGGCTTCACAGGCATGTGAAATTTATGCTCATAAAAGCTGTTGAACTCCATGGCTGAGAGGTGTTATACATTTATAGTGTCATTTTATTGTTCAGAAAGGGTTTAACTGTTGAGTGTACAGCTGTTCTCCTAAGCCAAGTTAGGGTGGTGGAATGTACCGTAGTTTTAGCTTTTCAGATGTTGATATTTTTGTATATTTTGAAATTATATTTGTTTGGAGCCAAGTTTTGTTGTAATGGTTATGATTATGTGAGAATTTTTTCTTTTTTTTTTTTTCCCTCTTTTTTTAAACAACTGTTTTACTTAAACACTTTTGGTTTCATAGAGAATTCTTGTTGATAGACTTTCTTGGATGCAGTCAGTTGTTCAGGCATTTCTTCAACTGTTTAAAGAAAACCAGCTGTGTAGTACATAGTGTGCTTTTAAAAAAAGGTTGGGATCAGAGGATCCATTACCCTCTATTGGAGACAAGCAGAACTACTTACTGTAAATTTTGTCCTGCTCCTTATGAATGCAAGGTAGAAATACTGGATTCCAAAGTTGCTTTAACATAAATCCTACTTACATTCTGGGCAAAATATAACTTACTTCAAGGTACGATCTGCTTTCTGAAAGATCAGCTTTCTTGGCTAAGATGGAAAGTACTACATTGTAAATTCTGAGCACACAAGAACTTTGAAATATGCCTGTTGCTCAGCTCTTCCTACTTCTTAGAAAATTAGGGTTTATAATGATTGTATTTATGTTGCCTCTAATGATGCTTCTGAATTTTATTCTATGCAAGTTCTTGCTAAAATGCAGATGTAGAGCCCTAAATAAAGGTTATAAATGTGTAGGTGGTATTTTGAATGAAAGGTGTGACTCATGTGCATTGCCTTTGCACTGAGTAGTCAACAGTTTGGAAGCTCTGCAAGGCCCAACTGAGACTAGTTTGTGCCCAAACTGTTCAGATCAGGTTGTGGTTAGGATTCCCACCATCTGCCAGCATTTTTGTGTGTATGGACTGAACTGTAACTTTGCTAATAAGACTGGATGTGAAGTTTGGGGAAGAAGATTTGTTCTTTTTTAACTTCCCATTGGTTTAAATTAATGTTACGCAAAGACTAAAATTTTCCATTCAGAAGCATTTTCTGCTTGGGAACATACAAGCAATGGTTTAAATGATCCAAGACTCCTAGGGAGCCTCTCTTTCCTTTTCCTTACTGGGTCTTCCATAGCTATGTACAACCCTCATTACTGCACTGTCTGAACACCTCACAGTCTGTGTGCATTGCCCTCCCGTTAGGTGAAGAAGTACTTTTATTCCTTTACACAGATACACAAAAAGGCATGTGTCCAAGGTCACCTAGGAAGGCTGTTATAGAGCAGGGAACTTGAATAAACCATCACCTATGAGCTTTTGAAATGCCTATCACTTCCCAGGGAGAGTATGATAACCACCAGGACACAACACGCTCTGGAAGTGTCCCTTCAAACTCCCCCATGGTGCTTCTGAGAAAGGAACATGGGACCCCTGGAGTTACTGAGAGAGAATAAGTAGAAAAAAACCCTGATGTTTAGGTCATTGAGAAGAGCATTCCCTCATAAACAGGGAGTCTTGGTCCCTGTTCCTAATCTGTTCATATAGTCAATGCTATGTATCTTTACACAAAATGCATAAATGGTGTCTGGACCTAGGACAGAGATTCAGTTTATCTCCCTGCCATGGGGATGCTGGGTATGGCCATATTACATGAAAAAAGGAGTTGCAGGCTTCAGATCCCTCAGGGTGAGAAGGGTCTAGAACCGAGATTACTCACCACTCGCCTACGACAGACTGTAACAACCAGCCGCCTTGTTGACTGATTTTGAGTATATGAAGCATGAGCTGGATACCTATGGTTAGATCATTGCTTTCCCAAATGGAGCCTTTAGTTGTTTTTTCAGATGATCCCTTGTTCTGATGGTACTTGGAGTGTTAGTGATCTGAATCATTCTCTGAGGCTGAGGTAGCTAATTCTGCCTGACTGTGGCCTTAGGCAGTGAAGAACAGCTTCTGCTGTTTCCAAGAGCTTTGCAGCTGTATTATTTCCACCATAAGCCTGAGGTAAGTATCATTTTATTTTACAGTTGGAGAACCTAGAGGTCTGATCACATAAGTGGCTTGAAAAATGTTTCACAAGTTACTGTCAAGCTTGAGACGAAAAGTCTGATGTTATGCCTCCTAGTCCTGCTTTGGAAAAATGGCATTCAGAATTTAAACTGTGGTTCTGCTCTGGTCTTCAAGATGGAAGGTTTCTGTGTTATCCCCTTGTGGCTCTTAATCTCAGCAATATGCATCATGCAGCCTGTATAAAAGAGGTTCTTCCATGAAGGCTTCTAAAAGCTGATCAGAAAATAGATAACAAAACTCTCCTTGAAACTGTTCTATTACTGACCTTCTAGTTCTGCTGTTCTTGGTATTCCTTTTTCTGCTTGTTCCCTGTAACAGAAAATGGTTTGATGAGGTTTCTCCTCATTGAGACAAATGAGCAAGCTTGCAGACAGTGGAGGAATTGAGTTATCCTCAGTGCACATTTGTGCTTTCTTCTTTAGGAATGACCATGGAAGTGCTTGGGACCTTGATTGGAGCTGCACTTCAGGGGCAGATTGTGGCCAGTGCTCATGTCTCTCATCACTGCACTGTGACTCCCCCAGTAAACACAACTGACTCCTGGCATGACACTCCCAGCTTTCCAGACCCCTCAGATCCCCTGTCTCATCAAGTAAGTGTCTATAGGAGCACACTAAAATCTCTTAGGGAGAGGGGTGGGGCTGTTTCTATAATATCATATCACATCATCCAGCTGGATGAGCAGGAACATGACTTCCTTGAAATCAGTAATGCTGGAGTTGAGACAACAACCTTCTTGCAAACAAGGCTTCCTGTCTGTGTCTTTGCAACCACTTCTCAGTGTGGCAGCAGAATTACACTGAGGAGCTTTGCTGAAGATGCCAAACTGTAAAATAGCTAGGAGGTATATGGCCATCTTTTGTTTTTGCTAGGGGCTGGTTTACAGTTTAAAATAGAAGTTTAGTAAGAAAAGCTTACTTCACCCCACCAGGAATACTGTATCCAGTTCTGGATTCCCCAGCACATAGACCTGTTAGAGTGGATCCAGAGGAGGGCTGCAAAAATCATCAGAGAGTTGGAACACCTCTCCTATGAATAATGATGGAGAAAGTTGGATTTGTTCAGCCTGGAGAAGCAAAGGCTTCAGGGAGATGTTATTGCCATTCTTTCAATATATAAGGGGGACTTATAAGAAAGATGGAAAAAGAATTTTTGTTTTTAAGCTGAAAGACGGTAGATTTAGATGAGGTATTAGGAAGAAAGTTTTTACTATGAGGGTGGTGAGACACTGGAACAGCTTGCCCAGAGATGTGGTAGGTGCCCCATCCCTGGGTAGTGTTCAAGGCCAGGTTGGATGGGGCTCTCAGCAAGCTGATCTAGTGAAGAATGTCCCTGCCCATGGCAGAGGGGTTGGAACTAGATGATCTTTGAGGGTCCTTTCCAAGCCAAACAATTCTATGATTCTATGAAAAATGGTGTCTATAGCAGGATCTTTCAGTTCAGCAACACTGCTTTTCAAGTAGTTATCACTGGGGATCTCCTGTAAAGATTAATGGTTGTTATGTGAATGAAACTGTAAATCCTACTTGGAATCTGTATTCTTGTGAAGGTACAAAGCACTGTTGAAAGTAAATGGTTGGTAACAGGCAATTAGTGGGAGCAGGGCTCAGTGGGTAAGATGTGGAATGAACCTAGAGATCCACGCTTGTTTATTTCATTTTCCACAGCAGATTTTTCCTGTAATCCTGCAGAAGTAATTGAATCTCTTCATGCTTCAGTTTGCTATTTTTTTGATTTATATCTGGGAGGAAATCTTAAAACCTGATCCAAATCTCAGTGAACACAATTTGATAGTCTTCCATTGTTTCCAGTGGTCTTGAAACAGACCCTGATTCAACAATTACCTTGTGTGAAGTTTTTTTCTGTCACTTGTGAAATCAGCAGTTTGTTGGTTACATTTTACCTAGACTGAATCTACCAATTGCTAGATTCAGTCTTTCTTTTTATATTTTCATGTATTTCTCTGTCAACGTGCATACTAACTGATATATAACATTCCCAATGAAGAAGATTCCTTGACCTGAGTCTGGTCTCAGGTGCTTGGTGCAAATCAGGATGTATGTATTCGTACTCTGCTTATTGTAGTTGAGTAGCTCCTGTTACCACTCTTCAGCATCAGTAAAATCACAAGCTAAAAGTATATTCATCAATGATCTGGATGAGGGGATAGAGTGCACCCTCAGCAAGTTTGCTGATGACACAAAGCTGGGGGGGGCGGCTGACACACTGGAGGGCTGTGCTGCCATACAGAGAGACCTGGACAGGTTGGAGATCTGGGCAGAGAGAAACCTTATGAAATTCAACAAGGGCAAGTGTAGGGTGCTGCACCTGGGGAGGAACAACCCCATGCACCAGTACAGGTTGGGGGCTGACCTGCTGGAGAGCAGCTCTGTGGAAAGAGATCTGGGAGTCCTGGTGGACAACAGGATGACCATGAGCCAGCAATGTGCCCTTGTGGCCAAGAAGGCCAATGGCATCCTGGGGTGCATCAAGAAGAGTGTGGCCAGCAGGTCAAGGGAGGTCATCCTCCCCCTCTACTCTGCCTTGGTGAGGCCACACCTGGAGTACTGTGTCCAGTTCTGGGCTCCCCGGTTCCAGAAGGACAGGGAACTGCTGGAAAGGGTGCAGCAGAGGGCTACCAAGATGATTAGGGGACCGGAACACCTCTCTTATGAGGAAAGGCTGAGGGATTTGGGTCTCTTCAGTCTGGAAAAAAGACGACTGAGGGGGAATCTTATCAACACTTATCAATACTTAAAGGATGGGAGTCAGGAGGATGGGACCAGGCTCTTTTCAGTAGTGCCCGGGGACAGGACAAGAGGCAATGGGCACAAACTTGAGCACAAGAAGTTCCACCTAAACATGAGGAGGAACTTCTTTACCCTGAGGGTGGCAGAGCACTGGAACAGGCTGCCCAGAGAGGTGGTGGAGTCTCCAACTCTGGAGACATTCAAAACCCGCCTGGACGTGTTCCTGTGTAACCTGCTCTAGGTGACCCTGCTCTGGCAGGGGGGTTGGACTAGATGATCTCCAGAGGTCCCTTCCAACCCTATGGTTCTATGATTCTATGCACGCTTGGAATTTGCATACCCTGGCATGAGCAGAGGTAGCCTAGGAAGGGGACCAAGCCTTGTCTCCCCCTGCTCCCAGACACTATTCCCTGCCTCTGTGCTGCCTGATCCTTTTTTTTTTTTTTTTTTTGGCACAGGCCATTGTAAGGCTTCTCAGAGAGCTGATCTGGGAAACTGCCTGGGAAGAGCCAGGCTGCTTCTATAAGTGGCCGTGATATTTTATAGCCCATTAAAGCATTTTTGAAGCTGCTTGTTAGGTAGCTTCTAGTGTATATTTTAACAAGACACAGAACATCATCCTGTCTTCCCTTTTTAGCTTCTAGGACAATGGCTTGATGTAGAAAACTACTGTGCTATTACAGCTCTGTGAGGAGTAGCTTGAAAAGTTGTGGAGCAAGCGGAATGTCATTGCACATCAAATTCCTTGTCTGAATCTGCTTTATGCCATAATCACCAACTTCCACTTTCAAATCTCTTAAATGGCTTCCAAGGAAAAAAAATACATTTCCTTTCTGTCTAACCTCATGTGCTTTCCTGTCCTTTTTGAGGTAGGAGGGAGATGGAGAAAGAAGCTTCACAATGAGTTGAATGTCAAGTAGGTTTTTGTTTTGAAAAAATCACAGAGATATATAGCCTGAAGTAGCCTGCGTTTGTAGGTAGAAATAATATCTTTCATTAAACTAGCTACTAATACGGGGAAACTGTGGAAAAGCTTTTAGACACACAAACATCTTTCAGATCTGAAGAAGTTGCAGTGTGACTGGAAACTTGTCTTCTTTTTTTCCAACTATATGGGTTGATTCAATTAGAGATGTTTGTTTCCTCATTTCGCTTTCTTATTTACAAGCAGCCATGTGTTCATTTTTTGTGAGGATTTCCTGTTTCTTTGTTTTGGTCTTAGGTTTTTTCCTTCTTCCACTGTTTTGTGTGTCACCTTCTCAGGTTTTGTAGATGAGTAGTATCGCATGGTTGATAACAGTCTGGATTATGGTGTCCAGATTTTTTCCCTGGGTAGGATTCTGTTCTCTCCTTGTTCTTTCCTGCTCTTTTTTCCAAAGAGCCCTCAGGCCTGGGCAGGGGCCATAGTCTGAATGAACTGCTCTGGCAACCCACCTCACTTCCTGCTACCCTGTTCTGAGAGGACCAAATTTTTTTGCCATTCGCAAAACCTGGCATCAATTTGGTTGGATTATGGGAGCATGCATGGCCACGAAGCCATGTGGGGGAGCTGCTTGCATCTCATGACAGTGCACTTGCCGTGTGTTCACACCACGCACAACAGAATATGCAACTAACTGCATGATCAACAGATGTTGGATCTTGAATTTTGGTTGTATGACTGATGGGCATTGAGTTATTAGGGTCTATGAACCTGAAGTACCTCTATCAGTCTAAAAAAAAATATTTAGAAGAGGCTGAATCTTGACTGTTTCTCTTAGTGCCGTTCTGGAAGGCCCTGACCCATTTTGTCACGAGGACTAATTCTTGGCTGCTCAAGAGCATACCTATTTTAAAAGAAGACTTAGTGAATGACTGATACTATTTTGCTCATTATTAAAGAAATGAAGTGGAAAAAATAGTGTTTTCTAAGCTCTCCTGAAGTTGTTACCGTAAGCTTAGGAGTGGATCTTTCCTACTGGAAACCAACTATGGATATTGACATAGTTTGTAGATGGGTTAACAAGTTTTGTTTAGGGTCAGAGAATCCTATTTGGCCTACCATGAATATCCTTGATAGTTTAAGCTCAAATTACACTTAACTATGACCTGTGATGAAAAGCATTTAATTAAATTACTTCAAGCAAATTAACAAATAATAGACACGAAATGTAAAATTCATGTAAAAGTCCTGTTACTGTCCTTTTTTTTTTCAGCCCCTTCTCTCCTGGCTAGGCTGCTTTTGAGGTTGGAATTACCTTGTTTAAGTGAATTCAAGTATCTACAATACTGCAGTCTGCAAGCCATAACCAATAGTATAAAAGTACTCTGTGACTTAATTCATAGCTCTGGTATACAAAACCCCAAACCTTTATCACAAATAAAGAATAGTCCTGCATTCCTTTATTTCATCATCTCCCCTTCTGAAATGTAAATATCTTAACAAAAGCTGTTGTCTTGAAGATTATGTATATTTACATGGTTCATCTGACTACCTTTGCATTTATACTAAGTGACTTTATATTTGGAAGTACATTCTTGTAATTGCATGCCTATTTACCAACTGCTTCCTAGATGTATAATAATTCCAGCTGTGCATATTACTGATAATTCAGAATTCAATTTTCCTATCAAATAATCATTGTGTCATAAAGCTCTATAACCAGTACTTATTTTATATTTGATAACACAGTATGAAATAAATTATTACAGAATACTAAAGAAAAATAATTTTTTAAAGCTTTATTCAAGAGTCAGTGTAATCAGAGTTAGGAACAATAACTGTAACCTAATGGTGTGTGCAGTATCCTTGGAGGGTTTTTTCCCCTGGCTAATAAGAAGCAAAGATTTCTGAATTTGCTTGAGTATTTCACTAAGTAACTGGGAAAACAAGCATGAAAGCTACCATCTTCTCAAAACATTGACATGAAAGTGTGATTTCTAAAATTTATTAGAGCCTAAAGGAAGTTTTTATTATCATTATGTATAAATGCAGTAACTGTAGTAATTATGTTTACGTCAATACTGAGGCCTTTCCTACCCAGCATGAAGATACAGATTGCAGTCTGTGTTACTAGATCAACTGGATTTACTAAAAATTAGAATCCCTCTAGGGATGCTGCATGTTTTTGATAGATGACTGTGTATGTCTGTAGCTAGTCTCAACATAAGCAAATTTTTAAAACATTCAGGTTGCCAACACAGTAGCCCTTTTGTTCACATCTCCTTTTTTTTGTAAGAAATATATACTTACGTGCCCTGGATTTATCCTAAAGGAGGTGTTGTTTATAAAGGAACTGCAGGAGTGAACATTTTTCAGAGAGGCAAGAGACAGACAGTTGGCTGTATGTAGATGGGCATTTCTTCATTTGCAGATGACTCACCAGAAAGAGACTGAAATTTTCATAATGACTTGTCATTCTTCTGTCACAATTTCAAATGTCTTTTTTCGTTCCAAAGGCAAAGGTTTATATGATTGCCGCTGGGGTTATAGGAGGTGTGTATCTTCTTGGAATTGTCATTCTTTTTCTCGGAGTAAAGGAAAAAGATGGTAAGATATATTTAAGTATGCCTAGATTTAATAATAATAATAATTTCACATTCATCTCTGAAAAAGATTGTTATTTTATGTATTCTGCTCCTCTTAGATCCTTATGCCTTAAATTCAGACAGAGCGATTCCTTTTTGTAAGGGGTTGGGACTCACCATGAAGCATGGTCCATATGTGAAGCTTACAGCTTCATTTCTTCTCATCTCGACAGCAGTTCAGGTAACTTCAGACTCTCTAAGTCTGTGCATTGGCCTCATTCCAGTCCCAGCATGGGAGACTCTGCGGCAGCTAAAATGCAAATAACCTTTGACTGGTGACTGGAGGTGGTGATCTAGGGGGTGGTGCCTTCCCCTACAAATCAGTAGGGAACTAAAGCCCTTTTTTTGGTGCCTGGGGTCTTGTGTAGCTGGAGATGGTTATTTCAAATGAGAAGCAAAACCAAAGTCCTGACCACTTAAAGATGGCTTCTTTTTTTTCTTTTTTCTTTTTTTTTTTTTTTTTCATAAGAGGTGAGGAACTAGTCCTAGTGACCCAGATTAGGTCATTATATGTTATCCATCTATAGTCTCCTGTGGTTTCTGTTGCTTTTTCTCTTCTCTCTGTTCTCTATAGTGTGTGCCACTTCAAACCATTGCCCCTTTCCTTTGCATAGGTGGCTATTCTCAGATAGTGGCTGAACAGGTTCTTATGGAGTCTTTTGTGATGGAAGGCATTAGGTCAGAGTAAGATGATATTCAGAGGCAGGAGATCTTACCTGTCTCAGAGCTAGATAGAGCTAATTTTCAAATGAGGACCTGCAGTTTAGTGTGACTCTCGCAAAAAGATGCAATACATCCTCCCATAGAGAGGAGCTGTAGAAAAACTCAAAGCCATTCAGTAAGAAACATTTACTCCCCATAGTCCAGCAGTCTTTTTAAAGCTTCATTTTTGAGCTGTGTTCAACTCAGTGAATATGTTATTTTAATGTCAACCTGTACATATCAGCTGAAGTCAGCTTTATTTTGAAAAGCAAATAATATTCACATTTTTGTCAACAGACTCTTAGTCACATGAGCCATTGATCAAGTGAATATCAAGATAGAGGGCAAGAACAGGGCATGTAAGAGGGCAGCACTGTGCTCACCAGCAGTCCTTGTGAATTAGTAAATTCCTTGGAAGGGCTACTTAGAAGCCTGTTTGCCAAAGAAGCACCAAAGTTTCCTGTTGGCCTGGATTTGGGCACAGTTAGTAGGCTGTCCTTTACAGCATCTGTCAGTCGTTACTGGAAGGCCCAAGGGTGAGAAACAGTAGCAGAAGGATTTCTGCTTACATCTGAGAGCTGCAGGCACTGAGAGCAACAGCAAAGACAGGGAGAAGATGGAAGATGAAAGGTCCCTTATGGTCCAGATCCTTTCAGCATCCATTCAGTCAGTAAGGATACAGCGCACACCTAGTTGCTGGCAGCCAACTACTTGCTGGCAACACTCGGAGAGGAAAAGATCTTCTGTCAGTCCATATCTCTTTATTTTTCTATTTGTACAGACTGAAGCGGAGGTGTGAGGGGAGGCAGAAGCTGGAAGCTGTATTGCTTCAGTTCAGCCAGCTTGGGCAACCCTTGCTATTGTTATTCAAGGGAGGGACACTGACTTCATGGAATTTAGTGAGTGGATTGCTGATAAGCAAAGGAATAGGCATGTAAAGATGCATTAGTCACAATCCCAGAGTGTGATATTCTACATCTAAAAGGAAGGCAGTGTAAACTGGGACACAAGCTAGGGAAGGCTTTGGTGGCAATGGAGAAGGGATATAACTTTTATCCTGATCTGTATACAGATGATTGGCCACTTATAATCTACAAGTGCACAAAAGAGCAAGAGTTGATCATACTGCTGTGGCATGAGTATTAAATCCTCCTCTGTCATTCCACTTCTGCAGAATTGCTGGAGCTGGGCCTGAACCATATTCTGGTGTTTAGGAACTCCCCTGAGTTCTGCAAAAGCATGGTGGCAGTGGCTTCGTCTGTCATTATAACACAGTGCAGCTAGATCCTCCCGTCCAATGAGTACTCACGCTTATGGAGATATCTGACCCAAGGCTACACTCCATAGCCAAGGTTGTATACAAAAGCAGCAGTTAACTGCTTTACTGCAGGAAGTTGCCATGAGTGTAATTCCAGCTGAAGAGTAACTTATTTTGGAGTCAGAGCGTCTGATGAAAGATTTATAACATTGCTATGGAAAAGGAAGGGCAATTTCTTGCAGTAATCTGCAGCTGTGGCTGTGACAACACCACAAGGCAATTGCAACATAGAGAATAAAGCTTTGAGACAGAATCCTCTTGTAAGGCAGTTCCCATTTTGGTCATTTTTGTGCTGTGTTAGGTGCATGGTTTACCTCTTGCTTGCCCAAATATTATTGACATAGCAATAGTGACAGCAGGAGAGTTATCGCTTCTTTAAATTTTTGCAAATGAGGGAAGAATGAGGCTCCCAAATCCTGCACTTAACAAATCAGTCACCAACTATGTTTGGCTAGTATGGAGTGTGATGTCATTTTTGACTTTTTTTTTTTTCTTTCTTTTTTTGTGGTCACCAAATATCTTAAATTCAACAGCTGGAGCAGAGCAACTTTGTCCTATTCTGCACTCATGCTGCTGGTCTTCGCAATCACTTCCAGTATTTGGTGGTGACCATCTTGGTGAGTTGCACTTCTCTCCCATCTTTTTATTTGATAGCTAGTTCTCAGTGATTTTTGGCACAAAATAGCAGAAGACAAGAACAGTTTTTTGTCTAGACAGAGCTGTTAAGAAGCTCTTTTGCATTGTCTGTTTGAAATAAAGCTGATGTTCCCTACTGTACTAAAAAATTAATGCTTTGGAGCTTTTAATTCATTCCTTGTTGCTTTTACCTGTAAGTCACTTCCTGCTCCTATAAAAGAGAAAAGCTGCTGCCAGAAAGGAGGTCTGGAATTTTAGCTTCCTTTTCCCTTTCCCCAGTCTAATATACTGAAAACTAAACAACTTTAATTTTAGTATTCATACACATGAGCCTCCTGGGCTAGGCAGCTTGTAAGGATAAATATTTAAAATATCCAGAGATGTCAAGATTGCTCTGTAGAGCAATTGGCAGTGTGATAAAAAGATCCCTTTACAGAACCTTTTTTCTTGACATGCAGAGGTAGAATTCTGCTTGCTTAGGTGATACTTATAACTGAGGTTACACACTGTTCCTATATTGCATTATTTACTTTATAATTACAAGTAGTATTAGTTGAAAACTGCCATTTTCATCCCTCTGACCACAGTCCTTTAAACACAAGTAGAACAATTAATGATGCATAATTACTGGGATGTGCATGTACTATACTTTTGAAATATTTTGTAGAGTTTGTCTACCATATAGAATACTGCAGCAGTCATTTTCAGGGAAGCTGTTGCATGACTTCTGACCCATTCGACACAGGGACTTTGTGGAACCGTCTTAGGGGAACATCGTTTCCACTTCTTGGTTGCAGCCTCCCACCCTTTCTACCCCTTTTTGATTCTTCCTTTCCCACATTATAAGAAAGAGGTTTTCCAGTGATTAAAACCAAAATGTTGGAGAGTAAGGGATGACTGTTGGGTATCTTAAGGCTCTGCAAGTAATGGATGCCAAGAAGAGAGACAAGAGATGGTAGAGTTAAAGTCAATAAAGAGTGGAATATAACTGTAACAGCGAGATGACAATTGAATTTAGGTCAATTGTAAGACTGTCAATAGTAGCAGTACTTCAGTGTATTGGTACTATGTTGCCTGTGCTTATTGCTGCTACCAAGTGAGTATTACAGTATATGACAGGGTAATGTTGACTGTGAGTGATTATTTCTCTTACAGGTTGTTCCTAAGAATAAACATGTAGTATGAGATATGTACTCTAAGTATGTCTTAAGATAAGTATATCTTGTGCTTCAGCTTTCCTCCTGTACAATGAAGCAGAGCTTAATTCACTTGTCATTTGTCAGGTTCGGATCATGAGGCAAAAGGCATTAGCACTATGACTATTTGCAATATGTTTGAACTTTAATGACTGTGTCATGTATAGCTTTGACTGCTGTGGCTTACATTAGGAAAAGGAAATGTTAAGATACTGCCTTCTGTGGAAAACCCTCTCATGGATAGCTTTTGTTTGTAATATATGATAGTGAATCAAAAATGAAAAAATCACTCAAAGGATGAGGAGAAACATGAATCTGGAAGTTCATCTTCCTTTCAGACCTCAATGCATTAGACAAAAAGATGTCTGTGAGCTCTACAGCTGCAGAAGACGGTGGCAGTAAGCACGGTACAGATATGGTTTTTTGTCAATTTTAGGTATCAGCAGCTGTGAGCATTCCTTTCTGGCAGAAGTTTCTGCAGCGATTTGGCAAGAAGTGTGCAGCATGTGGGATTTCGGTAAGCAAATCCTTTGAGAAAAACATCTGCTTGTGCTTACTTCATTTGACAACTGGAGCGACTTCAGGAGTTCTTTCAAGTGCTTATAACCTCAAGCTACCTCAAACTTGCTCAGTTTCAGAGTTTGTTTTAAATCATTATACCAAAGTTCAGACAGATTCCAAGTTTTCAAGAGAAACTTTTGAGAAATGGATTGACGCTGAAAGAAGGTCCCAGCTTCTTTAAGAATCTGCACAACATCCACATTTCACTGGTCTCAGAAGTGAACCCCAATGAGTTTTACATAAATTCAGATTTGTGTTGCCTCGGGTTGACAAGTTATCTGTAGTACAAGGCTTGTTTTGTCTTTGTATATGGTGCTGTGTTGACCACATCTGTAATTCAGTCACAGAGGAGGAAACAGAAGTCTGTTACACATCCTTCTTTAGAAATGTAAGTAGGCAGGGGTGCCCACATCCCTCTGAACAGAGATGGACAGTTATTAGCAAAGCAAAGAAATAGGTGACCTACCTGAGAAAAGAAGCCTAGTTTAACTTTGACACAGCTCTGCAAAGGCAGCTCAGCGAGCCTGCCCTCTTCTCTGATGGATTATTTTAAGTCCTTCACTTAGTGCAGACAGCAGCAATTTTCTGTCATCATCCTCAGTGAGTCATTGTACAGGCCTGTTCCTCCCCATTTTCCCCCTGTTTACCTTCAATTACTTATGAAAGAGGAAAGAGAAATTGTCTGCCTTGTGCACAACAAAGCATGAGGACTTGGGAAGTCCAGCCTGAAACTATGTCACAGTCTGAACAAAGCTGAAATGTTTAGGTCTGGTGACAATTGTTGAATATAATTAAACAGTTATGATTTTTGGAATTGAAATCTCTGTTTTGGAATGACTTCCAAAGAATCAGAAGTAACTTTAAAACCCAAGTTCCAAATCTGCTGAATCGTTATCCGTTTTGAGGTAGGCGCCTGGAATCCAAGTCCCATCCTCATTTCTTTTTACCACTTGAACAAAGAGAATTGCCAAAAGCAGTATTGGACCATTGACTGGACCAGGGAATGCAGATTTCCTCCTTAGGAAATCTCCTCCTCTGTCTACTTGGCTACGAAAAATACTTTCTTCAACCAACTTGGCTCTATAAATTTAGTTTAACATAACTGGAAAGCCTGTCAGCACCTCTGTAAACATGGTTTAACTTAATTTTACAGTTGAGTTGCTTGACTGTATTATGGTCTAAGTGGGGGCTGGATTGAAAAAAAGCCACCTCTCTGTTTCACCTTGTAGACATTACTCAAGGGACTCAGTGTGTGCTCAGTGATGGATTTTGTCTGGCAACGCATCACAAGGGCTTCCTATCCTACCACCTTGTGGGATCTGTACAACTAATCTGTTCTCTCTCGATGTGAAATAAAATCACATCATTTAAGGCTCCTATGTTTGTCACTGGGGAATGTTCTTCTGGAAGGGAAGGAGACAGGGGAGAAAACAACTTTTTTTCTCCAAAACCTTACTCATCTTTCAGGATGAAGATGTAATTTCTAATTCAGTTTCCTGAAGAAAAAATCCACACTGCTCCAGAATAATTTTTCCTGTTAAAGTTGTTCTATGTTGAAGAGACCTCTGAAAGAGCACACAAGACAGGGTAGGTAGATGAGCAATAAGAATCTTGGCTTCCTTCCACTGATATTGCTCCCTTTTTACTCATTCCTCCACAAGAGATGACCAACAGTCTAAGTACTGACTAAGTATCTAGACTTGCTAGAAGTTTAAAGCCTAGACTTTCTGGAAGTACAGTGTCACACCCAAGCAGGATCCTTGATAGCATTCTTCCCATGATCAGGTTGGTGCACAGGCTAGAAATTATTCTCTTCTCTTTATTTGCTTCTGCTTATACGTGCTACATTCGTTTAGATTGTCTGCTCTGCCCTCATGGGGCAAACGTTGAACTTACACTCAACAAGTCTCCCAGCTGGTGACTGGAGGTGAAGTTGCCATGAGAAATTTTAAGTGTGGCAGCTTGTTGGTTCATGGTTTTGGCAAGATGTCTAAAAGTGGAAGATCTCTCTCTCACACAACTCTAGCTTCCATCCTAGCCAATAATAGCTTTTGGCTGTTGGTTTTGGAGAATTTAGTAAAAAATAAAAACAAAGCCCAAAATGCCCCCAATCTTTTCACCTTCCCACCCATACGCAATAGTTTATTTGCCATCTATCAGCACAGTGCAGCATGGAGGCATGCCCTTGGATCAGTCCTGGCTGTGCAGCCCCTCTTCTACTCTCCCATCCCTATTTCCACTATCATCCTAGCTGCACCTTTTCCTGATTTGCCCTTCATAACGTGCTGCTGCACAGGTCAGTACCACCTTTAGCATCCCAGTAGGGTCACCTTCCATAGTTCTGCCAGGGAACGGATGGAAGACACGTGATAACTGTAGGATATCGTTCATGACTTGGAGGGCAGCAGCCCTGTGACTAGGGAGCAGGGTGCCAATAATGGAGTATTTGCTTTACAAGTAGGAAAGGAGGTGCATTAGCTGTTTATTGCAGCAGGAACAGTGCCCCCATGATTGCACTACCATCACGTGAGTGAGACTTTAGGGCATTGTAGCTTCAGTCCTGTGGGCCGTGCTTCTCTTTCAGTAGAAAATTACAGTTACAATGATTATTATTATCGATCTAGATTTTTGTTTAAGTGCTTTGGTTTCTGAGTGGGTGCCCCATGTGGAGCATAAGGCAGTCATAAAATTGCTTATAGGCAACATAAAATCTTGTATTGCTGGAGTGCTCTCTTGTGGTGAAATAACGATTTTGCCACAACATTGGGCTAATGCAAGGATTATCTGTCCGTGCTGGGGACTTGCAGTCAGGAAAGGTTATTTTCTGCCTTCTTGGCTTAGGAGCAAATGCTTTAGATGGGAAATGCATTTAAAACATAAACATAATGGATTAGACTCCAGGACTCCCAGAATCACTTATCATACAGAACTGTAAATAGCAGTGCTTAGGGGAATCACTCTCTGTGAAAGCTCTTCTCATACTCTCAGCTCCCAAGCTACAAGTATAGAGGATTGAAACACTTAATGTTAAACTAATCCCTCATCATTAAAAAGCCCTGTAGATAAGCCTCTGGTTCTGGATTCTACATGTGCTGTGCCCATGGTTCATAGGCGTGTGAGGTGGAGCATGTGATGGGTATGGGACAGCTGGGCTGTATGCATTCAGTCAGCATTTAAAATAGTGGATTTTCAATCCTGTAAGCCCATTGCCTTAAATTGAAGTTGAGGAAATCTGGTGGTTTTAAGTACTGTCAGTACTTAAAATTTTGAGCATCCCAAATTAGTTTGGTTTTGAGGGTAGCCTTAGTGACTTGTGCAATGTCATGAGCTTATCTGGCTGTGCGGAGTAAACCACACTGCCTTCTTGGTTTTAGTTATTGTCAAGTACCTAAACTGCTTTAAAGTGGTCACTGGAAATGAAGGTGTAAGCAAACTTTTCTTCATTCAAGACTCAAGGTGATCTCTGAAACTGGATTTTTACAGTTTTAAACGACCATTGAACCCCTACCCCTCCCTTTGAAATGCAGTGTGATGATGGCTTTGTGTCTAATAGTAGATTAAATGGTTCCACTGCCATAGAATAGAAACTGGTCATCTCTATTACTAAATTGTCAGAAAAATCTTAGCACAAGCTGATTAGCAATCTTGAAAGAAGTATTGGGGCACAGTTTGGGAACTAGCCCACTTAAGGGCTCTTCGCAAAAAGTATTTATATGGCCACACTTCTTTTGGGGACTGTGAATGTTCAGGAGCATGAATGTGGCCAGGATGTGCTCTTGGGACTGTTTAATTACTAGTGCAGTTATAGCCCTAATAATGCTCACAGAGAAGGCACTACTGTGCCTTGTCCTATTTTTCTCCAGTTCTTCTGGATAGGTAAATACAGATTGGCTCAGGGCTGTTTGTAAGTAATGTTTCACCAAAATAATGAGGCATTGCTGTGCGTGAACTGTTTCGTAACATAAGCTTACATTTTGAAGGGAACGATCTATATACCATCGAGCAGTGGATACTGTAAGTTAGATGTACTGTTTTTCTTCTTCCTCAGTGGATGATTCCTTTTGCAGTCATGCTAGTGACCATTCCAAACCTGATCCTGGCTTACTTCGTGGCCTTCGTCTCTGGTCTGAGCATTGCAGCATCTCTTCTGTTGCCATGGTAGGAGAATTTTACATTTGAGGTGGGGAAACGGGTATATGTCTACATTACATGCATGTACTACGGCATGGAATTTGCCTCTGAAAGAGACAGAATTTGTCAAGAGTGACTTCTTCCAATAATCTTTTTCTGCTTTTATAGTAAGGGCTATTTGCAATGATGTGACTTTGTTTGCCCTGTTGTTAACAAATTATGTCTACTGTAGGTGTAGCTGTTCTTCATACATAAGAGTATGTAGATGAATCAATAATCTAAGTAGCTATAGAACTTCTGATAACATTAAATCAGTGGCTTAGGTTTGGTTTCTAACAGAACTACAGGAATGATGAAGTTAGATAAATCAACTAATGCGGAGCAATTAAGAACGTATCAGAGGAAACATAAACCAAACTATGTGTATCCCTGCTTGAGCAGTCCTCTCTTATAGATCAAATAACACAAGGATTTGATTAAAAGAAGCTGAGAATTCAAGGTCCTTTGTGGGGAAAAAGCTACTCAAGGATGAGCAGGATGGGACATTTCGTCTCCAGAGACAATAATTATTGTTCAGGTCAAATTGACCAGAAAGCAAGACTGTTGCTGAGAGCTGTTTTGTGTTACTCATTTGTACAATGCCCTGAAAACTCCAAGACATCATGGAAAAATGGGTTGAAATAAGCTGTCGGATGACATAAGCTTTTCTTCACACAGGGCGAGAAGCCCTTTTTCCAACAGCAAATTATGACACATATTGGAAATAAAATGTCAATTCACAATTGACATTTGAGCAGCTTCCATTCTGATTCCCCATTACCAAATTCAGTCTCTTTCAAGTAGAGAGAAAATAGGCCTCATTGGTTTCTGAAAATTTTGTTGGCTTGTCAAAAGGTTATTTCAGAGTGAAACTATTCAGAGATTCAGTGTCCCTCAAAATCTTAAGAAACGTGGGTTTTGTTGTTCTTTTTTTAATATCCCAACTTCTGATTGGCATGACAGTCAGTCTAAAGAATCGTGTCACTTCCCAGGAAGTGTTTGATAGTTTTTCAGTGATTTTCCACTTTGTAATATGTGGCCATGCATTTCTTACACAGATTTTTGCCCTCCTGTCCAGCAGCAGGAGTTTTTGAACTGGATTCTTTCATATGTATGACTACCTTAAAAAAAAAGGAGGAGAGGTGTAATCCTTCAGTAAGTTTGGAATTTGAGAAGAGATTTTGGCTTGAGTTTTGCTTTTATCTCTAGGTCAATGCTGCCTGATGTTGTTGATAACTTTCGCCTGCAGAATCCTCATGGAAAAGGACATGAAACCATTTTCTATTCTTCTTATGTTTTCTTTACCAAGATGTCAGCAGGAATTGGCTTAGGAATTTCAGCAGCTGGACTGGAGTAAGTAACGCTGTTTGCACTTAGTGGATCTACTTTGAAAGCATTCTGAGGTTTCTCCGCCTTTACCCTGTAGAGTTAATTGCCTTGTTGCCCTGAGCCTGAAAGTGCCAGCAGCTCCAGATGTCTGACCACTAAAGACGGGATTGTTATCATCTGGGCCAGACTACAGAGCATTAAGTCGCCTGCCCTAACATGTTTCAGTTCAGAAAGACCTGACTTCCCTTTAGGTTTTCCTCTTTCCAAATTACTTATGTAAATTTTAGTGGTTTATATGAATAAAGAACTAAACATGAAAGCTCAGCAGATGAAGGTCCCCCACATTGTGCATTCCCTGTTGCATCTGGGTTGGACTACGTATACGAGCTTGTAAGTCTTTACATGAATTGGAGTGCTTTCAGGGGTGCCTAGTGGCCTGTTCATCATAAAAGGATCAACAGTTCCTGCCTGGTTTTAGGCAACTGGACACCGATCAGAGTCAGGAACAGAGTCTTGCAGCTCTGCCCACCACCTAGACTGTGTCATTTTGGAAGATGCTTTGTGTTCTCCTTCCACTTTTGCCTTGTCTGTTCTGACAGTTGAGAAAGTGGTCAGCCATCTCCTGTCCTGCTTTTGTGCACGACCTGGCAGGAAGAGCCTGTAGCTGCTACAGCACACAAGTACACAATAAACTCCTAGAAGTGAACTTGTCTGAAGTACTCTAGCCATTGGGTCCAAGTTAGGTTTTGGTAACCAGAATGTTTTGCTTCAGGGCCTTCAGCTGAAACTGATAAATAACAGGCAGTGGTTGGCTGAACGTTTTCGATTTAGGAATTTTAGATGCTTACTGCTAACACCCTCAAACAAATCGCTGCTCACCAATTAGCCCCTTTTCAATTGCATTCCAGTTAGCTCCCAGCAATTTGCCAAGGCAGATGTTTATGGGAGAACACTGAGTGATGCCAAATGAGCTGTAGCTTTCATAGGTGCATATTCAGAGGAAAATAAACTCATTCCACAAGTTGGAAATGTGAATGTGAGTATATCAACAGTTGTTGCATTGCATGGAAGCCCTGAATCAATGAACTCTAAGTGTGTACCTAACTTTAAGCACTTGAGCAAATTTTTTGATCTTGAGAAGAGTACTTAAGTGTGTGTTTAAATTAATTATTGCTGTTGAAAATGGTCAGATTACTTGCATACTTTTAAAGCATAATACTTTGCTGAATATGAATGGGAAACACATAACAGATCACTTTCCTTGCATGCGATTCCATGCTCCTCTTAGTAGTTAAATGTTATATAATAATAATGAGAAAATACCGAGGTAATGCAGTTATCTGAAATTGAGCACAAAAATGAGATTCGAAAAACAAGATTTGAAACATGTAGTGAGGGAGAGGAAAAAAGAGAGATGTAGAAAAAAATGGGAGAAAAGTTTTGAAGAGTGTTGGGGGAAAGAAGGGAGCCTTCTGAAGAATAAATGCCTTTTAGCTTTGGACATACACACACCACTCTCATTTCCATTTGTTTAGGTTTACTGGATACAAGCCAGGGATATGCAGACAATCTGACGATGTGATCCTCACACTGAAAATCCTCATTGGGGCGGTCCCTGCTGTCCTCATCCTTGTAGGTTTATTTATACTTCTTTTCTACCCAATCACTGAAGAAAGTCGGAAAGAAACAAAGCTTGCACTTGAAGTGTTAAGGTAGGTTTGAACTGGCAGCAAACAGCAATAACAGGACCACAGCAGGTCTTAGTCATACTGGGCAAAAAATGATTAGCTCCCAGTATAGACCTCTATATTCCTTACAACAAAACAAAACACTCGATTAGTTGAATTATTAACTGAATGGTACCATTACATGCTCCAGTATCTTATTTTTGTAGTGTAGCACTACCTGCTTAGAGGACCATTTGTCAGATATATCAGCTGCTGTACTTTGCTTTCTCTCTGGGGTGGCACACAAAGCACTGTTGTGGTACAGGGTTTCAAGCCAGAAATGAAGAATATTCCACATAGATTAAATTCCTGGAGAAAATGTGAATAGGTATAATTTCCTTGTATACAGAAGAAAATGGGATTCTTGACTGCATTCTTGGTGTTTATGGCATATAAGAAACATCCAAACCATTTAGAGGCGTAGGCAGGAAAGATCACGGGAGAAAAAGAAAGGACAGCTTTGAGCTGTTCTTTCCCCTTTTACCCTATCACTCTCTTCCTCCCCTTTCCTCCCACTCCAAAGAAAATCTTGCCTAGCTCAAAATCATCCACCTCTGTCGAGTGAAGCCTTGGTATACTGAGGACATATATAGGAACAGCCTGTCCTAGCAGATTGGTAGATTAAATATCAAAATATGTTGTTACTCTGTCTTGGTTTTATTACCCCAAGTCACTGGAACTGGAAACTGATTTCCATGCTAAGGGATCAATTCCAGGGTCTAAGCATGGGTATCTGGACCAATTAATTTCCCTGAGGTCTCTAAGATGCCTGTGCAGGGTTGGCAGATATGCTACAGGCCTCTCGGGCATCAGCTGCCTTCTTGAGCGGGTGCTGCAGACCGGAGTCTGGGGAGGGGACAGGCTAAACAATCTAAAATGGGACTGGTCCCTCTGTTTAGGTACTTTAGTTACTGTCCAGAACAACCACGCTTTGATGGTGGTTCTCAGCTTTTTGAGATTACCAAACTGTAGCTTGGTTAGTTACTAATAAAAGCCAGAAGTCTGTTCACCTGTTCACTAAAAGCAGTCTGTTCTGCTTTTAACAGAAGGAGCCATCAAAGCACAGAGAACCTGGATGACCACAAAGAGGACACCTCAGTCTGAAAGCTCTGAATTTGATGACTTTCCAAATACAGTCTCACATCCCACGCGCAAACTCTGTGAGAGTCTTCCAGGTCATTTCTCTGCTCGCATTTTATCAAAAAGGATAAAGCATGATTCTGACAGTCAGGAATGAAATCAAGAGAGGACACCACCGTGCAAAATACACATATGAATCTGTGCGCTGTGCTAAAAGAGACATTACAAATGTTGGGGAATGTAAGCTATTGAAGCGTTGCGGTTTTTTTGTTTGTTTTTCAGTGATCAATGGAAAGCTCTGATCTTACTGCAATAGGAGATTCTATAGACTTGTAGATCAAGAGGAAAAAGTGTAAGTGTGATGCACCACCCAAATTTTAACTCATGTGATATACTTCACCCTTAAAGGCTGGGGTGGATTTTGAACATAATCTCTGCCTATCAGTTGCACACTAGTGTGTTTGGAAAGCCCTTGGGAATCCTGAAGTATACTATATAAAGTTAGGATTTACTTTGTTTTGAAATGAAGCAAATCACTGATGCAGACATGTTTTGAGGATTTGCTCACGAAGAGTTTTTCTGAAAGAGATTTTGATGTAATTTAACTTTATAGATTTCATATGAAACAGAACCTTCCATTTCCCATTACTGGAGTTCCTTGCTTCTGAAACCTGTAAACTGATCTTTGTCTGAGAATGAGTACTTAACAATTTTCAAAATCAACATTTCCACTCAGGATACCCAAAATCAACAGTCCCTTCCAAAAATTAGACTATGCCGTTCAAATTTCTGTAAATTTTGGCCTTTAAGTAATCATCACAGTCACCCATTTCTCGTGTGGTGTAGGCTCTCTGCCTCACAAAACACCATGGCATGGCTGTTAATCTCAGCTTGCACACGGTGTTTTATAATCACAAGACTACACCTGACTTTTAAATGGTGATTTATTCAGTCAGGGATGTCATCATGCTTTAGATACATTACCTGAACCCTCACTCCAGTTCACACTGCTGAACACGTTTGGTAGATGAAGGACACACCTGACCTCAGACACTTTCAGGAGCACTTAAGTTCAGACCTGGTCATTCTGGGCTTCTGTAGTCAGTGGAGACACAGAGCCCTCCAGAGGCTGGCTCCAAGCTTAAGCTAAAATGACTGGACTCTGAAGACATATCTAAAGCTGGAGGGGAGAGTGATGAATCCAAGAGCTGAAGGCTTCTTCGCCTTGAAGAAATCAGCACAAGGCAAGAAAAGACGTGAATTTCCAGCCCACTGGCTTCGCTGTATGACTGTGTGGGAGGGTGCCTTTATTTTGTACTAGAAGTGCCTTTGGAGGACTGGCTTGTGGCTGTGTGGGAGCACTTGCGGTGGGTGTTGCTGGAGGCAGTGACCACAACTAATTTGCTCAGGGCCATCTGAAGTGACAGTGCTGGGACTGGAAACTGGAAACCTTTACTGAAAGACACTTTGAAGTAAAATCAGTGCATCCACCGAGTGCCTCATTAAGTTTAATACTGAAACCTTTTCAGGCAAGTTTGAAGTCTAAGGCCTAATGAACTGTCCTAATTCAGCAGAACACTTAATCATGAGTGAGCTTTTAAGGATATATTTTGAGTGTGCCTGGGTAAGAGTTAACTCTGTTTAAGACTTCTGTTGAATTGACGTCTAAGGCTGGATTGTTTGGTTTTTTTTGTTTCGGTTCTTGGACAAATCAAGATGTGTATGCCTGGAGCATATGTGTTTACAACAATAAAAACCATAAGCCTGTTTACAATTTTGAGTCTGATGGAAGTTGAAATAGCAGATTTACTGCACTTTGAAGTAGGTAAGTTATGTAGTAATATCACATAGTTCCAAAACATCATAGAAAACACTTTTGGGCGTTCAATTTATTCTGTAATATTTGTGTATTTCTGAATAGTCTTCTTTAAAAACAACCAGAAGTCCCAGTAAAGGCTGTTAATGTTTTTTAATGGGTTATGTTTTCAGCTGCTATAAATCTGGAGCTACAAGGCAGTGGGTCCGTGTCAGTTTACATAAACCAAATACTCAGCCCAGCGATAAAAGGGTTGCAGAAACTGCTGGCTGTGGCTGATTGGGGTAATTTGAATGTGGCTTAAGATTTTATTTCTAGATCACTTGTGCAGTTGCCTCTAAATTGCACAACGCACAATCTGAATTCAGTCTCTTGCGAGGTAAACTTAGTTAATTGTGAGCTGTTTTCCTCTTCTCCAGAGAGACAATGGGATACTTGTCTAACAGAGATATACTCAATCCTCGCTTTGCATATGGTATCAATAATGGGAACTACGAAAATAAAATAGAAAGCTTCCGTAGATAAAATGTTGTGGAGGATTTTTATATTTTGAAAATCTTACTATTTTTTTTTTATTATCAGATTTGTACTTTTGTTAAGAAAATGACTGTATTTTTGTAAATAAAAAGAATGGAAAAGGAAGTGCAGGGCAAAATTTTTTGGGTCATTTTCTTTTTTTTTAGGGCTCAGCGTTGGTGCTGTAAAATGAATGAACTTTGTATGTCTCCTTGTCAGTTTTAAATTATGTGTATGTCTTATGTATGTTCGGAACATGTGACTGAAAGAAGCAGATTCTTGTATCGACAGCCATTCAGATTAAACGCTAATCTAATGTAAACCTCCTGCCCTGCACTGATTGGCAGTAACAAGGGCCAGGTTCAATCCTCAGGGACTCTTAGTCAGGTAACACCCAAATACAGCAGTAAGAATATGGGAGACTGGGTTAAACCCGCTGGGTGCCAAATGGACAGCACTTCCCCACCTGCATGCCAGCAGTCCCAACAAATGGAGGAAGGAAAGAAAAGGATAGCGGAGTTACCTGTCACCGGCTAGTCCCCTCTAAGGCAAACCATGCCCATTCCTTGCCCTTGCTGAAGTGCAGTGATGGCAGCCCAAATCTCCTATACTGGGCTGACTGCTGGGATAGCTGGCAGCTGAGCTCCTCGCTGGTCTGCTCTTCCAGTTTCACCCCCCTCGTCATTTCTGCCTAAAAAAAAATGTTGAAACCTCCCAAGGTTATACCGCCTTCCTGAGTGTTCCTGCTGGCGGTCAGTCTCGCCGTAGGTCACCGCTAACCACGCAGGCCAGCTGCCGTTCCCCACAGGCACTGGTGGAGGGGGTTGCTGCTAGCCGTGGCTCCTCCTAACCGTGTTCTCCGCACCCTCTCTGCCCCTGAGCCTGCTGACCCGCCATAGCTTAGGTGGATTAGATCTCTTGTGCTGAGTCTCCCACTTTAAGAGGTGAATCCCACCTCAGACATCTGTCCCTGGGGAGTCCCTGAAGGCTGGGACCTTCTGTGTCAGGTCACTGGGTTTTCAGGAAGGGCTCTGTAGATTTGAGTACTAATTCCTTAAGACACTCCTGCACCTTATAAGAATGGCTGCTAGGTTCAATCCCTGCTGCATCCTCACGTCTCTATTCACCTTCTGCATTCCAAGTAAAATAGTTGAAGCAGACAATGTTTTAAATCCAAACCCTGCTTTTTTGGGTCCATAGTTTGTTTCCAAAAATCACTTGTTCATCTCCTTTTCTGCTTGCCTTTCTGGCCTGCAGATAGAAAACGCAAAATTAATCAATCTTCTTGAAAGGAGGAGTCTCCATAAGGGAAACAGATCCTTTAAGACCTGGTATTTGTTGTCCAGGTCTTTGAAGATGAGGAAGAGAAAGCAAGTTAGCTCAAAGTCTCCTGCAGTCGGGTACAGCCGGTAGCAGTCTAGTGTGTAGCGGTCAGTCACATACCTCGTATGAATTTCATATCAGAGTTCTGTAAAAAACAGTCTCACAGTGTTACAATAGAGTCTTTCCCTTCAGAAAACTTCTAGAGTGACTGATGGAAAGGTCAGTTGGATTCGTACAACTGGCAGCTGGGGGAGGGAGTTTTGTTTTCCTGCCATTTTTGAGATCACAAGTTCCTCGTGCTGCACTGAATGTTTGGTTTTTTTTTTTTAACCTTAACTCTGCAAGACCATGGTTCAGACACCTAGCAAGAGTTCTGAGTGTTACGATTACAAAGTTGTGTATATGCTATAGGCATAAAGTATGAAATCAGATAGCTTTCACATCATTAAGCACCAAATCTGCTGCATAAAGCAGATGGTAACTCACTGGGAAGCTTCATTCACAAGACGAAGCAGCAGCACGCGCCTCTCCCTCAGGCAGAGGAGGAGACTCTTTGCTGTGTTGCACCTGAGAATTTGCAGTCCCTGAAGACACAAACTGGCACGACACGGAGCTGAACAAACAGCGGAGGGAGAATGGTCCTAGAGCCGTGGCACTCTGCGGAAGAGTTGGGTCCTCGATATCCTTTCAGAGATGTTTACAGAGCAGCAGTCTCCAACCCTCACTGGAGAGCAGCAGTGCCATTGGATGGCAGGGAAATGTGAATGTTTGCTGTATAAGCGTGGAAGCAGGAATAAATCTTATTTCCTGATCTATTTCTTGTCCCGGATGACGTTAGACAAGGCTACGAATTTCAGCTATGCCCTTCAGCTTTCTGTCCTCCCTTTTGCTGCACTCCGCTGTAGATGACAAGGAAGGATGGATTGCTCAGGCCCCAGGGAAACGACGGTGACTTGCTCAGCTTCAGGGATGGAGGTACACTTCGGAGCCCCACCACCCATTCCCTGCCAGCTCGTCTCTGCTGATGTATGTAAATAATCTGCAGTCAACACAGGATCAAAAGGATTTCCTTCACACATGAGTATTCTTCATCATGGACTTTCATCTTTGTTTTCACCTGCCTAAGGCCAACTCGGGTCACCAGCTTGTCATCATGATGATAGAACCAGGTTTACACTGGCTGAGAAGTTTCTGTCCAAATCAGCTGCAGTCCATGAGGAAGCATTTTCCCTGTGTTTCCAAAACAAACACCTTTTGGCCATCTTCAAAAGCATTGAGAACAATCTCCATATTTGCCATGGGGCCCTGAGCAACCTGATCTAGTTGAAGGTGTCCCTGCTCATTGCAGGGTGGTTGGGCTAGATGACCTTTACAGGTCCCTTCCAACCCAAACTGTTCTATGATTCTATAAACTGTATGATAAATACGAGACTAAGACATATTGCAGGGCAGGCTGAGTTCATCCAGAACTTAATTGAAACTGGACATAGTTTTGGAGTAGTCTGTGGTGGCACTTGGTAAACACAGGTGTGCCTGTGGCCACCACTCAGGTGGTTGCTCAGGGTCCCCAGAGAGCCAAATGTCCCTGGAGAAGTAATAAAGGCAAAATAATAGGAAATAAAATAAAGGAAATAATAGCAAAGAGGGACTTGGATCTCATAGTACAAACTGTGGACAGTAGGCAACAGGTTTAATCCATGAAATCCATTTTGTGTTGGGCATCAACCGCTACTGGAAGATGATTCTTCCCACCACCAGCTGGGGTTGGAATCCCACTATGCAAGGAAAAAAAAAAAAGGAGCTGCCAGGAGGTAAAGGAAGAACAGCACCATTCTTCCTTTAGAAGAACGGTTAGAAGAAAGAGGGTGGAGGAAAAATCCATCTCACTTTCCAACTTGCTCCTGTACCTCTCTGCTTTTCCTCTCCACTTGTTTCATTTGGAAAACTCACAGCTGGTAGCTGAGCATGAATGATTTGATTTTCTCCTGAAGCGTTAACACTCACACTGGGGATAAACGAATGGAACATGGTGAGACTTTGGCAGCAGCAGCTGTACTTGATTTTTAAGGTTTCTGGCTTCAAGAAGCTTTGATTCTTTCGGTCTTTGATGCCTGGTGGTGTGAAGCCACGCACTTGGTGGTGTGTTCTTGCGTTCTGCAGAACTGAAGAGCCAAGGATCTTTGGATGAGATGATTTGTCATAGAATCACAGAATCACAGAACCACAGAACGGTTCAGGTTAGAAGGGACCTTAAAGATCATCTAGTTCCACCCCCCTGCCATGGGCAGGGACACCTCCCACCAGACCAGGCTGCTCAAAGCCTCATCCAGCCTGGCCTTGAACACCTCCAGGGACAGGGCAAAAATCATCTACTGGTCTAGGTGGTGGTTGCCACTGGGCTTTGTAGCTTTGGCTTTCTTCCCTTTCCTTCCCCCTTGCTAACAAAAGAGCAATAAAAAATAAGAAGAAAAAAAGAAAAATAAGAGGTGGTGCCAGTAAATAAATAAAATCATCCAAGATGAATTTCAGAACACCTGAGAAAAGGTTTTTTTACCTGCAAATAACAAAAGTGATTTTTAAAACTGAACGAAAACCTCTGCGCAGCTCAGTCCCTTTTAACTGCAACAACTGCTCTGTGCTGCTCAGTGGCCCTGGGAACGGTAGGACTGGACTCGCATGCTACTGGGAGAAACTTCTAATAGAGGTTGCCAGCGGAGACACCAACAAAGCTGCCCCAAGGACAGCTGACCAACCTAAAGAAGCCGTCAACCCTCGAGGCTTCAAATTATTGCTTAAAAACTCCCACTGCAGCTTTTCAGTGCCGTTAATTTAGTCTCCAACTTAACGCTTACCAGTAGCCAGAGGACTACCATGAGCACAGACCTCAAGTAGAGGCGTTGGAGCTCTGAGGGAAGATGGGGATCGGCTCCTTAACTTCACCCGTGCATCTGGCTGACCTCACGGGAGACCCCGACTCCGAGATTCCTGCTGAGCTGTGGACCGTCGTCAGGAACCTGCTGGGGAGGTTCTTCTGTTGTCCGGTCGGCATCGGTGCTCAGTGCTCCTGCTGGATGGTTATGGACGCTACACATAGGAAGAACATGATAATGCTGAAGGAAATTCCAGATACATTGCATGGAGCATATGGATAATACCCGTGATCAGAAGCTATATTAGAAGGTAGAAGTAATAAACTACTAACTGCACATGACAATTAGATACATAATGCCCGTATTAGTGTACAGCCAGCACAGCAACGTGTGCCTCTGAAAATGTGCCTATGAGGAAATTCACATTATCCCAGGCTAATTCGTTTTTGTGACACTGAAATGGTAGTTTTATTGCACCTTTTTCTTTTAATACGGCTTCATTGATAGAATCACGTTGCAAGTTCTTTCAGTGGTTACTTTTAGACCTAAAGGACGCAACGGATAAAAGGACATTTGCATTATTACCTGCTTTATGAATGCTAATTCATTTTTTAAAGTTTGGGGACATTGTAAACAGAATAGCAGTCTCTGATTTGAGATGAAAAAACCCTTCATTTAAGGTTTTATCTTTTTCAAAGGCACTGAGAGCACAGGCTTTCTTTGTGCGGATTTGAACAAAATCCACATTCAATCAAGAACCATCAGAAGTTTCCATACAAGAAAATGAAATGAAAAAGTCCATACATGAAAATAAGATTTTTAACAACATTTCATCAGAGAGATTTTGAAAACCATTAGCTGTGCGTTTCTGGACATAAACCTGAGGGTAACAATATCTTGCTCTTCAAGATCAAGGGAAATTCCATCAAGTGCTTTTTATCTCCCATTGTATATGTGCCCCCATTCCCAAACTTATGTACATCAGACACACCGTTCCTCATCGTCACGGTATCAACGTGTAGCGTCTACAACTGTGGACACAGGGAAATTGGCCACAATGAAAACCAAGCTCAGAAAAAAACTTAAATCCAGGTAAATTAGGAATGCTTCTTCAAATGCAAGTGCCAGAACTCGTGCTGTCCCCCAGCAGCAGAGAGCCTGAGGTCCTGACAGTAAATAACAATGCACACAAGTAAGATATTGGCTCTAACCAGTTTTGCACTAGTTTCTTCTCTCTTTTTTTTCAGATGAGAGACGTTAATTATTAAAACAAAGTTTAAAATCATAGAATGGTTCGGGTTGGAAGGGACCTTAAAGATCATCCAGTTCCAACCCCCTGCCATGGGCACGGACACCTTCACTAGACCAGGCTGCTCAAAGCCCCATCCAGCCTGGCCTTGAACACCTCCACACATACACAAAATCTAAGATTTTGTGTGCATGTGGTGGGTTTTTTAGTGTAATCTTTTCTGACCCTTTTGATGACCTGTCTGGAAGCAGTAAGCTGGTTATTCATAAATAATACATAGAATCATAGGGTTGGAAGGGACCTCTGGAGATCATCTAGTCCAACCCCTGCCAGAGCAGGGTCACCCAGAGCAGGTTACACAGGAACACGTCCAGGCGGGTTTTGAATGTCTCCAGAGACGGAGACTCCACCACCTCTCTGGGCAGCCTGTGCCAGGGCTCTACCACCCTCAAAGTAAAGAAGTCCCTCCCCATGTTGCGATGGAACTTCCTATGCTCAAGTTTGTGCCCATTACCTCTTGTCGTGTTGCCGGGCACCACTGAAAAGAGCCTGGTCCCATCCTCCTGACACCCACCCTTTAAGTATTTATAAGTGTTGATAAGATTCCCCCTCAGTCGTCTTTTTTCCAGACTGAAGAGACCCAAATCCCTCAACATTTCTTCATAAGAGAGATGTTCCAATCCCCTAATCTTTGTAGCCCTTTGCTGTCCCCTCTCCAGCAGTTCCCTGTCCTTCTGGAACCGGGGAGCCCAGAACTGGACACAGCACTCCAGATGCGGCCTCACCAATGCAGAGTAGAGGGGGAGGATGACCTCCCTCCACCTGCTGGCCACACTCTTCTTGATGCACCCCAGGATGCCATTGGCCTTCTTGGCCACAAGGGCACATTGCTGGCTCGTGGTCATCCCGTTGTCCACCAGGACTCCCAGATCTCTTTCCACAGAGCTGCTCTCCAGCAGGTCAGCCCCCAACCTGTCCTGGTGCATGGGGTTGTTCCTCCCCAGGTGCAGCACCCTACACTTGCCCTTGCTGAATTTCATAAGGTTTCTCTCTGCCCAACTCTCCAGCCTGTCCAGGTCTCGCTGTATGGTGGCACAGCCTTCTGGTGTGTCAGCCACCCCCACCAAGGCACCAAGTACAAGTGTATATTTGGTACACTTGTAGCATTACGCCTCACATAACCTATACAAAGGGTTGTTATTAACCCATATTACGGTTCAGCTGAAATAGAAAAAGTACTTAATTTACCAACAGTGTCTTAGTAAGGGAGAAACAGCCTTAGTTGCAGATTCTACTATTCCTGCCCCCAGCCCCTGCGTTAGACCATGGTGACTCCCAACCTCTTCACATCCCCCTCCGAAGTTTTCAGCATTGAAAAGTAAAGTCTCATTGCCGTTAGTATTATGCTTGATACATCCTCAGCGATTTGGGCCTTTGTTTAATGTTCAGCCCATAGATTCAGAAATGATCTCTTGAGAAGTAAGCAATTCTCTCAAGGCAAGGATTTGATTCTCCTGAGATTCCTGGGATTATATTTCAAACGCGACGTTTGTCCACGTGCACATCCCGCCCCATGAAGAACCAGTGCAATCCCTTGACCAAACTGTGAACAGCTTTTAGTGGGTGATTTGCACTTGAATCTGCTCTGGCTGCCCGACGCGGCAATGCACCGTGTGCCTCTAGTTCTCGGTGCTCACCCAGGGAGCTGGAGGAGTCCCACAGATCCAGCTGGTACAACCTGAGACTGGGCACACTGCTGGTGGGAGACACGGTCGTCCGTCAATCTAGAAGTAATACTAATAGATAATAATTCCAAAATAAGAAATAATTTTTATACACTGTTTGGTTCAGGCAACTCAAGGGCGAGCGGGGTGGTGTGGGTGGCAGAAGTTTCCTACAGAGCCAAGAGCGCTCAGCCCTCACCCTTCTGTGGCTTTCAGGGGATGTTGGCACCAGGAACTGGCATGGAAAAGGACCATCAGGTGACTGGGAAGGAACATGGACCATCCCCAGCATCCAGCTGGCTTTGAGCACACCCCCAGTGCTGAGACTCTGCCTTCAGGTCATTTCTGGTAAGAGTTACGGTGACTGTGGACAACCTCCCGATGAACCAGTGACAATCACTGAGACCAGACGCTTGTTAAGGACAGGATGAAGCCCACAGTTGCCAGATCATTTTACTTGTCTTCATCCTCCCCTGTTCATCAAAAGCTGTTAAATTCTAGCTGCACACAACACCGAGTGCTCTTTGCGGTTTTCACTAATGTATCTTTAATATCGTATTTTGTGGGCAGATGATTCTTTGACAGAGGCTAAATTTCCAAATGGGCATTAAAAAAAGAGATTATATTAGTCCTGAGACAGCAGCTCCAATTCTATAATCTTGTCTCTTGATTCCTTCTCACACAGTAAGTGCCACAGTGAAAGCCTGATGAACTGCTTAATGTTATCACGCTTTAATTTTATGGGTAGAAATCTTGGATTTCTCTTTTCTTCAGTGCCGCAATCCGTGCTACAGAAACTTGTGCTGGTTTCTAAATTCCACCTTTGCATTTTCTCTCTCTCACTACAAACAGCCCTAGAACATTTTCTTCTCTCAGCCTTTAAATTGGATGCTCTCAAGGTGATGGATTATCGGACATCCCGGCTGCCCGTTCAGCACGCATTAGCTATGAAAATTAAAATCGATGCATTGAAGGCAACGTTGTTAATATTAACAGTATTGTTTCAAAGGGAAGAATTTCAATATGAAGACAAGAGATGTTTAGGAATATTAACTAGCAAATGTTTAGTTATTCAAAGTCATTTAATGCCTATAACGATGTACTGGGTCTGGCTGGGATGGAGTTAGTTTCCTTCATAGGGGTCTGGAGCTGTGCCCAAAGCAGTGCTGGTAACGCACCGCTGTTTCGGCTGTGGCTGGGAAGCGCTTGCACAGCAGCAAGGCTTTCCCCTTTTCCTGCTCTGGCCCACAAGAAGCTGGGAGGGGACACAGCTGTTTTATTGCTTAGCAATAAAAACTGGGGGAAAGAAGGAGAAAGGGGAGGACCTTCAGAGTTATGGCATTGATTTTCCAAAGCACCCGTTACATAGGATGAAGCCTTGCTTTCCCAGAAGCTGCTGACCGCCTGCCTGCCGCTGCCAAGTACTGAATCAACTCATTTTGCTAACATAGCTTTTCTTTTATCTATTAAACTGTCTTTATCTCAACCCAGGGGTCGTTCTCGCTTTTGCCCTTCCCATTCTCTCCCCCATCCTGCACAGGGGAGTGAGCGAGCGGCTGGGTGGGGGCTCAGCTGCCAGCTGGGCTCAACCCACCACAAACGATGACACCCATGAGAGCCACTGTCCCAAATCCCCACAGAGAAGCAAGCAGAGAGGCGTTATTGGTGGGAAATGCAGCATTGCCGGGCGACAATGCAGCATTTTCAAGGATTTCTTTATTATGCAAGTTCACTATCATCTAAAAACACCAACGTATTAAAGACCAAGATGGAAATTTAGCTCGGAAGCTGGTAAGAACGCGCCTTTTCAACCACTGATACAAAGACTTGGTCTATGCTGCAAGAGGCATATTTAAAAAACACTGCTTAATATAAAAAAAAAAAAAGTTATGTTTCCGAGGACCAAATAAATAATTTACAGTGATATGCAACCAAAAAAAAAAATTACGGAAATCCAACAGAGGTTTGAGACAGCCTGTTGTTTAGAATTTGCAGTCCTACACAGTAAGTTTAAAAGTCTCCCGTCATAAGACGGGCGTTATGAAATCACTGCCAAAAATCACATTTTACTGCTGGGCTGTTCTGGCGGACTGCTGCTGCCTAAAGTCTTGGAGGAGCAGTCTCTGAGGACTTCCAGAGAACTCGTGATATCCAGACTTTCAGAAGAAGCGGGTCTACACCCTTCTGTTGAACTGATGATGTCCAAAGTTTTGGAAGATCGGGCACTGTAGCCTTTTGCACTGGCGTCTCTTACGACGACCTCCTGCGTGGATGTAAACGTTAACGGAACAAAGCCCTCGCTGTCCGCTGTGAGAACAATCCAAGATGAACCTGTGAAGACACATAAATATCTGTTTATAAATTTTCCTGCAATTAGGTATGTTTAAGCTATAAACCGTATTTCTTCTAAAATTAAATGCTGCTGTATTTTCACAGCATTTCTAGCAAAGAAGAAAAAGCATGGGGAGGTACAGGTGGTATAATCTCTAAAATAAAGGACAGTTAGCTGTGCGAAAGAGCTTTCCGACCAATTTTGCCACTAGGAGATGAAACGATAATAAATGTATGCTTTAAATAAGGAGGACGGAAATTCTGAATAGAATTCATAAGCATCCAGACTTCTTTTTCATTAGGTATTCATAAGCTACTTCCCAGTGCTTAAGCTGTGCACATACTGTAAAAAGCAGAAATTTATTAAATGACAAATTAATATCACAAAAGCAATTTAGAAACTGCCTTTATTACGTAATTTCAATACAATTAATTCCAATAAATACACGGAAGAAATACTGTACAAACTCCGTGTCTCTGGTCCATTTGCTATTCATGTCATCATTAGCGTTATTTTTACCACTTGAAATCATTTACTGAATCCGAAACACTGACTTGTACCAATTCATATAAACCAGAAATTTTTTATACTTGTATCCGTTAAGTTGATGAAGAAATAACACCGAGCTCGTGGGGGCTGAGGGAATTCAGAGAAACGTTTCCAGCTGTTTGCAAATTCACATTACGTAACTCCATGTCACAAGTAAGGTCACGAGAAGATTGTAGCTTAAAAGCACGCAGGCCTTTAATCTTTTGGCTTAATATCTCATTTGGACCAAATGTTAAAATCAATACAATTCCGGAATTTGAAAATACCATTCCTACTTCGCCCATTTATCTAGTATTATTTGTAAAAATTAATAAGAAACCTACTGTAACGCTATTTGCTTTTAAAATTTATCTAGTAAACGCATGATGATTACACATTCCTGGGCAACCAATTCTGTTAAGTTTACATTTTTAAGCTAAAAACGAGAAGTCGAAACTAATGTAGGTCATGGGGACATTTTCCTTGTCCGAAAGAGCTGTTGTTCAAATCTTCTAGCTCAAAATAAAATTCCAGTCTGAAAAATTAAGAGATGAGTATCTACAAAACTGCCTACTGTTATCACTGTGTGTATCGCATGTTTCTGGCTTGTGCCACAAAATTATTAAAATAGTCAGCGTGTGCCAATGCAGGTAACTGAGCCTGCAATGGGAAAACTACTGAACTAATGTAAGAGAGCGGTAAGAACCTTTTCAAGGTTCAATTGCTAGTGAATCATCCCACTACGGTTTTATCTCGGTGTTGGAATACTAAACATATTCCAACAACTACTTAAAGGAAAAAAAAGCTTGCACAATGGTAAGAGCAGCAGCCTTAGGGCTTTGGGACTGCTGCTCAGTAACCTGCAGGTAGGCAGGCAGCGGGCAAGCAGCTGGAACGCAGGACAGAGAATGTCCGTAGCGGTGAGAGATCGTATCCCAAAAGTACCTTTTCTGCCTTTGCCAAAAGCAAGACACTTAGAACTGACACACACAGACACACAGGACGCGCACGGGATGAAGGGGTAACGGCAGAGAAGACCACAGCAATAAGAAAGGTAGTTTTCTCCACAGCAAGAACTGGAGTGAAATGCACTGCTAAAATTTATAGAGCTGCTTCTGTGTTTATAGAAAACTATACCATTTCTTAAAGGAGACCAGATGCTGGAATTACAGATTAAAATATAGAAAACTGTACTCCAAAACCACCAGTCAACTCTAACCTCCTCATTACTCAGACTTCTCTATTTAGAACAGCTGAAAACATAAATAAAATGCTGGGTGACAGTAATTTTCCTGTATAACTAGCTACTTGCTAAGAGGGTATCAATACGTAAAAGTTTGCTCAGTTTTTTTAATAATGCAAAGATTCCATAAAAGCCCAGACAAGAATCTTTATGTTATAAAACAAATGAGCAAACTTTTGTTAATAATCTTTCTTTTTTTTTTTCTTTTTTTTTTTTTTCAGATGGGATTATGCATATTGCTACTGCTCACTGAGACTGTCGCATGTGTTTGAAGTGTTTGCGTTACTGGATAATTAGAACATACCATGTTGCATTTCTACAAGAGAGAGATTGAATATCTGCTGGACTATATTTAGACGGAGTTTACCACCACAAAGAGTAACAGCTCGTCTTTCATCTGAATCACTTCTGGAAAGCTGCTTCTGTAAAGTCAAGAGAGAATCATTAGATACCATGATGTATATTTAAGCAGAGATGTCAAAATGGCGTTAATCAAAAGAGGATCACAGACATGCCTTCAACGACAGCATTTAAAGAAAGTCAAATGCTACATTCATTCAGACCCATTTGGAAGATTTATACTTTAAAGCCTCAGGTCTCCAAGAGATGATCTGTGAGCGATAGCAGCGAGTAACTGTGATAATTCAGCATGTGTCAGAGCAGCAGGAGAGGAAATCACACACTGCTGCTGAAGAAACCATGAGCTTCACCCACAGCACGATCCTGGCTCCCACCCTCCCACCTGCGAGCGACATTGGCCTGGGAGGTCTGTAAAGCAGCAGGTTTTCCATCCTCCCCCCTCCCTGATCCACAGCCGAAGAAGAGGGGAGAACTCTTGCCCATGAACTTCTGGGACAAGGAATGGACTAACAAATCAGAAGGGCTTGTGTGTCTCACCTCTGCCCATCTCTGCCCCAAGCCTTAAAATCCAAAAAGCATCTTCAAAGAACATCCGCCACGGGGCAGAGCAAAGCATTTTTAAAATCTGCAAAAAGATCAGTTGTTACCGAAACTACAAACTCTGTCTTTGAGTAGGATAAAATTCACACAACCACATCACTTCCCAAGGAAGCCTTGATAACATCTCTGGGTCACGACAAAAACCCCAATAAAGTAAATTCTGCCCCCTTTTCCATGCTGTGGACAGGCCCATCCATCCGCAAGGAGGGTGTGTGGCAGGGGGTGCAGACGTCCATCTCCTGCACTGATAAACTCTGTCCTCTCAAAGACACTGCTTATTTGGGACATTTTGAGGTTCCTCAACATTTCGTAAAATACAGCTAATAACTTGGGCAGCAGAGAAATGATCAGCACATGAGGTGAAGATCCTTCTTCTGAACCAAATACACTCCGACTAAAGTTAAAACACAGCATTTCCTGCCAGACTTTCCACTGCCACTTGTAATTCAAAAGTCAAATGTTTTTCTTGCCACAAATCATCAGTGATCAAAATAGGTAGGTAAAATTGTAGCATTATTTTAATTTGCGAAGCCCCCCCACGCAAAGCATGGCTAACCCAGCTCTTGGAAGACCAAGACAAGCCGATGCGTAACTCCGTTTCAAACTTTATGTAAAAAGAGAGCTGAATATAAAAACATAACAAAAGTTTCCGCTACCCCAAATTAAAGTACACTTCTAAACAAACACCTCAGATAAATGAGACACCAGATTTGCTCAGGGAAACTTTCATTTTTCAGACTAATGCCCCCTATATAATTAAGATTTACGAGAGCTAGAAAAATTAGAGTTATTACAATTATTAAATGTTTACAATGGAAAACAGTGAAGAGAGTGAGGGAATATGATCTAGGAGCTAAGAGTTCAATGCTACGAAAGTTGAGAATAATACTTCTTTTGCAATGACAAAGCAGAAAAATAAGAGCTTACTGAAAGGAAAACAGCAGTTCAAATGACTTTGAATACTGACTAAGGTTTATTAATCTGAATTCTAAGAGAGACCCAGCAGATTTGTGCCATGTTTTGATAATCTGGTAATTTACACTTTCTAGCATGAGATTTGGAAGTGCCTTCTTTCAGCCAAGAAAGTGTCTTTCACATGAAATTTGATTTTAAATCCATTTGTAAGCTAATATTAATGGAATTATCTGTTGCATCCCCAAGGGTCTCTCTCCTTCTCAGATAGTGCTTTCAATACTAATTAGCAACATTTCAGCTTCAGAGCCAAAGCATTTATTGTTTTTTTTGTTTCAGTCTCCGTTATTTCAGTTTTCCTCACAGGAGGACGGGAGATTTGATACCAATTCCCATACATGGAAATTTTCACTTGCCTCAATTCCTATAAACAGAAAGCTTCAGAAGTTGCCTAGGAAAAACATTACCTTCCTAGAAGTTCGGTTGCAGAATTAAAAACTGGTATGAACTGTGACACGCAGGTTCTCTGGAGCCCCACCAGGGACTGTGCAGAAGGAGAAGGTTCTCCTGCCTGGGTCAGACAAGCTCAGCCCAGCGCGAGGTGGGGACAGGGAGCTGCACGTTCCCCAATATGACATCGCTTTAGAAACACTGAAAGCCTGTAGAGGAATGGGACTTGTAACATTAGTCCCAGCTACAGGAACAAGATGGAAATATAATCCTATTGACCATTACATGATAATGGTCTTTCCCCCCCCCACTCCCCCAGAAAAGCTGTTTTTACCACTGGTACAGATATTTGTGCAAGAATGAAAGCACTATTACAGCATCCATCTCAAATGGCAATAATTTTAGATACATTAGTTCAAGTTTAGTTAAAAAAAAAAAAAATTATCTAAAGTATTTCCCTCATTCTATCTCTCATCAGAGAAAAATACAAATACCTAGTATTAAAAGAACTGTAAATAGGGACCAAGATGCAATTACAAGAGTAAGGAAGAAGGACAAAAAAACCAAGCCAGGCTTACGTAAAGCCTAAGTAAATCTAAATTAGACTCCTATCAGATTCACCTGCACGCAGCAAGATCATTCATATGTATTGAATTTGCACGTACTAAACATTCATAGGATGTCATCCTTCCTGCGCATTATCTGACAAAAGTTTTAAATCCATACAAAGAACATACATCCATGAGGAGTTTTTATCAAGGCTTCCAATATTAAAATTACCTGGCAGGTGATGTAAATAAAAGCAGGTTCCTGAGAAGACGGGTACACTGGAAGATTTCTCTTCCCAGATTTTAGCAGCTCGGTTAATTCAGAGAGATGATGCTGTAACTCTGTGAAGTTACCAGATAGTTTTTCTACATTTTTCGAAAAGTAACTTGCCTCCTTTTCACTTAATAGGTTATTCTTGTAAGAATTTGGTATTTTGAAAGCTGCGTCTGCCTGCCTTTTTGGAGACGTTGGCTTGTTAGAAAACGCCAGCGATGTGGCAGACAGAGTCACAGTCCGATTAACTGGTTCGGCATCAAGAGACTCAACAGCTGGAGGAAAATTCATGGAAATCTTTTTATCTTTGAGGTCACTCATGTTCAACAAGCAGCTTTGTTCATAAACAGGACTCTTAATTTCTTCAATGAGTTTCCTTCTGCTGGTGGGGGACTGAATGGCAGCACGATCCGGTATCAGGAGTCCACGGCTGAGAGGGTGAATGTCTGTAGAGAGATCATGAGGTATGTTTGAAAGGTTCAAACTGGAGCTCCCATTAACTGATGCAGATGTTGAAGGACCTGTATCAAATATTAGTTCCTTAATCATCAATCGGATCAAATATTTGTCTGATCTTGAAGAGGGAAGAAACGCAGGGTCAGTGAATTTTTGTCTTCCAACAAGTATCAGTAATAATTTATTGGTCAAGAAGCACAAACCCTTTGGTTTCTCATTTTTCTCTAGCTGAATTTGTTGAATATTGGGTAAATTGGATGAAGTCAGTGAATAGACTAAAATAACATTACAAGTGTTGGAGGCAACTGACACAGTTTGAGTTTTGGGGTCAAAAGCCATTATATCAGGAACCAGAATGCCTGGGATGCTAACTTTTTTGGTAGAGGTAACCTTTCTTTCAAAAGTCACCAAGATGAGATGTGAAGAATCCTGGCCACTTCCCGTTAGGTAGTCCTTGGGCCTCAGATGAAGAAGAGGACTGGAATCGGCACCTTGCTTGCTAGAAAGTATGTGAGTTAGATCCACAGGAGATGTAATAACAGACAAAGGCTTCTCAGAGTCCAGTGACTTTTTCCCCCCATCCATGGAATACTCTTCCTCACCACATAAGCTGGACTGTGAGGGGAAGGACTCCGTTTCAACGCTCGCTGGAACTTCAAATGCAACACCAGCATTTAAGCCACAGATCTTGTCTAGAGGAAGCTCAGTGGCAACAGCAACTTGGAAATTCAGAGTCGCTTCCACAGCACAGATGTAGCCTCCCACATCAAAGATTGGGCAAAAGGAACAAGCGTTCAGTGTTTTCTGAGCATCGTCCCAAATATAAGAATGAAGGGCACTGCCGACCCCCACTACTAAGCGATTGCCTTCCTTTGTCCAACAAGCGCAGTGGATGAGACCGCTGCCTTTAATATCTGCTTTAATTCTGGAGTTGTTGAGATGAACAGAGTGTAAGACGGAGGCATCCCGTGTGGTTAGCACAGCCAAGATCTCCTTCTTTGGATGCCACACGCAGCCTTGGGGGAGCACTGGAAAGGTCTCGCTGATGTCGCATATCTGAGAAACTAAGAGCTTATTTCTTTCTGTAGCATTAAAGCAGAGCTGCCAAACGGTGATATGCTTTTTATGTTGAACCGCAAGCAGAGCTGGAGCATCAGGGGGACACGGACCCCAGTACAGTCCATGGACATGTTCAAACTGACCGACAACACTCGAGTCACCAAATTTTGGCTCTCCATTATGAAGGTGTAAAGAAGTTAGTATCACCTGTTTCCCGTCTGTCCAGGCAATACCATGCACAGGGTGAATTGCTTGGTATAAAGCATTAAGGCCAGTTCTCAGAAGCTTCGCCTTTCCTAGCTCCATGATTTTTAATGTGAGACATCTAAACAAATAAGAAAAAAAAAAAGAAAAAAGTTATTGTAGAAGATAGAGGACAATACCTGTACGATGATTTAGCTTATGATTTAGCTTATGACCCTGCCAATGCTGGACTCTTCCTTCCAATGAAGTCAATATACACATAATGTTCATCTATGCTAATCCCCAACCATAGAATTTTTTGTTTATGATGTTTCCACAGTGAAATGCAATTTTAAGAGAAAGAAACTTTGCTGTTTACATAGGCTTAGTCATAGAATCATAGAATTGCCTGGGTTGGAAGGGACCTTTCAGATCATCTAGTCCAACCATCAACCCAACTCTGACAAAACCCATCACTAAATCATATCTCTGAGCACTATGTCTACCTGTCTTTTAAATACCTCCAGGGATGGCGCCTCAAGCACTTCCCTGGGCAGCCTGTTCCAATGCTTGATAACCCTTTCAGTGTAAAAATTTTTCCTAATATCCAGTCTAAACCTCCCCTGGTGCAACTTGGGGCCATTTCCTCTTGTCGTCTTCTCTGGTTTGCTGCACTCTCATCACAAGACCAGGTCTTTCATTCTAATTGACAAGTTGCTGGTTCTCAGAATATTTTCGCATTACTTTAGTATTAAAAATTTTCAAAACATCGTCTCTCACTGTCAGCTTCACGGACCATTTGTGATCAGATAAAGTAATCCCTTACAAGTACAGCCAAGCATTAATGCATTATCTATAAATCTGATCCTGTATTAAATGGGTGAGAACGAGGCATTTGTATGGTTATTCCAGAAAGCTCTCCAAAAAAGCAAATGCAATTTTGAAGAAAGTTAGGATCAAAGCAGATCTTTCTGAGGAAATGCATGAGAAACGAATTTAAAAGAACTTAGAATACATGAGAGGGACAGACTCATCTACCTAAGGCACAAGTCGTACAACGATTGCATATAAATGACTCACAATCTTCAACATCCTCTAAAGCAGTGATTTTTTTTTCTTTTCCTAAATGATTCAGCACCTTTTTGTCAAAAGTTCACAAACCATCTTTCAGGTCACTACTGTTTGTGGGTAGAAGGGATGAAAGTAGTAGGCAGCTGCCTGTGCCCGTAGACTGGTATTTACACATACCTGAATATCCACTCAAAAATATACATGCATTTTTAAATGCTTTTTAAGAAATATTTGCAGTAATTCTGGGGACATTTTTATTCTTTGGATATTGCTTTAGGAGTATTTATTTTCACAGTGTCCTGCAAAGTAGAAATCACTGGTTTGTAGGTAGAAAATAAAACCACGGAAAACCTTCATTCCAGTATTTTTGAAAAAATGGGTTCCGTGATTTGCCTGGTGTCTCAAGAGAAGCCTTTTCAGTTCTCTCTACATAGCATAACAGCTTCAAGAGGGACAATGGGAAACTGCCAGCAATCATTATTCTCTGTAATTGGTAAACAAGTGTCTGGGATGTCCAGAAGCCATATGCAAGCCACCAAAACCTCAGAAGGGTTCAGGATTTTACACATATTTCTAGTTTTTGAGCTGTGAGCAATCCCTACTCTGTGCACAGAATGCAATTCAAAGGAATTGATAGTTTATGCACTTAAGATTCTCCATAGGGTTTGGCTCAGCTGCAAAGCCATGGAACAGAATGAGTTGCAGCTTTAGTAGGAAACATAAAAAACAAGAAGTGTTTGAGAAAGTCAAATTGTCAAACTGTAAGGGTTTATCACAATGTGCGGGGCCTGGCACTACTCGGTTTTTTAATTAACTACTTGTGGATGACCCCAAATTTGGAGGAAGGGGATTGGAAGAACAGATTTCAGTGACTAAAATTAGATAGAAAAGGGTATGTTATGATGATCAAATAACTTCTTCTCAAACTATATAACAAGTGCAAAGTAATATATTTAGTAAAGAAAAAACAACAAACACTGATACCTCTTCAGGAATAATTCCCTGGGTAGCAGCATAGCAAAAACCAATCTGGCTTCCAGCAGATCACAAACTGAATGTTACAGTAATGTGACAATGTTGCCAAATAAGACCATTCTAGAATGCTTTTAAGAGGGATGCCATACACAAGGGAGATAATTACTTCCTCTCCCAAGAGCTAACACTATCTCCACTGGAGTACTGAGCCTAGTCTTGAGTTTAACAGTCCAAGGATGATGGAAATGCCTAACACAGCTCAGGGACCAGAGAAACACGAGAAGCGGGTTCGCTCAGTTTGAAGAAGATTGTGAGTGGAGACTTGCAAACACCCACCAGGTTGCTGACAAGAAAACACTGATCCATTGTTCTCCAGGTCTACTCTGGAGAGCACAAGATAATAATCAGCTTAGTTTCAACAAAGGAGATTTAGGTCAGCTATTAAGGAAAAATTCTACCTATAAATGACAGCTAAGCATTGAAGCAGGTTACCTTGGACAGAGGGAGAAGGCACACCATGAATTTCATAACCTGTAAGAGCCAATTAAGTAAATGTCTGTCAAGGATAAGTTTAAGTACACTGGATCCTGCCTCATGGCAAGAGAGCACTCGATACTTCCCAATCAACTTCTCCACCATCTACCTGGCTCTCCTCTAAACTCCACTATAACCAAGCTCAATCTCCTTAAGCAACCGCCACTTGCGGGAAGATCAAAGCCTTTGTTCTTTGGTATTCTGAATCACACGTACATTGCTGGGCAATACTTACCAATGGAAGGGAGATGATAATGTGCCTCATAAGATATGCCAAGATACTAAGCCTCCTAGGCCATCTGGATAGTTTCCTGGGATGCAAGAGACGTTTCACGCTATCCCAAGCAGACCTGGAAAAGCAAAAGCAGCAGGACACCCACTGGACATTGTACTCCAACCGCCTGGTGCCCAAATTCCCCTCCCTCGGCCCACCGCCACTTCCAGCCCCACAGGCCATGGATATTCCCTACTTACAGCCCCATAGGCCATGGATATTGCCTGCTTCCAGACGCACAGGCCATGGATATTGCCTGCTTCCAGACGCACAGGCCATGGCACTCGAGGTGTTGAGGCGTGTCACCACTGGCGAGGCTCCTGCCGACCGCCTCCATACCGGTGGGCAGCTGTCTGCACAGCCGCCCCGGGCCTCGCCTCACGCCCTCCCACCCTCCCCGGCCCGCCGGAGGCCGCGCTCTCCTGGGGCGGGTGTCACCGTGCTGCCAAGGCCCTGCGGGACGCTCGGTGGAACACGCTGCCTGTCCCCAGCCCCTCTGGGCAGCCGGCGGGGGAGCAAGGGGACGCCGCAGGGCACACCCGGACGGGGCGACGGGCGGCCATGGCAGGGGACAACAGAGAACGCCCAAACCCGCCCGCCCGCGCCGCTTCCCCCGCGTCGTCGCCCGCCTGCACCAGCGAGCCGCCGCTCCCCGCGCGGGCCCGCCCGCGCCAATATTCCCCACCTCCCTCCCCGCCACGGCCGGCGGCCTCACCCGCCCGGCGGCTCAGCCCGGGTCCGGTCCCCGCAGCCGTGCAGCTCAACGCGGCGATGGGCTGCAGCGAGCACCTCCCGCCCGCGGCCCGATCCCGCCTCCCCGGTGCCCAGCCCATCACCGCCGGGGCGGGGCAGGGCGGGCAGCGGCGCTCTAGCCGGGTCCGTCTGAGCTCTATGGTCCCGCGGGCGGTGCCTGTACGGGGCGGGCGGCAGAACTACAACTCCCATGAGGCAACGGGGCGGCGCGCGGCGCCGCCGCCTCAGGGATCCCCAGGGGCCGCCGCCGCTGAGGTGACAGCGGTTGGTCCCCTGCGTCGCTCCCGGTGGAGGACGTACCGTGTGATGTGTCCGACCCCTGGCTCTCGGTGAGGCCTGAGAAAGGACTAAAGGAGGGAGGAGGCGCCTGAGGCAGGCGGAGGTTGAGTCCCCAGTGTGCGGTTGGGTACCCACATGGACGGATATCCCATCCTGAGAGGGTGCCTGGTGTCTCAGGCGTCAGCCCTGTGACTGGCCTGGACTTGCTGCCAGGGGCCAGTTCACACTCCCCCAGGGCCTCAGGGTGGTAAGTTATATAGATCCTACAACCTGGCAGACAGGACAGTGGTCTGAATGTGAAGCCTGCAAGTTTCAAGAGTTATTTGGAACCTTCTGCACAAGATAAAGATGCAAAATGAGATATCACAGAGTCACAGAATGGTAGGGTTAGAAGGGACCTCTGGAGATCATCTATTCTAACCCCCAATGTGTGCCTGTTTTGGTTTGTGTTTGCTTGTTTTTTTCCTTGGGAGGTCCCAGGTGAAGAAAGAGTATACATGTGATACAGAACTACTTCAATGCAGCTTCTTTGGTCCTAATTTATTGCATCAGGCATAACTTCTTTGAAGTCTCTGAGGCCTTGTTAAAGTTAATTATATTGCAAGACTGTGCCACTTTGTCACTACCTAGTACTGCAGAATCGTCTGATCATTGTACAGTTTTTGAAACTCATACTTCTGATAGCATGTTGAGACACTGGAAAAGGTGCCTTAAAGAGCTGCCAAAGGTGTGGAAAAAAATACTTGAAGTGTTGCAAGGTCAAATATATAAGTCGCTCAAACTTGCCGAAAGAAGAGCACTAGATGGTGACTTGGCTATATTGCATGAGTGCCTTTATGGAGAAAAAAAATCAGAACTAAAGAGTTCTTGAAGTTAGTGAAGAATGGTTTAACAAAATGCACGGATGAATTCAAATAATTAAGTCACGGCTGTGTATTTGATTGACCACTAGAACAAACTATCAACAGAGCATGCATCTTCTAGTTAAAACTCGGTGTCTTTCAGGGACATATTATTTAAATGCAGATTTTGCTGCAGCCACAGACAAATTTCTGAGCTCAATATGTGGATTTTAGATGAAATTCAATGACCTGTGCTTCAGGCGAGGATATCTATGCATCTGTGGGTTACAAGGTAAAATTCCATGTACTGTCTATATCCAAAAAAGCTCAACATAATTCAGCTGTTTTACACCTGATGGCACCTGCAAGATGCTGAAAGATAGGTTAGTGTGTTTTAAAGACTGCGAGGAGTAATTCTTCTTTTGCATGATTGTACTGGAAAAGGTTTGTGGAAGAGAAATTCCTGCCATTCAAGCTGAAAGTAGTTAGTTTCCAGCTTTCTTTGGAAGCTTGTTCAGCAAAGGAGAAGTGGCCATGGAATAAAGACAGGGATGTCTGGAGGTGGAGAATAGGATTTGTTTGAACTATTGTATTTTTTAAATGAAAGAGTCTTTCTGCCAGCTTCAGGCACTTGATGCTGTGAGTTACAGTAAATAATAATAAAAAAAACCCCAGGTTTTGAGATAATAATAGGTTTCCAAGGTTACATTTTTAGTTTAGAAAGATATGCAGTGGACCCAAATGTCAGCTTTTCTGTGTTACTCCACAAATACACACTCTGAGGTGTATGAGAATTTACCAGAAAATGAACAAACACAGTTTTGGTCTCTCCTCTCTATTTTCCTTTTTCTCTGTCATTAACAACAGACAGGGTGCAACTGTAGAGAGAGAAATTCAAAACTGTCCCAGAATTGAAAAGGAAATCTGAAAATTTTCGTGTAGAAATCTACTCTTATGTTCACGATATATGTTAATATACTCTCAGGGCTAGGGCCTTAGTATGTTATGTATCTCAGAAAGGTAAGCAGAGATGAGCCCTCCTTGAAAGATGGCAATGACAATCATTTTATTTGCTTTTGTTCTTTTAGCTCCGGGAAGTACACGCTTAGCACAGTCTCTTTTGCCTGTGCCTCTGTCGCACCTGGTGGGTTGGTAAGGGTTGTTTTCCAATTCAGCTCCCTTCTCTCTTCAGCACTGCATATGCTTGAACACTCAACGCTGTATTACAGCAGTTATTGGCATAGAAGGTGCCTGGGGTGCTTGGTCCTGTGCATCACAGAGGGTAAGATGGAGCCTATGCTTTCAATCTTGTTCTCCTTATGGATAAGAAAAAAGAGTGACTGAATAATACACCTCCTAAGGCATTAATGTTATGCCCTGTGATTTTTTTCGATTGATGGTGATGCGGCCATCTATAAATAAGAAAACTTTTAGGGAGGTGTTTAATCAGTGAGGCTGGCCGTGTAGCGTTTTACTCGGTGCCTGGCACCGGAGAGACGGCTCTGAGCTCTTCCCCTTGTGTTTAAGGCTGAGTTAGCCACCAGAGGGCTTTACTAGACAGTAGCAGTTTGCTGAGTGTAATTATATTCCTGTAATCTCACAAAGAGTCTTGTTTAACAGTAATGATTTCACATCTTGCTCTTTTCATATAAACTTAAATTGACCATCCATATTAATATACAGAAATAAACATTTAAAAGTTGTTTTATCGGGTGGAGAAACAACAACTCAAGAATGCCTCAGAAGATATTTTCACATTAAATGTTTCTTTTTGTTTCCTATGCCTATATTTATACAAGTAAATGTTTTTAAAGACTGTTATTTTCATGATGTAAATTCTCTTATATGTATACAGGCTAACTGAGTTCTACAAATGAACCAAAAATGTCAGCAGAATTTGTAGTTATTTGCAAATCTGTAAAATATGGTCAGTTGTATAATATTTTGATAGACATGGAATTGTCTCAGCCTACCAGAGTGCCAGGGTGGTGTGTAGGTAGTTATCATTGCACCTAGGTGTTTATTTCCATGCCCAACAGTTTGTACTTGTTTGCAAAACCACAGGATGGTTATTTTGTGATGTAGAACAGCATGAAAATTGCTGTAGGCTACTTGGCCAGCAGCCACTAGCCATGGCTAGTCACACAGCCATGATGTGCATGGCCACAGCGGTTATTTCTCAGTAGCTGAAATGCTTATAAACATCTCTTGTTTTCTTTCTTTTTTCCCCCAGACTTTTCAGGCTGTTTACTGCTGATACATATGATGCATCTGTTACTGCAGGGATTTAAATGATGCAGAACCCCTTAGGAAATGTGTATAAGGTAGAAAGTGGGGCAATGTAATTATGCAAGGAAAAGTGTTTAAAAAGCTGAAACTATAGAAATCGTTTTGTATGGTCATGCTCATTTAAAGCACACATTTTGTCTTTTAAAAATATGTGCTTACACTGAGTTAGGCTTATCCTTGAACACTCACAGCCTCACAAATCTGTTCTCAGTCCCTGCACTGTGAACAGATTTGCGTTCTCATAACTTAATTTGTTGCATCATTTGGGCGTCTGCTTTTCAAATTAGTTTGAAACACAACATTAATAAGAATATAGGAGAGTCTGAGAAAGAAGAGTTATGAATACCTGTTAGAGGGAAAGAATGGCAGGGAAAGAAGGTGAAATGGATGTGATGGGGAGACATGCTGTAGTTATTATTTATGCACTCTGTAGATTTTTTTCTTTGCTCTTACTGAATATGTACACATTCAAAGAACATAATGTTATAAGGGAAAAGAATAATTTGAAGATCCTTCTGGTTAATTTCGTAAGCATCATTTTAAAAAATACATACTTAATCCAGTTATGGACACTACTGAATGAGCAAGTTGATCTCATCATCATATTTCTTAATGGGAAAACTTAATGAGGCACTGTCATGTAATTTAGACCCCTAAAATATGATGTGGTAAAGCCTAAGATCAGTAGCTAAAAGGTACAGATGTTTTATGTGCTTTTTGTTATTAGATTAAAAATGTTTCTTCTTAATTTTGGGAGGTGATTAGTAATAAAGATAATATAAGATGAGCAATTTTGCAGAAAATTACCTTGACCCAAGTCAGTATCATGCTGTTACAAGAAGGCAGACATCGTTGTGGGATGTGTGAACAGGATCACACAAGATACACGCAAGTATCTTGTCTGTTCTGCTTGGCTGGGTAAAGCCAGAAGGGGTCACAGTGTTTCCACAGAGTAGGCAAAACTGAATTTTATGCTTTATAGTGCAAGGTCATGCAGGGGGTTCCTTGTGGCTCCAGGCTTTGAGGAATGGAGAGGATCAGTGAAAATTTTGGGGATTAGGACACTGACAAAGTGGGTGGGAATTAACTGCTTTTCTCTGCAGCAGTAGCTTCTGCACCTCATCTCCTAAAGCAGCTTCCACTCCACGTCTCCTGAAGCCTGCCTTAGCAGGTTGGACTTCAGCAGGTCCAACGCATTGCTGCTTGTTGTAGAGACAAAGGAGACATAGGCTGTTGTCCAAATTAGTTTTCAAACAGTTGATTGTTATCTACACTGTGAAGAAGGCATGGGCAATGTAGAAAACTCCTACATGGATGTTTTGTCACCCTCTGCAGTTGTTCACACTGTAACAACCTACACCAATGCTTTTTCTATGTCTGAATCAGACCTTCAACTAAATTGTACTAACTGCTGCAGTTTAGGGGAGGTACTGAATATTAGCATAGGGCAGAGTAACAAGAGGTCCAGGGTGGATGTCTGTGAGAGAAACTGGAGTGGTATTGCTTAGAGAAAAGAAGACTTAAGGGAGATGTAATGGACATAACAGTTTTCAAGTATTTAACAGACAGCTGCAAAGGACAAAGCACATAAAACATGAATAGTCAAAATCTCTGCCTTGAGGCAGGAAAATGGACCTTGCAGTCCACTAACATAAAGCTGTATGTCAACCTAGTGTACTTGCACTGCTGTGAAAGTGCTAGGATGTAAAAATCAGTCTCCTGACTAGTCACGCAATTTGTTGTGTACCATAAATAACATGCAAAACCAAAATCACATCATGTATATGATGTGAATGAGATAGCCTTTTGAGAGTCTTTCTGTTTTAAAATTGATTTGGGTAAAAGAATTATGTTGTAAATAGCAATTTTTTATATCACAGTGTTCCTTTGGAATAATCTTTCCAAGTACGTTTTCAGGCATACCTCTTCAGAACAAATTATATCTTCTTTTAAATTACACATCCTTGTAACTCTGGTTAGTCTAGAACCAAGCTAATATACAAATTGCATCCTTACAGGTATTTAATAATATCATGTGAGAGAGATTGTTCAAATCTTAATCTTTCTAGTAGGCACCTGGAGTTCCCTTCTACTTCTGCCACCATATATAAACACCGTTTCTCCTTCTTCTTGATATATCTTGCTGTGAGAACCCTTTCTTGTGGCAGTAAACAATTCAATCCTAGATACTTCTATCTCCTACTGCCGCATTTTCTGTTTTCCTTTTAGGTAACTAATGTGCAAAAGCACTACTTTCATCTTTGCTACTTCTTAGATTAATCCTGCTTTTCAGGCACACTGTTAACATGCATGGTTTTCTTTTATGCTATTAACAGGTACAAGTGTTTTGAGGTAACGGTGTATCAATGTAGATCAGTGTGGCTACATTTTGTGTTGATAACAATATTGATATCTAAATAAAACGTTAATAAGGAAAGGTAGACATGGAAACAGAGATGACAGCTGTATACAAGTTACATGAGCGTAAGAATATTTACAAACTGAGTGTGAAATCATGACTTGTTTGAAGTTCAAGGGAAATTTTGACAGAAATGTGCAGTGGAGCCAGTATTTTCACTTATACGTTTTTTGACTTATTTGACTTATTTTTAGGTGAACTAAGGTTCTGAGGGAAGGATAACAAGAGAATCAATTAGCATCATACTTACAAATCAAATTGTGACTAGTTTGTTAATTGGTAGTTATGCCATCTATGGTAGGTAAAATGTAAAGAAATGCAATTAACGTTATTGTAAAATGCACTGAAGTGTTAAACTTAAAAAGAAATTTGTTGATAATTACAGAGACATAGAATTCACTGATCAATAAAAGGTATGAGATGACAGCAATGGGCATGTTAGTAATTCATCGGTGTGAGTTAAGAATCGTGATGCCTTCACTATGCTGTCACAACTGTGCAGCTGAGCTGTAGTTGAATTGAGAAACTGACCCACTTTAAATGTGTTTTGGTAGTTTTTTTAGCCATATACATTTTTGGGTCCATGCATTCCATCCAGGAACTGCAGGGTCAATGAACAGGGATCAGTGGAGAATAAGAAGGCCTATCACCACTATCACTTAGGAAAACTTCATCTCAGCATGCCACAGCTAAATTTCAATTAGGACACTAGAGCTTTTCTTACATGGCAGAAGTTTATTTTTTAATTGCTGAAACTAGTACATTATTGTGAATTTTGTACTAATTTTTTAAATAATGTTTGTGGACTCTGTCTTTCTGTACTGCCTTTTATATTTTTGAAATGCATTAAGTATGTTTGATTTGAAGGAAGTGACTGTTGTTGCCTCTAAAGTGAATTAATGGTTTGCATTTGTCTGGAGTTTCGGTTCATTTTTGTCTGTAGTATGACACTGTGGTGTTTAGATGTACTGCTCTCCTGGCTGCATACTCCCTTGTCTGTTAAGATATCATGGTGCCTGCTGACAAGTGGGACGGATCCTTGCCAAAGGGCAGAGGTTGTGGAGTACTAATGGTTTTAACTGGCAAGTCTGTATAACACTGCAAATGTCACCTCCTGTGCAGGAAATCTCTCTATGCCAGTATTGAATTTTGTCACCACGTGCCTCCAAACATTTGATCGCACCTGGCTCTTCACACGTATGTGTCAAATAATAGTGGAGGAAAGGGAAGCATAAAGTTCAAGGACAATATTGGCTCACTGCAAGCAGAGGCTGAATTGCACTGAGCACTTTGGAAACTCATATGAGAGGTACCCAAATGTCATTAGCTGGGAGATAATGGCAGTCCTCTACTTGTCCATTAGATAATAGCACCAGCGGGGAAATACTGAATCTCAGCAAAGTGAGTTTGCATTTAACATAAAGATTGTGCAATTGCCTCAGTCTGTTAGAAAAATGAAGCCATAATATTGTCTGATTAACATGTATATAAACATATAAAATGCCTATTAACATATAAAATACTAATACATAAGTTAATTTCTGTTGTGTGGGACAATGGAAAACAAATTCATACTTTCAGGTGTGAAATTGCATAACCCCTGGGATTTACCTCGCCTGACTTCACATGCTTAAAAATTAGGTCAGATGAGTCAAGGTCTAAACGACTGAACTGTTTCATAATTGCAATCTGGTACTCTATGTTGGTTTTTAAGAACAACTTAGATAAACATCTGTGAGGAGTTACTTGAGAATAATTGGCGCTGTCTCGGGTTACAGAAAAGGACTCTTCAGCTACATATTGCATGGGGAAAATGGTCCAATGTTTGTGGTTTTCTGTTAAGATAGGAAAACATGAAAGTAAAAATGGCTAAAAATAATTTCATTGTCCAAGCTGAGAAAACATAGTTAAAAATGAGAATTGGGAGAAAGGAAATTAGACTATTCATCCTATTTCAGTGGTTGAAACTATATTAAAGCAATTGATACTTAAGATTTTTCACATGAATATAGATAATAATATTATGGAGTAATAGAGGAAAAAAGGGAAGATCTAGTTGAGGGTCATGCAGGGCCTACTTTATACACTTCTTGCAGTGATCTCTCACTTTTTAGCTATTAAAGAATATCAAAGTAATATTTCATTGTGCAAAGTCAGCATCATAGATTGGCCAGCAGAATTTCAGCTGACTGACTTTTTTGCATTTAATTTTTCTATTGTTTTATTATTGTTCTTACAAAATTGTTTTCAAAATCAAAAAAGAAAAAGCCTATCTGGAATATAGAACTTCTGTTGTTAGCATTTTCCCAAGGAATGGGTCAATACAACAAACCATGAAGAGTAAAGCAGGTTGCTGCGTGCTTAGCAGCAGAGTTATGGAAAGTTTTAACTTAACTTTGAAGCAGATTGTACTTTTAAGTAAAGATATACCAATTCCTAAAAGTATGCTAGGATGCGTATAAATGTGCTGGATAAAGATACAGGGTAATTAAAATGGAAATTTAGACTTTCTGGTATGTTGTTTCTTCCCCACAGGGGAAATGTTTTGGAGGAGCTGGTACACCATTTAGTCTTTTGAGCGCCACTGGTGCGGCATACTGAGTGTAGTCATTCTGCTTTGGTTTCTAATTGAAGCTCCTAGTCTTCCTAGCATTCCTCTGTTTTAATTACAGAAGACAGACTCCCCTACGGGGTGACTCTGGACAGGAACCTAGCACCAGTAGTCTTGTTATTCTTCCAGAGAAGCCTGTGCTTTCTGCTGGTGAAGTAAGGAGCCTAAATAGAGGGGGTCAGTGCCTTCATGAAATTTAGGTGATCTGAACAACTCCCTTTTTTCTAAACTGATCAGTTTTGGCCCTATAAAAATAGCACTTCTGGAGGACAGTGAACGCTTCTCAGTCTATGCTTTTCTCCTTTTCACAGCCTACTGTCTACTCAACTCATTTAGTACAAACTCTTTCTCTCTTTTCCACATGCCTTTGTCACTATTTGTGCAAAAATCTTCTGTACAGCTTGTGCTTAATAGAAGAGTCGTCTTATATCTCTCTGCTTCACAGATTCTCCATCTGTTCTCCATCCAAACCAAAGCTGAAAATTTATCCTCTGCTTTGCATAAATCTCTTCAGCACTCCTTCCAGTGCTTTTATTACTTTCAATTTTGACTTTACAACCCTGTGATAGACACTATATAAGATAGTTCTGCAGTGCACTGCACTCTTGAATCATTACCTGAAACCAAATATTTATTAATTCAATTGTTTTCCATTTTTAAGTGCATGTATGGGATTTAACCACTTATTTTCAAAAATATTTTCAAATATATGTACATATTAGTGTGCTTATAAATGCTATTTTTGCTATAGATGCTATGTTTATACTGCTATTCTTTAACGTAATTCCATTTTGATTGATATACAGTATATTTTTCCTAAGTTTTCCTATAAAATTGTAAGTGTCCAACAAGATGAACTGGGGTCCTCATTTGTTACCAGACTAATTGTCCTGGGTGATGATAGCACCTTTAGGCAGATTAGTTCCTACTTAGATTCAATAACCCTTGAATCATGCAGCAGGGGAAAACAATGTCACCAAAGTATACCAAATTCAAAAGTTCATTAAGCATTACAGGACTAAGTTTTTTACTTTTACAGCCAGTTATACCCCAAAACTAATTGTTTTGTCATCCAGAAGTTTATTTGCCTCTTTTTGTCTCCACCAAACCAAACTTGGATAGCTTTTCAAAGAAGCTCCTTTCACTCCTCATCTTCTCAACATTCCGATTGTTTTATAGAAAAGTAATACATGAAAAATTGAAATGGTAGTTTGACAGACTGACAATGAAATGTCTAGCGATAATTATAAGTTCTGAGGCATCTTTGATGCCTAGATACTCGCTGATCTCCGCTAGTTAAGATTTTCACCTTCTCAGAATCCCCCTTTTGGCTGTTGCAACAGTCCTAAGGCATGAAGATGACAAAAGGTAGAACGTGGGTATTTCTCTAGCAACAAGGAAGTCCATGGGAATAATATATGTAATGAACTCAAAGAAAATACATGGTACAAACAAAAGTGTCTTGGTGTGTTATCAACCTGATAGGCTCAATCCCATTTTGCCTCAAGTTCTGAAGTTTAGAGTGCAGGACTGTTCCATGGAACATACTTAGAGTGCAGGACTCTTCCATGGAACGTATTTTTTATGTTTCATTAGCCTCATTTCAAGTGGACCAAACCATGGGGCTACCAATTGTAGAAGATACTATTTGAGAGAAAAATTTTCTTTTATTTCTTCCTTTAGTTGAGCCTAAGTAGTCCTCTAAAATATACCCACTCATAATTCTAGTTAGTTATAAGTAACTTTTATTTTACTTGGCCATAGCATAAGTACTGTAAATACCAGATACTGGTTGTGAGACACAAGGATGTTGTTCAAGTGTATTTGCAGGATTAGAAACACCTGCTGCTTCAAAATGTACTATGTCATTTAGAAACCTGATAATGTCTTCCCTCATCATAATAAGTCTGTGAACTTTTTTGTTACTTATTTGATTTTAATTATTTGGGCTGATTTCAGTGAAGGAAAGCATGAACTAACCGAGATTTTTAAAGCAGTAATAGTACAAATATCTTTTTGAACACAATTTTAATGCAAAGTAGTGGGTAATACAATTAACTAAGTAACTGTAAAGTAATACATGTGTTTAGTAGTTAAAAATGTCAGATTTATTTTATTTTGTTTTGCTATGGGTTTTTTTTTACAAATTGGAATGCTCCCTGAGACTGCTTAAAAAGATCTTTGTGAACAAAGTAGTACAAATATACCCAGCTAGATTGCATACCTGTGGTTGTAGGCAATTTAGAATGATGATTCCTTTGTCTCTGGGAAGATACTTGCATGAGAAGGACATTATTTAATTCAATGAATTGAAACTGTTTCCTTATTTCAGGAATTGAAACCGTTCCTCATGAGATTTCTGGTTGCGTTGCTGGAATGGTACTAATGCCAGACCTCCAAACCCATAAAATGCCTTCAGACCATCCAGCCTTGGTATGGGGTGAAGTATTGCAACTGGATTTTAGCATATCTGTGCCCTATAAACAGGCTTGCTGTGGTTCCCAGGCAGGGAAAAAAGACTCTCCAGGAGTATTAACAAGACCCAAAATGCACAGTGTGAAAAATAAGTCTTAATAGTATCTTATAGAAGTCTCATTCTTTTTCAGTTTCCCTAGATGTACAGGGTGAAGCAGGCTTGCCTTTCCATGGTTTCTGCTGGGGCCTGTCCAGCAGTACAGAACGCTAGACCTCACATACATGGCTACTCATTACACTTTACCCATCTCTTTGCATTTAGAGGAAGAAAAGTTGGGGAGTTCATTCAGTTCTTCCATTATTCCTGTGTCTGTCGCCATAATCATGTCAGTTTAACTTCTATGAATCTGTCTGCCTGCTTCTCAGATGTATCTGTAATGCCTCTTGTCTCTGATGGGGTTCATCTGACTAAATGTAAATGTTTGTATTTAAACTAGTCACCCTCGCTTGCTTTTGCAGCCAGTGGAAAGGAATAGGCACTTATTTACTCAATAGGGATGGTTCACCACAATCAGTTCTAGAAATCTATGCTAGAGCATGAATAATCTGCTGTAGAAGTGCTTTTCTTTTTTTGGTTGATCATACAGGAGTCTAGATGATAAGTGCAGTGTAGACACCTGCATTTAACCAAATGAAGTTTACGTTCAATGTCTTTGATCCTTAATTTACCTTGCAAGGTATTATCTTTTTCTTCTGTGTGCATGTATAAATCTATGTGCTGTGTAAGACACTGACAGGAGACAGTGATGCAGCCTTTTTAGTAATTGAACATTCTCATATGAAAATTAAGCATTTCTGAAAACGTTGCATGTTTCCATGGGATCCAACTGGAACAGCAAAGAGAGCCTGAAGCAGTTTTCCTTTTTTTCATAGAATCATAGAATGGTTTGGGTTGGACGGGACCTTAAGGACAATCTTCTTCCAACCCCCTGCCATGAGCACGGACACCTCCCACTAGACCAGGCTGCTCAAAGCCCCATCCAGCCTGGCCTTGAACACCTCCAGGGATGGGGCATCCACAGCTTCTCTGGGCAACCTGTTCCAGCATCTCACCACCCTCACAGTAAAGTATTTCTTCTTAGTATCTAATCTAAAACTCCCCCCTTTCAATTTAAAACCATTAACACCTCGTCCTATCGCTACACTCCCTCATAAAGATTCCCTCCCCATCTCTCCTTTAGGCCCCCTTTAAGTACTGTAAGGCGGCTATAAGGTCTTCCCGGAGCCTTCTCTTTTCCAGGCTGAACAACCCCAACTCTCCCATCCTGTCCTCATAGGAGAGGTGCTCCAGCCCTCTGATCGTTTTTGTGGCCCTCCTCTGGACCTATTCCAACAGGTCCATGTCCTTCTTGTGCTGAGGACCCCAAAGCTGGACGCAGTACTCCAGGTGGGGTCTCACAGGAGTGGAGTAGAGGGGTAGAATTGCCCCCCTTGACCTGCTGGCCACGCTTCTTTGGAGATACAGCCTAGGATGCAGTTGGCTTTCTGGGCTGCGAGCGCACGTTGCCGGCTTATGTTGAGCTTCTCAGTTTTCCCATTCCCAGTTTTTGTTAATGAATATAAATGCTCTTTAGTTGTATTTTCTTCAGCTTTTGTGTGGACTGTACACCTGCGTTAGCTAGATTTATTGTTACTGCATGATTTTTAGCATAATATAGTTTCTCCAAGAACATCTTGACCAAAATTAAAGTAGAGGCTAGTCTCTCTGCTCCAGTCCACTGGCAGCCATTAGTAACAACAGCTGTGGTAAACTTCACTTTAGGTTTGATCCTTCAGAAGAAATCATGGGGTCCAGCCGACCCTAGGATTTAGCTATAGTGTAACCATGCCACAGATTTTACAGTTAAAATACAGTGAAAGTAATGAAGACAGTTTTCTAGTCACTCAGTTTCTGACACTGCAGAATGTCTCTGTATTGTATTAGAAAAGAAGGTCATTAGTGTTCTTTGTTCAGGAATTATGTCACTCTGCTTGGTGGTCTCATTGAAATGCTTTTTTTGTAGGAGTGACCTCCACAGACTTCTGAACTGTCAGTTCCATCCCTTATGATTATCTCTTGTGTTGCTTTGAATATTAATGGGACAAAGCCGTCCTTGTCTGCAGTAAGCACAATCCAAGAAGAGCCTACAAAAATCAAGCAAAAAAAGAAGATGAGTATACTGCTCTGGTTATGTAAATGTACAAGTCCATTTTAAAAAGTCAGCCAGCACGCAAGCAGAGCAGGCTTTCTTTTCGTGCACTAAAGCCTTATTACGCTAATGACATTAAGGTCTGACAATCCACGTTAAACACATCTGTGTTTAAATGTGGAGGGGGGCCTAAATGAAAGGTCTTGAAATGTTTGGTGCGTTTTGTCCCTTATTTAAATGAAGTTGAAAAACAGTGCCTCTTTGCTAGTTCTGATAAACTGTAAGTATCTCCATTTTCTGAAAACTCAGCCAGCCTTTCCATGCTGACTTTTGTTCTAGTGACATCTACTTCTGCTTATCCTTTTTGCTCTTCTGCTCTACCCAAATGATGAAGAGATCATAAAACCTGAAAAAGTTGGCAAAGAAAATGACTGTTTTCTATTTGTTCTAGAAGGAAGTGGGAGTTTCCATCTCCTTTACTGTCAAGCCAAGATGTTTTCAAAGTCATATAGGAAATGGAAGGAAGTTACACCTTGAAGAAGATGTACAAAAAGATATAATGATTTATAAAAGATGATTTACAAAAGCTGATATAATAAAATTACTTGTCCTTTAATTATTTATCAGATCTTCTCATAAAGAAGAGAATGAACAAAATCTGAATTACATTTTTAATCCTTTTTCTTTTCTCAAAAGAGGCAAGATTAAAAAACAAAGACATCAAAATCATTCAGATTCACTTTCTGTATTGCATAGAAGCAGAAAATAAAGCTACCCCACCCCCATTGTTTTTTACTTTCCTTTGCAAATCAGCTTGACAACGAAGCTGTGTGTACCATATATATTTTTTCTAGTGATTAATCTGTTTCCCTTTGGACTGGATATTGCAGTTCTTATAGAAAATAGTGAATTCCCTATTTGTCTTTTTTTCAGTTTAACATTTTATGAAAAAGAAAAAAATTCTGTGGCAACTGAAAAGCATTGTGGGAGCCCTTGTATTACATGTTTTTCTTAGAGCATGTGATCTGTCATTTCTGAGCAGGGGCATTAGCTGGGATCTGAGGTAAAGAAAGCCATGTTATGTTCTGTTGTTGAAATTTTTAATTTTGGGAGATAAAACTGTATTTTGAAAAGGAATGTGAAAAAAGGAAGTGTAGAAGATCCAGAAGAACCATGCTTAATTTTTGTCAGTTGTAACGAATCATGTTCCTGGACAAGGCAAATCTCCCCTCCTTATACTATTAACAAAGCGCTTTTCCAGGCTGCTGCACTATTGCATGTTGTCATGTCACCTGTTACATCATAAGAAGATTGTCATTCGAAACCATGAATCTTTAATCTTCTACTCTTAATACTTTCTTTCTAATTCTGGACAGACTTTGGATTCCATAAGCAGTGGGCCTGAAAGTGGAAATTCTGCTGTCCAAATCGATAGTTACCTTGTTGGTTAAATTGATAAAGCATACTCTTTTGTCAAACTCTTGGGACTTTTTATTTTCATCCATTGAAATGTTTGAAATGCTCTGTGTCGTTGATAACGCTTGCTTTGAAGCATATCCCACAAAGTATTTCAATGGTGGAAAAACCTTGTGCAGGATGTAGTACCCTTTTACTCTGCACAATTATTACAATGATGACTTGCCGAAAAGAGAGAGTTCTGTGTGCTAATACCAGGGCACTACATGACAGTCTATATTTAGTACAGGTAATGGTATTACAGCCCTGGGCTTAAAGTGCACATGATGAGGCCAAGTTCGTTGCTCATGTAACTCTGATGATCTTAATACCCTTGCTGTGTGTGGGTATGAATTTGGCCTACAGTTGTGAACTTCTTTTTCCCAATATATTCCAGTTCAAGTGTTTATTCATAGTAAAAAATGCCAGGCTGTCATTGCAATACAAGCACGCTCTTCATTACATCCCCTTTAATTATACAGTATTAAAGGATGGGAGTGGTATTTTTAAACGTCACATTTAATATTCATGCCTTGTGGCAAAGGAAGGATTTAGGAATATAAACCTGTACTGGTCAGAACTGAATAAAGAGCTACATAACTGCTTCTGCCCCAGACTTGATAATTTTGCAGGGTTTTGGTGAGTTTAGAAAGATTTTTATTTCAGTTGTTCTTTTTGCTGTCAACAAACAAACTCAATTTCAGAAAAGGCAAGCACCACATTGAACACAAAGAGGGACATGTTAGGATGATTCTGAGACATTGACTTTTTGATATCTCTGAAGTCTAATGCATGAAACTGAGGAGTGGTGTTCTAATTAAATGTTAAATATTAATTGTTATTTGAATGTCATGTCATTCAAATGTTAAATGTTCTATAGAGCTAAAAATAGGTTTTCTCACAGGCCCGTTATTTATTATTTTCCTACTGAATTCTAAACTGCTTTTTTCATTATGGGCATTTGTTTCCAAAATCAAGAATTGGAAGCTCAGGTTAAAAATGGCATTCTCCATGCCATGCAAGGGCAAAAGCCTGCTGGGAAATAGCCCAGGCCTCTACAGCCAGTGGAATTTTTTCATATATGACTCCGCTGCACTGTACAGTCAATAGAGAGTGTTGATGAAAATATGAAACCTGCGTACCCTTTTTTTTCTGGAACAACTCAGAAACTGCTGTAAGCCAGGGGAAAAGTGAAATGGCCCAATGTATCTTGCACAAAGGCAGCTCCGCTGATCTGTGTTGTATTTGTAGCCCCTTTTCTTCATTTTTGCGGTCAACAACAAGGAGATAAGCAGAATATGAATGGCAGAATGGTGCATATTTTACTTCTCTTTTTCCTACTGTCCTTGGTGCCAGCACCAGTAACGTCACAAGCCTGGTTTCTTTTGCATCAATAAGCCTATTATGTAGCAGTCTGGTGTATAACTGTCATTATTTAGAAAACTATAGCTTACATTACATTATTACTTTTCTTTTTGATTTCCCCAACAGTTGAATTCATTTCTTGTAAGACAAAGTATACCGATTAAGCCATTATGTCTCAGTCTGTCAGGGGTTAAGACAAGGGGTAAGACAGAGAGTAATTTATGGATCTCTCAGTGTGGAAATTGTGGAAGATCATAATTATAGCCAACTGCTGTGTACTGTAAGATCATAATATACTTAGACTGTGATGAGAAAAGCCATCAGAAGCATTATAGAGAAATGGCTAAAAAATATCAGTATATATGTTGCTGAGAAGGTAGCATACATGAACAGACAGGGACAACGTGATTCAGAGACCAGTCTGGGGCTGGGATTTCCCTAGCTGCTTCTGTCCTTAACAAGTGGTGGGTGGTAGAAATGTGAGAATGGCAAATTAGAACATTGAGCTTCATTGTTTATCTTACATTAAAATAATCCCAAATGCTACATGATATACATATATATATACACACACACACACATATATAATAAATATAAAATATTCTGAGAATGAATTTTTCTCCAGCCTACTCTCTGTTGTCAGGTCTCAGATATGCTTGTAAAGATGGGCAAAGCAAAATGCCAAAAGGTCTCAAGGAAGCATTTCTATTTGCAGGTAATACAGTGTACTGATTATTTTCTCAGCCTTCCTCTGTAGAGGCATCTGACATATTACTCTGGTAACAGGTAGCTCTGGAGTTATTTAGCATTTAAGTGATTTCAAGAGACACTCTGACGTATTTCAGACAAAGAAAAACACATTAAAAAAAGTTATCTATCTCAGTTTATTACAGTATGAGGTAATTATTCTACCACAAATGCCTCTTCTATGCTAGAAATCTCAGGTGAAACCAGATACCAGAAGTAAAAAGAACATACCATGTTTCATTTCAATAACAGGCAGATCAAACAGCTGCTGGACCAAATTCAAATGGATCTTGCCATCACAGAGGAGAACATCTTTTGTTTCTTCAGTAACTGCTCCATTTGAAAAACTTTTCTTCAAATGCATATATGTAAAAGAACAGATATTGTTAAAAGCCTAGATATTGTGCCTGAATTCTTTTAACCATTCTTCTGCTCTTACTCCTTTCAGTTCTGTAGTCATTTTGCTTTTTCTTTGTCTGTCTTTGCTACAATTTATAGATGACACCATCATGCAGTGCAATTCTAGGCGCAATCTCATAGTCTCATGTGAAGAGCAATATGCTTCTTCGCTTTTTGCTTTGTGTATTTACACAGCTCAAAACTGCATCAGCACTGTATATATAATGTATTAGGTCATGCATATATGCGTCCATTGGGCCCTTCTGCCTGAAGAGTCAGTTTAGTGGAAGGGAATATATCATGCCTGGTATAAAGCTGACCAAGATGCTACCAGAGCAAGTGAGTCCTCTGCATGTGTGGGTAGTTTTGATAGTCATTGGTCACCTGTTCCACCCCAGTAAAATAACCTCAGCTCTGGCACAGAAAGAATTGCAGAGAGACTGGACACAGCAATGGTCTCTCTGAAAAGCTGTCATAACAAGGTAGATTGGGAATCCTGTGACTTTCTTTGAGAGAGAGGGAATGTATGGATTTACAGCCCTGGAATTTGCAGTGACATTCACTAAAAGAACACGCTTGAATATAAAGGTGGCGTATTCATGCTTCATGAAGTTTAGCTGGCCTTGAGAATCAACACCTTTGTGTTCTGTCATTCTGATTACTGCAAAGTGCAAGGACTACAAAATAGTTGAGCTAATATAGTTATGGAGTGGGTATATAATTTACATTTATGTTTTCCTATCTGCTATCATTTGAAAGTCATTTTAGCATGAAGAGTTTTCAAATGACTCAATACCATTATAAAATATATGTGAATTGGACATTTTCTTCTAAATATACTTTGCTAAATATACTTGCAATACTTTGTCCTGTGAATTTCATTTTGTTTTTTCCTCTCCATACTTTCCACCTGGGTAGTTCCCATGTGTTATGGTGTGTTTTTCCTTTGGCATCCCTTATGTTTGCAATCCCCCCAGATTTAATGTATTTGTTATTTGAATAAACAGTCTATGTATGCCATTTCCTAGACCTTTCTGTTTTGTGCATTCAGAAGGGATCCAGGTTAACATTTTAGAATGAGTTGAAAAGATGTCATCTGTCCTAACTCCTGTTCTAATCTTACCCTGTCCGTGTCTACTTCATATCCTTGAATCTTTCTTGCTAATATGAAACTTACAGTTGAATGAATTCACAACTGCATCTTCTATTTCTGTACATAGTAACTTAACCTTTGACTAAATATATGTCTTTTTTAATGCTTGTCTTCATTTCTAATTGTGCTGTCTTCTGACTCAGATGCTCTCTCAGTGAACACGTGCTTTTTTTGCTGTGTAACAACCTTTCTAAATCAATCACTTTCATTTTTCTGTACATAGTATGTATGCTGTCATGCAACCACATTGGATTCTGTGAATCAGAATATCTACCAACTGTGGCAAAAGTATTTTTTCCCCACTCTATCATAAATTGGCCATGCAGATAGTTTATGGTTGATTGTTACTTATTTATGTATTATAACTAATTTTACGGTAAGAACCATAAAAATATCTTTCCATTAAAAACGTAAACTTTCAGACTTTCAAAGGTCTTCTCATCTCTTTCCCCATTCAAAACAGCCAGAAATTTGTTGCTCCATAAATAACAGGGAAATACCTAAGGAATGCATCAATGAGTACCATTTTCTTAGTCATAAATGTATAGTAACTTTTTATTACAGCTATAATATAGAACAGAACTTCTTTGTCGTTTTTAGGTCTCTTCGAATTATATAGTACTATGTTCTATTGAACCTAAATACACTTCAAACTCAATGGGCTGAATGGTCATCAATGAGCACGTGTTTTGCATTTCCATTGCAAAGATGCTATTTGCCTGTACAGATATTTGTGTAAAGCTTTTCATTGCTGCATATTGTGGATTAGTACATCTAACAACTACTTCATTTTCCTGAATTCAGGTTGAAATAGCAGAGTTTATCCAAACTTGTACTTCAGTTAATGAGCTACAGAAAAACGTGGACTGTAAATGAGACAGGCACATTGCCTTGACCCGAGTGGTTCATTTTTTCACATAGATATGCTTCAACTCAAGAATAATCAGAAAACAATCTAGCTCTGCCTCTGTTGACTTGAAATCAGTTGAATGGAAATATATATTAAGGATGACTTTGTTCCAGTGTCTCCTACTTAGCTGTGCAAGTTATTATTGTAACAGCCATTACAAGTGGAAGACATTTTTGTATATACAAAACTACATAGCATTTATTTTTTATCCTGACCAGTTTTTCAAGTACAGACCTCAAAGCTTAAGATTCAAGTTGTTTGTCTTCCATCACTTGTGAGCATTCGTATTATCTATTCTCTCTGTTTTTTTCATATACTTCCATTTATAATGATAAACTTAATCATCTTTACATTTTATTTTTGTCTGCTGGCAAATTCTGACAGGTCAAGAATCTTTCTCTGTTTTAATATTCTAATTATTTAGCCTTCTTTGTTTAATGTTGAGTTTAAGTGATGATAACATGCCTTCTCTTTAAGGAATATGTTCACATATGTCATATCATATATTAACTGATTTAAACACATGCCTTCTAGAGAGCTGGGTAACTGTTAGTATTCCCTTTTTATAGATGATCAAATCCTTACACAGGTAGATTAGGAGATTCATTCAAGGTCATGCAAGTAATTTATGACAGAATTAGAAGTACAACTAAAATCTCACCTCAGTACTTCCCATTTTCATGCCTTAACCCAAAGACCATTTCTAGTCAAATCTAAATTTAATCCACCTCTTCCCAAAATGTGTATCTCTGGTTTTGCTGTGTTGCTATTTATCTCCAGTAGAAGCCAGAGGACTTGCCATTGTCAGATTAAAAGCCCTTAATGTTAGTTGTTTTATCCTAAACCAAAGTTTATCGGTAGACTAAGATCGTATTAATTACAGAAGAAACAAATATATTTCCACATACAGGAGTGGATATTTTCAGATTAAGTTTCTTTAGCCAATTTCCTGTAGTCTGTCAGGTCCAACTCTCCCTCAACAAAAATCCAACAGAAAGAAACCATCAATTCAAGAATTGTTTTCCTTCATGCCTGCCAGCCTGCCCCTCAATCAGATTTTATAACCTATAAAGGGTCTTCTGGGCTGCAGCCAGCCCATCACAGCGTTGCCAAACTGTCTTTCAAAACTCGTGGTTTGGAATGCAAATATATATGGGAAGAAAATAATTTACTAAGGTAAAAAGGGTTCCTGGATTAGATGTTATACTCCATATATCTGCATGATAAATAAACATGTCTTTTATTACTTTTTTGAAGCCCACTGTGCAGTCAGCCAGTTCTGCCTCTTGACCTTTTTCAGTATTTATCTTGTATTCCCTAATGCACTGCCTACAGTTGCCTGGATGCTAAGATCATCTTCATGAACTTAAATTCAACGACTGATGAAACAGTGAGGCAAATAAGAACATGCTACCAATCAGAATTGTTTTTACTAACACTGGGTTAGTGATTGATTGCAGTTTGAATATGTCTTTCTTGCACATAAATGTCTATAAATGTTAAATGTTTTCCAGATGAGGCCTCATGGCTGTGTTGCCCAGTGTTGCATTACTTACTGGATGTACCTCACTGATGTACCCACAGATTGCTTTTGTTCTTTTCATAAATGTATCACATTTTTGACTCATAATCCTCTTGGAGTTACTTAACACATGCAAGCTTTTGTCATTCTTGGTTGTTTCCAGCTAATGAATATCCAGTTTATAGCAGAAATTACTTCTGTTAATCCGGGAATATATCACTATGCACTTGAAATTAGTTAATTTCAATCATTTTTTTTTATTCTAGGTGCTAAGGTCATCAAATTACAGGTGTGATATCCTGATCCTCTACTGACTACTTCCTATCCTACTACTGACTTGATGCTATGCGCAGATTATATTAGCATATCTCAACAGATCATTAATGAAACTTTAATATTAGCCTGAAAATCAATCATAAGAAAATCCTCTAGTAAATGTCTTACATTTTCTTTTATATTACTATAACCATTTACTATCTTCCTTCCAGCTAATTCCTTAACCATCTTATATTTCTTCTATTAACCCCTGTTCTCTGCTGTTGAACAAATAATTTCCCCCATGGCATGAGTTCAAGTACTGTACTGAACTACAGGTATTTTAAATATTCTTCATATCCTTTGTGTTAGTAATCTGTTCTTTTATAAATGAAAGGTATCAAGTTAGCCAGTCACATATATGCATTCTAAGATGAGTAGTGCTGTAGTTGCATAGAACTCTGTTTTCATTTTCTTAAATCCTTGATTTCAGCTCTTTGTGTTGTGCTTCAGTGGTAATTTCTGTTTTGATACCTTAGTACCCATTAGTCAGCTTGCTTTTGCCTTTCCCCCACATTCATTGCATGGGATGAGAAAAACACTGGTAAGTTAAATAGACGCAGGGGATCTGTCCAAGAAGACAATGAAAAGAGAGTTAGATGGCTAAGGAAGAGCCCTGGAGAGAAATGGGAAATGTGATTTTTGGTATTTAAAGTGCTGTGTGTCATTAACTCTTGTGCAGCGTTGCCACTAGTAGTATTAAGTAGGTTTGACAGCCTGCGCTGCCCATTCCTGTCATGATTTCTACTATTGCTGTGACTCCTTTTTGATTTTTGGTGGATCCTGAATTTTTATTTTTTTTTATTATTATTTTGTTGGTTTTTTATTTTTGGTGGAGATCTTAATATCTTTGCTTGCCCGTATGTGGGACATTCCAATTGCCACACTAATTAACCTGTTAGAGGAGCATAAGCCTGTAAAAATGCTTATGTTGGAAGACATCTGAGGTGCTCAGGGGTGCTTAAATCCCAGTGCATTTGCATTTATAGTGCACATCGTCATTTCAGATGATATGATGCTAGGATTTCTCTACTCTTGGCTCCTTATTAATAGTTCTGCAACTATTGTTTCAAGTGTATTGTCATCTAAGATATACCCTTTGTCCTTATACTTGTGCTTCCATGATCTTTATGTTTTGAGTGTGGGGTGTTTTAACTCAGATCTTTACTTTCTTTGCACAGTACAAAAACTGGGATTCATTTTTGACATTACATACTCCTTTTCCTTTGCGTCTATGTATCCGACAAACAAATCATCTGGTCTAATAAAAGGTATTGTGTCTCCTCTACAAACCCTGCTTGTCTGCTATTGATCAGTTTCAGAACATTGTTGTCAGAATTTGTTCTTAACAAATTCCTCAACCTTTGCTCAAAATGTTATCCATGCATTAATCACACCTTGATTACTGCAGGTCTTTATTTTATGGTCATCCTAAATCTCTTCCTTCTAAACTTCAGGATGGCTGACTAGTTTCTTACTCCAGGGAGCAGCCACATCACCTTCCTCTTCCATCATTTTCATGACTTTCTCTCTATTGCTCAATGTGAGTCAAAATTGCCCTTTGGATTTCAGAAGGGTTCATGGTCTTATTACAGCTGATCATTGCAGCCTGGTCTTTGCTCATTTTACTGTGCCACCCTTATACCCCCCCTTCTGTATCTCTACTTCGTGTAATTCTATCAGAAAAACTTTATTGCCATATGTTTGGATCCTTTCTATTCATCTCCCAGCTCTGTGTAAAAAATTGTTTATTTTATAGCTGACCTTGGCAATAAAGTTTCCCATGGTGAATTGTATGAAGATGCTATAAAAGTACAAATTGACTTGTATACAATTATTGGTGAGTGCTAAGAAAAGGAAATCATGGTGACTAATTACTGAAAAGATATTTATTTCCTGCTTAATTATGCAATCTATGGTCTCAGTGATACACACTTTTGACATAATACTGCTTGTGAGCAAAATGTAGGAGTTTTAAGATATTCTTCAGATTAAGATGAATCTTATTCCTCCTGGAGAGGTTTGCCTAAATGCCATTAATTTCAAATCCAGATTGGCTTTATTTCCACTGTAATTAGCTTTTGAATGAGGCTATTTTAAATATTCTGCAGCTGTTCCTTTTCTTGGGGAAAAGGATGAAAAAAGTATCTTTTTGCAAAATGAAACAGAAACAAATCTGTGACAGTTCCTCATCTCTTCTTTTTTTTTTTCTTTTTAAATAATATCCTCTTGCTGTGTCTGTCTGTCTGACCTCCCACGCTATCCTGAATCACAAGTCTGTATGTGATGAAAGAGCAATAATATTTGCTTTTCAGGGTTGAATGATCAAGTCACCTCTGGTGGCTGAATGCTATTACACAAGTGATAGTGCAGTGACATTTCCAAAATGTGAGTGATCATGTTTTTCTTTTATGGCTATGGGCTACAAAGAATATAAATTCTGGTAGTACTGCATGGACGTGAATTCAGAGGAGTTATAGGCAGGCTAGCACTACCAGAATAAACAAAGATTTTGAAGACTATTTAGTGGGCAGTCATTATGAATTATTAAGTAATACACATTCTGTTTTATATTATGGTTTTCTAAGCAGAACTGGAAACATACATAAATATGTCAATAATGCTGCTGCACAACAGTGTTCATAATTGCCCGTTAATTATTGCTACATTTTTATCTATTATGTTTTAAACTTTCCTTTTATGTTTTTAATGCATAAATACGGTTATGCAGTACTAATCATTATCTTTTATAGTACAAGAGATTTCTCAATCAAGATTGAACCTCTGCCGTGCTGGGGATTATACAAACACTTAAGAAGACAGGCACTTGGCACAAAAAGCTAAAAGATAATGGCCATATTATTGACTGGACTGCAGTGTTCCTAAAGCTTAGAATGTTTTTCACAGGCTGATATTCATATCATAAAGCAATAAAGCTATTTCCTGACTTTTTGCACTGTGAACACAGAGCCTGGCTGGAACCCACAGCCCAGCTGGTCTCTGAGCTCACAGAGCTCTAATCAACTCCTGAAGGAGGAACAAGGTTCAGATGTCTGAATCCAAACTAATCAAAACAACTATTTTCTGAGAAAATTATTAGCTGCCTATGAAGAAAATATTTCCCTGTCTGTCTGGAGACCTTTTTGCCATCAGTCTATTTTTCATTATTTTTTGGCATCATGCTGTGATCCTGTTAGATTTCAGAAAGGGGCTGAACTGTGCAAGGCATTAGTTGCGAGACTTTTACACAGAAAAACTATGTTTGTCAAAAAGACATTAAGTGGCACTTTTTCTGAGTCATTATAATGCAGTACTAGCTATGCTTTCTGCTGGCTCAACGTGAAACTAACGTGTTCAGGTAAATAAGAGTCTTACTTTCTAAATGTAGTTAGTCTAGCAGTATTTTATAAGCACTAATATTTTTTTCTTTGCTTCCGAAGAAAAAAAGAGGTTAATTAATTCTTATTGCTTGTGCAAGCAAACGTGCACAGTGACTTCAGATCTTAGATTAATGCTACGTGTCACAAACAAAACTTCTCTTTGGAAAGGTTAATCCAATTGAATCCAAGAGATAGGGCTGCTTGCTAAATAAATAAGTTGATTTATGCTAAGAAATCAGAATTAATTTGAACATGCTGAGGTAACAGAAGGGCTTCCTTCTTGGCAAATAAAATCCTAAGTTATTTAAATAGACGTGTTGCTTTTTTTCACCAGAATTTGTAAAATGTATTCAAGTTAAATTATTGACTACTTCAGATCAAAAGCTTTGCTTTTATCCAGAGTACCTAACATACTAGAATCTGCTTAAATGCCAAGTAAACAATTGCTAGAAGTAATGAATATGATTGAATTGAGTCACCATTCTTTCAATGAATTTTTAAGGAGGGGTACTTAGATGCCTGCATGGATTCCTTTAATGTAAAATGAAGTCAAATTTGTTTGACCGGTACATACTTCAGCATCATCACAATGCAATGTATTAATTTGACGTAATGCTGCTTATGTTGCAGTAGAAAAGAATGCATTTATAATTGTCATCTACATCCTGAAAGGGACCCCAGTTTTAGCAGCAATACCACTAGCATCAGCATGACCAAAAATATTATCAGTTTAATGTTAGTATTACTGCAAATAATACTAAGAATAATGCCCAGAAATAATTACCCAACTTACATTCCTTAGTTGAAATTCTTATTGAAGCCAGTAGGAATGTTGCCAAAACAAGGGTGGGATAGGAATGTGATGATTTGACATTCATCTATTTAGTGAAAGGATAATTACATATTGACAGACTTTTTTTTCCAGAAAATTTGAAGTGGTAACATTTTTTACAAATTGTCTATGTCCAGCTCTGTGAAGATTAGTGGTGAGAAATTAAAGTAGAATTAAGCCAACTTCATGTCATGCCCATCTGAATTTTCCATAAATTTAGATTCAATACTTTGTATCAGCCTTCATGAGTGTCTAGCTATCTTAAAACTTTGGATTTGAGCTCAGGTTTGAATTTATTATCATAGAATTATAGAATGGTTCGGGTTGGAAGGGACCTTAAAGATCACCCAGTTCCACCCCCCTTGCCATGGGCACGGACACCTCCCATTAGACCAGGCTGCTCAAAGCCCCATCCAGCCTGGCCTTGAACACCTCCAGGGATGGGGCATCCACAGCTTCTCTGGGCAACCTGTTCCAGTTTCTGGTGGGCTACTGTACCACTCTACTTACAGGCTCATCTCTGCACTAAACTAACATATAAACCTTTTCTATATTAGCAACTGTTTGGCTCTGTTCTCTCTCTTTGATAGATGCACAAAAAGTCGGCTAATATCTAAGACAGTTCTGCTTAATCAAAGAAGGGTGAACAGACACAAATCTCCCATGTGAAGTATCCTCTAAGTTACCCACATCATCCTGAGTTAGCGTTTCAATGTCAAATTATAAAACCATTTTAAGTTAAGCTTGATGCCAAACTCAAGTTACATTTCTCATGGGTTGATAAGAATTAAACTGCATCCTCTTGATTTAAAGGTAAATACAGGATTGTTTAAAAATCACAATATTTTTAAGCTGACAAAAAAGTTACCTGATAAGTGATATGAACGATGGGTGGTTCCTGCGAACATGGATAGGCTAAAGATATCCTCCTCCCGTTTTTAGCAAAGTCCGTTACTTCAGAAAGACTCAGTTGTAACTCATTGAAGCTGCCACAAAGTCTCTCTAAATTTCTAGATATGTGGCTTATTCCTCTTTCACTTGGCAAATTGTTGTTTCTAGGAGAACTTGATGTTTCTTGGATCACATTGAACTGCACTTTAGGGGAAGCTGGTCTGCTGGAAAGCCTGGTAGATGTTCCAAAACCAAGAAGAGACACTGAACGATTGGTAGGTTCAGCATCCAGTGTTTCCAAGGCCACCGAGGGGTCACCTGGGAGCCTTTTTTCATCCAGGTCACTCACACTTGATGAAGAGCTCTGCTCATAACTAGGGCTCTTTACTTCTTCGATGAGTCTTCTCCTGCCACTAGGAGATTGAATTACTGTGCTTCTTGGTATTAAGAGTTCCCTGCTTTGAGGTTGGTCTTCTGTGGCAAGATTTTCAAAGAACTTTCTTTTCCCAGGAATATTCACATAGGATTCGAGGTTGTAAAAGATATTCTGCTTAGTCTCAGGCAATGCTGAAGAATCTTCTTCCAGCATCAGTTCTTTGATCATCAGACGCATTACATACCTGTCTGAGCTCGAAGATGGAATGAGACTAGGCTCAGGGAACTTTTGCTTCCCAATCAGAATCAATAGGAGTTTATCTGTCAAAAAGCATAGGCCCTTTGGTCTTTCATATTTTTCCAGCTGAATTTGTTGAATATGAGGCATGCAAGAAGAGGTTACTGAATACACCAAAACAATGTTAGAAGTATTAGAAGCTACTGACACAATCTGAGCTCTAAGGTCAAAAGCCATTATATCAGGAACCAGAATACCTGGGATGGTGACTTTCCTGGTGGTGGTTACCTTCCTCTCAAAAGTCACCAAGATCAAGTGAGAAGAATCTTGACCATTTGATGCTGCAGAGTCTTTGCGTTTCAGAGTAATAAGAGGACTGGGATCAGACTGACGGTGGTTTGCAAGGATATGGGTTAAATCCACAGGACCTGACGAAGAAGAAGCAACTGAATCAACACCTGATCTATCTGAATCTGTGGACTTTCTCCGCAGGTCCATGGAGTATTCCTCATCACCAAGCACCAGAGCAGACTGTGAAATTAAAGAACCAGTTTCTGTACCAGATGGCATATCAAATGCAATGCCCGCATTCAAACCACAGATATTATCTAAAGGAAGCTCAGTAGCTACAGCAATTTGTAAATCCAGCGTGGCTTCTATAGCACAGATATAACCTCCCACATCAAAGACTGGGCAAAAGGAGCAGGTATTTAGAGTTTTCTGAGCATCATCCCATATGTAGGAATGCAGGGCACTGCCTATAGCAACTACTAAACGATTACCATCCTTAGTCCAGCAAGCACAGTGGATAAGCCCGCTGCTTTTGATATCTGCCTTAACTCTAGTATTGTCAGTACGAACAGCATGCAAGACTGAAGCATCTCTTTTTGTAAGCACAGCCAAGACCTCCTTCTTTGGATGCCAGACACAGCCCTGAGAAAGCAGTGGAAACGGCTCACCAACTTCACAAGTCTGAGAAATCAAGGGTTTGTTCTTCTCTGCAGTGCTGTAGCACAGCTGCCAAACGCTAACATGCTTTTTATGCTGAACAGCGAGCAAAGCTGGGGTGTCTGTAGAGCAACATGGGCCCCAGTAAAGCCCATGAACATGTTCAAATTGACCAACAACACTTGAGTCTCCAAACTTTAGTTCTCCGTTATGATAGTGTAAAGCAGTCAGTATCACTTGCTTCCCATCTGTCCAGGCAATTCCATGCATGGGGTGGATGGCCTGATATAAAGCATTGAGGCCAGTTCTCAGCAGCTTTGCCTTTCCCAGCTCCATCTTTTTAAGCTTTCTGTCTACTGGTGGTTGTTCCAAAGTAGGGAATCCATGGAATTCACTTGCAGATCATGAGGAAAATTTTATCTTGTATCTCCTTTACCGAATCAAGCTGGTTTTTCTGCTAATAATCCAAGAGCCTATATCATGAACTCCTTCCCAGTAAACCTGCAGCTGCTCTTCTAAGTATAAATCCATGTCAAAGCTGCTTTTGCTATGTCTTTTCCTGGGAGGAGTTATCATCTTCATGTGATGGCTAACAAGGTTTAACCGATTACTGTTTGTTTTCCTAGAAGTCTATTTTTAACTCTTCACTGCTGGGTGTATATTTAAAAATAACACACTAATACCTTGACCTTCACTGAATGAAGGTCTTTAATGAAGGCTGGAGAGAGATCATACACTGTTAAGCCTAAGTATTAAGCTACAGCCTGGAATAATGACCTGACACTTCTTTCAGCCAGCCTTTGAAGGATAAAAGAAGATTTAAACATACCTGAGAACTGTACAGGGCAGATTCCAATCTCTGATGGGCAGCATCTTTCAAAGATGCAAGATCCTAAGTGGCTATGAAAGGGAAGTAGAAACGGGAAATCATGTTCTGTTCTGTTAGTGGTTACAAGAGTATGCAGGAAGGTGAGCTTTTTAAAAAAAGCAAAATACTGTAAAAGCAAAGACAGCTGATTAGTGTTCATTTTACTGGGACAGATTTCCTAGCTACAAATACATATTGATTTCTTTCTTGGTCTTCCTGGGAAGACCTGTATCTGAGGACCATTCCCTCATCATATAGCCAAAATGCAAAGAGGAAGCCAAAATTGTCCCGTTTCCCTAAACTGCAGTTTCTACAGTATGTAACATAATATCATGCAAAGATCCTTGAATTGACAAAGACCCAACCAATAAACTCATGTAACACAGTGGGGCCATGTGAGGATACACCAGTTTGTTTTGTCTGCATTGTTTCAGGACCAGAGCTGGTTCAGATGGACTACCTTGGGTGTCTCCGTTCTTCCCTCCTCAGTACATCCTTTTCTGGGGTTAGCTTGGACAGAGCTTGCATATCGCTGAACATAAATTGTCAGTCTGGGATTCATTACTTAAATGTAACTAACCATTACTATTTTCAGTGCCTTGGGAAATCTGAGACAGCCACACTGGGCTGGCAGATATGGCATAGGACTTACAGAAGAGTAGTACTATTCTGGAGTGGCAGCTGGCAACAAAGAGGTGATCCCTAGATAGTCCCTAGACTGTCTAAGATGGCATTAGAAGCTTATATACAGGTAACTGAATCCCATCCTCAGCGTCTTCTTGTAGCTCTTGTTTTGCCAGCATCTCCTTTCTACTTTGATGTAACTTGCGTCTCTTGCTGTTTACATGAAAAAAAATAAATTTACATAAATTAGACCTGGACAGAGGTTTACAAATTATCAGTATAATCACTATGCTTAAAGATTTAAGACTTAACTATACACATTCTGCATCTTTGGCTGATTTACATTTTATATATTGTTATAGTACTTACCTGCAAAAAACCAGACCTCTTGTTGAAGGCAGCTGGACCTGTGTTTTAAGAATTTTTTCAGTATCCTTTTTCCAGGTGTATTTACTGAGGATGGTGAGTACCAATAAAGAACTCCAAATTTATGTAATCATACCATATTCTTATGCACAGCTACTTGTTTTTTGTAGATTATTTCATGAAGATTACATTCCAAATCAAAACTTTCTTTATATTCACCAAGGACAAGCCAGCAGTGATGACTGGACGAGGTAAAAGTTAAAAAGTTAAATAAGCAGGTTAGAAGATCCCTGTTTATGCAATACTCCTAAATTTTTGGTCCCTGTCTATGCTTAGAGTGAAGCCATGTTTTTTAGTGATTTTACCTTACCCATTGCTGACACAGATGCCCAGGCCATGCTTAAGATGCCACACTGCCATACCTGCTTCACTAGGAACTCTGACTATTCTGCACTTCCTCAAAGTGGTAGCAGGATTACTGTGTCATATATTAGTGGTAGCTTTTTACCCAGAGTAGTTATAATGAATAGATTGCATTAAAATACAATCCCAGCAGCCCCACAAATTTGCAGAGTCTGTGTAAGGCATTTTTGTTTTGCTTTAAAATAATGCTGCCTTGCTGTCTTCTGAATGTGTTTTACTGAAACTGGTAAAACTATTCTTTAGTGCAGCCATCTCATCTACATTCTGAATGGTGCTTTAAATACTGTAACACAACTACGTTGCAGCTGGATTCTAGCAACCTAAAATGTGTCTTGGATGCAGAAACTTCTGCCTCAATATGACTGAAATGCTCAGATGTTTCACTGAGGATGATGTGTGTTCTGCCAGCTATGCAGACATCTTGCGATCATGGACTACTCATGTGGAAGATTGGACTTTCCTTGCTTTTTTTTTACATTTCATCATCTCTCATAGCATGCATCTGCTCTTCAGCAGTGTCTGTGACGTTATCAGAGGGTGATACAAGACTGCACGTATGAGATTTACCAGTAACAGAATCATCCTCAAGTTTGGAATTGAGGATATCCCACAAACACTGAAGTCTTGAAAAATACTTGCGGCAGAGCCACAGTGAGGTTTTCATCTAGCTCTGAAAGCGTTAGGAAATAGGACTTCATCTGATGTACGTATGTTTATTACTTGTTAATTCTCCGAGATACTCAGATATAAAAACGACAACATCCACAAAGTTTCAGTGGCATGGTAGTGAGGTGATGAGGTAGCGAGGCATGAGATATCCATAGCTGATTTCTGCTTTGTCCAGTGTTAAGATCTTTTTCCCCCAAACCCGAGAACCTTCAGCTCACCGAGTTTATTCACCTGCTGTATCCTGTCGCATAACATCTTTATGGTAGAATTTTCCTAGAAAGTCTGAAGCAAATCAATAAAGGTGCTTAGTGGATAAGGAGTTACACACTTCATTTAAAGCAAAGGAGGTTCAGAGATCTCTGACTGCAAGGAATGTTTGTAATACAACTTAAGTGAATGTGAGATGAGGCCCACTAGAAACCAGACTCAAGGAGAGACACAAAACCTTTGATGATTTTCCTGTGGCCTTTTTTTTTAATTCCCTAAGGCACAGAGTTCCTTGAAATCTGCAGGGTTTGGACACACCACAAGGCTTATTCTGTAGCAATCGAGTTTGAACCTTAGGCTCCATTAGGATAACACTTGAGGATCTCAAGGAAAATTTCCGCCTGTGGTTCATTCTGTGGTTTTTCAGTGGTAGAGGATAATGTGGGCAAGAGAGTTCTTTGTGAACAGAATTATCTAGTACTGCCATAAACACCATACATGAGGAAACTAATTTGAGATAAATTACCTTTCAGAGTGCATCTTTAAAAAACTATGTAAATAATGGAAGACTTGTAAGATAATACAAAAGGAAAAAACCATAAGTTATGCCATGGTTACAGAATGTAAACAAGTTATACTTGCGATCAAAGCAAATTCCAGATGCAGGCACAAAGTGAATGAAAGAGACAATGAACTTTTGTTTGGCACAGCCTCATTTTTGAAAGCAGGATAAAAATAGAGAGGGGGAAAACCAAGTTCCCCTCATTCAGCCAGCATATTTTTTCCGACAACTGGTAAAAGATTTAAATAATATTTCTGTGTCACCTTGGCATGCACAGATCCATATGGCACACACTCAAAATAAAGGCCAGTAACTGAAAACTGTCCTGGCAATACTGCAGTTTTCCTTTGAGACCCAGGAAAGCAATGCGAAGAGTAATCTGTGAGTAATCTGAGACACTCCAGTGAGCAACCACAGTCTTTACAGTGATACTGAGCTAGATTCTGATCCTATTAACATCAATGTGCCTCTGATTAACTTTGGTGTAACTCAGATCAGAATGTCACCCGTCGTTTAAACAAGGTGTTTCAGCTGGTGGCACCGGGCTCTGTCCTGCAGAGTGATTCCAGCCAGCCAGACTCTGTTGCTTTGGAGGAGATGGTTAGAAGTAGCGTACAGAGCCCACAACTGACCACCACCCACCTAGCTGCACATAGCTGGTAGTTAGTAGCTACAAGTTCCCATGGTTCCCAATGAATGTTGGAAAATTAATCCAGCCCTCATTGTTGCAGAGGTTGAGCTATCCTTTTTTATAATACTGATTTTATATCACTGTTTTCTCACATTGCTATACTTACTATTCACCTGTCTTGGGAGATGGTGAATACGTTTTGACTTCAATTTAAATCAGAGCTAAGGAGTTCCAGGCTCTTTAAATATATTTACCTGGCTATTTCTTGTCCAGTGGGAGATTGGTATCTAAGTATCTCTGTGGATCTGAGTTCAGTGCCTTGCTGGAAAAGCTGAGATTCAGACTTCATTTTCTCTTTTATTCATGGTAAAATAACTCTTTCCAGGCTAAATATTGCTTCAAGTTAATTAATTTGATGTTAATATTCCTGGTGACTTCAGAGGAAGACAGATCCAGCTCAATATGTAATAAAAACGTAAAAGTAGTAATTTTTCTAATACTAATTTATCTCAGCTTTATAAAACATCTAATGCTTTGTGGTATTTTTACTTCAAAAATATTTCTATTTAAAGCTACTCACCGTGATTTCACCAATTTAAGTCGATGTGTCATTTGGTTCAACACTTTCAAGAAGCTTGAGCAATGTATTTATTTTTCCACACTGACATTTCTTCGCCTTGAGATCTGATTTAAAAAAATAGTTATCTGTCACAAGCTAACTGGAACAGAATGTAAAAATGATGCACAGTTAATGAAGATACAAAATATGTAATCTGTCAGAGCAGATCTACTGATCACACTATGTAAATCAGCATTTTTTTGACAGTGATATGTCTGTGTGCTGTTACTGCTCTCAGAATGGGGTTTAACCCACTAGCTAGCGCGGTTTTGTATGTATGTCATGTAAAGTGGGAAAGATCTAGTGGAAAATTGTATTTTTTACACAAATATATTTAAGACAACTGTTAAAAAGTTTGGTTATTAAAAGCCACTTATGCAAATTATTATGTAAAGGTAAGGCCCTGACCTTTTCTGTGCAGGCCAGGTTCAAACTAAGGAGACATTAGGCAGGAAAGTCACAGCTTCTTTCTAAGACTATTTTTTTTTATACTTCCAGTGCCATAGTCTTACCCTCCTGGAGTGACCGCCTGGGCCAAATGGAAGAGGCTAGCTTGATCTGTCATCTGCTAAATAAAGGCATCTAGTATGGAGACACATATGATGGAGGAGGCACTGCTAGAGTACAGACAAAAGTTTTGCAGCTTCTTGTAGAAGTTCACAAATTCTGTGAACTCACTTCCACATTCAGTGGTATGCTGCTAGATGGAGCTTTCCAAATGTAGTAGTTGTATGACTGACTGCAGCCAGTCCTCTGACGTGTGACCTCCAATTCTCTGAAATCCCCCTGGATCTCAGGGAAGCCACCAGAGATGCTCCATCATATCGTTCCAACCTGAGCTATCCATCAGTCTTGCAAGAGCATTGTCAACAGTCCTCCTGATGGAACTTTTGTGGTTCTTGGAACTCCTTCTCTTCCATAATAGAAAGGCAAATATCATGCAATTCTAACATAGCAAGTTTGGGGGAGTAGAGTTGGCAGAGCATTTGTTAATCTCCCAAGCCTTCCCTTTTGTGGTTTAGAGTGAGACTCTTGTGGTTCACTGGGGTGGAGAGAAGAGAATCAAACCTTTTCAGAAGGCCACTTCATTCTTGCTCCCAGCAAGACTGTTGGACTCAATATTTTTCTGGCTAAAGCAAAATAGGTGAGGAATTAGGAAGGAAAGAACATAAAGGGTGGTAACGCAAACATGGTCACAAAGAGTGAGACTCATTTCATGTTTAATTGTAGGAGTGGGATTCATCTCACAAATGAACATTTCTACATTGAAGTATATACATGTGGCTGCCTATGTGAAAATAGTACCCAAGCTCCCACTGGGCATCTGAGTTGAGCCTCACCTCACTAACATATCTGTAGACATGCACACTATAGTTGTCTAAGTCTGACCCTGCTTAAAAGTCAGTGGTGAGAACTAGACACTTTTAGGGCATGATTCATTCCATCCTAAAGCACCTAAAATAGACTAATGAATCTTGCTTTATGAGCCTAGCTGAAGTACTCAGATGGGACATGGTTATGGACAGATGAATGCCAAGGAATGGCTGTGCAGTCATCACGTGTATGTCTGTTATAAGTAGCATATGACAGAATCACAGAATGGTTCGGGTTGGAAGGGACCTTAAAGATCATCTAGTTCCAACCCACCTGCCCTGGGTATCAATATGTATATGTATATGTATATGTATCAATATCAATGATCAGCCCACTGACAGCCCTTGACAGTACATGATTCCTACAGCCCACATCCCTCCCACCACTGAATGCCCTCTCTGTCTCAGACCACTATTTTGTGACTTAATGCTCCCATCTGTATATGCCAGCCTCTTGTGCTCGCTTCATAAAGCAATCAAGTTTTCGATGGTGTTCTTAAAAAGGAACATTTCCTGAGCTTGAGCTGTGTTTGTGCGGAACAGAATCTTAAGGAAAGTGATAGAAACTCCAGTACTTACGTTATTAAAATTAGACTAGGCAGAAGAGCATGAAATGTTCTTGAGGAAACGTTCCTGTCTTGGCAAAGAGAGGGAATGAATGATCTAATAGGTCTTTCCATCTGTAAGTCAACATTCAGCTTCCAAATTATGCCAGTCTTTTTCTTTCATAAGCATTAAATGTATTTGGTTTTGAAGATGTCTCTTATTAGTAAATTCTTTTTTACATGATGAGCTAATTTTATACTTCTGCAGTGATATTTTTATCATTTGCACCAAACATATCAGATAACTTAGGAACTTTTTGCATGGCTAAATGATAAATAGATCACTCTCATTTGAAAGTGACTTGAAGAAGAACAAAGGATAGTAATATTTTTAGCAGATACATATTTATCACAGCTTGATAATTTGTAAGGGTCACTGAAACTCTGTCTACACTCAGAAAATAATTTATTATTGTAATGTAAGTCAAGACAGTATGAGCCTGACATAACCCTGTATTGAAACTGGTTGGCTGACAGTGCAGACAGAGTCAAACTCTTAGCAACATCTATTTTGGAAAATGCACTAGAAGGCAAATTTCATAGAGTGTATCAAAATAGATTGCTCCTGAATCACGTGGATTCCAGTAACTATTCAAGCATTTAAACCGTAGTTGAGCGTACTGACTGAGAAGGATCGTGGGGTCTCTCTCTGAATCTAATTTTGCTTGATGTATGGGGTGTGTATGATGAAAACACTCCTGATGGCCAGGTCACATGCATAGTTTTGCTGTTGCTGTCACTGGTACAGCTGTTCTACTTTAGGGATGATTATGGGGCAATTTCAGAAGTATCTGAAGAGAGCTGCCTCCCAGCTGTATTTGGAAACCGAACAAACCACCTTTGACTTGGTCTTGCCTAGAAATGTTCTTGCTAGTTAGACCCAGCAGAATCTCCCTGCCCCTCTCCCCATGATATACACAAATATATTGGTGAATGTGTTCTAACACAAACCTGGTAATTAAAATGAAACCGGGGTAACACTGTGCTGGTATCCACCTGCTTTTTTTAAATAGTTCACCTATAACTTTCTGTGTAGGCTGAAACAGAGCTATAGTGGATGATGATTTTAATCCATAACCCTTAGGCTAGTTTAAGTGTTAGGTAGAATTGTACTGAAGGTCCTGTCGTGTCTGAATTTTTACTGAAAGGCTGCAATGGTTCTGTTTTCACCTTCTATTTTGTCTCAGATAAGGCCTTAATTTAGAAAGAAAAAAATAAAAATACTGTCCTACTTCACTAGTAGGAAGGATTAGAATTTTTTTCTCCTTGAGGGCCAGTTTAAACCTAAATACCTGTTCTCCAGGATTCAGCCACATTAAGTTGCAAAACCCAGAAGGGCTGACTCAGCTTTACCTTTCTGTAAGAGAGCTAAAGGCCAAATGCTGGGTCAACCCTGATGAGGAGCTGAAAGACTAGTGTTTGTGTTGGTCCTAGAGATGAATATAAAAAGCCTGAGATTTTTAGTGTTTGTTGTTGATTTGTTGACACTTACCTAGAGTTAAAGCTGTCCCTGAAGCATCATGCAAGGAACACACAACTTTTAGCAATCTTTCTGTGCTGTCCTGCTGGTAGTTCTCCTGCTATGTGGACAACCTGCCTCTCTGCCTGCTCATCTTTTAGTTATAACTTCAGCTCATTTTGATTGGGAGGTTCTAGAAACTCATTAGTGTTAGAATTGCACATGCAGAATGAAGGAAAACAAATACAGCCTTAATTTTCTGAAGCCATTACCCGGCTCCCTTGATTCATTTATCTGGTGGATTGAGAATGCCAGTTAATTTCTTTTCTACAGTTATATTTTCCAAAGTCATCGAAAGACTAATCAGAAGCTTGTAGCTAATATTTGCGGTTTGTTTGGTTTTCTCCTGTTGGTTGAACTGCTTCCAATATATCTTGCCAGTGACATTTCTTCAACAAGCAGAATAAATACCAAAACTATAGAGAAAAGAGTTTACTGGAGAAAGCAGCAAATATGTTGCACTGTAAATACAAAGTTTCTCAAAGTCACTGACTTCCTTCTGTAACTTCCATGGCAAGGAAATGACAGAGCTGGAATAATTAATTTACTGTTTATAGATGTGATTCCAGTTTTGTTTCGTTCAATTTGAAAGATAGACTTACTTAATTTTTTTAATCCATTTTTGCTATGAAAGATTGGATGGAAGAGAAAATTTAATCCTCCTGGGCTGTCTGCTTATGATCTTGTTATTATTGGAAATTTTATTTGTGAGACCACACTGCATGACCCTGAGTTTAGGCTCTGGGCCCCAAGGTGTTACATTTATTTATAATAAAAGAGGACCTCTGCTCCTGAATTGTTTGCAATCTAAATAGACAAGGCAGAATGATCTTTCTCGTTATATAAGTGAAATACTGAGGCACAGAGCAATCCAGAGTTGAAGCAAGCTGGCTTCAAAATGGTAGGCAGTGAAGCAATATCAGTACAGCAATCTGCATGCATGCTAATTAGCCTGCATGGATGCTGCAATTTCATATTTATATTGCATCTAGCTACTTTTTACACATACCGTTGTGCAGTGCCCAGTAGATGGGTTAGCCACTTTGGAGCATTATGCATTGCAAACAGAACCAAAGTGATTTAGGGTCCTGCAGTCAATTTCAGAAGTGTGGTTAACCTCACTACCACTTCTTTATTTCCTTCTCTTCTTCATTCTGCAGGAAAAATATTATAGATTCATAAAGCAATTTAGGGGAAGGGATCTTTAGAGGCCATATTATCCAGCTGCTTGCTTAAAACAGCGCTGATTTCAAAGTTCAATCAGGTTCCTCAAGGCTGTGTTTGGTAATTTATCTTGTGAGGACTTTTCCCCTATATTTAGGCAGAATTTCCCTTGCTGTGACTTGTGTCCATTGCTTCTTGTCCTTTTGTTGAGCATCTCTGAGAAGAGTGTGGCACCATCCTCTCCACCACCCATTAGGTACTTGTAGACAGGAACCGAGATCCTTCCTTAGCTTTGTCTTCCACAGGCTGAACTAACCCATCCCTCTTGCCCTCCCCACATTCTCCAGCCACTGACCACATTTGACTGGTGGGACTTGCTCCAGTGTGATAGTGTCTTTTCTTGTACTGGGAACACAGAAGTTTGTGAGAGCGTGAGTCTATCTGAAGACATTAATCTAAACACACATTTTTTTGTAAATGGTAAACTGTGTTAATCCCTTCTGGAAGAAAGCTCCGTTAATTAGGTCCTGGTCTTGTGGAATTTTTGCCTCCATTCCTGAGTGTAAGCTATCAATATCTGCTCTAGCAGCTGGTGGTGTATATCCTGATGAGCCGGAGCTCTTCCCTGTGCGTACCTGAGGTGACCTGACCTAGTCCTGTAAAAGGGTTTGAAGATCAGGACAAAGGCCTTCATAATGATACACATTTACGTGCTGTGATGGAGAATAAGTGAATATCTGAGTTGGGAAGAGCCCGGTGAGGCAGAAGAGGATGCCTGAGAGAGGTGGCAGCTTTCAAGTCAGTTTTGGCGCTACTGAAAAATTCCAGCTGCAGTTTTGCACTCATAACTACAGCTGCAAAGGGAAACTATGGATAAAGATGTGGATGAGGAGTTCCAAGAGGAAGATGAGGATTCAGAATAATTGCTTCAGGAGGAAACTTTATTCTGTTTGGGGGCATTTGGAACAAGTATCATTTGGAAGGAGGTGACTGTGCTGCAGACTTGTAACCAGCAGTGGTGAGATCCTATGACAGGCATGTTGAGATTTTTGGTATGTTTTGATCTGTTCATCAAATGGCTGTCACTGTGGGTACACTATCAGAATTGCCCCGGGGACCTGCTTTGAGGGAAATCACTTATTCTGGCCTGACTCTCTGTTTCTTTTTTTTATCAAGACTACTGATGCACAGGAACATTCGCAGTGACATGGCCTGCTGAGCTGGGCAGGCTGGTGTTTATTTTGGTTGGGTTTTTTTCTGGTGGGATGCTGGTTTTGCATGTCCTGTACACTTTTGGATTAAAATTACTTGGTGGTGCATGTTGGTTCAGTGAGGGGAAAGGTCAGTATTTGTAAAATATTTTTAGATTGCTTTCACTATTTGTTCATAGAACAGTGGTTGGGTTTCAAAGTAACGCTGAGTCCTTCTCCATGGATGCCGGTGAGGGCAATGTGTATCATCTGGGTTTTCTTGTGACATCCACGAATTTATACATTTGCAGAATTTGTGCTTTCCACTTATGGGCAATTTAGTGCTTTGGCCTTCCAGGGGTGTTCTTCATGTGCATATGGAATCTATTACACGTGATTTGTAGATTCTTTGTAGATTTAAAAAACAGTGAAGAATGGGATTTCATAATATAGGAACTATGAATTAAACTATGAACTAAACTAAAACACCCTAAACATTTGAAAAGTGTTTGTCTTCCTAAAAATGGCAATGCATAAATAGTTTGTAAACAGTGCAGGCTGTGGGGGTTTTAACTAAAGAAAATGAGATATTCAGCTGCTAAACTTTGAGGTTTTGGGCTTCTGCAAAACCTCATAATGACTGTGATCAGCTTGTCCTCTTTGTGACCACTGAGGAATCTTAGGCATTGGAGTCATGTGGTTCCATCATAACATTCAGGAGGGAGGGTTCAGAGAACCCCCCTGCTTTTCCAGGCTGCTGTTTTAGTTGCCAGGACAGAAAGACGTGCTGTGGGAAGGTCTTGTGGTAAACCGCTGGTCGGGACGGTGAGCTCTACAGAGCCTTGAAAGCTGAGACTAATGGACTTGCCCCTTGATACAGATACGCTGGATCTCAAAGGGGGAGGATGTGGATGTCATGCAATAGCTTTCAAAGAGCATTCTTTAAAACACTAATCTCCTGGCCTGCTTTGGTAATTTGACTTTAGCAGTTTCCTTCATCATGGACTTTCCTCTTAGCCCCTTTGTCCTCTTTGTTTCTCCTCCAATGCTCTGTCAATCCTAAACTACTTTCCTTTGTATTTCAGAGGCTTTCCTGAAGATATGGGACATTCCTTGTTTCAGTCTTCTCTTCCAAGATCTTCATATGTTAACAATAGTGTCCTCCTCAAAGGACCTTGATGCCTCAGGTGAATACAGTAAGGTGAAAAATAACAACATTATTTTTTGTTCAATATCTGTGGTGACAAAGATTTTAAAAAATACTCACCCAACAATTTTGAGATGCCCTCTACAGATCCTTTTTCTGTCTTGGAATTTGGTCTCACCATGTGCTTGGGAATAGGAGTGTAGGGGATCTAATTAGCTGATGCCCAAAAGAAGCTATATGTCTGTGTTTAGGGACCCAGCACAGGGCAAGAGGCCATGGGATAGGATGCTTATAAATGCTGTAGATTTAGACCTGGATCATTGCTTGGTCCCTTCTAACGCCTTCTTGTGGCTTATGCATTTTGCTGTTGGTGGGTTTTGCTTTTTTGTTACGGTTGTAAGTCTACCTGAGGATGCTGGGGTCTGTGTTTAAGGCCTGTTATTTGTGATGCTGGCTTGGTGTAGATATTCTGTGGTCCCTTCTGATTTATATCTATTATGTGATTGAATCCAATCTCCTCCTGTCAGAAGACGTGACTTGGGAAGAGCTATTCTTCCACCATCGTGGAGAGATGTGTAGCCCTGACCAAAGGAAGCAGGTACTTATAAAGGCTAAAGGGAACCCAGCAAAGTAAAAATTGCTTTTATTCATCAGAGTTATGCCTTCTGATGTTCTGATTGTCTAGGAGGACATAGACCTGGAGCCTGGATAAAAGCAGCCCTTTCTTGTAAAGTCAAGGGCCCTACTTGGACACTGTGTACCCAGAATTTCCCTTTTTAAGTCCCCTTACATGCTCAGCATTTGCTGTGCTGTCCTTGTTGCTCTGTAATGACTCTGAGGCACATCTGGAATTAGCAATGTTCCTGTCTTCTTAATATTTCTGTGACACTTATCTCCTGCTTGGCATTTTCCTATTTCTCAAATGCATTTTTAGTATCTTTCTACTGATCAGAAATCAAATGACTTTCTGAGATTTGCACTGAAAAAAATCCCTTTTCCGAATTTGCACTGTTACAGACCTGTTCCGATGAACTAGGTGCCTGCTTATTCTATATATGCTACGTACAGGTGCAGGATTAACTGGGATGGGAGCCAGCCTAAAGGAATCCCTGTCCAGTCCTCATTACCGCTTCTGAACTCATGTGACTTCATGCTTTTTCCTCACTCGCCCACTTTTTGGGGAGCTTCATCCAAGCCAGCCCCAGTAACTTTGGAGTGTCTGACTCACAATAAAACATATATACGATAAAGCATGGGAGTGATTAGACAGTCTGATCAGAACAGCGTGAAAAGCAGCGTGGAGATGGTTGGTACAGTTCAAAGCGTAGATGCAAGGGCCACATTATTACAGCTACAAAACAACACAGTAATTCCCCAGCTTGATCATCCTGACAACTGCCTCGTGTAGATGAAGATCTTTGTTCCTGAATGGAATCCAGTGTGTAACAGATAAAATCCTGAAAAGCCATGTCAGAAAAACACAGGTTGGAATTAGATGGCTCTTTCAGCTGTAAAACTGATGATGCTGAAGTTCCATTTTCATTTTTTAACCGAGAACACACAGAACTGTAACCAGAATTATTCCTTTAGAGTCAGTGGAAACTGTGAGATTCTATATAGCGGCCTTCCAGTATCTGAAGGGGGCCTACAAGAAAGCTGGAGAGGCACTTTTTACAAGGGCATGTAGTGATAGGACGAGGGGTAACGGGTTTAAACTGAAGGAGGGTAGATTTAGATGATTGGATATTAGGAAGAAATTCTTTACTGTGAGGGTAGTGAGGCACTGGAACAGGTTGCCCAGGGAAGTTGTGGATGCCCCATCCCTGGAAGTGTTCAAGGCCAGGTTGGATGGGGCTTTGAGCAGCCTGGTCTAGTGGGAGGTGTCCCTGCCCATGGCAGGGGGTTTGGAACTGGGTCCCATCTTTAAGGTCCCTTCCAACCCGAACCACTCTATGATTCCATGATTCATATACGCAATAGTTTATGAGGAAATAGTATTTTTCACCTATATTTCGGGTACACTTGTCAGAAGTAGTTGTAGCTCTTGCACAGGCTTTTGAATTTGTCATCTCACATCACGGGAGCACAGAGCAATACATATATAGATTTTCTTACTGAAAACACGGATTAGGACAGCAAATTATACATTGTGTTGCGCAGTGAAACTCGAGGTACCTCTCGGTGGCCCGCTGGAGACCTGCCGCTGCTGCCGGTGCCTGGGGGCACCACCGGCGGGTCCCGCTGCCCGGTTCCGCCGCCTGCCCGGCGCCCGGGACCGCCCCAGCACGCCCGCACATCCCCCCTCCTCTGCCCGGCTCAGCGGGAACGGTCGGACGGGGATGGGGCGGAACCAGTGGCAAGACCCCCGGGGAAGCGCTCCGCCGGGCACCACCGGGCGGGGACCCCGCTAGGGCGAGCCCTGCCCGGGGGAGGGCAGCAGCCCCTCCGCACGGCCGGGGGCGACACGCCGGCGGGCGGCCCCACTCGCCCCTCAGCCGCCGCGGGCTCCGGGCGGGGGCGGGCGGCCCCTCCCCGGCCTCCCCGCCCCTGCCCCGCATTGGCTGCGGGCGGCTGACGGGCAGCGGGGGCGGTCCCTGCCAGCCGGCGGCGAAGGGGAATGCCCGCACTGGGGGTCCGGCCGCGCCGAGCCCAGCCGCGCCGAGGGGTGCCGAGCTCAGCCGCGCCGCGCCAGTGCCGCCATGGGGGTGGAGATCGAGACCATCTCTCCGGGAGACGGTACGGCATCGTGGGGGGAGCAGTCCTACGGCACCGGGGGGCGGGGGTGCCCGGGTCCCACCGGCGACCCGAGTCGGCGGGTGTCGCACGGAGATCCGAGGCCGGGGGGAGCCGCCGTCCCCGCCGCCGGGCAGAGCCGCCGTCCCCGCCGCCGGGCAGAGGAGGGAGCGCGGTGTCCCGCTGGGGGGAGGCGGTGGGGGGCGGGAGGGAAGGCGCTGCCGCCCCCGCACCCCCACCCCTGATGCAGGAGAGGGGGAGCGGGGCGAGGCGGCCGCCCGGCGTCCCGGTGGCGGCGGGGGAAGCCGGCGGCTCCCCGGGCGGCAGCGCCGCGGCTGCCGGCGGCGGCAGGGGCGGCCAGGGGGGCTGGGGATTTTTCTCTGGCATCCGCTGACAGCTGCACAAACCGGCCGGGCGGTCGGCGGGAAGGGCGCCCTGCCGAAAACTTTCCCCGGTTCCTCGTCCAGCCTCGCCGGGGACCACCGGACATTTGTGTCAGCATCCCTGCCGACGGCCCGCCAGCATCCTCCCGGTTAAACCTGTGATGCTGGCGAGGGCTGAGGTGCAGCCCGGGTGGCGATAACCTCTGCCTGGCGCAGGCTCTCCTTTCCCGAGCCAATTCGTGGTGTTCTGCTCTTCTGTGGTGTTATAATATCATTTCATAAGGTTTTTGAGGTTTGTGCTTCTGGGTTTTTTTAAAAGGACGTCATTTTTAACATACAGACATATGTATCTATATAATAGGCCAGATTCATCCTTGGCTGATACACAACCATAAATCATTGAGTCGATCTCAGCTTAACTTTCTTGGCCCAGTATCTTTTCTTTCTTTGTGTATGCTTTTAAATTGGCTTCTCTCTCTGTGCTGTTTACCTCTGGGGATCAAATTCTTCTCTTGGTTGCACAGATGTAAAAGCAGAATACTTATGTGGGTATAAGTAACGTTGCTGGGTTGAGAGTAGAAAGAAGGGTGGAACTCAACCTTGTAATAGTGCTTTCTAGCTATTGAATATATCAAGGCTGTCTTTGTAAGCAATATGCTATTCCAAATAAGGTTATATGGATTAGTTCTTTTGGTTGCAAGTCTTAATCAAAATCAGCTGACTTTAAACACTGTCTCAAAACCACAGCTAGTCAGTGGTCTTGTGAATCTCTGCTTTTAATTCAGCTTTGATGTGGAGTTAGGTAGCTTCATTGACTTTGCTGGTGTTATACTCACACAGCAGAATATGTGTTAGTAAGGTCTGATATTCTTTTTGTCACATCTCTGTGTAATAGTGCATCATTTGAATAATACCTATTTTACCAAGGGTAGGATTCATATTGCATAACTTTTCTCAGGTTAGGTGGCTAGTCTAAAGCAGTCTTCTAGGTTTTTTCTGTAGTCATCTCCAGAGAGTAATTCATCTCTCCTCTCTCTAGATAGGCTGGGTTTCTCTCAAAGCACTGCTAATTCTCTACTGTCAATGCCCTGGGGAAGCCCAGGAGACTGCATATGACAGTTGTCCATGGTTTAGATGGCTAAAGTTAAATGAGATGAAACTCACTTTAGGGTTACAGTGGTGCCCTGACTGCATACCTATTGTACCGTGCTTTGTGCAACCCACAGCTAGAGATATTGCAGCCAAATACAAGCTGATGAAAAAGGCTGTTCAGATGACGCATGGAAGCACCATCTTCTTGATTTCATGTTATAAATCTTGCTTCATCATATTAGCCTGCCCTCTTGCCATTTACTACTTGTGGTGGTTTTGGCATCTAAGTACATAGCTTATGTGTTACCTGATGTTTTATACCCTGCAATGCACCCTGTAATGCATAAATTATCATGTTAATTCAGACTAAAGAGGCCAGAAAGCCAACTAAGATATGAGCCTCAGTTTCTATCTGAATCCTTGGTTTCTAGCTTTCTGGCAAGGATGTTCCTTAATAATTGGTCTCATTCATATTTTTAAGTTCTTCTGAGCCTGGGCCCTCTGTGGCCAACATTACTTGGGAAATCAAGGTTAGCTGTTTTAATATGCCATTGGCATCTAATTGAACCTGGAAAATCTTTCCCTAGCTTTTAGTGCCTTTGGCAGTACCTAGAACACGTAAAATGGAAATGGTAATTTTGTTTTCCAGTGGCAAGAAAACAATTCAAGCTTTCCTTTCAGAATGAAAATTTTAGGAGGCTCTTACGAGAACTCAGTGTATCACTGCTTTACTGTTGCCCAGTGCTACAAAATTAAACTGCCTTTGCATGTGAAGATTTGTTTTTAAAACCCTCCCCAGCTCATTAGAGCTGTCTTGAGTGAAAGGCATTAGAAATGTGAATACAAATGGAATTTTTTCACAGTGTCAAACTAAGACTTTATTTGAAAAATTATAACAAAAGCATTCTGGGAATTTTAAGGTTATAATCTGTGTAGTTTTGACAGTCCTTTTGCACTTACAGAATGTAAATGCATATATAATGCCTACATATATAGGGAAAATTACATAAGGAAAATATGATTTGGTCTAAAAACTAAATAGGACCTGAGATGGGACCTTCTACCCTAAACCACACTCATTGCTGCCTTGCATATTAGTGATATTTTATGAAGCATAGTCAATACAAATCTCAATCTGGCATTTTCCTCTTAAAAGATAAACCTGCCTAGCCACACAGTTTAATCAGAGAAAATAAAAGAATAACCTTTTATAATTTTAACAGGACGGACATTTCCAAAGAAGGGTCAGACGTGTGTGGTGCACTACACAGGTAAGGCATGTTCTGAATATTCTCTTGATACCAACACTCTTGTGTTCAAGAGTGATTTGCCATTTCAAATAAATCTGTTGTATTTTTTGCTTTGTTCTGTCGCTCATAGTCCATTTGGTTATATTGTAATCCCGAATATTTTACTTCGAGCTAGCAGTTCTAGCTACAGTATCTAGACGTGCATGCTAGTAGATTTGCCAAGTGTAGCATTCAATGGTGAGAGGTTAACAGATGAAGCTGTGGACCTGATTCTTTAAGCCATTATCCTAGCTAGTGAAATCAACCGTGAAACGGTGAAAATGCTGGGTTCATATATTTCCAGCCTCTGATCTTGATACTGATAATTAATGATTGTATATATCTTAAAAGCATGTGTCTATGTACTGGCAGTAAAATTCATTCCAGATTGGAGGGATCAATACAAGGTCTATTTAACACCTGCTTTATGGACTTGTGTGAATCTTAACTGGCGACTTACTTAATGGAGCTGTTTATGCTGCACCTTTGCGCAGAGGGAAAATGTCCTTTAAATCAGTTTGTAACATTATGTTTTGTATACAGTTATGTAAATTGTCAAAAGCATGCAAAAACCTCTGCAGTCCGAGTCCCCAGCTGGGAAGTTCACATCAAGAGCTACCATTTTATGTGTCTTTTCCTCAAGAAGGCAAAACGTAGGTGATGTGGGGATTGACAGCTACTGATCTGGGCCTAGACCTGTGAGGTAATGTTTTCCTCTGGCGTTCAGTATTACAGGAAATTTCTCACTGGTAACTTGTTTTTTTTTCAGTTTTGTACTTGCTCCTGTAGTTTACAGTTGGAGCAAGGTGGGAACATTTTCCAGTAAATATAACTAATGAAGTAAACCTATTTCTGTTTTCAAGAAGCTTTTTGATAGAGTTTAAATAGTATCACTACTCAGAAGGTTATACAGGAGTTAGCGCACTGGCTTGGGATATAGGATGTCTGGGTTTAGCCTCCTATACATTTGCATATTCAGAGTATTTTGATCTGATGAGGATTTCTAGTTTGAATTAGAAGTTAGACACATGGGTCTCCCATGCCAGTCTCAGCTCTTACAGATGCTCCTCTGTAACTTAGATCTCAAAATAGATGTTTTCAAACTATTTTTGTGAAGATGCTGAAAGATATGTTTCTGTTCCGGTCCAAACTTCAAATGTTTTTATGAAATAAAATTGTCACCTCCCACCCCCAGTTAGTTTGAGATAAATTTAAATGTCAGAACTGAAATAGGCAGAAAAATTTGAGGCTGGTGGATCCCACAAAGCACAATTTTGCTGGATAATTTCAGAGAGAGTGTAAATGGTAAATGTGGAAAGATAACAAGATGCTGCATACTCTTACTGATATGAGATACCATCTTAGATGAGGCTATCATAAGCTGGCTTTGACATAGAAGAGTTTATGAAAACTCATTAAATCAATCTCCAGTGTAAACTGTGCTTCCTCCATATATCTCACCATTGGTGCTATGCAACCTCTCTAACTCCCAGATTAGAACAGATCTCAGAAAAAGCCCACCGTCTCATTTCCAGTGCTGTTGCAATGTCGAAGCAGTCTTTGGTGGTAATATTTTTAAAGGGAGCTCATGGTTAGTGGATAAAGTGTTTTCTTCCAGTGGTCTGTAAAGCATGTGGGGAAGATGGCATATGAATGTCAAGTTTTAATTTAAAACTGTTTTATCTGAATACAATATAACTCCTTTTTATACTGATGCAATTCCGGATATGCCTGTGATTCATCTTGAAATGGTCTCTGTCTTATTTACATGATCTCATTAGACCTTGCTGTACTCAATGCTTGTCCTCAGCACGCTCCTGCAAGACCTGCTTTAGGAAGTGGGTAACTAAGTTACAGAGATGTCCACGGAGATAACCAGAACATTTGCCTTGTAATCTAAAATGAGAGTTAGGAAAAATTAAGACACCTAGGTGCAAGGAAATGATCCAGAAATCTTGCTTTCTAGAGCTGCTTAATATTGGGATCGTGTAAAGCTCACAAATTGTCTCCGTGTTCAGCCTATGTGTCACTCTGGAGCTAGGCACAGATACCTGTAGGGAGGCGTTGTGGTCTGGGCAGTGAGGGAACCATGCACTGACTGGACTCCACCAAGATCTAGAGATCATTTGGATCCCAAGAGGAACCTGACCTCACTGGAGTGCTCTGAGCACAACTTTGAATCCAGTGTCAAGCGTAGCAGAGACGGCCGCTTTCAGTCAACAACACGGCCTGTGGGAGCTGATTTTATGTATAATGACTGAACAGTTGTTTCGGACATGGCAAACCTACGCTCAGTTGCCTTTTACAACAGAAGAGGGTCATAGCTCTGTTTGCCACATCCTTAACTGCAACCATTACATTCTTGGGGAGGAAGAAGCTGAAATTTCCTGCTCCCTCCAGTTTAGCTTGGGACATTTAGCAGTGAAGAATGCAAGAGCCATGGGCAAGAGAAGGAGCAGGCAAGAGGGTGAGTACTTAGTTCAGGCACTCATGCAGGAGTATTGATGGAGTTGTATTCTAGTCCCTGTCTTCAGGGATTAATTTTATACTTTCTTTTTTTCTTTAATCCAGTGGTTTTCCCATACAGTGGTGCCTAGTCTTAACAGCTTAGTAGGCCATGGAACTTCTTGCAGTGGCCCTTCTACTCTCATGCCAATGCACACACTGTGTGGCGATACAGCTCCTTAGCACAAACATGGTTGGTTTCATGATTCCCTGGAAGGCTAGATTTTTTGTGCATACATACAAAAAACATTGCCTGTCCACTAATTATTCATGTCTCAAGAGTTTCCAGGAAGGAGAAGGAGGAGACTAGACAGGGCTTGCTTCTGCCAGAGCAAGTTACGAATTTTCAAGGAGACTCAAATGAGGAGTGGGCTGTGGGCTCTGTTCTGTCTTACTTCCCCATCTTGCCCTCTCTCTCCAGGAGTCTCATAGGTGTGCATTTACCATGTGATGGGGAGTGATGGCAGAGAGCATGGACAGGAGGGGATTGCTGGCACTACAGGAGTAAGAGGCCTGTAGCTTGCTTCTGAAGTGTCTTTGGGAAAAAGGTTTTTAGGAGCAAGCTGTTTGCATGAGTTATCCTGGCAGTCCATGCAGAAAAAGTCCAGAGAGGACCAAGAGCTGGTACCCTAGATATTTGTCAGAACTTATAGAGTCCTTTCTGCTCATCCTCCAGAATCTTATGATTCATGGGTTGCCAAGGTAGGGATTCGGCAGGGTAGTTTTCTAGTCTGACGACCCTATGTGTTCCAGAGAAGTGGGAGGTGAGAACTGGAATCTCCTCAAGATGAAGGAGAGCTGTGATTGAGTTTTACACTTCCGCTGTCAGCAGCTCCAGCTATTAGGCTGTTACAAGCGGCAGCTTTGCCTCTTTCTCTCCATGTTCGACTAAATGCATAATCTCAGGAGCAGACTTTGTGCTCTGATCCTCAAATGTGTTGTGATGCTTTAATGGCCAGACCTAGGTTCCAGTGGCAGCAGGAGTTAAGGTGCAAGCTCGCTAGGGAACGGCTTAGAACGTTCTCTTAGTTTAAGCAAATAATATTTTTTTCTTTTTTTTTTTCCTAAGGAGTAGTTCTTGGCTGCTGTACAATTAGCGTAGGATTTTTGGATTACCCTTCAGAAGTACCTAATTGCCCTTTCTGACTACATAAGATGCCTCCTTAGTGCCTAACTTTGGTACTGTAAATAACCTGCTAATTTTTCAGCTTTGCACAGCCTGAGTTAAGTACACAAACAGATGTTCAAGATCATTGCAGAAGATTAGATAGGAGGACTGTGATAGAACATGAAACCGAGTCCCAATCTTAGTATATCATGGAAGAATGTGGTCAGATTCCCGTATGTTTTATCTTTGTTAAGAAATATAACAAATACAGTAATTTCTTCTTCTCATCCAGCATCTATGTTGTGTCTCAGAAGTTAACTGACTCAATAAGAAAGTAATGGGATAAATAGATAAGGTAGTGCATTGGCACCGAAATGCATTTCCAGCAGCAATGGTTTATGTCATGTTTTTGTCAGAGATTTCATTGAGCAAGCTTCTGAAAGCCTTTGGCAATCTGCTTACTCCTTCTGTTTTCCATCTGCAAAATGATAGTTGTAGTTTGTCTGCCTCGTGTAGATAGATTGCAGGCAATCGGGGATATGAACTGCCTCCTTCTTCATGCCTAACGTAATGGCGTCCTAATCTTGATTGGGTCTTCAGGTTACATTGTAATACTGACAGTAATACAGGTAAACAAATTACAGTGTCATTAGTCCTGGAGTATATCAAGAGAATTGAGGCATTTTGTGCAATTTTGTTTCCTGCAATTTAAATTTGTTGACTCTGGGAATTAGCAGTGCAGAATTTTCAAAGATTTATGAAAGTGATACAGAGCGTGACTTCCAGTTAGAAATGCCCCTAAACAAATCCTTTGCTGAGGTTGTGAATGCTCTGTCTAGAGACTGTGGGGTAAAACCTGCACTCTGGGAAGCTGAGTCCCATTCCTGGCCCTCCTGCTGGTTGATGGTGTGCCCTCAAACAAACTTGGTGTATGCTGGTCCCAAATCTGCTCTTAATAGTGAGAAGGCAGCTTTTTTCCCAAGTTATTTGCAGCTGAAATTCTCTTGTGTTGTACCATGTAGCTTGTGGCAGAGCTGGATTCTTGACTTCTTCATCCTGTAAATCTGTGGCAATAGTACAATTACCCTTTTTAAGGAACTGATGATCAGTATTTGTAGTGTGCTGGGACAGACTTGTTTGAGTGAAACTATGAAGGCACATTAAATCATTAACTACTTATTAAACTGGACTTCTATGGGAGAAGATTTTCCATAGACTTTTTAGGCAAGGGTAATGGCCACAAAATTGCACCAAATACATTTAGGATAGGATAGGATAATTTCGCTTGGAAGGGACCTACAACGATCATCTAGCCCAGCTCCCTGACCACCTCAGGGCTGACCAAAAGTTAAAGCATGCTGTTAAGGGTGTTGCCCAAATGCCTCTTAAACACAGACAGGCTTGAGGCATCGACCACCTCTCTAGGAAGCCTGTTCCAGTGTTTAACCACCCTCTTGGTAAAGAAATTTTTCCTAATGTCCAGTCTGAACCTCCCCTGATGCAGCTTTGAACCATTCCCACATGTCCTGTCACTGGACCCCAGGGAGAAGAGCTCAGCACCTCCCTCTCCACTTCAATATTTCAGTACTAAAAGAAGTTGATTTTTAATTTTCTTTCTTTTAAATGCTTAAAGTGAAATTCCCTATTGAAATAAATGAATACTGCCCCATTTATTTCAGCTGAGCTGTACAAATTCATTACATTTTAGGAAACAGGCCTTTATTTAAAGCAGAACAAATGATTAATCTGAGGACAAACTCGTATCATCTTCTTTTCCTGTATATTACCAAAATTACTTTATATTATTTCTTTAGCTTTGGCAGCAGTGTAATGTTGAGAGTTATGGTTGTGTCTGTGAAGTTGAAAGCTTTTTTTTTTTTTTACATTTTTTTATAACAAAAGCATACTGCATAGATGCAGATTAACAGCAATTTATAGAATATGCTTGATTTATCATTATTTAAAAAAGGCATTTTCCATTTAACACAATGCAAATATAATGCAATTCCCTTGAAATAACTCTTGCCAAAAAGAGAACAGATCTGCCTATTTTTCTTGGATCAAAATCAACTGAGTCTTAAGCGTATGTAGTAATAGCCAGAGGTTTGTCTATACTGACATACTCCCAAAAAGACTAACAGAAATTCAGAATAGTTTTGCAGATTGTCATATATTTATCTATGAGCCTCGATATCTGCACGACTGGATGTACGTTAGCTTTGTGTGAAAGCAGTTTGTGCCAGGTGAGTACTGGAATACGTTATTTCTCTGGGCCTGCTTTCAGAAACATCTATACCACTTCAGTGGGAGCTGGGCATGTGTATCTGAGAGGAAAATTGAACTAACTAAGGAATTTAATCAAAATTCTTTGTCTCCAGGAAACTGTCTAGCTGAGTTTGGAAGAGGATAGTGAACACTGCAATTAGAGTTATCATTAATAAGAATTTTATTGTAACAGACATTATAATTGAGCCTTGAATCGTAGCCAGCTAAATCTTGCTTACCTAGGAAGAACTTAATTGTTTTATGGAGCATGTTCCCAAGATATATTATACCAGGAGAGTGTGATGTCTGCCCATCTTTTGGGGCCTGACAATTTTCTGTATTATTTTACTTAAAGTAGTCTCTTCCAATTGCCCTGGTTTGAAAGGATGAAAGCCTTTTACTTCTGCAGAGGACTTGGTGGCAGCTAAGCACTTACAAGCATCCTTTTTCTTTGGTGAATCATAACTGCAAAAAGTAGTTTTAATTCTCAGTGAAGAACGTTGTATTTTGTTGCCCCTCAGAAATGATTTGCAAGTCTTAAAACTCTCACAATAAATAAGCAAACATGAGACTTTTACTCCTTTTTATGTAGATTGGTTACCTCTGGAAACATTTTAGTGACTTCAGCCTGATAGCGACCACAGTCCAGAAGTGAAAGAGATTTCTCCTGCGCATTTTGCTGCCAGCTTAGTGACTGATTTCAGGTATATTACTTGCTCTTTCATTTTTTTAATTTGACAGAAAAGGGGGCTGTGCCTCTCAAAATTATCATGAAATTAATGTTTGCGAGTACCATGAGACTCGCTGTAAGAAGAGGCTATTGATGTGAAAAAATGATTTGATGAATAAAAAAGGTTCAGAGATTTGTAAGAAAAAACATAGCAGCTTCAGTGACTGAATTAGTGAGTTTAAATTGAAAATACCAGATTGTTGCCTGATGGACAAGGATCAGCGTAATAAACTGTAGCCTCAAGTTTCCCAGTTGCTCCTCCTTTGCGCTGAAAGCTGGGTTGCTGTGTACTGTGCCCATTGGTTTTACTGAAATTACTTGTGGTATTAGATGCTATTTAATGTGGGTAAGTGAAACAGGAGTTTGAATTATCCAACAGCGTTCTTATCAGCAACCTCAGCTGAGAAGCGATGGTTTGACTAAGAATTGGAAGTCTCTCCCCTTAAAAGTCGTCCCTGTGGCATTGAGGTGTTATTTGGACAGCTAATATTCTTTGTGCAAAGAAAGGGAAGACTTCAGGGTTGCCTATTAAAACTGTCTTATATTCATTTAGGAAAAAGACAGGATGGGTTTCTTTCTTGCAGAGTAAAGAAGATTATAAAGAGATTTCTTCAAGATAACGTACACAGCCGCTTTCTCCCTGCCAGAGACTTCTCTGTCAGCATGAAACATGCTGAATGATTTGGTGACTGCTAGCTTCGATTTTGGAGCACCTACTAACCTCTACAGGATTTCCTTTCATGGAGGGATTGTAGCATCATGCTCCCTTCCTATTGTGCATAGAAATGAAACTGCTAGCAAATAATTAAACCTCCTACTCCTACCTCACAAAAGCCTTGAAGAAGTGGATTTCAAGATATTAAAAAAAAAAAAAAGTTCACAAAGCAGATTATCTAAAGACCCAGAGAACTAATAGCCTCTGTTCATCAAGTTTTTAAAAGCTCAGAACTGGTCCAAAATAGTGCCATCTTTTAATAAATTAGATTCTCGTTTTCAAACAAAATATTTTTGCTGGGTTCTCTTTGCACTTATTTTCAATTATCCCAGTGTGCCACTTTGCCTACTTACAGCTCATACATATAGTTAAGGACTATGGCCCAAAAGGTTTGCATCAATTCTTGATCATTAGAATTCCAGGTCCTCACAAGAATTACATTATTTTCTAATAATTTATGCCCCAAGAAATCAAAGAATTGCTGAAACAACTGTTGGAACTGGTGCTGTCTTATGCAGTGAATAGTATTTGTTAGTGTAAAACATACAAATAATTACTACATCAGCTAAATGAGAAACTCTATCAGTTGGCACCAGTTATAAGCTTGTCTCCCTTTATTGGCAAAATAGAACTGACATCACTATATTTACCTAATTAAGAAATGAGAGCTTAGTTACCTCCGGCTACCTAAATAGTTAGCCTTTGGATGTGCCTCTTTCTCCATTGATTAGATAAAGAGCTTAATATGGTTCTTAAGTCAGGCAACTTAGCCAGGCAGGGTTTGTGGAAGGGGTAATATTTTCTTAATTAGACAACATGTGGTGTAATCTCTCTGCAGCGGGTACATGGCAGCCACATTTCAGGTGTACGTCCTAAACTGTTGCTGTGCGGCCAGAGATCTCTGCAAGCTTGTGATCTTCAGAGCTCAGTGGGTTGGTCCTAGTGTTGCAGTGATGTGCGTGGGAGATCCTGAGGGGACCATTGCCAAGGAGCTCATGCGGTGCCCGTCTTTTGGCGCTGGTAAGCAATTGAATGGGCGGCCTCGGAGGAAACGTACTGCTGCGGGAAGCAGTGATTCGGCGCTGGCATTAGTTCTGCTGAGTCTTGCTGAACCGGCGCCAGGGGGCTGCTCGGGGGCTTTATATTCAAAGCGACATCTCTCAGTTGAGATTATATTATTTAGCATTAGTTACTCGAGGGCATTGTAAATCTTACTTAATTTTTTTTTTTTTCATAAGACTGTTGGCTGCAGAAGTCCGTACTCCCTTGTACAACATTCGGTGCGAGGGATCTTAAATGTTGTAACCGTGGTGTCATCAGACAGAGCCAATGGATCTTTGTAGGTGAGACAGCAGCAGATCCATGCAGTCAGGCAGTGTAGGTCTTTATCTCCCATCCAACATCCTGCGTCTTCTAAAAGTCTGTTAATGCAGTGGTTGTGAGGCACATTTGATTTGTAGCTCTCCCTCTGTTCTCTGCTTACGGTATCACAAGTCTGATTTCCACTTCCAAATCTTTTGCATTTAATCCTGCATAATTAATGGTTCTTAGTTGTCTCTTGCTGCCCTAAATCACTCCCCTTTGCACATTTAACGATGCGACTACCTTGATTTCGCAAGATTGTCTTCTTTTATTCTGTTCTCAGTGAGAAATTGAAGACTTCTGGTTTGGTAAGGGTGTTTTCCTCCTGGGCAGAGGAAAAGACCTAACACTTAAGTAGTTCATCTATGATTGCTACAAATAGTACACTCCCTGATGCATTGATTGTGTCTAGTTTTAAATAACCAAAGTGATAATGCTATTTTGCTACTTCCAAACCCACTGAAGTTGCTGCTGTTGCAGCTTTAAAAGTATTAGCTTTCTGTTAACATTCTTTACCCTGTGTTAGGAAAAAAACCCAACACCGCAACAGAAACAAACGACAAAAAAACCCCAAGTGGTTGTTTGGAAATTACACTATAATGCTATACAGGTATTGCAGTTACGGGAACTTATACTTTCATTCTCCTTTGCAGATAAATTTCTGTTTATGCTATAAGCAGGGGTTTCCAGGAAGAGAGGAGGGCCTCGTACTTTTGGAGGTGAAATCTAGCCATATCTAGAGCACATAAAAGAAAATAGAAGATGAGTCACACAGCAGACAAGTTCCTGAGGCATCGCCATGAAGTGTTGCCATTTCCAGACTGCAATGTACAATTTTCAGCCTGAAGAACTGAAGTAAATTTTGTTGTTGTGAAAGCTGTAATTTTGGTGGAAAAGTGTTTCCCACAAATTTTATTTTGAAGGTTGAGGATCTGAGACTGAAATTCACAGGCTAGCTGCCAGCTCTTATATCACAGAATCACAGAATGGTTTGGGTTGGAAAGTATCTTTAAAGATCATCTAGTTCTACTCCCCTGCCATGGACAGGAATATTTTCCACTAGATCAGGTTGCTCAAAGGCCCGTCCAACCTGACCTTGAACACTTCCAATGATGGGGCATCCACAACTTCTCTGGGCAGCCTGTTCCAGTGTCTCACCCCCCTCATCATAAAGAGTTTCTCCTTATATGCAACCTAAACTTACCATCTTCCAGCTTAAAACTGTTGCCCCTTGTCCTGTCACTACAGGCCTTGGGAAAAGGTTTCTCTCTGTCTTTCTTATAAGCCCCCTTTATATATTGAAAGGCTACAATAAGGTCTTCCCAGAGCCTTTGCTTCTCCAGGCTGAACAACCCCAACTCTCTCAGCCTTTCTTCAAAGGAGAGGTGCTCCAACCCTCTGATCATTTTTGTGGCCCTCCTCTGGACCCGCTCTGACAGGTCTATGTCTGTCTTGTACTGGGGACCCCAGAGCTGGATGTAGTACTCCATCCAGGTGGGAGTCTCATGAGAGCAGAGTAGAGAGGGAGAATCACCTCCCTCACCCTGCTGGCCACACTTCTTTTTATGTAGCCCAGAGTACCATTGGCTTTTGGGGCTGCAAGCACATGTTGTCAGCTCATGTTTAGTTTTTCATACACCAGTATCTCCAAGTCCTTCTCTGCGGGGCTGCTCTCATTCCATTCATTCCCCAGTCTACTGATATTGGGGATTGCCCTGACCCAGGTGCAGGACCTCACACTTGACCTTGTTAAACTTCATGGGGTTCACATGGGCCTCAAGCCTGTCAAGGTCCCTCCAGCTGGCATCCTTTCCCTCAAGTGAATCAACTGCATCACTCAGCTTGGTATCATCTGCAAACTTGTTGAGGGTGCACTCAATCCCAGTGTCTATGTCATTAATAAAGACAGTGAACAGTACCAATCCCAATACGGACCGTTGAGGGGACACCACTTGTTATTGATCTCCATTTGGACATCGAGCCATTGACTACAACTCTTTGGATGTGGCCATCTGGATTCAGCCAATTCCTTATCTATCAAATAATCCATCCATCAAATCCATACCTCTCCAATTTAGTGACAAGGATGTTGTGTGGGACTGTGTCAAAGGCCTTACAGAAGTCAAGATATATGATATCAGTTGCTCTCCCCTTATCCATCATAGAAGGCCATCAGGTTAGTCTGAGCTAAAGTATTGTATATTAACCACAGTTTGTGGCAGTGTTTAAAGTTGTGAATCTGAATTTTACAGCTCAGCCTTATGTTCAGTTGTGATCTGAATTAGTCTCACAGGGTTTCTGCCCATTTTTGTTGTAAGGCAAATTTATTTTTTCTTATTATGAAGTTATTCTGTCTGACCCTGCTGTAATCCTTTCTTGTCTTTCTTGCTTGAAAGTTATACTACATGATGGTCACCCTACTGCACAGGTGCAGCCACATCAGGAGCATCCAACCATAGTTTGCAGTACCTCTGTACCTGACCACGAGCCAAACACACTTAAATTACAGAGTAAAAGCAGAATTAGGTGTAATCTTCTCTCATTCTGAAACTGTTCTACTTTTTTCTGGAGGAAGTTGGAATGTTAATCATAAAGACTAACAATGGGGGAGAAGTCTTCTTCAATGACATCTGTCATTCCTGGAGAGGAACGATCTTTTCTGCAGTGTCATGCTGAACCACCTGACCTTGGCTTGGGCTTTAGATGGCTCTCTGGAAGCGTCTCTCTCCACTGATGACAGCAGGAGATGCTCCTCTGTCACACTGCCTGTGTGACTACCTCCCCACACCCTCCATGTCCCACAGTGGCCAGCTGGCAACAACTCTGGAAAAGCTACAGCTGCATCTGTCCCACCCTGCCAGGGGAGTTTCTGGAGTGCACAGACAGCTCCATCAATAGCTTTCATTTTATGCTCTGCTCTGAATTTTGTTCTGCTGTTATTTGCACCTTGTTTTCAGTTGAAGTAATAGCAGGGACAGGTTCACAGCTCTTAGGTCAATCAGCAGTGGTTCTGCAGAGCACAGCTGAGGGCTATCATCTGTCGTGGGTTGAGCCCGTTTTGTCATGTCCTACCTTTTCCAGGCTGGAACTCAAAAGTCATGACCTTTGGTATCTGAACGCTGGGGACTTCCAGAGCCTGTAACTATAAGAAGAGGTGTTGAAAGCGCATTGGATCAAGATGGAAATGCCTCATTAAAAAATGGTTCTTACCTGTGCCATTAAGACTTGTTCTGTGTGAAACCCATTTATATAGCTCATCTCCTTTTCAACGTTTATTCAGATTCCTGCCTGGGAGTGTAGGAGTTTTGAACGCTTATGAGTCAAATGCAAATTCAGGGTTGATACAATCATGAAGAACTGCCATCATTAATCTCCTGTGGACAACTTAAAAAGTTGAATCTGATCAAAGTGCTACATCCTTCATTCATAAATCCCTTTGGAAAGGGAAAAGCATTGTTTACTCCCCTTTAAAATACAGGGAAATTCAGAAGGGAAATGTTTTGTCCAGGGAACACAGCAAGCCTCTGAGAAAGCTGGGGGTAGAAATCCATGTGCTTTTAAAGTCCTTGTCTATTATATTTACCACTAGGCTGTATCAACTCCGTGGAAGAGCTGTTTCTTTTTTTCCAGACCTCAGAAGTGTTTAACTTTTGAGAACAAACTATTTAAATTAAGATGAATGGTGGAAAATCACAAAGTAGTTTAGCTTTTATTAGGTTTTCTGTTTTTCTCTAACCAATCCTGAGTTGATTGGTTATATAAGCATTGTAAACAGATTAAGGGCTCAATCCTTCCCTGCTGTAAAGAATAATAGGGGATTTGATTGTAACGATTCACTTTATTTCAATAAAGTAACTAAAGCTTGCAATACATTGATTCACTAAAACTGTAGAGCCATTTCTCAAGTGCTTTCCTAAGACTTGCTATCATAGCACATTCAGGGCTCCTCTTCAGATGCAAAAGTTTCTAAAGCCTGTGGGAAAATGATATCAAACAAAGTAGTCTGGACCTGAGAGAGCTTGCAGCTATAAACACAGGCGCCTGAGGCGATGGGGAGCTAAGAAATGGTTTGCCTTGCAGAAAAAGAGCAATGAAATCTTGGGCTGGGATTTTTTCCTGCACAAGCGTGGCAAGAAACGTTGACTGACTGCAAAATTCCTCCATACTGTAGTGGACTTACACAACCTGTAATCTTTCTATTATTCAGCCTGTCACTGTAGGACTGGCCCATTTGTAGACTACAAAGCATTTAAATGATGACAGCTGTATTAGGCAGTAAGGGACATGGTTAGCCATTGTGTTTATAGAGGGCAGTGAGATAAGAATAGCTCCCAGTCTTCATTGCTTGCCACATTTACTTTAGACTTCGGACACCTCTGTACGTTTTGCAGACAAGTAGCTGTGTTGAAAAAGTGGGGGATACTAGGACAATAGTTATCTTAGCTCTTCTTTTTCCCTTGAGAAACTGATGTAGCCAAGAGGGTGTCAGCTGATAAAAGCCAGGGAAATGTGGTCTCTGAATTTGATGTCAAGAAGCCTGCCATCTGAGAGAAAACCAGACATTGTCCAGCAGCACCATGAATGAATGAATGAATGAATGAATGAATGAATGAATGAATATCCCCAGTGTGCACCCTCCTGTTACTCTCCAGAGTTGAGCAGTGGTGTGGGAAACGAGGGTGCTAAGACAGCTGTAGAGAAGCGAGAAAGAAGACTTGCCTGTGGGAACGAGGGGGAATATTTATTTCTGTTTACTTCTCACATTTCTGACCTGTCAAAGTTGCGAATAGTGTACAGTTTGGGGACCCTCCCATAGCACACTCTCAATCTCTCTAACGCAATAATATACTGGGACAAATTTCTCTTTTTAGCATGCTTCATATATTTAATGCTGCTGTAGTGGTGACTATCTAGTCATGACATTATTTGTTTATATAAGTGACCTTGGAATAAATTAATTTGACTTTTTCTTTTCCCCAAAAAAAGAAGACAAAAATTTCCTGCTTGAATCTCTGGACCAAAGCACATTTTTGGTGCACAGTTGTTTAGTGGGTGGGTGGACAATAATTTCTGGGTTGAGATTATGGTTCACACTGAGAGAATTTTACCTTAGGTAGGCAGACAAAGTGTCTATACATGCCAAAAGAATTATTGTTATTAATATGTTTGTTAATGCAGTGTACATGACTTTGTTTAAAGGAAGTGTTGTTACCCTTCTACTGGGTGATAGCAAATTTCAAGCCTTTATAATTAGCTTCTTATGAGAAAATAAATCAATGTCACTAGCCAAGGTAACTTCTGAACATGACTTGCATAAACCTGTCACTGAGCAGGATTCATTGGACTGCATTTGTTCCCGATCAAGGAACAGTGACAACTTGGACGTGACAAGCCCTATCAGTGTGAAGTATTTAAGGACCCCAACTTTACCCTGAAATAGTGGCAATGCTGCACAAGATGATCCTCCCAGCTCTCCTCCCCCCTACAAAAGATCCATCACTCTTGGATTTAAAAGTCAAGAAATTATTTTGCTGAACAATTTCTGCTTTTACTGCTTCTTGTGAAGCAGTGTTTGCTAAGTTAGAAATGTTTCTTTTGGCTGAGCCAAGTAAGGACAGACTCGATGACTGCCCCTGCATATGAGGAAGATACTTGGGAACTTTTTATAGTGAGAAGCCACAACTCGTACATGGTCTTCTACCAGTTGTTTGACAAAGAGCTGGGGAGACAACTTAGAAAAAAATGAAATCAGCATACCAAATATTTTTAAACTGTGGTGTGTATTCTATACAACAGATTATTATATTAGCTTAAATATGGGATCAGCATTTGTATATTTAAGGTGGATTACTGTGGATTTTTACAATTTGTTTTCCTGCTCTTGAATTTACTTGAGTAAGACATCTCTAATACAGGTGTATGTGTGTGCCTGTACTCTTGAAGTACAAAGATCGTGGATCATAATATTAAAAACTTCAGGTCAAAGTGGTTGTGTTTTTCTTAGTATTCAGAACATTTTAAAATTAATTCTGATTCCTTGTTTTTATTCGGTATTGGAGTTCTGAAATTTATTATGTTTTATTATACCTTGTTCAGCCAGTCTCTCACATCTGTGTTTTTTGTCAGTAATAGTGGCAAAATTCTGATTTAGGAGAGGAGAGAAATAGAATAGACTATTTCAGTTGGAAGGGACCTAAAACAATCATCTAGTCCACCTGCCTGACCACTTCAGGGCTGACCAGACGTTAATTGCCTTGTCCAAATGCCTCTTAAACACTGACAAGCTATTTTGGGCTTTATGGATAAAAAATGTTGTCAAGCTGGCTCTTCAGGAATAGGTATACAGATGACTGGACAATGTTTACAGGGGATCATAAAGTTTTCCATCATGATCTGTGAGGAATTCACGATACTTTGCATAAGAAACTAAAAAAAGGTATCAAATAAACATGCCAGTGGATATAGATTGTCTTTTTGAGTAGAGGGCTTTCCAGTGGTCCTTAAAATGGACTGGTGTTAGCCCCAATGTAAGTGATATTTTTATCAGCGGAGAAAAATATCGAGGCGATAAAAATTAGCAAATAAATCCTATATAAAGGGTCTCACCCTGTAGGTCGTTGATACAGAGTAATAGGGATCACTATGTAAAATGGCCACAAGTCAATAATACATTTCAGTTTTTATAAAACCCTTTACAAAGTCCTAGGTGAAAGAAGAAAGAATGAGGCCTGTGCTTACAGATAGCAGGACTTTGTCATGCGAAGCAGTGACTCTGAAAAAGATGTGGGGAGTGGTGGTTAGTTATCAAATGAACACGAGTTTTGGAGCTGTTCTTTTGACAAAAAGCTGCCTGTAATCCATGAATGTATAAACAGGAGCACGGAGGGAAAGGGAGGAGGTCTGGAGGCTTCACACTACTATGGCTGTTTCAAAAATAGCGTGCTCAGTTTTGTAGTCTACGATGCAGGAAAGAGACATGAGGATGGTAGAAGCGCTGGGAAACCTTCCTGAACATAAAATCCTTAATTTATTCAGCAGAGGTTAAGGGATGGTTTGGTGCTTATAAGGGGAACAAAAAATTGATAGGACATCTGAATTCTTCTATTAGTTCGCCAGATATATTAAGATATCATAGCTGGAAAGGGAAATTTTGCAAGTTCACCTTAAAATAAGGAATACATTTGAACTGGAAATACTGATTTATAAGTGAACACCAATCAATAGTTCCAGTCAGTTCATCGCCCTGAGAAATCTTTAAATCAGTTCTAATTCAAACAGGAATTATTTAGTGAAAATCCTACAGCCTGCATTAAAGTAGGAAGTCAGATGAAGAGATTGCAAGGACCACTTCTGGCATGTAAGTGCATTAATCAATAGTTTTGTCATGTATTTTGGAAGCTTTGGTTGCATTCTCATTCTATGGCTTTTCCCTTATGTAGATTAGTCCTCGAGGCTTCAGATCTTTACTAGATTCATAGCTTACAGGGCTGGGCTTGCAATTAGTCTGACTCCCCAAATAGCAGTGTTTGAACTTCCCTAGGTTTAATTATGTCAGTTATTTTTCTTCTTCTGCATTCCATTTTTTTGTGTGCCCATATCTTTGATGTGTTTTCTTGTATAGATTTGAATGAAAACTGCGGAATGTTACCTGCTTTTTCAACTTTTTGGTTTTATGTTGGTCACATAAATGCTCTGCTGTGGGTGGAATTTACTGACATCAGAGGACAAGTCAGCATTTTGTAGGAGATGCTCCATATCACAAAAATGAGCTGGTAAAGAGTTCTGGAACCATTTATATCCACTTGCATTCTGATTACCAGCCTGCATTGGGCATCCTTAGAATTGGTCACTTCTCTAAAAAGTAACTGGAGCATATTAAAAGGTGATTAACAAAATGACTAATCAATTATGGAATGTAATATCACATTTCACTCAAAGTCATTTTCCATACTTAGCCAGAGGCCTTAATTATATTTTTACACTGCTATGGATGATATGATTTTTATTAGATAGTTCTTATTGTATGAGATAAACAAAACAGTTGCATTAAAACAGATAGGTATTTGATTTCAAGATACATCTTTGATGTGGGGATTACTGGGCAGAAACCTTTGATTGGTGCTGTGAATCTGGCTGGAATGGCTCTTTCTATAAAAATCGGTGAGTATTAGAAATCCCTAGCAGAAGACAGCAGTATCTATGAGAAGGGAGGCTTTCCATCGTGATCTGCAATGCACAGGAGTACTTGCAGTTCAGAAAGATTGACAAGCCAGCGTGCTGTTCAGGGTAACAAAAGCTGTTTGCATAAATCCCCTTGCAGTCATCCCGTCTCATTTAATTGACATCCCACTCATTTGCTTTTCTCTAAAAACTTTATTTGTCTGAGTATTCTGGAAAACCCTGCATTATCAATTTAGTATGGGCAAAGCAAGTTTCTGCAGCAGCTATTTTCAGGAACTAATGTTGGCCATTTGAAGCCCTGTCCCACCTCCAGCTCTGCCCTGTTTCGCAGCAGCACTGCTTGACTCCTGTTCTGCTGCCTGCTCCCACTCACGGGGCCGTGGTTGTGGGGTTCTGTGTGTTGCACGCACGTCAGAGCTGTATCATGTTACAGGAAAACCCTACGCTGGCAAACAGCGTTCACAGTTTGTGCTTTAAGCATACCTCAAGGACATCTGTGTACGGTAAAAATAAAAATAGCCACACTGGAAAGAACATGGAAAAATTCTCTAGAGAGTGACTGTAAAATAAAATGATCCCATCTAAAAATATGATGTGTACCTTGATTTTAAAAGTCCTGCTGACACTGGAGGTGGTCTGGGGACAAATCCTGGAGCCACCAGAGGACCTGTGGTATGGCTACACTGAAAGGTGCAGGCAGAGGTAGATGGAGCCACAACGTGGCTGGGGGCTGTGCGGACACACCGGGAGCCTGGGATTGCCTGCACGTCCTCGGGCAGCACAAGTGGCCAGTGATGCCATCTGTGCATGATGATCCTGAGCACCTTGATGTCTTTCCCAACATAGACCTCCTTCATAGACACTGCAAGAAATAATAGAGGCATGGAGAGCCTCGCAGCCTATATTTTGGTAAAATACAGCCTCGTCCCATAGATGGTTTGGGTGTAAGACTTTTCACTTGATTTTGTAATAGTTTTATTCTGTTTAAGTAGAAAATGATCCTTACTTTGTGTATTTTCTAGACCACACACACAACAAAACCTTTGTGAAAGACATTAAAATTCTCTTCTCTGTTGATGTCACACAGTGATAACTCTCAAATGCAAATCCACCTGTAGTCCTGATTTTTCTGTGCACTAGTTATGATATTAATTTTATTCTTGAAGTATACATTCATCATTATTTTCAATACAACACAACTATTCTTTACTTGGGTTGCAGTAACCCCTAGAGGTCCCACCGGAGGGTTTCATCATGCTACGCACAACTGACATAATGAGGTTAATTTTATTGAGTGTATTTGGTTCCCTGTACCCCAATGTTCATGATTCATCATTTCATTTGTCAGTGAATAGTGAGATAATGAGAAAGCAGGTTGACAAGGGCAGAAATAAATTTAGGTTTAAAACGACGGATGTGCCTTGTGAGCAAGTTCAGCCAAGTAGGACCTCAGTCTGTTCCATGGGAATTGCCAGGTTAAAGCTGACTCAGAATTAGTATTTATGAATACTCCATCAAAATGTAAGCATGAATAATGATAAATGTCTTATTAATACACGTATTAACCGATATTTTCCACTATCCAGTATTTCTTAAAATATCTATGCACCAAAGTTGGGAAGAACAATACTTTAAATGTCATCAGGTCAGAATTATGGCTGCCTGCTGAGATGCAGTGTGTGTTCTTCATACCAGGTAATAAAAATACATGTTTTCTACTATGTGGACTAAACTTTGCAATGTTCTTGCCTGTCCATTTCCTCACTTTTAAGAGTTGGGTTTTTTTAAGTGATAAATGTCATGCACGTTTTCACACAGCATTGCAGCATAGGAGGTTGAACTTTTTAAAGTGAATTTGAAGTGATGGTAATTACTGTAACTTTGTGATAGTTACACTTTATGTCTGGGGAAAACGTAAAAATATTTAGAGTTGAAAAGGTTTTAAAATGATTTAGTTGAAATCAAAGGAGCTAGATGCCCAGATGCATTTGAAATGCTCACAGTATAACTACTGCATCTTTAGACACCTAATTAAATATCTGCCCTTTATGCTGCGTTTAAATGCAAAACTGGTGGCATTTGAAGATAGTGCTGTGTTTTCTGGCATGGATGTGTTGATGTGTATGTGAGCATTGCAGAGGTATTGAGAGAAACTTGTATCTTCAACCAGCGTTTTTATACAATAGAAAGTGTGTGTGAGACCAGGAATTACATTCTTCTATCCTCGTAGGTGTGACATTTCTAATGTGGTTAATACATACTGCATTTTGTATACACTTGCAGTTAAAAGAAGATTGCGTGTGCTGCTCTGTAGCAGGCACTGCGTGTTTCTTGGCTTTTACTGGGCTTTTGATGCTATGAGTCATGGAGACGGGAGTGCTAAACATTTCTGGCCACATTAAAGGAAGATTGGTCCCATTTGGCTTGCAATTTTAAGTACTTATTAGTTTATTTAATAAAGATTTTGACTGCCTTTTATTATGTATATGTGTGTGATTCACAGGCATAGGAGACGTGGCACGTTCAGCCTGTAGCTCCAGAGGATCTGCTGTCTTGGAGACAAGCACATTCTCGTTCTTGAGCACCACCCCAGGCCGTGTCTACATTACAGCTGATGAGGGCTGGGAGCGGGACGGTTGTGTGAGCCACTGCTTCTGATCACAGGCTTGCCCTGCAGGCACTGCAGGCTGCCCATTCGGGTGTGCGAAGGTGCCTGGCGGAATATTAAACTGCCAGACAGGCTTAGACATAGAGTCCCTTGGGCTGCGCCTGGGGTTGCACTTGTAGTTTCACTGTCTGAATATAGAGTAAGTCTGATCCAGAGGGCAGCCTTTGGCTGACCCCAGCATGCGATGTGGAAATACCCATCGTCTCAGAGCATAGCCAGCTCTCTAAGCTGGAAAGTTAAGTCGAAGATACATGGCTACAAAAGGAGGGGGGAGAGAGGGAGAGCGTGAGCAATTTCAGCTGAGGAAGCATCCATGACCTCGACATGCCCCAGCCATGATTTTGTAGCTCTCCACTGGTGATAATCCATGTTGGCTCAGACTCCAGCTGGGATCAGACAGGTCAGCTCCTGCCTGGAGATTTCTGACTGGGGAACAGAAACGCTGCTCCCCAATAGAATGGAAAATTTTAGGATTAGACTGAGAAGACTTACGTTTGGCTTGCCGGTAGCAATGCCACACACACATGCAGTGTTTGGGAGCTGTTTCCTGATGGCACCACATAAAACATTCATGGAGCAGCATCCAGGCTGCGTATCAGAGCATTCGCTCGACTTGCAAATCTAAGTGTGGCTCTGGAGCCAACCACAGAGCTTGCTACTGGCCTCACTGGGCAGGTTATTACTTCTTTTATTTACTCTTACGTTGGGCAGACCGAGAGCCTGATGACAAGTATGTCCAATGCATGATTTAGCTTCTGCAGGTGGTCAGGACATGCCCATCTTATTTCTTGCATGTAGGGGCTGGAGGGAGAGAAAGCAAGGAATTTAATGGGCACTGGAGCAGTCGCAAGGATCAGCCTCCTGGTACTCTGCAGTGTAATGTGAGAGTCACACAAGGTGTTTTATCTGTGAGGACACTGGGTTTGCTGTATGGGTCTCCTTAGAGCTATGTAGGAAGAATGTTTCTCTACCTCTTGGAGGCTGCCGTTTGCGAGGTTTGTGGGGTTACGTTATTGATTTTATTTTCTTAGGAGAAAAGGTAAATAGAAAATCATTCAGTTACACACCCTGGCATGAGTTGGACCTCAGGTCTCCTGTATTAAAGCTCGAGGTGACTGAGAAACAGGAGATGCTTCATTATTTAACCTCCCCGTGAAGAGACGTGTTTAATTCCTTATTATGTAACCGAAAATTTCTGTATTTTTCCATGCATTTCTGACTCTGTTTCCAGCCATTCTAGTAAACATGGGTGTGTAGGAAGAAGGGCAATAATTGCTTTCTAAATGGTTGAAAATAATGCAATTAAAGCCCTGTAATCAGGATGTGGCTATTCATTTCAAGGTCCTTTTTGTTAAAGATCTGTCCTGTGGCATCAACCAGTGGCAGTTCTTGGGCTTCAGATATAAATATCCAGGAAGGCAAAGCTGGGCAGATCTTCAGATAGAATTTATCCACGGCAATTTTAAGGGTGGAGTGACAAGATCAGCTCTAGAAGAATAAGGAATGAGCTAGCTAGTTATCCAACCAACCAACCATTTTAACAATCCTTTGGTTGCTTTCAATGCAGGTGCTTCTGGACAAAGTTCTGCTCTCAAACACTCCCCCCACTATAGATGTTCCCACCATTATTTTTTTTATAGCATTGTCATTGTTTCCGGGAACAGAGAAAAGAGAATTTGATTATGTTTGTATCATAGCATCATTCAAGAGCTCCATTGTGCTTACCTGTGCAAAAAAACAGATTAAGAGAAGCTCTTATTCCCAGACAGCCAAGGAAGGTGAACAACAAAGAAGAGAGGAGGAAGGTACACAGTCAGATACACACATATATATTACCATTAGATTTACTTTCTGCTTTCAAAGGTAAATAGACATCTCTCAGCCAAATCATCCATTTAATAACTCATTTTTCTGTAATGTTTGGGTGTTAAGGAGAGATGCTTATAGAGGGAGGTGGCCTCGGAGAGATGCTCAGAGAGAAAGAGAGCATTCAGGACATAGAGCGCAAGAGTCAACACCTCCCCCAGGTCTCCAAGATCATTTTGTTTGTTTTGAACGTGTTTTAGCCCACTGGCAGCTTTGCCTGTGCTCACTTCAGAGAGAGGTGGTTATGCTGTAGTATGTACAGTATGACTACATGGCTATTAATACACCCCCAGGGAAAGGGAGGACGGCAGAGTACAGTACGTGTGAAAAGACATCTTGTGCTGGCAGCATCGTCATTGAGTCATTCCATCCTGTCTGCGGCTGTGGGGAGCAGCCACTTCAGGGCCATAAAGCCGGCACGGGCTAATGGTTATAATAACCACTTCAGGCAGAGTCTGGCTCCCCACTCATTTAGTCTCCCTCCACTTTGGGTCTGTAAATATTTGTCCTGTCCACATCTATTGTTGGCACAGAGGCATCAGAAGAAAGTTCTCTTAAGCCTTTGCTTGCATATTGGGCTTTGGGCCAGTGAAAGCCAAACCCGATCATCTTAGCCTCTTACTGCCCCTGCTAATTCTTTTTTTTTTTTTTTCAGTAGTAAAAGATGACTCTCTTCAAGATGGGCCGTAATTTCCTGGGGTAGGTTGGCACTCCCCCAAGGCATACGCATTTAATAACATGTGCCAGTGCAAGTAAACAGCAGGATAGAGTGTTTTTTCTTCCTTTTGTACACACTATCCAATTTGTTCCTTGGCACTTTCCCCACTCATAGGGAAGGATGGCTGTCTCTGTATACAAGCCAGAGCCTGATTTATTTATTTTTCGCCTTCCTTGCTGTAGCTGTCTGTAGCAGGCACACCGAATTTCCAAAAATGAAGGTGTTAATACAAGTATCGCTTACTGCCCCTCCTGCGACATCCACGCCACTGTTATTTCCAAGTTACCCAAAACGAGAAAAGCAATTTGGATGAGTCAGGGAGTCTGCCCTGACTCAGACTGTTTAATGTAGGAGTGTCTCAGGGTCATGCACATTTCTATTAATATAGGGTCAAATTTGAGTAGGGAGTTCTGGTTTGATTTGCCTATTTTTAGCAAAGTCACACCAATGCAGCAAAACCAGCCAAACTAAACCTGGCTCGGTTTGCTTTGAATTTGTGTGAACAAAAAAAAATAACAAAATACAACCACTATCTTAAAGTGATGAAACATATTAATTTTATTCTGTGCTCAGCCAGCACACTAGTTTTTTTGTCTGTGGTGGGGGATTTTGTACAAAATCCTCCTTTATTCTTGCAGTCCCCAATTGATACAACCATCTAGCATCATATGTTCTGATTTTGCAGTAAAAAGTGTTGAAAACTAACTATTTTTGTGTCTCATACACAGGTCTTTTTTTTTTTTTTCTTCACACAAATTAAACCACAAAGACCTGTCTTGAATTCTGGTCCTTTCAAGGTCTATATGCAAGGACACTGAGAGGGGCTATATCATTTCTCCTTCCTACCCTCTCAGAAGGCTCTTGATGCAAAGACAAATGAAGGAAGGGTTTGGATCCAGATGTGCTGTTTATTACTGGTAAGAATAAGAAGTTGTGGGTAAATATTCACTGTATCTTTTGTGATCCCACCAAGGCTTATTAGTCTTGAGTCCAGCAAGAGTAATTTCATGTTAGAAAATCTTTGTGGTGCAAGGATTAGAACATGTTTATTTTCTGGCTTCCAGGAAGGCAAATTGTCTTTAAATACAGCGAGTGAGGGAAAAACAATCTAACAAGAAATGAACAGAATATCTAGGGAGCAAGGGAAACTGTGCAGGAGAGTAGAAAATGGGTAGAGGAGAGTGTGTGGTGGGAAAAACCCTGTAACCCAAATCTCATATCTCTGGAATGGCTCAGTGAGAATTTCTCCTTGGCTGGGACAAGCTAGCATTGCTCTATTGACCTTTTTGAGGTTCAACAGATTTACCCCAGCTTAAAATCTGACCTTTTGTGTCCAGATAGCAAGGTGGCATAGAACTTTTGTGTCCAGATAGCAAGGTGGGAGAGATCAGAGCAACACTTCCTAATCTCCATGAAGGCTTCTGAAGCAGATAAAGAGGCAGTGCTCCTGCTTTGCATTCTTGAACACTTTAGAAGAGCAAGCAGGATGTTGAAATTGCTCTGAATGAGATCGGAACAAGGGTTAGATGTTCTTGTAACCTTAAAAATACAGGTAATGCTGATTTGTGTTCTCTTCTGAGAGCTTAAATGATTGAGATGTAAGCAGCCAAACTGAGACATGGCCCAATGCACTTAGTCTGGTAGCACTGTCACCACAAAGACAGAAAGAAAGATCATATCTGGGCACCAGCCTAAAAAAGGTTCTATGGGCTGTTAAACAAATTAGGGATCAGATAACATGTCCTCCCGGTCACTGGGACAGTCTGTCTGCCTTAGAGTAAAATCACACATTGTGCCATAGCTAGAAATGCTCACTCTCGACCTCTTGTCATGTGTGAAAACCAGTATCATTTTTATGGCTGTGCAAAGCGTTAGATCATCTGAAAAAAATGACAAAAATCTGTAGTTTAAATTGGCCTTCCCTCTTTATTAAGCAATACCAAGAGTCAACACAGGTCTTGGAGCTCACCCAGAGGAAGTTTGGTATTTGATTTGAACGTGCATACTGCATCTCTAAAATTCAAACTTGACGTGGAGGCCAAGACAAATATATTCAGACATGCAGCCTGGACCTGCAGTCCATGTTACATGACAGCCTGATGTCATGCTCCCAGCCTGTGAAGCATTTGTAGATGAAATCTTCCTTGCAGCGTGGCAAACAAAGCCTTTCTCTTGTTTTTCTGTTGTTTTTTTTTTTCACTGCTAGAGCTTCATCTCTATCCATCATTAGATTACTAGACAGAGAACCTGCCACAGAGCTCAAGCTAATGTGAGAAAACAGAATTCTATGTATCCATGCATGAACCAGTTCTGAAGAACTGCTATTGCTTATGTGTTTATTGGCTGTAGATATGATCCACCTTTAGGTGGTACTACAACAGTGTCTGCATCACTGCCTTTCCCAGGGCCATCTGTGATCTTCCTTGCTGATATGATTTTATAATTTCCTCTTCCTTCCCATCCTTCCAGTCTTACTTGCAGCAGGAAGACTGAAAAAAAAAAAATAATAAGGAAAATATGGTATTGTTGGATTTATAGTCAACAGTATCCTGGGAGAGGCATCTTTGGCTGCTTCACTGAAAAAGTTGCTACAAGATGATGTCATCTGGCAGTAGGCACCAAAACAAGACGGGGTATTGCAGCAGCTAAAAATGACAATCTGCAATGCACCAATATTTAGGTTTCATGGTCCTATAAAGCAGTTCCATTCAAAGAGATGCAACTAAACACTGTCTTGAGTTCTGGCTCCTTGCAAGATGCACTGTGCCTGTATTATGCACATAATTTGGTGTAACTGAAGTAGAAGCAATTATTACACCTAAACAGAAGCAGGCTGTTATGTTTGCTCCAAAAATGACTTCTCTGCTTAATGCAATGTTGCAATCCAAATGCAGCTGGTTTATAAATAACTTTTTTTTTTTTTTTTTTTTAAATCACACTACTTTCTTCTAAACCCTTGGGAAGCACTGATGAAAGACATATTTCTGAAACTGTTTAGCAAAATGTTAATTTGGGATTTGCTGTCTAGGAGTCTGGTGTCATAATCTCCAGAGTCAGGTATTCAGATCTTTGCAGAAAAGGCTGTTTGCATTATGGAAGCCACCTTAGTACTAAGGGCAGATCAGAGAAGGGCTTATTTGTTCATTCACAAGCTGTGCAATAATTTATTTTTTTTTGGCCTGGAGAATTGACTCCTAAATAGCAACTGCATTGGGCTTTGAAACATGTGACTGCCTCTCTAAGAAGGCCGTGAACAGCAAGTAAAAAAGTGAAGTTCCGTAAGGACAGAAGGCAGTATATAATCCTCTTGCTAGAAGGTAAACACTAGGGCACACAGTGCACAAGCAAGGCAGATGATATTTTGACTTAAAAAGGCAAAGCACCCAAAAATTACAGAAATATGCATAGATGAAGAATTCAACTACCAGAATTGTTATGGCTGCCTTAGGCTTTTGATCCAGCAAATAGTATAGTAGCTTTAGATATCTCTCCTTCACCAAGTATTCGGGCTGACATTCAGGATGTGGTCTAAGCAGCAGTGCCCTATATATAAGATCAGATGTCCGTCCATTAGTGACTTACCACACTTCTCTGAAGGCAGAGAAGAGGCTAATAGTGCAAGCCTGCAGAGAATATTGGTCTTGCTGTTGTGAAACCTGTATGGTAGGGCAGAAGGAGCTCAGAAACAGAAGTCATGATTACATGCCATGACCTGCTTGACATGATGTTCTCCACTGCGCATTTTCAGAATTGAAAAACTCGCTCGTAGCAGAAACGGAGCTTTCCTCAACATACAGGGTGTGATGGAAGAATGAAGTAGCTGCAGAAGGTAGCAGAGGCACAGCTTGTGTGGTATTGCTGCAAAGCTGGTGGTCAGGAGAAGCCATGGATGAGGGTGCTGCCTGAAGACCTTCATCGTGCCATGATGTGTACAAGGGAGAAGAACCACTGATGTGAAACAAGTCAAAACCAAAAGCCTCATTTAAGCCTTCCGGCTTATCAACAAGAATATAGAGCCAATGAATGATCTCAGCAGAGACTCCAGTATCAAAGAAAGACTCAAAAAATTTGAAAGCCATCATTTGGGAGCACATGATAAGCTATAAAGCACAGATCTATTTGGAGCATTAGCCAGGGTTGTGGACGTAAAGGCGAAGTCTTTATCCAAATTATGTGCAGGTAAAGGCCAAGTACTGATGACAAGGGGATTCTCATGAATCAAAGTGTCCTGTCTTTCGGGCAGATCAGTAAGTTGAAAGCAATAAAATGATACCCAAAATGTGAAGTGGATTTGGTGAAAATGGTGGGTTTACTACGCAGTGATATTTACTGTGCTAGGTGGAGGCTTGTAATAAGCAAAACAGGAATGCAGTATATGGTGCTCTGTGTCTCTAGGATACTGCCTGAGCCCACAGACTGTGCAGGGCGCGTGAGATGTAGGAATGAGATGCAGAACATGCATTCATGTGTTTTGTTCCTGTTAAAATAGAGTTATGGCTTAAGCGTGCCTGGCTGTGTCCTTAGTGATCTTTGGTCATGTGAGCAGGCAGAAGCTCGTAGATATTCAGTTATGTTAGAGCACACAGATATAACAAGATATACCAAGAAAATCAAATTCTCTGCATCCTTTTTCTTGAAAAAGCCACAAATAAACTTGTTTTCCCAGGAGAGAGATTTGTACCCATGTCAGTTTTGAGTCAAATCAGCAGGGTTTTTTTAATTATTTGAAACTTAGATTACTTAAGTTCATTGGGTTTATGTAATTTTCCATTTTATTTCCTTTTTTTTCCCTGGCAACTGTTTGATAACATGAACAGCCAGAATACTTAACAGTTCTGATGAATGACTTCCCAAGACTCAGTAGCCTGGGTGATTGCTGCCCTTGTGAGCAGGATCACTGGAACTCCCTGTGCAGGCAGCCAGTAAATCTGCAGATACGTGTTTAAGCATTAAAATGGTACACAAAACGGAGATAAATTAACTCCCACAAACCTTTTTCTTTGCTGTGCAAAATGGGAAAATGAAAGCAGCAGCCTAAATGAATGGAGCTTTTACATATTCCGTAGCATTACATATTCTGGATTACAGTGAGCCCTGTTACCTGATCAGGGAAGGTCTGTTCAATTATTTTTAAAAGTGATGTAGAATACCTCTGCGTATCTGTGTGAATGATTATTTTAGACCAGATAACTGAATCCCTTTCGCATAAATCTCAGCATCTTTCTTCTTTGATCCAAATTTTAGGTCACTTCTTCCTTTCTTTTGTCTGGTTTGGCTGTCTGGATACTTGAATTTTATCTGATATGCTTCCCCTTCAGCATGCTCCTTATGAATTTTAACTTTTTTCTTTTTCTTTTATGTTTTATGCTTAATAGCGCCAGTATCTTTTAGCTTGGATGTAGCTAAACCATACTTGGTGTTAAATAATTGGAAAGGTGGTGGTGTTCAAGAACTCCCTAGACCTCACCAATGCTGAATTTAAATAGTTCATATTAATATCTGAAAACAAAGCAACGTATTCTCGGTAGAATGAAACACTTCAGATGGACATAAAGCAATTTTTTTTTAATTTTCTAAAGCAAAGCTTACTGCATATAGTAATTTACTCATATAGGATGCTACTTTTCAGTTACACTTACTTGGGTGATAAAAAGATCATACAACCTGCGATAGAGAGCTCTCTGGTCTACAGCAATTCCTGTGAGTTATGCCATGTATTCACCATCTCTGTCTTTGCTTTTACAGATGATAATATTACATATTTTGCTGTCGAGTCTGAAATTTTCCAGCTTTTTGTTGCTGATGTAATACTACATTTGTTTATGTAATGCTTCACTGTTTGGTCCACTCAACTTGTGTTGTTTTCCTCTCTGTTGTGCTATTGAGGTATTTTTGGCAATGTTTGTGTCTATGGACTGACTACTATTTCTATTTGTAGTACCTAAACTGGCTTAATTTACAGTGTCTTTTGTTTGCAGCAGTCCTGAGTGTGAAAATACTTTTGCTTTTGGAAAAACGTGATAGTTTGTGCAATCCGTTCTCGGACTCCTGATGAAGTAAATGAGAACTTTGTCTAAATAATGCAGGGACAAACCCTACACCACACCAGGCACAGCTGATCCAACAAGTCCTGGGAGCAAGGATTGGGATCCAGGTCTCTATCCATCCCACTGACCACCCTAATTACTACTTGCTTAGTTTTCTCTTAACTTCATCATTCTTCATTTCCAGCTACCGTTCAGATTCAAGTGGGAGAACAGAGGGCTATGCCATTGAGTGTTTGGTTGTCCAATGACGAGAAACACCATCAGAAAAGGTGAAGGACTTGGTTTAAATTCAGGCTTGAGGTGGAGTTGAACTCATGGTGCTTTTGGCACGTGTTTCTGATAGAAAAGGTAGGCAGTAGCAGCCTCGCTACCAAGCACCCTTTAAAAAGGATGAACCTTTTTCAGACTTGTGTCTGTCCTTAAAATTGGATTCAAAGCTCTGCATCCAAAATGGATGATGATGCTAAATTCTAGGAAGAGCTGAAAATAGAGGTCCATCCTTGTACTTTTTGTGTCCTGCCAGCTGACTATAGGCTGCACCTTGCTCAGTGCACAGGCTTTCTGTATCTCACCTTCTGGAAGTGCCTCTTTGTCTCTATTGCCTCTACAAGAAACTTCTGGTTCTTTTTATGTCTGTCACTTCAGTAAAACTCAAGGGGAAGTCACTACTAGGTGATAGTCATCTGATTCTCACCCCTTTCTCTGATATGTTTCCCCTAAAACATTTATTTTGCATTCTCCTTGCTTCTTCCTTTCACTAGTCCAAGACATGAGTGGCTTGTTAAGTAGATGAAAATAGATACAGGCACTTGGAAATTCCTATTGTTCTCCAGAGAGACGACTGTCTAATGTCCAGCAGAGCAATGCCTGAGACCCATCTGTCAAGATAACAGCTGCCACTTTTTCCATAGTTCGTTTATAAGATCACTGAGATCAAAACTTAGAGATGGAAAAGACCTATTTATAATAAACTGCGCTGTTAATAGCTCCTTTCCACTGTGGCTCTGAAGATACTTTAAAGGCTTACTGCATGAAGCCTTTCAAGATACCTAAGGTAAAGTATATTAATGAATAATATTATTGCTGGGTATGCTAGAGACTCTCTTTCTGACCTTGGTGAAACTACAGTCATTGTTTCACAGGGAATAAAATGAAGGTGAGTTATACTTACACGGCCGTCTGGTGACAGAACCTGTTCTTTTTGACATCCAGCTTTTTGCTCTGATCACAAATCTGTGCTATTCCGTATTCTTGCAGGAGTCTGCTCTGGAGATTAGTCCCGAGTGCATCATTTAACTTAGTTTTAAATTACCGTGATCTAGGTCTTAAACTGCTACATATGTTTTTGTATTTTGTTAATATCAGGGGAACTGTGCCAGTTTACACCAATGAGAATCTGCAACACCAGGAACAATGAACAAAAATAGGAAACAGATGTGGCAAAAGAATTTTGTAGCTAATATTATTTCAGAACATACTCTCAGAGTTTAGAGGCAGCGTGATACTTGGGACGCTGCTAGGGTCTGCCTTGGAGGATGTAAAACACTTTTTACATTGAAAACAATACTGCAAAAATACTCTTTTTTGTGAAAGCAGGTGCATTCCTCGTAGGCGGGAAGAACAAATATACATCTATAGAAAGATTTGTTCCTTTGATGAGTGTATCTCATATATCTTTTTAAAAGACAGCCTAGAAAAACAATGGTATCCAAATAAGACATTCTTCCACCAAAGCGTTGCAGCAAATGATAAAGGCTGCGTAGCAAAATGCTGGTTTTATCTGATTGTAATGGTAGGCTGAACTTCTGACAACATAATGAGGGTTACCCAATACATAACTTGTTAATAAACCCTTCTCAGAGTTCATTCAAAGACTAGAAGTGGCTTTTATTTTCTGTTATTTCTACAGCATGTTTACTGCATGTCTTACTATACAACAAGTGACTAGGTAGATCTGCGGTCACGGAGTCTAACAGACCTTAGGCAACATAATCCACATGAAAGTGTTTGGTGTGCAAATCAAAACCAACTTGGTTTTAAACTGCATTTTTTTCAACAATCTTGACTGTGATCAAGTCATTTTGGGTGCGATTAATCTCAAGTCTCTTTAGCTATCTAGAAGGCTTTGATCTGTCCATGTCAATAGAGAGGGCAGTATCTACATACCTGTCCTTCTCCGCTCTTGAGCAAGAGATTCATTCCTTGAGTGAAACAGCAGTGTGTTTCACCAGATTACCCTGGAAACTGTGTGTGGAAGGCTGAAGTGAGGCCCAATGGTGGCCCCAAATTGGTGCCAGTGAAGTCATGTCTCATTTTCCCACATGGAATTGCAGGCGAGAGGAGACGATTCCCCAGGAATTCTCCGAACGCTTGTGAACAGAGGGGATATTGCGTAATGCCAGCCAGGAAGGTTATACCGCATCTCTAAAATAAGACACATTACAGGAATGTCTGACCAGTCTGGATCGAAAAGTTGGATACCCTGAATAAAAAATGTTTGACTTCTCCATTTTGTATGTTTTATGTATATATGAGATCATGGCGGTGTCTGCCTCTGACTTATTTAGAGTATATGTAATGTTGGCACATTGACTGTGCCTTCTTACATGGCTCAGCCAACACCCATTTTTATAAACCATGTTCTCTTCTCTGGTTGCATCTTGTGTTGCATCTCTCTTTTTCCAAGAATGTTTTTCTTTTTCTCCTTCTTATTTAGGAAGAGACTATCTGCTAAGTCCTTTGTGTGGTGTTAGACGATTGCTGTGTTTGTCAAGATGAGTTTCAGTAAAACACTCCTCTGTGAAGGAGGTATAGCCATGCTATGTGTTAAGAAAGTTGGATGTGATAAAGAACGCGGTAAACAGGGGCCTGCGGGAAAGAAAGAGCATTCATTCACTAGGGATGTAGGGAGAAACGTTATTTATCAGTTCCAAATGCCCCAAAGGCCAACATACCATTTTAATGTCTTGGTGTTAAGTGGTTAACACATGAAGAATATACTTTTTCATGCTCAAATTTATTGTCTGGATATGCATAGCCTCTTAATCCAATGCCCTACTAGACATGCATAGATTTGTCACTAGTTTAAGTGCTAGCTTAAGCCAAGGGAATCAGAAGTGTTGCACTGATAAACTAAGATTTCGACACACATTTTATTCAGAAGCAACTGGAGGCACATCCAGGAAGTCTAAACAGTTGAAAATCAAAGGCTGCCCAATCTGGGAACAGCTCGTCATTAAAGCACACCTAACTGCTGATGCAGTATTGTTATATTGGATCAGGAAGGTGTTTCTTCTGCCAGATCATTCAATATCCCCCTTTCCTGAGCAGAGGAGGAATTAACTAGTAGGGAAGCTGGTTCTTTTCTCCCCAAACCCCCGTCTTGTGATCTCAGAGCCATGCTCAGAGCTTTCCCAAGTGATATCTGAAGACCCTTTCTGCTTTCTGTGGTGTTTTTCCATGCTCCCTGCACACAGATATGTATTCAGAAGCTTTGGTGACCTAACTTGGGCCCTTCTTGTGCCATAGACTCAAAGACAGCTGGTTTTCATGTTCACCTATTTCAGTGAGGTTTAACCCCCCACTGAAGCGTGTAACTTCCCAGTGGAAGGTCATCTGCACATTCATACATGTGCTACAGACTAAAATATCAAATCCATATGACCATTGCACAGGCAATCATGAAATAAAAATGGGGAGGAAAGAAATACGTGTGTGTGTTGAGACATAGGATGAGACTGAGAATGAAACCAAGAAGAAAAAAAAGAGCTTAATTATATTGTCCTGTTATCTTGATGCATTAGATGGCCAGAATTCCTTGGCCAAGCTCTGCTGCATGTGTTCAGGTGGGAAATCTTGCAAAATGTCTTTGTTGTATTACAGCCGTGCTCTTGAACTGCTCTTTGTGCGCTCTGGCTGGTGCCAGAGGGCAGGGACAGAAAGACCTACCCCTGTCAGGGACATTCCCTCTCCCTCCAGAACCTCTGTTACAGGACATGGTACTTCAGGGTAGAGATGCAAGCGATGTAAAGTATTGTAGCAATATATTCTCTCTAAAATGTTGCTTTAGACATCTATTGTCCTACTCATTAGCATGCCCAGATTGACCTGATTCTGCCATGCTTATTCAAATGAAATTTGCCTTATGCTGCAGAGCATGTATATTTTACAGCTGAACTTTGTAATAGTAACAGAATCAAACCTTAAAATAAAATGACTGGTTTAAGGCAACAGGATACCAGAGGAATTGTTTTGCTCTCCTTACAGTTCATGTAGAATATGCTTATTGAGCCTCATATCTGCCTTGAAGGTAAATCTACTTTTCTCGTCTCTTTTAAAAACATGCAAATCTATAAACCCGTTAGGACAGAATAATGCCTTTCAGTAGAGTGAACTAGACAATTGCATGTAATTTGCTTGGCTGTGAAGTCACGTTAAGTGCAAGGCTCTTTCATATCATCTTGTAGTTGTACGCAACACTGATATATAGTGCATTGTAATGCATTATTGAATAGTTGTCTGTTGTGTCTTCATTGCACGCTGTCAGCTGCATAATAAATAATTGATTCTGTTGCTCTTACTCCACATTAAAGATATATGAGTATATAATACATGAAGAAAATGAAGCAGCAAGGCTGCCTGTGTTGAAAAGCTCTACCGTTACTGAAGTGCACTGCAGTAGCAGGAACTAAGAGGTGACCACCACCACTATCCATTTCCCATTTCTATACTTTGAGTCAGTGATTGTTTGTCATGGCAACAAATGGCACATTCAAATCATTGCTGTTGCCTTTTTAAACAACAACAAAAAAAATTGTGGTAAAGAGCTGATATGCTGCAGAGATGCACCGCCCAGTCTCTTCAACTGTTATCCCTCTAGACTGAAAATTCCCTTAAAAAGATTAATCGTTTTTTTCTTAAGTGGCTGTAAACTCTCAGAAAAATACAGTCTAAGCCAGCAAATCCTTTTTTCCTCGTAAGGCTTTGTTTATATTAAGCGGAGGAAACATTAGCAGGGAAAAACTGAGTTTGTGTTTACAGTGATGCTAAACCTCTGTTGTTGAACCTTTCCCTTGAAGAGCCATCCTTCCTTTCTCACTTCAGTTGCCAAGGTCCCTGGCCGGGGCACGGTAAGATGGCCCACTATTCAAACATGGTGTAGGAAATGAAAGCATCCTCCAGCTCACGTTGAACACTCTTTCTTTATTTCCATTACAACAATCATCATGTCTGATTAAAACAATTTTCATCAGTAAAACTGATGAGATGACAAATTTGTCTGGAAAAGAGTATGCTTTGGAAGTCAAAAATCAAGGAAATCAGAGGTATACACAACTTACAGCATGTGTTTTCGGAAGGAAGCTCATGGGCAGGTATAACTACAGATTACTGGGAGCTATTGTTACGATGAAAAAGTGTAAAACAGTGAACTGTGTTTTGAGGTAATAATGAAATGGCAAATGAAGATGTAAGAGGTGTGAGATATCCGGCTTATGCAGATCTGGATTCTGATGGAATGACCTGGAGAGCTGAGGCATGTTAGGTCCTCTAGGCATTTCCCTGGGAAGCAGAAACACAAGGCACCAACTGTATTTGCCGAGAAAAGTGTTGCCTAGATCTCTCCATGTAACACTAAGAGGTACGGGAACTGCTCTTGTTCCTGATGGGAAACCACAAGTTTTTCAGGTGTGGTAGGTGTGAGACTCAGCCACGAGCTAGGGGGGAACGCCATGGAATGTAGAGGAGTTGTCCTGCTTTACTGCAGTATGTCAGAACTGAGTCCTGAAGTGAACTGATCTATTTTAATGTAAAATGTGAATAACACCACTGAAATCGGTAGAGTTCTACTGGTGTAAACCAACCTGGGATGTGATTTGTGACTTTATAGATGTGTTTCTCCCACCACTCCTATGCGATGATGCTGAACTCCTCTGCTTTGCTGTATCCCCCTCTATACACTGTGAAGGTGGCAAATGTTGACACAAACCCTTTTGTACTGTTTCTAGAAACTTCCCAATAATACATTTTTCAGACTAAAAGTGTTTATTAGTTATCGTTGCAGGTTATAAAATGGGGGGAAAAAATCAGAATTTCCAGCTTGTGTGAAAGTCCCCCAACAAACTATTGACATATTTTGACATTAGAAACAATATATTTTAAGGAAAAAAAGAAACAATTGAGATCAAAAACTCTTAACCCACAGCAACACTAACTGCAGTAAATGCTGCCTCTGAGAGTCCTAGGAACCAAACCGAATGACAAGTCTATAACAGCACAGATTTATTACAAGGCATAATTGGAAAGGTGATTGCATTAAAGGGCATCAAAATATAGTCCCTGTCCTGAGGAACCTCTGGTCTACATAACATGAAACAGGATAGTGTCCTGGAAACACCTTCTGAATATCCGCCCCTCTTTCTGTTGCCAACATAATTTCAGAAAGTAGCTATCTTCAAGTGTATGTATTGCCTTTATGTTCTGTACGTAACTACAGTTTGAAAAATAAGGTAATGGAATACTTTGCAGGTGAATGTTGCTGTTTTTTGAAAGTCACCTATTCAATTTATCCCCTTAATACTTGTGAGGTAAGTGAATCCCATTGTACAGGATAAAAGGCGAGCAACTAGTGAAATCAAGGGATTTGTCCTGGATTAGGATCTCCGTCTTCTGATTCCCAGAATGTGTCAACACTGCAAAGACAAATAATTCAGTAAACACTGGAGCCAGTGAAGCCTGGGATGCAATTTGGTCTACTTCATTTAGGTATGGATGGATGAGTTAACACCTCCTCACTAGGGGCCTATAGAAAGCTGGTGGTCTAGCATTTAAAATTAATGTTGTTAACTTTTTAACTTCTGTAAGTTAGTTGTTGACTGAGAATGGTAACCAATTCCAGTAGGTAATTGCAGTCCTAACAACTAAATCTAGGTGGGATGAATGATTCTTGGAGATACCTCTTGTTCTCCATTAACTGTAGGAACAGCCTAGATGACAGGTTGAGACGCAGTTTCTACTTTTGAGATGGCTAACATTAGCAGTGGCATTTTACACATAAATTTTCTAGATTCAGGCATGTAAACTTGACAGCTATCTATGGAGGGCCTTCGGTGTTCTCTCTCTTCATCCATCTTTTGTGTAGGTAATGGTTTGGGTGTGGTTTGGGGCATGGGTTCGTTGAGACCATAGCTGTAAATTAGGTGTCCAAATAGCTGCGCTGGCTATTTGTGTTACGTGGTTGGTTGAATTCCCAGCTGAATCATTCTCAGATGAAGGAACCCTCTGGTAAAAAGGAAATCAGACTGTGATCCAGCTGCAGCATTCATGTCTTTCCCTTCTGGACCTCTCCTCAATAATACAGCTTCTCTGATAGCAAAGAAAGATTGGGCCTTTCTCTTGGTGGAAGGATCTTCCTCCTATGCAGATTTCATTATGTGCATAGCATCTTGAGGTCAGTGTGAACCCTACTCCTCTGTCAAACTTGGTTGAAATTGGCTAAAAGATTCAAAAGTTGTTAGGCAAGTATAGACAGTGTCATTAGCCCTCTCCCCTTAGGAAACAGACTTAAATGATGTGATCTTAGCTGAGGCTGACTGACCTCGATTAGTTAATTCATGTTAAAAGAGTAGTGCAGACACACCTATGTTTTAATGAGAAATAATAGCTTGGGTTAAACCTAGACTGAAGGTTTGATTTCACTGCTGTTTTAGCCCAAATGGTATTGTATTTTTGGCAGTTTAGATGGATCCCTAGTTATAGTTGTTAACAAAATGACTTGTCTGCTCTTTGATCTTCAGCTTCAATGATTCAGCAGGACCCATGGTCTGAAACATCTCCCTCTCTACAGCCACCTAACCTTGAAAACTTAGTTATTAATTAGGACACCTTGTAGGTCAGAATGTTTTCAAATCTGCACAATATTCTGATAACTGAGTTTGTACAATTAATTATTTTAATACAATGATTGTTACCTTTCAGACTCAAATGTAAGGTTGTTATAACAAGTAAGCGTATAGGCATCTACATGTCCTTGCTCAGTCAAAACTCCTATTGATTGTTCTGACTTTGCCAAACAATGTCGTTGTTCAGTTCCAGATTGTGGGTTTTTTCCTCCTTGTTGTTAGCTAGATAAATAAAGGTGCTAGCAGGCCAAAGATGGGCATCCGTCCTTGTTGAAGAATATTAACCAAATCAATTTTTTCACAAAAAGAAAATCAATTGATGCATTAGCAAGAGAGAAAATAAAACATTTTGCTGGTTTAGCTCCCAGGAGCCTGAATATTCGACTCTTAACTTTCAGAAATAGAGATAAAAAAGATCTAAAGTTCATATCTAAATCCGGATCGGAACTTCTCCAGGGCACATGGGGACTCTGACTCATTTCTAAACTGGATGTGCGTTTAAAGGGCAGTCACATAAAAACTGACCCTCCTGCCAGAGCTTCGGCGAATATGGACACATCTGACTCTTTGAATCCCAATTTGTCCTCCAAAAGCAATAAGGTGGGGTGATGACAGACGAGATTACATTTCAGAATTCATCACCTGATGAATTTTCAGCCGTTGCTGAAAATCGGGTATTGCTGTAAACATAGGAGAAGCAGCCTGCTTTCTTCTACAAGCATTTTTTCCTATAGGCTTTCGATGGTGAAATGAGAGTCAGTTTTTATATGAGATATATATATATTAGACTAGCAAGCTCATGGGCAGATAGAAACATGATTTTTAAGTGGGAAACATTGTCCAGTAGCTGTTGTCAGGATCTCTGAAGAGTTAATTCTGGTTCTGCCGCCAGTTTGATGTGTGGCATTTAGTGAACCATCAGACCTTTAAGCTAGGTGTTTTAATAGGATTTAGTTACAAAAATGAAGTGAAAACATATGGAAGTGTTGTGGAACTTTGCATCTCAATCTGAACTTCCAGACTGAGGCTATTTTACAATAAATATCTTCTTCTACCTCCTTGGGCTGCTGTGAAGAATAATTAATGTTTGCATACTGCTTTGAACATGCAAAATGTAATGACAGTACTAAGTTTTAATATTAAAACTATTAAATATTGGGATTCTGTAATAGTCTCCTTCCCTTTCGTAGAATCATAAGGTTTTATGATGTGTTTAAAAATAAAATTGCTGTGGGGAAGGACTGCCATTAAAATTTAAGATCAAATACTTCAAAAAAAGGATTATATGATATGCCTGAGAGTTCCCCCTGAGCTGCTTCTCCCTGCCTGCCCTCCTCCACACACAGGCTGGTTTTCTACATTACAAATGAACCCCTGTTTGTCTCTAACTAGAAAGCCTCGTGCAGGCGGCTGGTGTGACTTCCCAGCCTGCGAGGAGGGGGTTTAGGGATATCACTGAGCCAATATATTCCATAATACGTGTATATACTTGCATCAGAGCATACATGAAATACTTCACTATTACACTGTGAAAAACTTGAGCAATATTGCAAGCGCTAATGGTGAAGGTTATGAAACATACCTTATGGGCAGGTTATTCCATAATTTTTCTCCTAAGGCCTTATACACACATGCACAAGCATCTCTGAAGTACCAACTTTGACAAATGTTGGACTTGGTCAACAGCTAGTTTGCCGTAATACAGCATTTGGTTTTAATATTGATGTAAAATATCTAGACACAGAACCCCACTGGAACAATCAAATACTGCGTACTCGTTACTGCAAGTCCAGAATGCCATCACCGACGATTTAGCTACTAATGAATTTGGAGATGTCTGTGTCTGAGCTAGTTGTTTGGACTTCCCTTATATTCATTGCAAAGAAATAGGCACTGCTAGGACGCAATTCATTATGTCCTAATGTAGATCCCTAGATTTGGTTAGATGAATTGCCCCCTGAAAGTGCATTTTTTCTCTGACTTGATTATAGAGGGAAGCAGAGTAATTAGCTCAAAAGTAGCTGGCTACATCTTAGAAACATAAAGGTTGGTAAGATGAATTTTAGACCCTTTTAGTCTTTGTTTTTCATTCTGGCACATCTCTTTATATTTACCTTTGTTTCATAACACAGACTTTTTAAGCAAGCAAAATATGCTTTTTTTGTTGTTGTTTGGACAATAACTGATGGTTTTCACTGAAAAATAAAACTTGTGCATCAAGCTGGTCTATTAATATAACTGCTTTAATGAAAAGAAACTAGTAAGACTGTATTTTCCATATTGGATCATAAAGGCAGTATTTCTCAGCATTTGCTGATGGAGCTGTGCTTGATAATGTTCTTTTCATCCAGAAGTTTTCTCAGATATTTGCGTATTAATTAACTTTTCTTGGTACAGCATCTTGCACGGGAAAGTCATAATACATGCCCAGAGCACTGGCACTACACCATTAAAAAGAAAGGATTTATTCTAATATATAAATATCAGCCCAACCTTGCAATATCCAGAGCAATTACCAGATACTTTTAAGTTGAAAGCTACATAATTATCCCCTGTTTGAAAAAAGAATGCAAATACCTAATCGGGTAGTGCTCCGAGAAGGTTTAGCCATTTGCTGTAGAATGTGAGCTTGTGTTCATCATATATGGGTTGAAACAGTGTTGTGCCCATCAAAAGGAATGAGTGAGGTGTTCTGGGACTGTCTCTTGTGGCTGAATGAAAATATAAAGAACAAGGGTAGTAGAGTATTCATATAAATGTCCTCGCTATTTTCATATTTTAGAATGCAGAGTCTTGTCTGTTCTTTCCATACGAGGAGGAGACACACGCAGGTGTAAGGGTGTGTAGAAGTTTCCCATGCGTGGTGTGGAATGGCCGCATTCATGTAATGCACGTTACTCTAGTACTCCGGAGTAAATCAGGGAGGGAAGGTAAACAGTCCAAGGTACCAAATATTCCGTCTAGGTATTCTGGTGTAAATTTGCAGGAACAAGTCAAAGGAGCTGCTCTGTACTTGCAGGTGTTAAACTGGCAGCAGATTTGGCTCAAGACTTCCCAAATCTGAATCTACATCCCCGCCCTCTGAAGTGAGTGGAAAGCTCCTGTTGCCTGAGCTTTGGGCCACACATAGGAACAGCCCCCAGTTTACCCAACATGTACTCCACAAGGGCTATTCCCTTTACTTAGTTCCGCTGTTAAAAAAATACCTTAAAATAAACGGTAGGTATTTAATGAGAAGTAAGCCCAGTCAAATTTATGATAAATTTGGGTTCTTTGACTGTAGGCTTGTTTTAGGGAGCTTTTTTGTGTTTAGGAGCAGGCCTAGATCAGGCACCTGCACTGGGATTCTCTCTGCTGCTGCTTCCCGCTTGTACCTTGCCTTGGAGCTGGGAAGCTCCACTGCGAGAGCAACAGCTCTTCTGGATGTCTGTGCAACGTTTGGTACGGTATGAGTTATAACCTATTGCATTAAGAATAATAAGATAAATAGATTTCCGTTTTAGAGCCTGAATTACTAGAAGGCAAAAGTAACAATATGGTGCCCCTGTGTTTGACTGTCCTGCCTTATCCGTTTTGGATGAGGCTTCAAAGTGAAAATGGAAATGAGCAGCTGATGTGACCAAGGCATTAATTTTTCACTCTTTCCCTCCCCTCCAGCACTTAAATTTAGATGTAGCTCAGATTGAAACCGTGTGTCTTGTTTTGGCAGGAATGTTACAGAACGGAAAGAAGTTTGATTCCTCCAGAGACAGAAACAAGCCGTTCAGGTTCAAGATTGGCAGGCAAGAAGTCATTAAAGGATTTGAAGAAGGTGTTACACAGGTAACAAGAAATGATTCTGACGGAAGTTCAAGCCAGCTGAAGGGTGTGTGGGCACAGCGATGTCCAGTGCAATGGTGACAGGACCAAGTGGAAATCACAATGTAGGATACGGAGTGATTTTCTGAAAGCACAGTCCATTCGAGCACAGTATTTCCTGTACCTCTCCTCCGTCCATCCAGGGACATCCCCTACCCATGAGGCTTTCCACGTGGTATGCATTTGGGAGGGGAGAGGTGAAGTCCCCTCCCCTGGTGCCAATGTGCCACATAAGCCCCATCCCTTTCCCATGGGCAGCTCCACGAATAGACAGCAGTGGCCTCTCAGATATTCCAGGTGGCAGTGTTTTGTGGAGTGGCCTCTATTCAACTACTCCATAAAAGCCCAAGCTGCCTTTTTTGGTGACATCCATGACTGAGCTACAGGTTTTGACGCTTACTGAATAAGGTACCTAACTACACTGTTAAATTTTTATGACTTCAAGCTCCCAGTTACAAAACTTAACATTCACTGACCAACCCTATGCTGAGAAAAAGGAAACTGCCCTCCCATTCATTTGAGTTTAGGTGCCAACACAGTAAAACCCTAAAAGAGCCACACGCTTCAATTCATTGCCAACTCCTGCTTTTTGTCAAACTTTGCAGCGTTGTGAGGGCCTGCTACATGAAGGGTGTGATCAGGCTGCTCAAGTCCAAGAGTGAATGAGACCAGGGTGCAAATTCCTCGTGACTCCCCGTTTCGGGGTCCTAGAGCTCAGTGTAGGAGGAAACTGCTCAAATATTATAGGAACAACTGTAATAGGAAAAACTTCTTCTGCTTAAATAGAGAGAAGGGAAGAATGCAAAATCATAGAATCATAGAACGGTTCGGGTTGGAAGGGACCTTAAAGATCATCCAGTTCCAACCCCCTGCCCTGGGCAGGGACACCTCCCACTAGAACAGGCTGCTCAAAGCCCCGTCCAGCCTGGTCTTGAACACCTCCAGGGATGGGGCATCCACAGTTCCCTGGGCAGCCTGAGTGGATTGAGAAACAATCCACTGAGGAATGATGCAACCATGCTTTTCCAGAGAGGGATGAAGGAGAAAATGTTTTCCAGCCCCATGGAGAAAGCAATGCCAGCATTCCCTTCTCTCCAGCCAGAGAAGGAGAAGTGCATATGAGGAATCCTAGACTTTGAAAAATACCCACCTTCCTCTCAAGGATTTGAGTTGGACTCTATTATTTGCGTTGCAGTAAGGCTGAAGAGGAGCTCAGGGCCCCAATGTGCCGTAGAAACCAGAAGCCAGTGCAGATAAAGCAGTGGCAACAAGGGCTGGGTGAATCAGTTTATCCCTCACTTGACTGCTCCCGCTCCCTGACTCCTGTCCCTTAATTAAGTGGCTGAAAGCTGTTGCAGTAATCGGCGTGGCAACACGCTGCCCTCCTGCTCCTCCTAGTGGATCGCTGTCTGAAGTCCAGCTTGTGGCTGTCTCCTTCCACCCCTGGTTTTTGAGGGGTTTGGGGAGTGGGATTGACACAGAGCACTTGGGAAAAGCCAGTTCACTGTGTGTAGCATCCAGAGCTTTCAAACCTTGGTTTAATGACTGTCAGGTGTCAGCAGCGGCTGCGTTTCTTTGCTCAGCTTCTCACAGTTCCAGGCTGGCCCATGCCTAAAACCCATGCGTGACGTACCAGCGCTCTGGCTTGCAGGGACCCGTCAGAGCAGGAGCCAACCTGCCCTACGCAAACCCCTGCAGGGACCAGGGGACATCATCTTCTCTTACACCCTTAGCCTCATGGTACAAACACTCCCAGAACGTAGGAAAGGTCACATTCACGTTTTTCTTCTACCTAAAGTGATCGAAGCTCTAGCTTTGGCATATTTTATGGGACCTGAGAAAAGTGCAACGGGAGATACTGCATAATCGGTAGTCCAGTGATGTGTCTGATCTTGGGAGAGAGGTCTGAGTTAAAATCACTTCTTCAAATCAGGGGTTGTTTCTTGGCCAATGAATATTCAGCCACCAGCGTGTGGTGAAGAGCAGTTTGAGAGTGCTCCACCCCAAAATACTCTGTTGGAAGAGCAGGGATTTGAATCCTGATACCCCAAAACTCAGTGAGCGCTGTTACCTCCAGAGTTAGTCTGGAGTGAGAGAAATCAGCATTTCAGTCCATCCCAGAGGCAAGGGCTCTCTGCTGGAATAAGCAGCACCTGAGGTGAGACGTCTGCCCTCGGGCTTGGGCTGAGGTTAGGCAAATTAAGTACCTCTTTTTTAGTGGGATTGCATCAGTGTTCGCTTTGCACCTGCCCAACAGCAGAAAGTTTGGTGCCTAAAGCATTAATGTTTGAGCAATGGTTTTGAAGTCGTCCCTGCTGCTGGCTGAAGAAGGAAAAATGTTGCTGCGTGCTTTTCAGAAGCTGAGCCGCAGTGCATTTCGGCACTGGTCTCTCACGAGCACAAAGCTCTGTCCCTATCTGTTACTGAGAGCCTTTTTCTAACGCCCGTTGATGGTGTTACAAGTACCCTGCACACCGCAGAAAGGACGCACACCTCCTGCAGCTGGCTGCAGTGCAGGCAGGATGGACCAGACGATGTGTTAAAAAGCCTTTGTGTGAATCCCAGGCTGGCTCTGGCGACTTAAAGAACTGCCGTGAGAAGCCAGAGGAGTCAGACCTATGTCTGAGCTCTTTGTGGCAGCTTCAGCTGTCTTCAAGAGCTGAAAGATTACCCCAATAGTTCCAACTCTCCTTGATTCTTTAAATCTGTCACGTAGTGATTTGTTCTTTGTTTTCCTCCTACTACCATTTGGTTTTTTCTTTTTCTTTTCCTTTTCCTTTCTCCAACATCCAAAACCCAGATGAGCTTAGGACAAAGAGCAAAGCTGACCTGCACACCTGAGATGGCCTATGGAGCCACAGGCCACCCTGGGGTCATCCCTCCCAATGCTACCCTCCTCTTTGACGTGGAGCTTCTCAGGTTAGAGTGAATCTTCTCCAGGGAGTTGGCTGGAGACATCTGTTAATAACCATCCGTTCCTTCTCGCCTTGCCAGCAGCGGGAGAAATCTTCACTGGAATCCCAATCTTCCCTGCTCACGCTGTCCTGTCAATAGCGCCTGCCGTGCGGTTTCTTACGCCTTCCTTCTCTTTTTTAACTTCTTGGTGTCCGTATTTGCCTTTTATTAGAAGCTTTGCTTTGGGAAAAATATCTACCGTTGTAACATTTTCAGGTTGTACATTTTATTTAATTTGCATGTAAGAATTCACAGTGACGATTGAAAATATATATAAATATAAATACATATATATATTCCTTATTGAAAAACCACTGCCTTACTGTACACTTAAACCAAGAAAAAAAAAAAACAAACACAAAAGGTGCTCAAAAAAAATAAAAATCCAATGTACGCCTTGTACATGAACGGGCATTAGCCAACCAGAGTTACCTGCGCTGCCACTTTCCTCAACTTGTACGTTCTGCTTGCTGCTGTTTTAAAAAATACTGTCTCATTTAAGAATTAAAAGTATATATATAAAACAATAAAATCTTGATACTTTACAGTTTCTGTTCCGTGTTTTTCTGCTTTCCTCTGGCCACCGGAATTCTCTTTGGTGCCTAAGAAGTTCTTCAAACAATCATCAACCCATTTTTTTGGTTAATTATTTGTCTTCTTATATGAAATACACATAATATATACTATGTGTAGCATAATAAGAGGCTAAAGAAGAGCAGAATTTTGCGCATCCACCTCACAAAACAATCATCTGGACCGTGGGATGATGTGGCCACTGAACACACCGGGGTTTTTTTAAGCTGCGTTTCCTGATGCTGTTCACAAAGCCTGCAAACATCCTTTGTGCACTGGGCTCCTGGCACTCCAGACTGAGCGATACTTATTTCATCTGATGGTTATAGGAATTCGCGAAATGCTGGTTCCTCCTGTGGAGACAGAAAGATGCGTAGACTGTCATTTACCTGGTTTTAGCAGCAGGACCTGAGCAGCAAAGCTGCCTCTGTGCTGCTGTTTGCCTAAATTTGATTGCTCAGATTTTGGCTCGCTTTTCCCCTTTGATGCAGAAAAAACGAGCATCATTGGGTCACGACATTATTTTTCTTTAACTTGACTATAAACTATTTGCATAGTTTTCAACTAATGGATTTTTTTTGATGACAGTATTTCAAACAGTTGTTATTTTTTTGTGTGAGTCTGTGTAAGGAGAGCACAGCCAGCAGGAGCAGACAGACCACAAAGCTGCGGAGGTGTCTCCAGGTGACATCTCCGGGAGAGGAGAGAGAAAAGGAGCCCAGACAAGCAAGACGGGCAATCTGGCGAGTGCCTACAGCTCGCCCTCCTCTTTCTTTAGATGTTCATTTTACCCACAAAGCTGCATTTGAGATGATTGTTAATTAATAAGCCCATAAAACCCATCTCTTAAAGACTGTTACTCACCGAGGGCTGGGGGAGTACATTTTTTTCTTGCTCCCTTCTCCATAAAGAAACAAAAGGCCTTTCAGGACCATTTTTGGTGGAAATCTAGGCTCGCTGCAGCAGCTAGGTTACACATCCACATTGCACTAATAGTTCTTTTATTTCGGACAGGCTAATTTCCTGATAACAAATAGGAAATTAAGCCTGCCAGGGCTTGATACTCAAATTCTTTGTAAAGGTCCTGGTCTCCTTGGCCACTGCCCTGGCCTGTGGCGCTGGTCGGGATTTGAGTACTGAGTTGCTGACGGCAGGCTGTGTTGCAGCAGTTGCAGGTGGGAGCTGCTGTAGGTGCCTGGGTTAATGTCCCACCTCTCACACACAGGTCGACTCGGCACGCTGGTCTGAAGCTGCTCCTACCCATGGCCCAGTTTAAGTTAGTTGCTCATTAAAAAAAAAAGAAAGAAAACCATAAAAGATTGGGTTTGGGACTTCTCCCAGCTGCCAGGAAAGCGACCAGCGCTGTGGACTGACGCAGTGTACCTGGAGCAGCCGCACATCCCCTCCATCATCTCTGGGTCCCGCTGTTGCTGTGCCCAGAGCAATAGGCAGGACGTGGCTCTGCCCTTCCGCTGCTGCCAGCGTCTCCGCGGTGACAAACACCTTCCCGCGGGGCTGCAAGAGCTGATCCTGCTCACTCTCATCGCCTCTGCCTGCTCTGCACCTCCCCTTGCCCTCAGCAGCACAGCCCCGCCATCACCCAGTCTGTAAAATCCTTATTGCAGCTGGTTGACGAAGCTCTCGCTCTCTCTCATCGCCCTTTCTCTGCAGAGACCTTTGCTGGAAACAGCGGTTATTACATTTTTCATGCCAATTTAATTTAAAAAAAAAAAAAAAATCTGAAAGGAAAACTAATTGTGCTTTGTGATACTTAGGGAAATTAAGTCTTCAAGGAAATGTAATCTTCAGCTCTTTATTTGACTGAAAATGTGTTAATTTATTTAATTGTATCATCGATCAACACAGTACATATAATTATTACCACTATAGAATGGATTGGAAAAAATTTACCATCATTGCCTGTGTAATCAGATATGCTCTTGTTACTAATTTCTAAACAGCGTCAATGGAAAAAAAAAAAATATGACCTTCCAGGCTTAATTTCATGCCCTACTTCCTGAAAAATTAAATGGGAAGTGAGCACACACAAGAACCAGCACAGATGCAGAGTAGGAGGCTGGTAACATCTGCCTTATTTGCTGCCCCCTCTGCCATTCATACAACCGAACTCATTTCCCTGTCCTTTGATATTACATTTCAAACAAAATCTTGAGCAGACCTCATCAAAACAATCCTCCGGGCATTCGATTTCCATTCCCTCTGTCGTGCAGGTACAAATTATTATTTCATTTTACATGTGCAGGGACATTGAAAGCCCTGAACAAGCACTAGAAGTATGAAATGGAATATTTAATGAAAGGCAGCAGCTGAGCTCTCAGAGAAATCAAAAGCTGCTGATCTTGAGGATCCAATGAAGGAATTTTTATTAATCTTATTACCCTAAAGAATTGCTTTTTATATGTGTTTTTCAAACAGCATCGAATCCTCATCAAAACAGACACTGCAGTGCAAGCACCGTGCTCTCTGCTATTGACAGAAGCAATGCGGTATTTGCATATGATTTTAAACAAGGCTGGCAGCATGTGGCACCATTAGCAGTACTTCGGTAGTTTATTATCACTATCTATTATTATTTATTACAAGCATAAATCCAGCCTGGTAACAAGCACCTCCAGTTCCTGTTACAGGGAGGGGGCTTTTAAGTGCCCAGCAACTGCTGTAAGTGGCCGCAGTTATCCTCATGTTTGGCACTTGTACACATGGCATAAATATACAAGGAATATATATGGGAGGGGGAGAGTTTGTAATCTGTAAAAAGCTATGGATATTCACAGAGAAGTAAGCCCTCCAGGAGGATTCTGTCAATTTAAACATTTTTAAGGCAAGCTCATTTTTGCCTGAGAAACTTTGGTTTGTATTAATCTGATGGGTAAGACCTGAAGCCCAAGCTGGCCTCGAAGCAGTAACTGCTCACCAAGGAACGACGACAGCCCATCCCAGCCCCTTTGCATTTAATGTCTGTGCATCACAGCTGCATCCGACAGCTGGGCACGGGCACCCACGGCTGGGCATCCTTCCCCAGCGTGCGGAACACCTGAACATTCACACACACATGGGGACGGATGCTCTACAGATTCTCACCTGCATCACAGACATGCGGGTGACGAATGACTTCCTTTCTAAAAGGAAAGGTTACATGCAGAAGCAGCACAGTGTAAAGCCAGCCTTGAAGAAAAAAAAGCAAAGCTATGTAGATACACATTTATTTTTTTACTAACAGGAAACAAGAACAGCATCGGTTTTTTAAGTGACAGATTTCAACAAAAAAATTTAAGGATAAGAAAATGGAAACATTCCTTTATAACAGTATAACACACAGAAAAAAAAGTTTAACTTAAATTACAAATCCTCAGGCCAACTATGTTTGCATCTGGCCACGTCCTGCACTGGCTGGAAGTTGTCTGGTCAGGGAGTTAAACGTAAATCCAAGCAAATAAATCCTCCCGAGAGGCAGGATACTGCCAACATTCACAGGACTTCCAGCTGGTTCAGAACACAGGTGGAGGTTATTCTTCTAAAATGTACTGGTTATGCACACTCTCTATCACACTGATTTTTATTCACAGGACATGAGTGCTGAAAAAAAGAGCAAAAAAATTACAATGTTTTCCTTTTCCTCCACTGGATACTATAAAATTTACGTACATGAAATACATTGCAGTCCAAACACACCAAGTAGGAAACAATCACACTACAGGTGTCTAGAATTCCCACCATCATCTGTTCTCTTGTTTTGGTCGCATGTTCTCTATTTAAAAAGCGTGAAGCGCATTCCTGTCGCTCCTACTAACCTCACTACAAACCTGGCACATGGAATAAAGACCTCATATACTATTAAGTCAGCCCTGCAGCAACGCACTGTTACAGCAAGATTATTTTACTGCAGTTTATCTGCTTCGTCTCCATCACCGGGAACAAGGTACTTTGAAGTCATCTAAGGAGTTGGATCATTAAAGGGCCATTCATTTTCTACAGTTCGTAAAAGAAACTTGGTTATAAACATGGATTTGGGCTTCCTTTGTTCCTAGTGAGAAGTAGCCAAACAATCACAGGATTTCGGCTCCTTCAAACATTCCGAGGGAGAAAGGCGCAACAAGCTGTGTACAATATATACAGGTGTGATGAACTATCAAACCATACTTCTTTCTTTTTTTTAAAAAGCACAACAATCCCTGCAGCAGGGAGACTAGTTGCAATACTCCATTTTCAGAAAGTAGCAAGTGAAATGTACCTCCATGCAGAGAGCCCCCTGAGCCCTTTGGAGGAACTGTCTGGATGCTGAAGATCCGCCCTGGAGACTGGGCAGAACTTCAGGAGGTGTAAAACACTTAAAGGGCTCGGTCCCATCTTGAAAGGTCCTGCCAGAAAGGGGACTGTGGTTCTGCAGCATCTACCAGGCCACTCTTACAACATGGAGAAGTCACGCCCATTTAGGGGGATTTAATCTTGAAGCAGATCTTCCGATGTTTTACATTTTAATTCTAATGTGAAGATCTAAAAATCCAAATTACAGCTTATCAAATTTAAAAAAATAAAAAGTTATACTTCACTGAGAATTCCTATATTTAGATCAAGAACTCAACAGCAGGGCTTGGAAACAGTTTTCCAAAAAGATCAGTTTATTTTGGTGGGTCTGTATTAATTCCATATTTTTCCTTGAGAAGCTTAAGCTGTTCCTCTTTCTTCTTTGTGTCCATCTTCTGGAATGCCTGTAATTAGGAAAATAAGATGAGATTTTTTTTTCATCTCAGATCTTTTATGATGTGTTATTTCCCAGTAACTGCAACCAACATCACTATGCACTACATCAGCATCACACACAAACAGCGTTGTGCAATTCTTGACCTCGGAGGATGCCACAGCACCCGGATACCATCAGTAACAGGCAGAACATCAAGACCTAGAGACTCTTCACACCCTGTTACAGCTGTGCAGTTTTAAGGCCCCTGCTTCCTCTTCTCCAAAGTACGCTCACCAGAAACACTTTTCACACCCTTGGTCCAAAGGTACTTTTTTTGCACACAGATCACCAAGTCTAGATGAAATCCTGACAATTTATCCCACCCATTCCCTCTGCCAGTTTGGTTTTATTTCTTAAAAACATCCAAGCAACTGTCTTTTCAAATGTTGGGGTTTTTTTGTGCTAGCTGTGTTCACAGGTAACTTATAAAACCCCAAGTGTACGTACCCTGTTTGCATTGTAGTACAAAACGACAAGGTATCTGTTGCACACGTTGAATCCCGACAGGTGATCACAGGCGTTTTTGGCATCAAAGATATCTTCATAGACCACGTAGGCTGTTCCTCTAGTTTCAGGAGTGTTTCCACTGCAGGCAACATCAATTTTAACGTTAAACAAAATATACAATAAATAGTTCTATTAGTCTTCAGCAGTGACTGAGATCAGATTAACTAAAGCAACTTCACCAAGAAACAATTTATTGTTATTTCTTTCCTAGATATTAAAATACATCCCTGCTTTCCACACCTATCTCCACTTACAGTTCAGAGTCAGAGATGGCAGGAAAATGTGACAGAGGCACGTGCTGCATTATGCCCCTTAAGGGAAGTTCACCTCTCCACAACAACTATCCAAAGCTGTTGCTGTCAGGGGTTGTCATATTTCTGGAAATCCTTTAAGTTTTTATTACAGCAATTAGCTTGTTTAATTTAATATTACAAAGCCAGGCTGTCAGTTAATGGCTGTCTGGATCAGATGTCTCCCTGGGATCTAATATGGCTCTGGGCACATCACAAAGGCAATTTGAGAGAGTCGTAACAGCCCCACTGGTGCAAGACCATGTCAGATGCACAGCCATCGCCTGTCGGACCATCAATTCACCTTCCTTCGCCTGAGGGACAGGAGACATGTCTGGGCACATAACGCTAACAAGCCTGGAGAGATTGCAGAGTGTACGAGTCCAAAAGATCTCAGCTAAAAGATAGTTACAGCGAACTTAATAATCACAAGAAGTGTTTCTAAGGCACTTGCGTCTAAGAAGAGAACTCACGAGGGCAAATGATATCACACACATACACACCAGGATGCGTACAAAAATGAAGAGGAGAATGCAATAAAAACTGCACAAAGCACAGAAGTCATTATAAAAGCAGTTCCATGTTATGCCTTGTCTTTTGCCGAAGTTAGGATTTCTGAGGAAAACAAAGCGAATCAGTAGTTCCGCACGATCAGCGGGGAGGCTGCCGGCAGCTCCCTGTTGGACACGTACACCAGCATGTCACTCTGATGGAAAGCTCGCCTGGTATGTCTTAATTCTTTATTCCACTGTTACACTGTTCCAACGTACATGTTTTCAGAAACCTTAAATATTAGTTCTCCGTTATGCTTATCAGTGAAGAATTCCACCTCTTTAGCCAAGCAGTAAGTTTATGCTGTCCCTTGTTCCTTTAACCACTTCCCTGGTCCCTTCTGTTGCTCTTCCCTGTACAAGATGGATCTCACTGGCTCCATGTTCCAATGCAGCACCAGCAGTATGTACCTCCTCGCCTTTGTTTGTTTAGTGAAGGCAATTCTATATGTAAAACTCCTTTATTCTATACACTGAACAATCATTTTTAATCACTACGGCTCTGGAATGAGCACTTCTATTTGGGGTAATAAAGTTCAGTCTCTTTAACTGTTCACATATTTACATCCTGCATAGTTAAAACAATTAAACATATTGTGGATTAATTACCCACCCCAGTCTCAGAGCATGGGGAGACGAAGGTTGACATAAATGACAAATATACATTCTCCTCTGATCTGATCAGCAACCTACTCAAGAACTCAGAGATACTGCAGGTTATTTTGCCAACATCCGGGTAAAAGTAGTATAAAAAACCCCGTATCAAATACAAACTACATTTCCTTTCTATTCATAGATCTAATGAAATGTGACAGACAACATCTTCGTTTTACACCAAGTTTTATTTACGCCCCTCCCCTTCCTAAATATTTTTCAGAAGGGGAAAAAAAATCCTTTTGGATGACTGTCAATACTCCAGCCAGCCTTAGTAGAGTTCTCAACATGCTCTTCCTGAATTGCAGCTTCAGCCAACTCTTTCTGCTAGAAACTTAGCAGAACATAATACTAACCAGATGAAATTATGGTTTAATCCACAGCATTCAGACAGAAATCAGAGTAAGAAAGAATGTCAGAGCTCAGGTCTTCAATATTTGAAATAACTGAAAACAAGAACCTCAGGTTTACTGTAGACATGTAGAACCTCAATGCGTTTTAAAACAAAGTTACAGTCAGATCACCATTCTCCACAGACTACGTGGCTCAGCGACAAGCTGTATCTGACACACAGGGAGCCGTTTCTGGTATTCGTTTCTGTTTGACAGGTCCAGCAGCAATAGTAACATCTCTATTTTCCCATTAGTTAAGTATCTAATACTTATTAAACATGAAAACTGGCTGTATTCAACCTTTGCCTTCCTTACTTTTACCTTTAATTAAGGCAAAGTTAACTGTATTTAAGATTTACTTACGAAAGTAAGTCTCACATTTTTATGAATTTACCTATATTCACATGAAATTGAAGCATTTTCACCCTACCTACCAGCAATATTATTTTCTAACGAATTCACACATAAGAGAAATATCATCACATCATCCCTGGCACACAGGAATACTGCTAAAGTGCATGTAACTTTTTCAGCTGGGAAATCCAGTTGCTCCCTACTGCAGTAGGAATACTGAGAAACAACACAGATACTAAACCACATAAAATAATTAACTTTTCAAAGAAAGTTAAAGTACTTACACTCTGATTTGCCGAATAGGCCCATATTTCCCAAAAATATCATACATTTCCTCCGCTGTGATTTTATAGGGCAAGTTCCTAATATATAGGATCCGATTGACTTCTGGTGGTAGCCGAATCTGATGCAGAAACAACATACGATGTGTTAGACCTAGAGCGCTTGCTTCAAACCTTAAAAGCAGCAACCTACGTGCTAAAACTCGGGGCTAACATCACTAAGAGAGTCCGCGTGGTTCGCTGGTCCTTTTTTAACCCCCCACAGCTACAAACCTGACGTGCTTTTGTCAACCAAGAGGCCTGCCTGGAGGGGGACGGGCTCCCTTGGCCGGGGACGCAGAAGGAGACCAGGCCGGGCGGGAAGGCCTGCCCTCATCCGCGGGCGGGGGACCGCTCCTCACCGCCCCGGCGGGCCGAGACGGGCCGGGGAGGGGGCAGGGGAGCACACTCACGTTGGCTCGCTTGGCCGCTTGCATCGCCATGGCGCCGGCCGGAAGAAGGGGGCTATCGCCTGGGAGAGAAACACCAGCCGGGACAGAGCCTACTCCGCCGCGCCGCTCGCCTCAGCGGGAGACCCGGATGTTGTCCCGACCTGCACCGCGCCGGAAGCCGCCGCACGGCACACGCTGCGCCCTGCGCGAGGGGGCGGGGTGGCACGTGACCGGCGGGACGACCCCGCCCATCGCCCCGCCTCGCGCGGCCGCCTCAGACCGCGACGCCGGCGGGGTCATGGAGGCAGAGGGCGTCCGGGTCCGGCGGGAGCTTTGAAATGAGCGAGCCCAGCCATCAAACCAGCACGGCCACAGCCACCACTCAGCCACGTCCCGCAGCACCGCGTCTGCCCGCCTTTTAAATACCTCTAGGGATGGTGCTTCAACCACTTCCCTGGGCAGCCTGTTTCGATGCTTGACAACCCTTTCAGTGAAGAAATTTTTCCAAATATCCAATTTAAACCTCCCCTGGCACAACTTGAGGCCATTTCCTCTTGTCCTATCGCCTGTTACTTGGGAGAAGAGACCGACCCCCACCTCGCTACGCCCTCCTTTCAGGCAGTTGTAGAGAGCGAGAAGGTCTCCCCTCAGCCTCCTTCTCTCCAGGCTGAACACCCCCAGCTCCCTCAGCCGCTCCTCACCAGACTTGTGCTCCAGACCCCTCACCAGCTCCGTTGCCCTTCTCTGGACCCGCTCCAGCATCTCAATGTCTTTTTTGTGGTGAGGGGCCCAAAACTGGACACAGCCCTCGAGTTGGGGCCTCACCAGTGCCGAGTACAGGGGGACGATCACTGCCCTAGTCCTGCTGGCCACACTGCTCCTGATACAGGCCAGGATGCTGCTGGCCTTCCTTGGCCACCTGGGCACACTGCTGGCTCATGTTCAGGTTCTTTACTGCCGGGCAGGTCCCCAGCCACTCTTCCCCAGGTCTGTAGTGCTGCATGGGGTTGTTTGTTGAACCTCATACCATTGGCCTCAGCCCATCGATCCAGCCTGTCCAGATCCCTCTGCAAAGTCTTTTTACCCTCAAGCAGATCAACACTCCCTCCAAACTTGGTGTCATCTGCAAACTTACTGAGGGCGCACTCGATCCCCTCATCCAGGTTGATGATAAAGATATTAAACAGAACTGGATACTGAGCTGTGGGTACCACCACTTGTGACTGGTCTCCATCCATTCACCACCACTCTTTGGGCCCAGCCATCCAGCCAGTTTTTTACCCAGTGAAGCCTATGCCCATCCAAGCCATGAGCAGCCACCTTCTCCAGGTGTCCCCAGCCTTGGGTCGGTGGCTGTGTCCCTCCCGGCCCCAGGGCTGCCCCTCCCAGAGCGCTCACCGACATTCTGTTTGCACGTTCAAGACCTGATGCTAGAGCTGCAACGTGAACCTTTTTATTAAACACATCCTGTAAGGCTTTGCTTTACCCCTCCTTTTTGGCATCCTCCCACAATAAATCACTCCGGATTTGGGTGCAGAAATGGCAGATTCTCTGCTTGTTAAACACCATAACGATTATGTCCCTGAAACAACTACAGCAGTAGGCCTTTCTTTAAGACGAAGCAGGCATTTTGATGACAATTTTGCCAATATTCTTGTTTTCTTCCATGAGCCTGTGTGCCTCTGCAATCTCGTGCAGAGGGTAAATGCTGTCGACAAGTGTTTCGAGGTGAGGGGAGGCTCCTCTAGAAAAATACGGCAGCACATCTTCTGTGAAGGCTTTCACCAGCCGTTCCTTATACTGAAGAAAAAAAAGCATTTTGAAGATTACTTCCAATCATGTCATTCACAGAGGTATCACAAAGGTATCTTTAAGCACAGTGTACAAAAAGTGCACAGTTCTCAGGGAGACTCTTTCTGACATTCTCATAGTGAGACGGACATGTAAACATCTGATAGGTGTAAATTACAAACTTTTAGATTTATTATATTTTAATTGAATTAAATTCTCCAAAACAAGTGGTATAAGCTCAGCGTTTATAACTCAAACTGGTAAAATTCTTGAGAATATTATGAATTAGACCATGGACAGAATTTATCCTAGGGCTCTGCACTGCTGTCTTTTACTGCAATATCTGAGAATTTTCCACATGAAGTGATTTTTCCTTGGTAATTTTTGAGCATCCAAATGGCCTCGGTCTCTATTTTGAAAAATGATCAAATAGAGGCTTTCCCCCTCCCCTGCCCTGACTTGATCAAGTTGCCTCATCACTCAAATTTTATTTCTTCTTAGGCCAAATCTTTAGATTACGGTACTTGTCAAGTACGTTAAGAAGTCCTGGGTATCATTCCTCTGATTCAGTAGTTGTAAAAGGGGGGCATTTGCTAAAAATAGAAAAGGGAAATTATAACTTAATTTTCTGATGTTTTCCAAAGTATGTAGTAGCATTTCCAGGTGGTGCTTTTTTGGTAATAATGCATTAGATTCTGCTTTAACACTGGTTTCAAAAGAAAGCTCTCAAAACTATCATTGGTTTTAAGATCAAACTGTATACACTGTTGATAGCCGCTACTTGCCTCCTTGTCTCGTGATCGTAATAGACTTGTATGGATGCTCCCTCTTTTGGAAAGCAGCCTTGCAAACAAATCTCCATGTACTTCACCTCCACCCAGCAGTCCATAAACAATCCACCGGCCATCAGTACTCAGACAGCTGAGATTCTTCTCCCAGTATGAGCCACCAACACAATCTAAAATAATATCTACTCCAGCACCTCAAGTAGAAACAGAAAAGACTTCAGCAATGTAGTCGAGCTGCATTAAAGGTACGATAATTTCAGGTAAAACTAAACCCTTGTTCTTTATAGGTACAGAATCAATCCTGCAATTTTTATTTAAATCTTTCTATTGAAATTAGGAATTGGCACAATAATTTGTAAGGAATTCTAGAATCAGGCACAAAAAAAGAATCATTATAGATATCCAGATGCAGACTCTGTCATAAAGCACCCCAAAAGCTTGAAAAGCTAAATTTTTCTAACAGTAAGAGAATTTAGTTTTGTTGCCATATTCAAACTCTTACAAAGACAAGTGGGGGGATTTGGTCCCACGGTTCCTTGTGGAGGCAACAATAACACAGGCACAATATTTATGCCCCCAATGAACACAAAGCCAAAGAGAGTCCACGCAGAAAACAGCACAATTAAACTAAGGAAAGAGAGATTCTTGGGCTGGGCAGGATGTTAGGTTGTGCTAACAGGGTCATTACTGTCTGCTCCTTCACCAACTAAGGTGACAGTTGAAATTGAGCGTACGTGCACCTACGTTAGGAGGCACACGCTCAACTCTAACAGTTTCTTTCACATAGAGGTTCTTACCTTGGGTGAACTCCAAGACCTTTTCACTAAAATCTTCACTCTTGTAGTTGAACCCTGCAGCTGCTCCGGCGTTTGCTGCTGCTTTCAGTTTCTCTTGAGTTCCCGCTGTCACGATGGGGACAGCTTTTGCCAGTCTCACCAGCTGAATGGCTGCCATGCCAACTCCGCTAGCGCCAGCGTGGATCAGCACTCTCTCGCCCTTCTGTATTTTACCTTGAGGAAGACGCAAGGGAAATGGTTACCCTTTTGGCATCACCTTTGGATTAAAACATGATCAGGATGGAAAATACTGAAGAGGAAGCTGAAAGAGGCGCCCTTGAGTGGGCTTTGTTTGCATCTCCATACCCTTCATAAAAAAAACAAATCCAAAACTAACACAGATCATAGTGTACTGAGAGGACTCCATTTTACTGACTTCAGTGGAATGACTTGAGCTTGCGCCTGTCCAGTTCTGGGCATCTGTGACCAAGCTGCTCAGTGAGAGCAGTCAGCTGCCTCATACCAGGACTGTCCACTGCCACCAACAGAAAGCACGCTTGGAGGATGTTAATAATGAGAAATGAGGCTCTCAACAATGGAGAAATACAGAAGCGCTGGGTAATATTAAGGACCAGTTCTGCCTTTCATTTTACCACCTACTGGTTCACCTAATGCATTCATTTGTGTTCCACTGATTGCTACGGGAAGTGAGGCACCGAGTAGTCACAGAGACATGGTCCTAATTGACCACAGACCCCCAGGACGCAACAGGGCTCGAAGCGAGTCTGCATTTTGGGTAGTGAAGAAAGCTACTTGTTTGTAACCCTGGTTCTTTAGTGGAGCTTTTAGATGCTACTGCTGACTAGGGTAGAAGGTGGTTATTTGTCAACTGAGTAAAACCCTGGCAGATGCCATTGTGGGTGCCTCTGTAGCACATTTTCAAAATGAAGATTGTGAGCTTATGTCTGGTTTAAATCAGCTTAGAGGAGATTTAACCAACAATTAATGACTGTGTGAAACAAGGTACAAGAAGATGTTGTCTACTGTGGATTCATAGACAATTAGTGAGAAAGATCGCGATATAGTCGTCCTTGCAGGGAAGTCAAATCTTTAGAAGTAGGATGGGTTTTCGGTTGTTTGGAGCACAAGTAAGTTACTCCAGGGTTTAGACTTAACAGAAATTGCCATTCAAGCTGAGAAATACAGATGAAAATTAAAACTGACCATCTTTCAACATCCTTCCTTGTAAATAGGACAACAGAGTAAGTTGTGACTGGGGAGATTCCAGGATTTGGGTCTGGCGTAACAGATTCTGACCCATGTGAATGGAGCAACAGAGAAAAGGCTCTTCAAAGGCAAACAGCATTGAGATGGAGGCAACAAAGAGAGGATTTTGTATCAGAAAGGAAGATGAGCTGTTTTGGTGGGATAGATTTGCAAACGCGCCTCTCACCTACAAAATGCAGCAGCTGAAAGGCTGTTAGCCAGGCTTCGGGAATGGCTGCAGCCTGAATAAAAGTCATATCATTGGGAATTGGCATCAGGTAGCCTTCGGGCACTGTAACGTATTCTGCCTGGCCACCTCCGGAGAGCAGAGCCATCACTGCATCGCCAATCTTCCACCGGCCCTTGCAGCCAGGTCCGAGCCCAGCCACGCTCCCAGCTGCTTCTAAGCCTAAAATATCACTTGCTCCTTTGGGGGGAGGGTACTTCCCTCTCCTCTAAAACAAAACAAAAGAGAAGGTAGGGAAGGAAAAACTACACATCAAGGAGTGTAATGACCTGCGATATTTTATTCACATGCTTCCAACCTAAATTCCCATTTATTTAACTCTGATTTTGCACTCTGCAAATGTTCCAGTAATTTGAGGATCTTCTATCATCTGGCAACACTTTTAATTTCCTAAGTACGTTTTATTCTTAAAACTCTGTGTGCAAATTCAATTTGTTGCAAGCCCCTTTTGTCCAGGCCAGTCCATGCTGGGGAGGTATTATGGCCTTCAGTTGCAGAGCGTGGCTTTCAACTCAAATTAAAGCAGTTCAGACTTAACAAATTGAATGTGATTTTCCCCCTCTGGAATTGAGTCAGTGGAACATTTCATGTTCATCTCAAATGCCCAGAGAATGGTCTAAACATCTAGAAAGACCAGAGCTTTGGGTTTACATCTCTTTTTGAAAGGCAGCTGCCTTTCCATGCCACTTCAGCATTGCAGTGACCCAGATAAAAGCATTTATCTGCTGAATCAACAGACATCTCTTCTTTCAGCCCTTTGAACATTCCCTTTGAAGTCTCCCATCCCATGCTCACCAGGCCAAATCTCTTTTAACTCTTCAGATTTGTCAAGACTTCAGATAGGGGCTTGAAAAATTGGTGTCATTTTCAGGTGCATTAATCTGCTTAACATAAGACATACCTGGACTATATCAGCTCTATTCAGAGCGCTGGCAGAGACCTTCACAAGAACTTCTCCTTCTCCTGGCTGCGGTTTCATCACTTCTTTCACATAGAGATTTTCCGGGCCTCCTGGGCAATCAAAGTAGACTGCCAACATTTTCTCTGAAAAAAAAACCAAACCAAAACAAACCCAAAAAACCCGGCATGAATGCAGGCACATTTACGTGCAGCTGGAAAGTCTCAGGAATCAGTAACCACAGCTCCACAGACCCCACTCTGCAGACGGACAGTGCAAACTGTGACACGGTTCGAAGGAAGAAGAGGGGAGGGCTGGCAGAGAAAGCTGAGGAGTCACAATCCAATCAAATACATTAACTTGGGGACACAACATATCATTGCAAAAGCCATTTGACAAACCACCAAGATCACCTCTCATCAAGCCAAAGGCTTTAAGCCTGCACAGAGCCGTGTGTGAGCCCAGCAGCACTGGAGACCCACCCACCTTAACTGTAAAATGTCACACACAAATGAAGAGAACAGCCTTTGCTTTCGACTTCCTGCATGATTAGGGCCCCAGTGCTCAACTGACTAAAGGACACAGGCCCTTAAAACAGTAGACACAAATGGGATTTTAAAACCCTCAGCAGAAAGAGCCCTTATTTGAGACATCTAAAATAATGTAAGTGCCGCCTTACAATTAAACGATTCAGCCCGTAGACAACAACTTGAAGATACACAAAGGCACAATGGTGATCTAGCACAAATGAAACAAATGGTTTTAAAAATTCAGATTAATTTCCCTTGCCTCAGCAGGTGATTCGCGTGTGCCTGATGCGCTCTGGTAGAGCGTCCCACCGCTACAGGAGAATTCCAGGGAACTCCTCGGTCACTGTTCCTGAGTTCCTTGCCTTTGGCAGCAGCAGCTGTTGAGCTGAGATGTCAAGCCTCGTCCCACCTGGCAAAATCCAATCTGGAGCAGTGTCCCCTCTGCCCCCTAAGTGCTGGGTGGAAGGGGAAGAGAAGAAGAGAGAATCACAACAGGGACGACTGTTATATCCCGAGAGCTGGTACTATACTCAATACAGTTTAGGGATGCCACCCAAAGACGTGCGCAGGGTGGGCTGTGAGCCAGAGTCTCTTCAAGTAAACACCGCTGTGTGACAGACCACCATGCCCCCTTTGAAATCACTTCCATTACATCTTTACAGGAAAAGCTAAGTGCATACCTGATTATTTCTGTATTATTGCAAATACGGAATGATGAACACCCTCAAACCCCAGGGATATAAATCCCCACAGGGTGGTGCTCTGTGGCTATTTTATGGTGAATAAACGCTTCCAATTATCTGTCTAAAATGTAACTTAAAGGCTTGTCTTTCTGAGGCTGGCTGTCTTATTTGTCGTTTTCAGCTCAATCATTTAATCCAGTCCCACAAAATTTGTCTGTATTAATGGCAAAATCACCCTCTACCACCCCACAACAGATGCTTCTGTTCTCTTGTGTCCAAATTTAGTCAATTAAAAATAAGATGCGAAAGAAGCTTCTGTCCCTCTTCCAACACAGTCCACCAAACTGCATTTTTATAAATGGTTTTCTTTGTTGCTAGAAGCAGACCCACAAAAGCATATTAAAAAAAAAAATACAGCGAGGATCCGAATATCTGCATTGCTTTAAAATGCACAGAAAACCTCAGGAATTGAAAACCAAGTTTCCAACCAAATGCAGCAACTTCAAACTGTCAGATCTGCCAGTAGTGGCCCAAAACAACAATTTGAAGAACTTCTGTGGTTCCTGGGCACAGTTTGTGACTCACCTTTTTGCTGTAAAGGAGGGAGGGCGTTCTCCACACCAGGAACGAACCCAACCTGACCTCGGGAACAGACTCTGATCCCGGTTCCTCCTCTCCCAGCTCTGCCCTCGCTATTGGCCATTCCCCAGCAAGTCAAGGGGTGGAACGGGAGGAGGTTGTGTTTTACTTTGGAGAGAAAGACGTGAGCAGAGTTAGAAATATTACTACATCTCACCATTATTTCTACCCGTGGACCTGGTTTATTCCACGGATCGAGGCAGAAATCCCCTTTCCCCTTCGGTGTTGAGGTAGAGATCCGCTGCTCCCCCCCAGCACACAGGGAGGTTTGGTCTCACGCCTTCGCTGTCCCCATCCGCTGATGTGGGGGTACATGTATGTTCTCGGGCAGAGCGCTGAACCCACGCTTTGTTTTCTGAACTCTCAGTCGTGCAGGCAAGATTTACTGAAGTTGCGTTAAGGGCACATGAGCTGTGACTGTCCTTACGCTGTACGTCCACCTGAGGAGGCTTCATTGTGCTCTTGTTCCTGTAAGATGTCAATGTTCAAAGTTTACTGGTTCACATCCATCAGCCGAAGAGATCACACTTCATTCAGCTTTGCTGTTTCCCCCAGAGGGAGAAGGATCAGATCATGTCTTTCTCTGTGTCCTAGTCACCAGCTCTTGAGTTGTCAGGGAATAAAACTGACACTTCAGAGTATTTTAAAATGATAAATCATGTTTGTCCATGTGTGTGATTCCTCTGTGTTTGTTTTTTTTTTTTCCTATGGATTTTGACATTTTTTAATTCAGGCTTTTAAACTCTTTTTTGAAGCTAAATTAGTTTAGAATCAAATATATCTAGAAATTCTTTTGTTCTCGTGTGACTCAAAGAGCTAGTAATTTATTTGTTTCTTTGGAGGAAAAGATCATGGAGCCTGGTCTTCTGGAGCCAGACTCTTTACCTGGTGATGAGGCAGAGCCCCGTCTGTTCCCTGTACAGTAGTGGGGTCACTCAAATGTGGATTCTTTGATGTCTTATAGTCCATACAATCTGATTCAAGCCTAGTAGTGACATTGTCCCTCCTCCCAGAACTCTGCAACCCACTACAGTCTAAAATAACTTTCTACAGCAGTCAATGACAATGCAAATTGACATGTTAAAAATGTGTTTTATTTGTAATATTCAAAGATGGACAGGACAATCTGAAAATCTGTTAATGTTACAATTTCCTTCATCCCTTGGGTCTGTGATGCTATGTATAGCTGCAATGCTATTAGAGAACTTACTTTGCTTAGGGAGATGAACAATTTTCTTCTTTGGAAACAGACTAAAACACAACATTAGAAAGATTAAGCAGAGCATCTTAAATCAAATCTTGAAGATACCACTTTCAATTCAGTTAAGAAACTTAGATGATAGATGCATAGGGTAGTCATCTTCTGAGCAGTGAGCCCTCAAGTGTTCTTGAAAAAACAGAAGGAAACTCAGCAGTTAGAATGTTGTAAAGCAGCAGTTTCTTGTTTGAACTGGATAATGCTTCAAACTTCATTTCCTCATGAGCAGTCCTTCTGAGACTGATGAAGTTCAAGTTTTCTGCTGATTCAGCTACCTTTCTCTCTAAAGTAGTCCGCTAAAATAACACGGAAATTAAAAAAAATAATAATAATAAAAAAATAACACAGAAATTAAAAAAAAAAAGTAAATAAATCAACAATGATAAAAATCATATACAGAATTGTTGTAGTGGAGATGCTTTTTTTTCAAGTTCAAATCCACCTTGGACTATACTGTACTCAAAAGAAGACAGCTGTATTTCTACCTGAAAATTAAACATGCTAATACCTATATTCATGAGGTATTATCTGTTTTAAAGAAAAAACACTAAGCACTTTAAGTCATTTTCAGAAATCTCTCCTAACATGCAAAGAAAAGCTACTTTGTTTTCTTTTCACAAAGAAATCATTCAGAACAGCAAGAATAAACACCAGAAAATAGACACTGTCAAAACCGTGGCAAATCTGCCCTGGAAACACACCTTAGACTTCACCCAGGAACAGTGGCCAATTACAGACAATGTGACTATTTGCAAGACCAAATAACTCGTGTGCAAATTGTTACAGGATTTTGCAAGTGTTGACTTTTTTTGCAATCTCCCTACTTTACACTTCCTGCCTTCCTCCCACGGCAGCAAAGCAGCTAGCATCGACTGCGATACGGCTCCTGAATGTTATTACTGAGCCAGCTAGACAGACTTGGGCCTAAATAACACAGTGGCACCTTTTGGATCTGCTCGAGCTCCATTTGTACTATTGCGGAAAAAGACTAAGATAGAGCTAGTCTGAAGTTAGCTTAAAATATAAGGCCCAATTCTTAGATTTAATAAATTTCATTAATGCTGCCCTAGATGAAGACAATCCCTTGAAAACACTCGGTACCTGGAAGGGCCGTTCTGGCTTGGGAGTATTTCATACCTGTTTTGACCCAGTGATTAAAAACTCCTATTGATGCTCTCAGCAGACTTAACCCAGTGGAAGTCCTTGAGGTTACTGCTGGAAGCTGTTCTTACCTATGCCAAATTTTACCAGGATGGGAAATCTCTCTGTTCCTTAGTTCATAGCCCAGCAGATAAACACCTCCCAAAATTTGTATCATTTGAAGTTAATGTGCTGGCCATACATGTCAGTGACAAAGATCTGTAATACCTAATCTCTAACAGATCCATCACAGCTGCTAAATATGACAGGCACGAGGCAGAATCATGCCTGGAGCACGAGAAAATTTAGGCTCTCTAAGCAGTGCAGTGCTGGTACAATGGTTTTGTGCGCAAGCTGCTATGTGACACTGACAAAAGCAATGGCTAAGAACAACAGAAAGTAGAACATAATATAAAGCAGCCTGAGGTTGCTCTGATAGTTGAGGCTGAAATGAGCATGGGAAAGATCCAAAAACATGGGCAATGCACTTCCCTCTTCTGGCCTGTCTGCAGTCAGCTGTGTTTTGGTTAAACGAAGTGCAGGGGCTGTGAAGTGTGAAGAAGTGGAGAGGCTGCAGCGGAGGCCAGTCTCTGCCAGCCTGGCCCCATGCACAGACCCACCAGCCAAGAATCAGGCTTCTGAGGGTCCAGCAGGTGAGTTTGTTTTAAAACCTGCATTATAGCCTCTAAAATCCCATTCTTGCTTGTAGTTTATGAATTGTAAAAGTCTTTTGAAAAAGGTCTGATGAAAAATTTGTTACTGAGTGTTATAGCTCGTTCTAGACTAAACAGCGTATGCCCCAAACCACAAATTAATTCCACTTACTCCTAAATGAGGAACAAAATCTAAGAGCACAGTGGGCCTACAATTTCATTCCTCTTCAGTGAAAGGAGATGGGTATATCCATGGGTTAAGTTGGATCTTATTGCTCTACAAAATATTCTTTAGAAAGACCCTTGAAATTCCTTAGAATTACCCCTACAGTGAAAATCAAGGCTATTCTGGGAGTCTGCTCTTATGCATTTTATCCATTTGGATGATGCAATAAAATGACTGTATCCTTGATATGGAGTCAGCCATATATTACAGCAATAAAATGCATAATGGTTATTTATCTGCCAAGGACAATGAAGAGTGGTTAATCCTTGCCATCACTTCACACGAAGGGAAAGCTACATTTGAGGTGCAATCAGGATTCTGCAGCTGGTTTGCAAAGGGCTGGGTTTTGCAATATTCCCAAATGGGGAACAAAGAGTTAGATGTTAACAATAACTCTTTAAAACACTGAGCCCAAGAGACAGGACTTAACAGGAGTCACACAAAGGAAACTTGGGCAGAAGCAGGAAGGAAAGGGGCACTTTTGTTAGAGAAGAGGTTCTTTGTTACCGTGCAACAAGGAAACTAGCTTCGTGATGTCTCAAGACTCACATGTAGGAAAAGAGACTGCAGCTTTCTTCTAGAGACTAGAGAAAGTTTGAAACCCTTAGAGAGCTCATGTGTCTTTGAAGAAGTGGACTGTGAAGCAGAGTATCAAAGCTGATGCTCTACAAAAGCATGCTTAAGACCTCAGCATTAGGTGTATGAGGTCAAGAAAATGCAAGTGTCAGGTTCCATTTTGTTGAAGGCAGCTAACAGAAAACTTGTGCCAGAACGGCCAAGAAGAGAGAGTTCAGCCAGCCGTTCATACCCATGGAGGCTTTGGAGCACAGTGGGATGTGATATCTGGAGAGGGTTTAGCTGCGGAGCCATAACCATATCTGTGTTCAGTTTCTCAGATTTTCAGGATTTGGTAGTTCATCAGATTAGTTTTTGAAGCTGTTCACAAGGGTGGAGCTAATCAATGAGATGCCGGCATGCAGGCACACAGATACGGGCATTCTTCTTACCTAGCTTCTCCACAGCTTCCACGCACACACTGGGATACATGCCCACTCTGTAAGTAGCAACCAGGATGAAAGTCTTTGTCTTCACAACTATCAGGCCTCCATCTGGCTAGAAAATACCGAAAATTGGTGTACGGTCACAAGGCTCTAAAAATATCCATATGTATACATGATGCCTTGCAACTTGGGCTAATTACAGACATTTTCTTTGCCAATATACCCATTTTCTTGGAAAAAAAAGCAAATACCATCCTGATGTCTAAGCCAGGGCAGAGAGTGACAGCACATACTTTGAAGACTGCTAACTATTTAAGCAAGTCAGTCAAATGCTTTATTATATTGCCTATTCTCACTTCCATTGATTAATGTATTGCTGCACAGCTTTTTGAAGTGTTATCCTAGTGCTCAGTCATATACAAAAGCATTGATAAATGCAAATAAAATAGTATTTATGTGAAAGCATGCCCAGTGTTTTATGAACCCTGACTCCCAAACACTGCCTCACTCATTTGTAATAAGGAATGGAAAAGGACATTGCAAAGTGCTGCATTTTTCTGAAACAGGATCCAAGTTTAAGAGCTGCTCAGCCTCTTCTGCAAGTTTCTTAGCTCATCTCAGGATGGATTTACTGGGGAGAGGAAGAATTAAGAAGACCCCAGTAACAATCAGTTGGATGTATTTACTTCAGATTGTGTGACTCAGCAGTAGTAACAAAATTCTGCCATCCTGAGCGTGGCTGGATACAGCCATGTCCTCAGTTTCTGTACTTCACAGGTGAATTAGTGAGGCTGGAGTCCCACAAGGCGAGTAAGCTGTCAAACAAGGTCCTGCTCATCCATGCATCTTCTTTCCCGCAGCCCAGTTACCTGGTCCCGCTACCTTATTCTGGCCCTGAGCTTGCCAGGCCCTCCTATTACCCAATTAATTCATTAATGTGGCAAGAAACCAACCCAGGAAAAAACCCAAAGTGATAGTTTTTTGCCGCTTTAGGGAGATGAACTGATTCAAAGGAGAACGTGACAAGCACTGCAGCTAGTGTTAAGGAAATGAACGGTGTTACCCATTAAATTTGTGTTATACAGCTGACACTTTTTTGTACTCTACATGGATTTCATTCCACATCTGCTGGGAAGGTGATAGAGAGAAAAGAAAGAAAGAAATGGAGATAAAGAAAGAAAGAAATGAAGAGAAGGAAAGAAGGAAAGAGAGAAAGAGAGAGAGAGAAAGGGAGAAAGGGAGAAAGAGAGGAAGGAAGGAAGGAAGGGAGGAAGGGAGGGAGGGAGGGAGGGAGGGAGGGAGGGAGGAAGGGAGGGAGGGAGGAAGGGAGGAAGGGAGGAAGGGAGGAAGGGAGGAAGGAAGGAAGGAAGGAAGGAAGGAAGGAAGGAAGGAAGGAAGGAAGGAAGGAAGGAAGGAAGGAAGGAAGGAAGGAAGGAAGGAAGGAAGGAAGGAAGAAAAAGAAGCATGTGAAGACTTTCTGCTTGTGTTACGATATTCATGTAACCAGGCAACAAGGGAGGGAAGTACAAAGTCTCCACATTTTTCAGGATGGCCATGGCTCTTGTCAACGTACATTTTGAAGATAGATGGAATGCTCATCTGCACGGACACATTTATAGTACTTCTCCTTGAAGCAGAGTCCTCCCCTTCTAACTTGCAGTAAGTTCTTGTAGAAAGTGGAGATAAGGTTTAAAGCGTTCTCTGGTGGCACCTGTGTTAGTACAACACAATGTTGTGAACCAAAAATGCAAGTCTTTGCTACAGTGAACTGCTTTCCACCCTCCTTGATAGTTCACTTAAAATTATGATGTAAAACAAAAAATTAAAAAAATCTGCCTGGCTTTGAAACTAGACCTAGTTTCTGTACAGTTGACTATATTTTCAAAGTCTCATTTGAAACAATCTGCTCAGTCTGTGATGACTATCTGTGTAGTCCCATTACTCAGTGACACTTCTCCAGGTAGGCAATGTGCCCCATAGCGACTGGACCCTTTTGCTAAAGGCAATATAGGGTAGGACGCAGCCTTCCCTGGGCTTGCGCAGAGTTCACCCAAGGATGCCAATTTCAAACATTCAGAGTGTAACCTTTAGCAATTCCAGGAGACAAGACACCTCAATGGAGCAGTGCATTCAAGTCACAGATCTATTCCTGTCAGTGAGCTCTTGAGCTCAGTGTATGTGTAAGGGGGTCACTGGTTTGGCAGATTTATATTCAGCTGGTTGGATGAGATGATCTAATGATCTCTCTGGCCTGAAATTCTTTCAAGTCAGTGGAGATTAGTGACAATTTACACTGGCTGAGGACTTTGCTCTGGACCTCAGAATGTAATCTGCCTTGCTGAAGAGCCAGCATGCTGGCATCTCTAAAAGCTGTGTTTTATATTAAAGATCATTTACATATTAAAGATGATGTCACTATTACCTTGTGGACTGATGACTCTCTCTGCTGAGAAATCTGCCCCCAGGGATGGGGTTATCTTACCAAGAGCTTCATCTACTGAACACATTCTTCTGAGAATCCCAAGGGTAGCAATATCTACCCCTAGAAAAACTGCCTGGAATTATCTGAGTGCTGGTATCATGGGGATTAGAAGAGGAAATGGTACCTTCCAATGACATAAGGATGACACTGGTGTGGGGAGCATTTCTGAACTCCTAGAGAGTTTATGGACTGTGTCAGGGAGTGCACATTAGCTTTGGAATATAATATAATATGAACATAAGTGCTGCTGTTCTGCTGATTATCAACTGTTGGACAATGAAAACAGATAAGCTACATCTATATCAGAAAATGTAAGGTGTCAGGGAGCAGTTCTGAGTACCATCAGAACAGTCCGGGTACAGTTTTGGCCTGGGCCAGCAAGCATTTTCCCAAACAATTGCCAGGCACAGTTTGCAAAATGAGGAAGGCCGAGGATCGCTCCCCACAGGCAACCTGGTACAGCCCCCCTGCTTGGGGTTTTGGGGTGGACACGGGTGATTCCACACCAGCAGATCTCGGTGCCAGGGAATGGACCTACTGCTTTACTGGTGGAATCATAGAGTGCAAAGCAGTTAAAAAGGACTCCTTCAAATTGCCAGTTAGATGGCATCTTTCTTCCAAAACTCAAACGTGAAATTAGCAATCAGCTTTGCAAGTTAGCCTCTCAACACAGCAGCCAGGCTGTACCCGTGTAACTCGGGCTCTGAGGCTCAAAGAAGCAAGTGTATTTAGTAGAGCGCAGCACTCGCTGCCATTATCGCTACTTTGTGCTCCAGATTCCTGGAGTTTCTACCTCTGCTCTCACTTCCCAGGGCGCTCTTTGATCTCTTACATTAAAGCCAAAGGTTGACGCACAGACTTTTCTTTCCTTTATGTTGATGATAGCTGCGTTTTCCACATGCTTTGTTCTGATAAGACTGTCATTCAGCAAAGCCTGCAGTTGGTTCATTTTCCTTCTGTTCTGTAAAAAGAAATAGATGTATAAATATTCATTCCCCTTCCCTTTTATACTGGAAACCAGATCTTCCTCCAAGCGGAACTGAGGAGGTTCAGCAGAAGTAACACTAGGCCTCAGATAAGCAAAATAACAAAATAGAAATCCTAAAAACAAAAGAGCAGCAGAATAGACCAGCAGGAAACTGGCTGCCTTTCTCAGAAAGGCCATAAAAGTCCCATTACATTTTTATAGTGTAAGTATTTCTGAGTTCTTTTTTTCCTGGCATTTAATTTTCCTGTCACTGAGGAAACAGTCCACAGTGAAAACACTAAGAAACTAGATAAAACTTGCTACAAGTAGCAGATCAGAACAGAAACAGAGAGATAGGGGGTGATTTCTGGGCCAGGCTTGACCCAAGCCAACAATTATTTTCTTTTTAAATGGTCAGCACTAACATGATTAGACCTCTGGGTCATTGTGACACTACGGCAGTGCTGCTTGGAAATAAACCTTACATTTCTCTCATGGGATGGTATCTCTGGGTGTCTGCATGAGTAGCAACAAGAAAAGTTAGATGATGACTGAATCTTCAGAGAATTGCCCATGGTTACCTTGGTCACTTCAATCCTGGCCAGCTACAGGATGCTGGCAAAAACTGCAGGCTGACAGTTCTGTTCGTGCCATTGTGCTCAAATCGTAATGAATTAGTAGGAAAGCAGTGTTTTCTTATCACTAGAGTACAGCCATCGCATACATCAGATTTAAGTTCCAGTTTTAGTTTCATGAAGTATTACATGATAATGTATTAAATCTTGCAACAAAATTTAGTAAACTAACTCTGGATAAACCTTGCGGCTTTATTGCTATGTATGCTAGAAGGGTTTGTTTTACATAAGGGTATTGGAAAAGACATTAATATCGCAATTAAAGGTATTGGGCTTATCCAGCAGTGAACCGACTGTCACAAAGACATCAGGCTGGAGCATTTATTATTAATTCCTAAGCAGGGAGGACATATTTCATAGAATCATAGAATTGCCTAGGTTGGAAGGGACCTTTCAGATCATCTAGTCCAACCATCAGCCTACTCTGACAAAAACCATCACTAAACCATATCTCTAAGCACTACATCTACCTGTCTTTTAAATACCTCCAGGGATGGTGACTCCACCACTTCCCTGGGCAGACTGTTCCAATGCTTAATAACCCTTTCAGTGCAAAAAGTTTTCCTAATATCCAATTTAAACCTCCCCTGGCGCAACTTGAGGCCATTTCCTCTTGTCCTATCGCCTGTTACTTGGGAGAAGAGCCCGACCCCCACCTCGCTACACCCTCCTTTCAGGCAGTTGTAGAGAGCGAGAAGGTCTCCCCTCAGCCTCCTTCTCTCCAGGCTGAACACCCCCAGCTCCCTCAGCCGCTCCTCACAAGACTTGTGCTCCAGACCCCTCACCAGCTCCGTTGCCCTTCTCTGGACTCGCTCCAGCACCTCAATGTCTTTTTTGCACTATAAACCCCGAAGGAAGGAGAGGCGCCGCGGTGGGGGCAGAGGCCGCAGGCCCCGGTGTGGGAGGGGGCGGGCCCCGCGGCCCTTGCCCACAGCTTTCCCCCGGGCTGCCCTCCGCCTCCTGCTCCCGCTGGGCCCTTCCCGGATCGCGGCGGCTGCCATGGACCGAAACAGCCCCACCACTCGGAGCGGAACCCTCGGCCTTTAACTCACAGAGGGAGGGAGGCGCTCGGCTCAGCTCGGCCCGGCCCGGCTGTGCTCGGGGGAGGGCTGTCAGGTTCGGGTTGCCATGGCAGGGAGGGACGCTGGGCGGCCGGGCGCGGAGGGATCCGGCCGCCCCTCAGTGCCGCCTCGCCCCGCCGCTGCCCGGGGCGGCCGCCGGTGTGTACTGGGCCTGCAGCCGGGGAGTCGGATCGGCGGCCCCTCGGGCGACCGTTTCTGTTCCCGAGAGGCCGGGGGTGGTGGGCGAGGGACTATTTTCTCCGGTGGAAGGACACGGAGGGACGAAGGCAGACGTATGATGGCACCAGGGAGGGGGGCGCCGCCATTTTCCCCGCGGCTGGGCTTTGTCGTGTGGCGGGGCGGTGGATTCCACCGCAGCCACTTCCCGCCTCCTCTGGGGCCTCCCGGAGCCTCGCCGGAACTGGTGAGGGGACCCCGGCATGGAGGTGTGCTGGCACGGGGGTGCGCGGGCCTCTCGCCTCCCCTCGGGCCTCTCTCCTCCCCTCGGGCCGGTGGGACTGGCGGCCCTGAGGGGGCCTAGCTTTTCCCCTCTCACCGGTGTTGCCCCATCGCTGCTTCTGAGCTGGAGGGGCTCGGCCTGTGGGCCGTGTGGACGTGTGCGCGTTATGTGTTAGCTTAGCATTCACCAACCGCTAGGTTCTGTTCATAGGATTGCACTGTTTGCCCTGGAGGCTGGTTCTCTCCTCATGTGCTGTCCCAGCACCTGAGGGAACCAAGCCACCAGTAAGGGCAGCCAGCTGTCCTTGCAAAGGCTGACATCCGTGTTTGCTGAGGATATGGTGACACATGAGCCTACAAGCATGGCCCACGTAAAGGCTTTATCAGAAAGGGGGTTTTGAGAGGACTAGGGCTTGTGTAAGGATGCTTTTTGTCACAGAAATGATCTGTCCTCTTGAAGTTGCTGTTAAGACTCGTGTTTGGGCAGAGACTGTGAGTCTCAGCTGGTGTTTGGGGAAGAACGTCCTGCTTGACTGAACAGGACTCATGAAGCAAGAGAAACCTGTCTTTAAAAAAAAATTACTGATACAAAGCTGCACTGCTGACTGTAAAGGAAGCAGGTGTATCTTGCCAGAAACTTTAGGCAGGGTCATTCTCTGATTCTAATACAGAACAGCCAACCTGCTCACGGGGTTTAGCATTTGCGGACACAACTGTTAGATTAACTTCAAATCTTGTTTTATCTGTTCAGACTTCGGAAATCATTTACTGTGTTTCTGTCCCAACACAGGATTAAACTTGTTTTAAGATCCGCAAAACAGCTGATGTCTCAAGTGGGCTGTGCCTTTGCAGAGTTGGCATCTCATAGCAAGAGTCCGAACAAAATGGAAAAAGACAGGATTAAGACTCAGTGGCAGCTTTAGTTATTAAGAATGGGGAAAAAAAGTCTGCAGCTGGAGATTTTACCACTTGTGATTTCTTTAAGGCAGGTTGCCACAGCAGGCAGATTTTCTGTTTGCTCTGTTTTGTCTCTCCTGGGATCCCAATCCTCTGTGATGAGAGGAAACACCTCCTTTGCTTTGTGCTCATAGAAAGGCTCAGTCTTTCTGTGTAAGACAGATGGAGTCTTAACACTAATTACTGAAAACAGATGGAAAGGAGGCTATTGCGGGTTTTTTGGTTTGTTTGTTTTCTAAGCATAGAAACTATTGAAATATGTATTTTCCTCATCTTAAGCTTGTCCAGGGATTTACAGCATCCTTATCTCAGAAGAACAAAACTGCTTTGAGTGGAAGGAAATCTGCAAAATATGGCCTGAAGCAGGAGTCCATGGCACCTTTGCAGGTAGGTAGGATATATTGCTTATAGGAAGGTGTGTTGATGTGCTAATACCAAATTTGTCACATGTCAGGTATCCGGATGTTCTTCAGTCCTCACTGTCTGCCTGTTTATTTTATATCAAAAATTAGTTCAGTGCTAATCAGGGTACGCTTATTTATCCATGTAGGTAATACAGTGCACAGCCTCCTTTAATTGCTCATTGCAGAATGAAGAATAAACTGTGAGAATCCTTCCCCTGCTCCTCAGAGACCACAAGGTCACATATGCTTTACAGCATTCCCTGGAATTTAGTAGACTTGGGCTGTCTGGAAAAAGGGGAAATTGTTTTCAGAGCAGGGGACTTCTCACAGGGAATACCAGCCTCCATGGCAGGCACAACACTGTGAAAGCAGCAGGGCATATGTAAACCAAAAAAATTCTGCATTTCCAGATGGAGAGAGGCAGAGTACCTGCTTTCCAGATCATGTAGTAGCGTCCTATTTTACGCTGTGTCTTTTCATCTCCTCTGTACAGAGAAGGCAGGAAATCATGTTAGAGGAAGTTCCTGGTATCCTGCCACAGTGCTAAGGCTAGTATATATTTCTGAGTTTGGGAGCTGTCTTACAGGGGCTGAAAAAAATACAGTAGAGGATTGGGATGTTGTGACCTATTCCTCTGAGAATCTTTTAGTTTTCCTTGTGTCTGATAGACAAGAATAGAAATCTTGCAAAGTTGTGCAGGAGGGAAGGAAAAGTCCTTGATATCCTATGCGTTACGTTGTCTTTTTTCCTTGCTTTGTACTGGATTATGTGGCAGAAGTGCAGGTGGAGTGAAGGACATGAGCTTGCAAATTTGAGGAAGGAAATTTTCAAAACTTGACAGTGTGGGCCCCTGGGCAATCTTGTCTATGACGTTAGTTGTTCTTCAAGCAGGCTTCAAGTTAGTTGTTCTTCAAGCAGGACCAGATGACCTCCAAAGGTCCCTTCCAATTTACGCTTTCCTGTGGTTTCTGACTTTCAGTCAGAAAAGACGGGAAAGCATTTCCTTGAGGAGGCAGGAATACCCAGGCAGATGTGTCTATCAGTGGATAAGAGCAGGGAATATGAAATGAAACTAATAAAAACGTGGATTAAAGACTTCACCTTGAACCAATGATAAGAGATTTGAATCTGCAGTCTAGAGAGGTCAGCTGGGAGTCAGATAGTATCACTGGAGTGCCGGGTTGGACAGAATAAATACTTAAAAGTTGTCTTGTAAAAAAAAAAAAAAAAAGTTGTCATCTTGTGCAGATACCTGATTCAGAGAGTCTTTGTAGATTCTTTCAACTAGGTGTTGCCAAAAATAATGGAAAAACAGATATTTTTTTTCATAGCTGAAAGATCTGGCTGAAGAATGTGGAAGTCAGTATCTCTGCAGAAGTAAGCTTTTCTTTTGGACCACTCTTTACCTAAGTAATTTTGTGACTTCATCATTTCCTGGAAGCAGTGTGTCTCCAGTGAATCTGAAATAAATAGAAGTTTAGATGGAAGTTCCTGTAAAGGGCATTCTGCCTCTGTGGTTCTGCTGTCTCTTCGTTATAAATCGATACAAATATACCAGTGCACGTACAATAGAGGAGATGGAATTTCCTGGCTGGTGCTCAGAGCCTAGTGCTTAACATAAGCTTCATCTGGTAGAACTAACTTTAAAAACCACTAAAATGCAACCATCCCTATGGTGCAATGTAGCGGTTATTTGAAAGTGACTTTTATGTAATTGAAAAAGGCAAAAAGGAAAGAAGTAAAAGTCAGGAGGTGGAATTTGATAACTCTGAAGTGTTTTCAAAGCTGACAAGCACTCTGGAATAATTTGTGAATCACTTTGTTCTTTGAAACAAAATTATCCATTGCTCATGGAGATGAAGACAGACAGTTACTATCAGAGGGATTAACTTGGTACTTCATCTCTCTGTTTAACTTACTGTGATATGAAAATGCTGCTGGTATCAGCAGTTAGAATTCCTTTAGAGATTTATTTCATTTTTTGGTGGGAATTGTAAGAAAACTAGGTTTTTGCTGTTTATACAATAGTTTTATATGGTTTTGGTTTTGAATGTTTTAATGTTTCTCCCAGACTAGTCCAACAATGTGTAGTGTGAATAGCTCAGATGCTACCTGGATACTAAGACTTCCAAGACCTGTGAGAGAATGCGATTGGCAAAGGCCTTGGCAGGTGAGTGACTCTATATGTTCCTTTAGCTGTAGATTCTACTGTGAAGAACCAGTTCAGGACACATGAAACCACTATCTGTAACTGGCATCGCAGGATATTTGGGTGTAACTGAGCTCCTGTCTTGGCACTGGCCACCTAATACCCACTGAAGTTCTAGAGAGCATCTGGTCGGTCTGTCTGCTCTCCAGGACTGCTGTCCCCAGCACGTGCCTGGGTTCATTAGTGACTCCTACTTTGCAGGAACGTCTCTGTGCTTTTGTCGCTCCCTCCAAGGCATGCTCAGAAATGTGCATTACAGGAAGATGTGTGTGCTCTGTCCTTCCTGTCAGCTTTTTGTAGCTTGAGGCTGTCTAGCATCCAAGTACTGCATGAATCTTCCAGAGGAAGCCAAAAGTTAATGCTGGTCAGCAGCATTAGCGGTCAGGAATGATACTGCAGCGTGCCTCATATGCATGAGTAGGCTGCTAACTCAGTAAGCGGTGGTCTGATATCACAAGAGGTGCTTAAAATGTGAGTGGGTAGAATTTGACATATTTTTTAATATATATATATATCTTTCTTCAAAGAAGCATGCCCAAACCATTAAACATACACATTATGCATATGTTGTGTAAGTGTAAAATCTTAGATATGTTTGTCATTGGGAAGGGGAATAAAAGACACTGGAAATAGCAGTCTAATGGCTTTTACTGAGCCCTTGCATCCTTTTGATGTAGCTTTATTGAGTTCCATGCAATTTGGTGTCTAGAAAAGTTCCCATAAAACAAGCTTGTGACTAGTTAGGATCATAGACTTATAGAACAGCCCAGGCTGGAAGGGACATCTGGAGTACTGTGTCCAGTTCTGGGCTCTCTGGTTCAAGAAGGACAGGGAACTGCTGGAGAGGGGACAGCAAAGGGCCACGAAGGTGATTAGGGGACTGGAACACTTCTCTTATGAGGAAAGGCTGAAGGATTTGGGTCTCTTCAGTCTGGAAAAAAGACAACTGAGGGGGGATTTTATCAACACTTATAAATACTTAAAGGGTGGGTGTCAGGAGGATGGGACCAGGCTCTTTTTAGTGGTGCCCGGCAACACAACAAGAGGTAATGGGCACAAACTTGAGCATAGGAAGTTCCACCTAAACATGAGAAGGAACTTCTTTACTTTGTGGGTGGCGGAGCACTGGAACAGGCTGCCCAGAGAGGTGGTGGAGTCTCCGTCTGTGGAGACATTCCAAACCCGCCTGGACATGTTCCTGTGTAACCTGCTCTGGGTGACCCTGCTCTGGCAGGGGGGTTGGACTAGATGATCTCCAGAGATGCCTTCCAACCCTACGATTCTGTGATTCCGTGACCTCAAAAGGTCATCTGGTCCAACCTTTCATGGGAAAGGGATACTAGATGAGATTATCTAGTACCCTGTCCAGTCACATCTTGAAAACCTCTGGTAATGGGGGCTCCACCACATGCCCAGGGAGGTTGTTCCAGTGAATGATTGATGTCTGTAAAAAATTTCTTTCTTCTATTAAGATTAAACTTCTCCCAGTGCAACTTGTACCTGTTGCCTCTTGTCTGCTCCATGTGGCTTCTTGTGAAGAGAGAGCCTCCGTCCTCTTTGTAACCATCCTTTCAGCACTGGCATACTGTGATGAGGTTCCACCTGAGCCTTCTCTTCTCCAGGGTCAAGAGACCTAACTCCTTTGGTTCTCTAAGGGTTCTTCAGATGTGTATCATCCTGAAGGAAACCTTCTCACCTCTTGATCAATATATATTCTGAGTATGTTCTGTTAGTGGTTCCTCTCAGCTGGAGAGGTGGCCATGTCTTCCTGGTGCTGTTAAGGTATTAGTTTTAGAAGGGTTCTGTGATTATATGAAGCAAATATGTCAGGTGTAATGCAACATGCCAGTTGTTTCAAACAGTAGGATGAAAGGGTCTTAAAACATGCCAGAAAATTACATTTCCCCTTTCTCATTTGTTTTTGGTGTTGGCTTTTTTTATATGACTTGTTTACTCCCTGCTGCTTGTGATGTATGATGTCCGGGATAAGAAGCCTGTTGGAGTGTGGAGCTGGTAAATGGGGTCAAGGCAGATATGACTGGAAACTACACTGTTTATTGTGATTAAAAATTAATATTAAACACTGGGAGTAGCAGGCTAATTTTCCTTTCTGTGCAGTCTCGTGCTGCACAGGCATGGTAGGCTTGGGCAAAAATGTGATGGCTGTAGCTCAGTTTTTAAATGGCACAAGAAAGTTGCAGCAGGGATCACTCTGAATTAATCTGTGGAAACTGTGAGAGGTAGGCAGCAGGTGAAACAGATGAAATGTGAATGTTTCAACCCTGCCTCTGTCTTAGGTCTAAGTAAAAACAGATCACTTGAAGATTAACTTGTGTTGGTAGAAATATTTAATATGGACGTACTGAAACTCATTTAAACTTTCAGTGGGGTCAGGGCAATCCCAAGCACAAATACAGGCTGGGCAGAGAATGGATTGAGAGCAGCCCTGAGGAAAAAGACCTGGGGGTGTTGGTTGATGAGAAGCTCAACATGAGCCGGCAATGTGCACTCGCAGCCCAGAAAGCCAACCACATCCTGGGCTGCATCAAAAGTGGTGTGGCCAGCAGGGCGAGGGAGAGGATTCTGCCCGTCTACTCTGCTCTGGTGACACCCCACCTGGAGTCCTGTGTCCAACTCTGGAGCCCTCAGCACAGGAAAGACATGGACCTGTTGGAGCGGGTGCAGAGGAGGGCCATAAAAACGATCAAAGTGTGGCTGTATCTGTATTGAAAATGAAGGTGCAGAGAGACGCCTCTTGCTGCCTTCATTGGCCACATGTGAGCAACAGTGGCAAGGAGCAGCTGGTGCTGTGGTTGAGGTGAGGTGTATGGTCTGGTCCCACTGAATACATACATTCTAGTGCTTCCAGTACTCCGCTATTGCTACATTTAAGCTAATGATTCAGAGCAAGTCTTTCAAGGATTTGCCTCCCTGTGCTATTCTGCCACCTGGGTTATAGTGTAATGTGCTTTTAATCACAACACAAGTAATTATTTTGAATGCAGAGGTAATTCTAACTCCTACTCTAGTCCTGCTTTTACTTCATGTGTTTTTTGATGTTTTATTAGGCAGCAGATGATGAAAGTCGAGACATCATTGCTTCTGCTCAGCGCATCTTGGACAGAGAAAATTATTTTGTGAGGGTAAGAAGTGATAGCTCTTCTCCCACTTGCTGTATGCTTTCATGCATGTCAATGTTTTTTCTCTCCATCAGTGATTCATGGTAACATGTCAATCAGTATTCTTGGAAAACTAAATTCTGGCCACCTCAGTCTCCTCAGGATATCCCCATGAGTGCATAGGGATAGCACAGAAGTGGTAACCCTAAATATGAGCTATTAGGAGTCGTCTGTCTTTGGTGACTTACGTGCCTGTTTGCGTGTAACTTTAGTCCTGTGGGCATGATTAGATGATGATGGTGGGCCTGTGAATAAAGGGTGGGAGGGCTGATCTGATCTAGCAGAATGCCAGTGCTGCAGGGAGAATGTCCTTCTCCTGCTCCCTGTCTTGCATAGTCTGGTGTTTATATCAGACCCCTGCTCTGAATTGATTTCAGCTCACTAACCTGGTGGGAGAAAGTGGATGATTTTCTGCCAGTCTTGAACTACAGCTTAAAAATTAGAGTCTGAATGACAGAGCTCGTTCAAGGGAGAGCTAGGAAACAAGTGGTGGGAAGAGGAGAGAGGGAGGGGCAGAAAGAAGGGCTGGAAAACAGGGCCCTTGCAGCAGTGGCCAGTCAGATCAGGTCAGCCAAGCTGCGTACCTTCACACGTGGACTCTTTCACGTGGTTGGCCAATAGGTTGTATGGTTTTTATTTTCCATTTCTTACTTAGGAGGTGGACAGGTATTTGAGGCACAATGATTTCTTAAATCTGAGAAAGAAGGAGATCCTGTACAAGAAATGGCTTGAGGATGTTTCAGAGCCACTGCTACAGAAAATTCAGGACAAAATGGAAAGCCAGTCAAGTGAAGAAATACAGAAAAGGAAAGAACAACAACACTCTCTCTATTTAAACTACAGTAATAATAAGGTATCAGCGAGAATTAAATTTCTGTCATGGGGGTTGCATACAGAGGGGTGTGGACAAGATCAGGGGTCTAGCTGTTATTTCCTGTTCCGTTGAGTAGCCTGGAGTTCAGATGTGCCTTACCTGTAACATACTCTTCTTAAGGACTTATGTAATGGTGACATACATCATTACAGCTGTTTGAGTTCACCATCGGATACAAACAATAGCATTGTTTGATGCAGTGTGCACGCGCTGGGGTCTGAATATGGTGAAACACTGTATTGTGGTGGGTTTCCCTCTGCAAGCTGGACCATTTAGAGGAAGAACCTTGAGCTCCACCAGCTGAAGCCAAAGGCTGAGTCTGTGACCGGGGAGTGGACCGCACTCTCATGTCTCAGGAGTTCAGCTAGAGCAGTACTGCAGTATGTTGGCAGAGCATGAGTGAAACAATTTCATGGCCTTGGATACTACTGATCAAGCTTTATAAAAGAAAAAAAAGTGGGAACAGGGAGACACTAACAATTTTCTTAAGTCTGTGTGCAGGTGAATAGACCTAACTCCTGGATTCTGTAGTTCCGTGTGTTTCAGTACTCATAAAAATTGCAGTCACTGTAGGAAATACTTGCTGGTTTTCTTGATTTTTGCACTGAATTTCACACCAGTGTTGAGTATCAGATCCCATGACTCAACTTTCTGCATCTCAGGGATGGATATATAGAGCAGTAAGAGCAGTTACATCATCTGCCACAAATAGAATAGTATTTTATCTAGAGCAGGCTTTTGTTGTCAGTGGAAACCACTGCACAGTGGAGTTATGAAACTGTAAACAAGTTTCCCATCCAGAAATTAAAATGTCATAGGAGCTGTGGTGTTTTTATGAGAGCGAATGATCCCTTTTTCAAAGGTCTGATCTGAAAGACCCATGCATTGAAACTGCATGTAATGACAAAGAACTGAAGTCCTGGGATTTAGGATACATTGGGTGTACTGTACATATCTGGGTCTGCAAGCTTCTGTGTCAGGTCAGGACATTGGTGGGCGTCCTCCAAAAGCAGTGGCTGCTGTACTGGGATGTGTCCTTCTCCCTGAGCAAGCACAGCAGCAGTGATCAGCCTCCACGTTTTCTCCTTGCTCTGTGGTGTCAGCTCTACCATCAGCATGTCTGAAAAGCAGGCAGAAGCCCTTCAGAGTAACAGGACAATTAATTTGCATAAGTTTGCATTAATTGTGGCAACAGATGATAAATTTTATAGAACTTGAGGCACTTCTGTGGAGTGGTTAATATACTGACTTCTAGCTGTGCATTCTCCCCCCCCCTTTTTTGTGTACATTTTCTCTTGCTCTCTTCCCTGCTATTAGGCTTCTGCTTGTCCTGTTCCCCAGATCTCCTCACTTTCTTGCATCTCTGTTACTGGTCCATTCCCACTTTCCATATCTATTCTTCTTCCTCCAGTCTTTACTCTCTCTTTCTCTCTCCAGTCAATGCTTTTACTCCATACTCAAGGCTCCCACTGTTTTGCCCCTCTTTCTTTTGTCAGACTCCCCAGTGCTGTATCTCACTCTCCTTGTTGCTTCTGATGATTCCTCCAAGTTCTCCACTGTCCTTTGCTTTCCAAAGCTGCCTTCTCCCCCTTTCCTCCGTTCTCCTGCTCCCCTCTAACACTATCCTTACTGTCCTTCCAGGTTCCTCCATCTCAGTCTTTCTTTCAGCTCAATTTGCTGCCTCCTTTTTCATTGCCTTAAATCTGCCTCCTTTTCATACTCATTTTCACCTCCTCCTTATTCCTGGTCCCAGGGACATGGACTACAGATGCATGATGAGATGGTTGATCATAGCATGAAGATAGAAGAAAAGCAGAGCTGCTGCCAGCACTGGCAGAAGTGCCATGCTGCAGCCCGCAAGGAGGGGGAAGTTTCCCCAGCCTGGATTACTGCTGTGTTAGCCACAACTCAGTTTCTGGTGGTCCAGGATACTGTAGGCATTGTGTGCTGAAACGCTGCAGAGTAAGAGACCCTTCCGACTCGTTTTTGAGAGCAGGTTGTCGCTCTGCTTTCTGCCAGGGGGTGTGTGAATAATAATACATGGACTACATGAAGGGATCAAACATGGGTGTGCTGCACAGCACCTGCTGAGGTCTTGGCACATATTGTAATGGGGTGATATGTAATAATAAACCAAGGGGTGGCACTAAAACTCAGCAAATTGAGGTGTGTTAAGGGCTTAAAGCTTTCCAGGGAAAGAAACAGGAGACAGTAAGTGCAGCTGCTGCTTGCTCTCTGGGGAACTGCCAGATCCTGGGGAACAGAGGCCCTTGCAGAGGCAGCAGTGGTCATGCTTAGCAGTAGCTTGAGCCCTGGAGCTGCCCAGGTGCCTGCTGAGTGTCTGGGAACAGCACAGGCCTTTGGGGCCTGGCTCACTCACCCATGTCAGCACCTTCAACACAGCAACCTCTTAAACCTACTGCAGATCCTGCTTTTTTGGGTTTGGACTTGCCTTGCAGCGCTCCTGAACTGTTCATGTTAAAGTGTGTTTTTTCCAACTCTCAACTTACTGAAATCACACCCACAGATTGCCAAAAAGAACTGTGTAGGGCTGAGACCCAGAGGGCCATGCGCTTGAATGCTCCCTTTTCTTCCTGGGACCCCTGGAGAATCGTCTGCACAAGAAAGCTGAAAAACTTCATTTGCAAATTTTTGGAAGAATGAGAGTAGTAGGGAGAAGTATTTTATATGCTTGCCCTGTTCTTACTGTTCTTAGGGCATCGCTTGTAGCCTCTGTTCTCTGTTTTTTTGTGGTTTTTTACTTACATGTTTTGTTTTGTCATCTGATGCAATTTAGGTGTGTCCTGGCTTATTGTCTGTAAACAGTGCATTATAATTTGGAGAAAAAATGGTTGTAATTCACCTTTCTCAGGATCAGAGTTGATCAGTGTGTTGACTTCAGTAGCTGTTCAGGTCTTGAGAGCCTGTTTGATCTGGTGTTCTTTGGTCTTTGCATCAGTAGTAACACCAAGTGGTGGTACTTGCTGTTCCTCAGCTAACTCTCATCATAGGCAACTTGAACTGCAGAATACGAAGTTTGTTGCAGGCAGAGTTCTTGATGAAATGAAGCTGTGATCTGGACCATTAAGTGCTTACCTCTATATATCATAGAAAAGCATGCTCATGACCTCAACTTGGAGCTCACATCTCGCAGACTAGTAACTTGCCTAGGGCTATGGAAGGTGGGGGCTCAGTCACTTCTTTCATTTTTCTTTTCTTTCTAGTATCTGTTTCCTTCTCAGTCAACACATTTCCCTTGAATGACACTTCCATTTTCTTGACTGCCCTGGTTGTGATTAGCATTTTAGCCTGTAATTATTTCTGGATGCTTCCTGAAATCATTTATTATGTATTTATGCCAATGATAAGTTAAAATGGATGGAAGAATTTCCCAGTTACACTTCAGTCACCTTCCTTCTGAGGTGCAGCATGTGAAAATTTGGGAGTCCTTTTCTCCTCCACCTCTGGTGCTCTGCTTCTACCGTGCCTGGCTGTGTAATACCTAGTCTGGCTGCTCTCTTACTGTTTTTTTATCAGAATAGCTCCGAGACCTGACCCACTTACCTGCTTCTCCCACAGGGCTACGTGGCTTTGGAAGCTTATGACCCATCAGAGTACGACCCGTTCTTCCTGAAGACGTGTACAGACTGCTGGAAGGTGTGATGGTTGTTTCTGTCATGAGGTTTAGAGGCACCCTTTGACCAGCAGGATGTTAATGGTTAGAGAGGAGGCAGAGTGTTACCGATGTGCTGCTACGGGACTGGTGTAGAGCAACGCATTCTAGTTTTATGAACTGAACAAATAGGGGTCCCAGCTCCTGCTGCATTTAAGCCCAAGACTGAAAATGGTTTTCACCAGGAGCATGCTTTGGATCCATACTAAGCCCAGATTTGGAGGCAGAGTAGGCAATGGCAGGGGAGGGAGGTTCTTCTTCATTTCAAATTCATTGTGGCAGTGTGGGAAGTGTCCTGTCTAACGAGGGCTGATGAGTTCCCAGGCAAGTGGGGTCTGTGCTCTGTAGAAGGAAAAAATCTACAGCTCAGATCATCGTTACAGAAGCTCACTCAAATGCACCAAAGACCTGGGTACCTAATAGAAGAGTTGGGTAGGACTTGGACACAAATCCATGGAGTGCAATTCTCTAAATCCCTTCTGGATGCTTTGAGATTTTGGCAGCTATGGGGACTGAGCTGATACTTCATTGCAATGTGCCACGCAGGGTTCATCAAGATCAGCTGCCTCCAGGAGATCAGATCTCATGCCCATGGTCTGACTGTGGTGGAGTTGTTGAATGTGCTATGGCCTGCCTTAGGAGCTGAGATACTCAGTGTTTTTCAGGCCACTCAGGTCCGTGCCTCTTGTTTTTATTAATAAAAAATGAGGTTGATGCTCTTTCCCTGCTAACCAACAGTATTTTGACAGTTGCTCTGACTGTGGTCTTTTAGACTTTTTGACAAAGTGCTTATGTTGGTGCGTAAGCATGAAATAGCTGTCTCTGTCACAGGTTTCAATACCAACTTTACAGGATCCTCTGTTAGAAGACATTCAAAGAAAGTTTACTGAGACAGGCATTATCAAGCAGTGTGAGACAGGTATTTTAAACAATTGGTATCCCTTAGAAGTGTTTCATCGAGGGGGCCAGCCTTGCTTGTGACAGTAGATCCTTATATGAAGCACTTTTTACTTTCCTGCCAGGAAGACCATACTCTTCCAAAGAGCTGAATGAACTCAGTAAATCAGAACTGCCACTGCTTCCTTTGAGCCGACAACGTATGGATGCAATTGAGTGGCTGAAGGTACCACATGCCTACATTGCTAGTGAGGTCCACCAAATGACGAGGTAAGAGCTAATGTGGTGTTTATTGAGAGGCAGCACAACAGCTACAGCGGATGAGGCTGTTGTCCTGCTTTTTGCTAAAACTTAAATTGCATGGTGAATTCTGCTTTACTGTGTATTTCTCCTGAGAAAGGAGTGTTGGTGAAGGGAAAGCCTTCAGGTGTGGAGTGGACAGCAGGATGTACTGAAGTAGAGCATTGCTGGTCAAGCTGAGCCTTGAAATAAAGTGGCTTTTGGTAGAGCATTTTCTGCATGCAGCCAGTCGTACAGGTCAAGCCATGGAATATCTCCTGGGTGCTTTACTGGAAGATCTGAAAGGATTTCATGTCCATATTTGCTTTGGGTTTGGGTTTATTTTTTGCTATTAGTTTCTAGATTTTGGGAGCAGAGGGAGGTCATAATTGTGTCATGGACTGGCTGAGATTGGAAGGGACCTCTCTCAGTCATCTTGTCCAACCTGACACTGCCCAGGACCAAGTCTCCAGGGATGGAGACTTCACAACCTCTCTGGGCAGCCTGTGCCAGTGGTCTATCACCTTCACAGTCAAACAGTGTTTCTTGACGGTCAGAGGGAACCTCCTGTGTTCCAGTTTGTGTGCATTGCCTTTCCTCCTGTCACTGGGCACCACTGAAAAGTACCTGGCTCTATTTTCTTTATACTCTCCCTTCAGATGTTTGTAAAGGTGTTGATGAGCTTCCCCCTGAGCCTTCTCTTCTCCAGGCTAAACTGTCCCAGCTCTCTTGGCCAAGACTGTCCTCAACTATTGTCCTTTGACCGTTGTGATACAGTGTGCATCCTGGCTGAAGCCTTGAGGCTGGTCCTGTAAAGAAGAGCCTTATGCTGAGGGAGCTACACCCCACTCCAGAAAGTTGCATCCTATAGCTGAGCTTCATAACAGGGTTTTTTTGGTGTACAGGCTGATTGGGCTTGATATACAGTAGAGAGCACTAATGGTGAACCAAACCCGGAGCAGCGATGCAGCTGCCTAAGCTAAACTGAGAAGAGCAGAGAGCCCCAGCTGCCCTGCCCTGATAGAGAAGCATTTGGGCATCAGCAAAGAGTGATTTTTTACTTTTTTTTTAAATTACGTTGTTTTTTTGAAGTCCCAGTGCTCTTATTCACCCCTTTCGAAAGCTCTCTGGTTCCGCCATTGCAGTATACAACATCTAAGTGAACTCCTGCTCCCCAGTGACAAGGATGTCAAAGCCGAACTGGGAGCCTGATGGGCCCACTTTCTCCCCTGCCAGCCCCTGCCCTTGAGTTTTATGCCTCTTACTGGCCCAGAGCTTTACTCCAGCATGTTTAGAGCAGTTATAGGATAACGGCACCTTCTAGAAGGAGAACTGGTCACAAAGACAAACATTTCCTGGAGTGACTCAGTGTGGGGAAGAGCTAGTGCAGGGAGCTCTGCTGGGCTACAGCGGCCTTCGTGTTGCATGGCCTGGCAATAGTTTTTACTTCTGTTTAAAGGCGGAAAGTCATCAGCCACCACAAAGACGGTGCAAGCCAATGATGTCACCTGTCCTCTGGCTGACTGCAGCGGCAAGCACAGCCATCAGAAGGTACCGTTTCCAGAATACACGACATCTTCTGCCAAAACAAGTGATAACAGACCAGGTCTTCTGGTAAACTGCATTAAATTCATTGTCCTAAACATGTGGTTCTGAAGTAGTGTTGCCCAGCAATCAAAGAATGTTTGAGATGCTGCTCCTGTTATTTCCAGCTCCACAGGCCAAAACCTGCTAGTTTAGGTGGGTTAGGCTCAGCTCTACAAAGACAGTGCTGATGTTCTCTGGTTTATAGGGTGACAGAGTCTTTGCGTTAAAGATGAACTGGTGAGAGAAGTTAAAGATGTCTGCGAGGCCCCTCTTCTGTGCAGTGCAGAATCTATGTGTGAACCCCAGCTCTGGCCACGGCTACAGCCGAGTCCGCTGTTATTTCACGTTACAAGAAGCGTGAATGTTAGCAGCGGGCAGGGCAAAGCTTGCAAAATCTGCTGTTGCAATTTTGCATGAAGCTAAAAGAGGTCACCTTAAGATTTAAGAACAAAGCATCTCTTCAAATGAGGAAGAGGAGAGGGTGCTGCTGGCTCTGCGTGGGGTTTAGCAGATGTGTACAGAAATGCAGCTTAGAAAGCACTGATAAGGAAATAATGATCTGGTTTTGTTTGTTCAGCTCCTTATCAGAACTCCCACAGTGAGTGTCTTGCAAAATATTATTAGGCTACTACCAAGGTTTCAAAGGACTTTCTCCTGGAGGCAGTGTACAAGCAGTAAGTCAAACTTTAATATATATATTGTGTGTTTGGAGAAGGCAGGAAGAGGAGATGGAAAGTGTTCTTGTACAAGATGTCTAGCACTTTTCAGAGAGTCGGTGCTGAGTGACAAACGCGGTCGGTGCCCTGCAAATTGGTTTCCATCTTGTTCCACTGTGGTCCCCGCCTCCCCGCTGGTGTGACAGCACAGCAGCTCTGGCGTCAAAGCCTGGAAACAGAATTTTCTCTGTGCTTGTTCAAGAAGCTCCAAACTCCCACTGTACAGACACAAGCTCTCAAGAGTTGCCAAGATTTACTTTTATTTAGGATTAGAAATAACTGAACCACAGAAAACTGTTAAAAGTAACAGAGGTTGCCTCAGCCCTGTAACAGGAGGGTGCACAGATGGCCAGCGGGTGTGAAACTGTCAGACATCAGGAGGTATCGCTGCGCCCACAGAAAACGAGGGCATGCGCTGCTCAGAATTGCATGCTGTGCTTTGTTAAAGCAGTTTAAGGAGGCAGTAAAATGGTTACAATGTATCAAATCCTTTATAAAGAAACTCTTTTGTTGCTTTTTTTTTTTTAACCATCCCTGATTCTGTTGCCAAGAGAAAGTTTTTGCTTTCAACCAGTCTCATTTTACGTATTTGTGTTGGGGTGACAGTTCCCCCAATCAAACCTTCTAAACTTGCAATAAACTTTTCTTGAATTTAATCCTTTAAGTTTTTCTCATTATTTCACATTCCCCTGTACAATAAAATATACTTTTTAAAAATCACTATGCATCAATAAACATCTGTAGACAAATTACATTAATAAACTTATATTTTACTCCCTATATACATGTTGGCAATGTCAAAGCTTCAAAATTCACATGGAGGTCTGCAAGACCAAGGAAATGTACACAAATAACTTACATTTAGGAAAAAAACCCAAAAGACAAAGAGTGTTTTTCCACATTATTGTGGGTCACAGTATTTAAAATATTTTTTTCTAGTTATTCTTCACAACCACATTGTCGCAGCAGAGAACGATGAATCAAACTGAATCAGAAAGAAAAATCAAGTAGCAGTTACTGATTTCAGTGCGGAACTAAGTCAAGTACAGAACGACACTTGATTCGTAAAGAATATACAATATAGCGGAGACTTCTCCAGTGCTAAGGCTTCTTCAGCATTCAATCTTTAAAACTATCATCCTGAGATGAGAAGATTCCAGTGGATATCACTTTTCAGATTTCAAATGGAATGATTCCAGTGCTGAGCTAAACCATTCCTCAGTCTGTATGTTAGACTAAGTGGTAAAATATACATACGTCTTGATGCCACATTTCTACTTAATACTTTTTATGGCCCTGAAAATGGAAACATTGGCATCCAAAACCAAGATATTCCAACATAATAAAAAGGCACTGAGCTATAGTACTGTATATACAGTAACATTTGTGTTTGCATAGATCAACAACAACTTTGAACGCTGCAAGGAACTGAGCAGAACTGACAACTAAGAGGAAACATGGAAGCAGCAGGAATTCTTGCTTAATAACCAGCGTAGGGCAAGGAATCTTTTACAAAAAACGTTCAGGCTGTCAGCTTCAGTTGTCCTTCATAAATTAAAAAAAAGTGTTCTTAGAGGAGTGTTTTCTGGTCAAAGAGCTGCAGGTCAAAACGGACCCAGACTTCTCCTGTTGGAACTTCATGCAGCAGTAAGTGTTTAGTCATGGGGCCTTTGCTTTCCTGTTCTGTTCTGATTTTTGCTACTGGAACTTCAGTGCGACCCAAAAAATCTGTTGGGCAAATAATGAATACGAAATTTCATTAAGCAAAGACCTTAAGCTTAGAAGATGTGAAAGTGTCAGGTTAAGCAGCAGTGCTATGTAGTGTGTCGTCAGTTCCAGAGCACTGCTCCCAAGCTTTCTGTCGACTAGCCCTCAGTCCAGTGTAAATCAGCCAGCAGTGACAAAAAATAGTATTTTTAGAAAACAAAAATGCTGTGGAATTAGGGTGGAAAACATGCCTCTGTGTCACAGTTTGATCTGAGGGCTTTAAAAATACAGCTCCCTTTCAGAAACACAATTTCAAATGTTAACTCTTGTCTTAGAGCTGGAGGGTCAGAGTTAAGTGATGGAACCTCTTTACAAGTCAGCTGTATGCTACGAAGACAATAAAAAAACCCCCACAACTATTTTGGTTCAGCCAACTTTTAATTAGGCTTATATATCATTCTTTTCACAAGAACAATGACATTGAACCTTTACTGCCTCGAGTAGGTTTACGGTCCTGTTCAGAAATTATATACCCTCTTTCTGGCCATTTCATATATAATTATCTTTGTGTGCATTAAAAAGTTTACCATGAACTGAAAACCCAGCAGCCTCGGCTGTCCAACGGGGAGAAGAGGCCTCGCAAAGTCCCGTTACCTCACAGGAGAAAAGCCTGAGCTATCGTTACACACAGGGCAACTCGGGTCAAGGCAGCACCTTGCAAATCTGAAGTAATCAACTGTGTCAGAGCCCTGAAAAAGCACTTAACCTTTGAAAAAGTACTAGAAGCTACCGGCTGCCAAAAATGTGTTCCGTTTCCAAGCAAAAAAAGAAAGCTCATCAAGCTGTTGCTATGCAACAGCTTGATAATAACCTAGCACCTTATTTTCAGGCACCTCAAAAACTTCTGCTTTCAACTTCTCTGTCTCCCCAGTCTGACAAAATAATCATTCTGTGTCTGATAAAAAAGCTAGAGTGGGATGAAACCTGACTGCCCAGAGCTGCTGGTTCTGGAGGACTTCTGAACCTCTTGAGCAAGGAGACATTTTTACACATTTCTCAGGAAGGAATCATACCTACAGGCTCTTGGAACTGAGGAACTGTGTACCCCAAGTCACCAAAAAGCCTTCTTTTCCTAAAACCAATGTTCACACTTACCATCGGGTGAGAACTGATCTCTGTCAAACATGGTGATGCACAGGACATCCTGATACAGATCCTTAATGAAGAACTGGCAGTTGAAGTTCCACTTGGGATTCAAGGTGTCCTGCAGGGTCCTCGTAGTGTAGCTCTGGGAGCCCATGCTGATTTCACAATACGGGTTGCTCTTCCCTAAACACAGAACAAGCAGTGAAACTCCTCTGCAGCGCAGAAACCTCCCTCCCCATCTGGGGAGGCCTGGACACATGTGGATGCTGCTGTCCAGAAGGTGTGGGTCAGGCAATCCCTACATGCTAGAGCAGCACAGTGCCGGTTCTTCACTCCTGGATCCACAGCTGAATCCACAATGTTTCTCAAATCACCAGACTCCTCTCAGCAAGCCTTTCCAAACGTCGCAGGAATAAAAGTGATCTGACACTATTTCCTTCACTTACCATTGGGCTTACAGGCCTTCAGCTCTGTTGCTTCAATCACGTGCACCATCAAGCGTCCTATTCCAGAGGTCTTCTGTGAGCGCGCTGGGAACAAAGAAGTTGGAAATCATAGAATCATAGAATGTGTTGGGTTGGAAGGGACCTTTAAAGGCCATCTAGTCCAACCCCCCTGCAGTGAGCAGGGACATCTTCAACTAGATCAGGTTGCTCAGAGCCTCATCCAGCCTGGCCTTGAATGTCTCCAGGGATGGGGCCTCCACCACCTCTCTGGGCAACCTGTGCCAGTGTCTCACCAAATAAACAGATTGGTTCAACCGTAAAAACTGGCAATAGATCTGAAGAGGGAGATCCTACAGGGAGACTGTGGCACCCTCCAGAAAAGGCCCAGCCCACGAGTCCGGGTGGATGAAAGGGAAATACAGAACTCGGTAGGTACCTTGATAAGCCTTTTCACGTTTCTTCTTCTCGGTTTCGATGTACTGCTCTGATGCTGCTTTGATTTTCTGGACCCAGGCAGTGCTGCAAAGAGCAATCCCTATGGTCAGGGTTGTACCACAGGCAGGAAATTCCTCAGTATCAGCGACTCCACCCCAATCACTTTTGCCATTTTTTTACCCCCACTGGGTTTCAGAGGCATCACGAATCAAGTTAGTTCAAGGACTAAAGTGATGGAGTTTTCAGATTTCATCTTACGCCATGTTTCCACATCAGCCTAAATAAATGAAAGTGGAGCTGCTCTTTTATTAACGACTGCTGGGTCACATTAAAGATTGACCAGGACTGGGGAAAAATCTACGGGATGCAGGACTTTGCAGCCCTGAACTATTCTTCTATACAACTGTAACATCGAGGACCAGCAGATGTGACTCGATTCCACTGCAAGAGCTTCCACACAAGCAGAACAAAATCAGCGAAAACTTGTTAATTCAAATGAGAGTCAAACTAGTGGATTTCCTGACCGAGAGACCAAACCCTGTTCCCGAACTCAGAGACCCCCATGTCTGCTCACTGGAAACAGCCTGCCGCCATCATCAACAAGTTTAAGCTCAGATCTGCATTTTGACTACTCACCGCTCGTTAATGTTGTCGGTTTTAAGCGTGTAAACTCTGTCGATGTGTGATATGTGAAAAACTGGCTCATCACTTGAAGGATCTGTGGGCAATTTCACTAGGACTTCATTAAGGAAAACAGGCTGTAAGAAAAGCAAACATCACCGTGGCAGCGTCACCCTGACAATAAGTGGAAACTCTACAAGGATGTTTAAATACGTTGTTTTGCTGTAAGGAAAATGAAAGTCGGAGGACACAGGACGAACAATCAGATCACCATACAAAGGATGTGAGAAAGGACTGAGAGAAAAAACTACTCTGGCGATACACCCCATTCTGTTTCACTTGATGAAGAACTTTGTGAAAGGGGCAAGACCGCGTAAGCAGAGCTGAAGTGTGGACCTTGGAAACCCTGGAGATCCCACAGCTTCCCTGGTGGAAAGCAGCCCCAATACTTAAACTTATCTCCCCAGCTGCAAAATGTTGAGAACACGCACTGTGTGGGCACAGAGACTAAAGTTTTGCACCTTTCACTGTTTTCTAAGAAGGACAGGTATGTTCTTGAGGATGCAGGAACTTGTGCACTTAAGTCAAGGCTCCTGCTTTTGAACATCCTGCTCAGCTGCTCAGGCATGATGCTGTTTCTGCCATTTCACCCCAAAGTGGACAAAAGTGTTTATAAAACCAAGAGACAAAAGCCTGTCCTTTTCCAGGGACTAAGCCAAACAGCACAGTGCCCATCTGACAGCAAACGATCAGCCAGGGCCAGGCAGCTCATCCCACTGGGGAGAACAGTGTTCCTCATGAGAAGCCAGGTCCCAGTGCACCAACACGCCCACAGGGCACCCTGATTCACTCACCATTTTGTACATTTTGAACTGGGAGTGGCATTTGGGGCTGAAGAGCTTATCGGAGCCGGAAGAGACAAACTGTTTAACCATGTAGGTGAGCAGGAGGAAGTCATTGAAGAGGAAGCCGTACAGCTCCTTACTGCTCTTGGCCTTGTACAGCTTGCCACTGTGCAGGAGCTTCCGTGGTCCCAAACAGTTTGTGAGGGAGTTGAACACCGGTTGCTAGGAAAGACAAAACCCGTTAGTAGCAGCAAGTTAATGCAGACAGACATCAGTTCCTGCTCCGTTTCACAGCAGAGGTTGCTCAAGCTGGCAACCTCTTCTGTTTTAATGAATTTAGTTACGAACGAAAAGAAGGGAAACTCTTTTATGGTCTGCCATGGTATCAGCACTGCTCCCAACTGCAAGTAGATTTAAGCCTTACCAACAACACACACCCGGGTCTGACTGGATGAAGGCATTTATCTCATGGCCACTTTTCTGTTGCCCAGAAGCCGTGTTTAAGAAGAGCCCGCAGAGTCTGCAGTCAGGTCACCTCCCACAGGTGCACAATTAGGTGATGGAACCAGGACAGACCTTCTGGGCCTGTCGAGCCCTGATTCCTTAAGCAGCCAGCGGAGAACTGTCACAACATCTCATTTTGAAGGCTGTCCTGAGAGGTACAGGAGCCTGAACCCTCCCCTACCTTTGAGGATCTGGCAGTGAGGGCTTCTGTGCCCCTTCTGCATGAAGGAAAACCATCGGAAACACACACTAAGTGAAATTCCACATAGTAACGCCTGACTTAGGGCAGCAGCAGCATGGGTACAACTTCAGAGATAAGAGTTATTGAGTTATTTCTGTTCGTTTAATGGTTTAAATGGTATCAGTTTTAAGTTGATAAATCAAGATTTCCCCACTGTCAAAATCATGCGAAAATGAGGGCTCATCACATTATGGCTGCGAGCAGAAGATAATAAAAGCTTCTCTGCTGAGAGCTCAGCAGAGAATCATGTTGCAATAACCAATGTGAGCAAGGACCCCCATTCCCCACCCCGGCCTTTCTAAAATGGCTCAGAAAAGCCACCGCCGTACAGCGTATCAACGTGGCTACCTCAGCAAGACCTTCGCACTGGACGTGGGACTGTATCCATTCCAGCCTGTCCGAGTTCTCTTTCTCACGCACGCCTTCGTTAACTTGAGAGCACAGCTCCTCCGCACGCTCCAAGGCAAGCTTGAGGTTACTGTGATCGGGGTGATTTTCTGCAGTGTTCTCTAGAATCTAGTACGGATCAAAAAGGGGAGAAATTCAGATAAAAACAGAGGTAAGCACAGGTACTTCTCTGCACTCTCAGAGAAATCCCCATAAAGGGACAAGGCTTTTTTTTTTGCTTTTGCTATCGAGATCAAACGCCAAAGCATTCGCTTACAAAGCCTGGCTGAGGGTACTCACACTCTTTATGAGCAGAGGGTAGCGGGTGATTCTCTGCATAGGTTTCAGGAGGAAACTGGAGAGGGGCATTCCTTTGCAGCGAGGGTCCAAGGCAAGTTTCTATGGTGCAACCCAGAGATTAAACACAGACACCACGTTACTCATCAAGAAACAGTTGCCTCACTGCACTGAAAACTGAACATTGTCTGATCAGATTAATTTTTCCAGGCATTCCAAGAAATCCAAGGTTTTTTGGTAAGCAAACAATACTTGTATCTAGAACAAACATGAAAGCCGGCGCTGTCACTGTACACGGATGCCACTGTACGCGGATGCTTTGCCAGCGTAAGCCGCAGGATCATTGTTCATGCAGAATCCTTACATTCAAAACCGTTCCAGCTTTTATTTTCACATTACAGGCTCTGCGCACGTTTTAAAAAAACAAAGCAATGAAAGAAACAAACGCCTGATGTCAACAGTTCTGGCATTTCTCCTTTCAGGGCCTCCGAGCCCCCGCATCAGCTGCAGTATGGCAGCAATTCCTTCTTTGTTTCTGCAGCGTGCCTGCCTGTGACGCTCGCGGCACACCTCTGGCCCCGCTGCCACCCCACCGTTCCGACACACTGCACCCCCGCTGAATTAGAAGCACGTTCAGGGCAACAGCTTTTTTTATTTCAGCTCCGCAGACTCTTACCCCTTCGGACAGCATGAATTTTTGGGAAGGTGCAGACACTTTGTGGGGTTAGCGTTACACTGAAGTAATGAGCAATGGAATGGGAAGTGGAATAATAAATTAGCTAGAGAGAAAGACAGGTATATAAATAAAAAGCGCACACAGCGTTAACTGTGGTCATCATATAAATACACCTTGGAAGGCTCTTAGCTATTTTTGCAAGATTTTACTCTTTGGGGTTATTTTGATCTGGTCAATGCTGGTTAGACAGGCTTCTGTCACTGAGGAAAGGAGAAGGCACAAAAGCTACTGAATAAGATACCTTTAAGTAGTCTTTGAAATCAGCATCTTCATCAGTTTTCTGCTGCAGCAATGAGGCTCCGTTAAGCTGGCAGCTGCAGAACCGAATGTAGGCCTGCATGTGAGAGAGCTCTGCTGCCAAGATGTCCCCAATCATCTGCACTGGCATTTTTTCTCCTCCCGTTTTCTTACGCACTCGCAAGGCTCTGGAGAGGAAAGAAATCACCATCCAACTTGGCTGCCAAGTCTGCGAGGCCGAAATCAAGAAGATCCTTACAACATCCATCTCTGAAAGGACGCAAGCCTGCGAGCTGAATTCCCTTACGCAGCACGGGCGCTTCCAGGCGGTGCAGGGCCCAGCCTGAGCCCCCAGCACCACACGCTGAGCCAAACCATCTGCCTGACGGGGTCTGCGGGACTGAGACTCTCCTTAGAGGCTTCTGGGACAATCGGCATCAATCTCTACATTCAACAAGCATCCCGTTTCAATGAATTATTAGCCACTTTGTCTCTCCAAAGTTTATTTTTAGAGAACAGAAGGTTGCTTTGCAGAAAACTGGGAAGAATGCCTCCCATGCACATGCTTTTGTGTAGGCTCTGTTTCTAAGGTATTATAGCAAATGTGCATCTGTTCTTGCTGTTTGTTCCTCTCTCTCTTGTAAAACTTCTTTGTAAGGTAGTCTGAATGCATTTAGCTGTTCCGAATGCACGTGTGCACAGGAAATAATCAGCAAGGACAGAAATATTTACTGGAAAACCAGAAAACTTCCTGGGGAAAGGAACAAGAGAATAAATATGAGGAGAAAAACATAAGAATGTGGGTAAGTACTTACTTCAGTAGCTTTGTATTTGACATGATGAGTTCCTTCCAGTTAACAAAGATCAGCCCCATTTCTCCTTCTGTGAGACGGCCCGAATCAGCCATTGGTTTCTGGAAAACCTGCGGTCAAAAAATTAGAAAGGTGAGCAATTCTTCAGAGGGAAAAGCAGCTCAGCCTCTTGTTTAGCCTAGCAGTGATTCTGCTTTTTTTGAATGCTCAGTGTCCAGTTTCCCAGGAGAAGTTAAAAGCAATTCCTTACTAGCACTTGTGTCAGCTGTCGCTATTTTTCCTAAGCGCGTGACCTCATTCTGACACCGCCATCACCATTTGTGAAGCAGGGACAAGCACGGGGACCTGCAGGCTGAGTGTTCAGCAGAGCATTCCCATCATTTCGGAGTCAACTGCTACACAAATTGCACTGACGCATCACACCCATCCCCATACCCAGAGCACTCACAGTCAATCTGCGCCCAGAGCTACAGCTTCTTTCAGGGACCCGCGGCACAAGACCTCTGGGCAGCAGAAAACCCGTGTAACTCAGGCTATGTAACATCTTGAACACTTCACCCCAGAGCTGTTCTAGAGAGAGAGGTCCTAGACCTCCTAATGCTGGCCAGTTCCTGCCCTGCCCAGTGAGGCGGTCTTGCTTCCAGAAATAAAATCGGAGACGAAGGCAGAGGATAAACTTTTATGGTGCTTATACAGCTTCTGTCACGAGCCTGGGCAGCTCTGGCAGACATCCCGGCCCAGCCCAGCATCTTTACACTGAGCCCGAACACCTGAGAACAGGATGTGGAACACAGGAAGGTCCTTGTAAGACGATGGATTTCACAACGTGAGGTTTTTGCCTGGTGGACAACCACATAACACTCACTAGAAAGGGAAGTACTCACACTTTCTTCCTCTAACATTTCACAATTTGTAAGGGTCACTTTATCGCTATTCTTCAGTAGGACAGAGGTGTTCTTTTTCCAAATGCATTTTCCCATCCAAGACATCTCACCTCTAAGACGAGCTGAAGATCGTCCATATACCTTTCTTCCGTCTGAATGAGTTCGTGAATGTAGCCCTGCCTTTTCCTTTCCATCGGTTGCATAGTGTCAAGGCTTTGGAGATCAGCACACCCTACAAGAAGTAAGCCAGTAGTTTAGATCCCGCTCAGGCCATCAGATCTGAGGAATTAACAAAATTGCATCAACACACACGCGCCGGTGGTTCAGACTATGTACGCGGTGGTTCTCTTTAAAAACCCTGTCCACAGCAGCAGCGGGTTTCAAAATCGAGTGATGCAGTCCTCAGCCCCCTCCCCGCTTTATGTCATTTTTTAGTCTGTCACCTTTTATTTCTTCTAACATCCCTTGGTTTTGTACTGTGATGCCAAAAAAGAATTCCTGACTTCCTGCCACTCCATTTGTCTGGTGATTTTTCTCATCTCCTCCCCTTTTCTGCCATACTGTTTTCAAGACTCTGATTTTCTCTTACCTTACACAATGTCCTTTGTGAGATGAAGTCATCTAGAACGTGTCTGGGTCTGACTTACGACATCGCACCTTTAATCTCTACCCCATTTCTAAAGCACTCTGCCTCGGATATTAATTTATGATACAAACCACCAGAACAAATTTGTAAAGTTATAATGCATCATGTTACAGTTGCGTAACTTCACAGTTGCACAACTATTTTTCTCGTTTAGAAACAGAATGAGCCTGAAATTTGTTGAATTATGTTTATGCATCAAGTCTGAATAATCACAGTCATGCACAGGAACACACAGACATTCCGTGACACAAATCCCAATTTTCGGTAATAACATGCAGACCCTGCAGCTTCACGCGGCTTTTTCTCTGCTGACACACGTTAGTAAGCATGACAACAACGTCTGAAATTTAGTAACCAAATCGAAACGGGTAAAGGAGAGGGTAAAGGGTAAAGGTAAAGTCAAACCCTGATGCCTCTGTGAGCCATCGCATGCCAGCAGAGCACTGCAGCGTAGCAGGGCGGGGGAAAAGAAAAAAAACAATCACAGAGCGTTTGAGAACATACATCTACTGCTTGATGTGACAGCATCAGATTTTAACACAATGTGACATGTTGGGGGGTTGGAACTAGATGATCTTTAGGGTCCCTTCCAACCTGAACCATTCTATGATTCTATTCATTGCCAATGTATAGATCTGTTTATGGGAAGGCTGCTCTAAATAATGAAATGAAAATTAGTCAGTAATAAATCTGGGGGAGGGCAAAACCCAAGAAACACAAAACGTTTGGCTAAACTTGATGTGACAATGGCTTAGTGGGCACCTCATAGGCTTGTGCGCTTCCCGCTGGACAGGCATCAAGCTGCTTTGAAGGAGCAGCATCCTTCAATGACAGAGAAACACTTGTCAAACGGAGTTTTATGACACCAAAGTATTTTAACAGGGAAACCCTTGGAACAACACAAAGAAGTAGAGCAATAAAGGCAACAGCTAGATTTAAAATCAGGACTTCTCAGTTCTGTTCTGTACCCTTAAGGAGGATCACAGATCTTAAGCTTTCTGACAAGATTTTAAAAAAAAATGCCACTTTTTATGAATAGATCCGGGATTGCGGCTCTTTTGATCATGCAGAATGCTGCTTCTGGCATTAGATGTTCCCAAAGTTACACTCAGGCCAAAATTAGATGAGAAAAAGGAGTAAAGTTACAGATCAAAGTGATTCCTATCCAGTTTGGTATCTCAGTCCATCAAGATGGACTGTGTGTGCTACTTCTGGGTTCCAGCGTCATTCTTTAGTCTGTACAGGAGTGAGTTTCAGCCCACCTGGTTCCTACGACACGAAATTTCAGGATACTCAAGGGCTTCCACAGTAACCGGACTTGATTTGTCCAGACTTGGAAATCTCAGCTTTGACCACGTGGTTTTCTCTTCTACTGCAAGGTACAGCCCTGCAACAAAAGCAGGGAGGGACCGACGCTCCTGTTGCTGGTTGCTTCTGTCGCAGCTCTTAGAACAACCCACACGCTGGGATTTGTGTCTGCCTCATGCTGTCTACCTAAAGTTGAAGCAAACACTGGAAGGAAAACAGGTCTTTTTCTATTCACCTAAAATAGACCTCGTTTATAAGCTCATTATCAGCCACAAAAACGCAGTTAACTGGCTCCTGCACTAACCTTGTGTTTGGAGTGTTAGCCTTTGGGATGAATGGATGAGTGCTATTTTGTATTTAAATATGCACTAGTATAAACGCCCCAAATTTTGATGGGTCTGATGATACTGGTATAAAACCATAGTACGCAATCCACACATCTGATTTTAGAGGGTGAATTCAGGCATTTGGATCTGAAGGGAAGAAAGGCGAACAAGATGGAGAATAAAACAACCTACCTACTGCGTTTGCCAATGTTTTTTTACAAAGTGGCCACAGCGACCCATGGGCTCACTGGTACGGAAAGGGTGGACCCACATCTCTACCCATTCTCCTCCCACATTCCTGTTCCCTCCTTTCCTTGCATCAATTCTGGCACTTATCTGACTCCCAGCTCACACCCTGGCAGCAAATGGATCCCAAGGGGGGAAAACAAAACAGTAGTTTTCTGCTAGTTTAGCCACCAGGAATGCGCGTAGAAGCAGTAAAACTGCCTTTTTTTGCCAGCAGACAGCTGTTGGTTTGGCTTCTGCCTTATGAAGCTTCATCCCAAGCTTCCCATACAGCTGAGGAAAAGCAATGAGGTTTGGGGAGCGCCTGCAGAGGGGAATCGCAGCTGCTCACCTCCCGCTGTTGCCTGGGTAAGGGGTTTTCATTCCCTTCGGAGGACAGGCCAGCCTGCCGCTTCCACCGCCAGCCGGGTACGGCCAGGCTGCTCACACAACCTGGGGCACCATCTCCCAGCTCCCTCCCGAGAACAACATCGGACGGGGCAAGCAGTGGGTGCCCGGTACCTTTGAAACTTTGGGCATCGCAGGAGAGCGGTGCCTGCTCCAACCGTGGTACCTTTCCGTGGTACATCCCGCTCTCCAAGACGAGGAAGCAGCTGTCTCGCAGGGGCAGGGAAAAACAAGCTGGAGAGTTTATAAACAGGAAATCCCAGTCTCTAAAGCTACGGTTAAAATTATACTTCCCTCTCCAAATATACCTGAACAAGAAATACTTTCTTCCTACTAACATAACCCTGCATGAAAAACTACTGAGGTTCACAGTTAAAAGATGTTCTACTCTGCAGGAGATTCAAACACCTGAAAAACATGGGGGGTTGGGGGAAAAAACCCAGAAAACTGACATATTTTGGATTTGTGTGTGTTCAAGGGGAAGAATGACACTTCCTGAAGAAAAGAAATCTTCCAATGGAAGCAAGATGAATGAGATCTATCACCATTTCAAAAAACTTCAGTTTTTTTCTTTGTTAAAAAAAGGGGAAGTGAATTAAAAATCCTTCACTTAAAAGTCAATTCCAGAGAACTGAGGTAAAAAACAGATGGATAAAAGGCTTTGCAAGATGCCCAGATCTGCTTGGGCACCAAGCGCTTTGTCCCCTTCCCCAACAAACTTTCCCACTCAACAAACAATGAAAAAACACATTAAAAATGACGACTCTGGAAAGACATCTTAAGCCTCAAATGAGAGCTGAAGCACTTGCCCCGAAGGATCTGTCTCTACCAGAGGCAACGCTGCTCACCAGTGACGCAGCGATCACCACTGAAGACTATTTAGGGGTAAGAGGTGGCCTCTATAAACTGCATTTGTAAAGAACTAGCGGGGTTTGTTTAGGGTTGTGGGTTGGTGGTTTTTTCTTTGGTGTTTTTTTTTTTTTATTATTATTTTTTTGTTTTTTTTTTTTTTTTAGCTCGAGGCAGTTGATATGGCTGCAGAAAGCAGCTAAGGGTGGGTTTTTTTGCCTGTCTTAGCCTGCCTCTGTTTTCCCCAGCTACCATAGAAAGACTACATCTCACCTTGAGTACCATGGGCTGGCAATAAAATAGTCCCTTTAGCACAGCCGGAGAACAGAGCGACGGTAACAGGGGACATCACCCCCAGCCATGTACAGTCTCTGCTGGACGCCTGCGGCTAATCCACTTGCAACCTGCTCCTGGCACTGCCGGTAGCTGCCAGTAGCCTCTCTGCCTACTGAAACCACTGAGAGGGATTAATCCAAGAAATTTGCCACCGTGGAAAGGCTGGTTTCCATCAGGCCCTGGGAAACATAATAAAAACTTTTATCCAGTCTCCCCTGATCAGTCAATGCAGCATTCTCTCTTTGCTACAACGGAAGAAATTTATGATTCCATTTTCAAGAGGTAAAAACTTAAGTCACTCCGTGGCAGAGCCAGGTCACATAACGCTCGTACCAAGCTACTCCGATGGGAAAAAATCCTCCCCAGATGGACAGAAAAAACCACAACAGACAAACTAGAGCCTTTTACGTGTCCCTTTAATAAAATACATTTGCATAGTTATCTTACAACTTTGTTTAAAACCAAAGGTGAACAATTGCCTCATGCTAAGCACAGCCTGCATTTGCATGTCGTAACAATCATCCCCAAACATTAATACTCTAGCTTGAAAAGAACAACAAAAGAGATTTTTAAGGCAGCACACACCATTACATAGCAGTTTTATTAGTTCATTACATTAAAGTAGCACGACCCTGTAGCAGCTCCCAACACAACTGCAGGCCAAGGGTTGTCAGCATTCCTATGAGCAGACTTATTTACAGGTGTTTTCAACCCGACCCAAGAAAATCACACAGGGATACGATCTGGCCAAGCATCAAGATGGCGTAAATATTCAATGACTGGTAGGAGATGCTTCAATTATTAGCACGTAACGTTTTTATCGAGCTTTATGCCTTCTGCACTCCTAACTGTAACATTAACAACATTGACACTGCGATAGCGCTTTGGATGCTCTCTCAGCCCTCCGCCATCAGCGACCCCTCGCACACCCCAGCCCTGCAACCAGGGCTCGGTGGTGGCACCGCTTTCCTGTGTGGGTCCTACTGCTGGGTCCGGAGCTCAACTCTGTCAACTACACTTGTGTAAAACTACGCTTTTGGAGGCGGTTAGTCCATCAGGCAAACCAGACAATGGCAAAATTGGGAATCGTTTCAGTACCTGTTCTTATGCATTTACAGCATTGATACCGTTCTTCCCCCCAGCTACCCCATGGCCGCTATTCTCTGCTGGCCCACGGGAAACAACATGAAGCCAGTACTCCTCTGCAGGCAACAGCAGATTTTGGATTTCCTGGCTGGCTTCAGCTTTAACTGTTAACCTTGTGGGGCTCTGAACAACGCTTAGACTCTCAGCTCTTCACCAGGGACCATCAGTTCAACAAATAACTCTATTTTCCACTTGTCCTTAGTTCCAAAGCCAACTGTTTTCACCCAACTAAGGGATGAACGCTTTAATGCTAGTTTTGCTCGGCTGGCTGGGATGACAGCTGAACCCAACTCCATGAACTTCTATCAACCAGGGAGTGGATTGCACACAGCCACAGAAAAAGTAACATTTTTGAAAGAAAAAGTCTGATTTAAGCCCAGCTTCTATTAGCTACACCTCTTCAGTGATACAGAACATTATTTTAAAATAATCTTGCCTTAAATACATCCTCGGCATAGTCTTTCCTATCGCTGATCTGATGTAGACATAGTGTTCCCTCTCCACCGGTGTGCGGAGGAGAGCAGAGCTCTCGGGTGATCGTGCTTGAGCTGCGTTAGGCAGACTTCTGCAGTACACATAAATACTGACAGCAGGGACTACGTCTCTTTCAATCACCATTATTAAGGTGTATTATTATATTATTATCGTTATTACAATTCAAGAATTTAGAGTGTACTCGGGTAATACTGAAACATGAAGAGGTAACCGTGAAGGCTCTAAATGCTTCATTTCAATACTCATCAGTTCCAACTGAGGGGCGTCTGTTTCAATAATTATCAATGCTCATATCTACATTCCCAACCCCGTCTTTCACACTACTTGTGTGAAACCTTACTTAATACTACCCTCATCTCCAATTGTATCAGTTAAAAAATGGGTGGAATGCCAGCTGGTTTTGGAAACTGCCGTGTAACTGTTTCCTAGAGCATCCCAGATAGGATGTGAAGTTGGTTTTGATTTTTAAAAAGACAATTAGTAGCAATTAGGCATTCAAGGAAAACTGTCACTGAACATTGGGAAGTCGGTTTGGCTCAAATCCCACAGGTTAACAGTGCCTTTTAGAAATGGGATAATTTATAAGATCACCTAATTATTAAGCTACAGTAAGTGACTGATGCCACTAGTGTAGCACAACATGCTTCAGGCTGTATTAAACACGCTTTCAAGGTCAGAAATTCAGAGAAGGCAATTCAGAGTTATTAGCATATTTTAGTAGAAATACTTAAAATGTAGTTTCATAAGGAAATGAAGTCAGCTAGAATATTTGAGGAATTATCTAGCACATTATTTGCCTACAATAACATGATTTCATTCTATAACAAAATATTGGTTTAGACAAACTACATCCAGAATAAAAATCCATTTGTAGTATTATGTAGGCACATTGCTGTAGTCCGTATTGCACAAAAGATATCTCTCTGAACTAAAGGGCACATATACATTATTTGATCAAGTATATTAAATACATAACGTCTCACTCTCTCTATAGAATTTTTGGAGAAAGGCTTTTAAATCTCTGCAACTGGACTAACCTTTTCCTGATAGTACCTTCACAACATTCATATATATATGTATGTAGTAAACAAACAGTGTTTTGTAAACATTGCTGATTGCATAAGTGACCTTTGCTGTTTTGTAACCAAGTTCAGGAAAACAAACTAAATTAAATACCATGTCTACCAGGTCTCTCCTGCTGTTACAGGAGCACAGAACTATTCAATCAGACAAGGAGTCTGCTGTTAAGTCAATCCTTTTATTTACAGGGGTATCGGGGTTATAGTCCTGGTCCCTCCCTCTCCCCAGACTAATAAAACGTGGGCGCCTTTACTGCCCCATACCCCTGACGTGCCATAACCGTACCTTTAAGGACCACTTCTGAGCTGAGGAGTATAGTTCCATTTTTAAACCCAAATGCTCTGCCTTCAGCTCCAGGTGTCTGTTAGTGTTTCTTCTCTGGCAACATCTCTGTATCGAGGTTACCTATGTATTCGGCTGCTAATTTATTTAACAGGAAGAAGAGCGGCAGCTTTCAGATAGTATTTACTTTAAGTCACTGCAGACCGTAGCCAGATAAAAACACTATTCAGTACCATTAACTATTTAATGAAGAAAAGGGGCAGGGAAAGGGCTGAGTAGCACAGAGACTGTAGAAGTACTTACTGCAGTAATAAGTACATGTTTGCTGTTTGCTAGAACTGAAAGCAAACATGAATGATCGGAATCAAGTATTTAAAGGAAGAAGGTTGTTTAGGGATAGGACATATTGAGCCAAAACAACCTGAATTCCTGCAGTATTACTGTGAAGGAAGAAAAAAATTAAAATATCCTCCACTCTACGCTTAATAGTTCTTTCCCCAGTTAAAAAGGATATTTAAAAGGCTGGATGGACCGCACCAGATCTAAATCTTAGATCTTGTAGCATGTTTGTAGTCACAGTGACTATCAGCAGCAGAGACAGGTAGGGTTTGTTTTCTGCTTGAGCCTTGTAGGCTGCCAAATTTTCAAAGCTCAACATGTAGGAGATTCAATCAAGTCCATTAGAACAGTAATCAGCAAACATTTTAATTCTGCAAAGTACGTACATTACAACATTAAAAGAACACAACTGCCCGTTCAAAACAGCTCAGATAAACTGTGCAAATAGTGGGTCTTTGTGTGTCTGCAATCCCACCATGCAAACGATAATTGATATGCATGCTAATGATCTACCATTACCAATACCAACGAAAAATGCTAAAGGAAACAAGAATGAACAGCAGTGAAAGCCACACAAAGACCCACTATCCTTTCTGCTGTTACAAATCAACTGTAACTGTAGATTATGAGAAAACCCACAAAACTAATTTCTTGACTGGATCTAACGTTCAAACGAAGCAAAAGGATTGTGTCAGAGATACGTGAGCAGGGCTGGCCACCCTGCCTCCACGCTACAGTCAAACTCGGATAGTGGGTCTCTGAGGTGCTTTCACACTGGAAGACAACATTGGGTCCTAAAAAAAACAAAAAAAAAACAAAAAATGAAGGATAAAATGAACATAAATTTGAAGAGTGAAACACATGAGTTCTATGGACAAAGACAGAACACCACCAAAAAAGTCAGAAAGGAATGACTAACATTCAACTTTCTGAAAACAGACATCACCAGCTTCTGCTCCGGCAATTTCATATTTATAAACACACACAGTTTTAAGTACTTGCGACCAGCCACCACTGACTCTGAAAAACACTCGGAGCTGATTCACCTGAAGAAAGTTTCTTCCCATGGAAGACTTCTGTTATGTAGAACTCAACAACACAAGGTCAAGCCCTAAAGGTTTTGGGTTTTTTTTAAAGGCAATGGCAAAATTCCCTGAGATTTCAATAAAGCCAGGATTTCTCCCGAGAAACTTGTCATGGGACATTAGAAAATCAGATACTTGTACAGAAAAGCCTCATTGGAATTTATTTATATTGGCACAAAAAAATTAACCTGTTCAAAGCCTGAAAAGAAATGACACCTTGTCTCCAGTAACATGTGCCCATGAAGTAGGACGTACCACATCACTCGACGTACCCATCAGAAACCAAGGTCTCAGGGCCGAGAAGAGGCGCTGCAAAGTCAGGTTAAAGGCAGATGTGTGAGGTGGGCTGCAGCTGCACGCACCCTGCGGGCGACCCAGAGACTATTGCACATCCCAGGGTTTCAACGTGGAAGCTTTACCATGCCTGACTGACAATGATCAAATAGTTTTAGAAATACACAATGACGATGTCACTATGAACTAAGGGACTGACTTTGTACTTGATCCTTGGTAAAAGGGGGAAAATTCTGGAGCTGTTGAGTCAAATCTTAGAATAAATTATTAATCTTTATGTGTTAAAAAAAAAATGAACGTGGACCTGCAACATGCAACACCTCAAAGCCACTGATACCACAAACTCATAATCATAAAGAGAAGTTACTTGGCAGTAACTAGAGAACTCCAATAGCTGTTTTCCATATGGAGACACAGAAATGCACCTGCCACAAGCATGTTCAGAAGTTGTTTTTTCACTATGAACACCCCTGAAAATCAGTCAGCTTCATTCATTAGATAGTGGTGGACAGGATTTACTAATGATCTTTTGTGCATGGAGATAAACTTCTGGAAATACAGATCCTTGTTGATGAAAGGACAGGACTTGCCTCGTCTCTAACGTTTCACATCTGTAAGTAAGGTTTGAGGAGGAAAAAAATTAGGCAAATCTAGTGGTATTACTACAAACATCAAGAAATTCACACTGTCAACATATGCGTGTCAAGAACAGTCTGTGGAGAGAGGATCTGTTCCAGTCTAACCAACTTTTGCCATTGCACTGTCAGAAGGCAGAGCAGGCAGGTTTAAATGGGGGAAGCACGCGCTTACAGGGACTACTTGGAGCTCATGTCTAAGCACCTGAAGGAGTAACTTAGATGCCTGAGGAACTGCAGGAATGTCGGACTACGAAAATTAAAAAGAGTGAAGAGAAACAATAATTATACATACATTAGAGTAGAAAGAACTGGTACAAGATTCAGCTCTGTGAAAGACCAGCGTAACCAAGGGAGAGGAGATCTCTCGGATCAGATGAGCTAGAAGGCTCTGCACACTGAGCACAGGTACATCCACCTGGCTGAGTTGTCCAGCTCTCAGCAAGAACACCTCTGAGAGATGAACAGAGCTCTAACACTAAGAGACATTCAGCAACCAAGTCTGCAGATGTAGTTGGAGCATCTGTCTTGTCTCCATCTGAGGGACATGAGGGGAGAAAACTTCAACTACAGAAAATACAGGGGCAAGGCTCAGACCGATCCTATGGGTAAGAAGAAAAACTGAAAAAAAACATCTCGCTGAAAAAAAACAACAGATAAGGAGAGAACAAGTTTCTAAGAGAAACTGTTTAAGGCAGAACTGGCTGAAATGACAAAATTATCTCCAGGCGATCAGGAAGAAGTGTAAAGTGGTAGGTGCACCATGTCTACCTGGCCTTATACAGCCCTTGGGAAGAACGGGGAGAAAACCTGGTAGACACGTCTTAGACAGGTACTGGCAATACGCAGAAGATCTGACCCTGAGTGGTTGAGCAAGCACTCAACAAAGAACAGAAGATTATGCATATTCCTTTGCTTTCAATCTATAGCTATTTATATTTTGAAACCTGCTGCGTATCTTATTTATTCTTTATGAGGACTTCTATTGCTATGAGGACTGCTACTAAAATGTCATTAAATCATGAATAACTCTAACCATCACCAAGGTCACTGAGAGCACCACTCTCAAGTATTTTGTGTTCTGCGATCACCAGACCTCGGCTGTATTTAAGAGACCTGCTGACAGACCTAGGACACCCTTCCTTGAGTTTTTTCCTTGCAGAGACCCTACGGCAGGATGCGCAGCTACACCAACAGGAAAAGTCGTCTTGTCAGCACAGCTTATTCTCCTCAGAGAGCTAGTTCAGCAACCTAAGAGAAGAAAACATCTCGCTGACCTAAGTTTATGGTTTAGTGGTGGACTTGGCAGTGCTAGGTTAATGGTTGGACTCAGTCATCTCAAAGGTCTTTTCCAACCTAAACGATTCTATGATTCTAATTTCCTTCTTTGCTAGGGAAGTTTGCTATTCCAGCTGTAACTAGTAAGTCCCAGGAAAGGCTCTGGGTACAAAGGTGGTCCATATAACAGAGTTTAATTTAAGGGAGAAGAAGCAGAATTTTCCAAAGAGGCAAACCTATTTGAGTAAACCAAATCTGTCTGCTCCCTTTCAAATACCATTACGTTTGACCATCTAGAAGAGACAGTGGGAGGAACTGCTATTCTTCAACAGAAACATTACAATACTCACATTAACAATTCTTTTAAAATATAACACTGCATTTTTTAAATTATATTCTGTCATATCTCCAAGCTGGTCCCTAGAGGACCACATCAACATTTCTGTGGGATGATTCCTTAGTGATTTCTCAATAATACTAGTGAGAGTTTCTGCACTATATTGAAATAAGAGCAAAAATTATTTTAAGGAAATCCAAGCAAGTTGGAAAGTTCAATCGCTACATAATTAAATATTTCTCTGGTTACAGAAGAATGGTACAGCACTAGCTTGCTGCTAACTCAACTCACCAGCTCAGACCTCCCACCAATGGAAAGCAGCCCAGCCGAAATCTGTGGAACAGCATTTGCACAGGGCTGAGCTTGAGCTAACGAGCCATGTTGATTTTGAGCAGGCTCTGGACTTCAAGCAGGGTTTTGCCCTGAAGTTTCCAAATGCCTATGTTTTAATATCACAAAAAAAGTGGCAAATCCCAGCACAAAACTGATATACAAACTAGCTTATTTGAGATATTCAGAGAATTTTTTTTTTAAAAAATTCAACATATTCTTCATTCACCAATAGGTGGCTTTTGTTAATTAAGCACCAGAAGATCTGCTTCACAGCAAACAGATTATTTCTTAGACAAAAGTTTAACAATGATGTACAGATGACCTGCTGCACATCTGCTCATCTGCCTGCCACCGGCTGACCTTTGTCATTGTACTTTCAAAGGAAAATTCTGTGCCACAATTTGATGCGGATGGAAATGTTTTTACTTCACGACACTGAAATCTGAGAAAAAGACAGCCTGATGACATATCAGCAACCAGTGAGAAAAACTGAGTCATCACATCAAATGCTTCCAATTACAATGTGATCTTAGCACTGCTTTTGTTGAAAATTAGTGGTATGTGTCATCATCTTGCACTTACCACACTCAGCTACATAAGTCTAAATGGAAACACACCTGGTGTGATAAGCTAATATCTCTATCATTTTTGAAAATTCAGAAAGTTTTAACACGCAGCCAGAATCTTAGTTTTATAACCCATCTGGATTTAGTCAATGCTACTTCTTCAAAATTGAGATTTTTGTCTCTATTTAAATAAAGAAATGAACAAAAACTTTAAAAGGATCATTTCAATGATTTAGATGTACCTAATCAAAAGAATGTTAAGGTCAATCTAAGTGCAGAAGTTTTTGACACCACAGCCACACCAGCATTAAAAGAAAAAAAAAAAAAAATCATCAATGTGTTACTAAAAATGTAAGCACAGATGTAATTTAGCTAAAAAGAAAACTCCAAGAATGGTGCATACTGTATATTGCCCAGGTACCATCAGGGTACCATAACAAGCTACCCAGGGAAAATATCTTAACTTTCCAATCCAAGCTGTACTTTCATTACCAAGTTTGTGAATCCTTCTGTAAGAACACAACTCTGTTGATCAAATCTTAAGTGCAAACTGGTCTTACACAGTAGCTAGGCAGTTTTAGGAGTCTACCTCAACCAGCCTGCTGGATGCATGCTTTTATCCTGAGAAAACTACAAATGATGCCTAGGGAAAAAATAGTAAGTGAAGGGACAAGGCTTGTTACGTCAAAAGAGCAACTTTTACAGTAAGATATGTTCCCAAACCCACTGATGCCATGGGTTGATACAAAAGTTGGTTTAATCACAGTGCCCCAGGATGAAAAGGTGAGGGGGTGAAGTGGTGGTAATTTTCTCTGAGGAGAGAGGCCAAAAAACGGTGTGTGTGTGTGAGACACCAGAAACCTTTTAGTGTTTTCTGCACGCGAAAAAGATTGAGAAAACTTTCACTGTCAGACAGGTGTATATTCTAGCATTCAGTTCTCAACCTGCTGATGATAATTTTCAGCTTAACATGTGTTTTGATATACATCTGCTTTCTCAGAACTGGATGAGAGCTGGACTGCTGGGAGCTGAGACAGGTGTCTTTACCACAGGGACAGATCACTTGCTAATGCTAGAATCTTTTCCCTATCCTTTCTATGGTTATGTTTACTTAGCTTTAAATAAAGTTAAAGATGACTATGGCAGAGACTTTAATATTTTATAAAACTTGAGCAAGTTCTGTAATCGAGCACAGTATGCCTGCACTGACTCGCAGTTATCAAACATCAGCGCCTTTAGTGGAAGAGGAACACCTACCAAATCTAGTCTCTTAGCTCACTCTGGCACTCTCGCAGTTACACACTGGCTGGTTGGTAACGTGCTGGTTGTTTGTAGGTTCAACAGAAAAGCGTTTAAAGTACTTAGTACTGTAGTAAAGTATTTAAAGAAAAGGTATTTAAAGTACCAATAAATTCAGCTGATGCCTGGAACTCTGAATTCTAAACACAAAGCAGAAGAATAGCAATGCACCTTTGAAATAAAGTAACAAAATCAATAAAAAATAAAAGCTGCTTACACTGCTGACTTGGATCAGAATCTGTGGTCATCTTCACGTAGTTTGAGGGGAAGAGACCTGTAATGCCACCGATTTCTCCTTGCCACCAGTCAGCATCATCTTTGCTCAGTACATTAATAAGCTGCCCTTTGGAGAAACTGAGCTCATCTTCATTGTTTGCCATGTAATCATACATCGCTATCACTTGACACACTAGGAAGAAAAAACAGACGTAGCAGAACACTGTTACACAAGTATCAAGACTGTTTTTGAGCGTTTTACCTAACCACAGGAAAGAAACAATTTCACATACAGTGTTACATAAGAAAAACGCCACATGATCTTATCTTGACGTGGAACTGTCCTCCCTTTCCTTTCACTTTTTTTTAATTATGCCAGGCAGCAATCTTTATTTCCACTTTACCTATCTATGCACTTATACAGCAAATTGATTCTATTAGTACAGCATCTATTGACCTTATAAACATTTGAAAATACAATCAAGTATGCTTCTATCTCTTTTACTGTCTCTGAAAAGAAAGGGAGTTTGATTATCTTATAGCTGATACTTGTGAGAAGAACACGGCAACGGCAGAGGGAACGTGCATTAGCTAATTGTGAGCTGCTCGTTTAGTCAATGGGAAGTTCTGTCCAGCAACACCCAGGAAGCTGTTGTAGAAGCAAATCATAGCTGTGGAGAACAGCACAATTTAAGCATGCAGAACCAAAAAAAGCTCATTTTCTGTGAAATAATCTCATTTGTACCCAGCCACTCAAATGGAAAAATTTAGTGGAAACTTCCTGCTTAGTGTCCCTCATTATAAGAAGCAGTGCATGTAATTCCAAGGTCTTTGCCAATGACTGTTAGTCTTCTGTAAGATTTCTGCTAGCATTTGGAAACACGGAGTTTTCAAATGAGAAGAGTGTGGCTCTTCGGTGCACTCAGCAAAATTAAAAATCTCTTGCCATAGAAGATGTACTGCTGATCCTCATAGATTTCTGGATATAAACATCTTTGTATGACTGAGACATTCTGTTATAAGGTACGTAGAGGACAGTATATGCTAGGGAGGGACCCTATGAAGAACTGTTTTGATTAAGAAGTTGGGAGATTTTACCTTTCTTGGACATAGAGATGAGAGCTGAACACAGACTCTGACTAGGACACTACCTTCCACAGTGACACAGGACTAGGGCAGTGATTGTCCCCCTGTACTCGGCACTGGCGAGGCCCCAACTCGAGGGCTGTGTCCAGTTTTGGGCCCCTCACCACAAAAAAGACATTGAGGTGCTGGAGTGGGTCCAGAGAAGGGCAACGGAGCTGGTGAGGGGTCTGGAGCACAAGTCTTGTGAGGAGCGGCTGAGGGAGCTGGGGGTGTTCAGCCTGGAGAGAAGGAGGCTGAGGGGAGACCTTCTCGCTCTCTACAACTGCCTGAAAGGAGGCTGTAGCGAGGTGGGGGTTGGTCTCTTCTCCCAAGTAACAGGCGATAGGACAAGAGGAAACGGCCTCAAGTTGCGCCAGGGGAGGTTTAGATTGGATATTAGGAAAACTTTTTGCACTGAAAGGGTTATTAAGCATTGGAACAGGCTGCCCAGGGAAGTGGTTGAGGCACCATCCCTGGAGGTATTTAAAAGACGGGTAGATGTAGTGCTTAGAGATATGGTTTAGTGATGGCTTCTGTCTGAGTTGGGTTGATGGTTGCAGTCGATGATCTGAAAGGTCCCTTCCAACCTTGGCAATTCTATGATTCTATGACACTGCTATCAGATAAGGCCATTAAAACAGTATTACGCTAGCTATGTAATTCAGATTAGTATCTGAACAATTGAAGCAGTTACATAAAATACTCTAAATGAAATACAAAGTCTTTTTTTTTTTTTTTTTTTTTCACCTGAGGGAGCAGCAGATGTGGTTCTTTCACTACTCGGACCCAGTAATTTCACATGGCTGGCAGGGAACCATCCTTTCTGTCTCTTTTTCCCTCTTGCCTGTAAATGTTTAAAATGGTTATTACATACTTAAGAAACCAAATAGTGTACAGACTGTAAAAAAGGCAACAAATATGTTACACGGTTTTGCAAACAAAAGACAAAAAGTCAGGCTTCCAAACACCCGCTAAGTACTAAATAGATCTCAAAAGGAAAAAAATCTAGCTAAGGATAAAACAACCCAATTCAAATAAAGCTGCACCCTAATATGTTTTGGTAAATGTATTAATCCAAAATTTTCAAATGCAGCTAATTATTTCAGTGCACTATTTAATTATAGGGCTGAAAATCTGCTCTATGAACATTCCACTTATGCATGATATAAGGAGTCTCTAATGAGATACCCAGAACAGAGGTAACAATTACCATAAGCCGCTTTTGAAAATCCTGACCTAAGCATTTGGTATCATTTCCTGCCTAGTCCAGCACACGAGAGTTTGAAAAGAATTTCCTTATTTTTTAGTCTTTGCGTTTTTGAGTCCCACAGGTAAAGATGGTCTCTGCACACACTGAAGAAACGAATATACTTCAGAGTACACAAAAAAAGTCAGGATGTAAAAGTGAGCACAGATTTTAGAAAGCAGTAGCTGCAGAGTGAGCTGTATTACAACAAAAAAAGAAAATCATACTAGCAAGAATTGACAATTACGTATCTTAGTTTCCCTCTCCTCCTTTTTTTTTTTTTCATTCTTTGAGGCTTCTTCCTGAACCAGCACCAAACCTACTTTTCTTAAAATACGAACTATTCATTGTTTTCTAAGTTTGTTTATTTTTTTGCACATACTATGAATAAATTTTCCACTGCTGTTAGTTCACAGAAACTCAGTGCAGCAATTTCTCAGCTTGCTCACTGTGCTCTCTCCTCCTGTATCTGTAAAGCAGTCTGGTTTTAAAAACAGACGCTGAATAGTTAGATCAGCCCCGTTCTAGCTGTTGGAGAAGGAACATAGGTGTTAACAAGTGTTCACCCAAAACAGAGCATGTGAGGCTGTAGAATACCTTGGAAAAAGCCAATTAAGTGATATCAGGAGGACAGAACTTTGTATTGTGCTGTTCAATCCCAATATTGGAAATAGCATTCAGTATTGGAAGTAATGTTTAAATTCAGGCTAATGCTGCAGATTCAGCTACAATTCAGCTAAAGAAAAGGGTAACAGAGACATCATAAGATCGTGACTTAATTTTTTGCATTGGCTGCAAAGATGAAGGCTGTTATGGACAAGATCCATGGGGCTCCAAAAGTCAAAATATCAATTATGATTTAAGAAGAACATCACGTAACAGTACCCTCAACCCTTGGGACCAGAAATTCATCACTTGGTGAGAAAAGGAGAAAAGTGGGAACAGCAACCTTCATAATAAACTAGCTTCCAACTCGAACTTCCAAGAATTCCTGTTCTTTCATTAGAATAATTTTACAGTTTGATGTTTTACCAATTAAATCCTAACCGATTTATTAACTGTCAACATCCCTCTTCCCCCTCCCATGCACATGTTCACTGACAGTTTTACTATTTTCTGTGACCAAAAAAAACCCCAAATCAAAAAAACAAACAAAAAACCCCAGCAACTCAAGATTTAATAAAAGACTTGGTTTTCCCCAAATATGGTTTATACAAGATAAAAATAACCTTCTAGCCAGCTTTTAGAATGCTATGCTTAGTTGTTTTCTCAATTAAACCCAAGATCACCTCCTTGCCATTCATGAAGTCCCAGTTATTTCTCCTTCAGTAATTACCTGCAACTCTCCTTGCCACCATCCACTAGCATTTTTCTTCAGAATAAGTATTAGCTGTCCTGGAGCAAGACTAAGCTGTTCAGATCCTGATGCAGCATAGGCAGTAGTAACCTGAGCAATTTCTGAAAAGATAATATATTCAAAGTATTTGTTACTTTTTTTCATTACATTTGTTATTTTTTCATTACAGTAAGAGCTACATCCACAGAAATATCCTGGTACATATCTTGCAGCTAAGCACGTTAGCCCACCATTACAACACTGCTATGAACCTAAATGCTCATAGTTACTTAAGAAACAGTCCTAAATGATAAAAAGTTATCACACACTCACCAGGTTTCTTATTTATTGTTCCAGTTTTGCCAGCATTACTAGAAGCCTACAAAGACACAACAATCATCTTTTAATGTACAATAAAAACAGTAGAGTTTACACCAACTTTAAAGATGTGGACAGAAAAGCACATGGAGATTTTAATTTTGAGCCCGTATTTAAAAATCCTGTATGGAGGGAGACAGCATGACGCTGTGGCTAGAGCACTGATTTAGCACTCAAGCTACCTAGGCTTTTCTTTTCCGTCAAGCACATTAATCTCTGCCTAAGATCACTATCTAAGAACTAAATAGCAATACCAGTAACAATAAAATTGAGAGAAAGCATCATATGTGTTAGTTCTCAGAATACGAACTCACATCTTGATCCTTTGGTCTGACATAATTGGAGGGGAAGATTCCAGTTCTGCCATCAATGCTCCCGGTCCACCATTCCCCTTCCTTCTGGGTCACTAGGATTTCCTCACCTTCCGTGAAAGTCAAGTCACCAGGCTCAGAGCTTGAGTATGAATAGAGCGCAACATACTCTGTGCAAACAGCACATACAAAGAAGGAGACAATAGTTTCAGATTGGAGGATAAAAGTGTGTCAGATGCAAATAAAGGTATCTTTGATATCAGCTTTCATCAGTGTGTTCATATCATGGATCATGTCTTCACAAGTTTGTCAACCAACCTACCTCCTTGCGTGACTGTAATTACATCTCGCCTCATGCTTACTTCTCTGAATTACAGGTACACAACTTTGTACGGACAGATGAATTTGGCACAGTGAGAGTTACTACCCTGCGGTCATCCTGCAGACCAGCAGAGGCCTGCAGACCATGGCTTGAAAACTCATCCCCTGCATTAAGTATTTCACCCTGTGTTTCACAGCAAGCGTGTATATTCCACACCTAAACCTGACTAAAACCATTCTTAGCTGACTAACGCAGCAAAAATGAAACACACAAGTGGAATTAAAATATCACTGGGGAAGCATGGAGATACACTAGATTAAAAGGCTTAGAAAGTGCTTCCCACAAATTTTTCTCCAGTAATATTTGTTTTCTCTACACCCTGCTGATTAAAAGAGAATGATCTACACTGAGGAGACTAAAAATCCCTTCTCATGTCTCTACGGTTTAGTGTAATACAGTAGAGAACAGCAGGAAGAGAACTCAGCTTATGGGTACGAGACATATTTAAGTTTTCAGAAATAAATTAATGCTTGAGCAAAAGTCTTAAAAACAAAAACAAAACCCAGGCCTATGCTCAACCTGAATTAGTTATAAGCTTTGCTTAAGTTCCTGTTTTAGAGTTCTCATATCGGTAGCTCAACATTTGCGCTGTGTCTTTTGGACAAGCATTAAAAGGCTGGCTCAGAAACTCTTCACATATTTAAGCTTATTCACATGCTATTAAGCAGAAACAGACTGTATCATTAAGTAGCACATTTCATGCTGTCTTACCCTCTCCTGCTGCGTAAGACTGCGTGTTAGGCTTTTTGTTTACAGCTGCGTAAATAGCTTCTGGTCTGCAGAAAGAAAAAAAGGTCTGGGTAACTGAAAGGCTGATCAAGAACAAATCTCTTTATTAGGGTGAGACTAAGCTGACTTCGGTTACGTCAAAGTTGGTGTTGCCTCTGAAGTAACTGCAAAGACTTCCCTGACTGTCAAACAGTGACAGGTATTACTGGTATTTAAGATATGAATGGCATCCACGAGCACACTGCTTCAAAAAATGTAATGTGATGAAAGATGAGAATATATATATATCTCTATCCAAAAGAAGTACAAATTAAAGATTTTATCTAAACTCTATCATTCTAGAGAATTTCTAAGAACTTTTATCATAACACACGAAAAGAACAATTCACATACAACAGTGCAGCCATCCCAGCAGTAACCAAACTTTGAATTATTACCTTAACAGTTACCTTGCAGCATTAGAATGGACATAACGATCTATTCAAGTAAAGAAAAATACACTATTTCTGGAAGATGGGCCTCACGAGCTCACAATTATTTGTAGGTCGCTCAGAAATCGGCACCTTCAGAGGCAGAACGCAACTACAGTGCAAGAGAGCTGACTCGGTAAGGAACCAAAACAAAGTCTGGCACTTGATGAATAATCAAACAGCACTGATTTTTCACAGCACTCAGCCTTGGAAGACTGTCTATTTACACAGCAGTGAGCCCAGCATTACTTGGCTTGCCAGAACAAAATAATAAAAGCCTAAAACGGCATGGTGTAAATTATAAATGGCATTTACATTCTGCACTTTAAAGCACTGCAAGAATTTTGCACTCTAAACCACCTATTTTTCAAACTGTTGACTAAAAGAAAAAGCCGCACTTACTCCTCTTTCCTGATTTCACTCCCAGGCAAGAGCTTGACATATGATTTTGGAAACCAACCCCTTCCTCCATGTACCTCTCCAAACCACCAGTTTTCCTGCTGCTCCAGGACAGTAATGATATCATTTTTTGAAAAATTCAAGTGGTTATCTTTTTTTGCAGTCCAAGAGCAAAGTGCTTGTGCTTTTAAGTTCTCGACAGGCTGCCCCTGTTAAGACAGAAGTGGAGATGTTGATCAACCACACTACCCAAGACGGTACAAGTGTTAAACACAAACAAACAAATGGATATATCTTTTACTGAAGTTTAAGCAACTTCATTCCTAAAGGATGGCTGAATAATTTGTTGTATGGTCAACAATGTTTTACATTGATGTATACAAGCTGCTGATTGAGGAACAACCTCTCAACTCTTTCTCATTAGTTAACAACATCTCGTGTGTCTAATTACAGGTGAAAATGATTTTAGAGTTATCAAACATACATGAGTCTTCTTGCTCCCTGGAAACACGTGGAGTTACGTCAATGCACAGTAGCGGAGCATTCAGAATAGCTTCTGTATCCTCTAGCCTGTTCAGTGAGCCCAGTATTAGGAAAGGCTTATTTTGTTCTGGTTTTTCTTTAAATCACTTTTATTAACATGAATCTAAAATACAGAAGGTTCTCCACTCTCACACAATATACCTGTCCGTGAATGGGTGAAACGGATCCAGGGGACACAGTGCGAGTAAAAGCTGATTTCTGTTGCCATGCTGCATTAACATTCAGGTTAGAAAAAGGTATGTTTTGGTAATCAGATTCTTCTGCAGGTTTACTTGGTGAAAGTGGTCTGCGAATTGAATACAGGCATATTTAATACATTACTATTTTTATTTAAAAAGTACCTAAAGCAGAGTAACATTTTTTTTAAACATATATGCTATACAATGTGAAGCAGACTATCAAATACTTAAAATTTCCAAGCTAAGACTTTCAGGTAGGTTCTTCAATAAGTTTTCTGCATTTATATTTTTAAAGCAAACACCAAATGAAACTACACAGAACATTATGTGTTGGCTAAATTTAGAAAAAGCAATTTTAACACAAACAGAACAAAAACTCACTCTGAAGCAGCTGAGGTAGTAGATAAAGATACTGTAGGAGGAAGTAAGGCCTTCTTAGGAGACAAAGATTTTTCTCCTTCTGGTATTTTTTCTACATAATTGCATGGAAACCAACCAAAATGTCCTTGAAAACTCCCATAAAGCCAACCAGGCTCCCCTACAGTTTTTTCATCAACCTATGGACAAGGGAATAAGAAAACACAATTAGCGATGTGAAACAAACAGGGTACCCGGTGCGTCAGCACCTGCTGGCACTCTGAGCGTGAGCAGCACTCACACAAAGATCAGCATTTTCATTCTCTTCCCTTTCAGAATTGAGCCGATTTTGCTCTGTTCAAGAAACAGGGTGATGATGCAACTGCACTGGGCTTCGACACAGGCAGAGACAGGCCTCAAAGACATTATGTTCCTTCAAATGGGCCCCAAATATGCACATTGGGGATCATATACAATACCTGGAGCCACTCTGGCTTGCCAAAAATTACGGTGCATTGCACTGCATTTCGCCAAATGCGCAGCCGAGAGGCAGCGGCTGGCAGCGCAGGAGAACAACTGCTGCAGTTCTGCTTACAGATATAATTAACTGTCATCTGACTGCATCCAAAACACATCCAAAAATTCTGTTATTTACTATACGATGAAGTATAGAACATCCTTAAACATTCATAGCAATACTGAAGCCCCCATTATGCTGCAAATTAGCAAATTAGTCAAAATTAGCTAAAAATTAGATGCTCATCAAATATTATCAGCTAGTTAGCTTGGCTGAGGTTTGGGCTATATAAGAGGAGGAGGAGGCGGCAGCAGCTGTTAGCCTATTTCTAAAATAAATTATCAGTAGTTAAATGACACAGTTAATTATATCTGAGAAGGAAGCCAAAACAAAACCTACTTCTCTTGTTGCCTCTTCCATGCTTCATTGGTATGAAAATGCAAATAAATCTTTTAACACTGTCAAACTGAAAGCTAATACGGAAGTGTTTTAATAGTTTGTACCACATTGCTTTGTAAATTCTCCCTTACCACCTACCTATATCACTTGTAGTCTCATTGAGGAGGAACCATACGTACTTATATATTAGATATAAATATTAATTATATATCAATTGTATTACCATAGTTGTAAATCAGTTTTCGCAGTCCACCTGAATGCACATCCTTTCAAAAACACGTATGCTGACAAGTGATATAATTATATGAAATAACACAGATTTCAACTGAGATGTCAGAAGACATTTCCAATCTTATGGTGCTGCTGTAATATTACAGACAGCATATTCAGCTGACTCCAGAAAAGTGCTACAAAGAATGGGCACAGAATAAACTACTATAGATACCTGCCTCAGCGAACGTTTATAAAGGACCAGCCAACAAGAGGTAGAAGTCTATGTTAAAAATACATTAGAAAACGGTATTAAGATTCAGAAGAACCTTTCACATCTACTTGTTAAATAACTAGTTTTATTTTAATTCAAATACCATTAATTAATAATTAATGCCTCTATTTACTACGCTCATATTTCAAGCAGATACTTAGAGGCCAACCTGTACATGTACAACGAACTGCAACAACGATATCGTTCCTGATCTACTAATTTTAGAAAGTTTATGTTTAGCATTCACTATTGTTATTTTAAACAAATTCTCAACACCTCTTGGAAGTATAAGATCCAGTGAAAGGTTTCAGCTGAACTAATCCTAATTTCAGCTGTAAAAAAAAAGAAGAAAAAGAAAAAGAAAAAAAAGGCAAACCAATTTAAATTTAAATTTTGAGTAAGCCTTAAAATACATCAACATAATGCTTTTGACACTTAAGACCTTGTGTATCTCAAGGCCAGGGAAGGGGGGATGATTTTTGCAAGTTAAATGTGAATGGCAAATCTTACCTGAATTATATCTCCAGTATTAAAGCTCATTTCATCGTGATTCCTCGCTTCAAATGGATATAAAGCTCTGTAATTTACCAAGGCAACTGAATTCCTAGACTCCGAGACACCAACTGCATTGCCTAAAAGGATAACAAAACTAGTTACCATTTTGATGCAGCTGAAAGGCATGTGCTTAGTTGGAACCCCATTATTCTAAGCAACAGGTATAAATATAAGAAGAGAACAGTTCTTGCCCCAAAGACACTATGCAAGTAACAAAGGAGATCACTAGCTACAACAGGCCGATGGGACGCATACAATGCAAGAGTTTCACGTGCTAATCATAGTAAACGTAACACAGGCAATAAAATGCACTGTCTTCTGAAGCAAAAAAAAATGACATTTTTATCTTCTTATCTTTCCTCGTCAAACTGCTCTGGCTAGGCCAGTGCTTTAATACAGTCTCGTTTAACACAATTACAATTTTCCAAGCTGAAAAGACACCACTGTTGCTACAGTAAGTGTTCAGCAGCACGTGTGAAGATTTTACTTTGAAATCTAAAATAGCAAAATATCATGATTTCTGTTTTCTTTGCATCTCTGTTCTCCATGTCCGTGACTGATGCTGCTGACAGTGAATGTTTTACAAGGTATAGCTGAAGTGTGCAAATACCCTTCAGCACTGTTCTAATTCTTGCCGAACTCAGTGGTAAAAGTGGCTAATAAAAACTGACAAGAACTAAAGAAAGAATGGAACTAATCAAAACCGCCTTCAGCATAACCATTCTTAAACCAGTATTTTTCAAAATCCTACAACTAGAGTTAGGTCTAGTCATTCAGATCTTTGTTTTTTTTAATAAGAGGCATTGAGTAATGCAGAAATAAACCAGATTCCAATGTTAATAAATCACTTTGCTGAGTGTTACCTGCCCATCCACTCATCACTGAGCAAAACTCCACATTAGCATTCTGCTTTAATGATAGAATGGGCAGGCCTTAGAGAAAAGCTAAATTATGACTCTTTCCAGCATCTGTGATCTGTTGCCTGTGATCGCTGGAAGATTTGTCATCAGTCATAGGTGCTGAGAACGGATAGAAGTAACTTAGGTTAATAGGATGATTTATAACTAAGTAAAGACATGAAACACTACTGCTTTTTTTTTTTTTAAATAATATTTTAGACAATAAGCCTGCCATTGTGTCACATTATCGTAGAATCATAGAATGGCTTGGGTTGAAAGGGACCTAAAAGATCATCTTGTTCCAACCCCCCTACAATGGGCAGGGACACCTCCCACTAGACCAGGTTTCCCTGGTTAACAATATATTTAAAGAATGAAATAACGCTCCAGAAAATAAGAACCATTAAAGCAAAAAATCTAACAGACTAAGATTACCTTCATTTTTCCAGGGTGGCTTAAGACTTTTACCCTCTGTTGGTTTCAACAGATCTGCAAACTTCTCATTTATGTTTAATTTAGAAGTGCGTTTCTCCACCTCTTGAGAGTTGGTCACTTCTTTTATCTTCTTTGTTTCTTCATTCTGCTTACGCCTCTCCTCAACTTCTTTTGCAATTTGTTCTTGCTTTCTTTTATCTTCTTCCAGTTGCCTCTGCCTTTGTTGTTCTGTCTCCCTCAGGATTGTGGCTTGCCTATTTTTTTCTTCCTCTGCATGAAGCTGTTGTTTATTTTCCCTTTCTCTCATCAGAGCAGCTGCTTCTTCAGCTTTCAGCTTTTCTTGAACTTTTTCCTGTATTCGTTCTTCCTCCAATCGCTTCTTTTTCTCTTCTTCTTCCCTTCGGATATTTTCCTGCCATCGGTTCTCCTTCTCACGTTTTGCCTTCCTGAAAGAACAAGAGAGAGGTAGGAGAACGTTCATATAAAATGACTGAGATGGTGTTTATAGAGTAATTGTCTGCACTTGTCAGTAAAACTGAGTCTATGATATTGATCACTCTCCTCTCTGGGCACTAAGTTCTTCCACAGGAGAATTTGCTTTGTCTTAACGAAAGTGCCAGTATATTTCACATATAATTAACAAATGGATTAAAATTCTTGGTATGGAAACACTGCCACTGCAGTGCCTCCACGAGCACTTCTGCTCACCTACAGCCTGATGAGCAAGAAGTGATCTGTTAACTGAACAAAGGTGGTTTTAGCCTGTCCACCAAGGGAGTACCCAAATCTCACTACTGGAAACTAAGATTTCCAAACAGATTAATAATAAAATTTCACTCTGGTACATACATAAAAATAGCATTTGCATAAGGACGTTTGTTGCTTTAATTTTTTGCTTTCAGCAGTTGTGACCTATTCAATATGCTTATCCCTGCCACGACCACACTCTTCATCAGACAGAATTCTGGAAATCTAACTGTATTCTCCAAAATAATTCAGATGTTATCCTGTGCCTTATCTCTCCAAAGAAGTTATTATCCAATTCAACACCCTTAAAAATCATTTTATTTTAGCTGTCAAGACCTTTTTTCTGAAAAGAGTGGACCAAACCCTTTGGGCCACCTTCTGAAGAGGCTGCTGAGGAGGGACCATGCCTAGAGGAGAGTGCTTCATCAAATCACTGTGAGAGGTCTACTCAGCTGGTGGTCATTTTATTGTGTTTTAAGCACATGATAGGATCCAGTAGGAACTGGTTTTCCTCTAGTAGGAAGAAAAACAGAGTGGCATCTTAAGACAGCCAGAATCAAACCCTGTAAACTATGTTTTGTTAATCGATGAAACAAAAGAAAACAGGGTTGTGACTAATGGAGCAGGGTCGAGTTGGAGGCCCGTAACCAGTGGTGTCCCCCAGGGGTCAATACTTGGACCAGTATTGTTTAATGTATTCATCAATGACCTGGACGAGGGGACAGAGTGTATCCTCAGCAAGTTCGCTGATGATACCAAACTGGATGGGGTGCCTGACACCCCAGTGGGCCGTGCTGCCGTCCAGCGTGACCTAGACAGGCTGGAGAGCTGGGCAGAGGAGAACCTAATGAGGTTCAACAAGGACAAGTGTAGGGTCCTGCACCTGGGGAGGAAGAATGTGAGGCACCAGTATAGATTAGGGGTGGACCTGCTGGAAAGCAGTTCTGAAGAAAAGGATCTGGGGGTCTTGGTAGACAGTAAATTATCCATGAGCAAGCAATGTGCCCTTGTTGCCAAGAAGGCCAACGGAATTCTGGGCTGCATAGGGAAGAGTGTGGCCAGCAGGTCATGGGAGGTCATTCTCCCCCTCTACTCTGTACTGGTGAGGCCACAACTGGAATACTATGTCCAGCTCTGGGCTCCCTGGTTCAAGAGAGACAGGGAACTACTGGAGAGAGTCCAGCGTAGGGCAACAAAGATGACTGAGGGATTGGAGCATCTCCCTTATGAGGAAAGGCTGAGAGAGCTGGGACTCTTTAGCCTGGAGAAGAGAAGGCTGAGGGGAGACCTTATTAACGTTTACAAGTACCTAAAGGGTGGGTTTAAGGAGGATGGAGCCTGACTCTTTTCAGTGATTTCCAGTAACAGGACAAGGGGTAACGGGCACAAGCTGGAACATAGGAAGAAAAAACTTCTTTACGGTGAGGGTGACAGAGCACTGGAACAGGCTGCCCAGGGGGGATGTGGAGTCCCTTCTCTGGAGACTTTCACGACCTGCCTGGATGCAGTCCTGAGTCATGTGCTCTGGGCAATCCTGCTTTAGCAGGGGAGTTGGACTAGCTGATCTCTAGAGGTCCCTTCCAACTCTGAAAAAAAATTCCGTGAAAACTAGTTGGGAACAAGACAATGAGAAACCAAGAGCTGAGAACAGTAAAAGTCTGAGTGCTTGATACAAGGCTGGGCTGAGCAAAACCAGAACCATATACGTGACGGGATATATACATATACATATCCATGAAGGTACGATCCTCTCAGACATATATTTGGATTTTCTCATTGTCCTCCTAAAAAAGGAACCAAATTTAAACCTCAAAGCTTGCTCGCTCACCCAGCTTTGAGGATTAACATAGGAATTGAGCTGTCGATGCCCCTCCTATTGTCTTAAGTATCAATCACACAACCGTCTGGACATACATGACAAAAAACTAGTACCTACTCACTCAGAAGTGCTTTTAAGGCAATAGGTCAGATCTTTTGAAGGCCAGCAAAACAAGGCAGAAAATATAAGGGATTTTAAACGTGTGAGGATTATCTATTAACGAGCTAAAAATCTTATTAGCAGAAGTGACTTACACGGTTTATCTGAATTATAAGGTGGTTTGTTTGTTTGTTTGTTTAAAGAAGATTAAAACAGATTGGAAAGAGGAAATTCAAGCCATCTTGTATCAGTGGTACTCCATACAAAACATTTTCTCTAAGGCAACTCACTAGGATATATTTTTACCGATAGACCTGCTTATTACAATCAATGTCTTAAAGTCATCAAAGCATTCTTTTGCTTTAAAAACTGCAACACTGATACATTCAGACATGGTACCTTGCAGCCTCATCTTCCAGTCGCTTTTTCTGTGCAAATTCAGCTCTTCTTTTTTCTACCTCTCGTATTTTGTCCTTTTTGATCCTGTGGAGCTGCTCCAAGGCTAATTGCTGTGTGCTGTAACTTTCTCTCAGGTCCTAACAAAGAAACACAACAAAGTACATCAAAAAGAATAAAGCCAATCTTTTGAGAAAAGCATCCAGGCATTTTAATGCTTTGTGAACCAAGTTTTAATACAAATGGACAAAGTAATATTAAGTTATTAATAGTCCTTGGAGGTCACTGTAAAGAAAGTCAAATAAACAGACATATAAAAATAGCTGGCAGGTTTGCAAAGCCTTTGACGTAACTTAGGCTTTCGAAGAGCCCTTCCAGTCATACACCTGCTGGAAATGGCAAATACAACAGAGGAGAAGGGAAGATATAAAACTGGGTGTTCAAACACAACATTATCTAAGGATACAGAGGGCAATGAAGGGTATTTTAAATAACTACACGATTTGCCGAGGAGGCAGACTTCAACTGAAAGCCAACACAATACCATAAACCTGAGAATGCATCTCCTCAGTAGGGCATTCACCTTTGCAATGCTGTCTGAAGGATCAATCCCATATTTAAATCTGGAAAACTTTATAAAATATCCAGAAAGCTTAACACTGTGGGAAGCCATAGCCTAAAGACACTAACTTAGACTGGAGTTTTCTTATATTTGTACATGTCACAATTTTACTCTTTTTCTTTTGAACACATCCTTCAATCCCTATTCCATCTTCCTCTGATAATAAAGCTTTTCAAAGCAGAAAATCAGCATGAATCTTCGGGATAATTAAATTTACAGAAGGAAAAAAAAAAATCAACAACCAAATTACTTTAGACTGTACTTCACCATGTTACCAAACATCTGTAAGACACTACATTATTTTTTCCTAGGAAACCTATGGATACAGACTGAGCAATGCAACAGGTGTACCCTGACTTCTCATATCTGATCTCATAAATGCAAGCAAAGCAATTAAGAATGATCTGTTCCCACTACAGTATGCACCTCTACCAATAATCATGCTGCCTAAGAGATACCGTGCAATTTATATGAAAAGGACAAGATAACAGTATTCCTGTGTCAGTGAAAGTCTCTCTGTAGCAACAAACTAAACCAAACAACTGACAACTATTTTCCCCCAAACATATTCAGCTGAGAATACTTTTTCTTCTCACTTTGCACAGAAATTGAGGATCACTATGGAAACAAAACTGCATTAGAAAAACTCTTGTATCCTTGATTTAAGGACAGAATAACCCTTATGCAAAATGGAAAGGTCAGTTAAGTAATTCTCAAAATAACTGGGGGCGGGGGAGGGGGGAGATAAATCAGATTTTTGACCCCAGCAGACAAAAGCAGTGTTGAGGAAAAACAGGAAGTAGATTTTAGTACTGGGTTAATCTGGAGGCTTAATAGCATTGCATTTGCCATGTTGTATGTCATATTCCGGGCATTGATGGGACTTCTAGACTTTGAAACTCGAACAAGAATTCATTAACCTGACTGTCAGCTTAAGATGTTTGGCTACAGGCAGAGCGAGACAGGTAGAGGGCAAGAGGAGGAAAGGTGGGAGAAGACACTGTTTCCAACTAAGTATTTTTTTGGTTGATGTTACTGTAACTAAAAATATCTGGGTAAAACAACTGAGTGAATGTAGTCTGGCAAGAAATAAAATGGCTATCAGTATTTTGCAGTTTGGCTTTTTAAGCAGGTAAGAAAATTTAAAGACTTTAAAAGGATGATAAAGCTAGCAGAAAGAAAAAGAGTCTATCGATTTTCTTTTAGGAAAATTTATTTAATAGAGGTTGTACATCCAAACGGAAAGGGTAAGCACAGAAAAACTGCAAAATAATTAAAAACCAAAAGAGCCAAAGATTAGAAAATAACCTTAAGTAAGAGGAAGAGGTTGTTGAGACAGCTTAGCAGAGACAAAAGGCACTGAAGAACAGAATCATCCATATTCTCACACTGTAAGATAAGGCAGATAAAAAGCCAATTAATCTTTGCACCCTATTTTGGAAAACGTATTTTAGGGAAGACTAAATGGTAGGTGCAGCCACTGAACACAGCAAGCCATGCAATAAAACAAATAACTAAAAATGCATGCTTTTTGTAGCCATTTTTTAAAAAGGAAAGAAACTCCTTAAATGTTTACTGATTTTTCTTTGTGTTCTTTTTATTGGAGAGTGCAGAGCCCTCATGCTGGCCCAGCATAAATCCATTACGTAAGAACAAAAATAAAGTTCACATCAGTGCCACTAGGAGTAAGCTGGTAAATGAAGTTAGGTGGATGCACGCTACCCTGCCTGAGAGTTGCATGCATTTTTAGGCAAGTCAAGAGCTGCCTCTGAAACAAAAACACCTTCAGGGCCAGTGGTCAACATTTCTTAACTTTTACACAAGTAAGCGGCCTGTGCTTACTTTTAGGACAATATCCAAGTCTGCTACCAGATCTTGTACAGTGTACTATGAAACCCTGTATTTCTTTTATTAAAAGTTAAACGTTCAGTCCACAATTCAAAAATTGTAGCCAACGTAACCGCGGTACCATAAGAAGAGAATTTGTAAGGGCCTGAGAAACTTCAGTTCTAAATCAAAATGAATTCTAAAAGGCAAAAGTTGAGAGTGAGCAACAGTTGATTCATGCAAAGCAATGATTAGCAACAGAGTCGTATTTTAGTACATTAGCAATGGTTGTAAGTGCATTTTTATTACGTTATTTACTGCTTTTGGTAATTCTTATTTGACAATGGAAGTTGGGGAAAGCTTTTTGGAAGCCTGGTGGAAGTGCCACCCATCTTTATGACTGGATGGAGAAATAAAGATACTGCTTACTGGTGTAAGACTGAGTATTTAGATAATGCACGTACCTTAAGCTGACTGTTAAATGCATCCATTTCAGCAAGTTTAGAAGCAGTTTCTTTCTCAAGGGCATCGAGTTGTTCCTTAAGTCTTTGGCATAATTCTTCCTTTTCTAGGGATTTCTTTTGCACAGAACTGATTCCTGTACCTGCATAAGGGAAGACAAACAATTTTATAAGGATTTCTGTTTTCACTAATTATTTTATTATTTTCCTAATATACACACATTCCCAACCTCTTTCTTTAGAAGAATTCCTTGATTTACCTTTCTATTTGTATACAGCACAAAGAATACATATCCCCAACACCTAACTGAGACATACAGGCATTACATGTAATATATACTGAATAATTTGCAAGCTTTTTTTTTTTTTTTAATATCAGACCTATTCATAGCAAGCTTCTCTAGACAGGGACTTCTAGTGTGATTTGATGTAAAAATCAGTGTAAATTTTACATAAATTAACTGCCTTGAGTTTACACTACGAAAAAACCACAAGATGTAATAGGATCTGTGGGCTGTATAGTCTGTATAAATAAGGTTTCAAGCAAAATCTGTGCTTTTTCGCAAAAGTATGTGTTTGCCCCTTATTTAGAACATGAAGAAAGTAACGGAACGCAGATGCAACAACGCTAAGATGGTAGTAACTCAAAAGATATAAAAATGAAGCTGTGATTAACACCCCTCTACCCTTCAGCCTTTTTTACAAGTGATGAAAAACTGAAGAAAAATTCATTTGCAGGCACTTACTCTGAGTGTTTTCAAGTTGAGCGTTTTTAATTCTTTCACTTAACAATTGCTTTTCAGGAACTAAATAGATTAGTTTATTCTGATACTCCTGTAGATATTGAAGAAAACATAACAATTTTTTAATATTGTTTATAAATGAGTAAGTAAAAATGGCTGAATTTTCAAACATAACTTCAACTAATGTTAAGGAACCGTGGATGCAAGTTATCGTTATGAGGCAGAGGAAAAAATTACTTCTATACTTTTGATATGAATATTATTAGAGTTAAATGTTTTTTGAGCCAAAACCATTAACACATCTGGAAAAAAAAAAAATAACAGACATGCTAAAAGCGTAAATATTATCATGAGAACATTTAAGTTGACTGCCCCAAGCCTAACATATATATGTTCTGTGACATACAGTAACACGAAAAGAAGTTTCCTTGACATGCAGCAGAATTACATAAAAATATAGTAGAGGATGATCTATGGTAGTCAATTGATTTTAAATAATTCATGTCTTGCTATTCAAAGAGAGGAAAAAAGAAAAGAAGAGCAGCACGGTAATTCGGTCCAAAGATCAACTTGCTGTGCACACAGAAAAAGCATTCCTTGTAAAAATTAGAGTCTGGAGCCATAAAAGAATTCATAATTAAAGAGAAGTCACTATTATTGGTTCACATAAGAACAGCGGAGGTTTTGAGTACTGTCCTTATTCAACTATCAGCTTGTTGTAGTACATGCAATCATTTCTTTAACACCACAAATAAAACTAAAAATCTATGCAGTGTTGATGGCCTTAACAATTTCCTCTCTCTGCTATCATCAAACCGATTCACCGTTCCTCCCCGTGGGTATGAAATTATCAACAGCATTACGGAATAAGAAGTAAAGGAAAATGACAGGCTTAAAGTCACACACCTGGAGCTGCTGTTGTAGTTGCTTGACTTCCATAATTCCTTGGTCGTATTTCTTATCTAATGCCTCCAGCTCAGTTTTATGAATTTGCTTTTTGCTTCGAATATCTTGCAATCTGCCTGAGATTTGCTGATGTTTGTCCGTCTAGAAGGAAAGCAAAGACAAATTACACACTTCTCCACTAAATCTGTAGGTGATTAGTTCATGATCAATTCTCTTAAACAACCCAAAATATCTGCTTGTCATTGCTCATCCAAAGCAGGGTGGAATTCCTGGTAGGTCAGTAAGGTAGATTCTAAGATTTGCATACTTTCAAATACTGTATTTCAAGACGTGTAGTGAAATTTCTGTCTTACCAGGGCTTCTAATTCAAGATTAAGGCTCTTCTTTTTAGAAGTCAACTTGACAATTTCTTCTTGTTCCCTGTTACGTTGATTAAGAAGTTCTTGGCGACGAATTCTCTCCCATTCCAATCGCCGCTGGCGCTCAAGTTCTTGCTTTGCTGCCTGCAGAAAAGTTACATTACCTTAAATTACAACAGAGATGCAGAACTCAAGAGATCATGATTTAATATGATGTGCTCTATTTGTAAATAGCGTAAGAGCAACACGTCGTATTGTCTTTTGTAAAGTGCTCTTATATACTTCAGCATCAAAGACTGGAGGAAGCAATCCTCTAAGATTCTTCATGCCATGCTCCTAACTTTGGATGAAGAAAAGCTACATAATTCAGACTGGAAGTCTATTCAGCTTAGAATACTGCCCATAAATGAGCACATTGACAGATATTACTTATAACTTCGAGTATTTCACAGAACTAGAAAAAATACTCAAGTCTTATGCATGCACTGAGACAGCAAGTAGAAGCAAATTTGTCTCAAGTTCAACTGTCAAAATATTATCAGTTATGAATTCAGTACAACCTTGTTTGGTATACAGATTTTTGCATAAATCCAAGGCATCTGTCCCAGAAAAATCTCATCTGGACTGTGAAGCATCTGAAAATCTCCAGCCTATACTTGATGCATTTATAACAGACACAATGTTTTCAGGCAGAAACGATGTTCTCTTTCCAAGACAACCTGCCAATGGCCACGTGAGGAGACAGAACCAAAGCCAGCATCCAAATCCTGAATGCTCCATCAAATGGGTACTGTATATATTCCTTAAAGAATTAAAAAATAATGTCAAGACAACAACCTCCCGCCTTTCTATTTCTTTTCTCCTTTCTTCTTCCCTTTGTCTTTCCAACTCTCGTTGTCTCTCCAGCTGCCTTTCCATTTCGAGTTGTTTTTTCCGTTCCTGTTCCTGGCGTTCCCGCTCTCTTCGCTCCTGTTCTTCTCTTTCTTTCTGAGCCTTACGTTCAGCCTCTCTCTGCTGCTGTTCCAACAGGACCTGACGGCGTTTTTCCAGCTCCATATTTCCCCTCTCATAGTTGGCTTTCCTTTTGTCCTCAAATGTCACTAAAATAAGGAAAGGTAGTTACTTCTGTCCTGTGCAAAACACTGCTCTCAAACAAATACCTCAGTTATGCTTCTAAAGATAGTTACTTTCTTTTTGGCAAGCTCAGGTTGTTGGGTCATGGAAGATATAAGCATCTTGCATGTGTTAAAGTATTACTTTTCTTTTCAAAAATAGCTTTAAATTTTCCTAAGTCTATTCCAATTGAAAAAAAAAAAATGTTGTAATTTAAAACTGACCACAAAAATTACTTGAATTTTAGAGGAAACGTGAAAGAATAGCTTTTCTAAGCTAGAAGAAGACTATCTTTGGTTAAAAAGGTTTTCCACTGTGCAAGAAACATTAACACACAAAGAGCTTAGTTTTTAAGGGTGTTCCCTGTAAGAGCTCCTGGAGGTAAAACCAGCAGAAAACAATACAGGATCAAGCTCAATTACTGCAGTACAGGATAAACAGAGATACAAAGGAATGGTTGAGGCTTTCAGCAACCACCCTTCTAAAAAGAGAGGCAAGTTGTGTCTTGCAGTGTGCATGTAAGAGACCTTTGCTGGTAGCATCAGGCAGTCAACAGCAGAATCTACGTTAAGTGCAAATTGCATCTAGTTTTCAGAGAATTGAACTACCTTGTTTTCAAAATGTCCAGAACAAAGTAATGACAGGAGCTTTCAACTGAAAAAAAATTTGCAGTAGCTCAGCAGTATTTGGCCATGAAGGATTTCTTTTCCAAAATACATTATTAATCAGCACACTCTTCCTTTCCTACAGGTAAAAATAGCCTTATCTCTGCCTTCTCAGTTCTATTAGATGTAATAGGCTGACTACATCCACTTAACAACCTGGCCACCACCCAAGTTAAAAGGGATCTAGCTCCTGAAATGAAGCTCCCTAGGGATTTGACTGTGTCTTCCACTTTCTAAGGGTTTCGGTGCCCTTCAAAGACAGCACTACACATTAAGAATGTGAACCCTTATTTTACCTGGCTGTTTTTTCTGTGGCTCCTCCTCTTGCACAGGCTGGTAAGATGGCAGAGTTCCATTTATATTTTCAGAATATTTTCCACTCCTGGAGGGGGAAAAAAACCCACCACCAATGTTAGAGAAATAACATGTTTATTTTCGTTGTATAAAACACTTCCATTGAAAATACATTATGTTTCACTGCCCTCAGTGATATACCTGAAAGAAGGCGGTACCAGTTCCAGAGGCAGAGTTAGTGGGAGAGGTTGTCCGGCTTTGGCCATATCAGTTAGGTGCATGGCTAACACAAACTCATCAGCTTTCAGCTGTCCATCGCCATCAATATCAGCTAGTGACCTGCACAGTTTTAACAGCAATAATAATTATCACAATCACTCACAAATGGTAGCTGAAATAATTTACTGTAAAAATATTTTTTTAAATAGAGAAGTCCTGTGAAATGTGCTGGTAAAAGTAATTACAATTAATAACATGAAAAACTGATGAAATGAGGGTTTGTTTTTTTTTTAATAATACACTGCTATTCAGATGTTTTCATAAAATACAGCAAAAAGGACAGGAAAGGTTAAGAGACATCTCTTGATTTATTGAATCAACAAGAAAAGAGCTGGGAAGAGAGTTCAGGACTGTTCTTAACCAGCTGAGAGTGCTAGAAAACACTTTTTCAATATTTTTCTTAGAGTAAAAGAAAGCATTACATAAAGTTACATCAAATTCTACAACAGGAACCTTTGCATAGAATTCTTTTTTCCCCTTGTGTCTCCTCGACAGCACAGGGAAGAGGTGAGCTGCCCCAGGGCACCTTGCAATGGGTAGGAAAAGGATCACCTACGCCCTCTAAGGAGAAGGCAATCCACACAATCCTGTCCTTAGCCTGCAAAATGCTTCCCACACAACTGGGGAAAGGGGGAGGGAAACAGTGAAATGTTTTCAGAGATGCAGGCAAAAAGGCAGGAACCTTTCTCAAAGAACTATCTATGCAGATACCATTGCAGGAATGTGTCCTTAGACTGAACTTAATGCTAAATGCTTAAGAACTGCTCGTTAAAAAAAAAAAAAAAAAAAAAAAAATTAAAAAAAAGCAGTTAAAAAGACCCACTAAAACCAAAAAGGAAACTACAAAACAAAACAAAAAAAATCACCACGGTGAAAAACAAAAGCAGGAGATGATGAAATGAGATTTGCATTATGTTCACAGACCAGCACTATTCATACGTAACAGTACTGTTATTGCAGTGATTGCCATGAATACAGTACCCCAGCAGAAAAACTGGTAATTCCTTACTTTGGGCAAAACTAAAAACTTGGGCTGTTGATCTTCTACATGGGTACACAGACCTCCTCGCATTGGCTACTGCTGCCTTGAGGCTGGGCACCCGGGAGGAAAATGGTCACTACATGCCTGCTTTATTTCCCCATACTCCAGAGTGAAGGAATACAACCCGACACTCCCTTTTTTACCTTCACAGCATGAACCAAACAAGCTGAGTGAATATGAGGAATATTTCAGCTTGCTGCTGCTAGAGACAAACAAATGACTGCCCTGGGATAAAGAGAAGAAGAAAGGGGACTCAGAAGGAGCTGTAAAGCACCAAGCTACTGTGAATTCTGCTGGGCCAGTAAACTTTATGTATAACATCCAAATTATGTCTGAAGGCGTAATCCAAACTACCATACCTAGCAGGAAATATTATTCAAGCCTTCAGACAACTGCAACCACTTCCATCACCACAGTAAAGGCAAGTCTTAACAAATGCGTAATATGTAGATATCTTTATGGGAACCGCAGTAAAATTCTAAAAAGCTGAAGGGTTACTTCATTTTTAATCTTTAATATTTTAAAACTAACAAGCTTGATTTCAGAATCCTACTTTTAAAATTAATAAACACTCATCTCATCAGAAACTTCAATTAGCATCTGTACTATTATATGGAGTTTAACAAACACACACAGAGTGAAAAAATTATATTACATCAAGGTGTCTCTTGAAAATGTACTCATGAACAAACTAGTTTGAGTAGCTTAGTTTCAGTTTATGATTTTAGATCTATGGTGTCCCGTTATCATTTCTTATTAAATGAAGTACATTTCCCCTCTTAACACCATAAACGCATTGAATTCATAATCAGGAACTCAGCTTACCAAATAGTAGCCAACTGAGTCTGTGAAAGGTTTGATTGCAGAAGGGCATTCCTTGCTTGAAATCCTTAGTGAAAGAGTAAAAGATTTTAATAAAAATAAATACTTTGAACAAAGATTCATGTGTAGCAAAAAATGGGTCATGAACTGGGGCACGTTTATTTTTAATATTAATCAAATCCATTTTCATCAGCGGGTGACAGTTGGCTTTACTTCCAGGCTTAACAACAGGCATTACAACCTGAATACAATAAAGATCTAAGTATTCTTGTGTACTTTTTTTCACTCGGAGCACCTTAACAGAAAAGCTGACATGAAAAATGGATATTTATGGTAACCCCCACAGCTGTTACCAAAGCACAGCTGACTGTCTACCTAAACCTTGAGCTAGCAGGCTGGGAAGCTGTCAGCTTTCCTTTGATAACAAAGAACCATATCCTTTCTAGGAAGGTCAATGAAACGTTCAGCCCAAAATCAACTGAACAAGATAAAAAAGCATTGAGTCCCTTTCTTGAAAGACAGAATTGTCCTCCTTTTTTGTAGGCTAGGAAACAGAGGCAGAAGCTTGGTAAGTGCTTATTAAAATAAGAAATCTAGACATATAGATACGTATATACTGTCTTTACATCTACAAACTGCTTGGTCAGCGTTGTATTTGCTGCGTTGCAGTGAGTAATCCAGTTTTATAAGACTCTACGCTCGGATTAACTTTGTGTGAAGTTTTTTGAAACCACCATAATATCATGGCACAGCAGAAACATCACTGCAAGTCAACAAGGAATGACTCCCTTAAATTACTGTTGAAAAATTCCAATCAATGGCTTCAGTACTGCAAGTCTTTCCTGAACTGCTGTCTTTAAAAATATAAAGCCCAAATACCTAAGCAATTACTAATACATATACATAGGAGTACATGGCACAAAAATTACTGTGAGATGTCCCTCATTTTACAAAGAAAGAGTCTCAGTCCAAAGAGTGATGCTTGAAAAATGACTGCTGAGTTTATGGAGCTGACTTCCCCAGCCTTATGGTTCTCAGGCTCTTACCACTGCCATTCTTCTTTTCTTCCCCTCGACTGATGCTGTAGCTTCCCAAATCTGCCTGGGGAGAATGCTGCCTCCTCAGGCCCCTCCGCGTCTAACACAGAACCCAAGCCAATGAACTGACACCCATTTCCATTTCTTGGCTGACTGGAACCAATAGCCGAAACACACACTCTCCTGCATGTCTGAATGTCAACAATTTCAGCTTTTATTCCATATGGAAGTCAAATCCCAAGCCAGGATTCCATCCCTCAGCCTGTGATGTCCCAGAAGCAGAAAACACTGCTGTTTTTCCCCCTCCACATCAAATGCCATACTCACCTGATAAATATCCAGTCATACTTTTATCCAGACTGTTAAATTTCTGCCTGTATTTTAATCTGGAGGCCTGAGGAACCGCCCAGTCTGTGGATACAATCTTTGGTGAATTCCCAGCTAGTGAAGCACTAGAGGAAGAATTTGAACTGTAATAGAATTAAAAAAATTAAGAATAAAAAAAAAAACAAAACAGAGACAGAAAGAAAGAACTGTAAGTTACTTGGCTTAATAAACAGGCATTGGACAGAAGATATATAACATCTTCTGGTAACATGAAACAACTTCCACAAAGTTTTACCTCTGCTAACTTGCTATAAATATTTTCATCACCAATATGGGATTTTAATGTGAAAGTAGGGACACATATCTAAAAGGAGACTCCTGAACTCAAGATCCTGCTCCCTTGGTATCACAGGCACTTATGCCACGTAATTCATTGTTCCACCACTGCAAAATAATACTATAGGAGACCACAGGAAAACGTCTTGACTTTCCCAAGAATGTTTAGAAGGGCTGTGAAGCATTGGGCAGCTGTCAAAGTCACTTTAAGAGGAATGCAAATGAATAACCAGGAGCATAAAAATTTATCTGATAAACTCACAACAGAAGCAGCTTCTAAAGCTGCTAAAGCCATTATATTCCACCTCTACCTATTCTTTTTATTAGTGACAATGACAGGCTGAACGGAGTTTTTCCAACTCATTCAGTTTCTGCAGAATAGCACTTGATGGAGTGTTAAGTTATACCTATAAAACTCCTACCTGCAACTCCCAGCATTTTCAGTGTCCCATCTTTGAAGATCAGACAAAACCAGGTGCATCCAGCCTGCCTTGTTTAAGGTAATCCCCTACTCTGTCAACTGAAAAACTACTTGCAGTGTTATCCAAGGCAATAAGGTAAGAATGCTGATATAAACAAAGCCTGTTGGGCACGATGCTGGATAGACACCCTTTGCATGAAATTAGATAACATGACGGTGAAAGTGCTGTCAACAGTAACACTGAAAAAGAGCTACTTGGCAACACTATAACACCAGGAAAAAAAAAAAAAGCTTTCCAATAGCAAAAAAGAAAAAGAAAAAAGATTATTATAGGCACACATCATGCCCACAATCATCTTACTGAACACCTGCTAGCATCAGGTGTCTGCCTGAACGAGGAGCCCAAAGTTAGAAGTGTGTCCATCCTCGATGCCCTGTATCTGCAGCAAAGAGGCGCAGCATTTCCGAGTCACCTTCTGGAAGTGAGCTGGGGCTGAGACGGCCTCTGGATTGTCTTTTGGGAGACTGTTCCCTGGGTGCCCAATTGGATAGATACGCCTAGTCCCTCACTCACTTTGTCTATGGCGAAGCTCTACAATCAGTGAAACAGAGCAGCTGATCACAAAGACTCATGACCTTCTAATATTCGTAAAACAAATTCACACATAAATATTTATAACAAATATTATTCTTACATGCCTGCTACTTACACAGTGCCCTCTATAATGAATGAGCACATCAATCCATAAACATTGCTTTTATAACCACTTGGGAAGTTTTACTTCCATTTACTAATGAGGTACATTCCATTCTTTTCAGCATTGCTTTCTCTCGTTTGAACTCCTCACATACTTCAGATAATATTTTCAGGAAGTCTGACAAAACTATTTATTGTGCATAACAAAACAATCTATTTTCAGGCTTGGCAGGTCATATTAGGTAGACTAATTTTTAATGAATACACTTTGAAAATAGAAATGCTCTCTAAGTTTTGGAAGGCATACTACTCAAGTTAAAGACACAACCAGTTTAAACTTAACTGTCATACCTGCTAGATCCTAAATCGATTAGTGACTGTGCCTTCTGTATACTAGTACCACCAAACCCTCCTGCCATGGGACCTAAAGAACCAGTATGAGGCAGCGCTGAAACAAACAAACAAACAACAAAGCAAAAACCGTAAAGCAACTGTGTATAAGATAACGCTTTGTGATAAACATTCAGGGCTTTGATAGAAGTAAGAAAAGCTAATCAGTGCTTTGTTGTTAAGATTAACTAGTTAGAAATGACTTGACAAATGTGAAAAAATACAATTTTTTTTTTTTTTTTTAACTCGCATGCAAGTATTAGCATTCCTGTCTGAAATTAGCCATAGAGAAAATAAGATTCACAATTCTAAAAGCAAGTATTGGACTGTACTATACTTACTTGAAGAGAAAGGTACGGACAAAGGCTGCAGAAGGCTGGATGTTCCATTAGGCAAGGAAGAGGTACTGACGGAAGGCACCAGGGGAGCAGAGATAACCAACGGAGGAATGGAAGTCATGGAGGTCAGAGACATGGGAGCTAATGGTGTGATCGTAGACATAGATGTTGGCATGGACAGATTTGGCATACTACCCATTCCTAGAGTAAAATGCAACAATTCTTGATTTAGTATTGCAGAGGCTCCAGCAAGAAACTGGCTCCATCATGCTAGGCAGAAACTACACACAGCAACCTGCATCCAGAGATACAGTGAGTTAAAATAGATGCTCGTGTACAATATTTACTTTTTCCTCTAAAGTTTAGACATGACAGCTCACAGAGGAAAATATACTGAAAAACAAGAACTTAAAAAAAAAATAAATGCTTACAAACAATTCATTCTTAAGGTAAACTGAGATCTAGTATGTCACAAAAGACCAAGATCGAGATTTCTATAACTGCAGCTATAACTTGTTCTTCAACAAGCCTCTCCACATCTGGCCCCTGAGAGAGAACTACAACACAACTCAAAAGTTGTGACAATGCTCTATAGGGAAAAGCTGATGCTGTTTCTGAACTAAGCATCTTCCAAGCTTTGGCCCTGGAAGAATCCGTACGGGTGAAAAGTCCGTACCCATGCCCAGCAAGTGGTTTATTTAAGACAGCTGCCTGAAGCGAATAAGGGCACTTAATTACTGGTTGAATCTTGTGGAAGACAACAGTACGCCGATACTATGACGGAAGATTAACAGGAAGCAATCGTACGCCAACCACAGCTATCTATAAATACATGTACTTCTATGCAAACATGTAAGATTTACTGATGGGAAGACTTTTAAAATCATGTATGTAATTAATATATGCATACACTTAATTTCAGCACAGAAGTATGCACTAATTTTGTAATCCAGCTAAAGTCATTACATATATTCTGTTCTAAAAAACCAACAAAATAACAACAGGCATGCACTGAATCCCAAAACACTGCCAGAAAAGGAAAAAAAACAAGTTAAAGTAATTATAGTCAATTGCTCATATAACCAAAATAGACAATCTGATTGATTTTGAAAAAAGTTTAAAATAAGCGTTCTACCAAAATTTTGACCTTTACTAAGTTTAACTTTAAAAACCCCGAGTATAAATAGGTGAGCGAGTAGGAGGGAGACAAAAAAAGACGTTCAGTACAAGATGACAACCTGCAAATCAGACGGCAAATGTGAGTGGTCTTCTTGCACCTCATGTCAAAATTCAATAGAACGCTTTTCTTTAGTATTAAATGTCTTCAAAGCATGAAATTATCAAAAGTGTCCAGAAAGTGACTTTGTGAATTTCCTAAATCAGAATATCCTTCGGGTTTTTTTTACCAATTCACTCAATTGCAATGGTCAGATTAATCTTGTATTTGGCTGCAATTAACTGTGTTTTTTTACCTCTGAACACTAAGTAATTATATATTCATAAGTACCAAAGCGAGCTGACATTAGCGGTGAAAATACTGGAGTTTGTTTCATGATGGGAGGGAGAACCGCCGGCAAGTGCTGTCCTTGCAATTTCAGCTTGATGAGCTTCATGGCTATAGAGAACTCCTGTTGATCCATTTTTCCATCCTTGTTCAGGTCTGATAGTGTCCTTAAAAATAAAATAAAATTTAAAAAGCCCAAAAGGAAGAAACATAAAGTTAACTTTTTCAACTTAATGAGAAGCTTTTCTATCAAATGTATTTACTGCTTTTGTACAAGAAAAGAACAAACTTATTGCAATCATTTGTAGATTTCCTACTTTTGACAACATTCAAACCCTCAGAATTTTGCAGACCGTAATTTTTCTAGTTTGCCAACCTACAGGTACTGAAGGTCAACCTGGACTTCCAAACATAATGCCCGTCTAGCTGCATTAAGTATAATTCACTTGGTAGTCTTCTGCAGAGTTCAGTTTTAAAATTGCTGTATATTTAACACCTGAGAAAGCAGTAAGACACTTAGAACAGTAGTTGTCTCCTGCTCAGTAGATACACTTGTTGCTACAGATATGCCTCTGCTATGCTTCTTTCTATGCTACTAGCCAGACTAATTATTTTAAAGTAATGTCTGGTGGTGTAAGGAATTAATGCAAGATTCTGAAACAGGAGGATGCAGAAATCTGCTAATGGCACTATATACCACGATGAAAACTGCATTAATTCACAAACTGCATGAGGTGGTTTTTGTTTGTTTTTAAAGACTGATATATACACTGTCTTCCTTTGACAATTCTCCAGATGAACACTTAAAAACACAACAGGAAATATATGCACATACATCAGCAGCCAAAATTTCCAGTGAGACAGAAAAATCTAAAAAATTATTAATATGTAAACATGCAAGGACCAGGCACAGGAATGTAAATGAAATTAGGAGGGGAAAAAAAAAACCAGACTTAATATTAAACTACATTTTTCCCTTTCATAGCTTCATTCTGTTACTATTCAATATAAAGACTCAACGCCCCGTGCAAGTTTCCTTACCACTCTTTCCTAAGCACTTTGTCTGAAGAAGAAACTAACTTTGCATTCAGTTAGTTTCTTTAATGTTCCTTCACAAGTGAATTGTTCTTAATTATTATGAGCGTATGGCTCCGTGTCCTTTAGCATGTGTACATCTTGATAACAACCAAGCACCCCAAAAGAAACACAAAATTGTGGTAAAGACTGGAGTTACAAAGAAGAAAAGTGTTTCAAGTGTTGCAACCACCACACCTATGCTGCAAAGAACAGTACTTTTTCCAGTTCCTGTAGTATAGCACTGGTTACTATATTAGAGTGTATTGTAACTGACCTTCTACTAACGTTTTCTGTGGCTTTAGATTTTTTCCCTGTTTTCTACTTTCAGTTTATTTTCCACTCCCAGTTTAGTAGCACATAATTTTTCCCACGCTTAATCTCATTGACATTTTTAGTGGTTACTAGTATTTCAAATGCCATTCAATTTGGCATCTTCAGAAATCCATTAACCCATTATTTACCCCTTTTTCCATATTATTATTAAAAATATTAAGGCTTAACAATGACTTTTGTGACAGTCCAACAGACACTTCCCTCTAGGAAAGCCTTGCAATTTATCATCATTTTCAAGCACTTACTATAGTTTAGAAAGGCTGTGTTCAGTATGATCCAATTTGAATTAACATCATAAGAAAGATTTAGAAACATACTGCTTTTTAATTAAGTGTTGGTACACAGATGGGCTCAATCCTTCCTGTAAGTTTAATAAAATTAAAACAATGATTCAGACAACACTCCTACTTTGACTGCTGAAAGCCTCTTTGACACAATGCAACATACCAAAGAGTATTTGAATGCTACGTATCTCCTATCTTAAAAAAAAAAATAAAAATAGTAAAGAATACCTTACCATATTTCAGCAAGGACTGAAGCTGGTAGACCTGATTGCAAAAAAAAGGTACGTGCTTGATCACCTATGATAAACAAGAAAAACAGACAGGCTTTTACACTACAGACATAGATTTTCCGAAGACCTCAGCACTCTGTTGTGGGACAGATTTTCAAAAGGAACCAGCATGCTGGATGCCAAACTTTCCAGTTTCATACCACCTAACTCCTTCCCAGTGACAGCGACTGCCAGATACCCACATATTCTGTAATCCTGAATCTTTGCTCTGAGAAGCGATTTCAAGTAGCTAGAAAAAGCTTCAACAGGTCACAAATCAACAGCTGCCAACAGTTTAAAGATGCAAGATTTAAAGAAGTAAACATGACTGAAAATTCAGTTCTGACCCAATTACTTTTACAGGAAAGTAAAAGTAATGTGCATGCTATTTCTTTCCTTCTCTTTCATCCAATCTAACTGTAGCCACTATTGTCTCTCTAGAAAAACTGGAAAAATATTGTGTTCTAAATAATATTCCACTATTTGAGGAAGGGAATGGGAACTGTTGTGCAATTCCACACCAAGTTCCACATTGGTACTGATCATGCTGTTAAACTCATAATAACACACGGATAGCGATTTATGCTTACCTAGAATGATGTTTAAAGCTAAGACTTCAGGTTATTCTTTCAGCTCTTCCCTTATATTCATACACAACCTTTCATTTCAAGCACTTGCCAAATAAATAATGAAGCCTCCAGACATACGTGTAGGTAAGAGCCCAGACGTGGCCTAAAGGTAGTCCTTAGGACTGCACACTTTTCAGCTGGTGGTAAACACCAACCTCCCAGAGCTGTGTGGTCAAAGCAGGAGTTAACAAATCACTTCACCAGAAGATGTGCATGTTCCAAATAGATAACTTCCCGCTCCTTCCTCAGTCTTTTTTGGACCAAAAAGAGGAAAAGCAGGGGCAGTGGGAGTCACCAGCTAGGGCATTAGTAGATAGTTAGGCAGGCAGGGCTCGTCTTTAACGCCCACACACACACAAAGAATGGGGCATTCTTAAATTAAGTCATCTTTGCCAGTGAAATCGAGCCTTTTCTTCATGTCACAAGCAGATTCTTAAATCTTAAACCTGCAAATTCTGAGGTGTACAGCAACATGACCCAATTGTTTCAGAGGAGAAGCAGCTGAGTGCAACTAGAATTGACAGCAGGCCATTGCAAAACACCACTAGCCTACCCAGAACTCGCCAAGGGTTAATGAATTGCAAGCAGTCATTAACAAGGACAAGCTGTCAGCATCTCTCTCCCTGCCTCCTCCCCCAAAACAAAGATATCTAACAGCACAGTATTCTCTAACACTGCTCAGACAGAGGAGAGCCACTTCTGGTGTCTCTGGTGTCACTTGCCACAATAGCTACTGTAAGTGCTCCTTGGCAGCCTCCCATCTGGCCTGATTCTCGTTGGTTTTCGAAACTAGACAGAATAACAGCAAATAACTGCTGGCTGCAGAAGTGATGGGGTTAACAGAAGAGTGTTCCTGTGCCAGACTTTAGCCCAAAGCTTGTATAAGTTTAGTAATAACCGGTGGCTGCTTGCCCAAAGAATATGGTTATTAGTCACACAAGAAAGGGATAGAAATAGGATGTAGTTTTCAAACTGTTTTACAAATAGACTTATGTGTACACAGAAGTTAATGTGTAATGCGGAACCCCAGACCAACCTGTAATGTAGCCTCCTGTGGGTTTAAGGCTATCGAACTGCTTGTCATGCTTGGCCCGCTCTTCTGAGGTGATGGCCCATATGTTTGGGCCTCCTAAAAAAAAAACAAAATAAAACAAAACAGGTTGAAGACTTTTAAAAATAAAGCACGTCACTTACAAAATAAAAGCTTGGCTTCTGGAGAGACAAAGTTAGATCCAGACACACCCAGCTCCTACCAGTTTGGCAAGGACGTTCCGAAAGGCAAACCTGCTTCCCAGATGCGCAAGCACTGGCTGAGACAATTCCTCAGCCAGATTGCGTTACATTCGGCTTTCAAACAAGCTCTGCCGTCCTTCAGAGCTGGGGCAAAGCAGTTTCCTGCCGATTGTTTGTGGCCCGGGCAGGATATGCACATTGCTCACCATAGCCTGTGTGAACCAAATACTCCTCTGGTTCACCAGGAAATAAAGGGGATCCAATGTCACTTACAGGTTCTCATACAGAGGACTAACACTCTACAGACGCCCAAAAGACTCACGCTTCGTCTTGCCAATACTCTAAAATCAAAATTGGGATTGCTAACAAAAATATTTTGGCTTTGTCTGACAAAGGAGTAACATTCTGTGTTGGTTTTTTTTTTTTTTTTTTTTTTAACAGCATATCATTTCAACTTACCATTTTTCAATGTTTTAAAAAAATCAAACCCAACAAACAAACCACAAGTATAAAATATCACAGCCTCAAAGTAACAAAGAGAAATTGCAGGGAATAATCCTGTTTACAGAGCTGTGCTGATACAGCGGGCAGAACCAGAGGGCCTTTCAGAAACGCTCCAACCTGCCGTATAAAGGTCAGAGTGTGTGCCCTTTGCAGGAAAAGCACTTTGCCAGAAATAATTGGGTTTGGGGTTGGTTTTTAAGTAGGAGGAAGTTATAGTCGGGAAGCTCTTGACAAATATCTAATTTTTCAAATCAATGAATGCAAGAATTAGCCAAAATGGAAACCCCCACAACAGCATTAAAAGGTTATTATTTAAAAAAAAAAAACATCTTTAAAAAGACATTTTTTTGAGCATTACCACTTCCAAAGAACTGTTACTCTCTTCGTCAAGTATTTGTATTGCTCACTAAAAGACAGCCAAAAGACTAAATAATTCTTCTAATAAGATATTAGCAAGTTGCTTTAAAAACCACAGCACTTTGAAAGGAACTTACTATAAAAAGCTTCCTCTTTCCCTACATAAACCTACTTTCAAAGCTTTGAACCTACAGAATTTCAACAGCTCTTTTCACTGTTTTCCAGAGAGTAGTAACAAAGCGACAGAGTGCAAGCTGGCACACATGCCAATACACACGAATTAATGATGTTAATCACCTCTCGACTGTGTTTATCCATATATGCAAACGCATTTTCCAAAAAGGCCTACTGTGTCCTCTTAAGAAGGTCCTTTTAAGACCATCATTTCTCCTCACATGTACAAACTGAATTCTTTACCTCTGCTGCTTAATATGGAAATACAAATAGTTAAAAAACCAAAACAAAACAAAACAGAAACTCAGTGGGGATATGAATGAGAAAAAAGGTGGGAGGGCATAAAGATACAACCTTGAAGCATCTGAATTTGGACTTTTACTTCCCTTTCTTGAGGATCCACTGATTTTTTTTTTTAGTGTGGCCTCAATGAAAGGAGCTTCTTGCAGGCTGCATGCAAAACTGCACTTCAAGAACCGGCCTTATTCCTTTCTTCAAATTAAAGGTGTCTAAATACATCTAGGTCAGATACTGACAATAAGTGTAAATAAACTAAGTCAGATGCCTGGAAGTTGATGGACACTACAAGTATTGCCATAATACACAACTTGGCCCAATGGCAAAAATTAGAGCAGCACTTAAATATTTTTAAAATGTTAGTTTTAAGATACAAGTGGAAAGATACAAGTGTGGTTAATGCTTATAGAAATTATCTCGACAAGATGAAGAATTGTGCCTAGAAATGTCAACAGCAACTTTAGAAAACCTGACCAGTTTTTTTCATTTATGGAAAATAAAATATTCGCAACACCACATTCTCCTCTTATGAAATACTGTGTTTTGATCATCTTTTGAAGCACTCCTCAGCTTTTTATAATCAATGACAGAAGGATTAAGACCACCACAATACATTCACGTGGTCAGTGGCTGCAAAGTGCTAAAAATACAGTAAAAATTCCTTGTCTGGAGTTACCAGCACCACAGTACCTTTTCTAAAGAATCCCATTTACATTATAAGGGAACTTTTGTTTAAACATGTAATGAAATGCACAATTTCCTATTTATATGTCCCAAAGTAAGGAAGAAGATGGCCATCAGTCTTGCATCTTTTCTAAAATATTTCAGCAAGTCATCTCTTTGAATACAATCTGCTAAGTTATGTTTCCTCTCCAGCTATGAAATTTGAAGTTCTACATGGCATCGTTATCAAATACAATAAAATTTTGCGGCTCAACAAATCACTAGATTCACCCCTGTAGCTGTACGACAATTAACATCTCATTCCAGAAGTGTTTCAATATCAGCATTCATCTTTCATTCACACTCCCCAAGAATATCACTATGTTTTGCACATTAAAGATTTTGCACAGTTTTGCTCAGAGGACTGCGATGGCTTTTCTTTGACAGGCTTGCCCCAACAACTTTGGGATCATCGCAGAGCCCTCTAAAAGGCAGAAATGTGGGGTGCATGCCTGCTTACTGCACCCAGCTCCAGTTTCCCTGACTCTCACCACCATGGACTTCACACTGCTGACCCCAGCCTTGGCAAAAAAAAAAAAAAAAAAAAAAAAAAAAAATCGGTACAGCCATAACAAAAGGCCTCTGGATGCGCACTATGCAAAAATTATGCTGTTAGCATAGTTTATTCGTTCCCAAATTAAACATGCAAAAGCATTTCTCCAGCAACCACCTCCAGGATAGGTTTCTTGCAAGTATAAACTTCATTTTAAAACAATATTTTTTGACCACAACCCACATTTTTATAGCAACAAGTGCTTCTAGCATAGTCCTACCTAGTTAGTGCAAGCAGCTACTGTCACAGCAAACTGATAACTACAAACACACGTTATCAAATGGACATCGAGGGAATGTTTCAGGAGACTGAATATATACCCCGAAAAGGACAACCTGCTAATAATTTATTTTCAAAGGTAAGAAGAATTTCAGACTCTCCCTATCCTGAGGGCAGAGACTGAAAAATCTTTTTTTCTGGTGACTAATTCCATAAAGATACGCTCTCCACTGAGGTTTTTTTTGTAGGCATGGAAGAAAGTAATACAGTAAGTCTTAAAATCCAAAGCAGACCTCCTCCCACATAATTCGACTGTTTTACTTAAAAGTAAATATATAAAAATATACATACTTTGTAAATATAAATTGAAAGAAAACATACTCAGTTCAGACAATTTTAGCCACATGGCTCTTAACACCCATCAACATTCAAAAATACCTTGAAATTTAAGATGTTTATGTACTAAATTCCAATCAGAAATGAGTTAAGCAGGGGGACACAAGGCAGTATTCCAACAAAGTCCTTCCAAAGCTGTGATTCCTTACAAGCTAAGCCTGGAAAGTAAGCGAGAGTGTCTGCCGTTCTCAGGCAGGTCATTGTTTTATGCATACAGGTTAATAATCATTGGGCAATTAAAACATTTGTTTAAAAAAATAAAATTAAAAACCACACAATACTTATGGTAGGGATCCGCAGTGTGGGCATCCAACACTTCTTATTTAAAGGATACACTGTTTTTCCCAACTCCTTACCCTATATTCAACAGAAACAAAATCAAGAGTATGGCACAAAAGGGAAGGTGAAAGTGTTGCGGGCGCTTATTTTTAGCTTAACCAGGTGCTCATGACTCTGTTGATGCTACCATTTGGCAATACAAACAAGAAAAGAAAAATCTGTGTAAAGAAAGTGTTATTTAAGCTAAGATTCCTCAAAATACCAAGCAAAAATACCACATCGGTCTATCTGAAATTAACACTTTGAACAACGGGGATCACAATGTCTAGGCAATTCCACAAAGCACGTCACGAAACTATTCTTCAAAGTAATTGCCATGTTTACTTATAGCACAACCAAGACCATCACAATAAAGACTTACCACAGACAAAATTAGTTTGAAACTCAGTTCTCCTGTGGAGTCATCATCAAAACATGCTACAATCCTCACGAATACTGTAGTTGCTTCCCAAAGCTACCACCAGCAGTAAAACTGGCCACTCAGCATCACCGCTGAGAAAAACTACACTACCTGGTTTACAGACGACCAAGTTTTGGGCGCGTCGAACTGTGACAAAGGGAAGACTACTCCTTTTCTTGGAAGGACAAAGCTGCAGGAAGAGTCAAACAGAAACATCTGCCATCCGAGATGTATCATCTACACTTATCTGGCTTAGCTCAACACTTTCTGCACTAACACATCTTCAGTCCCAGGGATGAGAAATGTCTTGCCCATAAGCCAGATCCAGTCAAAGAGAACAATTAATTTTGTCCAGAGCCATTGCTGCTGTTCTTCCTTCCTCACAGTCCTCATGGCAAGTCATACACAAATCCCAAAACCTCTTCGCAGACACCTCTCTGATCACAGGATGGGGCAAGGGGCTCGCATCTCCTTCACGGAGCAGTGGCGAACCTTTGGTTCTCCGGAGATTCTGAGCTGGCACTTGTTCTGAGCGGTGAACTACAATACTTTTAAAAATCAGTTTAGCATCAGAAATCAAAATGCAGTTGCCACTACACGCTCCCATGACAGGCCCTGCTGCAGCCAATGAACAGAACATTACTAATTTTCTGACTTAGCTCAAGTGTCCTGGAAATTTTTATGAGACGAATAATTTTTTCCTCAACTGTAGATGGCATAATATTGGAGGAGGAAAAAAAATACAATCTCCCTGACAAGAAGATATCTCATTAAATCATTATTCTTCAAAAGAGGTTACTTTGCAATCTCATAACTTCACACATGAAGCAAGACTCACCTAGATGAAGCTAATACTATATTTGACTACACTGTGTTTTTAGGAATCAAAACTCAAGAAATCCTGAACTTGGAGATTTTCAGCACGAAGACTCTCCCTAGCATGAAGTTAAACTATTGCCTTCACTTGCTTTTCTTGTTTATGGAAACACACATTTCTATGTTTATATTCACTTTTGGAATATATATGTCAAACTACCTTTTTCTAGAGAAGGCTGGTACTTTCAGAGAAGACTGTGGATAAATATCAGGACTGGTAAGCGTTCTCCAGATCCAAAATGAGAAATCTGGACTCAAGGTCCAGAAATGTCTCAGTGGATTCCTTATACCAGATCAGAAAACTAACACAGAAACCTCCTCTACTTGCCCACACCGTAGCTCTACAACACGTACACGTTCAAGATTTCGAAGTCAAATGTGGATTCTACCCATGTGGAAAGTCTGCAAGGAATGACAAAGACTCACAGAAACAACCTGGTGCTACACATCCTTAATTTAATATACATTCAAGACTTCTCTAAAGATGACAAAACACATACTGACTGCACCTTTGCGTAATGAGTATTAATATGTAATTCAATGTGGTAGCACTCACAATTTTACAGTGTTAGAAAAAAGTGACTACATTGGGGATTAAACAACGTTTTCTGTTCCTTTAAGCTCATTTTAAATAAAATACACCTTTCTACAACCGAGCATGAGAGTCTGTTCATGGCAAGATCACAGCATTTAGTAGGACAGCTCCAGAAATGCCTTTACAACACTGCATCAGACAGATAATCTTCTGAAGAAAATAAAGGACTTGCTTTGATGGGCTGCCAGCACCAGAAACAAACACGGTTCTTTCCTTAACATGGTAAGCTGCAACTGAAAAAATGGGGAGAAAAAAAAAAGTGCAATCCTAGAAGAAAATTAAACAGACCTGAAAATGCTCCGTAAGACTCTACCGCTGGTTAGTACTACCCGTAGGCAAAGGTATCGAGAGCGGTGCTATTAGTGAAAAGGATAAAGGTAACTTTTCACCTGTGGAAAATCGTAAGACATTTCTCACATTCTCTAAAGAGCTGTATTTGTTTTTCACTGATAGGCGTTGCTTGTTTTTCTCTAACAAAAACTATGTTCCTACCACCTACAAAGTTAATTAACTCAACAGAGATAATAAACCTAAATTGAAAGAGCATTCTTTGTACACATAAGTCACAAGGATGAGTGATTATACCACCACCTTTTTAACCATCCAAAAAACTAGCATTAAGCTTCATAATGACCCTAAATAAATATTTATCCCCGTGTTTAAAGACGGGGAAATTTCAACACAGACATGCAGTAGCGTGCCTCAAGTGGTACAACAAGGGGTTTTCCATAATGCAACCCACAATCACATTACTGTATCCCATCAGGAGACTCGAGAGAGTTGTTTGGTGTAAGCCATATTGGGATAAATCTAATAATTCCAATCTTCTTCTGTCTGCGTTTGTAGATAAGTTTACCACAGAAGTATTTATTACAGATCAGATTTAATGCTCCCAACTGAAATGTTGAATCATACTTCTAATTTTTGCTCAGTGGTGAGTAAACACTCCAGGAGTCCAAAAATATCCAGAATGTTTTACCATTAGTCTGAATTTCCAAATTTCTTATCAGTGTTATTGCTCTTTTCAATATTTGCTTCCCTCCTTTGTTGTTGATTCTTTATATCAAGCACAGGAGAAAACGCTGACCAATAATAAGCACTTATTCTTATTTAGGTGTGTAAATATGTTATGAACTACTATTGGGTCCATCCCAAAGCACAACCTGCCCCTTCCTCAAGGAATGCATCTCCTATTCCCAGCTTCCACGTTCTCAGGTCATGGTAGGAGCCACATGCAACCTCCTTTCACAATGCACACATTAGTCCCACGACTACTTGTCCTACCAGAAATGCATCTCGGAGGCTCTCAGCATATTAAGCAACACTGCGGGAACTGCCAGAGGCAAAGGGTATGTCCACGCTTAACAACAACTTCAGCAGCTTCTTTAATGTACACACAGTTAAAAGGAAACACCTGTAGCTAAAGCACGTTAAACAGAGGAAAGCATGTTTCTCCTTCAATTTTGTATTTTCCCTAAAATTACGAGGAATGTGCCCATTGAAGCCAAGAGAACTTTCTAAGATTTTCAAGCGTCTCTGATGTGCTACCCAAAAATAACTCTTACCTGCAGACAGGCTGTTAAATAACATGAGGCGAATGCAGGGCAACATAGATTTGGCCAAGAAATGCTTGCTTAATTGAAGAGCATCCTTATAGAAATGTGGACACAGCAGCAGCAGACACATTGTATTTTAGGGTACGGTTCATATTCTCTACATTATGTACAGGATTTCTAGGTATTTTGGTGTATTTGGGGATCCTTAGGTTCAGCAGTTCACTAAAATCAAACATTGGACTTGTTTAAACCAACCATGTGCCCTATGAATCAGGAGCAGAACTCCAAATGACGCGGTATTTTGTTTGATGAAACAGTCATCGGCGTCCCCCCACTTCAATACACAAAATCTCTCTGTAAAGGAAGAAGGTTCAGATTTCTGTGCCACGCAATGATCTCAATGTAGGAACATAATCCCTGCTTTTAGATTGAGTATAATCCCTAAAACAATTTAGAGATACATAATAGTCTAGGCCATGCTAACAGCAAAGATCGACTTCTTTTCTGAATTTTACAGCACAACCTAATGATTCCAAAGCACTTAAACTATCAATTTATAGTAAGAGGATAGTATTTCTATACTTTATAAAAATCACAGAATCATTTAGCTCATTCTGGCTATCCATTTTCAGAAGCTCATTTTTAATGAAATTATTGCAAAGCTGCAGCTGAAATATAAAGCAACAGACCAAGCAAGCAAAATATTAAAAAGCACAACAGAGTCATAGCAAAATTACAGCAATTTTACTTGAAGGTGTATAAACAAAAAAAATCTTTTTTTAAAGATTTGTTAGAGCTCCACTAATGTAAAAAATACATTAGGAAATGAGTATAAACATGACAGTACTCTCAATTGCACAATAGCATGCTACCTTTTACACTAGTTTTCCGTAGAATTTGTGACAACTCATTCAACAGTGTTTCCTGAAGTTTTAAGGAAACAAGATTTCTATATCTCATCAAAAAGTGCAATTACTGTAACCTATAATATTGGTAAACTCATACTTTATACTTGAAGTCTAATTTAACTTTTCGTTTTCTTACAGCAAAAAGTTGGCACACAGAGTTGGCCTAACCTAAGCCTTCCCCATACCTAGATTCAATGTGAGCAATAAATATAAAAGTATTTTGTGCCCAATTCTGAAAAAACAACACGACTGAAATTACTGCAGTTGCTGAGTTACAACACTGATGCGGCACATGAAACAAGCCCATTCTTTTACCAATGACATACCCAGTCTTTACCCACAACCATAGAAACATTTAGGTTGGAAAAGACCTTTGAGATCATCGAGTCCAACTGTTAACCCAGCACTGCCAAGTCCACCACTAAACCACGTCCCGCAGCACCACATCTGCCCGCCTTTTAAATACCTCTAGGGATGGTGCTTCAACCACTTCCCTGGGCAGCCTGTTTCGATACTTGACAACCCTTTCAGTGAAGAAATTTTTCCTACTACACAATTTAAACCTCTCCTGGTGCAACTTGAGGCCATTTCCTCTTGTCCTCTCACCTGGGAGAAGAGCCTGACCCCCACCTCGCTACACCCTCCTTTCAGGCAGTTGTAGAGAGCGAGAAGGTCTCCCCTCAGCCTCCTTCTCTCCAGGCTGAACACCCCCAGCTCCCTCAGCCGCTCCTCACAAGACTTGTGCTCCAGACCCCTCACCAGCTCCATTGCCCTTCTCTGGACCGCTCCAGCACTTCAATGTCTTTCTTGAGGTGAGGGACCCAAAAACTGGACACAGCCCTCGAGGTGAGGCCTCCCCAGTGCCGAGTACAGGGGGACAATCACTGCCCTCGTTCTACAGTTAATACTTTCAGATGGATTTTAGAGATGGAGAAGAGAGAGAAGAAAAAAGTCACATCAACAAGAATCTTTCTATGGAAGGTACAAAAAGTTCGAAGTAAGCAATATTATGAAGGCATAAAATAGGCATACTTTGCCAAACTCTCCCCTACCAGCTGCAAGAACTGCCTCCATTTGTTGTTAAGGTAATCATACTTCTAGCTGAAGGACTCCATAGCCTTCCTTCCCAGCATGACACAGAAGATGCAAGATATGCTTACCCTTCATTTTAGGACAAGTCAGAAGCTTTTTTGTGTACACGCCTGTCAACCTGTATAGCATCAAAGCCTCCAATACAGAAATAAAAAGGTTTTAGTTATGAAGTTTGTGGAAAAAGCCCACCAGAGCTTAGACTAACCTCTTCTAATTCTGAAAAAGGATTTTTTACGATGCTGCTGCTGCTCGCAAGCATTCACAAAAAAGAATCCCTACAACTTAATTAAAAATATACAAAAGGATAATTTGTTTAATTATTGTCTAGCATATCTCTGTGGAATGCAGCAAAACTGATAAGATGCAGGTGACTTTCCATCTGCAGCAGCTAGTAACTGTTTCTGCACCGGGAGAAATGCAGGCAGTAAAAACAGAAGGCAAGAGGATGCAGAATGAACCTTGAAGTTAGGTGGGGTAAAGGAAATTATTCTCCTACAAAAACATACTCTGACATAAAACCAGAGCAGAACTCTGTTTAAGGAATATTATATCCTTTATAGCAATTTTTGTAGTTCTCATCATTATCTGGCCATTAGAGTAAAAATGACATTTCCGGATTCTCAGCCTTGAGGAGGAAGTCTGGGACTAGGAGGAAGGCTGATGGGCTATATTTACAACAGAAAATTTGGATACCGACTTGAAAGGAGGAAAAGAGAAGAACCACCAAATTTAAAAAAAAAAAAAAGAAAAAAAATTACTCAGGAAGGGTGGGAGAAAAGGAAAATGAAGAGGCATTTCCTGACTGATCTGTGGAATAAAATTAAATTAGGAGACAATTTAGGTAATAAAACACAGCAACAACCATGCCAGCTCAGACCGAATTTCCCAAGCGAAGCTCCCAGCACAGAGTGACAGGCTGAGGCAAGCACGTGGTGGTACTTCCCCAGGATGTCTTCTCAGCCCCCACTCCAGCTCCTGAACCAGAGGTGGTACCTCATTAATGGAAGGAAAATTCACCCATCTATAGTCGCTTAAGGAACCCAAGTAAAATTTTGGCATCCACAGCTTTCTACAGCTTTCACTGTTTGACAATGTGCAAAGTGCTCCGCTTGTTTGATATCTGACAATGGTATTTTCATTCGATACTAGTTAATTCTTATGTTATCAGAGATCAATTATCACTCCCCTGCCTACAAAATGACGAATGACCTTGAGAAGGTGACATCTACTGTTATCCACCATCCCCACCGTTTCTTTTCTAAGCTGAAATGTCCTTGTCAATGTAATTATTCCTCATATGGAAGCTGTTCTGTATCCTTGATCATTCTTGCTACCCTCCTCTCTGTAATTTCTAGTCCTGACAGAAAGAAAACGTGTAGGAAAAGCTGGAAGAAAACACAAAGGTAACTAAAGCAAGAATAAGAAAGTTTGCTTAAACAGGACTCCTTATAATGTTAAATTACTAATTAGCAGAACATGCCAAGTATATGCAGTACATATACAATACTACTTTCCCAGCACACTAGGGAGTTTGATTTTAAATATAAAAAAAAAATTGAAAATGGTCTAATTTATGAACATAAGACCTTTGGTATTGGCTTATACCACAGTCCCAAATCCTGCCTCCACCGTGGCTCATAGGGCCACTTAGGGGATAGAATTAGGAACAGAGTTCTTCCCTGGGCATTACAGTTTCTCAACTGTCAGAAAGCAGCAATTTGTCAGACTTCTTGAGACAAAAAGGCACCAAAAAAAAAAAAAAAAAAGGCATCTAATAGCCATGGCATAGACCTTTCCTCCCCAAGTTTTGAATCCATGTACTTGGAACTCATCAACACACACCCTAATAAGTGCAGAGTTCTTTGGTAACAGTGAAACCATGACTTTCAGGAAATACATATTTCCTAAAGAACCAAAAACTGTACCACAGGGATCACAGTTAAACACAAAATTATGCTCATGAGAAGAATTGCATGAGAAAATGGTGGTACGTGCTTTAAAATATACCAAGTATTATTAAAAATAAATATAACTTTTAAACAAATTACTTCAATAAACAGCACTAGGACAGCTCTTGAAATTCAGTTAATCTTACCTGTCCTTGAGACTCGCACACAGGGAACTTCACATCCAACAAAACCCCAAATGTTTTTAAGTTATTAAAATGTCTTCTCTGAAGGTACTTCGTAAGAACGCTAGTCCCATGAACATTGATATTTCTTTTAGCACTCCTCCTAGCTATCTCAATAATGATTTAAGGTTACTGTTCCATTGTAAGAAAAACAACAGATGTCCTAAGGAACCGATGCAGTATATTGAAAAGCCTGAACATTACAAGATTCCTTATTAAAGTAACACAGCATTATATAAATATATTTGACAGACCACAATGTCTAAAACTGTTTTTATTCTTGTCATTATAATTAGTGGGCTAAACCCGAACTCCTTCTGCCAATACCAATTAATATCATCTACGGCCAGTTCAAAGTGGCCACGATGATCACAGATAACATGGAATTTAGTAGACGTTAAGATGGTACCACTTCACACAACGCTCATCAACCCTAAATTGCAACAACCAGATGAAGTGATTTATCAGAGTAGTACACTTCCAAACTTTTGCAGCTAACCCTTCAAGGAAATGAGAATTCTAACCGCCAAAGCCCTTTGAAGCTCAACCATGTGACAGATCTATGTTTCTGCATCCCTTCATAAGCCTTCAGGCTCTGCCTCCATTTTGGAGAAGTATTAGTAGATCTCACTTTGGGTTTTTTACATGTTTTTATGTGCTTTGAAGAAAAACCATGAGGAAGTCTCACTGACATCCAAAATGAATAAAGCAGCTTTCATTACAGTGTTATTATTCCACATAAAAACCGTCCTGGGTTCCCCACTCAGTGTAATCTTACCTTATAAAAGCTAACACACGATACTAACAAAGTAAAATCTTAGCAAACCAAAGCAGCTACAGGCTTAAAGTAAATTAATGGATGAAGATCTAACGCTAATCTTCACTAGGTTATTATCTACTTTTTTTTTTCCACTTTGTTATTTTTTTTCATGTTTTAGGAGCACAGGATTGGAAGCGACTACCAAGGTCACCATGCCCAGACTGCTGCTACTCCAAGAAACTCTAATACATTAATTCTTTCCTGAAATACGAGCTCTGCCTTGAGGCCATCAGACTTTTTTCTTGACCATGGTCCAGAACGTCATTGCTGACAGAACCATTCCCATTTCCAGACCAACAGCACCAACAGCTGATTCATCTCAATTTAACCTTGTGCTAACATTGTACTTACTTTCCCTACTTAATGTTTATCTCCCTAATAAGAAAAAATAAAGAGCAAATTTATTAACTGTAAAGTAAATACAATTAAATAAAAAAAAAAAACCAAACAGTATGCTTTTATTTTGGTAGGTTAACAAGGCCAATCTCTTTAGTCTTTCTCAACACGGAACTCACTTCTGGATAACACTGAAGCCTAACTGCATCTTTGCAGGGTTTTTTTTCCCCCTCCTAAGCAGGTAACCCAAATTCTACCCTATATCCCACAAGATGTCTCAGCAGTGCCTTATGCAATAGCACACACTCCTTATTTCACCCATCGTATTTCAGGATGCATTTCCTTTCCCTCAAATCACGTAATTATTACGTAATCATCTAATGCATCCGGTTGTCTTCCTCCTTAGTCACAGCCAACTGCTGAGTTCCCAGCACACAGCAAAAATTCTTCTAGCCCATAATGGTATGACTAAAAGCTACCTGAAGACAGCACAACAGAAATGTTATGAAATTTAACTGATGATATGCAGTGCACACTGTATAATTCTGGCTGGAAAATGACTCCTAAGTTTGTGTCATCAACCAATTTAACCAGCATACATTTGCTTTATACTAATGATGCTACCATAAATAATAATAAGTAAGACTAGTCTCAAGATAAAAATCCATGCAGAGTATCACTACTACAACATTCCAGTCTAATATTTGCATTTTCTCTCCCTTTTATCCAGTTACTTCTTTAATGACGTCCAAATGCACAATCTGTTACACTTTGTCTACAAAATTCAGTTACTGAAGAAAGCATAAGATGCAACCTTCGTTTTTTAAAACCTATTCCATTTAAGATTTATCTCCATGTCTAATTATTTCTTCCTTCCAAGATTTCCTCTTACGTCTTCCATGTGAATCATATTGTCCTCATAATTAAATATGAATAAACCACTTTGTATTCCGCAATCCTGTAGCACTATTTCTGACTTGTTAGGATTAAAGAAAACAGATAATATGGCACACACAATTGGAAATCTTTTTTTTTTGCAGGGTGTGACGGTGGAAGGTATATGCCCCTCTCACTTGAGCATATGAATTTTGCTCCATATCACACCACTGTCCTCACTGAAAAGTGAGAGGAAGGATTAATTTATAAGTAAGGACACAGAAAATATTTGTCCTTGTCTTATAATTTCTTGGCTTTTCCTTCTTTTAGGTAGGAGTACAAGTTCCGATATTTTCTTTGCAAGGTCTAATTCAGCTTAGTATCTTGATTATCTACACTTGCTGATATCCAAGTCTACATTTTCCCTATCTACAGTGCGCACAAAGTTAAGAGTCAGGTTGCATTCAAATAGTTTTAAATTGAACCGTGATGACCAAGGTTCTTCCTCATTTAAAACAATTCAGACCATGGATCTTGAGACAGACCTTTTTTTAGAATCATAGAATGGTTTGGGTTAGAAGGGACCTCAAAGATCATCTAGTTGCAACCCCTCTGCCATGGGCAGGGACACCTCCCACTAGACAGAAGATGCAGCAGAACTGAGCATCAGTGAGTGTTTTACCTTTGACACCAGTGGAAACAGGAACCCACTCAACTCATTCATGTCTACCCTAGTGTCCAACACACCTAAGCGTAGGGACACAAAACTCAGTTCTATTCACAGGAGCATAAAATCCAGTTTAACTTCTGAAGGTGAAGAAGCGTACGTAATGAGTTACGATTATTACTTTTTGCACATCAGTTTATCAGAAATATTTTCCTGCTGGACCACAAAAAAATTATATCAAAAGGAAACAGGTGGTATGAGGGAAGAGGAAGGACAAATAAAAACATAAACAGAAAAAAAAGCAAAGCCCAAAAATTCCAACAGTACTTAAGGAAACAATGTGAAAGATACTGATCAGCAAATACTGCTTTCCTTGTTCCGGCTGGACCATCGAGATTAAATCTCCCCAAACCAAGATCCAGCATCAGTGTGGACATTAAAACCTGAAAAAAAATCTAGCCTACAGAAGAAGGGGAATTAGGAGAACAGCAACATCTTGCAACTGCTCTCCAGCTGTAAAGGAGGCATCCCGTGGCAGTGAAGGTGACTTCTTCCTGCTCTGTGGTAAAGACAGCAATCACAGAGCTGAATTAAGTGGAAGTGCATTTTAACCTAATAAAGCCTTTATCATTTTAACTATTGTTTGTGCTTAGTATATTAGCTCCTTCTTTAGAAATATAATTGTTGAAGGTATTTGTTATTTAGTGTAACTAAATGCTATTTCCAAAAGCATTTGCAAGACGTGGGATGAATTCCTAAGAAAGCTTTCTCCAGATAGAGAGCTGTATGTAAGGAAAATAAACGACCAGCAACTGGTTTTTTTTTTTTTTTTTTTATCATTTTCACAGAGATAATGATCAATATTCAGACAGTTACAGGATAAAATGAAATTCGCAGTAGGCAATCCTTGATCTTGTTTGTGGAGTGGGGAGATGGATACGCCTGGAGTGGCTCTTTGATAGAGCTGGACTCCACAGAGATAAATGTCTGTTATCCATCTGGTGCTGTATTTATGCTTTGTAATTGGCAGCCTTTCTACATAAGAAGAAACAGGTTACTCAGCCTTGTCTGTTCATGTAAAATGTCATTACAATCTTTACATTTTGCACGGGAGATAAATTTGTAAAAACTGGCAGGTCTGCCCCGAGTTCCAGACAAATCAACATCCGCTCTTTAAGTCCTACTTTTTCTCTTTGAATTTCCAGCCTGTTAGTAAGGCATCCACAAAGGTCACCTTGGACAGAAATGAAGGGTCAAAGGGAACTCCTTTCTTTTCACTGCGTCCTTTCATGACTTTAGAGAAGAAAGGTAAGCGGTCTAGCAAAAGCATATGCCCCTAGAGCACACAATACCTCAACAAGTTCTAGTTTACATATGGCCACATAATTAAAAAAGAGTATGCCAGTTCTCAGTATAACACGCAGTTTGTCCATCAGCTTCATGCCAAGGCTGGACAGTCTTGGAAGCCTGCTCTGGTGGAGGTGTATTCTGAGTAACAGCTCAAGATGTCCTCAATGAAGTCGAGTCTCTCGACTGGAACTCAAGCACACAACTCAGTCACCCTTCCTTCTTGAGGTCCTGCGCAGACTTCCCATTCTCTGCTTAGGTTGGTAATACAGTGCTGTAGCATCTTCTACTTGTATTTGTTTGAGACTGAGTATCATGCTTTGTCATTTGAATGCTGGAGTTCTCAAACTCACCCTGTGAGCGTGTCACCCTGTATCACATACTCACTTGTACACGCACCCGCTCCACGCTCTCCCCTCACTTTTCTGAATGCCAAAAACAATCCTGAAGCAGAAACTATTTCATGCCTTACATTACGAAAGAACTAAAAGCTAAGGATATTTTACCTTGATAAGATCAGAAGTGGTTCCCCCCCCCCCCAGAAGAAAACCACCATTTTCCGCCCAGTAGGACACAAAAGGAAAGGTTCCAGGCTCTGCTCATACGGAGGGGTGGCAGGCAGCCAGCGCTCTCAGGCTGCAGCAGCGCCTAATGGTTGAGCTGCCTCATGCGTAACCTCATTCCTCATCTCCTGCTCGAAGTCACCACCAAGGTCTAACAACATCATTAGAGGTTTCCACCGAGCAATGAGTGGTAAATGCAGGTGATCTACTTGGAATGCAAACAGCAGTGGTAGTAAGTAGCAGGGAAGAGGAACACAGACTAGAGAAGAACAATTCCAACAGAAAAGGTATTTCCCTGCATTAAAACTATTTTTCTTCCCATCTGACTTACCTGAAATTTAATCAATTCTGGTAAGAAATACGGCTGCAAAACTATACACATTCAAATATTCTGTGAGGAGCAATAATTGCCTGGTACCTCTCTTACACGCATTCTCTTACTATGTTTTTCAACACAGTAAAACTCTGAGGGGAAAAGATGCAGATTGTGGCACCATTCCTCTTGGAAGCAATGGATAGTACTGCCCAAGGGATTTCAGAGCAAGGAAAGCACTGCTCTCCCAAACTAACAGACTTCTGAGATCAAGTCATGGATGTGCTCAGTGCTGTCAACACGCTTGCAATGCTCCACCAGAACCAAGGAGTAAAAAGCCAAACCAAAACGACTAAACCAAAAACTAAAATAGTTTATGCATAAATCAACCCTGGAGACAGCCAAGAACACAGATTTGTACCCTCCGAAAAGAGAGTTTTTATTTGTTTTAAATTAAGGAGCAACAAGCATGTGGTAATTAAAAAAAAAAAAAACACAAACTTTTTCATTATGTGCAAGGAAGTGGGGAAAAAAAACCCTGGTTTTTAGATTTTTCCCTATTTATATACAATATATTGACTCCTTTTACTTCTCTTTTATTGTTAAGTCTGTGAATGACTCCTTTTACTTCTCTTTTATTGTTAAGTCTGTGAAACAAAGTCTGGAACAAACTGTAGCTGACTGTATAAAGAAAGGTGCTGATCACACCAATTACTTTTTCACAAAATGTTTTATGCGCACATGACACAGAGGTGTAAAACAGAGGTTTAATTTGAAATCTGAACATTCTTCTGCAAAAAACCACTTCCCCTTACTCAGCAATGATGATTTCCTAAATTAGTTAAATAAGACCTCTTAGTCCTGCAGTAACCTTCACAGATAAATGAGGTAAGAAATACTTTTTCTTATATCTATTTCCCTATTTTTATCAAGAGAAATACTCTCTATCTGGAATATCTGGAGTGCAAAGCATTGCTCCTATACTTGCCTTTTCATTTTGGCCAGCTCTGTAAACAACAACATGTAAACATCAAATTTCTCAGCAGATATTTGCAAATTGTGTCCTCACAAATAAGCTTGCTCTAGAAATAAAGAGCTCCACCACATACATACAAGCACAAGCAATTTTAAAGTTTTAACTCTCATATGTCTTTGAAAGGAAATCACCAAGAAACAAATCCAAAAGTTTCTATAGTAGATAGGGCACAGAATCAAGAGGAAAATTAACTTTTTTTTTCCTTGAGAAAGACTGATTATTTTTGTCAATGCAGCAAATTGCTTAACACATTCAAATATTTTGCTTTAAAATAAATAGCACAATACGTTATAATGAAACACACTTTGTGCTGAATTATGTAACAGAAAAGGTATGCAAGTTTAATCAACTATTACTTAGCACATTCCCCACTTGAAATGAGACAGTATTCACACTACAAGTCACACATTCCTCAATCCTTTAAATGATCTGAGATTACTAGATGCTCCAGGCGTATCTCTACACCAAATTACACTGCAGTAATGCTTCTACTGAATTTCTCCCAGTCTTACAGTACAAGTTAGGCTACAGGAAGCAATCTGCAGCAAACTGACCATAATGCTGCTGCAGGTACTAAAATCAGCATATTAAAAAAAAAAAGTAATAAAATAAAGACAAATGCTCCCAACCCCTACCTAAACAAACCGACCCGAGCTACTCACCATTCATGGCTGTGGGAAACTGAGCCATCATGGTCTTGAATATGCCTTGCTAGCTCTTAGCCATCTGCAACATAAAAACATCGTGCCATTAATAATGCAACAAGGGCAAAACGTAGCTGCGCGCTCCCGCTGAGCAGGGGGAATGTCTGTCCCCTTCAGCTCACACTTCCGATAGCAAACAATGCCGGGCTTCAGGCTGCTGCTGAACAAGCTGAATTTACATTTGCGAGGGGGTGGGGGAATTTTTTTTTAATTTTTTTCTTTTTTTTTTTTTTTTTTAAATAGGGTATGCAGTGCGGTCCTGAATCTAGTGGCACATTCTTAAAGGAAAACAGTACCAACTGTTTAGCAACTGCTGCATAATGTACACAAATAGTTGACAACATGTCAGAACATATGGCCTGGAGAACAGCCCTCTCCTGGCAGGGGGACAGACCCGGGGTCCTCACAGATCTTTTCCAGCTCTCCCTGGTAAATATTTATGGATATTATATAAAAAAAAAAAAAAAAGTTCAATGCACAGCTCCATAACTGAACACTTCTGCTGAGAAAAGTGGAAGAACAGCTATTACTCAATTCATTCCCTCCGCTATTCCACACACAATTTACAAAGAAAACGCTCTTACACGATGTATTCTGAAAAAAATGACTCGTCCTAACAAAAATTTGCAGTCAGCCAGTTTTCCATAACCAACACAGTGAAGTTACTCCTCTTCTGAAGCTATTGCATAAAAGCTCAAAAGCAGCATTTAAAGGGATCCCAATATAATTTACTTTCATAATAAAAAAGAGTACAAAGACTTATTTTGTTTTCCTAATATGTATCCTTTCAAAAATACCTGTATTAATGTTATCAAAGCTTTAGAATTGCAAAATATTCAGTAATACTTATCTGAGGGATAAGCATAAGCACCGCTTTACAAAGGCAGAACTAAGGCACTGCAATGAGCTTTTGCTTTGGATGACATAATTTCAGTGAAATATTTAAATTTATACATAATTATCCTCCACTCTACATGGAGAAACTATTGTTCAAGATGCAACCACGAAAATGAGATTTTTATTTTAATAAAAATAATCATATCTCAGACGCCTCTGTCACTCCCCTCTTCAGACACCAAACCTTCTCTCCCCACTGAAAAACCCCTTCACCTCCCAATACAACCACAGATTTTAATATTAAGTACAGAAGTATCACATCCCCTACACTCACTCCCCCTACAAGGAAACTCCTGCCCATCTCGTCACAAAAATCACACAACTGGCAAGCACTCAAGTTTTACGTGCGGAGAGCACTTTTTACAAAAAATAGTTATTTGTACTTATTTCTGCACATTTCTGCAATAGCAATAAAAATGTCTGGGATCAGTTGTCAACCATCCTCTCTATATTTTACATTATTATAACATTTAAATTCATGCTATTGTAATAGGCCACAAGTCATTCATTCTCACTGGGCCATTTGTAAACCTCATAGCCATCTGCGCACAAGGTCCCCCCAAACGAATGAAAAACAGTATTCAATCTGAAGTTATCTTGCCTTGTGCTGCCCAGTGAGGAATGAACAATTATTTTTTTAATTACTCTTTTAAAAAAACTGACACATTACAGACCAGTGTTATTAATACACTTGATATTATAGGGGGTTTTACATATATACAGACACATTATACATACACTTGTGCATATATATACGCACACATATATATACACATAAATATACACATATATACATAAATATGTATTTTTATTATTACTTTTTTTAAAAAATGGAATGACTGGTGAGTCCAAATGATCTCTCAGGGTGTCACTAGGTACCAGCTGCAGAAAGATGAAAAAAGGAAGCATAGATCTATTCCAAGACAGGAATCCTCAAATAAATTGTAGAATATTTAGGTTGCTTCCAGCATCCCTTCCTAGGCCTTACCAGCAACATACCAAGAGACACTTGAAACCTATAACAGCTTTCCCAACAAATGCTTCCAGGGGTGTTAAACATTTCTAGAGCACATTTCTCTGCAGAAGCTGTTCAGTCAAGGAGGGCTAAAAGAGAACCTGAAACCACAACATGGAAGCGGGATGCTGGAGAACATCCCTAGAATCAACAGGGCAAAGCTCAGCAGAGCTCTGCGTTGACAAAAACTTCCACCTGCACATGACTTGCTGCAGATTCACAGTATTACTGGCCAAAGGCTACATTTGATCTTTCCTCCAACGTTATTTTATTCTCTTATTTTCAGATTGCTTTCAGGGTTTTTTAAATTACTAATTACAATAGAATCACAGAACTGTAGACTATCCCGAGTTGGAAGGTACCCACAAAGATCATCAGGTCCAACTTCTGACTCCACACAGAGCAATCTAAAAGTTAAACCATGCATCACATATGGTAAACCATACCGTGTTGGCCAAACGCTTCCAGAACACTCAGCAGCTTGGGGTCATGACCACTTCCCCAGGGAGCTTGTTCCAGTGCTTGACCACCCTGTCAGTGAAGAACTTTTTCCTGATATCTCATCTGAACTTCCCCTGACACAGCTTTAAGCCATTCCCTCATGTCCTACCACCAGATACCAGAGAGAAGTGTCCAGCACCTCCCTCCCTGCTCCGCATCATGAGGGAGCTGTAGGCATCAATGAGGTCACCCCTTGGTCTCTTCTTCTCTGAGCTGAACAAACCTAGAACCACTCCTTGAACCACTCCTTGTAAGTCGTGCCCTCTAGTCTTTTCACCATCTTTGTTGCCCTCCTTCAGACACATTCTAGTATTTTTATATCCTTCCTAGATTGTGGAACCCAAAACTGCACACAGTACGGGCCCAGGCTGACCCAGCCTGACAGGTCCCCAGTGGGCATTGCCATGTAGATACACCAACCTTAGGTCTGAACAGAAGAGGGAACTACCCAACAGATGTATATTAAGAGTACATTACACTAATGTGATGAGATTAAATCACAATTTAGCTCCGTTGTCTCACTACTATGTCTATAGACAGATCTTGTCATATTTTAAAACACTAGACTGGAAGAGCAACCAAAACCTCATGCATTAATGCTCACAAATAATACTAAAAATTAAGAACTTACAGGAGCAACCAGGAATCATAAACAGGATTTTTGCAGGATTTCAGATCATATCAGCACTGAGACCCCATTCTATCCCTTTGCACAGATCCGTTTCACTCAGACACCAACGTTCTCTGGTGACAGATTATGAAATTGTACCAAGAGGTACAAAAAGGAAAAATAAAAGTATTGTTGCAACATAATTTCCCCTCATTCAATTTTTTAGGGAAGGAGGAAACAGCCCAGTAAACTTGAAGTCTACACACATTTTTCAAGGGTCTGTGGAAACAATCCTTCCCAAAGAATGCAACTTGCTCTCAGCACTCCTCAAAGGCTTGGATATTATGCATATATCGAAGTTAAAAGCAGTTTATTTTCACAAATTCCAGATGAAGTTGCTCTAGTCGCCATCTGTAAAAGCACCTTGCATCTTTAGGACACAGGTGTGCACCATTTATTTACCAAGGGAAATCTCAGCAAAATATTCTCTCTTTAGGCCAAACTTACTTTTTTTATAACAACTCTGATAACTTTTAATCATTAATCATGGTGAAAGCTATAAATTTCCAAAGAGCCTTATTACACAATACCATAGAGAAACCCAACGCCATATAAAAATGCTTACTGAAGAAAAAAAATCTCAAGAAAATATTATAATCAGTATCCCAAATGGATGATACAGATGAGAAAATGGCCATCACAACCAGAATACCTCATAGAAAATTATTTTTTCTGCAAAATGTTCTAGAAGAGGTGCTTGGTGAACTCAGTCACCAGTCCAGAGAAGCAGGGGCAGCCACAGCAGAAAAAATCTGCGTTGTAACAAAACAGGATCAAACATCCCTGTGAACACTGTAGACGACATTAAGGCCTGCTGCCATTTAGGGTGAAAACAGGAAAACTTGGATGTTACATTTAAATAGCAGAACAGCAAGTTCTTGTAAACAAACCATCTGACTAGTCCCTATGTTTAAAGCACTAATTGTTTTCACAAACTGACCCGCCAAATTGCAACTTCTGCTGCCATTCTCAGTGTCCGTTACAGTTGATACGAGCTGAGGAAAGAAATGAGGAGACTGCAAGGAGGGAGGACCTTACAACCATGCTGAAAGCATTAGAGCCAGACAGGCTGCAGAAGAAAAGGAGAAGAAAAAGCTTCTTTTCCAACATAGGCACACTGCCATTTTATGAAGAACAGTCTTACCATGATCTTTGTTAATATTTATACTTTTCCCCCAAGTATTTCTCAGAAAAAAACACAGCCACATAGTTTTAGTAGGAACGAGGGTCTGGTGCACCAGGCTCTGTCCCACCAGGTTTAACTGGAAGACAGCAAATACCACAGAAGCAGCATGTGTGGGCACACTAGTGCTCTTTTGCCTTTCTCAAGGACAGAAAGAAGATATATTGCAGATTTTTGCTGTAAGAACCAATTAGCAAGGACCGAGGTTGCAGTACTAGTTGACCAATTTACTCTTTGCAACACATGTAGAAGTGGACCACACAAAGACTACTCATTAGTATTTGCAAAGCAAACAGTGACAGTGTAATAGCCCATGTAGTTGTTACGTGCTTTTTTAGGATTATCCTCTTGAAAAATCAGAGACTAATAAGCATTAGTAAGGCATTACAAACCAGCAGAGTCTAGAATTTCTCTTTCTTCAAGACATACCAGTAGAAAAGTTTACCAATTAAAAAAAAAAAAAAAAAGAAAAGAAAACCACCACAACATCTTGGCAGGCCAAGAATTTATCTCCTTTGTACAGCGGAGTTACACACAGTGACATGGCCTTTTCAAAATGTACCGTGGCCAGCTTCACAAAGTCCACCCACTCTGATAACAAACCAATGACATCAGTAACAAAACCAAGAAGTCGACACTGGGTAGCTAGCAAAACGCTAGCTCTTCCTGCTCCCCTCTGTGACTGTGGATAAGAGTACTGCAAGTCTTAGTTAATATTTTGACATTTCAAGAAATAAAAAAGAAAAAAAAAAATGTTAAATATTTTACTTCTTAAGCCTATGGTACAAAGTCTCTTCGTTGCTCACTGTTATAGAGCAACTTCCTTCCAAACAGTGATTAAGACAGAACACACACAAAAAAACATTCTGACAAATATCCTCCTGCCCACCTTGCCCAACTAACAGATTTGGCGAATATACTGACCACGCAAAATGCATGCCATGCAAAATACAAGAATTGCCATTTCCGTTTAAAAGACATAGTTGAGTGGTCAGTATTGGTGGGTTTATTCCCCTTCTTACACAGCTGCTCAGTTGTGACAGCACCCATGCAAACTATCAAGATCCAGCTGAATTCTCTCCTGTGTCTCTGGAGATTTAAACCCATCTTTCCTTCCTCCCAGGAGACTTTCCCGCATTTTATTACACAGTTGTTTAAGGAAACCCATGCATACTGTTTGGAATAGTAACGTCAACTCAGCACTTCAACCTCCTACACAAAATTCTCTACTATTAAGCCAGAACAACGCAGGTCCCTTTTTGCAAAGAAGAAGAAGAAATTCTGAAGGAAGGACTGGGAATGCCACTTCAGGAAGCTCACTGTTTAAATCCCTGGCCCTTCTCCCAGCAGACACGTACATGAACTTCCTCAGGAAAAGAAGGGAACTGAACCCAGCTCTGCCACACCCTGGAAGAATACATTCACTAACCTGATCCCAGATACAGAGAGACATCACCACCTCTGCGTGCTTTGCTTAAAAAGAAAAAAAGAAAAAAGCAGAAGCTAAATTATTTATGAGGGGTTTTTTTTTTTAAAGGCTCTGAGCTTCTACTTTTGAGAAGGAACTCCAGGCTGCATATCAGAACCTTTCCAGAAAGCTGAGAGAGATACGCTTGCTCCTGAACGGGTGGTAACTTAAAATACACTCTTGTCTTCTTTGCTTCCTACTTTGTAATTTACATGACTCTGCACTCCATATGCTGTTTTTCCACGATCCTGTTTTGAGACACACAATTCTCACATCTAATTATTTGCAAGCATCGTACAAGAGCCCTAAGATTCTATTCCGCGAGGTTCACACACCTTGAAACCTGCAGCTCTCGGCCGACATACGTCAATGCCGGCTTAGGCAAAACGTAAGTCATTTTTGAGATTTCTGTTTGTTATTTTCTTAATTCAACCATGACTGGAAACATTCAGGATATGTTACTTATGAACTTATCCATTTGAAATCTTGCCATCTTAGAGGAAATTATGAGCACCGTCGTGTCCTTACGTCAGGAGCACAAGCAAAATCTGCCTCCTAACAGAGCAAAAAATTAACAGCAGAATTCTTATGTCATCTCCTCCTTATGATACAAGAGCTGCTACTTAACTTGTTCCTTGGCTTTCAGTCACAGATAACAGTGCAAAATATACAGAACATCTAATGGACTGATATAACTAAGCATAAACCCAAAGATACAGAATAACTGGGCAGACTTCTGTGATCAGCAGAGAAGAATCTTTCACTATTTGTGAAAGCTGGGCAGGTGCACAAAACCTGTCCAGCTTAACTTCCCAAAAGTGAATGAGATGACAAGCAGAGAGGAGCCAGGCCACAAGTGGCCTGTAAAGCAAAGAATGTAGTTTATCTTTGATAAAACAAAAACCAGGGAAGCCCCGTGGGAGAGAAAGGAAAGATCAGCACAAGACAGTCTAGATGAAATTTGGTCTCTTTAACACTGAGCTCTGCAGCATACAGTAATAATGTTTTGACCATTACAAATTAATTTCATGAACTTAAGGAATCAATTACCACCTGGTTTAGACGCAGATCTCAACGTTATGTGTAAAGTCCCTATGAGCAAAAGTATATCTCAGTTAGAAAGACACTTGTCCTGCCTTAAGAAACTCCTAATATTAAGACTACACTAAGTGCAATGGAAAAAGCAAGAGAGTTTTGGATTTTGACTAGTAAAATTCTTGACCTTTGAAAGTTAAGACTAGAAGTATGCTTTAAAGCAGCTCTGTTTTTTGCTACATTTATTATCTTAGCCATAATAGGTCATTTTTTTGTTGCATTCCAATTGTAATATTTTTAGAAACAAAGAAGAGTAACTCCCATTTCCCGTTCTTCCCTTACTTCATGTGTATGCTGCTGAATCACTAACTGCAGATATCACTCATACTGATGCCACAGCATTTCACAAGCTCCACTTGCATCAGCCTTGAAAATTTTCACTAGAAGAGGCAGCTCAGAACTATCATCTGCTACTTCTGAAGCTGAAACAGCAACATCCCATATCATAAATATCTCAAGTCAAACTGGCTGCTCTCAGAATCGCTGTTCCAAAGAAGCTGTGACTTATCTGGATCACCCATGTTTTTTCAACTGCCTGTAACCACAAAAATGTTTAAAAATAGTTCTCAGGTAATTGTCCTCTATTAGGCAATTCCAACGCGTTGTGCTGCTACGGTCATTGTGCTACATCATTTGAATTTCATGCAGTGTTCTGAAAATGAGAGTTACACAACACTGTGCTCATCTATATATTAATGTTCAATCCATTACTTTAACTCCAGGATCCAAGTAACCAACCTGGCAAGGCTGCATTCCCAACCTGACAAAGTCTTAAGCATTCTGAATTTGAAGAAAAATGAAATTTCATCAGCTCCACTTTTACTTTGTGATTTTTACGTGATCTAATCCTCACCTTTTGAACAGTTGATGCTACTGGCACAACAGTACCAGAAAAACAAGTTACTACAGTCTCTGTATAATCTTGCAATAGGCCATAAAACCAAGTAAGCATGGATGTAAGAAGAATCAAAGATGCTTCATGAAATAAAATCACCTGCCATTTTTCTAGAGAAAGATTTATCCTTAAATAAATCTGAGAATAAAAAAGGAATAAAATAAATCCTGATGGACAATTAATGAAAGGAGTTACGTGCTAGTAACCAGCGTGCTTAAATTCCTAGCTTGGCTTTCTAAGGGCATGAGACGTGAGTAGTTGATATGTACTTTGATGAATCCCATCACCCAGCATGAACCAAACTCAACAGAAGGGTGAACGTTGCAAAGATCTTAACCATCTACAAGATTCATGAAAACAGGCAACCAGACAGAGAAGACACTACCAAATTTAGTGCCCCCCCCACCAATGAGAAATACTGCTGTATGTTTGAGTACCAATATTAGACACCAGAGAACCCACATGGCTAAAAGCAGCTCTAAGTATACCAACCACGAGAAAAACTTCAACGCAAGCTTACATCTGATTAGAGTCACCCAGCCAATGCTGCAGAAAACAAGGCTTCACCAGTGGCACCACTCACAGCTGGCTTAAAATAGCAGCTTACACCTGTCCATCACTGGAAGGAACTTGAACTTACATGTAGAGATAAGCCTCCTAGTTCCATACTGATCAGGATTCCAAAACAGATTTCCAGAGGTAATTCAGGCATCTGCAGTATTTGCAACAAAGCACCTGAAAATTTCGGGATCACTTAAAACAGCTGCTTAGCACTTCCAAAAATCCGACCAGGCACTCTAACAAGAGCGCTTCCCCTCCAAATAATCGTTGCATCATCTATCACCAACCAGGGTACACAAGGAAAATGCAGTTTTTAAAGGTGAGGTTAAAGGGTGATAACGTGTTTTTAAAGCTAAGAAGAATACAATAACTACCCTGTTTCACCCCACACCTAGAGTCAACCTCTGAACGTCAAAGTACACTTTGTGTTAAGTGTTTTACTGACAAGTGACAGTGCTTGAAATAGATCAGTTAGTCATAAAAAAAAGAGAATTCTCTAATTAGCTCTACATTATCTTTGTTATCTTTATAATCACCAATCATGCCTAAGACCAAAAAGGTATAGAAAGGTCACTGACTTTCCCACATCATTCAGCCACATGAAATGAGCCCTCCAATCTAAAAGGAACACCACAAATTCACAAAGTCAACAACCTGCTGCTCTCACAATTTTCACAAAGGGACTATGTTTATGTCAAGCTTCCCCCCAAAACTTAAAAACATAGCAGGATCCATCATTAAATACCTTCCCAAGAGACACGGCATTCCACTGAACTCAAAGTAGCTTTCAGAAGACAAAACTGGAAAAAAGCAAATATCGCACCCGTATTCTGGAAAGGCAAAAGGGACAGTGCAACAATACAAAAGGCTGCTAAGTGTGACTTCAGTCCCTGGAAAGATTATGGAGCAAATCCTCCTGGGAGCCATTTACAGATGCTTGAAGAACAAGAAGGTGATGAGAAACTGACAACATGCATCTTTCCAGGAGGAACCACGCCTGACACATCTCATAGCTTTCTGTGTTGAGATGACTGGTTCTGTGGATGAGGGTAAAGCAGCTTGTTTTGACTTTACAAAGGCTTTCAACAAGGTCTCCCACAGTATTCACCAGAGCCATCTGGTGAAATATAGTTTGAATAGGTTGACTGTAAACTGGGTGGAAAAACAGCTTGACCACTAGCATGATCAGTAGTCCAAAATCCAACTGGTTGGAACTAATGACGTTCCCCAGGGGTTGATACCATGGCCAGTACAGGTTAATGTCTTCATTGACAATCTGGGCAATGGGATGGGATGCATTCTGAGGAAGTTTGGACACCAAACTGGAGAGGGCTGCTCCATGATGTTATGGGATCTCCACCCTTGGAGGTAGTCCAAATACAACCAGACTTGGCTTTGAGCAACCTGATCTAAGTTGGCCATGCTTTTAGTGAGGGTTGGACCAGACGATCTCCTGAAGTTCCTTCAAAATTAAATTATTCCATTATAACATTTTAGGTAAGTAAAAGCAAATGGAAGCAGTTGAAAGCTATTTTAAGAACTGAGATATTGGAGATCTTTACTTTTAGTGTTCATTTCTGGCCTGTTTTCACTTAAAGGAAATATGTCCAACTTTTGAACCACTTTTAAAAAGGCAAAGAGAACAAATCCAGACTTTAAAAGAAAATCCCATGAAATCCTGTTTGCACAAATTTTACATGCTGATCAAGCTAAATTGTTCAAGCTAAGAGCAGACACCTTACTTGTAAAGTGTTAATTAACGGGTTATCTCTCAGACCAGACACCTCTGTCTCAATCTGCAACAGGAACTAGTGGCCTGGACTACACTGCGTTTCAGGAACTAATCACAAGGTCCTTTCCTGACAGACACCTGTTCTCAAGCGCTGTGAAGCTTTTCGATAATGTCCCAAGTGAAGCACATACATCACCTTTCACTTTTCAACTGCTGTCCCACCAACTCCAGATGAGAAGATCAGTGAAGAATTACTGTCACCTACAGAACTTATTTTCATTTTTCATAGTGGCCACTTTGCTGTGACACGAAATTAACTAACTTCTCAATATTAAAGACTACAACAGAAATACTTGTAAAAAAACCTACCGTAAGAACTGCCATGGTCCCAATCACTGTAATACCTGAATCTCAATAAATAAAGCCTCCTCAACAACACAGTCCAAAATCACCCACAGATCACTTCTGTCTTGACCTATCTCACTCTGTCCAAAAGAAGAATGGTGAAAAAAATAAGCAGCCATAAAGCTCTGATAGCAGAACATCACCTGTGGTATATAACCCCATATGGTGATTAACACAAACAAGCCATAGGTACCGCATTTTTGTTACTGTTAGTGCTACAGGGACGTACTCTTTGTTTATATTACAGTGGCAGCTAACAACTCAGTCAGGGACACATCCCATACCCTGGATCCTTTACAGACAGAGGAGAAAAAAATAAATGCAATTCCATCAGGATAGTAATTAAGAGGAGAAGCATATTCACTTGATCTAATTTAGGCATCTGAGTTAGGAGGCTCATCTGACCAAAATTTCTGTATAACAGAAAGCACGGAGCAGCCTAAATCCATGTTTGCAGGAATGCTTGCGATTCTCTTAACATCATATGGAGCCCAGAGTCTGACCTAAGGCTTCTCTAAATATCCAGAAGCAGGGTGGCGTGAATGGCCCTCCTATCTTAGTCAGAATAAAAATACAGACAAACCAAACAGGGAAGGTAGAGTGAAAACAAGGAAACAACAAATTTTAGTAGAAGAATGAAGCCCAGCTAGCTATTTATCCAATTAGTTCCTAATGCTCATTACTTCAAAACATCACTGTCACGTCAGTGGATATAGATGTTTGTTACAGCTACAGTCTTCGAATTTCAATGAAATTTCAGGTGAACAATTTAAAATTCTTGAAAGCAAGTTGTGTTTCATGTACCCGTGATGTTATCCACCCCGTGGCACAGCTGTACTGCTTCACTTGCTTTGTACGTTTTCCTGTGTACGCACAAGGCGTGGGAGCTGCTGCCACCACAGGCAAGCATGAACAAAAACAAGTTTAGAAAACATCACGTTCCCAACGGAGAGATGCATACAATAGGGCAGCCTGAACGCAAGGGCAAGCAGCTCGGAACTACTCATTCCAGCGTTTTAGACGGGGAATTTCCAACTGGTGTTTAAGAGAACTGCTATGAGCCTAAGTTAAAGATCACAGGTACTATCTAAAGCACAGTCTACTTTCAAGTTCTGCTATGTGACAGATGTCAAAGCGTCAACTGCTACGAAAATCACTTTAGCATATTCAAAATAGTATCTGCATGTTTACGGAACCGAACCAAGGTATCTCAACCTCATTTTATTTTCCGAATGACTTCATGCCGCGGTGCAAAGTCGGGACTAAGGAAAGGCAGCCTATTTACAGACAAAACAGCTTACAAACTTTAACTGCAGAAACCAGTTCAACTCCAAACTCTAGGTTTTCATAATAACTAAAAAAAATATTTAAAAATCACCATCATAATAGTAACCCGGGGTCTCTGAACACGTCCCAGTCACCTCACCTCGCCTGGACGCCGCCTGGGCAGACAGTGGCCTGTCTGGGCACCGAGACCGGTATTCCTTCCCCTCACAGAGCGGTAATAAAGCAAAGGCCAGCAGCAGCGCTAGCGGCAGGAGCTACCGTGGCTACCGGCAACCCTGGCCGGATCGCCGCCCTCCCCCGCCCCGCAGCCGAGCTCAGAGGCCAAACTTCGGGGCCCGGCTGCGGGGAAGAGCAGCTGCCACAGGAACGCCGGAGCGGCTCCTGACGGGGACGGGACGGCGATGGGGGAACCGCTGCCCAGCCCGGCTCCCTGACAGCGCCCGGCCCCGCCGCCCCCGGACAACTCTCGGCCTCTCCGTCAGGGCGACACGTACGCAAAACGCTATTTTTAAGAGAAAAAAACCCAACCAAACAAAACCTCACCACCCTCAAATAGGGGGGAAAATATAAATAAAACCGCTTGGCGTAACAGAAACGCCGACTGTTCCTCCCCACGCCCGCCCCTTCGCCTCACCGGACAGCAGGGACGGGCGCTCCCCCGCACGGCAGCGCCGAGGCCGGCCGTGCCCCGCTGCCCCGGGCCCGCGGCGAGGCCCCGCGGGGCGGCCAGGCTGACAGCTCCGCGCCGCCGGAGCTCGCCCCCCGCCTCCTCCTGCCTCCCTTCCCCCGGGGACGAGGCCGGTCGGGGTGCGGAGGAGCCGCAGGCCGCCCCGCTGCTGGTACCTGTTGCGCCGCCCGTGAGCGCCTGCTCCGCCGGGGCTGCCGCCTCCTCCTCCGCCGCCTCCCGCGGCGGCGTCAGCCCCACAACATGGCGGCGGAGGCGGGGGCCACTCGGGAAGGAAGAGGGGGAGGGAACCGGCGGGCACGGGAGGGCGGCGGTGGTGGGTTGGCGGCGTTCCCTCAGCCGCATCCCGAGAGGCAGGCGGGCGGGCAGCCCCGGGCGAGGGGGGCATCGGTACTGGGGAGCCGACATGGAGGGTGGCCTCGCCGCGGGGTACCGGGTCCCGGGTCTGGCCCAAGCGGCCCCGGTAGCGCTGCGGGGTCCGGGGGAGGGAAGGGCAGCCCCGTGGCCATCAGGCCGGGCTGGCCTTGGCGGCGGGGACGCGAGGACCCCAGGCGGCGAGCCCTGCTGCCAGCGCGGCCGGCGGCCTCTGCGCTGCGGGGTGGCTGCTGCGAAGTGATGAGCTACCAGTTAGAGACCTTAACTGACAGAAAATCTGCCACATCCTTACTGAAATTTTTCTCACTGTTGATTCCGACCACTGCCTCCCCATCTGCCCCATAATTTTTTTTTTTTTTTTTTTTTTTTTAAGTTTTCTAGCTGTGTATATGTATTATATTTTGGGGGGATGAAGGGATTGAGAGCAGCCCTGCTGAGAAGGACTTGGATGCGCTCGCAGCCCAGAAAGCCAACCGCATCCCGGGCTGCATCAAAAGCGGTGTGGCCAGCAGGGTGAGGGAGGGGATTCTGTCTCTCTGCTCCGCTCTGGGGAGACCCCACCTGGAGTCCTGTGTCCAGCTCTAGGACCCCCAAGATAAGAAGGACATGGACCTGTTGGAGCGGGTCCAGAGGAGGGCCATGAAGATGACCAGAGGACTGGAGCACCTCTGCTGTAAGGACAGGCTGAGAGAGTTGGGGTTGTTCAGCCTGGAGAAGAGAAGGCTCCAGGGAGACCTTATAGCAGCCTTCCAGTACCAAAAGGGGGCCTACAGGAAAGATGGGGAGGGACTCTTTATCAGGGAGTGGAGCGATAGGATGAGGGGTAACAGTTTTAAACTGAAAGAGGGGAGATTTAGATTGGATATTAGGAAGAAATTCTTTACTGTGAGGGTGGTGAGGCACTGGAACAGGTTGCCCAGAGAAGCTGTGGATGCCCCATCCCTGGAGGTGTTAAAGGACAGGCTGGATGGGGCTTTGAGCAACCTGGTCTGGTGGGAGGTGTCCCTGCCCATGGCAGGGGGTTGGCACTAGATGATCTTTAAGGTCCCTTCTAACCTGAACCATTCTGTGATTCTATGATTCTATGATTTTATCAGGGCTTGTTTCGATATGTCAAGGGATAATGGCTTTAAACTAAAAGAGGGAAGATTTAAACTAGATATAAGGAAGACATTTTTTACAATGAGGGTGGTGAGACCCTGACCCAGGTTGCTCAGAGAGGTGGTAGATGCCCCGTCCCTGGAAACAGTCAAGGTCAGGTTGGACGGGGCTCTGAGTGACCTGATCTAGTTGAAGATGTGCCTGCTCATTGCAGGGTGGTTGGACTAGATGACCTTTAAAGGTCCCTTCCAACCCAAACCATTCTATGATTCTATGATTCAGCAAAAAAGGGTAATAAACTCTAAAATAATTTCAGTCCTATCTCGACTCTTAGTTTCTTGTGGAAGCTGAAAAGCTTCCTGTGGTTTGGTCGGTCTACCTGAGAAGGACTCGCTAATTTTTCCAGGCTGTGAGGCCATCTCCCTCCTGGGAGAGCGGTGACAGGGCCCTTGGGAGTGCTGGTGGTGCTCCTCCATGGGAAGTGTGTCCTGCTGGGGCACGAGGAACTAAATTCAGCTGGTGCCAGGCACTGCTCAGCATACTGAAATATGTAGGGTTTCAGGGATTTATCTTTTAAAAAATTAAAGAATCCTGTAGAAAGGAAACACAGGAAAAATGCCATCATTTTAAACATTACATATTTTCCTCCTTCAGCAAATAGATCTTGCTATGTATGGAAGATTACAGCGCCTTTCTGCTATGTTTTTGCTGTGTAGATAATTACATATCACCTTCGTACAGAGCAGATTCTTCCAGTGACTCATTCTTCTGGGTTCTTAATGAGCCTTTCCAGTTTGTTACACCTTTTATCATTCATTGTGATTCCAGAACAGTCATGTTATTGTGTCATGTAATGGTCATAGCCACATACTAGCACATACAACTCTGCAGTATTTTTGCTTAAACAGCTAAGGTTTGCATTTGCTGTCACAGCTGCCACATTGCTTTGGCAGTTTGCATTCATGTATTTATCCTTCATGATCTCCTCAGCCCTCATCTGATTTACTGCTTTTGAAGATACAATGTTCTCCTTCCTCACTCCCAGCCCCAAAGCAGGCTTTGTATTTTTGTTCCCATGCACAGCCAGCAACCTCGTCTTTGATGCATAGATATTTGCCATGTAGGTGGATTAAAACACATGTTGTTCCCTGGGCACTTGCTGACTTTGTGATTTAAATGACTCAGTGGCCACTGGACCAGATGGCCTTCAGTCTTTGACTGTTTTGAAGTGACCTGCATGAGCAGTGCTTCATTTCATTCCAAATAATTGACTGAGCTAATAGAGCAGCCCTAGGTCAAGAACAGGCTCCTCTGAAGCCCAGTTAAAATGTCTCTCATGTGGCATTTCTCAATTGAATTACTTCATAATGTCTCTTAAAACGCAGCCTTTAATCCATTTAGTACACATTATAGTGATATAGCATAGTTCTAAACGTGACTTTGTTGTGCAGGCAACACCTACATGCTGCTTTGGATTGAAGATAAGTGCTAGCATCGGACATAACTGTCTACAGGTTCATAAAGGCTTTTGTAGAGAGGATTAAGATAACAATAAACCAGATAAACGTGTTTCTTCTCATAGGAAGACAAAGATCACGTTACTGATTACAGTAGCTAAGTATTGGGATGGGCAGCGGAAAAACCTATCAACGGAAGTCTCTTAAGAACAGGGTAGACAGATATCTGTGAGGAGTTAGGTGATGCTGCCTTGAACATTGAACTAGGTGGCCTCTCAAGGAACCTCACGGCTCTTTTCTTCTATAATTAATGTTACCACCAGGTCCCACCACACGAAAGGACTTGGGCCATGTACCATGTGATATTTGCCCCCCCGGACAAAAGGCCATGCAAAATAATGTGGGGGGAGAGTTGGGAAGCTGCACCGGGGGCTGGGTGTGTGGTAGGGCATGCGTTCTGTGCACATCATCAAAGGGAAGAGGAATCATACAGGGGGTGAGTTTTAATGTATATTTAGTTGATTTTATTTTATTTACAGTTCTGCAACTACTTAAGCCTATGGCTAAGCTAGAACATGACCTTTAGTGACTCTCATTACCTGCTTTGCTGCCTCCATTGCCTCTGCTGCAAACTCCAGCACAAACAAGGGAGATCCCTGGAAGCTGGAACATCTTAGCTTTGAATACGCCTTATAACACTATGTGCGATTTTGTGCCCTAACAATGTTTACAACTATTAATTACATATTTTGATATTTTGCATTCTTACTGTTAAACATTCCTCTCTCCCCACACTAGATAATTCATATGCTAAATAAAGGCAATAGTATGTTTGGCTTTTTTTTAAATATGCAGATTTGCTAATCTGGGCATATGAACAAAGAGATATATATATGCCTACTTCACTACTGGCAAGGAGACTCCTTATATGATACTGAAAAAAATCCCAAATTGCTTCTCTGCTCCTGTCTGAAAACATACTGCCATACGAAGATAAGTTATTAAACATAGTTAAAAAAAATGATGACCAAGCACAGTGCTTAACCATTGCCTTTGAGGTGACAAAGTGCACAAAGCAGGAAGTGTATAAAGGACGTCGGGATGCTTGATTCTATAAATATGACAGATGGAGAAGGACCCATCTGTGTTAATATTATGTGAGATCCTTGAAGAAAAGCAGCATTTTGAGATAACTACTGATGTTGCCTAATACCTGCTCTGATACAAAACGGAAGCCAGGAAAACCTGCAATACTGTGAGCTTTGTTGCCTGGGAAGGGAGAAGTCGGAGAGAATGCAAAATTCAGCTGACTCCCTAGAGAGAAAACCTTGTGTAAAAAATTAGCATATCAAAGCTTTATGCGTTCTTATTCTAGAGGAGCTGAATACTGTTTCATCTGCATTACCACAAGCAACCAGAGCTAATCAGAGGTATTAGAACAATAAATATCTGTAAGATTAATTAGCAGGAAGAGGAGCAGGACTCACATGCCGCTGTGAAGACACATTTGAATGAAGCAGCTCCACAGTCACTCTTCCTTGGAACTGGAGCATGTAGACATCCAAAGTTTAGTGTAAGCTCTAAAAAGTGCGTTCTTAAAGTGAAGTTGAACTAACTCTTACTCAACCTGAGAAGACCCTTACAGAGATGTTTTTTTAGTCTGAGGCACAAACTAGTATTACATCTACTTTGTCTGAATTTTTTGTTTTGTTTTCACTAGTAACTGCATTACCATGTCTTTAAAGTGAAGAATTTTGTCCTCTGGCTTGCTAGAATGAAATTTGTTTCCATTCAGAGTTTGACTACTGCTTAAAGTACATTCAAAGGAAAAACACTGCTTTTATGAAGGTGGAGTTTCTAATGGCACTGTTACAGATGCTGCCTTTGGGCATCTCAGGGTTTGGGGAGAGTGCTTTTTGCAGGCTTCAATGTGCAGTTTCGGGGGCTGATGTCAAGTACTAGGTGAAATAAAAGTCCCTTCTGGTAGTAGTTAGTACCCTTCTAGCAAGGAGTAGACAGTGGCAAAGCAACTTAAAACTACAGGAATGAATTTGTTTGTCTCAGAAAGCCATTAAGGTGAGGGAAATTACTTAATAATAATGGATGAGCAATAGAAAAGACAGCCGAAAGAAAAAGAAACCGATGGTATGATAGCATAGAGACTTGCTCCAGATGTAGGGGCAGGGTTGCAGCAGAACAGCTACCCAGGAGATACCAATTAAGATTAAATGTGTGGGAGAAGTAGGATTTACTATAAGCAATGTCTCATCCTCTAGTATTACTACGTTATCATTTACTATCCTGCATGTCCTTGTCACATCTGAGCTAAAACCAACATAGACGGCAGAAGCTAACAAGATATAACAAAGATGGAGAAACTAGAAATATTAAAAGCAGCTCAATTTCACATTAAGGCTTTACTTTTTAATCATTATCTGTACTCTGTCCTCAATTTCCTGTTACAGGCAATTTTGCTATCTTTAGAGTAATAAGGGAAGATCTCTGCTGATAGCAAAAGAGGTCATGAATAAAGTTTCTTAGCCTGAACTGAGTGGCAGTAGGTAAAATGACTTCTTCCCTGCTCTCAGTTTACTCCATAATATTGCTTATTTTCTGTGCTGTGCTGCAGGAAAACACACCAGAAGTGAATGCTTTATTCTCCCCATCCAAGCCCTTTGATCAGGCAGTGTCTAAGCTTGTTGGCAGACACGTTTCTGCAAGTGTATGTTTAAAACATAGAAAGTTAAGCCAGAACACAAATGAACACCAGAAATCTGTTACTGCAAGAATAAGCCACGTTTTGTGAACAGTTATGGATCAGGGATCAAGGAATGTAAAATAAAGCAACAACTATTTCTGAATGGTCAAAAAGCAGTAATTGCAGCATAGTGATCTGCACGGGTTCCTCGTGTGGTGTCCTGTTTAAATCTGCTTGCTAATGAGAGGCATTTCCTCATCTGGAGAGTCCAGCTTGTTGTCCCAGCTATAAAGAATTACTTCGAAACAGTCACACCTACTCGATGAGTGGCAGCTCTGACCCCTTTATTAGTTTCAACTCTATTATTCATATTAAATTTCCTTTTGCTCCTCCTCTTTTCCACCTCAGCTAATAAAGAAGCAATGAGCCCTCACTTAATGCTGCTGACAGGTTTCATTTTTACATTAGTATTCAACTGTTTTCTTCCTTTTGAGGAAATGCTAGATACTCTCTTTAGCCTAGGTCTTTATTTAATAAACTTAGAGGCACAAAACACAATGGGATAAACAAAAGGACAAGTTAATACTTACTTTCCAAACCTAACACAACAGGAGTGGTGCATTTCTGATGTTGATTCTGAGTGATAATTTGTCAAAAAGGTATAGAAGGCACAAAGCATACGCTGTGTCAAAAACAGTACTTCTAGAGATGCTGGTTTGGATTCTGAACCAGAAACCCACACAGTTTTTAAAACAACAAATGGTACATGCTACTGTATTAATTTGCAGGATTTTCAGCTACTTCATAGCTCTATAAAATAAAATATTCATGTCCCAGCTTTGTTCCCTGCCAAGCACGGGTATTATTTTGTAGAGGATGGAGAGATGGACTGTATTTGTTCAGAGCGACAACAGCTCCTTTGGCCAACCACACTGAAATTATTCTGAGATTTATAGAATGTCTATGTAACCATAGAGAAAGTAGATTTCCAGACAGGGCAGAATGTGTTGTGAAGAAAGGCAGTGCTGACTCATGCAGACTGAATTATGGTAAATAAAAGTTTTGCCAACTGCTGAGCAGACACAGAGTTTTAATTGCAAAACCTAGCTGCAGCGCAGGCATTCAGAAACATTCAAGTACATGTGAATTTCACAAGTTTCAAGTGCTGGCAATAACACATTAGTGGCATTAAGCAAGGTTATTTGTTGCAATTTGCAATCCTTACACTGTAATTAGTAAATAATACCTTGGTAAGCCAGGGCTGCAAGTTCATTTCGCATGCATTTGTTTCTCCAGACTCATGTTTTACTGCCAGCCAAGAAGCCAGTCTAATCTCAATAGGCTGGTATCCCTGCTCCGTTTGCTATTAATGCATTTTTCCCAAAGTTTTCAGTTTTAGGAGCTAGAAACCTGTAATTGGGTACATATTGTTGGATTATGTGATAAAAGCTTGTGTGCATGCCCATGGGGTGACAATGGTGGGGAAGACCAAATAATACCCAGCCGAGCTACTCATCACAGGGGCCATCAGCCCATCAAAGACCCATCTCCACAAGCCCAGAGGAGTGCAGGGGCACAATGGCAGGTGACAACCAACAACTCCCGAGGAGTCCTTGTCCAGGCCTTTCCCAGGGCTGTCCCAGCAGAATCATCAGCCCCAGGGTCCAGGCATGAAGCTTATCACCATGATGAGTCCTGGGAGCAGCTCTCCAGGGGTTACTGCCTTGGGAATGTGCTGCACACTGTGGGATGCAGGGGAACAGCATTTTAGGATTGCACAGGATTTATTATGGCATGTCTAGGGGAGGAACCAAAGGTGGGGAAAGGGAGGGATTTGGATGATTTGGGGAGGAGCAAGTGTGGGAAATAGAGAGGCCTTGGGGGATTGTATGTTCACGTGCCAGCAACTGGGGAGACTAGAATCCAGGGACCAGTTACTACTCTTAAGTAGTGTATGTACCTCATGGTGTACCTCTTACCCGAATTTTCTGAGGTTGTCTGGAATTACACGTTGCTTTTAAAGGTTGAATGATATAAGAATAAAATTTGAAATAAATCTTTTCAGATCTTTCTTTCAGAACGTTTTGTGAGTTGCTTTGAAAAGGAAAGTTTTCCAGATTCAGAGATTTCTGGAAAGATGCAGGCATGCTATAGAGGAAATAAGGACTATGATAAAGACAGGCAAAACAGTGTAAGTGTAAAGTAAATGTATGATTAACAACATGATTATTAGAATCAGGGATTCACTGACAGGGCAAACAGATGACTCTGGTTTTAAGCCGGCTTATGGAAGGCTACACAAAAGCTCTGTGTTGATGAAACACAGAAGTTTCCCCTGACTGTGACTCTTGCTTGCCAGCTGTAACGCTGACAGTTTGAGGCGCTACTGCCCCCCTCTGCCTGACATTCTGCTGGACTTTTCCATGACAGAAAAACAACAGAAGCAAAGACAAGCTCTTTCCCCAGCTGCTACAAATAACATTGTGCTGTACCTCCAATCAATGGCTTAAAGTTGTTGCATTCAGAAGATTGGATCTAGTTTTGCAGTCTTGTGCCAAAACTGAGCTGACTTTTTAGATTTAGGGTTTTTCAGCACTTGAAAGTTGTTTTTTGAAGAGTGCTTAGCCTTTCAGAGCAAGTCACTTTGTAACTTACATTGACCTTAAAGTTTAACTGAGTTTAAGCCAGAGCTGAAGTTAATGGAGTGTGAAAAGAGGCCATACTATCAGACACTAATGCTTCCCTTGGATTTTTATGCAAGGTTTGTCTTGCTTTCATGACGCTTCTTGCTTTGGTAAGGGAATTCTGTAACAATTTGCTCATCTACTTCACTGATCTCCTCAGAGCCTTTCTAAAAATTCATTTGCCTGAAGAATGTTATAATGGTTAGACTGCAGTCACTAAAACAGCATCAGTTGTATAATGAGTAATGATTCTAACATTTCTACACAATAATTCTCACCTGTCTATCTGTCACCTTTAACCTTCAACTCTAAGTAGTTTAAGGCAAAATTATCTTTTTGTCCTATGTCAGCAGTGTCAGGAAAAGGGCTTTTACTGCCTAATAAAATTCATTGGCACTTGGAACTGGCAATCCTTCCAAAGAGATAATATACTGCATTGCTGCAGTTTAATTTGCTTTTCCTCTTCTGTGCTGGGATCATCTTACTTGAGATGCCACTGCCTAGATTCCTGTCTTGGTACTTAGTGAGCATATTAACTGGAGTGACAACTGCAAACATCGCAGTTTCAACCTGCTAGAAATACCAAGAGTACAATAATTGTGTCCCATATTTCTGCCACACTGAAGTCTTGGACCATTTTGCCTTGTAAGGAGGCAGCTCAGTCCTGTCTAAGTAGCACTCACTACATTGAGAGGATTTAAAATCAGATGAAAGAGAAGAAACTCTTTAATACAGAGTCACAGCAAAGGAAAGGAGCTTTGTGAAGTGTTACAAGGACATCAGAATAACAACAGGTAAAAAACAAGATCTGTGTTTAGCATCATGAAATCTTCATCAGTCCTGGAGTGGTAAATAAGAATCAAGTAACTTAATTGGCATTATTCCAGGTCAATCTACGTCAGCAAACTCTGCATTGTCCAGGTTACAATGGAGAAACTGAACATACCTGTGCATCCCCAGACTATCCTTGACTTCATTCTTCAGTCACAGAAACCACACCGGGAAAGCACATACCAATTCCACAGCGATAATGCAGCTTTGAATCAGAGCTTGCAATTAGTCAATTTTAGGCACTAATCCATAGAAAAGTTTAGTTCCAGTGCTTGCGGAACTACTTTATTTTTTCACAAGACTCCTAACCTTTTTCAGTGCAGAAGAAGAATGATGCTTGCAAGACAAATGGTTCTTATTGAATTGTTAAAGTTTTTATAATACTCATTATTCATTCTATAGCCTTGGGCTTTATTTAGTATATACCATTAAGAACCAGCACTGAGTAGAAATGTATTTTAGTTGTTTTTCTCTTGAGTTTTTACGTTGTTCTTACTGTAATGGGTGCTTCACAAATGCATCTTTTTCTTCACAAATTTCCTGAGGCAAGTTAATATTAGTATCTTCATCTTACAGATGAAGGACAGAAAGGTGGAGCAATTTAAGCATGAACATTTCAAACATCTGCTATTTTTGGGTATTTGTCTTGAGACACAAAGGCCTTACTTCAAGGACTTGCTCTTCATGGTTTCATTTGGAGCTGGATGTACTTTCTTTCCACATAGCCTATCAGACATAGCTCAAGTCAGCACGGTAGAACTGAAAGACTGATGCAAGCTATAGCACAATGCTTCACTGCAAACCAATTTAAGTCATCACTTGCCACAATCCCACCTTCCTTCTGTTCCCAGACATATGTTCCCCTCCCCTCGTGCCAGTGCTGGCACCTGCCTGATTTCTTCGGTGAGATAAACCTAGAGAAAGGAATAAAAACGTGCCATTAGCTTTTGACAAGTTATGGAATAAGCCTCATATTTACAATAAGGTATTATTATAAAGTGTATTTATTTATTATTAGTTTATATTATTAATAATTCTGAAATAGCTATTTTATTTATGGATTATTATGCATTAGCAATTATGTCCATATATTACTTTACATAATGTATAATAATTACAAACATTATGTTCCCCTCCCCTCGTACCAGTGCTCGTACCTGCCTGACTCCTTCAGTGAGCTAAACCTAGAGAAAGGAATAAAAATGTGCCATGAGTTTTTGACAAGTTACGGAACAAGCTTTGTATTATAATAAGGTATTATTATAACATGTATTTATTTATTATTAGTTTATATGATTAATATTTCTGAAATAGCTATTTTATAATGGTGTAGTGGTCTATAATGGTATAGTGGAAGGTGTCCCTGCCCAGGGCAGGGAGGGTTAGAACAAGATGATCTTTAAAGTCCCTTCCAACCCAAACCATTCTGTGATTCTATGATTTATTAATAATTCTGCATTATTGATTATGTCCCTATATTAATTTACATAATGAATAACTATAAACATTATTTATGAAGTAATTATTAAGTATGTAGTTGTTATTATTAATTGACATTATTTAGCATTTACTTTAAATTATTTACAAATCATTAAAAATTACAGGTATAGTAACAAGACGGGGTACGTTTTTGATGACCTAGCAACAAGCGGGGGAAGCACCCACCATGGCATGAACGCGGCCCTTCAGACAAATTTCATGTTCACACATCAACGATCAATTAATTGGCAGCGAAACACCTCCCACTCTCTCCCCAGCGGACGCCGCCCCCGCTCCCCTCAGACCCACCACAGGCGGCCGCCGCCGCCCCCCCGCCCCTCAGTCCCACCACAGGCCACCGCCCCTCACAGCAGGCGCCTCCTCAACGGTCACTCAGGGACACGCCCCCTCGCCCTCATTGGACATCTGACCCTATGCCCCGCCCACCTCCCAGCGGGACGAGGCGGGGGGTGGTGGGTGCGCGCCGCGGGGCGGGGTTTGCGCAGGGCGGGGTTTGCGCAAGGCGGAGGCGGAGCGTGGGGGGGCGGTCGCGCATGCGCGTCAGGCGAGGCGGCGTGCGCGGGGGACTGTGCGGCCGTTCCGCCATGTTCCGACGGCCCCCGCGTAACTTCCGCGGCCGGCGGCGGGCGGCCTCCAGCGGCAGCAGCGATGAGGAGCCGCAGCCGGTCGCTGCCGCCGCTCCGTCGCCAGCCCTCGAGCGGGAACCGGAGCCTGAGGATGGCGAGGGGGACCCTGGCAGTGCCGCCGCCGCCTCCCCCGAGGGGAACAGGGCCGCGGCGGAGGGGCCGCTGTCCCCGGAGGAGCCGGTGGGCAGCCCCGGGGGCCGGGAGCAGAGTGGAAGGGCGGCTGCGGGCCGAGGGCCGCGCCGAGCCGGGCCGGCGCCGGGGGGAAAGGTCCTGCTGAGCTTCGGCGGTGAGGAGGAGCGGGAAGGTAAGGGTTCGGTGGCGGCCCCCCCCTGCTGAGGGCCGGCGGAGCCCTCACAGCCCATCGGCCTGGAGATCTGGGGGCGATCATCCGGGCCAGATGGATGAAGAGGCAGGAGGGAAGGGATGCCGTCCAGATAGATCTTGACAGGCTTGAGATGTTGGCCCTCATAAAATTCAACAAGGCCAGGTGTAGGGTCCTGTACCTGAGTCACCGTAATCCCAAACACAGGCTGGGCAGAGAACGGATTGAGAGCAGCCCGGAGGAGGGGGACTGGGGGGTGTTGGTTGATGAGAAGCTGAACATGAGCTGGCAATGTGCACTCGCAGCCCGGAAAGCCAGCCGCATTCTGGGCTGCATCAAAAGCGGTGTGGCCAGCAGGGCGAGGGAGGGGGTTCTGCCCCTCTGCTCTGCTCTGGTGACACCCCACCTGGAGTTCTGTGTCCATCTCTGGAGCCCTCAGCACAGGAAGGACATGGACCTGTTCGGACATGTCCAGAGGAGGGCCACGAAGATGATCAGGGGGCTGGAGCACCTCTCCTATGAGGACAGGCTCAAAGAGTTGGGGTTGTTGAGCCCCAGGTAAGCTCCGGGGAGACCTTATAGCAGCCTTCCAGTACCAAAAGGGGGCCTACAGGAAAGATGGGGAGGGACTCTTTATCAGGGAGTGGAGCGATAGGACGAGGGGTAACAGTTTTAAACTGAAAGAGGGGAGATTTAGATTGGATATTAGGAAGAAATTCTTTTCTGTGAGGGTGGTGAGGCACTGGAACAGGCTGCCCAGAGAAGCTGTGGCTGCCCCATCCCTGGAGGTGTTAAAGGACAGGTTAGATGGAGCTTTGAGCAGCCTGGTCTAGTGGGAGGTGTCCCTGCCCAGGGCAGGGGGGTTGGAACTAGATGATCTTTAAGGTCCCTTTCAGCTCTAACCATTCTATCGTTCTGTGCCTCTGCACCCTGCAAAAGGGGAGGGAGCTGTGTGTTCCTGCCGGCCTGAGCCCCAGACTGGTGCGCTGGGGCACAGCAGGTCAACTTTATGCCTTTTTATGTCCAAAAATAGGACTACTGATTATGCATTGGGCTGCTCTGAGGGTTTATAAGAGAAATGCATATAAAAGCACTGTGAAGATGACACATGTCTGTGTGCTTTTGGGTGGGAAGTGTTTAAAAGCTTCTTAGAGCTGGGGAAAACTACAGAAAATGAGGCTAGCATAGTTAATGATGCTCTAGCTTAAATAACTGAAACTTAAATGTTTAATTGACTGTTCTGTTTCTTTTGTGGGTGAAGACGCAAAGCAGGTCAGGGCAGCTTACAGGACTCACTGTGATGGACACAGACTGTAAACAAACAGTACATTTCAACAGTACAGTGTTGCTGTATTGGGGAGGCTGAGCTGCACCGTTTTAAATTAAGAGGTGGTGGATTTTGAGTGATAAAGCCATAGAAGTAGTTAGACAATGCAGCCTGAACTTCAAGAAATATGCTGTGCACACGTAGAGATTACATGCACTTTATATGTAATACATATATTTATATACGTATACTGCTGTCTTTGTTATATACTGCTCTCTTTAAGTTACTTAAAATCATTTTGTTTTATCTGGATAGGTGAAGAATTTTTTAAAATTAAGAAGCCATCCTTCAATGAAGTAACTTTTAGAATTCAAAAGAAGGAAAGCCTACTGCCTGCACAGACAGAAACTGAAGAAAGCAAAAGTAAGTACTTTTTTCAGTTAATATTTTATGGAATGCTTATATGAAAATATATTACAAAATTGATTTGTGAAGAGTGATGTACAAATATCGCTGTTAGATGTCTTTTACTTGTTAATTGAACCCATGATTACACTTATGTTACTTTACAGGTTTATAACTTCAATCTATTTGTGCTGAAATCATTTTCTATATGACCATGTTAAAACAGTTTCAGAACCTGGAGGCTCTTCTTAAGAAGACCTGCATATGTAGAACCCCAACAGTACATCAGAGCGAATAAACTTCTGATGAACTTATACCTCAGCATCACATTTTTCAAAGTGTGGGGCAACTATCCAGTACTTATTGCTGTCAAACTGCAGTTTGATCTGAGTATTTGCATTGAGAGAAAATGTGTACTTATAGTCTTTTGTAAGCTTTAAACTTTGTGTTATTAAACAGTTAGCTGTTACAGCATTTGAATATTTTAATTGAATGCAATCAATAGCCTTGATTGTTCTGGTAGTATTCCTGGTGTCATTTAACTATAGTAAGTTTCCTGTTTGGATATTTGGGTTTTTTGTGTTTTGCTTCCCCTCTATTCTCTTTTTGACACCTCTGTCAATTCATAGATGTACCCTAATTGCTACTGTTAAATAAAAATAAGTTAGATTGAGAAATAATTTCCTTTGAGATTGTGATTCAAATGAGATGGTATACGTTTTCTTAGTAGCTTCTTATAAAAGTGTACCTCATACTCTTCTAACAGGTGGCACATTCTGTTCAGTAATCTGATGATTTACTGAAGATGTAGTGGCAGATGAAGAGAAATCAATGTTTTTAAATAATTCAAAGGTAACTGGAGACAAGACAGACAGACATAAACCTTTATAGTTTAAACAAGGACTCCCTCATTGTTAATGCTAATAAAAATAACCGCTTTCTAAATAGTTTGTAAAGTCAAGGGAGATGAATCCAAACAAGCTGTGACCTATCAGGATATTAATCAGTTGTCATCTGGGAGCTGCTGTCGTTGCTTTTGTGTATGTAAATGTGCTCTGTGTCTCAGAAGGGCATTTTATTTTAGGACTATCACAGATGCTTTGATTTGAGACCAGACCTGGCTTGTAAATGATTGTCTTGGAATGTCAGAAAATTTGACGTGTTTTGATGAGGACAGGTAGAGATAGATAAGTGACTGGTCTTTGCTGCAGCAAGGTGGAAATAGTTACTGGTAACCAGTTATGGCACATCAGATTCCAGCAGATGAAACTGAAGTCATGATTCTTACTTTTTTCCCCCCAATACAGAAATCTGTCAGTTGGAGCCTAGAACTGACAATACCAAGGCCACTTGTGAAGAAGAACAGGAGAAGGAGGATGCAAGTTATTCTTCACTAAGTGAGGACTATAACAGCTCAGACTCTGAAAATGAGTCCAGCTCTCCACAGAGGAGGAAGGATTTATCACCAGGTTAGTTTCCTGGATTTTTTTTTTTTAAACAAAGTTATTTTACAACATTCTTTGTTTGAAGTACGTGACAAGATAGGTGAGATGAATCCCGCTCAGCTTAAATCATGTAAGGTGTAGGCATCTTGTTTGTGCTGAGTCAGGGCTACCCTTCTTTTGAAAGAATAGTGATGGTTCCCAAATATTTTTTGTTGCAGATGTTTGTTGTGTTTCTGTGTTAATTTTGGAAATGGATCAGAAATTATGACCATTGGTTTCAGAAGAAAGGCAGCTAAAAATTCCTGTTTAATGATACACAATTCCCCTCATGAGATTAAAATATAACCTCCCTTGTGCTGATTTGTAGCCTTTGGATTCCCTTGTGAACTCATTAAATTTAGTAACCTTGATCTATTTAGGAGATGGAAAAAAGGAGGACAGGCTAACAGTGATTTATTTAAAAGAAAAAAGTCTGAGTTTTGATTTTTGTCCTGAGAGCCACTTTTTAAAGATGCTTTTCCATCTCTGTATGTTCAACGTGGTAAGCGTAGTAGAAAATCATCTTGTGTCCTATATTCACAGTGTTACAGTGATCCTGAACAGTGGTGATTATTGACATTAGGGGCAATAAAGAGTGTTGCTTTTAAGTCTTTTGCTTAGATTTTCTTTCTCTTCAATACAGGTAGTATCCCCAGTGCAGCTTGTATTGATGCTGCTCGGAGGAAGCGTCATGTAGCCAGGACACAGGCAGATTATCTGCCACTGGATGTTTCGAACAGTCATCAGGTCTCTCGGAGAAGAGAAAGCAGTGATTTAGAGAGTGAAGATGAGTCTGATATGAGGAGTCTCAATTTTGCTCCTAAAATGAGAACTCTTAGGCAGAGGATGACTGAACAGATGGGTAAGTTTGTGCCATTTCTGACAGTGGTTGTGGCTTTGTTTTACTCATGTCTGGAAGAATGTGGGACTTGCCCAGTAAAGAGCAAGTGCAGCACAATGCTTTGCTCCTCAGGCAAAAGGCTGTACAGCTGGTGCTTGATGTTTATGTGGGACACTAATCTGGTTTAGGTCTCACAAATGTGGTGGTGCAGGATGCTTTGAGAAACATTTACAAAATGATTTTTGGCCTTGTTGTCTGAAAAAAAACATGCCTAGTAGGAGGCACAGCACTTAATGTGAATCAAGTTGCTGTGGTGTAAGACAAACTGTCCCACTGAAGTTTTCTAAGTCCTGTCTGCTGCTTTTGGTCTGTTGTTCCCAGTGCTCTCCCTGCATTGATGTTATGGCCCTTCTTGAAAAGGCGGGGGGGGGAGACCCAACAACCCAGCCTTTCAGAAGTAAACAAACCTATTGCACGCAGAGCATGTATGGCTTTTCCATTGCTTTTTGTCCTCTTATAGCTGCTTACAGTTGTGTTTATGAAGCAGTAGTTTACCAGAGGTGTAGACTGGATTTCTTCATTATTTGAATAACAGTTATAAGGAGTGTGTAACTGTGAGTTGATTCTACTATTCTAATTAATGCCAAAGAGATATTTTTGTATGTATAGTAGAGCATACGTTTTCAAGCACTCAAAGATTTGCGGTGTATAATGTCACTGTGTTATAGTCTAACTGTACTCTTATTTATATGTATTATACACAGCTTTGCTTTGAGACATGAGATGATTGTGCTTCTCGTACTGTAGTAGTAGGTGTCTGAGAAACAGTATGTTGGGGAAATTAATATTAGTGTGAATTCTACAAATCCCACTAGCCATTTCCAAGCCTTCCTTGCCTTCTTGGAAGTCCTCCATCTACAGTTTTTTAATTGGCTGTTTTCTGTGTGTGTCACTTCCCAGTAATGGTTGGGAGAACCACTTTTGCCTTAGAAGGAGGAGAACATGGGAGGGGAAAAACAGATAAAGGGTGTAATTACATCTAATAATGATTATTTTCACTTCTAGTGTCTGTGAGTGGTGAATCAAGTGAAGATGAAGCACAAATAAAGTGGGAAGAACAGCAAATAAAGAAAGCCATTAAACTCTCTCAGGTGACACATGCTTTCCTAATTACTGAAGGTTGCTTTTTGTGCATTGGCAAGAGAGCTTGTTCTGGAGTACTGTCATATCTCCGATCTGCCCTTGCGTTAGGGAGGTTTTTAGGAAGTACCACCCTAATTCTCCACAGAAAAGGCAATTAGAAATAGGGGAAGATGATAATGAAAATCTGTAATCTCTGTCTAGCTGTTCAGAAGCAGGGTATTGTCTACCTGTGTGTGATGGAAGACTGTGAAAAGCGGAGAATAAAATTCTGAACCCTGATTGTTTGGGTTTTTTTGCTGTCATACAAGGGATCTTGAAGGCAAGAGTGTGCAAATGCTAAATTTCTGTTGGGTGGCAATCGGGGCTCTTTTCACAGTTCAACCGAATTCTGTCTGTTTTTTTTTTCTAGTAAATTGGCAAAAATAAACTGTGTATCTTCTGATAAGCTGGAAGTTCTTGTTTCTGGCTTGAATCACCTACTCTGGATCAGACTTGGAAAATCTGAATGACCGGTTCTTTATTTCAGAATAGGCAGTTGTAGGAATTTCTGCCTGTTAAGTGTGAGTAGTTAGAGGACTGGGAGAAAGTTACATTTTTCTGCTGCTGAATTTCAAATCCAGTATGATTGGTGTTCTTCGATCCTCATACTCGTTTCTGGAAAAATGTTAATTTCTGCTGTTCAGGAAACTGCAGCAATTTTTAGTAGCAGACCCTCTTAATCATGGACTTGATTGCTTCAGCTGATTGTGTTTTGGCTAGATTTTTATATAAAAACTCCTGTTTTAGAATGTAAAGTGTCTTTTAATTTATAAGCTAAAATTCAGTGGAATCCTTTTTTAGTTATAGTTACAGTTAAGCTGAGTTGTCAGAATCAAAAAATCTTTCTTTTGGCCACTGGCTTTGTCAGAAGATATCACTCATATTTATTGGGGGGAGGAAAACAGTTTACTGTGAGAATATAGAATATTAAATGACCAATAGATGGCAAATAATTTAACATAAATATATTAAAATAATTTTAAAAAAGCAAGATATGAGTAAAATCAGATATTGTCCTCACTGCGTGGCTGTGGTTTCTTTCTACATTTTATATTTAGAATCTTAATACTAGTGAAGTCTCAGCTGTCAGTATAGAGGCATTATTGAAAACTATTAATATTTTCAGACCAAGACAGTGACTTAAGTGTACCCTAAGTTATGGATTGCTTTGCTCTTTATATGCTTATGCGTTATATGTTTTTATACAACATATATATGCAGTGTTTCACACTGTTTCCCTTGCTTTTGTTGTACTTTTCTGTACAACCTTTGTGTACTAAAATTGATGATTGAAATGTGTATCTTTATATCATGTCCTGTGTGTATTCAAATGATAGGTCTTGTTGATCTGTAGAGCTGTGGGGGGAAAAGTCATGTAAATGGTGTATTAAAAATTAACAGTTAAAATTCTTGTAGGAAACTTATGATGATGCTTCCCTGTGTAAATCTTCAGCAGCTAAACCAAAGTTTGATCCCTCTGTTTCTCTACCACCTGTGAACTTGGAAATTGTGAAGAAGCGACTGACTGAAAGGTAAATCCTGTTCTTCTGAACTTAACTTTTGAGTTGTCTGAGCTTTTGTCACAATGAGAGATGACAGCTTTGAAGTCTTATTCTTTTTCCAGAGTATTGGAATTTTTTTTGGTTTTTATTTCATGTTTAATATTCCTGTTATGATGTCCAGTAAAGTACTACAAATTTTTAACTTTACCTGGCAATGCTTTGTGTTAGGGGAGCATTTGGACGTTTCAAGAGTGTTTAGTCAACTATAATTTAGAATTCCTTTCAACGGCAGCAGCTCTTTATGTGTGCTAATGGTTTTTGACAGGAGCATTGGTTCAATGTTATGTTTGCCAAGCAAGCAAAACTTCAACCAGGGCAGGTGGAGCTGGCAATCCTAGCCCTCTTATGGTGGTTCTTACACCAGCTGCAAAAATAGCTCAGTATTTCCTAAAGCAGCAGTAAATTCTCTGCAGCCTGTTTAGGCAAACTTGAACCTGCCTTGATTTTTTTTTTCTTTAGTCTTGTGCCAGGCTGTGACTTTTTCTTTAGCAGTTCAGCTGCTGTATGGGTGGCTGAAGTGTCCTGGGATGGAGGTGGGAACCTCCAAGAGGGTGTGTGAGAAGGACAGCTGGGGTCAGGCATCCTAAGGTAAGCCATCCCCTGTCATCTCTCAGAGCACTGGGAAGCAGCTGTTCAGATAAGTTTAGACAAGTAACTTTATACAGCTGAAACATAAATATGTGCTATGGACTTGCCCTGAGTTCTCCCTGTATGTGCTTTACTTTGTACAGACCATTGTTCACCTGCATGTTCAAAGAATTGCAACTGAATTGGACTAAATATTTTTGTGGAATTGTATACTTTCTTTACTGTAGTCACCTGAGTGGAATGAGTTAAATGAAGTGGGAATTTATGTACAGAATCAGATAAAAGAAAATGAGAATAAGGCTATCAAGAGTGGGAAACCTATTCAGAAAATAGCAAGAAGAGGAAGGGGAACCTGTCTGATGTAAACTTGATAGATGTGTTTAACATGATAAATGCTAAAATGTTTTTTTTTTTTTAACTTGTAGCACAGTAGAGAACAATGGCTGAGTTCAATTATTTTAATTGCAAAGTGTTCCCTGCTTCAGGGAAATGAAATAAGTTGTGGTCTGTTTCTTGATTCTGCTTGCTCAAGCCGAGTAATCACTTAGGCTATGTAAGGGGTGGGGGGGGGAGAAGAGTAAGCAGAGTTGTAATACATGTAAACGTTCCTGTGCTACCTGTTTATTAATTAGTGACAGCTGTAGACATCGGTTTGTGGGGTTTATCACCTAGTAGGAGCAAGAGTCCTCAGTTGGTTTGTATTTAGTAGTGAGGACATGGTGAATGCTTATAGGTAGTGCTATCCACGCATCTTATATGAAACTAGTATCCACATGCTGACATGAGCTGTAGTTTTCCCGAGATTATGTTGCGTAGAATCCATTTAATGTGATACCACAAAATTTGTCTTTTTATGTTTTTGGGAAATGTGGTGTATTGAGGGATTCAGGTAAAATGTCAGTGGTATCTTCAAAACTAGTACCACATAAGTGACATTCGAGTCTCCAAAGCATAATGCTTGTCCACACCCATACTTCTGCAAATATTGGCATGGGTAAATCTTTCAATGCTGCTTAGGTCAAATGCAAGTACTATTATTAGTACAGGCAAAGATTTTGTATGTGATTATAATGGGAAAAATGTTTTGGAGTTATCAGCTGTTAACTTGGCAATGGTTTTAGTTGTCTGGGTTTCTCTTTTCCAGGATAACATCATTGCAGGATGTGCACTGTGCCCACCAGAGGGAGTATGAAAAATATATGAAGGACATTGAAAGTTCAAAGATGGCTGTCCAGGAGTTAGAGAAGTCTTCGGATGCAGCTCAGAATTACAAATTCTACAGGGCCATGAAGACATACATAGAAAACTTGATCAACTGTTTGAATGAAAAAGTATGTATATTTTCCTCTTCCTTTTTTTTAGATGGTAAAGATGCACCCTGTCAAGGAAAGATGAGGGGTTTTTGTTTGGAAATGATGGGGGGCAGCACTCGGTTAAAAAAATCAGTTCTATCAGAAATTTTAATGTAACAGGAAACAAAATATAGGGAAAACAAAGCAACCTTCACCTGGAGTGATGATCAAGCTAGTATAGGTATACTGACGTGAGCTATGATCTTGTCTAAGTTCTGTTGGATGAAACCAAAATGTTATTGGAGGGAGTTTTCTGCAGGTCTAGTAACTGGAGTGCACTGAAGTTGAACGAGAGGTGACACTTCAGTTCACTTTTGGGATGTCTCGAGATGTCTTTATTCAGGGTTTTGTAACCTCGTGTTAGGTTTGAGTTGGGATTGAGTTAACAGAGGTCTGTGAGGATTTGTGTGTGTTATCAGCTGCATCTGTTCCCTGAACTGTAGACCTTCTGTATTTAAAAAGATGAAGACTGGGAGAAGGGGAGGAGCAGCCTAAGGTTTGGCCTCAGTGAAAGTGAACTGCTTTTATCCTCTATAGATAGTGCTGTCAAATCTAACTTAACTCACTCAATTGCATTGCAGTTGTGAATTTCTTTATGTAACTTCAAAGAGAACAAATGTTAGTTAATGAATACATTTTCTTTAATGGCTAATGTCTCAAAAGCAAACTAAGTGCACCAACAGCGTGCTATTGAACCTTTTGTATGAAGTCTTAGATAGTCCTGTGATGAGCCGCTGGCATTTAGTTTGTGTTTTTCAGTCTACAAAAAAGCCTGAAAAACTCCAATGACCAGGAATATACTTTTCAGTCTGTAATACTTTGGTTCTAATTTCAAGGCTATACTGAAAACCCATGGAAACTGTTTTTTGTTCATTCTTTTTGGATTTTAATTAATTGAAAACCTGTTTACTACATTTCAGCTGAAATACATTAATGATGTAGAACTGGCTGTACATGTACTTCTTCAGCAACAAGCCGTGAGAGTATTAAAACGAAGGCAAGAAGAGCTGAAAAATGAATCTGCTTATATTCAGCATCTGACAAGTTAGTATGAAGTTAGAAGTTATTTTCTTATTGAAACATTCACTCTTTGGGCAGAAATACCCAGGTACTTTTTGGATGAAGTTTCTAATTTTCACCTGTGATCTCCTTTCCCCTTCCCATTGTCAGTAGGTGTGTTCTACTATACCTCTGGTTGAATAGAGAGCATAACATGAACAAGTACTCTTGTCAGTTTTTAGTTCTTCAACTCAGCAATTTCCCACCAATATTTAAAAAAAAAAAAGTAGAGTCAGTTTTCTGGTCTTAAGTTGCAGAAAGCTTGCTAATGGAGGATTCTGTGAATATATGAAAAAGCAGCATGTTTACTTGGCAGCATCACTTTTATGTGAGTGTCCTTAAGGCTGTGTGTGCTCAGAATGGGGATTTCAAACTAGGAGGTGACACTTCTGTGAAGGGAGGGGCATGAGGAAAGAAGCCTCTTTGTGTAAGGGTTTTATCAAACACAAAACCATGTTTTGCGCTTTGTTTTTGGTTCTTTTTTTTTGTCACTGTAGGAAAAAGTATTACAACTTTCTTATCTCATATTTTCTTTCCACCCCAATGTATTGTTTGTATGCCGTGTGAGTCTTTAGCTGCTGCTGTTTCAAAAAACCCCAAACCCAGCCTCCAAAACCAAACCCTTCAAAACTGTTCAGGCAAAGCTAAGAGCAATATGCTTGGAGCTGCTGGGAACAGATGGAGGCGAGATGCACCGGTTTGTGGTAACTACTAATCATATGGGTTCAGTCTTCTCACTGCACAGGATAAACTGCTGATGAGAGAAAGCTAGCAGCCTGTACGATTTTGCAAAATGGTGTAGCACACTGACAGCAGGTGTTAAGAAGAAAAGGGTAGTGCCATAATAATAGTTGCCATTAAAATGATTTTGCTTCCAGCTCATTACAAATGAGACTGTGCTTGCATGTTTAACAGGACTTGTAATTGTTTTTTATGTTCCTAGTTGTATGTGATATAAAGGCTGTTTTTTTTCTTATATGATAATAGTTCAGTAGTAGTACACTTTTTTGGCATGTTGTGATCATATCAGCCAGCAAATAGTGCTAAAAATGAATGGCCCAACTAGAAAATGCTTCTGGTTTTTACTTCTGTGTTTGGACTCAAGAATCAGAGCAGGGGTGACTGAGGTCACAGAGTCAGTGACCACTCAGATAACAGGAGACAGTGGGGAGCTCACTAGTCTTGAAATCTAAATGCAATGATTTTGAATAGTGTGAATCAGGATTTAACTTCCACTACCGTGTTGGAAACAAACCTCGAAAGTTGTTCTGATTTATTACATAGTTTCACTTTTGACATACAAATGAAGACAGATCCCTTCACTCCCCTTTCAAATTGCTAAGAACTATTGTGGAAGGCACTAACTTCCTTTTCCAGGATTGGGAAGCAGTGAGTGTTGAGTGGAGTGTTATCAAACTCGCCTCTTCATCTACTGCTACAAGGGAACAACCACATCTGACTATATGCAGCTAACAAGTAATAGTTACGGTGCATTGTTTTGGAGACTGTTAGAGTTTTGATTGTGAGGTTTGAGTTTTCTTTAACTGTGTTCCAAGTGAAGAACAACAGAAGGAGAATTCGTATTTTCTTATTGAGAAGATAGGAACTTAAAAATCATACCATTTTATTTTTGGCTGATTCTGTCTTCTGGTAGGTGGGAATGACAAACCAACTAATGGCGGTTTGGAAGGTGATGAGAAGACACAGCTTCTGGAAATGTGTGAACATCGAAGGTAGGTGTTATGTATATGTACATTTAACTCCAAGGCACTGTACATCGGCTTTCTGTCATTTATGCAGTGCTGAATGTAAACCTGTAGGATTACTAAATGAGATTATACAAAATGAACAGATATTTGCTTTCCAAAACTCAAAGCACTTGGAAACCGTCTCTTTGTTAATGACATTCTCTTCATATTGATTTGAATCTGATGCTAATAGATCCTGTTATTTTAAATTAACAAGTCTTAAGTGAGGCTGTTTACAAAACTATATGACAGAAGCTTTTTCTGACCTGTTGTAATAAATAAAATTATGACCTTATATAGAAATATATTTTGCATTATTGTATAGATAACAAAAAAATGTCAGGCAGAACTGTTGTTGCTGCTGCGGGGGGAAGGTGGCAAGTGAAGCAAAGCAATATCTAGCCCCTCCCCTGCTATCAGTGTAGGCCAGATACTACATTTTGGATATTATAGTGTTCAGAGACGGCTACTGAATTTTTTTTTCCAAAGTTATTTGGAGCTTTGAAAGTTTTTCAGTTGCATTGGTGATTCAACTCGTAACTGTACTTTGAAGTAGCAAGAACTTTGGCATTTTAGTGGATGAAAAATGATACAATAAAAAATTCCACTTGAAGCATTTAACCTTTAGCCTAGTTGATGTAAATAACCATATGAAATTATTTATACATAAAATTTTCCTACCATATATTATTTTCCTGTGGCAGAGATGCAAGCTATTGATCATGGCAGTATTTTTTTTTTTTAAGCCCAGCTGGCACTTGGGTGCTATCACAATTTTTACGTGGGTTGTTGCACAAGTGATCCAGAACTGAGATGTCGGACTGAGAGCTCAGGAGTTTCCTGTACACTGCAACTGTCTGAGACAGTGTCCAGTACCATGCTAGATGTTTAGTGTTCCAGGTGGGATGAGTTATTAGCTTCATTAGGGAATGAGGTGAGGTGAAGTGATGAAGGTTATTACATGGCTCATAGGGGAGATCAGAGATACTTACGTCAGTTCCCAAAGACCCTCCTTCTTCCACAGTTTCTGTGTCCTTATGGTTATACAATTGCTATTGGTCCTTGATTGCATTTCCTTAGGTTGTTGCTGTCACAACTTGCTTTTAGTACGTTTTTTGAAGTCGGATTATTTTTCATTAAGCTTCCTTCTGCATACAAGGGGAAGATAACTCATGTGAGTTCATTACGAAATACAGGTCTTGCAGACGGCAAGTGAGAGAGTGTTCAGGAGAAGCTGATCACCATGAAGGAATGTCAAGTGATGATGAGCTGACTCGGACAGAGGTGACTGAGTTCCAGAAGAGCAAAGGTTGGTGACAGTCTCACTGTGATGTCCTAGAACAAAATCTCTTTCTGATACTTTTTAATGATTTTTTTTTTTTGTAGGAGAGGTGAAGGGATACTTCATTTGAGTTACATATTAAGTTACATGCTGTAGAAAAGAAATGCATTCAGACAGCTCTAATGAGTTGGGAAGAACAGGTGTATGGCTGTAGTTTTCTTTTAGTATGAGTTACATTGTGATGGATTACGCATGACTTTCAACTAGAAATATGCTCTTTTACATCATGCCAAAGCTGATCTGGCACTACTTGGTGCAGTGCTGTGATGTGTTTGTATACTCAATTTGTTTTTTAAAGATAAGATGAATGAAAGGCTGGTGTTTAAATTATCTTGAATCAATGGATGAAGAGGAGCAGGGAAAGGCATCGTACCTTTTCTCCAGATAACAGCAGAAGGGTTTTATGTCTGAAATTTTACCACTACGGTAAAAAGTTTGAAACATAGTGGTTATATAAATCTGTGGAATAGATCATGAAGAAACTTGCCTTTTTTTGTCTTCCGACTGTATTTTTTTTTTTTTTTTTGAAACTGGGTTTCACAGGGAGATGGTTTCAAAACCTGTTTCACTTGTCAGATGTGTCAAAGATAAATGACAAATGCAATTATCATACAGATACTTCTTATGTCCTATAGATGCATAAACTCTTCAGCTTATGCCTCAATAAGTTCTGTGATTGTTTGTTTTCTTATTCCCAATAAATATTATCCGTAGATAACGTTTTAGAGGATAGTAGGAAAATCTTTGAAGATGTTCATGCAGATTTTTGTGACATCAGAAAAATCCTGTTGAAATTCCAGGAATGGAAAGAGAAGTTTCCCGACTCTTACTGTGATGCTTATATCAGTTTCTGCCTGCCTAAGCTATTAAATCCGTTGATCAGAGTTCAGTTAATAAATTGGAATCCTCTTGAGGTACGTGCACCAGCTGGCTTCATTTTATACAAAAATTGTATGTGTGTTTGTGTATTAATATACTGGTGACCCCTGTGCTTCTGAGTGTTGCACTGAAGCAGTTGGCTGTAGTCAGTAAAGCCTGTTCTGTTTCTGGACCAGAGCATCTTTATGAACACACATTTTCTGCCTTATCTATCTTTGTTAATTGGTGATATGTGTGGGTATTTCTGGCAGCCCAAAATAGGTCTGAGCAGAGGCACACTGTTTTCAGGGATGACTTCTGTATGGGAACTTTAGTGTGGGTTGTAGGGGGCACTCTAGAACCTGGGATAAGTACGTTAACTAGAAGGAGGTCCATTTCTTCTTGTCAAGTGACTTTTTGTATATGAATCATTTTAACATGTATTAATATGAAAAATGAGATGTTTTTTCTATACATAGCACAGTGCATTAGAAATTAATAGAAACATTCTGTGTTGGTCTCAGAAATTGAAGCATGTGTTTGGAATCTTTACTTTCTTCTTTCCCTGTACCTCTAGCTCCTTTTCAGCCCTGCCTGTAAAAAGAATTCGTCTCCCGAGTTCTTTGAAGACGCTTTAATAACTTCACCCTTTTAAGTCTAGCTTTAAACTTAGTTTTTCTGATTTGCTGGTTTGGCCCGTTCAGTGATGAGGGTGTGTCTGAAATTAAGTGGGAATCTGTGGTATCATTGGCTGGAGTTTTTCTCTCAATCCTGACCAGCTGAACAACTAACAGGAATGATCTTTCAGCAGAATTTTACAGAGTTGGAAGAAATGCCCTGGTTCAGAGCTATAGAAGAATTCAGTGATGCCAAAAACATATCCGAAACAAAAAGGGATGATGATCCTGATCAAGAAGTATTGCCTAGAGTGATTGAAAAAACTATTCTTCCAAAAATTACAGGTATTCAAGATTGTCTTGAAAATGTTCACTGCATCTAGGTAATCAAACCTTAAATAAGTGATGGCTGTCAAATAATTGTAGGTATATAATGGTGCTCCAAGCTGTAGTGATTACCTAGTTCCACGGAGTAAGGCTAAGGTAGCCTCTTCTCTAAGTGAGAGGTTTTTATATGTTTAGTTCTGCTACATTGTAATGCCTTGAAACTAGAGTGGATAACCACTTGCGTATCATGAATAAAATTCCCCCTTTTTTTTTTTAATAGGATTTGTAAAGAATGTGTGGGATCCTTTATCTACTTCACAGACAAAGAACCTTGTACAGCTTTGCAAAAATGTGTTTGAAAAACAAGTCCTTTCCAAAACTGAATGCAGTCGAGCAAAAGAGGTACAAGCTCCTGTGGTACTGGGGAAGGGAGAACTTCATCCACTGTGTGTGCTTTCTGTGCATGCACCTGTGGGCACTTAGAACACTGTTCTGAAGTTGTTCAGTTCAGATTACTTGGGTGTTTTGTCACTTTATATTAAGAAAATTTAACAGTTAAACTTGCATCTCTCTGATGCTCTTGTCACTAAAGATGACGGGAGATGGGACACTCTTGAGGCAGGAATTAGGTCCTGTTCCTAGAAGAATCCTACCTGTACCTGGCACGAATCTGATTGCAGATCTAATCTTGCTTCACTACAATAACAATGGTTAGACTTTAGATTGGCATTTGATTATCTTTCAAAACTTGAGCTTTAAATGCCAGTAATGCTCCAGTGGGCAACTCTTTAAGCTTTTATTTATAAAGCAGGTTTGGAATTTTAAAATTTTAAAATCCCCAAAGGTTAATGGGCTATGAGAGAGACTACTTTGTAATCTTAGCAATCTCTTAATAATTACTTTAACATACATAGTCGCTCTAGCATACCCTTCTTCAGCCTGATTCTGGTTTTATTCTGACGTAAATCTGGAGGTTTATCTAGTATAGAACTGGTGAAATGTGTGGATGTTTAGACCCTGAGTATGAAAAGAAATACTTCTAAGAAAATGTTTATGGCTTCCAACTGAGCCTTCCAAATGTTGCCAATATAAAACCATGATACTATTTGTACAGAAAGTAAAGTAATCCAGAACTTAGAATAAATACATTAAAAAAAAAAAAAATGTAAGTGGCAAACTCTAGCACCTAAAAACCTGTTGCCTAAAACCACATACTATCCTAGCTGTGATTTTATTTTTTTTTTTTTACATAGGTTCTCCATAAAAAGCCGTGGAATTCTGTGTTCATAACTTGTCATTAGTCTATACAGTTTTCCTGCTACCTGGCAAATTAACATGCCTAAAGAGTTCTCATTTACGAAAATAACTTGATTTTAGGAAAAAAATCCAAACCCTATAGATAATTAGAGCTGTGATTTCTCTACTGTTTTGAATATATTCATGGTCTCAGTGTGTATTATATACAAGTGGTAACTGTACTTTGCTCTAATTAGCATATTGCACTTCTAGATGAACAAAATAGTTGTTGAAGTTGTTATAAATGTAAGATGAAGTCTTTCTTTTGAGGACGCATTAATAATTCTTTTTTTAATAGGATTTGATGAACACAGTTGTCCTGAGAATGAAGAAATCTGTAGAGGAAGATGTCTTTATTCCTCTGTATCCTAAAAGGTAGGCTGACACTAAGACTTTTTAAACTTTTTTTTTTTAAATTCCTGCAGATGTAGGTGAAATATTGTATTAACAATTAATACTATTAATTGTATATGAATCATTTTAATGATTACCATAACTATTAACAGGTAGTGGAACAAACATGTCTTCTACTGTTTTATTTTAGGAAAGGTTATGGAGCCTTCTTCCTGTTTATGAACTCATTTCTAATAAGAGTAACTCAACTGTCTTATGCTTTTTTGTTCCTGTAACCAAATGCTTTCCTGTACATGAGGTCCACAGTCTGGTTTTAGGATAGCAACTTCGATCTGAGCACCTGTGTTAGTTTAGGTGGTCTGGTATCGCGTGCATGTGTCCCCCAATTCCTCCTGTCGTTCCTAAAATAGGGTTTGTATTGTTGATGCTTATGACTGGACACTATTTAAAAGATGGGAATGAGTAGGAATCTGGGAGATGTTGGGTTAAGATGAACCTTGGAGAGAAGCTTTGCTAAAGCTGGTGTAAGATATTTCGTTCTAAGCAATGCTGTTTTGATGTGAATACATGAAATGTAGATGCAGGTGTTTCCAATTGTTAATTTTATTGGAAATTATTTCATAGTAGTTTTATTATAATGGGGTCAAATTGACAGCTGTTTCCCATAGCCCTTATTCTGGTTGTGGCTGTCACTGCTGAAAGAATGTGCCAGAATTAACATTCATCAGTATCTATAAGATCAATTGCCTGTTTATCGTCTTTTAAAGGCAAACAAAAAATAAAACCTTATTTTACCTTTTTTCTTCTTGCCATGTCTAGCACTGTGGAAGACAAATCATCACTATGTTCAAAATTTCAAGAAAGACGATTTTGGTCAGCTGTTAAGGTAAATACACCTGTGACTTTTTTTTCTTTGAAATTAATTTTAGTGAAAAAATACTTTTGCAGTCATTCGGGAAATATATCTTCAGGTGCTTCTGATTCCTGGGAGATTAATACATTTTTACTAGGATGGATAACCATTTTTCTCAGTGATGGATATGTTCTCTGTGCAACATCCATGTGATGATTTAAGAATGAGCTATAAATGAACACCCTACTGGTACATCTTCTGCAGGAGACTTTGATCTGACCATCTGTTCCTGCTGGTTCATTTTTTCTTTCTTTGAGAGGGTCAGCCAGGCCTGTTGTCCTTACATCGTATTAGTTAGTCACTGTCACCCAACACTACAGGGACAGACAGGTTCTTGTGGGGATCCCGGGCAGGATGATGATGATAGTAAGCTGTACGTACAATTAAAGCTTTATTTTTTTAACAGAATTTTATGATCAGGCTAGCATAGCATTTTATGATCAGAGTAGCCCAGGATTTTTATAATCAGAATCAGTGTAGCACAGTTTTATAGGTAGCATAGCACAGAATTTATAGCACAGCTTAGTTTATGGTTCCTAATCACCTGGACCCTCTGCAGATCAGGCTTGCAGTATCAATAACAACAGTCATAGTCTAGACTTGAAACATGTAAAGGAATATGAGTCATGCAGTGCTCAGAAGCAGCAGGGGACGGCAGAGGTGTCTCTGGCCACTGGGGGGGTTCACGGGTCTCACTGCACAGCAACAGCTCTGGTGCAGGTTCTCCTTAGGACTTGTAACTGTGTGATTTTATAGACAGTGCTCTGTGTGCTGTTAAGTTCCCTGTTCTGTGATGGGGTCATCACCACCACCTGGATGGTGGGTGTCTGGGACCTTCAAGGCTGGTAAGGAGGGGAGTAGTCGGCCTGGCACCAGGAATTCTGAGGCTGACAGGGAGGTGAAGAAGAAATCTGTTTGGTGCATCTGCTTGGCGCACAGGACCTTCATGGCGTGACTGAGGGGAAAGGGGGCTAATACATGACCACCTTGGTCACAGAGAATGGCAATTTGCCTTATAAAATGGCATTGGTTAAGCTAACCATTTATTGTAGAATATAATCACTGCGTATTCATATAAGCACATTCATATGCTCTTTTGGGGTACTGAGTTGGGAATTTCTGAATGCCTGTGATTCAGTTCCTACCTAAGATGTGTTTCCTCTAGGAGTAGATTTGGATTCTTATTAAAGGTGAGATTTAGATGCATAAAAACCCATTAAAATCCCAGACAATATTCCTCTTCCCCTCCTATTCATGATGCTTAGCGCTGCATAGGCTTCATCTTGTCATAATGCAGAGCTTCCTTTCTGTTGAAAAGCTTGGAAGATTGGATGTGTTGAGGTCTGTTTGGCAAAAGACTTGCTACCACTGCTCCTGAGGTGAGTTGCTGTGCAGGAATCTGTCGTGGACAGATGAAGAGAAAGCAAGAGGAAGCTTAATACTCAGGGGTAAGGACACCTAGTGAAAAACAAGGCAAACTTGGGATTCTGATTCCCACCTTCTAGGACTGTGTGTTCGTGTTTTCCTGGAAGTCAGACCTGGGTGCCGTCCCCTGCGGATTGAAGTTCTCTCCTTTCAGCTGAAAGGAGAGAACTTCTATCTTCATTGTCACAGTGGTTGTTTTTGAAGGGGTGATAATGGAGAGTAGTTTAAAGTGTTCTTGCTCTGTATATCTGTTGAATAGTTGTCACATGATTTTCTCTGGAGTGGAGGCATGAATTCAGTCCCCCTAGGTAAATAGCATTGCAGCTCATCTGTGTTAAACTCTTGGGACATAGTTATACTTAAACTAGTGTAACTTGTCTGTGCTTGAGACTGCTCTGGCTCTGAGACCCACTACCATTGTGCAGCCCCCTCTTCATGCTGTTAAACTCTGTCTTTCAATACCGGTTGCCATCTTCACAATGATAGGAATGGCCTCTAAAGAAACTATGCCTAGAAATTGTATGGAAGGCTCCTAATTGGCTTGGGTGAGAAGTGAGCCAGGAACTCTTCTAATGCAAAAGTGCAGGTGCTGGAAGCCCAGTGTTTGTACCCTGGCATTGCCGAACTTGCCTAGTGCAGATACAGCACGTAGCTCAAAATGTGCCGCTTGTTTACTGTGCTCTGTACTTCCCTGATTGATGTTGGCCAGTGGAAGCATTTCTTTTTCTTTGATCTATGTCATAGTCGCTCGCGCAGTTAGATGGAAGTGTCCCATCGGATACTCCAGGGACATGTGCAAAGCTTTGTGAGTGCGTTTTGACTGATGACTGTAAAGATAGCATGCTCTGTCTGTGAGGGTAAAATACCTTGAGGTTAACGATTACCTTAAAACTAACCTATTCTGAGCTAAGGGAAAAAATATTCATGTTCTTACATCAGTCTCAGAAATGACAACAATTATAAGGATTTATAGTGATAGGGGCAACAGGAGAGATCTCTCAGTACTTAATTATACTGAGGTCGAATAAAAAAAATCTTTGTGTTGCAATGAACCGTGGCTGCCAACTTCCCTCGGATTATGTAGTCTTATCCTGAGCAGGTGGTGTAACTTTTTTTACTTCTGTCTTGGATTCTCTGAAGGTTCACTTAGAATTGGATGCCACTTGTTCTTCGTCTGTACTGCTTGTAGGGGGGGTATCTTAAATACTCTTCCAGGCTTTCGGATTTGCTGCTAGCTCTACTGAGAAAAGAATAAAATGTAGTCGTCTTCTGTACTTGGGCCTGGGCAAACTGTTAATCTGTTAGAAGGATAAAATGCTCCTCCTACCCCTGGGAGGTCATATATACGCGTGTTAGGGTACAGTTCATATGCACACGTAAAATCAATTATCCTACTTGATAAGCTTATTTACTATATGCAGCTTATTAGTGCTTAGCTGACAGTAAGTTTAGGAAATTTGAATCCTGGGTGTTGAATACTTAAATTGGATGGACGTAATATTATCTTTTTATCTTATATAAAACTTGTAATACTGTGTTTTAGGACACCTCCAGCCACCAGGTATACATACTCTCTGTTTCTTTATTCCTGCAGCTGCTCTCCAATGTTCTTCTTTGGGATGGGATTGTACAAGAAGATACGGTCCGTGATTTGGGACTGAGCAAACTGCTGAATCGTTACTTGCTTCTGAACCTCTTGAACACACCACCAGGCCCAGCTAATATAGAAAAGTGTAATAAGGTAAAAGATACCGTACATTGAGAGAGGGTGTATGCTAAAAGCTTTTTTTTTTTTTTCACGAAGAGGGGTTAAAACCAAAGATAGACTATTTAAAAATTTTAAAATTTAAACAACACTTAAAACTTAGTTTTAAATTTTTTTTCATGACTTTGGTACATAAAAGCATTTTGAGGCATATATTTGTCCATAGGTTCTTAAGAAGAACTGCTTGTAGGGATAATTGATCTTGGTTTCAAAGAAAAAACACACTACTAATGACTGAACCTACCAAGTCCCTGTTGGAAGTGATGTGACTTGGTTGTATAGAAAGACTTTTCTCTTTAAACTCTTCCAAATACTCTTTTTGTGAACAGGTGGTTGTGTGCCTCCCAGAAAGATGGTTCCAAGATCTTAAAAGCGGATCAACTCTCCCCGAGTTACAGAACTTCTGCCAGCACTTGCTGCGATGTGCCCGTACGCTACACAAGAACAACCACAGGTAGTAGTAGATAAGGCTTTCCTTAGGATTCAAGCACTTCCTTGAATACTTTATGTTAAATATTTCTTAAATTCCTTAAGTCTCATATGTTTGACACTTTCAAGGATGTTCTCATTGCATATATACGTAAAACAAAAGATGGAGTCCATAACGTAAAGGAGGCTTCTGCAGTTCTAGTGTGATGTGGCAGTCCAGGCGCTAGATGTTGGGTAGTTAGTGATCAGGGTAGCCAAGGTCACCTAATGACAAGTGGCCAAGGAGAGCCACCTGACTCTTTTTAAAATTAATAAACATAAAGTGTACTTAAGTCAGGTGCATAAATGTGTTGCTATATCAAAATTTTCTTCTTTTTTGTTTTCTTTTATAGTAATGAAACAAAAGAAGTTCTTCTCCTGCTGGTGAAAATCAAAGCTCTGCACATTGTTGAAGACTTCATTGAAGAGCACAAACTTGAACACCTCCAATCAATGATTGGGAAATAGAAGTTTTTGAAGCAAAATTTTTATTACTGAAACAAGCCTGATACTCACATACTCACACTGAAACAGTTCCAATATGCAGTTTAATTAGTGGGTCATGCCTACTCAAAGATGTAGTGGTAATCACTGTCTTATTGTTAAATACTTGAGGTTTTATTTATTTGTTTTTTGGGTTTTTTTGTTTGTTTTGTTTTTTGTTTTTTTTTTTTTTTTTTCCAAATGTCTTCTACTGCCATCTACTCCTAGGTTAAGGAGTCATTTTAGAAGCTACAGTTATCAAAGTAAAGCGATGGTTTGGGCATTCTAAAACATGTGACATTGCTTTATTGCTTTACCCTTTTTGGAAGGATTCCTGGCAAGATAGAAAATGCCTGTACAGTGTATCACTGCTAGCCAGCAGACAGCTCTACAAGCCATTTTCAGTATTACTTTGCTAAATATCACTTTGCCTCGGCTCTTCTAACTCATGGTCCATGGTGGTTTTTGGTAGGGTTATTAAGTCATCCCTACTGAAAAAGAATTCATGTTGCAGGGTTTTGACCCTGATCCAGAAACAAGGGGAGTCAGTGTGCAGGTGAGGAGTTTCATGAATGTTTATTGGTGGTAAAATGTGGATGTGGTGAGGTAAGAAGTTGCAGAAGAGAATGTCTAGGGAAGAGCAAACGTAGTGAAGACGGTGTCTTAGTGGGTGTAGTTTTGTACCTGAGTGACACAGACTGAACTGGAGTTGTCACACATCTTGCTCTGTCAGACTTCCAATAACAGACATCTTGGTGATGAGCAGCACGAGAACAACTTCAGCTACTTTCTAGTCACTGAAGTTCTAGGAGAGTCTTCCTTTGGCTTCCTTACTTCATCATACCCTTATTAGATTTCTCATATTTTATAACTTTGTATATTTGCAATAAATAGTGTTACAGAGTAACAAGGATGCTTTAGTCTAGAAACTGCAGCATATCACAGACCCTGTATGTTTACTTGTGACTGTATTTCTCCAAAATCTTCTGAGACTAGATTTTTAACTCCTGCGGACTTAATCCCTGTGATTTCTTTTATATTTTTTTAAGTTAAAAAATATATTTTTGTAAAGTATTTTAATTGTAAATACTTTAATCAGTGTTACAGACAAGAGGACTTTTAAAATAATTGTTTATTTTGAAAATAAAGTAAAAATATTTTGCTGTGTTAATGAGAATGCTACAGTTCCTTAATGTGACACGAATGGTATTAGAAGTATGAAAAAAGATTCAGACGCCATTAGCCTTCATTCCCTTCAGGCCTTGTGTTGCAAATCCTGCTTTCTAATAACTTGTTACTTTTCCTCTCAGAATGCCAACAAAAATGCACTTGCTGATCAGTAATTACAAGCTCATGCTCTCATTGCTTTTTTTCTTGTTCTCCTAAAGGTGTCCCCTGAAGCAACCAGCCTCATGCTATTGTAAAAATAGATTTTCTATCACAATTAAGCTCTGTAGCTGTGTCTTTTTGGAAGCAGGATTACTTATAAGCATGGGAAAGCAGTTAGGGGGCTCTGAGTGCAACAAGAAGTTGTGTGCTTCTACTATGGAAATATTGTTCTCTGAAACCAGCTGTCCCAGTATTGAGAGCCTACTCTGACACTTTGAGCATTTCATCGTGAACCTTCCTTACACTAATTCACGTGATTTGGCTTAAACTGCCTCAGTTCTTCAAAACTGATTTCAGAACATTTGTATTTGCACTGTAGTAGTAGATTAGTATTATTGCTCTAACAGAAACATGGTTTTTTTTTAGTGGGAAAACTAAACAGTCCTTACTCTGAGGGTGTATGGCTGGCTCAGACACGTCTACTTCCCTGCTCTAGCCCACTCCTGAAGTCAACCAGTTCTACAGCTGGCCACTGCCTACTCTGTAAAGACAGAAGTAACAGAAGTATTTGGAAACAACAACACAAGTAACTTGAGTGAGGCAAACCCCTCTTGTTAACTGTAATCTAAAAAAAGGAGGCTTTCCAGTTTGGGAAAAGGGGTGAACACAACACACTTTCCTTTCAGGAACAGAAAGTTTCTACACTTTGAATTTTCTGGAAAGGCTAACTTTTATTGTGTATCTTGCCTATGTATATACAAAACTTGACAACTGATAATCTATACAGTAAATTCAAAGTTAATATTAATTTTCTCTGTAACTCCTAGACTGCAAAAGCCGCTATTAATTTTTAAGCCCTTCACTCACTTCTTTCCAAATTTTATCCTCTATTTTTGAAGTATCATACTCTCGCAGCATATCAAACTCTAGCCAGGGCTGGCTCCACTTCTGTGCTTCTCTCATTTGCTTTTCAGGCAGATCAAACTTTATTCCTTTTATATTGTATTTTGGCCTTTCCCACCGTTTTGACCAGGGTTTAGGCTTCATTCGTACCTGCAGCTGGGGTGAAAGATTAAAAAAAATTAAAAGGTATAAAGTAATCAGAATTTTAATGGTGAGCTTAGCAAAAGGCGAGACAACTGCTGCTCTAACAGAAGGAAAGTAAGAGAAAACAGACCAATTTGTCAGTACGTTAAGGAACTACTACTTTATACTGTTAGAAGTGGAATTTTTTGTCCTCATGAATGCTGTCACAGTATCTTCTAAAACTTTTCAGTTAACACTGTCTTGATTTATTACACAGTCCTTAAATTGACACATAAAGTGAAGTTAAAACTTGTCTCTTGTAGTTCTATTCCTTATTAAGGAAAAAGAAAAGTAGCAAGGAAAGGGAGGAATGATTGCTGTAATTTACTGAGTTACCAGACAACACTCTTTGACAAAGTCTGCTGGTTTCTGGATCTTCTCTGATGCAGATTTTAGCTGACTCTTCCAAATCCTACCTTCTTTCCTGACACCCACCGCTCCCAGCTCGGTAACAACAGTTCTGTAAGAAAAGCTTTCCTCTCTGTGGAGTGTTACATAGACGCAAGTGAAGGCCATTACTCCTTGCACGTCTTCTAAATTAACTAAGGATGGTAGATACTTAAATTCTCAACATTCTTCCACTATAGAAAGAGCATAAAGACTTGCCTTATTTTGTATACTTTTGTCACCCTGGTAACTAATGTAGCAAAGGCTTCCAGGATATCAGTCAGATATGAAAGTTACCAAATGATCCTCTACTTTCCCTCTGAAACATGCAGCTCCTACCTTGTTTACAGGAACTTCTTCATGGTCTAAACGAGACACGGGCTTCATATTCACATCAAAAGTGCTATATTCAGGGAGGGCATCTCGCAGGTACATTAGGTTGTCATCCAGCCTCTTTTCCAGCTTCAGAACCTCGATCGCCTGGATTCGAGGATTGTAGAGTTCATAGCACATTTCAACACCTTAGAGAAAGAAAGCCTGGTTTAATGAATCAAATCTATTAGAAATACTAACACCTGATTAGGATTTCTCTAGTGTTATACGTTCCTGTATTATTCAAGAACTGCTTTTTACCCTATAGAGCGCTGTGCGCACACCTGATTGTGCTCATGCATTGTGTCTGCACAGGCAAATGCAGGTTTCTTTTGTAAGTCAAATGTTTGATAACAGAATGGCTTAAGAGACATTGAATGGCTTGAATTTGAGGAAGATGAGCTTGGGTTTTAAACTTTACTCCCTTTCAGTTACAATGGCTGTTACTATCTATCTCACTGTATGTGTAGTGTATATAAAGACACCCACCCCTCTCATATTTCTCTCAGAACTTCAGTATTTGCATCTCCCCCCATTTTGTCACAAAACAGAATATGAACCTATTATAAAATCTGTTCTTTCTTAAACAGTTCACATATATATCCCCAGTTCATGCAAATACAGGGCTCAAACTGGGCTCATATTTACATTTTTACTGCCCGGGCTCAAATATAAGCACAACCGTAGTAGATGTAAAAATCACTAAGTATATGCACAAAAATTACTAAGCTCTTCCATGGCACACCAGCATCTCTGTGTATACAGTTTTAAAGCTGCAGTATCTCCTACTGGGTAGACTCATGATTTCACTTTAATCTATTGTCATCCTCTCCACAGACTAAATTTCTACACCAAACATCCCATCACATAGAACTTCAATATCTTTTGCTTACCATTTCTATCTAGCGTAATTACTGCAGTTAAAAACCCACCTTGGTCTTCTATAACATTCCGAAGGACAAAGGTAGCGCCAAGTCCTTTGCCTCCTCTTTGAATGCAGATGCCCACAAACCGGCTGGCTTTCTCGTTGGCGTATGGATCTGCAGTAGTAACAGCGAGTACACTGCCTGCCAAAAGAAATTAATTAAAATAAATAGACTGTTCAAGTAAATATGTACCAAAATGCGGGAAGAGAATCAGACAAAATGTGTGCATTTAGGTACGTTTTGAAATGACAGAAACAGAACAAACTTCTAAGATGCCCTGAATTAATGTATGTTAAAGTGATTCTGCAGGTTAACTATGAAGCTTCTTCACCTTTATCTTTTACTCTTCATTATGCAAACTGAATACAAATAACCTAATGTATTTTCCTTTCTTGAGATTTACTGGTAAACCACATGCTACAGCGTCAGGATTTAAAAAACACACAAGAAACACATTACTATTATACTTTTAATGGAAACTAGATGTAAATACGAAATTAAAATACTAAGAAGTATGTATAGAAACACATACTAGTTGATCTAACACACCTGATACTGTGCTGTTCTGTGATATTCTCTACAACACGAAAACACACCTTTTATCACCCCACCCTACAAAAAATACTGATAAAATTAGGAAAGTTCTAGTGCTGTTACTGACCAACATAGAACTCTGGGATGTTGAAGACTTTCCGTCTCTGTATCATATCCTTTCTTTCTATATAAAATTTAAGAGGATCTGTTCTCCCTCTGGGAGGTATAAATTCAGGGCTCAGGAACCTGTAAGAAAATACAAACTTTTGTTAAGTATTAAAAGCATTTTGCATCTCCATTTCACAAACAGTAATGTCTGCACTTACAGTTGATCTCAAGGTCTAAGTCAAAGGCAGACACAGGACCCATGTCCCTGTCACCTTGTAGCATACTGAAAAGATGCACACCTTTAACAGATGAAAAATCTCACGCATCAACTCCAAATCTGCAAAAATCTTTACTGCTATACATTTTTGTCCCTGTTCCACTACTTTCAGGAACTCCAAAATACTGTTATTGTGTACAGTATCTAGAATACTGTTAGAACACAGTATTTTTAAGGGTTTTTTAAGCACATATCAACATAAATTACCTTGGGTAGAACTTGTCAAATACTTTTTGTGCAACAACGCCTTGGAGCTTTAAGAAGGTGCTCACACAACTACCACCTGCCAGCAGACCTGAACACACTGCAACAAGCACCAGGACACCTCACCTCCTCTCCTCTCTTTGCTTCTGCTTGTCAATAATGATGGGCTTTGGAGGCGGCTGAAATTTTTCCGGCTTCCCATCGCTGCTAACTCGATAGCCCGAGTAAGAAAAGCACCCTGTAAAAATAAATTAATTTTAACCCCCCCCTGTGCTTTCAAGCTGAACTGTCCCCGACAGATCCCATCCCCGCAAAGCAGGCCCGGGGCAACCCCTCCGCCCCGCTCTCCGGGCAAACACGCCGGGGCGCGCCGAGGGACAGGGACCAGCCGCAGGCAGGCGGAGGGTGCCGGGCTGAAGGGGGATAAGGGGCAAGGGCGGTCCTCACGGCCGGGCAGGGCGGCGAGGCCCACCGCCCCCGCGGCGGCACAGCGCGGCACCAGCCTCCTGCAGGCGGCTGCCATGGCGACTGCGGCCACTTCCGGCCCGCCGGCGCATGCGCGCAGCGCCGCTACGGCCAGCGCACAGGGACAAACTAGCCCCAAGCGCGAATGAGGGCTATGGCTAGTGGCGCGGCCTTCCCGGGGCTGTAGGGCCCGCCTCGGCTCCTGGGAGGCTTCCCCATGCCAGAACCCGGCTGTGGGGCGGCCCGCTTCATACCTGAGGAAGGGGCCCTGGCCTGCCCTGCTGGAGGGTCCGTGGGGCTGTGGCTGGTCCCTGCCTCAGTGGTGGGCCCCTGCTCTGAGGGGGACTCGAAATGGCACCAGGCTGCTGTGGACGCCCCCTCACAGGGTGGGGGCGGTTGGCAGGGAGGGTGATCGGTTGGTCCTGGAGCCAGGTGTCCCTTCAAGGGCAGGAGGAAACAAATGGCAGAATCGCAGAATGGTTTGGCTTGGAACGGACTTCCGGAGATCGTCCAGTCTGATCTCCCTGCTGAAGCAGAGCGGGTTGGGATCAAACCTTGAGATCAAACAAAATGGCTCCTTTCAACCCCATCCCTCAAGGAGATTTCGTGTGGGGTAGAAGCACCCAAAAGGAGGACGAGAGAGCACGCCCGGCCCTAAGGCAGACATGGAAGGGGGGAGTGACAGGTGCTGTGGCATTGGGCTGCAAAGCTGGATCTTCAGTGTGTTTCTGGGCTCATCGGGGGTGGGAATACAGTGCGGGCACGTTTGTAGGAGCTCCTTGGGACATCAAGGGGTTCCACAACAGTTTGTCAATGCTGGCTTTGCTGCACAAAAGTGGTTATGTGATTTCCAGAAACACGCTCCTGCATGTTTTCATGATAGAAAGCCTCAGCTGATAAGATTTGCCTGGGCCATTGTTAGCTCTATCCATAATTCAGATAACCTGCAGTCCTAGTGATTTCACCATGGTTGGTTCAGAAATTATATACATTGGTATTATTGAGCTACTTTTAATATGTTTGTTTCAGTCAAATTTCCTCAGGTGTCAGAAACAGTCTGGATTCAATTAGTAGCTACGCAGGCAGGAGAGAGGCAAAGTTTAAATGCAGAGTGCAGAGCTATTAAATAACACCCCACTGTTCAAACTTCGCAGAGATTCACTTCAAAATATGCCTGACCTCATCAACTAATTAGATCAATCATGTTGTCTGTGATGTTTCCCCAGCCCCTTTTATTGGTGGCAGCTTTGTAGCCTGCCTGAGCCCCGCATTAATGAGAGTTATTTTCTAATTTATGATCACCTGTGTGGTTTCTTAACTATGCTTTAAAAGATGATAGGGTGTGCAGAAGACAAGTCACAGTATTTCTGAATAATCTGCTGATCTAACACAAAGTGAGTTAATAATCAGGATACAGATGGGACAGAAGAGGGCACTCTGACCCTTAAAATACAGAAAAATCTCCACCAACACTGAGCACACCACTTGAAGCAAGGGTTCCTTCTCAAGATTATTCATTTTTTAAGCTTTTGTCGCTACCTCGCCCTATTAAAAAGGCAGAAGAATATATCTCAGGTGGTTAAGGAATAAAGTATATAGGGCTAATTCCAATAGCTTAATGGTGATCGAGGAGATCCCAAAACAGCTATAAGGAGGTGTGTGGGTTACGACTTGGAAAACTGCAGATTTCTGCCTCACAACTATCTTTAAAGAAGAGAATTGGATGCTTCAGTGTAAGGGAGCCATTTCTAACTCCTTGGCTGACCGCCATTGATCGCAGCCTAACAAGACCATGTCGACAGCCTGGTACTGCATTGAGCACAGGGATTCCCAAATTACTGTAAGTGAACTTCCCTTCACTTGAGGTTATCTGCAGGGCCCTGCACCGTGTGTCTGGTTCCGGTGTGGCCTGTTGAGACACCCTGGCATCAAGGCACCACTGATTTTTGTGGCTAAGCCATTCAGGTGTGCCCCAGCTTTCCATTTTTAGTGTGCACAAGTGCAGGTTATGAAGGTTGGATTGCAGACAGGTGTTTCCTTAGGTTCATCTGTTGTACTGTGTGAGCTTCTTGCTCGTGGTGGACCTCCCCTTCTTGGGTCTCTTTTTTCAGGGGCAGCTTTCTTGAGTTCAAAATACAGGTATAAGGGACTCAATTTGAGTTTATTTGCTGAGCAGGTCAGATAGAGTAGAGGAAGGGCAGCCTTCCTAATTATTTTATCTATATAACACAATCTATGAAAATATGGATCACTTTACAATCACAGGAGTTAATCATTTCTGTAAAATGCTTCTAGGAGTAGGATGAAATTCATAAAGGCATCACGGTGCTCAGGTGATCTGGCAAAGATTAAACAGACTTTGGGGCTTCTCTGAATTAATTCTGTTTGAGTTGAGCATATTTCTAGTTCTCCCTGTCAGGTCCTGGGGAAGCTCACCCTCACCTGTGGTTCCTTACTGCTACAATAAAAAAAATTATTTGTGATTGCTTGCCCAGCTTGAATTATGGCCTCCTATTACTAGGTGTGTGTCTTTCTCTCAGGTAGTCATGGTCAAGTCAGTCTTTTAAGTTCTTTTTGATAAGAGGTTTTGGCCAAATCTACCCTGGACGAGCAAGGATGTCCCACAGAGCACACTGTAGGAGTGTTTCCATAATGTCTAGGCAGCTGTTACTCAATTTAGGGATGCTGTGCCCTCAGATTTTTTTTTTGTTCCCATCAAAATGCACTGTGATTCCCTGTCTGGGCGTTTGAGTTGCCTTGGGAAGAAAACCCAGACAGGTATAAAACAGTGCTTAGCTTGATCCCCTCTGGTCTATGGAAGTTGGATGGGGACAAGGTCTTCCATTAAATATCATCCTTCACGTTACTGTCATGGAAGTCTCTTCCAGTTGTTCAATATCCTGTTTGTTTCAAAACTGAACATGACAGTTCAGTAGTGCTCACAGTCATCCCGAATCAGAGACAGGATAGCTCACAGTCATCAGCTGTGTTTACACCCAGTACTGAGGTAGGCCTTTTGGCCACAACATGCATTGAGAGTTCGGGTTCACTCGATTATCCAGCTGGACATGCTTCCACCTCCAGCCTATTTCAATATGAAATCTCTTTTGGCATGGATGTTTCAGTGACCTGTCTTATGTTTGTGTCCTTGCAAATGTATCAATAAAGACAATGTATTCTCTCTCAGGACACCTGTATAATGATCCCTCTTGGACCTATGTAGAAACACACTTCCTTGCCAAAGATTTCAATGAATGATGGTTCTGCTCATTAGAGGAAAAACTGCAGATATTTAGGGACTACCCTGGGATGAAGGACGCCTGCCTTGTGTTTTGCTCCACTCTTTCTTTGTGACTCTGAGCCATTCATTTTTGTTTTATGTGCTCTAGATCAACTTTGTTGTAAGCAAAGCCAGAAGAAAAGACCTTCTCAGATCATATGCTTCTTTTGGCCAGATAGGGAAGGGCTACGTATATGTTTCTGATGTGGAGATGCCCAACAGGCTGTACTGGTGTTGGCTCAGAACGAGTTCAGAGACAGTTATTTGAGGTCTAGGACACATCTGGGTTTGTATGACGCTGAATGTGAGTTAGGAAACCCCAAAACTTATTAGCAGCATTGAGTCAAGGCTCTTACTCTGAGTTGTGTGAACATTGGCAGGCTGCTTCCTGGCTCCAGCTGACCTGCCTACCTGCATCTAACATGTGCTGTCTGGATTTAACCTGCTTCTGTCCCCATGAGGCCAGGGACATGGTGCTTCAGTCCCAGCACAGATATGTTCATCAGTCTTTGCAGCACCAGGATGAAGGCTGTCAATAACACTTTCTGAAATAGTCTGTATTGCAGTCTGAAATCCCAGAGATTTCTTCTAAACACCTGAGGCCACGTTGCAGCAGCCCCAACACAGCTGTCCGTGGAGTGTCAGAGGGTGTGAAGAAGGGAGGTAATTTTCATGTTGCCTGAGGGAACTTGGATGTCTTTTTAGAGGAAACACAGTAAAAGGTGGTAACACCTGCTGTTATTGTTATTATGTCTCTAAACAGAACGAGCTGTCTACGAGGGGCTGAGCTGCTCTGCAAATGTGGTCTGTTGTGCATTCAGGGTTGAGAAGAGGCAGTTGGTTGTCCCCAGATTCCAAAAGAAATGTGGCTGGCTCATGGAGGGTCTTCCCCACTTTGTCCTGTCTGTGTGTGCAGAAAACACTTACGGTCATCTTCTTCACGTATGGGAGTGAGCACTGGCTCAATACAGACCTCAAGGCTTGGCACAGTTTGGGGTCAGTTGGATTTGAAAGTGGAAACATTGCTTTTGATAATTCATTTTTAAAACCTTACTTTGCCATTTTTTACCTCAGGAATGAAGCTTCTTCCCCTGCCATTTGTGCAACAGTGTGGCACAAATGTGTCTCTCGTCCTCTCATCTGTGTTTCGTTGGTTTCTACAGTCGCAACACCAGGTACAGAGCCTGGAAGTGGTCCCTGCTCACAGAAGCATCACCCAAATGTCCGAGTGGGAGGAAGAAAGGTTAAAGGGTCAATCCCCTCAAGCATTCAATAAGTCCTTATTGCTAGGAGATGCTGGGCTGTTATGTGGCACTTCTGAGGGTCTCCTGAGCTGCTTTTCCAGTAAAGAAATGGAGGCCGCAGGAAGCTAAGTGGAAGGACACGGACAGACTCTGTGGTGTGGAGTAGCTCCACTGCTCTGTGGCTTGCATGGTGATGTCTTCCCGAGAGAAGTGGCCCAGAATCTGCTTTTTTTCCTAGCTAAATCGTGCCCTTTGCAGAGCAACTGTCAAGTCATTCATAGTTGCTGTGGCCTTAGCAGTGTCTGGTAAAGCAGACATAGCTCCCTTCAAACTGAGGGGTCATGTATATCACATAGTCCAGGAGTATCTGAGTCCTTCAGGCTCTCTTGCAAAACCATGTCAGCATGGGCACAAGGTAGTGCCTGGATTCCTCTGTGTCCTGTTTATCCCAGGTACCAAAATAGCTCTATAAACTGCTCTAGAAAGGTTTGAGTATAGTGGATTTTATTAGAGTGTTTAAACAATCTGATGTTAGCTCTAGTCCTTCTAGAAACTTCCCTTTAATGAGACATGAGTTGTGGGTTAGCTTAAGGCGAGTTGACCCTGCTGAAACTTAATAATCAGAGATATCCCAAAATGTTGCTTAAAATAACCTAAGGTGTCAGACCCTTCTGGCTTGAACAGCTGTTCGTTAAGGTGGCCATCAGGCATCCTCAATTACATTTTTTACCTTACTGTAGAGCAAGCAAAGAGGAGAGAGAGAACTGTTCTTCAGACACAGCATCCGAGCACTGAGCTTGGAGAAGCGATGGACTGGAAAATCTTCAGCTCATTCTGTCAAAACACGCCCAGGCCTCGTTCATTTTGGAGCCACGCGTGGTTAACCCTATGAGACCAACTGCATGTTCTCTCCTTTGTGTGCAGTTGCTGGAGAAGTGATCACATCTGCTCCCCTGAGCCTGAGGCTCCTGGAGGGCCTCTGGCAACGGGCATGGCTTCCATGGCACATCACCAGTGTGTTCATGCACACCTATTTTCTTCTGTTTCCTTTCCCCTTTGTTGTGCTACAGCCCTGAAGGATAAATTGTTATTGTATAACCTTTATGGGAGAAGGAAAAAAACAGGTGCCAATGATTTCTATCGGGGTGCAGGTCATTAATGAAATATGAACTGGCTTGTTGGCAGCTTTGCCAATGCCTCAGTAGATACTGGCCCTATTTTCAGAGTCAGAAGTGTCTTTAAATTCCTCTTGGAATCTATGTTGTCTTCAGATCAGTGAGAATTTAAGATGCGGCTGGCTTCGCAGTTCCTCTTGGTGTTTTGGCTCTTGGTTGTGTCCCCACTCAGTATAGAGTTCCCTGTGGGCTGCCTGGCACCCTTACAGGTTACAGAAGGGACAGCAACACTGGGCTTATCGCAGCATTCATGAAACACTCAATTCTCCTAATTTTCCAATTCAGAAAGACATTTTTAAGAGGAATTAAATCTAATGTGGAAGCCAATGTTGAAATGAATCTAAAGTAGACACCAATAGTCTGTGTAGACGACAGGTATAGTGTTGCTTCAGAGTTAAATGAGTGAGACATTATCATCCCTGCAAGATGGGGACTGAAAGAGCAAAGAGACTCCCACTGTAAGAGAAGATCAGGTTTGGGATGACTTGAGGAACCTGAACATACCTCAGCCTATGGGACCTGATGAGATGCATCCCAGAATCCTGAAGGAACTGGCTGACATAGTTGCCAAGCCACCCTCCGTGGTATTTGGAATGTCATGGCAGTCAGGTGAAGTCCCTGGTGACTGGAGAAAGGGAAACATTGCACCTGTTTTAAAAAGGGGTAGAAAGGAGGACCCTGGGAACTACTGACCTGTCAACCTTACCTCTGTGCCTGGGAAGATCATGGAACAGATCCTCCTAGAACCTGTGCCAAGGCACATGGAGGACAGGGAGGTGATTTGAGACAGCCAGCATGGCTTCACCAAGGGCAAGTCCTGCCTGATCAACCTTGTGGCCTTCTATGATGGAGTCACTACATCGGTGGACAAGGGCAGAGCTACGGATGTAATCTAAATCTGGACTTCTGTAAGGCCTTTGATATGGTCCCCCACAACATCCTTCTCTCTAAATTGGAGAGATATGGATTTGATGGGTGGACTGTTCGGTGGATGAGGAATTAGTTGGATGGTCGCATCCAAATGGTGGTGGTCGATGGCTCAATGTCCAGATGGAGATTGGTGACAAGTGTTATCCATTAAAGGTCTGTATTGGGAGCAGTACTGTTCTTCAGTTAATCAGTCTTCTGTCAAAACATGCCCCAGTCATCTTCATCAATGACATAAACAGTGGGATCGAGTGCGCCCTCAGCAAGTTTGTAGATGATACCAAGCTGAGTGGTGCGGTTGACACACCTGAGGGATGGGATGCCATCCAGAGGGACCTGAACAAGCTTGAGAAGTGGGCTCATGTGAACCTCATGAGGTTCAACAAGGCCAAGTGCAGGGTCCTGCACCTGGGTTGCTCATATCAATACAGGCTGGGGAACAAAGGGATTGAGAGCATCCCTGCCAAGAAGGACTCCCAAGTACTCCCAAGGATTCTGGGCACTTGCCGCCCAGAAAGTCATCTGTATCCTGGGCTGTATCAAAAGCAGTGTCACCAGCAGGTCAAGGGAGGTGATTCTGCCCCTCTGCTCTGATCTGGTGAGACTCCACCTGGAGTCCTGTGTCCAGCTCTGGAGCCCTCAGCACAGGAAAGACATGGACCTGTTGGAGTGGCTCCAGAGAAGGGAAAGGGCCATGAAGATGATCAGAGGGCTCAAGCACCTCTCCTGTGAGGACAGGCTGAGAGAGTTGGGGTTATTCAACCTGGAGAAGAGAAGGCTCCAGGGAGACCTTATTGTGGCCTTTCAGTACTTAAAGGGGACCTACAGGAAAGATGGGGACAAACTTTTTAGCAGGGCCTGCAATGGAAGGACAAGGGGTAATGGCTTTAAACTAAAAGAGGGAAGATTTAAACTAGATATAAGGAAGAAATTTTTTACAATGAGGGTGGTGAAACTCTGGCCCAGGATGCCCAGCGAGGTGGTAGATGCCCCATCTCTGGAAACATTCAAGGTCAGGTCAGACGGGGCTCTGAGCAACCTGACCTAGGTGAAGATGTCCCTGCTTATTGCAGGGGGATTGGACTAGATGACCTTTAAAGGTCCCTTCCGACCCAAACTATTCTATGATTATGAGTTTGGAGGGAGATGAAGAGTGTGTCACAAAGTAAGATTAAGTTCAGTAATTGGTGCCAGAGACTTTTCCCTTAGGGAGTAAATTCTTGCATCCCCTCAAGTCCTGTATGGGTCCAGATGCCAAGGGGTGGCTGTGTCCCTGAGTTTCCATAGTGTCAGTGATGGAGGATGAGTCTCTGGAGCCATCTTACAGAAAACCATCAAACAAGTAACTCATTGACCAGTCCAGGCAGCTCCTTCAGTACTTATATCAAACTGAAAGACAACTCTAGGGTTGGGAGCATCTACCTCATTCCAGAAATCAGAGATATTGTCCTTCAGAAACAGTCTGGAACATCTTGAAAGCCTAAAGAGATCAGGGAGTTGAATGTCCCCATCCTGTTTTCTTAGATGCTTAAAAAAAATATTCAAAATGGATTATGAAAGAAATCCCATTCATCTTGAAAGGCAAGTGTAATCTAAAGACTGATGGTTGAACTCCCAGGTACCTTTACATTTCATAGAGTCAATATTTGTTCTTTCTCCATTTATAACCCCATTACTCTCTCTAGGTGGGCAGGAGATTTCAAAGGGGGACCATTTGTTTTTCTTTATTAATGCATTAATACTAGTGGTTTGTCGTAGTAAATTATACCCACTATCACAACCTGCTCATGCAAGAGAAAAATCAGGACAAAAATTTATGATCAAATGCTCAAAGTCACAGCTTCTCATTATTTTAAACAAAGCAAGCCAACTTCTGCTCTTCATTGTGGTGTGAGCAGTGACTAAACTGAGGAGAAAATGTGATCCAATATCCCTTGTTTTGTAAAAACCCTTTAGAAACCACAGAATTATTTTCCACTACATTGGTTCAACTGTGTGCAGTATTATTGCATGAAGACGGGTGGGAGAGAGAAACTGCTGCTTCGTTTTATGTCTCACTTAGCTTCCCCTGGATTCACAGCAGGGCTTTCACCTGAGAACTGGGCTTTACAAGCTTTGTGTCTCTGCCTCCTCCTCCATGGAAGTGACAACATCTATGGACACTGGCTTCCTAAACCAGCTGAAGAAGTCCTCAGCTCTCCTAGGTATTCATAACACCGTTTGTGGTAGTCTTCTTTTGATGAAACCCAAACTGCCTGAAATCAGCACTTAGGACTGAGACTCCTTTTAATGAGCACAGCTGCTTTTCCTTTAATGTCCGAAGGTGCATTTTGCAGAGGGAGGGTTATGTGGAGGCTAGTTGATGTGCTGTGTCGGGGTAGATTCCGTGAGCTGAAAATAAATGGTTTTACCTGTCACTGCAGGAAGGGAGAAGGTGGTTTGGCTAGTTACGTATGTCCAAGATGGGGTTGGCAAGTAAAGCAAGAAATTATCAGCAGTGTAGTAATAAATAGAAAAGATTCTCCGTGGGGAACAGCCTCTCCGGTTGAGAACAGCTAGGGAAGGGCTGTGTGTGAAATAGCACCCGGGGGATAACTGCGGAACAGGGGAGAGACCAAGCACCAGAGTGGAGGGCAGGGGAGGGCTGGGAGGGTGATGCTGGCTTGTCAATCTACCGCAAAGGGCTCATCCAGCAAAAAATAGAAAAGGAGTGGGAAGCTGGGTGGGCTCTAGTCCCTTTTTACCTCAGCTGAGCTGTTTTGAGCCAAGTTACTTGTGTATAGAAATGCCACCTTTTATACTAGTCTTACGCAGTTCCCTGTTGCTTGCATCCCCTAAGCTAATGGTTAACATACACACACAGCTCTGCACGTTACACTGGGTCAGTCCAGCCAGTGCCTAGCCTGGTGAGCTCAGGCATTTGCAAATCTCTTGTAAGCCACCGTGTACTCTCCTTTCTTCCTCTGTGTTCTTTGTAGCTGGTCCAGTAGGTGATGTTACTGCATTAGGCATCAGCCATGTGTCTTTGAGCCAGGTGCCCAGAGACAATGAACGCAGTAAAATTTCAGTATGAGCTCTCTGCAGTGGGAAGTGTCACTTGCCTTAGAAGCAAGTTAATTGGAGTTGCCTAGTACTGGTGCTGTGGCTACGGAGTGCAAAGATTTGAATGGCTTGAACTTCAACGCCATTTTAAGTTCCTTAGGCTGCTTTAGATGACATAGTCCAGCACTGTCTGCAATGCCCAGCACACCTGGACTTTGTCACCAGATAGTCTCTTGAGACCATTGTGAAACGAATAACTGATGATGTTATTGTCCGGAGTACTTAAATGCACATGGAAGCACACAGTTACTCTTGAAATGGTCCTTTCAAATAGAAAAGATTAAAAAAATGGAAAAGAAAATGTATTTTTATGCACATGTGAAAGGAGAATATAAACCTTTCTTCTTGCAAATGGCAGACCTAGTCCATTGTTGAGTTTGCACTGATGTCAGTGAAATTACACTTGGGATTAATTTTATCCATTCAGCAGAAAGGCATTTCCTTTGGTTTCTTACCAGTTTGTGATCTGTGAGCCAGAGGTTTTTTGTGTGATTTGCTGTCTGTACAAAACCAAGGGAAATACCCTGTGCCCCTAGGCAGTGATAAGCCTGAGGCGAAAGCTGATCTGTCCGAATTATGCTGGAAAGAGATTTGCTCACTACATGTTCCTCACACGTTCTTCAGCTCTGCCTTCTGCTAGACCTGTCCTGTAATAAAGAGAACACTAGAAAGTGTTGAGCTTCAGTGAAACTGCTTTCCTGCAATCTAGAATTGTTCAAATCCATCCATGATCAAAGATGTGAGGTTGTGAGGGACTTAAGAGAGCTGTGTTGTTGGTTCACTCTGACAGGAGAAGACAGTCCTGGCCCTGAACCAGGGAAGACAATAAGATTTTTTTCATTGTCTTCGCCAGCTCATTGTCTTGAGCCCAGTCTCTGCTGAGTGTCCCTGTAGGAACGGTCTATCCTGCTAACCACTGGAAATAGGTGGGAGCATGGCACGTACCAGCCTGGGCAGTAGTTGTGCTGGCATCTGGAGGTGGGACCGCAGGATGCACTGTCACTCGTGGGCGGCTCTAATCAGGCCTCTCTAGGTAGCAAGATGGAGAAGATGCTGAGACACTGGCAGATAGTACCAATCTGGCCCAGGTCCAGGGATATTTATTCAGTTCTTAGCCCATGCCACTGCGTCTTCACCATGGCTATTAATAACTTCTGAAACACTGGTGGGTCTTTTAGCACACATCCTCTGGCCATGTTCATGCTATCAAACTCCAAAGATTCCTTCCTGCCTGTTGGGAATGGCCAAAGTCCCTGTGGACTCCCCAAAGCCATGCTCAAGAATTGTCTGGATGACAGGTGTCCTGAGTCAAAAGCGTGCCAAGGACTGGTGTAACAGGTAACTGTAACCAGATGAGTTGCAGTGCCTGTGTCCAGACCCTTCCTTGGTTCAGCTTATTACTGTAGACGTGGATGTTATGCAAAGGCTTCATGGCTATCATAGAATCATAGAATCATAGAGCCATAGGGTTGGAAGGGACCTCTGGAGATCATCTAGTCCAACCCCCCTGCCAGAGCAGGGTCACCTAGAGCAGGTTACACAGGAACACGTCCAGGCGGGTTTTGAATGTCTCCAGAGATGGAGACTCCACCACCTCTCTGGGCAGCCTGTTCCAGTGCTCTGCCACCCTCAGGGTAAAGAAGTTCCTCCTCATGTTTAGGTGGAACTTCTTGTGCTCAAGTTTGTGCCCATTGCCTCTTGTCCTGTCCCCGGGCACTACTGAAAAGAGCCTGGTCCCATCCTCCTGACACCCACCCTTTAAGTATTTATAAGTGTTGATAAGATTCCCCCTCAGTCGTCTTTTTTCCAGACTGAAGAGACCCAAATCCCTCAGCCTTTCCTCATAAGAGAGGTGTTCCAGTCCCCTAATCATCTTGGTAGCCCTCTGCTGCACCCTTTCCAGCAGTTCCCTGTCCTTCTGGAACCGGGGAGCCCAGAACTGGACACAGTACTCCAGGTGTGGCCTCACCAAGGCAGAGTAGAGGGGGAGGATGACCTCCCTTGACCTGCTGGCCACACTCTTTTTGATGCACCCCAGGATGCCATTGGCCTTCTTGGCCACAAGGGCACATTGCTGGCTCATGGTCATCCTGTTGTCCACCAGGACTCCCAGATCTCTTTCCACAGAGCTGCTCTCCAGCAGGTCAGCCCCCAACCTGTCCTGGTGCATGGGGTTGTTCCTCCCCAGGTGCAGCACCCTACACTTGCCCTTGTTGAATTTCATAAGGTTTCTCTCTGCCCAGATCTCCAACCTGTCCAGGTCTCTCTGTATGGCAGCACAGCCCTCCGGTGTGTCAGCCGCCCCCCCCAGCTTTGTGTCATCAGCAAACTTGCTGAGGGTGCACTCTATCCCCTCATCCAGATCATTGATGAATATATGGAACAGGACTGGACCCAGTACTGACCCCTGGGGAACACCACTCGTCACTGGTCTCCAACTAGATTCTGTGCCCCTAATCACAACCCTCTGAGCTCTATCTTTCAACCAGTTTTCTATCCACCTTACTGTCCGTTCATCTAACCCACACTTCCTAAGCTTCCCTATGAGGATGCTGTGGGAGACCGTGTCAAACGCTTTGCTTAAGTCAAGATAGACCACATCTACCGCCCTCCCCTCATCTATCCATCCAGTCATGCCATCGTGGAAGGCTATCAGATTAGTCAGACATGATTTCCCCTTGGTGAATCCATGCTGAGTACTTCTGATAGCTTTCTTTTCCTCCACGTGCCTTGAGATGACGCCCAGAACAAGCTGTTCCATCATCTTTCCAGGGATGGAGGTGAGGCTGACCGGCCTGTAGTTCCCTGGCTCCTCCTTCTTGCCTTTTTTGAAGACTGGAGTGACATTAGCTTTCCTCCAGTCCTCAGGCACCTCGTCTGTTCTCCAGGACCTTTCAAAGATGATGGAGAGCGGTCCAGCAATGACTTCTGCCAGCTCCCTCAGCACTCTCGGGTGCATCCCATCGGGGCCCATGGACTTGTGAATATCTAACTGATCTAATTGATCCCTCACTCGCTCCTCCTCAACCCAAGGGAAGTCTTCTTCTTTCCCTGTTACTTTATTCAATGCCTGGGACTTCTGAGGGCTGGGCCGAGCAGAAAAGACCGAAGCAAAGAAGGCATTCAGTAACTCTGCCTTCTCCGCATCCTCTGTCACCATGACTCCTGTCTCATTCAACAGTGGGCCCACAACTTCTCTGGTCTTCCTTTTGCTTCCAATATACTTGTAGAAGCTCTTTTTGTTGTGCTATGCCTGGAAACAATCAATTTTGCAGGAAAGAAGGTCTCTGGCAATGAAAATGGCTTTCCCAATGGAAATGTCCATTGTAAGTTATAACAGCAGTTGCAATAAGGGGGAGGTGTGATTGTATCTCGAGGATGTGCGCCCATGAGGGACAGGAGGATCTAGGGGAACGCTGAAGGACTCTTGTCCTTCATGCTGCTGCACTCTCATGCCCTCAAGGTGGAGTCCACAGTACTCGTGAGGTTTGGGATAGGTGTCTGTGGTATCATCTTAGGTATCATTTTAAGGATGATTATTGAGATAATTCCCAGTTTGTATCAAATTGCACCATGACATGTTTCTCCCACAGCACAAGCAGAAAACTTCCAGACAAGTGAATCTGAGGAAGAATTTTGGTTCCCATGGAAATGAACGATAATGTAAGTTATCTGTGAGGGTTGGTAGTAAAACAGGAAACAAACAGGAAAAACATTGCGAGATCAGGATTAAAAGGGGTCTGTAACCTGAAGTAACTCACACCTACGTAGCAGCGGGGCAGAGACAGTTCTCCCCTGGTTACCAGGGTGAGATAAGAGAAAAAACTATAGTGCTGCCCACATTGAACCAGATGGGACGTCTGCTCTTCAAAGCAGAGACCTTCTAGGTCAGAGATAGATATTCAGCCTCTTATCTAACAAGCACTCCCAGAGAGCTCTAGAATATACTAAAGGAAAGACAGCAATGACCAAAAAAAAAAAAAAAAAAAGCCAGTATGTACCATCATCCAATTGATGCAGAAATCTTCCCAGGAAAACTGTTAGGAAGGGACCAATGAGTCAAGACAAGTGGGAGAAAAGTTTTACATTACAGATGTAAGAAGACAGTGCAGGTCCTGAAGGTCTTGGTGAACTTCAGGGTCTTAGCTGGGTGCTATATGCCCACATAGGAAAAATCTCAGGGAGCAACATCCAAACAGGCAGGACAGATGGAACACAGGGAAAAGGAAGGATTTGATTCACAGCTGAGGAGCTCTGATCCTCGAAATCCTTGTCTCTTGAAATCCCTGTGTGACTTGCAGTGGACTACAAAGATAAAGTATGAAGACGACTCCAAATCCCTGTAGTTAACCCAGGAACATCCTGTACACAAGGCATCAACTAAACCCAATTGGATACGTTGGTCCCAGAGAAAGCACCAACTGTACAGTATCCTCTAACATAGAACATGGCATCACTATACTAAGGAGAATCCCAGCTGAGAGAGGTTTCAACAGCAATTATTTGGTGCAGGTGTGAGGAGAAAGTTTTCAGCTTTCTTGTGGATCACTTTGTAGTCTCCAAATATTTTATTTTTGACATTTTTGCACATTGGAGGATTTTGCATCACTCTGTACAACATTTTTCAGTGTTTTAGTGAGGTAAGTGCATCACTTGGGGCCTTTGCTCTACACAGAATTATGTTAAAGCAACACCCTCACTCCAGACCTGTCCTACTATGTAGCAAAGTCCCCCAGGATTCATATTTGTTTTGTAAACTGGGGCAATCTGGGGTGATTGGGTGACACAAAATGTGAAAACTTCAAAGGCTTATCAGCTTGAATATTCTGCACAGCTGTTGTTTAACATCAAATATGGAGACGGGAGGATTTTACTTGTGAGATACTTGGTGTTGTATTGCAAAACTGCGTTATGTGAAGTCCTGTGCCTTCAAACTGATGAAAGCAAACAGTGCTTAATTCCATGAGTAACCCCATCTGTTTCCATAAGACACTCTTAAGGGAAAGATCAAAAACAAAAAAAGAACAAAGGGCTGTACTATGCTGGGAAGCTTTGCTAGTTTATATTTGAAGCTCTGTCCATCAGTGTAGATGTTTTTCTATCGGTATAAATGCATATATACTTTGTCATTAGTTTACATTCATTTACAAGGAGGCAACGTGGCCACTTGGAAAGTGCTCTAACTGGACTTAAAGATTAAAAGTATTTAATCTTTTCTCATCTCTGACAGTTTCCCCTGGCTGACCTTGGAAAAGGAGTGACCTCAAACTGTGACTATGCTTCCTCCATGTGTGAAATGGCAGAATGCCACGGTGGTCTTTTGGAGGGTGCTTTGAGACCTGATGGAAAACACAGTAAGAAGTAAGTAATGTTACTAGGGTTCAGAACGCAAGACTAGTCCTAGCACATTTGTACACATGAACCTGCCTGTCACTGGGTAAACAAACATGGCTTCAACCCTACCTGTGGGTCTCTAGGTGAAAGCTAATCCTGGTCCAGCTCTTCTAGTGACCAGCCCTTCTTCAAGCTGTTGATGGTTTAGTCAGCGAGGTAGAGGTGACCAGTGGTGCAGGGTCAATGAAAAATAAGAAAGCATTACTGAAAATCAGCCCTAGAAGGCAGTAATGTCAGAACATACAGCATTAAACTGGGAATCACCCTAACCGAGTCCATTCCTGATTACCATTTATAAACTGGGTGATGTTGGGATGACAACATTGGATGGCAAGTTGCTTCCCTTCTCAGTGCCTCAGTTTCCCCAGTCGCAGTTGTACTTAACTGCTTTTAAAGCACTTTGGGAATTTGCATGCATGTTTCAGGTATTACAGTTTTATGTGTAGCAGGAGAAGGAGAAGATCTGCAAGAGAGAGGAGTATGGGAGGAGAAAGAACAATGCAATTAAGTACCATGATCAAAAAGGAGGACTGATGTACAGTTGTTAAGCATTCCATACTAAAGCCACTTTAGGATTCAGGTGACTAACTCCTGGATTAGCTCTGTCTGGAAGTACCCCATTCTCCATGGAGGTGGGACTGGTTGGTGTGCCTGCTCCTCGGTGGTGAGTGGCCACACCACTGGTTACTGCAGGGGAAGCTGAGTAGTTTTGAACTCAGGCCTGGGCTCAGTGTATGTAACTAGGTGCTATGGATTTCTTTGCTTCTTAAGCTGGGCATATAGACCCCATGTGCTTTTTGCCATGATCAGGAAGGTATTAAAACCCAGCCCAGGCACAAGGCTCTGTGTCTTCTAGGGGTAGGAAGTGTGTTTCAGTATACCAAAATGTTGTATCTAAGAGTAGTCATTCTACATATTCCACTCTCCATTCTCTCTGTGAAGAGAAAGAACAATCATTTCTCCAAGCTTCTTATAATGCTGAACTGCATCAATACCGGCCTGTAAGCGCTTCTGGGTGGCTTTGGGGACAATGGATCCAAGACATTGTGTATCATCATATACATTATTACCTGTTCCCAGGAGAGATATTTAAAGGCATGGCTGGATTTCAAGGGCTGTTATTCCATTGGTGTCCTCTTGATTCATGTTTACCCCATGAGACTGCCTGTGACAGAGAGACCATCCTTTGTCTGTGCTGCAGTTGGGACAGGTGGCCTCTTTCCATTTGAGACACACAGCTGATATTCCCACATGCCCTAAGGAATAAGGGCATTATGGAGATGGGCTTTAACTGAATTCTCTGGGATTTTTTTTAGCAAGAGCTGCTTTCTGCTTCCCTTTTGGAAAGCGTCTTTACAAACTTGCTTAAAAACAAAGCCCTCACGTGACACTGATGTACACTTCCTCCCCACTAGTTTGACTTTATTTTGACTAACAACAACCTAAAGGGCTGCTCAAGCACACTTCCCATGTTTAGCCTTAAACCCTTTGTCACCGGAATTTTTTTCTTCCCCATATACTGAGTCAGCCAAACCTAATTACTCTTTAATCAGTAAAATCAACACCTGCTAACAGGGTGGGCTCTTTCCAGCAAATAGTGCTTCCCTTTTCCAAAGCACTGATAGACTTCCAGGGGCCCTGTTATTTCTCTGTCCTGCTGATAAGGAGCTTTGACTGATAGTGGATGTGGTTATCTCGTGCCTATAAGGCAATAGTGGTGAATCTTCCCTTTGGCAAAGGTAGCAGAATTCAGACAAGAATTATACATAGATGCTAGGAGCCAAATGTCCTGATCTTTTCCAACTTAGGTTGACCCTGGAAAATATGGGTCAGAGAGGTCTGGTATGTGGGATTAAAGTCTCAGGTGAAATGAAGAGTAAAGCGGCCCAGAGAAGTTCCTGATCTTTGATCTTGTGTGGGCAGCCCTCTGCAAAAAGGTAAAGTGGTAGGATTGTCTGCAGAGAGGAGGGACTGGAACTGGATTGTATGGACCCTGCTGGACCTCAGGGTATGTCTGTGCTGTCAGGTGAACCCAGAGCCACCACTGTCCTTGAGAGGCAACTCAACTGCACCTTCTCTGTAGGTCCTCAGTGTGTGAAGAGCTGTTTGTGGGAAGGAGGGTTGCTTAGGTGCAATTCAGGCCAGACTCTCTGATTCACATGGTCTGGGTGGATGGGTCATTGACAGGATTCAGGCTCAAACTCAAGATTTCCCACAGTACCCTCATCCTCAGTGTGGCTGGTTGGAACTTGAGCAAGTGGCAGTAGGGACAGAAAGGAAATGGGGCCACAGACTTACAGTTCCTCTTGAGGTTTGCTTTTAGCACACAGATCATCCCAGGACAGATTTCGTATGGAAACAATGACTGTGGTTTTCATGGTAGCACTCTTGAAAATATCTTTCACATATAAACTGACAGCCAGTCTGATTTTCATCTGAGAACAGCTGAAACATTGTTAGAAATTTCATCATAAGAAACTCTTTATGAGTGTACTCAGCTCTGAAAAAAACCCAGAGCCCTTTGGGCTGAAGTCTCTTATGCTTGTTTTCAGGTCTAAGCTGAATGTTTTTGGAAAGTTTTGCTTAATTCCATGTGGATGAACAGGACAGAGGAGTAAAAACCTGTTGTGGTTTTCTTTGAATGTTCCCATTCAGGTTATTTTTGCTGGACAGAAGCTGCAGCTTTGTTCAGCAGCTGTGTGTGTGCCTGGCTCCATCTCCGCTTCCCTGGCAGCCCCGCACGGTGCTGCTCCATAGGTTTGTGTAGGTGTATACACAGGCTGCTAAATGGCTTTGCCTATGAAAACTATCCCCTGCTCTCTGCGCTTGCACTCAGCCTAGATATGTTGGTTATGTCCGTTATTTAAGTACAAAGCCTATGCCCAAGCTGCAGCTAACATGGATGACCAAAATCCAGGATCTCCTTCCTGTATCCAGGGAGAACAGGGTCCACCAGTCCAGTCCACCTCTGTGTCCCTGGAGCTCAGCTCTTCCAAGCTAGCATGGCTGGCTTGATGCTGCCAGGATGTGGATGGGATCGGGCAGGACCAAGCACCGGATGTGCTTCCAGGTGAGCTGGAGCCTTCCTTTAACTCTGCAGGGTGAGAAGGGCTCGAGTTAGCAGCTAAGTCTGTGCTAGTTGGAGGGTAAAGCAGTTGCTATGGAAGGAGACAGGTCTTCTGGGTCTGAACACCTCAGGTTATGGTCTGTGTGAAAATCCTCTGTTGAGCTTGATGGAGGGGTCCAGTGGGATAGAGGGAGTCTGGCATGGCTGGCTGCTGTCAAAAAGAAGGAGGATGTTAGAATCATAGAATGGTTTGGGTTGGAAGTGACCTTAGAGATCATCTTGTTCCAACCCCCACTCCCATGGGGATACGTGGGGATATTTGGATATGTTGGCTAACACCAGTCCCAGTCCTGCAATGAGATCCAGGAGGGTTTGATCCCTGGGCCTGTGCAAAGTCTCCTCCATTATAGGATCACTCTCAACAGCGGACATAGCTGAAGAATTGTCCTGTCACCAGTCTGGCAGGACACCACTGCTCACATCGATTTCAGCAGCAGCTACAAATATCTGTCGCTCCCGAAAAATCCTTGTGAATTCAGCCATTTGTTTATTTGTTTTGGGCCCCCTCCTTTGAAAATACTGCCCGTCCTTCTGTCTGTCTGCACCGAAGAGACAAAGATCCCTGGGCATCTAAAACAACACCAGCCAGGCTTCTCCACACCAGCCCCCCCCAAGGCACCCTCCCTCCTTCCCCCCCCCCACCCCCCCCTCTCCCCCCCCGGCCCCGCCGGCTTGCGGTGCTGCTGCTGGACAGCTGCACAGCGATAGTCGGCAGCGATTTGGGGCGAAGCGATGGCTTTTAGGACCCTGGGACCTCCGCCAAGGCTCAGGTAGGTCCGTCTCATTCGCCAGCCCCGCTCAGCCGGGATCCATTCACTCCCAGGGATGTGTGTGTGTGAGTGTGTGTGTGCGCTCAGTGCTTTTCCTTCCCCGCTGCTCGCCCTGATCCTTCCCAGCAATGGGACTAATGCTGTTCTGCGGGCAATGAGGAGTACTGGGTTGGGACAGAAAGCTCTTTCCTTTTCTCTGGAAGAGAAGAAGCCGTGAGGATATTTAAGGATGCGCTGCTCAGATGTGTCTCCCGCTTCCACCTTCCTCATAGGACTCATGTGCTTGACAGCTTTTGGCAACTTTGCTAAGACTTCTGCGGACTTCTCAGGTAGGGGCGAAGCGGCGAGCTTTTCATACGCTGGACGGCTGCTGGTGGATGGGAGCTCTTATTACAGGAGCAGCTCAGAGAAAGTGGATGGGAGCAGATCTGGGATGGTTACGTGGGGAGTAATTTTAATCTTTTTAAAATAAGCTGATGGAAAGCATCTTCCGTAAGAGGATTTTGAGTTCGTTAAAAGCCTCTTTCAATAGCCCTTAGCAAAACTGTTGCAGCAGAGTTAGTCTGAATAACTTTGGGAACAAGGAAAGGAAGAGTGTTAACTTGTGTGAGTTTGTAGCAGTTTTTGTGCTGTGTTTCTCTGAGGAGTGAAAAGAGCTGGGTTAGGAGACTGGGAAGGTCTAAGACATAAATTAAAGCTAACATAGCAAGACTCAATTACTTTGTAATGGGCCAGATTCCTCTCCTCTTAACATACAGCTCCTGATTGTTGCAAAAGTCCCCTGAGCTGAGATAAAGGAGATGTTACATGCACAGAATTAATTACATTCAGAGCTTATGTTTACTTAAGCAGGAGAAGAAATGTCTCGTTTGTAAATAATTTCTGACTTTAAAAACAGTCGTAGCACAGCAGGTAAATACACAGCACTTTGAAGGTATGGAGTCCCATGTTAAGTTTTATAACTATGTACAGCTACATCAGTCACTTTAAAATTACCTTTCTGCTTCTGTTCTATATGGATGTGCATGTGGATCAGAGAAAATATAATAGATCTCATTTTACAGTTGAGCAGGGTTGATTAGTTTGCTTTGGAATGCCTAGTGAGGGTCACTTTGCTTTTGGGATATTGGTTCTAAATTTGGGTCTTAGTGTGAAGCACTAGTCTGGCATATTCTTTAGGTGTGTGTTGCAAAACTCTTGTAGCGGATAAGAGCTGCCAATTATAGTTTGCTGATGAAAAAGTGTCATTTGCAAGAAATGAATCTCACCGGACTTGGGTTTCAACACATCACAACGCTGCTGCTCGCTGCCTGGGAGTGCGTGTGTCTGCGTGCTGTGAGAGATTTGTGTTAGAAAGGAGGAGCTTGTGGTGGAGGGGGGGCAGAATATATACAGTAGCTCAAAGTCTTAATGCGAATTGAAGGGGGCTGGCTCGCTTGTGATTCAGTCGCCTTTGGAGGCAGGTCAGTCCTGGGGGCTGCCATTCAAGGCAGATCTGCCTCTGAATGGAAAGGACTGAGGCATTTCCCTGTTTCTAGTGAGTTTTTATCTCTTTCTTGGCATTGAGCTTCCTCTCTGCTCTTCCTTGCAAGCAAGTTAACGCAGAAAGGGTGCGTAGAGTGGGTACAACAGGAGCAAAAGCTGCAATGGGGAAAGTACTGGTCCTTCTAAAATATAGGTAAAGTTTGTCTCAGCGAGGCCAAATTGCTAAGCATTAAAAAGTGCAAAAGTGTCACAGAGTAAGGGTACTTCATACCGTGTGTGTGCAACCTAGCCACAGCAATGGAAGCAAATTCAGAAGGCTCTGGTGATGCTGGAGAGGGTGGGCAGAACCTGTCCTTTTAAAAAACTTGGATAAGAAGGTTGCTGATAACAAAATCCTGGTTTCTGTGACATCCAGCTTTACTGTCACATTTTGGAAGAAGAGGAGTGGCGTAAAACCCCGTGTACGTGCATGGGAAGGCTGTACTCTGAAGCAAGGTCTGTAATCCCAACAGCACAACCTCCTGTGTGTTTCCACAACTGTTGAAATCTTCCCCCAGATCCAAGCTATGTTTTGTCATAGCAGGCTTGGCAAATGTCCCCAGTCTTGTTGGACTGACGGTACCTTGCGGGACAGGAAACGTGGTTTGCTGCAGGAAAGGGCTGTACCCGGTGTGTAGCAGCTCGAATACAGTTTTGTAAGTTAGGAGCTGTGTAGCCACGAGATGAAAGGGGGCAGGAACAAGCATAGCATTTCCCAAATCACACCTTATGCTTCCCCAAAACATTTTGCAAAGACCCCATTTGGCTCCCTCCAATGCTTGGGGGCACGCACCATGTGCCTCTGTGAAGGAGGAGTGGCACAGATAGCTCTTCCTACCTGATGGAGCTCCTTGTTTGTTACTGTTACCCCTCTATATGAATTGTCAGCTGGCATGAGGAATGGAAAGGGGGGTAGCCTTTTAACATAATTTGACTGTAATGGTTTCTGGCCACTTACGTACTTTTTCTATACTTTGGGGTGTTCTGGGTTCTTCTTGGGCATGGCTGGAATTGAGCAGGTGAACATCTTTGGGGAAGCTTTATAACCTTATGTATGCCACCCCAGCTAGAGGTAGTGCATCCGAAACATGAATCATCTGCATCCCAAGGAGCAGAATGGATTTGTATTGATTATTGGTGTTGAGGAATGCAAGGCTTGCTGTGATCCCATGGGAGGTTTCTGCAACAGTTTGACTGCTGCCCACATGCTGGAGGGAGGTGACACTGCTCACTGGGATGGAAGGGCTTTTCCAGGTTGCAGACAGCAGGACTGTCCAGACAGAGCAGCTGATGTTCTTTGGAGGAGAATGCTTTTTTAAACTCAGTCCTGTAGATCTTGTTTAGCAACAAAGCTTCTCTGGCTTCTCAGCTTAGTTTGACTCAGCGCTGCCAGAGAGGTGCTGCTGTTAGTGATAGGTCCTGGCCTTTTTGTAATGGGCCAGACCGAATGCATAGATCCAGCCCTGGAAAGAAACAGCTTAGGGCTGTCCAGTCTTGAGCTCTGAGCAGATGACAAGCAGCACTGATCTGACTCAGCCACTGCAGCTATGCATCAGGACTGGCGGAAAGAATTGCCAAGAATTGCACACCCACTCACGTCCCACTGCTCCCAATACTCTCCCACTGGCTGGGCCTTCAAGGTGTGTGTCTCTTGGCTGCAGGAAGATTTCTTTTCTACATATGTCATGAGAAGGCACCCTGTGAGGGTAAGCAGAGGTATGGTGAACTGGCTCGCTCATGGAAAGCACAGGTAGAGCTGGTGGGGATCTCCATCGTCTCGGCTCCCAGGCCTCTGAGCACATGGTCTCGCGCTGTGGTTCCATCCCTCCTGTTTGAACAGCTCAAATGCCACGACGTGAACATGATGAGTGCATGTCCTGCTGGGGACTGGTGCAATCTGAGATGTAAGAATTAAAATTCCTTTTAAGTGAAGTATTTGAACTATGTGAAGAGTTTTGAAGTTGTTTTCTTTAATAGTTCTTTAAACATTGATGTTTGCAGGAGGGTGTGGGGGTAGGAAGCAGGTCCTTGGGGAGAGAGCGGAGTTATCAGGCACTTTGCAGCCACTTTTTAAGAAGGCCTGGACTTTTTCTCTGTGGCTGCTTGTAGTATGGGCTCTTGATCTAATCTCATTCTGTGATCGGTTCTTGTGCTCAGGACCGTTTGAAGGCTCTGGACCTAGTGTCATGATGTGTCACATACCCCTTATGTTCAAGGTGACACTTGAAGACTGTGGTGAGGTGTGGGGTAAGAGGCTGGTCTTTTGAGTCTCTGTGCTTTAACTATAAACCCTTAATCCTAATCTCAGTCCTGGCAATGAACGCTCCGAAATCCCTCCTGGTTGATAAAACTTCACCTCTGTTTTAGCCCTTTTCTGTTTGTGGTGGGGGTCCAAGACAAAGCAATGGCTTGTGCTGCCAGAGGAAGCTATGCTGTAGCTCCTCTGCGTAGGCTCTGGGAGGCAGTGATTCTTGTGCAGTGCACAGAGGGTGCTCCTTAGAGGGACTAGATTAGTGAAAATGGGGCCAAAATTAGTCTTTGGCCCTAATTTAAAATGCAGACATTGAAAGCTTGGTGGAAAGCTTAGTCAACAGCTATTGCTCATATCCTGTGTGCTGTCTAGGTCCAGCCATGGAATTCCTGACTCTGAAGCCAGTTCGTGCAAACACATGTTGAATTCTGCTCTGCCCACTGCCAGCCAAGGTGACCATTTAATTTCCAGCTGCGTACTTGCAGGCAATTAGGCTTATGTAATTATGATGCCGTGCTCCAATTCTGAGTAACTCCCATTCATTAGCTAATTTCAGGCATGTTGGAGAGAAAGGTAGTGGCATCAGGTCTACGCAATTACTACAAGTTTCATGTTAGCGGAGACAGATCTCTTCACTACTGCCACAGTGCAGGAAAGGCTGTGCTGTGTTTTCAACCATTTGCAGACATCAGAGAATCCACTGCAGGGACCTAAGCCAAAAACTTAGGTTTCTAGGCATGGAAACAGCTTTGATGGGAGCTCATGCCTTTTCTGACACAGGAGAACCCAGCTGCAGGACATAAAGCTGTAGGAATAACAGTCCCAGTAGTGCTACTCCCCCCTGCGCCTGCTTTAATATTTATGTTCTTTGCATTATATTTGGCACAAGCTGGATGTGAGCAGCACGTTGCTTAAGGGACCTGATCCGGCATCGAGCCAGTTATATACTGATAACTCCTATCCACACCCTGCAGGTGAGCCCTGGGTAGCTTTTGGGACCTCTCCCTGGAGGCTATTCCTGGCTTTGAAAGCACAGAGATTTTTTTGTTGTTGTTGAAGTTGGTTCCCCCTCTCCCGCCCCCCAATGGCAGGTTTCAAGTGAAAGCTGCTTTTGCCACCTCCCTGCTAATTGGCTCAGTGTGTTTATTTGAGCTGATGAGGGCTGGAGTTGGGAGGGGAAAGGCACTTCTCCCTGATTGCATTTAATCAGTCCATAATAAAGGCAATTTGTTTGACAAGTCCATTCACCAAATTATCACTAAAATCTACATGCTAACAGCTTCTCAATGGCTTTAGTCAGACTTTGATATTGGTTTTGGAGCCCTGAATGGGTCTGTGGTGTCAAGGGGGGTCCTGGATTTCCATGTGCTGAAAGCTGCAGGCTGCGAAAAGGGAATTTTTAAGAGAAAGGCAAATACAATTTATTTTCCAGTGCGGTGGTGTAACTCAGTAATGAGGTTTGTGCTTTTGACCCCAGGGGCAAACAGACATGCTTTAGACTTCATTTAAAGATTTAGCCAAACCCAGACCAGCTCCATACCTTCTCTTGGTGAAGGGCTCTGAGTGATGAGGTTGGATGGACCTCAGGCTGCTGCTTGAAGAGGTCCTTGCCCCAGGCAACGTTTTCCTCCTCAGCTGGAGGTCGAGTGTTCCAACCCATCCATCACAGCTGTGTGGGCTGCAGTTTGGCTTACTGAGGGAGGTCTGTGCTGGAGTAGAGAAATTCTCCTTTGCAGAGGTGTTAAAAGTCCAAAACCTCATCAAAGACCAGCTTTGGCCTCTTCTGGTAACGTTCTGGAGATGTGGCTGCATGGTGAGCTGTAGGGGACTGGTCTGGGGAGCTGAAGGGGGTGGCTGGGTCTGGCAGCCATGGCTGAGCAGTTCTCACAAGGGGAAGCTGAATTTGGTTTTGTGTCACATATGTCTGTCAGTGGGAAGCAGTTTAAAGACCTCAGAGAGCTGAGAGGTGTTGGAGGAAGAAATTAACGGGGGGTGTCAAGTACCATTTCTGCTGCATTTGGGAGAGGAGGAGGAGGAGGAGAAGAAGCATGGAAGCTAGAGCTATTTTGGTACCTTAGAGAGTTGTTCTGGCTTGTCAGCAGGGATGCAGCTTTGTGGGCATCAGTGTACCACGTTAAGCAAAGGTACAATGTCTGTGGACTCCTGTCCTGAGGCCTGCTCCAGAAAACACGGTGGATTTCCCAACAGTTGTGATGATAATGCTGTGAGGGAGGACTCGGTGCTTGCTGACTCTTAAAATGTTCAGAGTTTACTTTTACTGACAGCAGAGGGGACCAAACTGAGCTTCAGGAAGAGAAACACGTTTCCAGGTCCCTGTGTTTGTGGTGCTGGGCTGTGACCAGCGACGCTGCTGTTACTGCTGTGAAAAACCAGCTGCAGGTCTGGATTTGCAGTACCAGGGAATGGAGGCACCGTTGGGGGGGGGGGGGGGGGGGGAGGGAGGGAGGGAGGGATGGATGGACGGACAGATGGACGGATGGATGGATGGGGTTGCTGTGGGTGCCAGGATGTCTTGTGAAGGATCTGTGTGAAATCTCATATCGGCAATGCCTTCAAGCTCAAGAGCCACATGTATGCATGTGGAAATCCACTGTTTTAGCCATCAGAGCTGTCAGCAAGAGCCAAGAGACCCCAGGGATCCTGACGTCTGTGTGATGATTGGCAATGTTTATATAGTATCTACTAATTGCAGCAGCCCAGAAACTGATCCACTGATGCAAACTTTTGTCAGTACCAGGAACACTTTATTTAATTAGTGTTATTATCAAAACAAACAAACGAAAAAAGCCACTGTGGTAATCACTTCAAAGTATCCCAGTTTATCAGTTCGCACTAGATGCACAGTCTCTTTGAGGAAAATGTCCTTGCAGCATTCTTCCTAAGTCTGTGTGTTGTTAGGGATACAAATGCCGCGGAGTTAAAGAAAGCAACTGTTTATAACCTCAGGTAAAATTTTTTCCCTGATTTAAGACCGTGAAAGCAGATCTTATATAACACAAATAGTTTGGTCAATTGAAAAAAAAAAAAAAAAGTTGGAATTTTATCCTTTCTCAACGGAGATAGTTAGAAGCTAAAATCATAATTTAAGATGGGATGGGGGGTGGGTGAGCAGCATAAGCTTAGTCCCTGCAGGAGGAGAAAAACTGTGTATTTACACTTGGCGCTTTTGTTGATCCTTTTGTTGATGCTAATTTAAACGTGGCCCGATCTCCCAAAATGCTTGGTGTTCAGAACTGGTAATTGGACAATGCTGTGTTCAGGTGGGCGTGCAGTGATTTAGGTGGCCAACACCAGGACTGTTTACATGTCTTATTTAAGATTGGCTGCTTCTGCTTGGCATGTTTGTGCATGTGGGGATTGAACTTTCTGCTTTCTATTCCAAGATAGCAATCCCAGTCCCTGTGGGGGACCGTTTGAAGCAACTACTCCTGTTTTTTTGTGTGCTCTTGTCATTCCTTTTTATCCAGATACCCAAGACTTTCAGAGATTCAGTCTGTTTCTGTCCCATGAAAGGTATGTGGCCGTCTGCAGGAACAGACCCAATGTGCTGCTCAAAGTAGTTTAGAGGATTTTTGGTCAGGTTGGTGTGGTGCAATACTACGAGGTTCCTCGTGTCCTTGCCAGTGCTGTGCCTCACTGATCTGGTTACTGCTGTTGTCTGGGATTTTTGTGCTCCTTCCAAGAGACAGGCAAGGGCCAAGTTCTGCTCAGCTGGGAGGCAACTTTGCTGACTTGCCAAGAGCTTTGCAGGATGCACAGAAGTTAATCCCAACTCATCTTCTTGCTGATTAAATCTGATATAGAAGTAATAATTGTGAACATGTTTAAGAGAATTGCTTGGGTAACCTATTATTACTGTTGTTATTATTATTATTATTTTTATTTATTTATTTATTTACCTAGCTGCTCCTTTTGCCTGAGGAAAGATGGAGAGTTGTGTCTCTCAGTCTGGGTTTGGGCTGACCCAAGTATGCCTGGCTCATCTCACTAACTGAGGATATGAGCTCATTCCTAGTAATTAAAGTATGTATGTCTGCTCTTTTGGGGATGTTTAATGCTTGGCTGCCTGGAACCCAGTGCATGTCTTTTCATGTCAGAGAGACAACGATGGTTTGGCAGTTCCGAGTTGCACAGTAAAAAGAATCTTGGCTGAGTCTCTTCAAATATACCATATGCTCTTGAACCATGTTGGTAGATGCTGTGGTATCAGTCTTGATGGGGCTCCTTTGGATGTTAAAGCTTGCTATACAACAGTCACTCTTGGATCCATCTGGATCCTTGCATGAAAGATGGAGCGGTGTGTGTGGGACCTGCAGATCGGGCAAACTCTCCAAGTGGTCAGGTTTCTGAAGTATATTTGAATTAACAGATGGATGTAGCATATTGCTAAAGAAATTGCAGTAGATGTTGTCCAAGCACTTTAGCTGTGGTAGGCAGGGGAGGTCACATCCACCTTAACAACAGAAGAAGAAAGATGTAAAAAAAAGATTCCTTTTTTTAATGTTACATTAAGGGAAAAAGGCCTAGAGGTGTGCAATAAGTTTTATCACCCACCTACAATCAAAGAACTTCTATATACTTTTTTTGTCATCTTTTGACCTGGTATCAACACACTAGTTGCCAGCAGAGACACTTGTCACTCCTCCAGCAGCCCATAAGAGCACCAGAATCGTCAGGGTGTGAGAGAGGGCTGTCTTCAGGTAAGTTATACTAAATTCTTCATAGACTGGGTACCTGCTGGTGCTCCTTGTCGAAAGGGGACCATTCAGACCACCTACTCTGAGACCCCCTATGTGATGGGGGTGTTTTATTTTCATCTGCTGTCAGATGCCTGTGGTTTTGCTGCTACGATATTATCAACGTGTTGTATTGGCCTCGAGGGTTTAAAATGGGCTGTTAGTGCAACACATAAATATAAAAACAAACACAGCAGTGGAGGGATTTTCTCCTGATTTTTCCCCTGTGATTTTTGTAACACTCTGTGGGCTGAGGTGACCTGCATCCTGTGCCTAGGACCTGTGGGCTCAGCCATGATCCTTTCTTGCTTGCTCCTCTGCATTGATATTAAGGTTGCTCTAAGGCAGGTGCTATTCCTGGCGTTCATTTCCCTTCTTTGCTGTATTTTGCAAAGGCTTTTGGCTCACACATTTTCTTAAAGCTGTGTTGGACCAAGAGTGCAGACACTTAGTGCAGTTAGATTGACAGGTGGTAACTTGAGCTGCTGTAGCTGGATTATGTTCAATTTTGGGCCTCAGTCTTTGGGAAACCTCTTACCTCTGTGGTCTGTGTGGGGCCTGTCAGTGCAGTGCTGCCGTGGCCCTGGTGATGCCCATAAGACACTATGGGACAAAATTCTGCACTTTGGTTTTGAAAAAGTTTAGGTTTTGTGCAGAACATTCAAAAAACACCATTGAGGTTGCAAATCAAACATTTGGAAGTTAAGAAATGCTAAAATTAAGGTGGTTTTAACTACTTGAATCCAGCCCTTTGTTTTTTTTTTTATGTTATGAGTTGCTCTTTAATGAGAACATACTACTTTTTGTCTGTCTCCTTGGGACTCCTGTATTGACCAGTGCATGGAACAGCTGCCTCGCAATTCTTTTCTTTATCCTTCTGGTCCATTAGCACCCTAGGGCCTTATTTACCATGTGTTATTTAAACCCTATTCTGCTTGTTTTGAGTGTTCTACAAACAGGGATATACTTACCTTTCTGGAAGGAGAGTCTGGAGTGTTACCTGAGTTGCACAGATGAGGATCCAAGGCAGAGAGATTAGCATCAGGAGCTCTAACTGCCCAACGTTTCAGATATTTTCAGAGTATCTATCTTTTTCTCCAGGAGCAGCCCCTTGCCCATCCTCTCAAGTTGTGATAGAAGGAAGAAATATTTGGTACTTCAATACTGTAATGCACATATGCAAACGGGCTGCGTGGGATAAAATGAGCATTACAGTTGCAAAGTCAAGTGCATGTAATGAAGTGTTGTGGGTTAACCCCTGGAGGCAGCTAAGCATCACACAGGTGCTTGCTCGCCTCCCCTTCCCGCCCCCAGTAGGACAGGGGAAGAGGAAAGGAAGAGTAAAAGCAAGAAAACTCATGGGTCCAGGTAAAAATAGTTTCATAAGCGAAGGAGAAGTGGAAGAAAAAAAGAAAGAAAACAACGTAAGTGATGCAATCACTCACCACCTCCCACAGGCAGAGCAATGCCCAGCGGGTTCCCAAGCGAAAGATGTCTGATTTGCTGAAATCCCACTCCACTCCTGAACATGACGTGATATGGCATGGAATATCTCTTTTGATAGTTGGGGTCGTCTGCCTGGTTCTGTCCTTTCCCAACCTCTTGCGCACCCTCCAATCTATCACTGGGGGAGCAGAGTGAGAAACAGAGAAAGCATTGATGCTGTGCAAACACTGTTCAGCAACAGCTAAAACATTACTATGTTATCAGTGCTGTTTTGGTCACAGATCCAAAGCACAGCACTGTACGAGCTGCTACGAAGAAAATTAACTCCAGTATGCTAAGGAAAGGGCAACGTTACACCTGTATTTTATATGTAATATGAGCTAGAAGTGGATATGATAGCAAGCTTTCAGTTGGCAAATATGATCTGAGCCCATAAAGTGCAGTTGTAAGAAGGATCTGGTTTTGCGTAGTTTTTTTTTCTTAGAGCAGTCATGCTTTGAGGGTTACTTTATTTGGGATGAGATAAGAGTGCTTAAAATTGGGTTACAAATTTGGGGTCAGTCCTTGGAACGTATTCCAAGAGATCTTTAACAATGAGCTTTGAAGACGTTGCCCCTCCAGATTTTTGTTTGTTTGTTGCAGCACCTTCATAGGAGGGAAAAAAAAAAAAGGTAAACATGTCTATTCAAAGGCACAAATAGAGATCCGCTGGTGCAAGTGATATCACTAAAAATAGAGCCCCTGGGATTTGTCCAGTTTAGTTTCTCTCTAGATTTTTATCGTGTGGGTAACCCCTTGGAAACGGAGGTTGTTGATCTGACTGTTTCCAAAGCACGTCCGTCTCTTCGTGTATCTTTTGTACAGGGGCTGCTTCTGTTGTGTTAACACTGTTTGCTTCCTGGTTTATGTGCTCAAGCTGAATTCCAGCTCAAAGAGGTTAAAGCTTCATGAAAGTGAGTTGAGCAGGGAAGTGGCTCCACAGCTGATGATGAAGCGCACGCATCTGTGACCCACGCTGTGCTCACATGTTAGTTTATTGTTAGCCTCACAATAAAGGATAGCACTGGTTTTTGTTCAGCTAAACAACTTTGATGGAATGAATTGTATAGCAAAAAGAATAGATGAAGCCTGGCTGTTATTTGCCAAAATGTTCTTTGTTTTAGCTGCATTGCGTGGGACGCAGAACTCCCAGAAGAGGATAGTCTCTCTTCTGTAGCAGCCAAGAGGAGCTGATGGATTGAATAGGGAGGCAGAGATGGGGGTTCAGCAAGGAGGGGGGAAAAAAATTTTCTGATTCTTCCTACCCTTTGGGTTTGCTTGTCTTTAGGTGACAGCCTCAGGCTTTCACTTCGGCTATACTGCAAGAGTAGAGGCTCTGCTATACCAGTAAGTTGCACTGTAAATGCAGTTGGTGCCATTTGGCTTGGATTTGGTTCAGAGTTAGCATGCCCAGGTAGTGGTTAGTGCATTTTGGCAATGGTACAGCCAGTGGCTGGACTGTAAAGGTCTATCAGCAGCGGTGGGAAGCTGAATGCTTGATGTTAGGCAACCCATAAATGAAAATCACTTTTTCTTTATCTCTCTTTTCTTGAACATTGTCCATATAATTGGAGAGCAGGGCTCAAGTTCAAACTGATAAGATTATCTTGCTGCCCTAAGCTGCATGACAATGATCCCCTTCGCAAATTAAGCCATGGACGTCCTTTTGCCAATCTCATTAGAAACGGAGCTGGATTAGCGAAGAGTCCAACCTACCGTACAGATACACATTCTGACCCCAGTGGGCCTGAAGTGCCTTTTGTTCACTCCAGCCTCCTCTGCGTTTTCCCATCGCTTATACATCTGTGTGGTGGAGCTGGTGGTGATTCTGCTCAAGAAAAGCCTGCTGGGGGGTGAAAAGGAAGTCAATTGGCCACTGTGATATCATAATATGAATGATAAAATGATTTTTAAATGTTTCCCTTGATCTAAATCATTGGAGTACAAGACTGATTAAGATGCCTGTTGCAGAGTTTTGGAGATTAGGGGCCACTCTTCACTGGTTTGGCCAGTGAGACAGAAGACGATCCTCTTCTCCCTCTCAGCATTATTTTCCAGACCTGTTCAAACCAACCTCTCCAATGTCTGGACACAGGAAGCTCTTTCTGAACGAAAAGAAAGACAAACCTTTTCCCCTGTGACCTGTGCTGGTTCTGTCTGTCCTTCTTGGTGATGGTTGTTGGCTCTTGATGGGTTGCGCATGGACTGTCCAAGCTGCTCTACCAAGCAGATGGGACTGAGAGTCTTTAGCCATCTCTTTGCACACTGGTGCCAGCAAGGGAGCAGCGTGACTGTGCCTCGGGAAATGTGGCTCAGGAGCAGTGCTGAGCTGGGGAGGTGCTGCTCTGGAGATGCTCATGTGCATGCCTATGTTGGCTCTAGCTCAGTGCCGGTGTTGTACGTGCTGCTGTTGTCTGTTGTTTGCTTTCTTGCCTTTGCATCCTCACATTCTGCTTTTGGGATCCACCTTATCTACTTATTTGTATTATCTGCAGTTTTTTCTCTTTCTGAGTTTCGTCAGCTCTGGGAGATTAGAGGTACAGCCCTGGCTAATTCCAGCTGCTGCCATGAGATGGAGTCACACAAAAGATGCTACGAAAGGTAAATCCCATCACTTCCTGGGTTAAAAGCCATTTTGTGATCCTTAAGGAAATCCTTGTGCCCTTGCATCGCTCCTGTGTCCTAAATCTCTGAGTGATCTTGGAAGTACTGTCTGGAGCTTGACTCCTGGCTGGAAGTTCGTGCTTGAAGCAATCTGGCAGGGAGGGCGGACTGTGAGCAGTGTTTGAAAGTGGCACCAATGAAAGAATGAGTCTGGCCAGTCGTTGCAGTAATTTGTTGCTATTGATTAGCCTGGAGGCTAATGCTTAAGCGGTGAGGAGCCCTGACTTGGTGGGTAATTCAATGTAAAGCACTGGGGCTATTCACATGAGGGAGTATTGCTTTCCCTTTATGCCCGCTCCCCATGGATGTGAAGTGTTTTTTGTAAATAAATGTAATTAGCAAGAACAAGGGTTAACCAGGGTAACTAACACTGCTAATCCATAGATTCTCTCTCAGCAGCCAGGCTGCAAATAGGCAGCTAAAGAATCAGATCTGTTTTCTGTTCTGGTTACATTTCTTGATATTTTTTTGAGGTTTCTCAGAAAGATCAGAACAATGAAACGCGCTTTGACAATAGCAATCTCTTTTCTTCAGGGCGCAGCCTGAGCAAGCGTTCAGACCCTTTCCTTCTGGGATTGCTCATTTCCTTTTTTTCCTCCTGAAATAAAAACAATAGTCTCCCAAAAGCACAACTTCTGCAGTGCTGAGGCAGAGCCAGCCTCTGTTGCTCTATCAGGCAGGCATTGGATGGGACATTGTCTTCTGTTTCTCGAGGGAGGGGAAATAGAAAGCAACAAAGAAACCCTTTTTGTATGTTGTTTAATTGCTGTCAAAAATAATAACTAGCTCTCCCCCTGAATTTCTCTTGGTGCTTTTTCAGAGGCTGCCATCCTTTATGCGCATGGGGGAGAATGAGGCACGTGGGAAGGAAATCACGTTGGGGGAAATAAAATATCGTCAGGCCGATTGGAGGCACAACCCTTGGGTCACCTGAAGGCTGAGGCTGCAGCCCTAGGCCTGGCTCAAGTGTGAGGGGAGCCTGTGATTACAGACACTGTCACAGACCTCCTGTGTGTCCCTGCCTACGCAGCCCCAAAGCTCACTGCAAGAGCCTGGGACCCGTGGGACTCAGTCTCTCTTTCCCTGCCTGTCCCTCTTGATTACATGTTTCCTGAGTGTCTCCGCGTGTCTTTCACTGTAGCTTGATTCCTTGCTGTGATTTTTTGGAGCCCAGATCCCATAGTCACCTGGATTGTGGTGACTTCTAAATAGTTTTGGGGCTGGGAAGTTGAAAGGTAGGTGTACTGCCCCATTAATAGTGCTGCCTCTCTGAAGACTTTCTGATACAGAAAGGTCTCCTGAAGCAGGTAGATCAACTCCGAGCAGATGGTTAGACAGATAGTCCTGTCTATCTGCTGCTTTCAAATGAGTGTTTTTACTTGATCCTGTCTGTGACTAGTTAGATGAACTAGTGAAAAGGATGCCTTTACGTGCACTTCAGCAGTCCAAAGCACTGGTGTAAGTTCAAAAGGAGCATACAGAGGGTTTCCCCACATCTGTGAAGTTTGCCAGCAGATGCTTCTGGTGAGACGCTGCTTCAGCAAGTTGCTAGCAATCAAAATTTGCTTGGTCCAAACTTTACATGCTGTCTTATAAAGGGCCAAACCCACTTTCATCATAAGAGATTTCAGAATTGTCTTTAAACTCAGACCTGTCCCTTTGTGCAAGAGTCTTCTGCTGGTTGAAAACTACTTTTCTGTAGTAGTTAGTGGGTAGTGAGGGCTGCAGGATGCTGTTAGTACCCTGAATGAGATGTTACCCTAGTATCTATGCCTGTTTGGTGCAGAATTGCCTTTTAAAGCCCCTCTCGGTCTTGTTAGTGTTGGGGATTAGTACAGAGCTGCATTTCTGTGTCTGCTGGACAAAGCAACCCAGGCTACAAAGTGCTGGATGGGGAGGGAGACTGGCTAGATGCTTGACCCCTTGTTTCAGGGCCTTTCTGGCCCATTTTCTAGCATAGTTTTCCAGAGGCAATCAGAGCTACCTCCATCCTGGCTGTATGTCATTGGCTTAATGGCAGCACTGATGGATGTGGAGGGAGATCAGGCTGTTTCCTGAACACTTGGCCTGGTGGTGTTGGGGCAAGACTGATGTCAACACCCTTTTCTGCTCTGGAAGGAGTCACTATCAAGGGGCAATAACTTTTCATTTAGGGCTTTTTCCATTGGTGACAATGAGCCTGATTTGGATTGCAGAGATGCTGTCATGTAAATGGTGCCTGGCTCGTGTGATAATAGAGCTCAGCTGTGCTCCAGCCCCCGTGGGATGTGCAGTGAGGGTAAGAAGTTTTCTTAGACATTAGGCATGTGGAAGGCACATTTATCACAAAAATGTGGTGGGGAGAAGTAGGGAAATGTCCATCTGATGGTGTATGTAGACAGATATTGAGCATGCAGGGAACTGGTGGGCAGAGGTGGAAATTTACTCTCCCAGGCTGTTCTCCGTCTGAGTCTTGCATGGCCATGTGAGGGGACCGTCCAGCCCGCCTGATGCCCAGGCACAAGCAGAGCTTGGTGTGTTTTGAGTGCTCTGGTGAAGGCTGTTTTATTCTTACTCTGGTGGTTTCTTCATGCTAGTGCTTCAGTGATAAATCGTTATTGATGTTTCTAATGATGTTTTTGGGACTGCTCTGGGTAAGGCTACAGGTAAACACCTTCGAGGCTTGGTTTGCCTCCAAGGCAAGGCAGGCCAGGTGCTTTTTGTTTGTGACAACTCTAAATTTTCTAGCTTTACTTGAAAGCCGTAATGTTTCCTCCTTCTTCTCCCTCTAGTTCTGAATTTCCAGCAGGTCTCCAAGTAACATGTTCAAGCACACTCAATACATCTATCAAGAGTAATTCACAGTTATATAGCATTGATTGTTCATGGCTGTACAGGCATTTTACCATAGAGGATAAACACTAATAGCATTATTTTGCAGATGGAGAAACTGAGGCACAGATTGTGCTGTCAGCAATGGGTTTCAGTTTTCCTTAACTGTTCCAAAGACACCTTCATCTCACCCAAGCTGTTCCTTTAGGTCCATCATCTGACTTTCGTTACATCTACATCTAGAGATCAGAGGCATCCCATGACTGGGATTGACTAGATGAATCCTGCTCAAAATCACAAAAGTGGAGAACAGTAAAGCTGAAATCCTGACCATCTCCTATGGCTTTTTTAGTTCTTGGTGCTTTGCTGATACGAAATGGATATATGGTGGTTCTGGAACTCGTTCCCTCTGTCTCTTTAAGACACTTTCTGCAGGAAATGTCCTATTATGGTGCTGAGGTATGGAACTGGAATAATATCCTCTCTTAGCGTCCTTACAAATGATGTCTGTGTAGTGGATTCCTAGCCTTGCAGTTGCTCCCTTACTATGGGGAGTGCTAGGTAATATTCCTTGCGCTGCTCTGATAGAGCTAAACAAGCCCACGGAGCAAGGAGACTGGCCTCGGTAGTTTGACATTGGTGCATTTGTGTTTGTATTTTCTATTTTTCACTTTCCAGCCTAAGGGCACTCATTTATTGTTTTGATGTATGTGCCATCTCCCGTTCTTATAAATGCTGTGCTTGTTCTAGGAGAAGAATGACATTCATTCACTCTGAAACAACCTGGGGATTTGTTTTCTTGGGTGTTGTAAAACAGACTAGGTATAAACGCTGGAATTAGGAGGTGATGGGCTAATCTCATTAGTCAATGGGAGGAAACATTGGCGTCAGTGGGTTGGATAATGAAATCTGAAGATAAATTTTGATGTGCCAGATGGCCTGGCATAGTGGATCCACTAATTTGGAAGGCAGGAGAGCCAATAGTAGCTTTGAAGAACAAAAGCTGTAGCAGCATGTGATTTCTCAGAGCTAAAAACCTGTTTATGTGATGTCTCAGTTGAGTGCAGGCCTGTGGGATTCATCCAGGCCTGCTGCCTTTTTTTGGGGGCTTTTTTTGGCCAGTTTTTGGCAGGAAGAGACAGGCCTCCAGCAAAAGGTAACGAGGCACTGGCAGTATATTGCTGCGCTTGTATGAGCAGTGGCTCAGCAAGAAGAAACAATCCTGACATCTCATTCTTTTGGAAGGGGCTGATAATCTAAGTATCTTTGTTCTGTAGGGAAGGTTGTGTCTGTGGTGTGTCCGCATATCCACAAATGTGTAAGACTTAGGATTCAGAAATCCTGATATTTGTTTTTTGGGATGAGGTTGTAGGCTCTTTCAGCGTAACACTTTGTTTGGACTCAACTCCTCATTTTCTGGGATCAGTCCTTTCATCCTCACTGAAGTAGGCAAGAAATAGTGGTTTGGGAGCTAAAAAATAGAGAAAAAAAATTAAATTGCAGCCTTCAAGAGTGACCTCTGGGATAGGAACACCTCTATCTTGGCTTGGCCAAAATATTTTTTTGCTTTCACAGAGAAGCCTCCGGCTCCTTTCATTTCCATGCATTTTTAGCGTGCTCGGCACCAGCACGCACCGACGCATCAGCACACAGAGACGCTTCCCATCCTGAGTCCCTCTGCAGGGTTGTGGCCCAAGAGATACCCCAGAGGTAAGTGGGAAGAAGTTGGGTATAGTCCTCCTCCTTTCTGATTTGCTCCGTGCTCAACACAAGCACTCATTCCATACCTCTCTCACCTACCCACGCCAACATTTTTCCAGGAAACAACGAGCAGGGTTTGCCAAGCTTGGCTGTATTGCCTAAAACAAGAGCTGAGGAAATCCAGTTGCACACTCTGGCCACCTTACCTGCCAGCACCCTGGTGCTATTTTCTTTTAGGGAGCTTCCAGTGCAGGCAAAGGCTTGACCTGGGCTCTGGGCCATTGCGGCAGCTCTACTGATGAGTGCCCAAGCTTGGAACAGTCTGATAAAAGCTCTTAGTCTTTAAAGCAGTGTCCAGAATAGTAGCCAGACTTCAGCTGGCTGTGAAATAATGAAAAGTGTGTTTACGATAAGAAGCCTTATTGAAAAATGTGCTTGTAACTGGGACGCAGCCAGTCTGCACTCTGTATCTCCTGGCAGAAGGGAAAGAAGGAACTTTTTTGTAGTAGTTTAGTGTGTTTGGTGTTATGAAAGCTCAATGGGCTGGATCTTCAGGAAGTGTACAATAACATAGGTCTGACAGCAGCAATGCTGCAGTGATAATGATCTGTATTCCACCTGAGAGTAGCTCCGGTTAAACACAGCTGGACCATTCTCCTTTACCATCTCCACAGAGATGGTAAGGGGCTCTAGTTTCTTAACCCCCATCTTGAGTCCTATTTACACTATCGTTGGTCAAAACCAACACTATACATACGACTTGGTTCCAAACTAATGTCTTCCTAAGAGTGCACCATGTGCTGGAAGTAGAATTTAGTGTGGAAAACGTTAATCTGGCAAAGTGTCCTCCTCCTCCTGCAAAGGGTCTAGGTTCTGCTGCTGGAAGGGGACCCAGTGCCAGGCAGCCCAGCGAGGGGAGGCACTTAGCAGTGGCAGGGAAAGTCCCAGAGGAGATGCAGCTGTGGGGGAGGCCGTTATAAATCACCGTGGCCCCAGCTGTCGGGCAGGGCCGAGGGGAGATTGATGGGGTGGGTGGGAGAGCTGAGGCAAGGAGAGTTCAAGCATCACCCTGACCCGCGAGAGGGGAAAATAGCCCCAACCCTCAGCGATGTTTAATTGAAGCCTGCTGTTCCCCCGAAGGGGAAAGGTCAGCCTCCGCTTTGTCAGGCGCCCTCAAACAAAAAAACCTGTTTATACAGGACCCACCCTTGTACCTTGTGAGGTGGATGGTAAATGGGCTTGGAGACATTCAATGCTCCTCTCTCCAGTAATGTTTGTGTCAATGAACAGTGGAAATTCAGATTGGGCTGGTAGTAAAAGCCTGAAAGCAAGTGGGCAGGTTAAAACCCCACATAAACATTAACTGGAGTTAGCCTCCATAGGTGTTATATTGGTGGTCTGGAGATGATGCTGTTCAGTGCCTTCGTTCCCCCGCAGAAGGGATGGGATGTGTTGGAGGGTTGTTTGTGTTGGATGTGTTGGTTGTTGCCAGGATGTGCTCGAAATTCTGCCTGAAGTGCTGCACTGCCGTACACATCCCTGTACCCTCGCAGCCTGAGCGTGGTGCAGGATGCTGCCGGCTCCTGGGAAGAGGAGGGTTTCCACACTTCATTGCCAGCTGTGTGCTGCAGGTACTCCAATGACCCAGCATGAGGCTTTGCCAGCCCCGATGGTTGAGCTGGAAGTGAGATGTAAATATACTGTGTGTCTGGGGACCCACAGTCAGGAGGACAGTCAGGGGTGTCTTGAATTCCCAGCGGTGGAGGACTCTGCCAGAAAAATTGACCTTCTCTGCTCCCAGGCATCCTCCTTCCTGAGTCCCCTCAACATGTGGACAGGGAATAGCTTCTGGCCATCTGAACTGTTATGGTGACCTGCTCCCTGTCACAGTGTTTCAGAGGGACTCTGTGGGTCCTGTGTAATGTGATGGGTACTTGTCCAAGCATCATATGATACAAACACAGTTGCTTCTGTCACTTGTATATACATGTCACAAACATGGATATTGGGAATCAGATATGACTTCCATGTCCTGTCCTGCATCTGGTTTGTGCTCGTATTGTAAATAAAGCTGATTGATTGAAACGAGGGGTCTTTCTGACTTGCCCTAGCCAAAGGTTGGGCACCTCTTCAACTAATCAAAGTAAGAACTGGCAGTTCAGGAGCCAATTTCTGTGTGAACTGGATGTTTCCATCAAAGGAGAGGAGGCATGAAAACAGCTTCAGCCATCTGATTTTAATGTACCACCATACGTCTGTCGGAGCCCTTCCAGCTGCTTTCCAACCTCTCCCCTCTCTTTCTGCCCTTACACAGAGGAGAAGCTGAACCAAGTACAGCTCAGCCAAGCATGGGCAATCTGGCATCTCTGCTCTGGTCCTGCCTGGCTTTTATCTGTTTGAAAGCTACTGGTATAGAATACATTGATTAATGGCCCAGTAAATTAATTGGCAGCCTCTGTAGGTTGTTTTGCAGCTGATGGCTGCAGAGAGCTGTGGGAGTGGAAAAGCACAACAAAGTGCCAACTTACTAGGCTGTGACGGTGCCCGCTGTACGGCAGGCCGTTTCCTAACAGGAAAGGGAACAAAGGCATTTCACTGAGGAATGTTGCAGGCAGAGACTGACTCACGAGCAGGGTGGGGGAAAGGGATTTTAAAAAAGCCCAAAACCAGGGGGGAAAAAACCAAATGTGTAGTTCAAAGTTGTCACTCCTCAGATAATGAGCCACAGGACTGTAGCTCACAACTGACTTTGATTTGATTTTACGGTGTTTGATTATATGGTGATTTGTGTGTTGAAGGGAAGATCAAATTCTGCGCAAATCTGGTGTTGTGAAGGTCTCTCTCCTGCTCTTTCTTTCCAAGGCAGTACAGACTTCCCAAGGGAAGTACAGGCTGTACCTCTGCCAGCTGCTGCTGAGGCACCGGCTTTTCCCAGCTCTCCGGAGTCACTCTTTGACCAGTAAGCAGAGCAACGACTGGGAAATGGGGCCTTAAAATACTCCCTATGTGTGCCAAACAAATTGCTGATACTAAATATCAAAAGCAAAAAGTTTCTGTTGTCCTGTAACAAATTAATGTTCGTGTTTGTGTGGGGAGCAAAAGGTGCCTTCAAGAAAGAAAACAAATGAGCCTAGTTTATTATATATTAAATAAAAGTTGTGACATCATTTTGAAATGTCATGGAGAGCATCCCTTCATCTGCCTGATGCATGCATTCAGCTCTTTTGTGTAAGCCCCGTTATTTTGTTTCTCTGGTTTTGTAAAAGCCGCTATCAAGGCTCACTTGAGGTGTCTAGAAATAAAGGAACGTGCCTTGTTCTGCCCTATTTCCTGCCTACAGGGAATAAAGCAAAATGCCTTGTTTTGCCCTGGTCTGAGGTGGTTGCTTGTGTGAAAAGCCTGCTTTGCAATGATCTTTCCTTACCTGGGGGACTGGAATTTATCTCCTTCCATCTTCAGCGTTGTTACAGTTCCCTTAACGGGCAACTTGGAGGGAGACACGTCTCCAGAAGTCAGTTCCTTCAAATGGTCTTTGAAACACCGTGACTTAAGTAGGATCTTAACTAAGTAGGACCTTAGCTCCTGCTCAGACTCCTGGCTTCTTGGTTGATTTGTGGTGGGAAGCTAAATCTTGTATTGAATCTGGGTCTGAGCCCATGTCACTTAAAGTCGTTGGATGGTTTTCATTTGGAGTAACTAATGGAACAAAACTTCGCTGTGGGAGTTTAATCTTACCAAAGAGGAAATCTGGCTTTAGGGCTTCTGCAATCAAAAATGCTGCAGCGTTGTAATGCAAGAACTTCCTCTGCTGGTTCAAAGTTGTTAAAACAGAGTTTGATGTGTTTATTTTATATTCATCCAGAAGTGTGGTCTTGTTCTGCAGTCGGGATGGGGGAAAACGCGGAGCTGTGGAAGGGGCTGTAGCAGAGAGCAGGTTTCCATGCCTGGCACCGTGGCTTTTTCGCCACCCCTTGCCTTGCTGTCACTCTGCCCGCCATGTGACAAGGCCTCTGTACGGAGATGTAGGAATAGCCTGACCAAAATAAAATAGCACAGATGGTTTGGAGGTGAGAACTAGAGATAGCAGGGCAAGCTATCGCTGTGAGTTTCTGCACACATCATGTGTCCCAGGTGGTTGGTCAATAGGACGCGTTATAGGAAAATAACATTAACTTTACTATTTTATTTGGTCTGATCAGTCTGAGGCCACCAACCCACTTCCAGACTATTCTCTTGGCTGTCTGACCCCCAATGGCTTCGACTGGAAGAGTGGGAGTGTTTCTCAGAGATGATGTGCGTTGACAGTGCTGGTTGTGTGGTCGGTATTGGCAGGTCTGATAAAAGCTACCTTTTCTCCCCGTGGGGTAAGAGGAGAGCACCTTAGTGTCTAACTCAGCAGGTCTTTACTTAGACACAGTCATGCCTCACACCAGTTTAGGTGAAGACAGACTCGCAGCCCTCGTGTTTTGCCTTGTCTTTGCATAATGAGACACCAAAGTATTGCTTGTCTTGGCTAAGCAACAGAAACTGGCTGTGATGAATTGCGTTTGTGCCTGTTTCTGATCGGTTTAAGGTACCTATTTCAAGTGGCCGGGAAGAAAGATGAGTGTTTACATTTTCTTTAAATGGCTGGCGCAGGCTCTTTGCCCCTAAGTAGTCCAGATTAGCACATAGCCAAGAGTTCTGGCGTAGGGCCACAAGAACAGATTATTCACTCTGCTTTGAAAGGGTGTTGGGTTTCTGAATCTGACCTTTTGGGTGGATAAATGGGAGGATTAGCTGCTAAGGAAGCAATTATCCACTCTCTATAATTAATATCTCCTCCTTATTCTCTGCTGTTACTTGACCTGGAACCAGAACTTGTTGGCGTTGCCAGTTTTGTGTAATTACCACCTTTAAAACAAGGGCTAGAGTCCCAGACCTTTCGAAGTCAGAGCAGTGGAAGTGGGGAGTAAGGACACAAGGGTGAAGTTATTGAATCAAGCTCCAGTGTCCAGAACAATGACGATCGGGATGATTAAAGACTGTAGTTTTGTCCCTGGGGTAACTCTCTACCCTTTAATGCCACTGTGTCTTTTGACATGAAGATTAAATATGCTTGCTATTCTTCTTAAACAAAGCCTGCCCTGTCAATAAAGCAAACAGGTGCCTAATGCTTCTGCACATGCCTTCTTAAAGGTTGCCATTCCCATCAATTCTGCTGAGTTTTCAGCTGTCGCAGTTTAAAATGCCATCTTGATCAGGTGCAGCTAGAGATTGTCATTCTGCACTATCATTTCCCATTTACAAATCCATGTAGATGTAGCCAGGTGTTGATAGCATCTGACAGTTCTAGGAGGAGGATATATTATTTTTACTCTACTTTTAAAAGCAATCCTGGATTCCTTATTTATCTCTCTGTCTATTTTGAGGTATTTATAGTGTCCATTGCTATTGCAAAGGAGACAGACTCGAAAAGTATTTAATGATTCTTTGGAAATGTCCAATTTTTGTGTGTCTCTGGATTTTTTTTAAAGGACTATAATTTTAAGAAAAACAGAGCTGTAGCTCAGCCAAATCAAATTGTATTCCCCTCTTTAAAAGCATTTCATGTTAAACTTTCACACACAAAAATCACTTTTGGAACAAAAAGCCAAAGGAGAATAAACTTTTAAAATGTGTAGATATAAAGTTAAATATTAACTTCTTTTTAAACTTTTAACAGGATTAAGTGGAGCTTTTAAAATGTACTTGTAAGTTAAGAGATTTATTGCAGACTCTTATTTGATGCCATTGCTGACGTAGCACCATAGGTGGGAGTTAGTTATTTTTCCCCTGCACTGTATTTTGAGAAAAAGGGAAATCAGAGTTAATAAATTAAGGACAATTAAACCTTTTGTAGGATACGTATTTTAGACTCTGCTATCTGAATACCAAAGGTTATCAAGAGGATTGTCAGTTGAGCGAAGAGTCACTGGGGAAATGCTGCTGGGTTTCAGGGAAAGATGAGGTTTCATCAGGCAAGGTGGGATTTTTTACAGCACATATGTAAACAGGGAAATTGCATAAATACATAGTGAGATTATGCACTGCAACCCAGCTGTGGGATTATCTTCCTGCCTACCGCACACTGAAAGCAAATACAAACAAAAAGGGTTAAGCATTTACAGTGCCGAACAGCAGCATTTTATTCAGAGGAGACCTCCTAAGTTGTCTCCTGGGGACCACATCTGAGGAAGAGCTAATCTATCAAATGGTCTTTTGCAGAGCGCTAGCTCCAGTAAAACAGCTCCCAATAATCTGTTTAGTGGGCCTTGACTGAATAGAAATTTTCATTGAATAGTCAAAAATAAAGCAGAAATTTGCTATTTGTGAACTAAGATCTTTCTCCAGCTGAGCATGGGAGGCTGAGTTCCTGGAGAAAATACCTTTCAAGTTTTCTGAAGATACTAGAAAATGTAATTTTCTTGATAGAATACGGTCTCAACTGCTACTAATACTACGGAGTCTTTCTTGGAGTAGTGGGTTCCCCCCTGGCTCGGGAGGGATACTTGGGCTTGTTTGTGTGAGCTCGGTGGGAGATCGACTGAATTAGCCTGACTTAACCCCGTGCAGTGCGAGAACCCGGGGACTGTTATATTACCCTTAAGGCAAATTGAACTTGGAGACAAACATTGACAGTGCAGACTCAGAAGAAGAAAAAACACGTGGGGAATGTGAAAGCTGAACATCCTGTATGCTGTTGCAGATTAGTGTGTTGCTGCCTTTTATTAAATCAAGGAGGTCACTCTGTGTTGTAAAAGATGTTTGCCTTGGTTTGCAGAATACACAAGAGCCAACCTGCAGGGAAGCTTCAGTTAGATCTCTGTTGGCTTCAGTTAAACTTACTAGTTCAATTCAAATAATAATTAAAGTAATAGAGTAACGCAAGTCATCTTGTGGATCATCACTAAGTAGCAGTAGTGATAGTTGATAGCAGTCGTCATTTCTCAGTTGGTAGGTAGGACTTACATGTCCTGGGCCAACACTTGATTTTTTTTTTTTTTTTTTTTCTTTTTTTTAATATCAGAACAAAAGCAGAGGGTGCATCTACCTTGACGTGTTCAGATCAGGAGCATGCTGATTTTTTCCGTTTCTCAGTTGATAAGTCATATAGGCATCTTTGTAGGTCTTCTTGGCCAGAGAAGATTCCATTGGCAAAGAAAACTTTGCACTTTTCCGGTGATGAGAGTTGATACTCAGTCTCCCAAAGTTACCAGCAAAGCTGATGTGAGCTCCCTTGGTCCTGTGCCATTTCTGCTGGTGGTGACCACCCAAACCTCAGAACTTTTGTGGTCATCTGTTTTCCTCTTAGCACCAGGAGAAGGACTTTTTGGTTTCTTTTGATATTCTCAGCCTTTTTTTGTCTCAGAGATAACTCGGCAGTCTCTCTCCCTCCAAACATTCAACGGTTGCAAATCATGACATTTGCTATAACAATAATCATTACTTTTAATGAGAAATAAGTAAAGTTAGAGTTAATTCAATCTGCCTTTGGTTCTACCCATACATGTGTTAGGGGTAGTCAAGGCACTTCTACATTTTTCCATAGTGTTTAAAATATACTTTTAAAGTAAGTAAAGTAGGGATTGTCCCATAATCACCTGTCTCCAGGAGATGGAGCTCCAAGAAAAACACTAATTACTGTTGGGTTTGTAATTTAAATTATGAAGGTTAGCAACACTAATTCTATGTCCCTGGCTGGGAAGACTTGTCAACAGCTCAATTACCATTAGTGAATCTCATTTTGTATTCCAGAAGTGTAGTGAAAGGAACAGAGAGGAGAAAAATACACTCATTTACCTCAGCTAGAAAGAGCCTGGGCCTGTATCCAGTTGTGAGTAATGCTTGCTGGAAACAAGACACGAGCATTTAACAAGGAGGGTAATTAACTATTATTGTAGCTTATGAAGATATGCCACAGATTTTTGCTTGCTTGGAGCTTTTAAATCCTAAATGCTGGGGTTTACTCAGTGAATACTTCTTTTTGAAGTTATTGAGCTCTAGTGAAAGGTTTGTCGTGTGAACACCTAAGACCAATATTATGGTGGAGGTCTGGCTAAACAGGCTTAATAGCGCTGCTTGGCTTTGAAATCTCAGTAATTGGGTTGCACAGAGGGATGGGAGGCTGGGATTTGGTATTTACTGATGAAGAAAATTTATACCATGAATAGACCTCTCTCTTTTGGCTCTGACAGCTTTCCAAAGAAAGTCCTGAAAGAGGTGAAAACCCCGATCCGTCAGCAGCAGAGCCCTTGCGCCCCGCTGTTCCCCTTGCCCGGGCTGCTTCTCTTCCCTCCCTGCTTGGGCTGGACGTGCTCTTTGGGAAAGCAGGGGCTTGCCTGGAAAATGCTTTCCATCCGAAGGGAGAGCTGGCCATGCACCTGTGCAGCGTAGCAGATCCTGGTCTGAGGTTTGAGGGGGAGAAATTCAGCCTATTCCGTTCTTTGCATTAATTAAATGCAAACGATTAGTGAAAAATTTTGCCTCCTGAGGAGAGACACCATCAGTTCATCTCAACCTTAACACGCTACCAAGTAGTTGAAAGCTATTTAGCAAATGGCTAGTTGAAAGTATCAATTATTATTGTGGTGGAGGAAAAACACCTCACTTTAAAACATAACACCAAATAACAGTTACAGTTTTTATTTTAAATAAAAATGAAAACAGGTTCTACAAATTCTTTTTTTTTCTAGGAGACTTTTTTTTTTTTCCTCTCTAGCTTTTGAACCTGAAAATTCCAAGTTAGATGAGAATTTTCAAAGAAAAAGCAACACAAAAAAATTTTCCTCAAAAAGCCATTTTTTAATTTGGGAGGAAAAATGATAAGAAGAGAAAAATTGATAGTGAGCTACACAGTTGCGTTTTTTCTTTTCTTCTTAATGATCTAAGACAGGTAGGGGCCTTTGATCACCCAGAAATTTTTAAGTCTTTTAGGAGTTTTTTTAACCAACATTAAAATCAATACTGGAGGTTATAAAAGATGGCACTTCAGCCTGAAAGATCACTGTCGCTTCTCTAGGCAGCAATGTTCACATATACCCAGCTGGAGCCCTGAATTTGTTTTTATGAGTTTAGACCAAACATCTACCCCAATAAGAATCCATCCAGGGAACGAAATCAGATTACCACACAGCTTCATGCTGTTGGAAATGCTCAGAGCCCTTTTTCTGAAGATGAGTAATACGGAAATCAAGATGTGCCTTCAGACAAAGAAACAGACCTGCTTTTGTGAGTGCCAATATCACTGTTTTTTAATATTATTTTCTGACATGTGGGAATGTTTTCGTGTGCAGGTGATGCTTTGAAGTGCTGAGTTCTGTCTTTGTAAGCTGTAACTCTCCCTGGATTTTATTATTCACCATAGATTTTTGGGAATGATATGCTCCCATCACTTTTAGGCTCTGCATGAAGTACAGTAATGACTGAAGAGTGCGCTGAGAGGTTCCTGCTGTGCTACAGTTTTTGGTATGGGCTATATCCTCTCTCTGGCTTCTTTTTCCTTGTGATTTGTAGAAGAAATCATGGATTGTGACCATATTGCCAGGGCGTTTTGATAGTCATACCGTCAGACTAGTTCACCAGCACTTTCCTAAATAGTTTGTGTGCAATTTCTGGAGTTAGGGATGGGCACTTGGGGTCCAGCAGTACCAGTCTGGAGGCTATGAGGAATTAACCTTATGGCCAAGGTCAGGCCGTGCCCGTTGTCTCAGGGCAAGAGAAGGGGACCTGCCACTAGTTATTATTTTTGAGGGTGTACAAGAAAAACGGGTGATCAGGGCATCCCTTCTTATCATATGGCAATATGTGTGAAGTTCAAAGAGGGTAGGAGATCATCTGGGTCAGCTGAACATGATGGAGTCAGTGGTCTGGCCCATATATACCCAATTAGGATAACTGCATGGCATGGCACCTGAAGTGTATGTTCCTGTGGTGGGTGTGCCAAAACCGTGGTGACTTCAGATCTCAGCAGCTCTTGCAGGAGACAGTGATAGCTCCCTTTTAGGAAGGTCTCCAGGCAATATCAGTCATATGGCATTACAGCAAAGGGAAATGAGATAGATGGGCAAAAGTGGAAAAGTTATGAGATAAGCATAGCCTTGAGCACAATCTAAAATTTAGGATGTTCTCGGGGCTGCCGTGAACAGCACCAGCTGCTCTGGTGCTGCCCTTGCAGAGGGTGAAGTTCGGTGGACAGCCTCAAATTTGTCCTCAAGCACAGCACTGATGCTTCCCTTGTGTAACACTGTGTACACAGAAATTAATATCTTATTAACAACCACAAATATGTTGTTCTCTTCAGGAGCGGAGGGCTTGGTTAGCTTTATGTAGCCATCAGCTCTGATGTGTGTGTCCTTTCTGGATGGAAGAGTGGATCCTCTGGCCCTTCTTTCATAAACTGAGGGCAGCCCGGGCAGGAAATGTCCTCTGATTGTATCACTTATTCACAGAGCCCGACTGCTTAGGAAATAACTCAGTGCCACACCTTGCCTTTCTCCCTGATTTCCCATGGTGAATTCTAGATGAGCGTGCAGGTCCCTCTCTGCTTGACAACGCGGAGTGAAGAACTGGGCTTTCTCTGCACCTAGTGTTTCTTGGCAGCCTCCTTACGTGGGCTGACTATGCCTGCAGGAAATGGGAGATGTTTCTGCATGCAGATTTTCCCGGGATATTTTAGGGGTGATTCAATGAATCATGCAGGGGTTTCATTGTGCTCCCCACCTGACCCTCTCCCCTACTTCTCCCACCAAAGCAGCAGAGCTGCCACTAATTGGCCTGACAAGTGGAACAGCTTCTTTCTGAGGGAACCCCGTACTCCGTTGCTGGGAGGAATTTCCTTTGAAGTTGTCTCCCTGCCCTGTATTGTCTACACACCTTGCTTTGTGTGAGTGTGATAAATGGAAATCAAACAGTCCCAGACCAAGGAAACGACTGCTAAGTCCTGCCTGTCATTCCAGAACATTTGCTGTGTTTTTAATGAAGCTGTCAGGGTCGCACTGAGCAGCCAAAACGCTGAGCAGCCAAGTGCTGCTCTCCTCCTCCCAATTCATTTTTCTGGGGCTAAGAGCACATCAAAGCTGTTGGAAGTGGGTTGGAGTGAGCTTGTTATTACTAATGTCCATGTGTGACACAGTGTCAGAAACACGGTGACCCAGCACAGCTGCACCATTGCAGTAAGAAGCCCAAGAAAAAGTTTGTAATTAGGGTACTCAAACAGATTATTTTCACAGTGTTATTACTGCTTAGAGCCCTCAAACTTTTCACAGCCATGTAAAAAGGGTGATTTCATGATCTAATGGCTAGATGAGTAGAGCAGTATCAGTAGGGCACAGGACTGGGCTTCTGGTGCTTTCACTGAATCGCAATGTGACTCGGTAAATGGTTTCATCTCTCTGTGTCTCTCCTCTTCCTCTCTTCCTTTGCCTCTGTCATCTGCCCTGAGTCAGACGGTGGGACTGAATTAAACCCTGTACTTACAGGGGTAATAAATCCCTCAATTTTTTTTTTTATCGAACGCATCTGGATGGGGGAAAAGGATGCATTTTCTTCTTTCCTTAAGAAAAAAACAGAGGGAGTGGCACATAAACAAAACCCCTGCAAGTTTTCATCTGCTACTCAAACCAGCTAAAGTGACTTTGTGGCTTGAGAGGGAACCTGGAACAGAAGGGAAAGACACCATTTTTCAAAGAAAAGGGCCTGCTCCAAGTTCCTCAGACTCTGGGGTTGAAGTGCCCATTGTGGGATCAGGGAATGGGCAGTTGAGGGACCTTTGCTTTTTGGATGTACTCAGAGATACTAGTTTATAGCCAAAGTGATTGGAGGGGACAGATCCAGATGGATTCAGCAATGCCATGGTTTTCTAGTTATGTGAAGGCTGCTTGCAAAGAAGGACTTGTGTCAGGATGATGTGCGTAGCATCTCAAAGACTTAGAAGGGACAGGGGTTTTCCAGCCTTTTCAAAGCTGTTTAGAGCAGTCTGAGCCCCTTGTTGCTGCTGCCAATTAACTCGCACGAAGGGTGTGATTACCGTGTCACTTCCTATGCAGCGTGGTGGTGTGCGGTGAGATGAAATTCCAGAATTACAGCGAAGTCCTCAGATGTGTGGTGTATCAGAGACCACGTATGCAGCACACCCCTTTTCCCTGTGGAAGCACCCCAGGCCTGACTGTGCTACAAGGGGACTCCACACCTCCACAGAGTGGCTGGCAGCTGTGATATTCAACGTGACAGCAGAGATATGCCGACAGAGAAGGGTTATATTGGCTTGGCAGAGTATTAGCTCCTCAGCTAAGGGATTTGTCTTTCCCACTGCAGATGTAAAAGATGTAAACTGGGCAGGGAGGGAAAGCACGTAGCTGTTCAGCCTGTCCCACCACTCTGGAAGTGGCGCTGGCTGGAGGGCCTCTCCCTGCTGAAGAGCTGAGTGGGGAGGGGTGCAGTGGCTTTGAATGCCAGCAGGAATAGCTGTGTAATCCAAACTTTCTTGTTTTTTGAATAACCCAGCCTCCAAGCACAATTGGGCTTCAGTGATGTGGGGGGAATCTTATTAGGAGGCTGCAACGTGGAAAGAAGACTGGCTTTTATAAGTAGTAAATGAAGTGGTTATTAAAAAGGAAAGACAAAGCTACCAAAAGCCTCATTCATGTTACAGGTTTGGGCATGGGACAGAGGAGAAATCCACAAAAATCTGCCTTTCAGCTTTTTCTATTGCCTGTGTTTGAATGGGAAATTGGATATCCCCAGGATCCTGGGAGACAGCACACATGAAAACAGCACCAAATTCCTTCAGGGGTATGCAAGGAGGAAGTGACATCTGTTTTGCATCCAAACATTACTTGAAGTCTAGTTAAAACTGTTGTTGTGACAGGGGGGTGAAAAAACACAGGGAAAATCCTCCTTCCCTTTCGGTTGGGAATTGGTAAAGCCAGGTCGGGGGAATACTAATGGAGGTCTCTGATCTTTCCTCCGCTTACAAATCAATGCCATCCCCGGTTCGAACAAGCCACTTAGTCACCCTTGGTCGAGTCTTTGGTAAATGTGAAACAATGTGCTGGTGATAGACGGGGTCACATTGGGCTATCCTGGCCTCTGTGCATGAGGAAAAGAGCAGTATTAACCTAAGCAGGTATTTATTCATAGAATCATAGAATTGTCAGGGTTGGAAGGGACCTTAAAGATCATCTAGTTCCAACCCCCCTGCCATGGGCAGGGACATCTCCCACTAGAACAGGCTGCTCAGAGCCCCATCCAGCCTGGCCTTAAAAACTTCCAGGGATGGGGCTTCCACCACCTCCTGGGCAACCTGTTCCAGTGCCTCACCACCCTCATGGTGACAAACTTCTTCCTAACGTCCAGTCTGAATCGTCCCATCTCTAGTTTTAATCCATTCCCTCTAGTCCTACCATTACCCGACATCCTAAAAAGTCCCTCACCAGCTTTCTTGTAGGCCCCCTTAAGATACTGGTAGGCCACAATAAGGTCTCCTCAGAGCCTTCTGGAGTCTCCAGACTGAACAACCCCAACTCTCTCAGTTTGTCCTCATAGGAGAGGTGCTCCAGCCCTTTGATCATCCTCATGGCCCTTCTCTGGACATGTTCCAGCACGTCCATATCTCTCTTGTAGTAGGGGCTCCAGAACTGGACGCAGTACTCCAGGTGGGGTCTCACGAGAGTGGAGCAGAGGGGGAGAATCACCTCCCTCGACCTGCTGGCCACGCTTCTCCTGATGCAGCCCAGGATACGATTGGCTTTCTGGGCTGCAAGTGCACACTGACGGCTCATGTTGAGCCTCTCGTCCACCAGCACCCCCAAGTCCTTTTCTTCAGGGCTGCTCTCAAGCCAGTCACTGCCCAGCCTATATCGGTGCTTGGGGTTGCTCCGACCCAGATGGAGGACCCTGCACTTGGTCTTGTTGAACTTCATGAGGTTGGCATGGGCCCACCTCTCCAGCCTGTCAGGGTCCCTCTGGATGGCATCCCTTCCCTCCAGCGTGTCAGATGCCCCACACAGCTTGGTGTCGTCAGCAAGCTTGTTGAGGGTGCACTCAATGCCACTGTCCATGTCACTGACGAAGGTGTTAAACAAGACCGGTCCCAGTACTGATCCTTGAGGGACTCCACTCGTCACTGGCCTCCACTTGGACATGGACCCATTGACAGCCACTCTTTGGGTGCGGCCGTCAAGCCAGTTCTTTATGCACTGAATTGTCAGTCCATCAAACCCATATTTTATCAGCTTGGAGACCAGGATGTCATGCGGGACAGTGTCAAAGGCTTTGCTCAGGTCCAGGTAAATGACATCAGTTGCTCTCCCCTTGTCTATTGATCTTGTGACCTTCTCATAGAAGGCCACCAAGTTTGTCAGGCATGATTTGCCTTTGTCTGACAAAGTGTTCTTCAGTTAGTTAACTTAATTTGGTGTATGGAAAACAATGGCTCATATAAGTTAAGGCTGGTATTTCAAAGGAAATGGGGGATTTGGGGTATTTAATAGGGCCTGTAATGATAGAACAAGGACTACTGATTTTAAACTAAAAGAGAGTAGATTCAGACTAGATATAAGGAAGAAATTTTTTTACAATGACAGTGGTGAAACACTGGCACAGGTTGCCCAGAGAGGTGGTAGATGTGCCATCTCTCCCAAGGTGAGGTTGGACAGGGCTCTGAGCAACCTGATCTAGTTGAAGATGTCCCTGCTCATTGCCGGAGGGTCGGACTAGATGATCTTTAAGGGTCCTTTCCAGCCCAAACTGTTCTATGATATTATTGAGACCTCTAGGATGGGGCTGGACAGAAAAAAATGTGGGAGCTGAAAGACCCACATTCAAGTGCCTGAAGGTCAAATCCATAGAATCCATTTATCTTTGAATCCCCCCCCAGCAGAAGCTCTTCCATCCTGTGGTATATTCCTTTGGTGAATGAGATGTTAGCTGATCTCCACCATAAGAGTGCAGTAATTATGTCAGCTGCCTGAGATAAGAAATTAATGGATAAGTACCTGTCTGACATAGGACAGCCCAGGAACTTCCATATCAGTTCATTTATCTGTTGTAAGGTTGTAGCTGATCTGGAGTCTTGCTTTGGGAATCAGGAAACATCCTCATCAAAAGGAGATCAGAATAAAAACAAGTTTAGAAATGTGGAAATATTGAATTTTTCTTTGGATCCTTATGCACAGAAATAGCTTTGTTCTTTTAAAATGTTTTCTAGGTCTTTCAGCCCATAGGCAGGCAGGTAGGCCATATTAAATAGTTCCACATTTTGCAGTGAAAGACTATGGCAAAACAAGAGAACGGCTCAACTGCTGCATGGGAATGGCTGCCCAGTTAGATTGCACCAGAGCCCAGGTTTTGCGGCAGGCAGGGCAGCACATCTTTCACCCGGCTTGCGAGGGGGACTTGAGCTGCTGCTCAAGCAGCAGAAATGCTTTTAAGCACCCATGTAAGCAAGGCTGAAAGCTGGATTGTTTCTTTTTGTTAAGGAGAAGGATCAAGCAGGCAACTTTGGGCTAAAGATTACTCTGCTTTATGAGACCACACAGCCAATCTCACCTGCTCTCTGCTAGACAAAACACAGGGCCTGGAGGTGGGAATAAATGCTGGAGGAGGCCAGTATGGGGAGGGACTGCTGAGATTCAGTCAGGGAGATTTTACCCATGTGGTGTGATAAGCAAGACAGCTGTGCTGGGTTTCCTCTTCTTCATACATGGAAATGAGTAATCACCGTATTAGCTGTCTGGCATTTATCCTATTTCATACCTCAGTTTTGAATACACTTCTAATTAGCACAAGACTGAAACAACCCCCTGCTAGAAGTCTAATCATGAGATGCACATTCCCTGTTGGTCTGTGCGTAGGATGGTTTGTGGCTTTGTCTGATAAAATCCTGCTGTCTTTTTCCCTTTTTTCTCCATGTTGGACCAGTTCCACAGTCTCCCTGCATAGCCTTGAACCTCCTCACTGTGGAAGGCAGAGAAGGAAGATGGGACACCGTAGGTATCCTGGCATGTGTGAGACTGTGAGTGCCATCAATCAGATGATGTTAGCATGAAAATTGCATGGAAGAAGATGCTGCAGTGCAGTTATATTTGGCTGTGGAAAACTTTGCCAATCTTGTAATAAGGGGCATTTTTTGCCAAAGGGCAGGTTTTGGGGCTGAGCTCCTAAGCTTTTTTGTTAGAAAAGTATGTATAGAATTAGTACTGAGGAGGTTGTTAGGTTAGACCTTAGCATGGTGGTGGTGGTTAGTTTCACTCTCATGGAATTAAAATGCTGGTGTCTTGCGTGGCCGTTCTTGCACTGACACAGTACTGACACAGGTAGCAGATACACCTGCACGGACCCCTCTTTGGGTAGCAGACGCAGCAGTGTTTGCCTTGCTTACCATGGCAGTGGTGGGAATTTAATGCCGCAGACCACTGCAGGTCTGCACAGACCAAGGCCTGGTCTACTGAGGCACATGAATGAATACATGCTTAGTTTTAAAAAGCAGGTTACTATTTCCATTTATCTTGCCTGAGTTGAAGGTCAAATACATAAAATATTTGCCTGGATTGAGACCTAAATGACCTAATAGCACTAGGTCCTGACGGAGATAGTGTCCAGTGTTGGGAATGACAGCAGGTCTTGAACTTAACACTTGATCGATCTGTGAATGTTCCTTTAGTCCAGCAATTAGTATTTATAAGGCTCTGGAATTGAATAGCTCTGTTAAGTTTTAGATCCTTGAACTGCTTTGCTGTGGTTTTGTTCTCCCAGGGGGACTCAGGGGGCCTGGTGTACTCCAGGGGCTTATGAAAGTCTCTTGATTCTTCCTGTGTTAGAAGCTTGTGGTTTATGAGGTTAGAAACCTTTCTGGGTTAAGCTTTCACTGAACAGATGATAAGCTGTTTTACAAGAGTGCAATGAATTTCTCTGAGGTTAATTTGAACTAAATAGGCCCTTTGCAGTGTACCTACAGCAGAAGAGACCGTCTTTGGGGTTTTGAGAGAAAGTCTTGCAAGTGAGCAAGTCAAGACAAACAGCGGGTAGCTGTAGAGAAAAGCAGTGGAAGTTTATTGAAACCAAAAGACTTTTTTGGATTTGGGAATTGAACTAGGAGTTTATTTTTTTCCCTGGCCATGAAGCCTTTGCTAAGAAGGCAATGCCTGGCACAGCCTTCCTGCAAAGAGCAGATGGATAGTGAGAGACTGGATTCCTCCGGGTGACTCCCTTAGCTCATGTATTCTCCAAAACCTGCCTAATAGTTTTCAGTATTTGTGTTGCTCTTCGCGTAGTTGTGTTCTGTGTCCTATAGACTGTAAAAGCAACTGCAGCAGAGAGTGGATTCAAAAATTATTAATGTTGGTGCTGAGGTATTGGTACTCCAATACTGGGGGCAAAATAGGGACTGTGGGAGCAGCTGGTGATTGAGAGACTTCCAGGGACAAAATCTGGGGCATAAAGAGAGAGGACAGAATGGGAAGTAACATGTACGACATGTTGGAAATGAAGAAGACTTCCAGGACACCACAAAGCAGTTCAGTGACTTGGCTGGAGTCACAGAAACTCAGTCTAGAGCTTTATCCATTAGACAGTGGCCCATTCTTGGCACATTTATGTTTTTTTAAGGTTGCAGTCATCGCATTTCACTTAACATAAAAGCAATATGTGTGATATGGTGTGGAATGAGTTGTTTCCCAAACAAAACTGTGATGGTCTCTCTTGTGCTCCAGTGGTCTCTTTGATGATGATGTTTAAGGCACCCTATGCAGATCTTGACACACAAGTGTTGGAGGTCGATCTTCATTTGTCTCTCAGCCTCCAAATGTTCTTGCCCTGGGAGTGACCCAGAACTATTCCCTGCCCCTTGGATTCCTGTCCTGGTGGCTGCATGGGGACACTCCCAGAGGGTTTTTATTTCCCACCCATGTTACGCTCATTCAAGCAGTGTGTGTCCCTGTTGGCTGCAGAAGGTCTTGGCTTTTTACTTTTGTCTCTATAGCATGCTCTGAAGTTTTGTAGTGAAAGATATGAGCAAAAGAAAACCAAATAATTAGCTATCCCAGCTCTAATTCCCTGGGCAGAAGTTCACTTTTCAGTAACTGAAACTGGCTTAATCGTAATCCCCTGCAAATCCCCCTTCCTAAGAGTCTTTGTGAGGCTCCCTTATTGGTGAGAGCTTCCAAAAAGACCAGTGCTGCTGTTAGGGTGAATTTTCCTAAAGCCTGTAAATGTTATATCTGCAGTAGGATATAATACAAGGATAGTGAATCTCTGAAGCCACAAACCCCTTAACATGTGCGGGGGTTATTAATGTGCAAAACAAACTGGAAGAACAACTCTAGTGTTGCAGGCACAAGTCTTCTCCCCTCTGTTATTAATATAATCCTCATTTCTTGCCTGTCATGCAAGCTGGCCGTTTTCTGGGAGAAACCTTTCTCTGAAACAGCTCCCACTGTCTTTTGTGTTTTGTTTACTGACACTGGTGGATGCGAGTGGGCACACTGGGATCACTTGTCATTGCTGCCTCATTTAGCCAGTGGAGAGAAGTTGCCCCAGCTGACATATTTGGCACTTGCTTCTGATGATCTGAGTGATGGGCTCTACTTCTCTGTGTTGTCTTTGCAAGGAATCAGCTCCTTGTGCTCTTGATGGTAGATGACCCACAAATTATGGCACTGAGTTAGCCTGTCTGAATTGTAATTCATGGGCTGCATGCCTCAGGCATACATGGGAGTTAAAAAAGGTGGAAGTCTCAACCATGAATCCGCCTTCGTCTTCATGGCGAGGGGAAAGAGATATTAGGGAGAAAATTAGGTGTTCCTGTCCTGTGCCTATAGTGGATAGTCAGTCTGCTCATTGCTGATGAAACTTATGGCTTTTTTTTTTTTTTTTTTCCCCAAACAAATGGGTCAGTTTCCCCTCTCACATCCCTCCTTTGCTTCTTAGTTCTCATGTCTGTTTGCTGTTCCAGTTTTCACCCTGGGAAAGGTCTGGGTGAAAGACTCTGCAGAGAGTGGAACAGGTACTGCCTACTCTGCTGCCGCCTCTTCCTTTCTCTGCCGCAGGAATCAGGTGGAGCACACCTAGCCTATGGCAAAAAGGACAATTACTTATCATGGCAACTTGGTAGGTGAGCATCTTTCTTTGAGTAGATATGCTAATTAAAGGCAGTCCATGTGCTAATTACTTTGTTCCCATTGTAATCAAGAACTCCAGGGAACTTGCTAGTTTCAGCAATAAAACTGAGAGGATGGTTTGCTAAAATTTATGGTCTAATGCTAAGGAAGCTTCCCTTGTTATCTCTATGGATTTAAGGAATAGTCTCTTCTGTCTCTTTTACTTGCTTCCTTCACAAACCTTTGGACTAATTAGCTTGGATGACTTTTCTCCTGAAAAAGGATTAAAGACAAAGAGGTAGGAGATAAGTGAACCTTCAATGTGTGTTTTGACAGTGTTACTGGCATTTTATTTTTTTTCTTTTTTAAAATCACAAACTGGATCAATCTTCTTTTCCCTCTGCGCTTCTGATGAAGTGTCCAAGGCTCTGATATAATTTTTCTGAGGCTTCATCCAGGCTTTGGAATTCCCCATGCCTTGCGACAGAGTTGTTTGGTAATTGCTTCTTCTCCTCCATGAGCTACCCCTCACCCCAGTTCAGCACATACAGCTCCGAGGAGCAGGGACATGGTGGCAGGTCCCCAGCTAGGTCCTAGATCAGTGGCAGCTGCTTAGGAATGCTTGAGTGGGATTTAGAACAGTCACAGCTCAGATCTGGAAAGCTGTTAGACACTGGAAAGCTGGAAAGACATAACAAGTTGTTTCTTATTTTTAGAGGGATTCACATCTGTCGAAGGTTCAAACAACCACTAAGGGAAGTAGCCTCTTGTACTTCTATATGTAAAAGTGGTGCCTGTGTTAGAAATGTATGTGTCTGGGGCGCACCCTGTGATCCGTGGAGAGACCCAGGCACCTTGATGCTGATTTGTATCCCAGGCTGGCTGAAATGCCCTTCTGAAGTGCCCCACCATCTCCATGGATGGCAGAGGGATCCTGGGGTGATAGTACTCCCACATACATAGCTCAGCAAGTTGGCTAAAATTAGGTGGGTGACCCTGATGAACGCATTTGATGTAGACTGATCAGGTCTGCAGTGCTGTTTTTAGAGATGCTATACAAATACCTAAAAAGTGCCTCTTCTTAACCTGAAGTGAGCATTAAGTCCTAGATTGCAAACTGTCTGATGCTAGTGAGTCCTCTGGGCCATGGCAGAAGGACCCATTCCCCCGACTTGCTCGCAGAGGAAAAGGCAATAATTTCTAGGCTGAGATTGCCACTGCCACCCCTTGTTGCCAAGCTGCCTTGCGTGGAGGGACCAAATGTGGGCATCAGGATATGTCCAGAGCCTGAACTGCTTCAAATAGCTCAGCTGAGCGAAAAGAGAAAGACCCAGGTAACACTGGCTTTGGTATCCTTGAGGACTTTCTCGATTACTGGCTTTTGCTACGCTAAGCTAAATCTGCCAGCCCTTACTCATCTGCAACGTTGCATTGGTAGAGGTTGAATGCCCTAAAGTGAGGGAGTCCTGGCATTAGCTTTATCCATGATGTGCAAACAAAGGCTTCTTGAGAGGACTCGTGTTTCTGAATATAATCCTCTGTGCTTCACTGCTTCAGAGACCCACTTGTCTCGGGCACTGGGAGAGCTGCATATTGTTATACTTAATTTTAGGAACTGTCTAGGAAATGCCCTTCCCCAGCCTCCAGGCTGAATGGGACTTACACCAGTCTCTCCTTGTGTCCGTGGGTCATTTACATTTTATGGTTAAGGGACGGCATAGCTCAGATGAAGGTGCTTTTCAGAGAAGGGTGATAGTTCCACTATCAGCTGAGATTTAATACTTCCACAGCAGGCAAAGCCTGTCATATCAATTTGTTGTTCTGGCCCATTCCCAAGCAACATGCCATTCCCCAGTACAAAAGCGCCTATTGTTGCCACTGAGCCGGCTCCAAGGTAGTATACTATATGCCTCCTTCCTCAAAGAAGTGCAAGGTGCAATATGAAATACAATTTTAAGGATTATAGATTAAAAGTAATTCTCAGCAGTTCAACAGAGCAGACTATGATAATTATGAAAGTCTTATGAGCTGCCTGAAGATGAGCAGGAGATAGAACGTTATATTGTGTGAGATGGAGAAATTAGTCTACTATTACAAGTTTTAATTCTCCAAATTATTCAAAACACATTTAATAAAACATTCTATCTTTTGGCAAGAGAAACTTTGATTGAAATTGGTTGGGGGAAGAGAAGGTAAAGGAACAGGTCCCTGACTACGAAATCATACCTGTCCTGTGGATTGCAGTTGTACTATGTGGCTATGCCTGCGCTAGCTTTCAAGGGACATCAAGGGACTAAATCAGGGAGTCATAAATGGATTTAGGGTGGAAAGGACCATTGGAGGTCTTCTAGTTAAAACCCTTGCTTAAAGCAAGGTGGACCTCAAAGTTCTGTTAAGGTGCTTGTGACCTTGCCCAATTGAGCCTAAAAATATCCTGAGGATGGAGCTTCCACGGGCTCTCTGGGCAACCTGTTCCAGGACTTAAGCTCTGGTGGTGAAAAATTGTTTTGTTAAGTTTGGTTGGGTTTTCCCTTGTTGCAACTTGTGACCTTTGCTTCTTGTCCTCTCCCTGTGCACTTCTGGGAAGGATCTGGCTTTCTTTTCAACAACCAACCCCATTAGGAAGCGTAAGTCTACAATTAGCACCTCCCCTTAATCTTTTCGAGGCTAAACAAACATTAGCCTTATAAGTTATGTGCTCCAGCCCTCTAATCATCTTGGTGGTCCTCTTGGTGAACTCTTTCCAGTTTCTCAACATCTCTGTTTTACTGGATTTTCATGAGTGCTGGGAAGAGAGGAGTCATCAGTTCCTTGGCCACTGAAGTGAGAGGGATTTCAGCGCATGCTTAAGGTATCTCTAAGTGCTTTCCTGGAGCTGGAACAAAGTTATGACCACAACAGTTTTGAAGTTGGTCAGGGTCTTGTTCAGATGAGTTTTGACTATCACTGAGAACAGAGATTCCACAATATCATCTTAAAAGGATCTGGGACAGCCCACAAATTGTCCTTGAGAGGTGCCTGTTTCTCACTGTTGACTTTAAAGAGATGCAAACATTGATAATTCAGATCTTGATGTTAATTTAAATGCCCTTATGTCAGGTGGATGCCTACCTGATACATCCTTACACAAGTAGTCTGTCTCAGCTTAGATCTGCTTCTGTGGGGGTGGGCGGCCAGTCAGGTGTGAACAGGATAGAGCAGATATGCTGTCGTCTGCTCAGTGGTGTGGGAGTTTGGGTTTGAAGGAGGATGTTGTATGGGTATTACAGGGGCAAATTGGTTTAGTATTCAAGGTAGGGAAGGGAAGGGAGAGGTGGGTAAACTGCATCACCCACATCGCAACTGGGTAAATTCCCATTTCCTGTATTTACTCTGGAGAACACCAGTTTTTAGATGTATGGATGTTTTGCCAGCTGAATGAACCTTCTTCAGAGGGGATTTTGAGGAGTGTTACATGGTGCTGATATATGGGGATTTTTGTGGTTTTTTTTGAAGCTGAAGGTCACCTGAAAATATTGAACTGGGTTTGAGTTATAAACCTCTCCCAGCTTCTGGCTTGAATTTAGGGAAAATGCAGCAAAAAGACAGCTACGCTGTTTTGAGCAGACTGGTTGGTCAAAGTTTCAGGGCATTGGTTTTGTTAGAAGAGACTCTCTCCTCAGGGAGCCAGCTCTCTCTCGATGCTGTTTCACTCATATAGGTAACTGTTCTTCCTTGGACATAGCAGATGTTGAACAAGGAAGTTTTTTGCAAGATTGCATATGGTAGTTATTGGGACGAAAACCACTCACTACTGTATCATGCTGTTGCTTTTGTCCCTCTGAAGCCAGCTGCTTTAATGAGATTCCCAGCAATTTGCATCAGGACCTCAGGGATCTGAAATACTAGTACAATCAAGCCCACTTTTATGTTAAGTGTGGGGATTTTCTTAATGCCTGGTCCATCTTTCTTACCCTTGATTCACAGTGGTTCCAGTGGAAAAAAATCAATATTACTCTTTTCAGCAACGGACAAATTAGTCAAGCACTTCAAAAGTTCCACCCAGCACAAGCCTTCCTTCTACCTTTGGAAGGGTTGCTGTGGATCACCTGCCTCCGGCACTCTTTGGGAAGTCTGTGCCCTTCAACCTTCCCTTGTGACTGTAGTTGAGAACTAGGTGAGGGATTGGCATGACCATGAGAACCTGATGACAGCCATGTGTCCTGCCTGCGCATGAGCTGTGCTGAGACTGCTGAGAGCCACTCATTTGCAAGTGTTAATGATCCTGTTCCCCTCTAACACATCTGAAAAAGATCTTGATGCTGAGGCTGGGTCAGGCACGAATGAAGTGTAATTCCGTTGCACTGTTGCTAAGTCTATTGCCTTGACAGAAAGAAACAGATGTAGAAATTCTTCCAACTGGCCCTTCTCCCTGAGTTTGGACAGGTTGTCAAAAGTCTCTTTAAATTACTGTTGATTTTGGAAATCCCTGGATCAATAAGCTGTATATGAGGGTCTGAATAGCAGATCAGTCTCTTTTATCTTTTGGTCCCAGATGTATCTGCTGAGTTAACTATCGCAGGAGCCTCCCATTTTTGCCTTTTCCTATGGGGAACAAGAAGTGCTGGGAGGAATTATTTCAGTCTCTTGAGATCTTAGTCACTTTTGTACATCACTGAAAGCTGCTCTTCGGAATTGTTACTTTGTTTTTGGCAATTATGCCTTGCTGTCCTACCCTTTCCAGTCCTGAGGAAGGTTTCCATCCCACCTAAACGCTCTGTTTTTCTTTGGAGAATAATTCTGCTTGACCCCTGTGCCTTTACAAACAATACGTAGGAGGGTTTGGTGCTGTTTCCCACTGCTTAGCCAAGATGCTACAATTCTGTTGTTTCTCAATGCAGGGAAAGTAATGTCTACGCTGAAATTGTATCCAAGAAGTTTCTCTCCTTGGTAGGGTGCAGGTTGTGGAAACCCAAGCTTTGTGCCCTTGGTTTATCCTCTGGGAGGGACAGTTCTGCTCCGCAGAACCTGAGGCATTCTGCCAATTCCCTACTGTTTTTATCCCCTGACCTTTCTCCTGGCTTACCCCCCTCCCACCTCGAGGGTGAGAGACAGTGAAGGGAAGATGGAGTTACAGCTTCCTAGACATTTGGCTGTGTAGTCTTTTGTACATCACTTTGTGGCTGACAGGATTTTTTTTTTTTTTTTCCCCCAGAAAATACCTTGCATGCTAATCTTTGTGCATTAGCTGATCACAACATAAATGCTTGTCCGTTAATCCAATACCTTCCTGTGTGTCTTTCATCTCCATGCTCTCTAGTGTTCTCCTGTTTCACTTTTCTCCCTCCTTTGTCTTTAACTCTGCTTTAAACAATCCACCTCAATACCACAGCTCCAGGCTATGGAAACAGGGACGGATACTGTAAGCAGATTGATAGACGCTGTTAATAAACACGCCCACCAATGCCGAAGGCTACGCTTTCTGCAAAAGCCAATCTTCATGTGACTTTGGTAGACATGTTCCTTTCCACTGTTTCTTTATCTTCTGATGAGAGTAGCTTACTGACTTTTCTACTGGACTAACACGTTGACTAAGACACTACAGCTTATTTCCAGAGAATTCAAGTAATGTTATTATTGGTGCTCTTTTCTCTTCCAGTAGATTGGGTGGCTTGAGAGCAAAACCCAATACAAAGTAAGGCTTATTACACTGTCCTAACTTCTCAGTCTACCATGCAGATTTCTATATCTGAGATACTCATTCTTGGATCCCTGTATAGGCACTGCAGAGATGTAGGCACTTTAAACATCATGGAAGAGCAGCTCTACCAGCTTGAACCAAAGGGCCACCTGTAACCACTCTGAGCAACCTGTTCTAGTGTTTGATCACCCTCACAGCTCAAAGACTTCTTCAAGAGTTGTGTGTGATTTCACTGGTTCTGGATGGATTTTTCTTCCATTTACTGATGTCGTGGTGTTTTTACTCCACGTAAATGTTTGAGACCTGCAGAAGGGCAGTGGCAGTAAGTGCCACAGCTCTGCTTCGCAGCAGGTAAGGAAATGCCTCCTTTTGTTTACCTCATTTGATGACCCTACACTGACCTTTTTTTTTTTTTTTTTTATTGAAAGAAACAACACTTTCAATCCCTTTACCTCCCTTCCAGTTTCTGTGTGGTCTCTTGCACCTCCCAGTTGTCTGTTTTCCAGGTAGAGAAGGGCTAGTTGCAACTTAACACCTTTCTCTTAATAGTCTCTCCGTGGTTTCTGAGTGGGGAGGGAGATGGGAGGAGGACCCAAGAATGCTGACAGTCTTCTGGATATGAGTCCTTGAATGGTGGTTTCTGGATGGCTTTCTATTTCTTCCTAACAGTTCCTAATATTTCTTTTTCTTTTTTTTTTCCCCTCGTGGTTATTAGTGAATACTGATTTTTGTATTTTCACAGAACCGTTACTACTCCAAAACCTCTATCATGTGTTACTTTACATTTATTTACGTTGACTTTTGTCTGTGACTTATCACCAAACTTCTCAGTTTCAGGGGATCTTTCTGCTGTTCACCCTGCAGTACCCTCCGCAGTACTTTCAGTGTGTGACACTTCAGACCTGGTTTGGATGTATGCTTCAGCATGAGACATTACAGAAATGCCTCCTCCTTTGCACTAGCTCTAAGGGGAGGATGAACGTGTCACTCACCTATGGAGCCTTTTTGCCAGACAGCGTTTGAGGATAGACCTCAAGGTGCTGAGCTTGCTGCCGGCAGAACATATGGTCATAAGTAGGTTGTCCTTGTTGTCCTTCCTTTTGGCTCTGTCTTGGATGAAAAAAAGATGTTGAGATGGCCTGCATCTGCCACTACATTTTCTGTAGCATCCCTGGCGTGGCCTTTTCTCCTGGGCGTGGAAAGCAGCTCGCTCTGTGGAGGGTGGTGTTTCTGGTGGGAGCGGTAGCCGGCTTCCAGAGACTGTGTCTCATCATCTCTTCACCTGCCAGGTGACTTTCTTCTCTTTGCTGAGAGATTGCTTGTGATGATCTGGAAAAGCATTTGTTGAGATTTGAACAAACTTCAGGAGTAATCAAGCAGGCTACAAGGGAATGCTATTGATTGTGTAAAACCTGCACACTAAGTCGTTATGTAAAATTCATAACAAATTTCATCTTCTAAAACTGTGTTTCTGTAGCACTCTGTCTTTGCATCAGAGTAAATCTAATTAATAAACATAGATATGAAGACTAAACAAATCCTGAAAGGTCTTGTTACAGCACTTACTCAGCAGACACAGAGTGACAAGTGCCATCTCCATTGTCTGGAGCAGCAGTTTGCTTGAATGATAATGTTTTTATAAAGGTCAATGATGCTGCTTGTCCAGGAGATGTTCCTGGGAAAGCCATTTCTTACTTCCCTGAACTCTGTTGCAGGGCAGTCTGAGCCTAACGAAAAGACATCTCTATGTGAACAGAGCTGAGATGATGCTGAAATGCTACCCGAGGTCATGACAAATGGAACTCCAAATTTGAATAAAGGCTTTTTCCAGGCTGCTTTAAAGGAAACTAAGTCTTGTCAATGCATCCTGAGAAGTGATTTGATATCACAGAATGGCTGATGTTGGAAGAGACTAGCATAGCTAGCTGGTTAAAGGAGGTGACTGTCCCACTCAACACTCCACTGGTGTGGCCCCACCTTGATCACTGTGTGCAGTTTTGGGTGCACACAAGGGCATCAGACTATTAGAGCGTGTCCAAAGGAGGGTGACCAGGATGATGAGAGGCCTCAAGGGCAAGACTTGCAAGGAGCAGCTGAGGTCACTTGGTTTGTTCAGCTGGGAGAAGAGAAGGCTGAGGGGTGATTATGGCAGTCCACACCTTCCTCAAGGGTGGGCAGCAGAGGGGAAGGTGCTGATCTCCTCTCTCTGGTGACCAGCGACAGAAGGAAAGGGAATGAAGCTGTGTCAGGGGAAGTTCAGAGTGGACATGAGGAAAAAGTTCTTCACTGTGAGGGCGGTTGGTCACTGGAACAGGCTCCCCAGGGAAGTGGTTGCAGCACCAGGCCTGTCAGAGTTCAAGGAGCATCTGGATGAGCTTAGTCATATGATTTCAGTTTAGGTACTCCTGCGAGGAGCAGGGAGCTGGACTTGATGATGCTTATGGGTCCCTTCCGACTTGAGATATTCTATGATTCTGTGACTCTTAAGATCATCTAGTCCAACCTATCTGCTTAGAGCAGGGTCACCCTACTTAAAGCAGGGTTGCTCAGGGCTGTGTCTGATTGGATTTTGAATATCTGTAAGGTTGGAGACTCCACAACCTTTCTGGGTAACCCATTCTAGTGTTTGACCACCCTCACAGTTATACATATATATTTAAGTGGAATTTCCTGTATTTCCGTTTGTGCCCTTTGCCTCTTGTCAATTCATGGGATATCATTGAGAAGAGTCTGGCTTTGTCTTCTTTACTCCACCTCCATCAGTTATTTATACACATTGAAATGATCCCCCTGAACCTTCTCTTCTGCAGGCTCATCAGTCCCAGCTCTCTAGCCTCTCCTCATATCACAGGTACTCCAGTCCCGTGATCTTCTTTGTGGCCCTTCGCTGGATTTGCACCAGTATGTCCATATCTCTCTTCTGCTGGGGAATCCAGAACTGGATGCAGCCCTCCAGATGGGTTTTACCAGCACTGAGGGTTAGGCTTACCTCTCTTGACCTGCTGGTGATACTCCTGCCAATGGCTGCCTTTGCTGTGAGGGCATATTACTGGCTCATGGTCAACTCTGTGTCCACCCAGGACACCCTGGTCCTTTTCTGCAAAGCCGCTTTCCAGCCTGTTGGTCCCCAGCCTGTAACAATGCATGGGGATACTCTTCCCTATGAGCAGGACTTGGCATTTCCCTTTGGTTAAAATTAATGAGATTCCTGTTTGCTCATTTCTCCAGGTTGTCGAGGTCCCTCTCAGTGATGGAACAACCATCTGGTCTATTAACTGCTCCTTCCAGTTCTGTATCATCTGTAAAATATGCAGATGACATACACAGGTTTAGACGTGTTCCTTAATGTAATAGAAAAGCATAACATTGGACTCAACAGTAGAATAACTGAGTGCAGTTCCCTGTCCTGTCCCAAACCAGGGTAATGTAGAAGGGGAAATTCATCAATATCTAAGCTGTCTGAAGATTTAAAAAAAAAAAAAAAAAAAAAAAGAAAGAAAAAAAATCACCTTTTCTGGGGAGGAATGGTGTGTCTGGTTCCAGTATGGGGTTGGGATACAGCTGGGATGTGCAGTCAGATCCAGGGGCTGGGAAATGCTCCCAGGTCTTGTAGTTTAATCACAGCCTTTAGCTGTAATGCTGCCCATATATGAGCACAGTTCTCACCGAGTTTAGCAGCAGCCAACCCTGAAACTGTTTTGGCGTGCGATGTGTTTTGGTACGTGATACAATAGGTAGGAGGAAAACGTGTGCTGTGGATGTAGTTGCTGTTACAGCTGTGAGGCAGAGAGCCCTTCAAAGTGCTACTCTGTGAAAGAAATCCCCTTCTCTAGCCTATTAGTCAAAACAACTGCTCTGTGTCAAAGCAGCGCAAATAGCTTTTAGCCAAAAAGCTTTTCTAACTGCTGTTACGCTGGGGCCATTCTGCTCTGCCTGATGGCTGTCCCTATACAAGGGGTTAGTGTAGTATGCGGCTTAATAAATTCCACTGTCGGATTTCTATTGTCTCTTTGTTCTTCGTTGCCAAGGAAGCCAAATATTATTTCTGTCCTTGAAAGAAGCTGCAAATATGGGGAATGGCCTCAGTGAGAGGTGGGGAAGAAAAGGAAACCCTGTGGAAAAATACCTTTTGTGTTTTCGCTTATTGCCTTTATAGAGATGATTGTGGTGATGTGGTAGAATGGGGCTGTTCTGTCTTTTCTCTGTTAGTCAGATGTCTTCATTATTATTATTAACTTATATTCCAGGCAAAGCAGTTCCCTCCCTTTGTGTATCCTTTCATGCCCTTTGTCATGTCCTGAAGTGCTACTGAGTGCTCCTGATTAAAAATCAGTATGTGTTTATATTTCTTTTTATCCCAGTCTTTCTGTGGCTTATGTTACTTCACATTCACAGGTCCTTATTTTTTCCTGGCCTGCCCATGGATATTAGAAATGGGACCATCTTCAGCTGATATTTGGCAAAGTGAGGTGCAAGGGTGATACCAGATGAAGTGTGCTGGGAACTCACCTCTGGCCCTGCAGCTGGTGGCCAGAGGTGACCTTTCTCGATGGCACCAGGGAATAGGTAGAAGCTATCTAGTATGGTTAAACCTCTTTACTAACTACATAAGTGCAGTCTTGCTTTTGTTTTATGTAGGAATTGCTTTAAGGTTAGATACTAAAGACAAAGTTTACGGTGGCAGCCAGCCTTCAGGAGCAGCAGAGGCTGAAGAACACCAGAGTCTCTCCAAAGACCATATTCTAGCACTAGCAACCACTGTAACGTAATGTAAACCCTCATTCACCTGTGGGACCCCGTAGGGATCAGGGCAACGAGGTGCCGCTGTACCGACCTTCCTTACCTCAGGTGAGCTCCACCTTGGGAAACCCTTGTCAGAAGATGGTCATGAGGCTGTTGCTCAGTGCTGTGACACACAATGAGCAGTTCCTCTTTCTTTTGGTGCCTACAATGAAAATATGTTTGAGCTAGTTAGATGGGGCTCCCTTTACAGTCAGCAGAGAGGGGTGAACCAGGTTCAGACATGGGTTGCCTGACCTCTACTCCTGTTCCCAGTTAGACATCTGCTTTAGAATAAAATGTTTCACACCTGACAGTGCTTTCTTCTTTCTGCTGACTGTATGGCTAGAGCTCCAATGATAGCTAAACCCCATGGGTGATGAGGTCTAAGGGGCAATCTTCTCAGTTAAGTTTTCCTCCACGCCGTGGCTTTGCATATCTAGGAAACAAAGCTGCTTTCCCACCAATGCAAAAAAAAAAATTAAAAAATTAAAATCTGAGGACAGGGATCTAACAGGTCTTGATAATGAAGCCTAAATCAGGATAAACTAATTGAGCCAGTAATTTTTAAAGTCCCAACAGGAATACTACAAGTTCTGTGATCGAGTGACATGATTCTTTGGGAAAAATAAAACTACAGGTAAATTGGTGAAATATTTTGAGACAGACAAGGTTTTTCACTTGAGCGCCAGGAAGGTATAGCTTGTTTAACAGGCAGAAATGAAGCTCCTGCATTAGTGCCTGATCCTCAGCCCAAGGTACAAAGACCATCCTGCCTTTACTCCCCAGTGCTAATTTCCTGTCCATTCCTTCAATGCCTTTTCCAGGAGGAGCATGTGGGAAGTGGAGGTTAGTTAAGCTTCCAGCTGCTTGGGCAGCCCGACAGCTCGAAGTGGTAGTACTCAGGAGGCCTGTCTCTTGTTAGTATTCTTTACGTTAAACTAAAAAACCCCCGACAATTCATCTGTGAAATCATCACTCCTGCTACCCTGACAACATTTATCGTTGCTTTAAGGTGTCCAGTTGCTGGTGAATAATAAATTCCCTCTTGGCTGAAGTCAATGACTTAAACAGAAGATGCTGATCCGGCAGTTTTGGCTGGTTGTTGCATACGCAACACACTGCACCTTCTGTTAAGGCAACATTTGAGGTTTGTAGCCAAGTCGTCAGAGATAGGGCATATCTGAAATTAGGGGAGACTCATGCAAACCTACTTTTTTATTTTCTCATTTTTTTCTCTTTTTACAGTCAGTCTCAGCTCCTTTTTCTCCTGGATAATTTGTATCTCTGGGTAACACAGTCCTTTCTGCAACCAGGTATGATTTTGAGCTCAACCACATGGGAACATAAAGAGAGATTACTTACAAATGGATATTCTTGCTCAAAACCTTTATCTTTTCTCCTTTTTAGTGTTTTAAGGCTGCTCTCTGTTTCTTCAGTTTCCCCACCTTTGCCCAAGTGACCCAGCCACCACGATGCTTCCAGCTGATTCTTTCTGGCAGGATAAGCTCCTGGGGACCACACTTCTAATTAACAAATGAGAGAGAGGAATTTTTTTATATGTCTACTTTACCCCGTGTCTCCTTTTGTTTTCCCTTTTTAATTTCCTTCTTTTTCCCCCGCTCTGCTTCTCCCTTTCACTGTTTAGCCTTCTCTATCTTGTCTCAGTCTCTCCTCATTTCCTTTCCTCTCTTGGGGTTCATAAAGCTGCCAGGGCCTGGCCAAAGCAAAGAGAAGTACACATTTCACAGGCGAAGGTCATGCAGAGGGCAGCATCGTCGTTCTTATTGCAGGTCCTGGGGAAAAGGATGCAAGTTCATTCCAGAGCTGTTACTCCCATTAAATTTGTCAAATCTACCCTGAATAGGAATAAATAAATAAAATCTGGAATTTAAAGCAGAAGGATAAGGGAGATGTTAAAATCCCAGTGTTGGAAACAAGCTTTTGCCTAATTTGAATTTTCCTGGGAGGTGAGTTGTGGGAGAATTAGGCACAAGGTCTCTAGTCTGGAGGGGAATCACAAGTGTGGATTCTCTGCTGTGTCTCAGTAGAGCTCACGCCATATGTCTGTGAGCAGTGGCTGCCCTTCCCACCACAGACAGCAATTTGTCACTTTTCCCCCCAAAATTCCTGCTTCTACAGTAGAAAAACTGCTAGATGGCAAAGCAATCCGGAGTGATCTGACCTACTTGAGCATGGAAATTGCCTTATTACACGACGTCAAATGAGGGAGGCCTTGAATATCACAGTTTGCAATACAAAAATGTTTCTAATGAAAACGAGCATTGGAGCGTTGAAGTGGTTGCTAAAATCAGCGAGAGAGACTACAACCTGATTGGAAGTATTTTCCTATAGGAGAGCTCTTCACTGCCAGGATGGTATTTGCACATGTAAGTCACTCTCTAGTATTTCATGCAAGGTAACAGGATTTCAGATTTGCTCTCTGGGATCACAGGAACTGTTCAGCATTTTGACCTGCCATTTGAAATCTGCTTTTTTTCAGGGATGTGTAGGTCTCTCTGAAGGCCCCAGAGCTGGCTTCTGGCGCTGTGTGCAAACCACTCGTGTCTGCTTGTGATGGCTTTAGCAGCAGCTGCTGTAGGGTTGTGCTCTTTGCCTTCCCTCCTGCCATTTGCCCTAGTCTAAACAAAGCTGCCACCTCTCTGTGCTCAGAGTCTTGTCAGAATAAGTTCTTCCGAATGAGCGGAAACCTGTTTATTTAGTGTTGGTGTTTCTTAGCCCTTGTCAGATTGTCATGGCTTAGTTCTTGATTTGCTCAAAGAGTTGGTCAGTGCGCGTAAAGTCTTGTCTGTCACTTGTGTGGTCAAATAACTGTTTTCATTGTCCCAGGGTGACATGCTGTGCAAAAGCTTTTTTTAATTTGGGCGGTAACAGGGTACTTCCCTGTCACTCCCAGTAGAGCTGTGGGCAAAGGCCAGGCTGCTTTCAGGCACTTCTGCTGCTGGAGCTCTGCAGAGACGCATGGTTATAGCAAGGCTGATTTGTATTTCCCTTGCTGCGTGTTTCTAATACAGGAACAAGCCCTTCCCCTTGTGTTTGCGATGGTGAAAATCTGTGTTTTGGTCAAATTGGACAGTCCCCACACTTCTCGGGTTGGTGCTCCGTCTCTCACTGTCACGCTGCATGAGGACATGAAGGAGCTGTCACAGACCCTACCAGAGACCTGATATACAGCAGCCGCTCTCATGACAGATGCCAAATATTACCTATTTCCAGAGAAGATTTGGGACTCAATTTTATTTGGTATGTAAACCCCATGCTTTCAAAATACTAGAGGAAAAAACAAAAGGTGCATTCATTGGGCATGGGGGTGCACCAGAAGACTGCTGTCGGGCACTGTGCTCACCAGCATTGACTTCTCTGTGGGTGATATGGCTAAGGAGGGCCCAAGAAGGGATTTGATGGAGATAAAGGGTGCCTTGCAGAAACTTATATAGTGCTTCTCCCCTGGGAATGGAGAAAGTGTGACAGTGATTGCAGATTGACTGCACAAGCCATGGAAGGGCAAATGCCCTTCCCTACTCTACCCTACCCTACCCTATCTTAAATCATGGGTTAGGTGGAGGTGGACTAAGATGTTGATCACTGTCAAATGTTCATGACCTCTTGAATAAGTAGTGAGATGTTCAGTGAGCTCAGAGCGTGTCCTGAGGGAGGTGTGTGAATCCTGCCTCCTTTCCCTGTGACATAAGAATATTGCGTTGGTTAATCACTTTAGCAACACATGAATAAATTGGTCCCTGGCCCTTGAGAAATGGCACAAATTTGATTTCAGCAATTTTAGTGACAAGGCCAGAAGGTGCAGAAGGGCTGTCAGTCTCTTGCCATAAGACCCAGTGGTGCTTGTAGGAAAGGCTGAGCATCAGCGTGCCCTGGGAGCAGGCTGAGTGTGGGGACAGATCCTGTTTGAGCTCTTAAACTTCACTGCAGGCAGCGCTGCCTACAGCACCTGGGAGATACCAAGCTTTGGGATTGTTTTTTCTTAGGTAGGGTCTTTCCACGTGCATGTTAGGTTTATAATGATGTTGATTTCCAAGCTCAAATTTTTTTTCCCTAAGAATTGTCACAGGAAGGGGTGGGATCAAAAGGATTTTATTGTGGAACTGGAAATCAAAAAGAACACCAGTGAAATTTGCGGAACATGAAGTAGTTTACCAGCAAAGGTGCATTGGTGGTTATGCAAGAAAATCACCACCACTACAGAAAATGATATAGGTATCATTATGGCATCCTAATTATACCACTGCAGTTTTGCTGCTAAAAAACCCTTGTATATAAACCACACAGAGAAAACTGTTGTTCTTTCAATAAAATAAACCTGTTATAACTTAATTTGGAAGAGCTAGATGACCCCTGTGGTGTGAGCTCTTTATCACTACTTAGAGTGCAATAGCAAGGCCACAGTGAGCAGCGCTGTGATTTATTTGTGTGATGGCTGTGTTTTGGAAAGGACTTGGTTGGGAGCCAAGGGGAAAGAGTGGATAGAAGCTGCTTAGGAAGTATCACCCATGTAGTTCCTTCAGCTATAAAGTGGTGACCTTAACACTTAACTGCAGCTCTATCTCTAGAATGAAATGGTGCCCAGCTTGTCTATGGTGCGTGGAATTGACCTTTTTGGGCTGTAAGAAGTATACACTAAATCTCTCTCAAAATTATAGCTCTCGTTCTCCGAGTACTGAACAAACCCCATAAGACTTCCCAAGGTGACCTGGTAATTATCTTTAGGTTATGCTATAAGATATATTTTATAAATATGATTGTGCTATGTACAATATACTTTATATAATTGACACATAATACATACTAATGCATGCTAAGTTATACTTTTTACAATTAAAAGACATTAATGTCTATTAATATTTATAATGCTGTAACACTAACATATTAATTATATATTGTATTAATATTTATAATGCTATAACACTATTTTAACTAAGTGTGCTAAGAAATTTAGCGCTGCAAAAAATGAACTCCACTGTTATAGTGAGGTTCAGGCTTCTCCTGCAACTTAATTAGGTAAAATATTCTGCAAAGTTTTTTGTTTTGGTTTTTTTTTTTTTTTTTTAACATATGTGTGTGTATGTGTATGTCTGCATATAAATATGTTATATATATATATACACACACATGTACACACACACACACATGGAATTTTTAGTGGGAAGTGTTAGGACTTGCCAAATCTGGTAGCCTGATGGAGGCAAGGCAGCGACAGCCCTGTGTGCCCAGGTCCTGGCAGTAGTGATGCTGAGCACCTATTCCCGATAGAGAGATGTGCGTGTGTCTGGCCATGCAGAAAAACACAGGCAGAAAGACTCAGCATTCATGCAAACACAAACAGCATCAGTGGCCTCATCCTGTTGCCCTCTGTGGTTGATGAGGATGAAAACACGTTAGTAGAAAATATGCGTGCATAAATGCAATGTAAATCCCCCGGTAACTGGCCTTAGGCATTCCAATCAATAGCTGGCTCATGGATCCTCTCATCTCCAATCACTTCCCACACTTCCCATGCAGACGGGCCTCTCTGTTGGTTCCCTGACCCCCAGTCTTCTCATAGCTGGCCTGGACCTCCTGATTTCTCCTGTAGGCAACTCACAGACTGTCTGATCTCTCCAGTATCCATCCCAGACTTGTGGCTGCTCTCCTACCTGGCTCCCAAAGTTCTTTTTCTATGTGCCAGCAAGTCCAGCTTGATATTCATTAGTGATCACACACCGAGATACACACCCACACAATCTGCACACTCTCCTTTGCTCTGGTCGCTGCAGGACACACACGTGGGCCCTCTGACCTGTGGTTTGACTCCAGGTGCTGACACTGAGACCCCATACACGCAGGTGCGCACAGATCAATGGAAGGGGCTTTGATCTGGAATAGTTGAGCAGGAATAAACAGCTGGAGAGAGGGTTGCAAGCTGGTGAAGTCCTGGTGCAGTTCCTTCCAGTCTCTGCACCATCAAATTTCCTTCAAAATCATGGCTGCCGGCCTGCAACCATACAGCCAGCGAAATAAGAGTTTTTTAAAAATTCCTTAAATCTAGAAAAACTGGATGGTCAACCCCTTGAATTACAGGTCGTGATACCGGTACAAGATAAGAGCAACACTGACAAAGTGGAGGGAGTCCAGTGGAGGGCTGGAAGGACGCTTTGGGGCTGGAGCACGTGGCATAGGAGAGGAGGCTGGAGAAGAGAAGACTGAGGGGGTATCCAGGTGTTTCCTTCTGCTTCCTAAAAATGGTTATGCTTAAACTAAAGCTAGGCTTCTCTCAGAGGTGCAAAATAAAAACACAAGAGACGTGAGTTGTGACAGGGGAAATTCTGACCACTTATTTGAAAAAAAATTTTAATCAGAAGAGTGGTGAAGCACTGGCATGGGTGCTTCAGAGACTGGGGAAAAAAAGATCTCTATAGCCATAAGGGCTTTAAAAAGTTGTTTTAGAAACAAGTAAGTTTTCAAAAACCCATAGGCTTACGGGACATTAAAAGAAAATCATCTAAGATGATGGTCAAATAGCAAACAAGATTTTTTTTTTTTTAATTGAATTTTTAGAGCAATTCTTTAACGTTCTAGACCCAAAATATTTGTAGTTGGAGTTGCTTATTAAATTCGCCAGAGTTATTCCAACAGTCTGTGGAGGAGCTGTAGCGTTTTATGAAATTCTATAGGAGTTTACAGTTAGGAAGTTTAAGGGAATAATTAGCAATAATCCTCACTAATATCTGAGTTAGAATCAAGCCTGCAGAGTTGGAAACTACCATGTTTTTCTTCCTGTCACCCCTAGTGCTCACCAGTCTACTTTCCACTACCTTCTCATTCTTACGCAAACCCGGGGAGACCTATGAAATGCTATTCAGCATTTACTCTATGAAATACTCTTCAGCATTTACAAAACCTTACCTTGTTTAGCCTTGAAATGCTGGCACTCAGCTGCAGTTCTAAATTCACTCTCATTTCAAAGCCGTTTTTCTAAGTTAACACTGGATACTGCTTGGAGCTGCAACTGCGCCACAGAAGATCAGATAGTGGGCAAAGAACTGTTGACTTAAAATAAAAATATTTTCCCAAGTATGCTTACAAGCTGTTCAAGTTTTTCCAGTGCTGTATGGTATCTGAAAGGTGAAAGGGTTGGGGAGCAGCTGAAGTGAAAGCAAATCTCTCTGTAGAAGGTTTGTAATAGCAAGTTTTAATCTCCAGTATTAGTAACAAAGCAAAACAAACCCTACTTGTCCGTACTAGGCTGCTCTGCGATTCGAGAGAGCTGCTTTTGCTACTGCAACCGCAGGATTATCAGTAATGCCTGGTATGAAATGCATTCATCGAGTTTCTTGCTCTGGCTTCCAGCCTTGCCTGGGGTCGCATTTCAGCCCTTTTTGCCTGTCCCCGTGGCCTGTTACTCTATTCCACTGGTTTAGCGCTGTTTCTGTGAGATGTTACGAGTATCAGTCTTCTGCATATAAAGAATAAGCTGAAATTCTCCAGTCTACAGCCTATCTGAAAAACAGTCTGGTCTAGGGGTAGTCTGAGCTCCAGAAAAGTATCTGATTAAGGCCTCTCCTGGAAGAAAGTTCTGTTTCACATTAACAGTCTCAAAAACATCTGCAGGGAAGCTGAGGAAACTAGAAAAAAATAACAGCAGATATTGAAAAAACAATATAGATCTGGAGAACAAGAGGATTAAAAAATTAAAGAATCTGTGTCAATCAGGAACAAGGCAATGTTTTATTCAGTAACACAGTTAATTGCACTGACTTTGTGTGTTTCAGATAATGGGAAATTGGTTATTTCTGAGTATGATGTTCTTTTTTCATTATGTTGATTTTTCTCAATTATATGTATACACTTTCATATTTGTAACTACAAAAGCTCAAAATGGGATGTTTTAAGAAGACATTGCTATAGCTTAGCTATAGCTCAATGCAGATATTAATGAAACTCTGGCTTGAATTCTGTGTAACAGTTCATGAACCATTAAAATCCTTTGAGTTTCCTTGTAATTTATTAGAAGTTTCGGATCATATCCAAACTGTACAACGAGTTAGTTTTGTTGTGATTGTCTCTATTCCTCTGGCACGCACTCACAGAGACGTTTCCTGGTGAAAGTTGAAATTTGTCTTCTGATGACTGGCGAGCTGGTGTGTTGCTCTGTGTCTTGTCAAGCAAAACTAGAACTGTACTTAGTGGAAGCAGGAAAAGAGGGCTTAGCACTTCCAGACAACCATGGTTAAATAGGATGTATGGATGAGTGTTTGTATGATCTGCTATTACCCTACATCTGGCTGGGAGGAAAGCTCTCATATCATCTCTGCTTTTGTGAACCACTCCATGAGTTGCAGGGGTTTCAAAAAGGCAGGGTTATAACTCTGTAACAGTAAGTAAAGGATGATGTTTAGATTTACAGGACCTGTAAAACGATGATATTCTGTGTGAAACTGTTATTTTTCTCTAGTCTGCATATGTGTTGGAATTAGCTGTTGGATGACGACAAAGCAACAATTCCCTGGAGGCACAATGGTGAAAATGGTTCTTGGGAACTGACATTGCTGGGTGGGATAGAGTTACAGTCAGCATTACGGGTTGTGTTTGGGAGTATCAAAGAGTTATTGCTGATGACCAATAGGAGTCAAACTCTGGACTTTGGAAAACTAAATTGCACATGGTGTTTGAAAGGAACATTTCCTTCTCATTTGAGGGAAAAAATGATCTATCATTTTTGTGAGTGCTTCTTTTGGTTGTTTACTTTGTCTTCAGAATGTAAATCCCTGCTTTGGTAATGACATTGGTCTTTTGAACTGAATTGTTTAGCACTTGATTCCTATACATTGGTTTAATTTGGGAGTATGGATGCCCACCAGCAAAGATTCCACGTCCTTGACACAATCTTTAAAAAAGAGAATTGCTAAACCCAAAAGTTTAGAGATTTTTTTTGTTATCCCAGATTTTAAAAAACATTTGGTGGGCTTAATGCTTTAGGTTTCTTTTATGCTTTTATCATGCTTTCAAGCAGAAATATGTGTTTTTAAAGAAGAGCTCAAATTACCACCTGCTTTAACAATGCATTCCCTAGACAGGCAAGTGAGTGAACCACCAAAAAATTTCCTGATAAAATAATGAGAATTTATGTCACTTCCACTCCAAGACGAACCATGACAAAATAGAATAGATTTGACTGTGGCAGTTCAGCTGGGATGTTTTCCTCAAATAATTGCTTGCATTCAGTTCAGTGGATTGACAATGGTGATTTCACATCCCAGAATTTGAAGGTGAAGAAAGGAGCGTCAAATGTCTTCGGCCATCTTTAACAACAGCCTGCCTTATCTTTGTTTGGAGTGGACACTTGTAAGGCTGTAGCTTATAGTCCAGGTAATAATGCAGAGAAATATACTCGATGAGGAGCAATAAAATCATTTGATAATACCTTTATCATCTCAGTTTCTTGACTGTCATATTCCGTGGTCTGTGAATAGCTGATTGGTGATGTGCTGCATCATTTTATAGATATATATCTTATATATATAAGAAAAATAGTTTCTTGTGACCATCCAAAAGAGATTTTTTTCATGCTTGCCAGGAAAGAGTCAATGAGCTCTGTAAGCTATTCCTCGTGTACTTATGAAGTACTTCTTACCTTGGTATACAAGTGCCATTGAAGTCCTCAAACACCTGGCATTGGCTACACGTTTATGCATTTCATTCAGTAAAGAGCATCCCAGTAGTTCCCTCCCTAGTACCACACGTAGTGGTACAACAAGGTCACTGGAGACTTGTTAACGAAAATTCAGCAAGGATGCTGAAAACAATTCAGATTTTGGGTTACTGAACCATGAATCAAAGGGTAAAGAAATGCCAACACTTTCAGAAGAGCTATCAATGAATGTAGTGCAAATTTGGCACACTTAGAGAGGAAAATAAAGAGCATTAATTCTCTACAGCTACTTTGTTTTGCCCTTTGAAGAGCATCATGTCATCCCTGATCATGCCCATGCCTAATCCAGTATCTTCTCTCTGGCAGTGGTCAGTGCCAGATGTTTCAGACCTTGTGCTTTGTTTATTATTAGCCATTCACCATCAAAGCATTCAGTCCCTTCAATATCTTGAGCTTGAATGAACTCAAGTTATTTTGAGATTGCTGATGGAAGACGAGAGGAAGGAGTTGTTTGAACGAGTGATCTGCACTAATTGCAGGGGTTGAAACCTTCCCTGATCCTGAATTGGTAATATAAAAGGCATGCTGTAGGATGGCTGTTCTGACAGAGGAGGAGCCAGTAGAGTCTTGACTACGCTTTGGTTGTGTTTCTCAGGCTCCCTAATAGGTCAGCCTCAGGGAAAAGTCCTAATGCAAAGTCCTAACGTGCTGGAGTAACAGTGTGGAAAGTGGGGTTTAATGTTTTGTGTTATATTCTGGTTTTGTTTGTAGTTTGCTTTTCCTGATGCCCATCTTGTATGGTTGCCTTACTTTTGAGGGAGAAGAGCTGATCTGACTCCAGGCATTAGTGTACAGCATCACACGGAACACATATTCTACTGACTGGGAAAGGAGCTGCACTCCAGTAGTTTATTTTATCCCCAGAGTGCTTCCTTGAACAAGTGAGATAAAGGCACTAAATTAAACAGTGCTGTTCCCTGATCTGATGCAGCTCTGTCACTTACTCTAATTATTGGGGCTGTGTCTCAGCCTTTTTCTTAGAAGCAAATGCTGCCCTGGGGACTTGGAAATTAATAGGTTGATTTGAGTAAATATCTATTTGGCACACACCTTGAGGCACTGTAGCAACAGAAATGCTAAATAAGAACTACAGACTAAAATTCAGAGAAATCAGAGAATCCAGCCCTCATAGTGGCAACTTCAAAGCTGAAGCTAAATTACTGTGTGTTGGTTTTCTCTAAGAATAATAATTATAGTTGTTTTAGACACCTTGAAATCTGTTCGCACAAGTATTCTTTCACACAACTCCTGAGCTAGGCTTCAGCGTTGGTATGGAAGAAGAACTATTCCCAGTAAAAGCTCTGGATGAGGCCATACTATTTTGGAGAGTAAGAGGAAGTTCCTGCATATGACTTTAGGGACAGAGAAAAGGCCCTGGGAGTGTTTAACTTAGTGGAGTAAATATATCCTACAGATGTGCCTACAAGGATAGCTATAGTTGACATTGGAATGATTCTGGGCAAGCCACGTGAATTCTCTCCAACCACATGAATTGTGTTTCCCTGTGTGCATTATCGGGACTTGGAAGACAGGATGATGAATGTGAGGAAGCAGCGGACCTTGCAGCAATGAAGGGTAGCTGCATACCAAGCTCAGCATAGCAAAGATGTTGAGAAGCTGGAGAGAGTCCCTTTGGCTGCCAAGAAGGCAAGGCTTGTGGAACACATGATAAATAATAAGAGGCTGAGGGAGCTGGTCTGTTAATCTAGGAGAAGTAAAGAATAAGGAGAGTGGGATCTAATTACTGTTTTACACAACCTAATGGTATAGAGGAAATGAAACTGGTCTTTTCTCTCAAATGCACAATGAAAGAACCAGAGGGAAAAAACAAAAGTCATAACATGGGAAATTCCAATTGCACGTAATGAAAAAATTTTTCACCGTGAAAGTTGTTAAGCGTTGGCACAGGTTGCCCAGAGAGGTTGTGGAGGCCCTATCCTTGGAAATATTTAGAACTGGACAAGGCCCTGGGAAACCTGGTCTAAGCTGTCCCTTCTTTGAGCAGAAGGTTGGATTAGATGACTTCAAGAGGTACCAGCCTAAATTATTCTATGATTATGGGCCACCAAGAGAACAGTCACATTTTAGCCGTTTTTAAAAAACAAGCCTAAGATATACAGCAGGTTCCCTTTTAGGAATTTTTCCAGGGATTACTTGTTTCTCTTAATGGTTTTGTCTTTTCTCTCTAGTCCACCTCTTAAGGAAAGAGTCTACCAGCAGCAATCCCTCAGTGCCCTGGCTCTGTCTGCCTCTACCTTTTCTTAAGATGTAGAGGAAGACAGGGACAGGGCATTGTGGGATTGCTGCTGGTAGACTTGTGTTGGTGGCCAGTAGTGGGAAGGGGACTTCCAAACTCATTACAGAGAGAAAGTCTGTAGGGTTGAATGGGACTGTGGCTGACGCTGACATGGGACTTGCTATAGAGTTGCCTGCACAGATGTCTCTATATCAGCACCACAGTGGTTTCCCCTCATGTGCGAGTGTGGCGAAGTCGGGATTTGTTTGGCAGTTGCCATGGCAACCTGACTGCAATCAGCCCTTTTAACTCAGTGTAACTTTAACGAGGCTTTGTCCTCATGCTTTATTCTTGTTAATTACTTTATTATTGTGAATAATGTCACTCTCTAACAAATAAGGAGAGATTTGGCTCTCCATACTGTTTTCCTTCTAAAGAGACTGAAACTTTGCAGAGCTGGAGAGAAAGCAAAGCTTTTGTGTCAAAGGCCTGGAACAGAAGGTGCAACCAGAAGAATTAAAATGGTATATTGTGAAGGGAGAGCAAAAATGTGACTGGTGTGCCATTATGCAATAGGACCTCACCCAACCAACTGTTGCCCCAACTTTCCCCTTAGTGGCTCTGTGTCTGGGTCTTTCTTGCCTATGGTCATAAGTTCACAGGAAAAGTGAGGTTGGAAGGGACTTCAGTCTATCCTCCTGCTCAAAACAGGCTCAACTAGAAGGTCAGACCAGGTCACTCAGGTCTTTATCCAGTAAGGTCTTGAAAATGTCCAAGGATGTATATGGCACAACTTCTCTGGTCAAACTGTTCCACTGCTTGACTGCCCTTGCAGTGAAAAAGTAACTCCATATACTCGGTCTGAGACTCTCTTCTTTCATCTTGTGCCTGTTATCTCTCATTCTTCCACCATGCACCACTGTGAAGAGAGTGCCTCCTTGATAACCTCCCTGTAGCTGTCTCTTCTCCAGGCTGAACAAACCAGTTCTAACAGGGCAAGTGCTCCAGCTCCCAACTATCTTGGTGGCCCTCTGTTGAACTTACTCCAGTTTATTGAAGTCTTTCTTGTACTGGGGGGCCAAAAATTGCATGCAGTACCTAGATGTGGTCTAAATCATGAGTCTGGCTTAGCGGCATTTCCTGTAAACTTGACAGATACGCCAATGTAAATAAGTGGTGTGATTGGACTAAGAGCTTGGAGCATCTGAATATTGCTTCCACTAAGGATATATAACATGGCTGAAGGCCAAATCCCTAAGCCTCCCCATCTGTCGTGTCATTTTCTCTCTCCTTTGCACGTGTGTGAAACGAGTAATAAATCTGCATCCCTCATTGCTCGTTATTGGTGTGTTGTTTAGACTACACTGCTCTAAATCACCTAAACTACCTTTCATTAATGATGGTTTTTGTCATGGTTTTTGCAGGTTACATATCGCAAGTACTAAAGAATTACACTGACCATGCCTGTGATGGAGAATATGTCTCCCTGAGATGTCCTCACAGAACCACCATCAGCATCCAGTCTTCTTTTTATGGCCGTATTGTACCAAGTCATCAGATGTGTCCTTCTCGCTATCCCCACTCCTATGCAACTTTAATTAAAGAAGATGTCGCCTGTTCAGTTGGCACTTCACTTCAGGTATTCCATGTTAAACTGGATCTGTTCATTTTGGACTTCATCTTTCCTTGGCCTGGCAGCAGCTGTCTGTGCTGGTGCTCCAGAGACCTGCATTAAACAGTGCTACCCAGCATGGGAGCACTGACATCTCGCACAGCTTAGTGGATAATTCATATTTGTAGTTTAGACAGGCCTGAATTAGATTTTGCTGATAAATTTCTTAATTTTGCTGGAACTCTCGTAACAGTTAAGGCATGTGGTTGAAACAGAATTACACTGCAAGACCACGTTATGTTTGACTGAGTTCAAAGATTTTTTTTTTTTTATAGTTTTCTTTCCCAATGGTTAGTTTTTTTCAGCAGATTCAGAGGTTGCTGTGGCATTCTTTTTACTTCAGAACTGATCCTGTTTCAGGAGAGAATCCTTGGCTTTATGTCTTCTAACTCATTTGGCTCTTAGGCCACTGTAAGTGATCACAGAATCCTACAATAGTTGTGGTTGGAAGGAACCTTTAAAGGTCATCTAGTTCTAGCCCCCTGCAGTGAGCAGGGACATCTTCAACTAGATCAGGTCACTCAGACCCCCGTCTGACCTGACCTTGAATGTTTCCAGGGATGGGGCATCTACCACCACACATCACTTAAGTTTGTAACCTCCCAAGCATCAGTAGTTAATCAGCTCTGTCCATTTGTATACGGAATGTTGACTATATGTATCCTCCCAAGAGCACATGTGATGTCAGCAAATCAAAGGATTATTTGGAAAGTGCCAGAGTTACTCAACTGTCAGTAGGAACAACTAAAATTAGAAACATGAGTTGGCTGATGTTGTTGAGATGAGTGGAATAGATGTTGAAGTAAAAACAAGTCTTTCCAAGTGCAGGATTTGGAACTTTAAAGACTTTTGGGCAAAGATCTCAAGCATCCAGTGTGTTCATGGCTATGAATCAATAATATCTCATAATAGAAATTTATAGCAGTAGTAGATCAATGAACCTACAGAGCTAGTGAATAATTTGGCTAAAGGCCAGAGTTTCCCACATCACTTCTCACTCTTGCATACAGGGTTTTTTAAGAGGAATTTACAGCTTTTTTTTTTACATCGATATGAGTGCTTTGGCTTCCAAATGTCAGTGGTAAATTCTCAAGAAATTGCACAGGGTTGGTGTTTGCCTGTGGTGCAACCCTTAAGCCAACAGATTTGCAGTTGCCCTCATAGCACTTCCACTGCACAACAAATGATTGAAGTGTAGTATGGGAGGACATGGTCCTTATCAGTGGAAGGTTTTCCCAGATGGGATAACGAAAGTTCATAATATGACAGACGAGAGGCAGTTGTGTTATTAGGGTGGGAGAACACGAACTGAAGACTTCGGCGGAGGCTAGCCTTCCCTGTCTTTTTTTTATTGATTTACTGCAAAATTTACTTGAAACATTTCATTTACCAGCGTGATTGATATACGTGTGAGGCTATGTGCTTAGCCTCATCCTTTGCGGGTTAGTGGCCCACTTAAGGCATCTGGAAGAACTTGAGAACAGGGAAGGTGTAATCTTTGGCTTTCTGTGTCATGGTTTTATGTGCAGAAGGGATTTAAAAGAAATCCTTACCTGCCCGGCTTTGCTCCTTACGTCCTCAGAGTTGTTACCCATTAGCTTTGCCTCCAACACTTACAGTGCTTGTAATTACAGCTTCCTTATTTATCAGAGTGCGAATTGTGTTCCTTGTAGGCAGTCTTGCAGCAGATGTCTTGTACAGTAAGTTTGTTACATGACTGAGACCAGAACATTCATATTCACCCATTTAGGGGGATGCAGCTGTGCTAGGGAAGTAGCTGATGTTCTCTGTTCTGCCACAAATTTCTTGAAGGAGCGTGGGCAAGTTCCTGAGTCTCTTTCGAGAAGATACACAGTGCCTCTTTGGTGCCCCCAAATCTGACTTTGATACCTCAGTGTGCTGTGCTTGGCCAGGGTAGGGTGAGTCTGAATGCCAGAGATGAATCTTGTCTTCTTTCTCAGACCTGGAGGGGGTGAGGCCTCTCTGAAGGGTACGCCAGGAACTCCACAAGCTGAATGGCAAGCTGCCTGCAGCTCGCTGGTAGGAAATGCGTGTACGTAGGAAAATTGGAAAGCTGTAGACAAGAAAATTGCGTGTATGTTTGTGGTTTTGAAACTCAGCTATATGGCTGCTATAGGCAGAACCAATTGCATGTCTGTTCTGATTGTCATTAATTTAAAAAGTCAGCCAAACCAAACCCTTCAAAATTAAGTATATAAAATCACTGTGTCTAATCAAACCCATGACTGTATAAACTTGCTGCCTCTCTGGAGAGTGGCCTGGGGGGAGTGTAAGGGGCACTAATTAATACTATTCCCTGAAAACACTACCTGTGAGTAACAGTTAATTCCTATTTAGAAGCTCTCTCCCCTGTAAATGCCCAGTTCAGACATTGTTTCTATGTAAAAGGGGGAAAAGAAAGGCTTGATTACACTGAGACAACCACTACTAATCCAGCCTGATGTGGTTGGCTGCCAGGATCCCTTGCTTTAGTCACTTGTTTTTGTTTGAAATTAAATGCAGACCACTTGGGAGAGCGTGTCTGAGACATTAAGGCAGTGACCCCAAACTACGCATTTCTGTTATTCTAACACTGCAATGTCAGATTCAGCGGGAGATTTCCAAATGCACAAAGAATTTGGACATTCAGACTGGGATTTCAGTTTTGATGTGGTTGGTCTCTTGTAACTCCTAGATCAAGTCACACGAATATGGAGAGATCAGAACAGCAAAATAAAGTTGTGTTGAAAGCCAGACGTGATTTCCTTTAAAACAGCTCCCTCCGCTCCCCACATTCCACTCAGTTTAACAGGGGAGCCCAGAGTTAGCACAAGCCACGTGAGATATATGGCGGGATGCAAAGAGAGATTTTTGCTGTATTCGTGAAGCATCTTCGAGATATTTTGAAGATGGAAGTGTAAAAAAATTCCCACTCATCCTTTAATTATAGAAGCTAGTTTGGAGCACTAGTGCTGTTAATTAACAGTCTGATCTGATGTTAGCTCTTCTGTACTTCCCTTATGGAGTCCAGCAGAGGGTATTCCTGATTGTGAAGTAAGAGAGAGCAATGTCCTTGTCCCAGCCAGGAGGGATGGATGGGGGACAGAGAAGAAGAACCTCTGGAGCCTTGGTAGCTGTGGTAAAAGGCACCCATGCAGTGCAAACTGTCCTGCCTTGGTAGAGGAGGTCTGTGAGGAGGAGCTTTATGGTGGCTGAACCATCTCTTTTCTTGCTTGTAGGTCAGGAAGAGCAGCTGCCAGGACCAAAATCTTTCACCCAGAAAAGTAAATTCTTGAGTATCAAGGGTCATTTAGGTATATTGAAGTCATGCTACTGAAAATGGCTGGCAGTAGGTAAGGGGGTGTTTATCCACACTGCATAATTTTTGCAGAGAGATGAGTTGTATGCTCACTAGAAAATCTATATCGTTAAAGGAGGGTCATGCAAAAATGTTAATTTGGGTGCTCAAGAGCAGAGCTGCATTAGCATGGTCCTCTGCGTGTATGTGTTTGTGATGATTTATAACTCCCATGTACTTTTACCCCTTTGGAGCAATTGTGCAGGTACAGTTGGTCTGAGCACGCAACCTAACAGTTCTGAGAGCTCGAAGATTTTTGCTAAGTCTGTGCATTGTGCTTTCGCAGTGGAGTTTTGCTCTGTCCCATGTCACCCAGATAGGGTTTGTCAAGCCCATTTTTAATCCCCCTGATGTCTGATTTTTTTAGTGTGAGTACGGAGAAGAAGCTAAATTACATTGCTGCGCAGCAGGGGGTGACATGGGAACATATGGAAACACCTTTTACTCCAAGGGGATCTGCTAGGGACCATCCTCATGTGCTTTAGCATCTCCCTTCTGCTGTGGTTCTCTCACTTCTCACACTATTGCATACATTTGCATTTCCCTGCCATGGAGACATCTCATGAGATCTTGCCTCTGGAGAAATAAGGAAGGCGATAAACACCAGTGTGTGCTTATTCATAGGAACACATAAATGTTGGCACAGAGGACAAAGGAGAAATAGGGGTGTTAAGTGTTCTATGCTGCCTAATGATAAGTGCCTGCTGATAAGTGAATCCATTTAGTAAAAAACCACATCACTCCTAGCCAAAATCAATACACAACTTGTGCCTGCAAAAATGCATGGAGGCACGTTTATATTTGAAGGAAGCTGCTCAGCTGAAAAGGTTTGGAGTAGCTTGCTTGTAAAGCTTTCTGCAGCCGCTCATTCCTGGATCGGTATTCCTGATGTCACTTGTCTTCAGAAATAAACTACTTAAGGTCTGTATGGAAGGATGTTTAATGGTTGGCCTAAAATTATTGCTTATTACCAGAAAACTGGATTACACTCTACAGCAGATTACCTGCAATATTCTCAGAATGACAGAAAAGTAAACCCACAGTTTATTTCGAAGGAAAACAGAAAGCCCTGGAGCAAAGCTTATCTAGAAGGAAAATAAAAAGCCCTGGAGAGGCACTTATCCATGGTGTTTTTGCTCCCAGATATTTACCAAGGACTAACTGTAGGCTAGCTTCTGTCTTTATATATGCACGTACTGAAATCAGCAGAAAACTGCACTTCAGAGGGCAATATCTTACCATGTGACTTGTTTTCCAGAGGGGAGCTGTGCTTAGAAGGTGCTCTGGAGCTGCCGTGCCTCTCCTTGGAAAGATTAGCCACTCTGGGGAGGGAGCCTAGGCATGGCCTGTGGCCTGGGACCCTTTCAACACTCTCCAGGACAACTAGTCCTTGGTGACAAGAATCACTAGTGCTGCTGATGTGGTATTTCCTTTTGTCCTTTAAGTGAGATACAGGACACCTTTGCTGTCACCGTCTCCCGCTGTCCCTCCAGCAGCGTGTGAGGCAGCGGTACAAAAGGGAGCAGATTCCTTGCATGCTAACGACAGGATTCCCCAAACCCTTCTTCCCCCCCTTCTTATTTGCACCTACCAGGAAGGTTTCTGTGATAGAAAGCAAAGGGGAATTGACCTCTTTGATGAAAGATGAGATAAACTTTCCAGTAGCTGCATGACTCTCAAAGCATGGGCCAGCTGTTGATCACAAAACGAGGGGGCTGGAAGGTGTGTGTGTGTGTTGCAGTTTCTTTAATTTTCCCCAAGTGTTCTGGATTAACAGTGTGAAAGAGTAGAATACAAAGTAGAAGACAATGATCCAATTGCTCTGGCTTTCTTGGTAGGCCAAGGACAGTGGCTCCTGCCACATCCAGTCACAGGATATTGTATGGTCCCACTGGTGTAACAGCCCTACGTGGCTTTAACAGGAGTGAGGGGTCTGCTGTATTGGCACTATATAAACTTATTAATAAATGGTCCTTTATCATAACTGAATGTCTACAAGATGATGATGGTCAAGGGGAAAGAGGGAGGAAAATGACAAAAAGGAATAATGGTCATCAGTACCACTGGGAGGAGAACCCACTGTTTGTCATATTGCGTATGAGAAGATCTCCACAGTTTACAGGCAGTTTGAATGAGGGAAGTTTCAGTCACAGAAATGTCAGTGAATTAAAGAGCAGTTTGGGCAACTCTTCGTCAGACTATATTAATTACTTTGCAGAGGATGGTGAGCAGTGAGCTCAGGGTCCAGAAGAGGTTACGGAAGTGCTGAAGTTGCTCTTAAAAATCACACAACCAATGCAGCTTCATTCATGAATCTTGCCCAGGCGGAAATATAACTCTCTGGCAAGCAGCTCCCCCAGCTAATTATCTGCAAGTGGAAGAACTGCTTGATGCAGAGGTCATAGATAATCTCTAATTTGTCGTATCTTTGAAATCTTTGACTTGAATGAAATAGCTCATCAGAGCAGCGTGTATGGACTGCAGAAGAAGAGACACTGGAGGCAGAGGTGGCCGGTGCAGCCTGTCTCCCTGATGAGGCAGGACGGCTCCCCGGGGTGTAAGCCCTCCTAATGCCTTGTTTACTCTAAATTTAAACTTTCCAAGTCATGGGGCTTCCATCATTGCCACTAAGACCCTGCTTGACAGTGTAATGGTTTGCTCTCAATGATTTTTTTCCACTTTGTGTTTTAAGCTTTCCCTTTCTTTAATCCCATGACTTTTGGTTATGCATCCTTTTGTATTTCTTAAGCTTAGACGCCCCTTCCCTTTGAAGTTGACCTCGCATACAGATTAAGTTTCCCACTGTTAGGAAATGTAGGTAATGGTTAATTAGGTGATATTTGTGATGCAGCTTTTATCGGGTCTTTCTATTTGCGGAGCATGTTCCTGCTCTTTGTGAATGGCTTTCTCTGGGCTCTTTTTAAGGCTCTGCCAGAGGAGCTCTGGTGAATCTTGCTGTTGTGTTTTAACATCCCAGTCCTCTGCTGCCTGCCCTACTGTCCTGCTGGCACTTACTCCTCCCATAGCAGAGCTGGTGAAAGGGAATGTGTGCCCAGTTTTCAGCTCTTTTTTTCACAGTCTGGCGTGTTAATGTGAGTCACCAAACATGTGGGCATAGTTCCCTCCTCCTGACTCTGCTGTGAACGTTGCAAGGTCCATGGGAGAGTGATAAGAGACAGCTACTAGAGTACCGAAACCTGCCGTAGATCAGCAGTCAGGATTCAGGGCCTTTGATCTCTTCTTCATGTATTGCACAGATTGAATGCGATAATTTGGGCAAAACTGAATTAGTTTCTAATGGAGCAGGCTGGGAAGGTTTTCTGATGAAGCCATAGGCAGGTAACCATCAACAAGGATTTCACTTCTTCGTGTAGTCTGTCCTTCCCTGCTGCTGAATCCTTGGAAAATCCTCTTGGGCCATGGGCTTCCATAATTTGCATGAATGAATAGAGATGAATGTGCAGTCTTCAGATAATTGGAAATAGGACCTGTTGGTGAGTTTGCAACTTAAAATTACTAAGTTTACAGTGTGTTTTAAAGTAATACCAACATTCATATGTTTATAAAACGGTATCAAAATTAAAAAGAAATGTGACATGAAGCCATTATGAATGCATTTCTTCACCAAAAGGGTTATTAAACATTGGAACAGGCTGCCCGGGGAAGTGGTTGAGTCCCCATCCCTGGAGGTATTTAAAAGATGGGTAGACATGGTGCTGAGGGACATGGTTTAGTGGTGGACTTGGCAGTGTTGGGTTGATGGTTGGACTCAATGATCTTAAAGGTCCCTTCCAACCTAGATGATTCTATGATTCCACTGTATGGCTTTGTAGGGAGAATTCATGCTGCCTTGTTTGTTTTATTTACTTCTCATTGCAAAACTCATGGAGGTGCACCAAATATGAGCGTAATTAAATTCATCATAATGGCTATATTTGTACTGAATTTGACCTACAAATACTCAATCGTATTTTTTGAAATTACTGGTATCTTCTTGCGTAAAATTCTTAGTACAAATCGCATTTAACTGTGCACAGCTCTGACCCATTCATGCAGTTCGCTCTCTGAGTTATTCTCAGCAACATGCAATTTGGGCAATTATTTAGTGGGGTTCTTCTGTGTAATTTCATGCCTGACTGACATGCCCTGCAGCCATCCTTATGTTGCTTTGATGACGGAGGCTGTACAGAGAGCAGCCCTGTGGCAAAATCCTAATTCCCATTGAGTTTCACCATTGGCTTCTATGGGTCCAAAGTTTCACCTTAAGTGTGTTGACTCTATGAACTACTACAAGGGACTAAGAACTGAGATAAGTTTAATTGCCTTGGGTGTTAAGCTCAGTTGTGGTTTATTTTAAGTGTGTAGGGGAAGCGCTTCTTGAAGACTGATTTGAAGAGACAGAATAAAAATGAGCGCACCGTTGGGAATGGCTGAGGACAGCCTTCTTGCAGAGCTCGCATCCAGTCCCAGATTTAAAAGGCTGTTATCTAATAAGCACAAGCAATTACTTAGCTAATGAGTACAACAAAATGAGCACGAGAAATGTGTTTCATCTGCAATGCCCACTAGAAAGACATGGTTTTGAGCTTGGGGCTGCCCTTGCTTTAAGAGCTGGGTCACCGCAATGAGATTAATCCAGGGCATAAATCACAGGGGTTAGATTAGTGTTTGTTTTACTTGAATTCACATTTCTTGCTCTCTTATCTCCTCTAAATCTTGCAGCTTCTTAGCTCAATCATGAACCAGAGAATGGAATGGGTTTAAACAGACGCAACTTCCCTCCTGAGCGCTGGCTGTCAGCCCTCAGGCTTGATTTACCACTGGAACGCAATTATAAAATGGCACAATGCAATTAATGTGTCTTCCCTCCCCTTTCATGCCAGACAGGAATTCCTCCTCCACCTTCTTCAGTTGGAGTGATTTTTATAATACAATCTAATCCAATGCGACTTTATTTTGCATTAGTCAGGGGTCTACCATATGGCAATGACATAAACAGCTGACTGTATATCCCTGTTAGGGATGATTCTGCGTCTCTACTGCTATTTCTGTGCAAGTTCAGATTGTTTGTGCGCCTCTTTTTGTTTGGTTTTGTGGTTGTGTTTTCCCACCTTCACAGCTGACAGCGACAGCCAGAAAAACAAGGCAAATGTGGAATGAATTGCCCACATTTTTCAAGCCATTAAGCAAAAGCCATGTGAGCTCAGGACATTCCCTCACTACCAAGTAAACTCACAGCTTTCCTGGTGTCAATCTAGCTGATCATTTGCAAATATATTTCAGAAATGACATCTGCCAGAGCTCCGGTATTGCCTAGAAGTTTGATTTTTGAGAGTGAGACCAGAAAACCAAGGTCTTGGTTTGTAAGGATCCCTGTAAACACCAGATGCACTGGACCTGCAGGGGAGGAGTACCTCTAGCAGATCATCTAGTCACGCATGTTCTGTAGACTCACCGTGTTGCCCGATTTTTAAGAAGATGTTAGTGTATAGCATATACTGATGAAAACAGTGGGGAAGAAGATTTCTTTGTACGCAAGGATAGGTAAAAATTGTATGTACAAGTTTTTAAGTTAACGTTAGGGCTGGTGTAACATCTTTGGGTTTTATTTTTAATCAAGAACATGGCACAGTCAACCACTGCTAATTTTATTTCCGTTTTTCCTGATGTATTTCACTGAGCATTGAACATATTTTCTTATTTTACTCTTCATGGATACATTTCATTACACCTAAGACTCTACTCAAACAGTCTGCGGGAAATTAGAAGTCTTAATGTTTTTTTATATTTTCGGAAAAATTGTTGCCCTTCAGAGGGAGGCACATTAGAATTACGTGAATGAAAAGGAAATATTGATTTCTGTCCCCCCATGAAATAACTTCTCAGAGTCATGGCTATTACCAAATTAAGTTGAAACTGTAGCTAAACGCTAAAAACAATTAGTAAAAGGCAAATTCAGCCTCAAGAACACTTCCCATTTTCTATGGTCTCACAATGGCATAGATGACTTTTGCTTCTTAATCTAGTTACAAACTTCTCCCTAGGGCTCTGTGTTACTTTGCTTCCTGCAGGAAGTGAACTCAGGAGGTGGAATACATGGAGTAAGCAAGAGCTGCCAAAAGTTAGCGCAGAGCAAGACAAAGTGGCAATATGTGAAGGCTGCCTGTGTTCATCGTTCTCTGAGGCTGGCAATTAATTGCCTTTGCTCCTGGTGCTGAGCCTGAGGACAGAGGTTTTCAAAGAGGCTTCTTGATGGCCTTAGTCTGTGCTGAAACCCAAGGTGGTTTTCCCACTGGTTTTAGCAACCCCTGTTACACAGTGCTGAAGGCTTTTGAAAATCCCACCCATCTGCTATGAACAGGTTTGTTGACCAGAAAACCCCAAGTCTGCTGCCTTTCAGGGGAGAAAGCTTCCCTTGTGGGAAAGAAAACATTCAGGGTGCTGCCTCTTTCCCTTTGCTCCGTATTCTTAGCACTGCTTGGGTATAAACACAGCCGTGGCTGTCCAGTACCAGCAAATCCTTGCAGGTCTGCAGTGATTTGGAGAGGATTTCTCTCTGTATGTGAATCATTCATGTGTGGGTTAGATGAATGGACAGTAAGGTGGATAGAAAACTGGTTGAAAGACAGAGCACAGAGGGTCGTGATTAGGGGCACAGAGTCTAGTTGGAGGTCAGTGACGAGTGGTGTTCCCCAGGGGTCAGTACTGGGTCCAGTCCTGTTCCATATATTCATCAATGACCTGGATGAAGGGATAATGGGCACCCTCAGCAAGTTTGCTGATGACACAAAGCTGGGAGGGGTGGCTGCCACACTGGAAGGCTGTGCTGCCATACAGCGAGACCTGGACAGGTTGACGAGTTGGGCAGAGAGAAATCTTATGAAATTCAGCAAGGGCAAGTGTAGGGTGCTGCACCTGGGGAGGAACAACCCCATGCACCAGTACAGGTTGGGGGCTGACCTGCTAGAGAGCAGCTCGGTGGAAAGAGACCTGGGAGTCCTGGTGGACAACAGGATGACCATGAGCCAGCAATATGCCCTTGTGGCCAAGAAGGCCAATGGCATCCTGGGGTGCATCAAGAAGAGTGTGGGAAGCAGGTCAAGGGAGGTCATCCTCCCCCTCTACTCTGCCTTGGTGAGGCCACACCTGGAGTGCTGTGTGCAGTTCTGGGCTCCCCGGTTCAAGAAGGACAGGGAACTGCTGGAGAGGGGACAGCAAAGGGCTACGAAGATGATTAGGGGATTGGAACATCTCTCTTGTGAAGAAAGGCTGAAGGATTTGGGTCTCTTCAGTCTGGAAAAAAGACGGCTGAGGGGGGATCTTATCAACACTTATAAATACTTAAAAGGGTGGGTGTCAGGAGGATGGGGCCAGGCTCTTTTCAGTGGTGCCCGGCAACAGAACAAGAGGTAATGGGCGCAAACTTGAGGATAGGAAGTTCCACCTAAACATGAGGAACTTCTTTCCTTTGAGGGTGGCAGAGCACTGGCACAGGCTGCCCAGAGAGGTGGTGGAGTCTCCTTCTTTGGAGACATTCCAAACCCTCCTGGACATGTTCCTGTGTAACCTGCTCTGGGTGACCCTGCTCTGGCAGGGGGGTTGGACTAGATGATCTCCAGAGGTCCCTTCCAACCCCTACCATTCTGTGATTCTGTGATTCAAGAGTTGTTCCAGTTGTTCTCTGCCTTTTGAGATCAAATGAGGTATCTGCATAAAGGCCTTGCTTAAATTCCTTTACAACTCATTGGATTTTGCATTGAATTAAATTTCACATGCTGAGTGAGCAGTCAACCCTTATGAGCCTAGAGGAAAGAATATGCTGTTTCTATGCATTTTAATGTGACAGTCAAGTTGGGACTAACACTCCCAGGCACCTTCTTCAGTGTTCACTTTTCAGCCTTTCCTTCCTAAGCCCTGTATTTTGAAACGAGATGCCTGCATTTTATTACCTTTGTAAGTAGAAAACAACAGCATATGTTCTCTGCTCCCTAGGAGAGGCCCGAATCGTCTTGGTTTGAACTTTAAAATAAAGGTCAGACTTGAGGCAGGCACGAATTCTTGCATGTGTTAGCCCAAAAGGTGAAAGCTTTAGGAAGTTATGAGCAACCGCAAATGAGACAGTTTCAAATTGCACTTGAAACTGGAACAGCTGTTGTTCCTCTTGTTCAGAGGGTGATGTTCAGAGTTATAATGCTAAAGATTATATATTTATGTTCAGGGAGAACTCAAAAATAGAGTAGTCAGTGAGGCAGAGAGAAAATTGGTTTGGGTGGCGTGTGGTAGAGAAGGAACAACCTTTATGTTAATGGCACAGGGATAGGATTGTGGCAAAGCCCAAATATCGAGGTGGGTGTAAGAAAAGGGAACAGGGAGAAGACAAAAGAGACCAGGGGAGCATTTCTGAGAAAGGATTTTTCCAGTGCCTCCTTGCAAGTGAAAATTAATTGTTTTGGGACTGGAATTCACAGCTCTGTATCGCAGGGACTTAGTGAGGCTGGTGGATTACCTCGCTCTGCGGTCTCAAAATGCTCTGACAGGTTCATGTGTGTCAGGCAAACATTATGGTAATTTTAGCGCTTTAGGGGCTCTACAGCAGCACATAAATACCGCCTAAGCCATCCAGCTGAATTTAAAACTTAATTACTGCCCCACTTAATAATATTCTCTCCCCCCACTCCTGCTTTAGAGGATCATAGGGTTAAAAGAAATCATTAATCTTCCTTAATGAAGCTATTTTCTAGCAGGAGACAGATGTCTTGCCCCTGTGGATTCTGAGATGGAGTTTTTAAGAGTGTTATGAATGGGGAAGTGGGGAGCAAGCGTTACAGGAAAGGCAGTGCAGAAAAGGGGAGAAGACCCAAAATGCCAGCAGTGGGAGGACCTTCTGACTCACAGGCCCTTTGCTGAGCGTAGCTAAAAGGAACGTGATAGTCATGGGGGAAGAGGAGTGAGCCCTATTAAAAACTAAGTTGGCTGTATAGCAGCGTTCCCACCACAACAATTATTGGAATACCAGCGATTGCCAAAGCTTTTATATAAGCGAGGCAAGAGCTCTCTTGAAAGCTGCAGTTGAAATCATGCATCTCCAGAGCACTAAAGCAGAATGGTGGTGGCAGTGTGTGAGTCTGTGCTTTTAACTGTCAAGGCTTATCTGTGTCCCCAGAGCTGCTTTTCCTGGGACAGGGATGCCTTATACTACGATTAAACTGTGTGCAAATATTTCAAAACAGTGCAAATCCCTCCTTTTGCATGCATGAAAGGGAGAGGCATTGTGCTCCTTAAAGCAGAGCAAGTTTTAGCCCTCTCCTAGCCCATGGCTCCTGTGGTACTCGTTGCGTTAAGCACTGTTGCCTGCCTCCTGCCGGGGACGGATGCAGAAGTGCGGATGGCCTTGCCGTTCTCCAGTTTGTCTCCGTTGGACGATCCCTTTGGTGGAGATATTGACGTGCTTTTGTTTCTCTGTTTCTCCTGTGTGTCTGTGTGCCTCCCTGGCTGCAGAAGATGCTGGATGAGTGCCAGGACAGACGGAGCTGCCAGTTTCTCGTCAATAGCCGGCTGTTTGGAGCGGATCCGTGCCCTGGAACCGGCAAATACCTCATCGTGTGGTACAAGTGCAGGCCAAGTAAGTATCTCGCTATTGAATCTCGGCTCTGGCGAGACCAAAGCGTTTTCATACTTAACACTCACCACAGAGGCCTCCTAGGACTGTTTTTCCCTTCCACCTTTATTTTTGGTGTAACATAACCCCCTGGGTGCGGAGCGATTCCCCTCTCCCCCTCGCTTGCTGCCTTGCTGGGATGCTTCTGCTCCGGCTCCTTCCTCCTCGCTGGCAGCCCCAGTTGCAGATTGTTTTTGCAGGTGCCAGAAAAAGCCTTTGCCAGCGCTGAGCTCACGCTGTTGGCGGTGGGTGGGCTTCTCCCACTCCCATCTGTGGCCGCCCTCCTGTCCCAGTGGGCTAGCGGGACTTGTCCCCTCTCCGCCTGCCCCTCCAGAGGGAGCGGGAGCGCTTTGTGTGGGCAAAGACTTCAGACCTGGGTGCCTAAGGCAGGCGCTGAAGATGGTGGTGCAATGGGAAGCTCACCTGCCCACGCCATGCCATAAACCAGCTCTTAATTGCTCCCAGATCAGGCTGGGAAATGTTAATCTATGTTTTGTGTGATCTCATTAGCTGTGTTTAAATTAAACGGGACCGGCGCCTGGGTACTGGGAGTGCAATCATGCATGCTGCGGAGGAGGTGAGCCTGGTGTGGCTTTGGCCCAGGACAACCAACACCCTCCTGGCCAAATCCTGGCCCCACCGGGGAACTTAGCACAGCCTGGGCACTGTTTCCCATCAGCACTTTGGAAGCAGACATGTTAGTTTGGAGACAGATAGGGTTTGATGGTGGCCAAACTGCGCCAACCGATTGCAGCCAGAGAACAGGCCCTGACTCTATTTGAATTAATAGTCTGGACACGGCATTTCACACCAGCCTAATGCCAAGCTTTTTAGATGACATAACTAACATGGTTCCAGCATCACGGTCAGCAAAATTTCTGAGGAAGAAATAAAAAAAAAGTTTGCACAGGGAAGAAAACCATACCTGATTTCAGAAAAGGTTTGAAACAAAAGCAGAAACAGTCAGACTCTGTCAGCAGCAGAGAAATCTTTTTGCACGCAGAGACCTGTGCTAATGAACTGGAGGGATCTGGCAAGATCTGTGAGGAATTCAAATGAAAAGTAAGTAATGAAGCACCTGCATTTGTTGCGGGGTTTTCGTGAGTGATTGGAACATCCCTTCTTGGGTGAGAAATGCATCTCTGAGAGAGGGGTGATTAGCAGGGTGTTCTGACAAGTCCTCCTGAACCTGCAGGTTTTATATCAAAGCTTGCTTGAGAAATCTGACTATTGAGGCCTGTGCTGAACCTCTGAAGGTACTTCAGGATCCCATCTGTGCATAAATATTTATGGCTTGGCATTCTTTGCTAATGACAGATATGCTAGAAAAGAAGGAGCTTGCGTGTGTGCTGGGTAAGTGATTTTCCTAAAAGAGAGCAGGGGAAGTTGCTTGAAAACATTTCCCCAAGACATTTTTCAGGCAGCTCCAATTTTGCAGGGTGAAACAGGGTAACCTGACACAAATTATTGTTTTTCAGTCACTTGGCAAGGTTTTAATCAGAACCCAATAGATTAATAAAAAGGTTTGAAATATGTGAGGATTAGCTTTGCACAGAGACACTGAGACATGGTCAACCTTTCCTTGATGATTCAAGACATCAGTTTTGAGCCTCACAAACTGAATCTAGCACTTGTGTGAGTTTGGTAACCATGCCTTTTCACCTCGCTGCAGGGAGAAAGTTAATGAGGGAACTGAAGAAATGGATCCACAGAATGGAAAGTACAGGACCATGAAAAATTTTGGCGGGCTTCTGGGGTTACTGAGTATTTGAGTATTGTTTATCAGTTGGAAATGAATCCAGTGCAAGGCCTTCATGTTTAAGAGTTGACCCCAAAAGCTGTGGTCCTATGAAGTATTGATCTGCTCCAGAAAGCCTGAGCACACATAATTGTAACCAAAGAGCACCAGAGGGTCCTTGTCCTGAGCTCACTGCCTGGTGCATGCTTCAATCCATAACTTTGTCGGAAGACAAATGCAATTTTCTGGGCTATGTTTCTGTTCCTGAATTTGTCCTTCTTAACAGTAGACACTACAGAAGTACTTTAATAAGAAGCTATTTAAGGTCTGAAGTGTCCTCTGGAGTCATCTATTTCTTTCCTTTGCCTGTCGAGGGAGCCTGATGTGGCCATGCTGCTGAAGGAGGTGCCTTGGTTAAGTGCCTACCTAGGTAGAATGAATGTGGGTTTTCCTGTATACAGGTAGGAGAGGTGCTTTGGGAAGTGGCAGAGTTTGGACAGGACATCTGTAATATAAAATAAGGATGCCCAAGCCCTCCCACTCTCAGAGTCCTGCTGCAGCCTCAAAAGGCCCCTGAATAGAGATAGTTATCTAAAAAGAAAGACTTCCTTGAAAGAAGGCAAAACTGAAGTTAGTGGCATTTACTTGTACCTTTGCTGAAGAATAACTAGATGGTGCAGTCATCCCCTCCAGCCACTGTCACTGCAGTTATGCCTCTCTGACATTACGTTGTGTTTGAAATCTAGTGGTTTTGATGCTCACTGGCTGTATGGGGTTCACTCAAAAGGCAAGGTTCTATTTTGGATTCTCACAGGCAGAATTTCAAGGAGATGGAGGATCATAAATCATGCTGAAACTGAAGGCCCCACATTTTCTAAATGGTGGGGCTCCGGGGAGCAGCGTGATCGGGACAATCTCTGCTGTACTAACTGCTCTGAGATTGTTTTTGCTGGAAGCAGGGAAGCTCACACAGAGGTTTGGTGCTGACACATTATGGTTCACCTCCTAGAAATTCAAAGAAATATTTCAGAGAAGTGCTTGCTTAACTAAAAGCAGTGAGAAATTCAATGGCTTGTGTGTTTTTTGGGAAGTCTTGTGCTAATCATGGTTCCCTCTGATCCAATGACTGGATCCGGGGTCTAGTGAACACTCATCTGCATGTACAGGAGTCAGATACATGCATGGAACTGCTTTTAAATGTCAGGTGTTTGGCAGTGCTGTGTATTCTCTGTGCCTGTAAATAAATAAATACACTATGCATGTGTATACTTTAAATTTTATGGCACAGAATGTTTAGGGAGATCAGAAATAATCAATGAAATGCTCTATTCTAAGTTTTGGTAAGTAAGACTTAGTTATTGCTGCTATGTGATTTGAAGGCCAAGGTTCATCAAAGTGTATATGGGCTTAGCATTTATTTTATTTTCCCATTGCATGTGGGCCTTAGTTTCTAATATGCACCAACCTTTGGGAAGATGCTCAAAATCTCAGTACAGGTCTCAGCAGAGCACAGCTATGGCTTGTGCTTCTAAGCTTGGAGGTGCCTTTGCAACTCATCCTGCTATTGACAGCCTTGGAAGAGACCCCCCAGAGGGTCCCTGCGGGTCAAGGCTTGGACATGTTGCTGTAGGTGAAACCTGGAGTTGTTCTTAGCTAATGTAGATGTAGCCTGGCATTTAGCACTGTCTGGAGATGGTTTCCAGTGGGAAGTTTGGATACAGCCACGTGGTTTTAGAGGCTAAAAAAGTTGATGTGAATGGCTGTGGGCTGTCCCATGCCAGTTGACCTCAGCGCCAGAAAACCAGCACATTTAATTTATCAGGGCAAATGTAGCCTGAGATCTACCTCCAAAGCACACTCAAGCCTAGGATCAACACAGAGGGCTTCAATCTCCAGGGTACCTTTCAAGATCATTAAAAAAATGCACACAAATCCAATTATTTCTCAGGTAACATGCTGATTTGATTTAGACCCATTAAGTATAATTAATGGGTAGGCTGCAGGAACATATAATTAGAAGGAATTGACATACTATTTAATTGGTCTAACATGAATTCCCTCTAACTGAAATCTGGATTCACCAATATTATTCAAACAATTTGGTGTTTGTTCATCCCCCTCACTTCAGAGACAGAGAACCGTGTAAGATCATGTGTTACTGTAAGCTAGGAAATATTTGCTCTGCGCGTCAGACTTTCCGGAGGGGTTGCGTGGTCTAATCCTGGCCAGGAACAGGATCTCTGGGGCTGCCCAAGTCATGCTGAAGAAATAACTTCACCTCTCTGCACCCCAGCAGTACCATTGCAGATGATTTCACCGGGCTTGGTGGCTGCTCTGGGCTGTTGTACAAGCAGGGATCGATCTGCCCCTGAGCAGCATTTGTTTTCCCACGGTGGCTTTTTGGTTGTTTGGTTATTCTGTTGGCTTTGTTATTTCAAAAGTGCGGATGCTGCTAAACAAAATGGGGACATAAATGCTTGCCTGTGTCTGCGAAGGCTTTACTTTAGGATGAGATGTGTTGTCTGAGTGGCCATTCGCTGGCCATGCTGTCGAGAAAGGAGAGGGCTCCTTACCTTGCTTATGTGGCTTCCCCCATGAGTCCCCCACGTAGTGCCTTTCTCTTGTCTCCTCCTCTGCCATTGCCACACTGACCTGGCTGCATCATCCCCTTCTCAGCTCTGAATAGCCTAAGCTACAGCCTCCTGTAATGCTATAGTGAAATTGTCCCTCTTGCCTATCGGGCAGTTGCTACTTTAGCTTATGACTTCAAGGACTCTGCAAGAGATAATCTCCATCCAGTGGGTTTTTTTTTTTTAATTATTATTTTTATTTCATTTTGAAATGCTGTGTGGAGAAGCTGGATGTGATAATGGGAGGCTGGCGGGTGTGAAGCCTCCCTGTATTAATCATCCCAGCGACGTAACAAAGTGTGAACCAAACTTTGCTTCTCTCCCTTCTATTCGCAAACTTAAGTCTAAAACCTTTGAAGTTTCAGAAAGCCTGGATTGTGACCTGGGCTCCAATTGCAGCTCAAATCCCTCTGTAACAATACAAAAACATATTTGTGAAAGACATCAAGGCTCTGAGAAATGCATCTGGGAAGGAAACTTGCATTTGTTGGCAAAGGGTGAACTGCCAAAAGCGTGTGTGGGGGTAGGAGGAGGGAAGGGGGTGGGGGAGGTCACTTTGTTCTAGTTCAGAACCTGTAGCTTTGATTTATGGGAAAACTTTTGTGCTGGGAATTGACCTGGACACATGTTTTGAAGAGAGCAGGCAGTCATTCTCTCCACCATAGATTTAATTATAATCCAAGAGGCCCAGTTAATTCTTGTGAAATTACAATTACTTTTTTTTCAAACGTGGGAATGCCCATCCTGATATCCTCGCCAAAATCTTAGTCAGATAATTTTATTTTTCTTAACATTGCCCTTGGCAATTTTAATTAGAAAGCAGATGAATTTTAAAACCAGGTAGGGATTAATTCCAATTACATCATCTTCTGATATAAATGTCATCTTCAGGTTTGCACACTCTATCATATAATGATGGAGCTGCCATGCTGTGTCCCAGGAGTGTCTGCCTTTTGGTGAGGGTGTGTGATTTTTTTTGGTGAGTGGTACTTCCAAACCTGTACAAACAGCAGAACACCAGTACTGGTGGCAGAGCTTTTCCATCAATCAAGGGATTGCAAAGAGTCATTCTCTGTATTGGTGATCCCCAGTTGCAGTGAATGTGAAGCTGCCTCATGTTTCTTGTGGGATTGATCAGGTCTGCTCATCAGATTTCAATCACATTAGCTGAAATATGTGGAAAGGACATTTTGGAAGGACAACCTAGGCTTGCAGTGAATGCATCTTGTTCGTCTTTTAATTTGCCTACAATCCATTCCTTCAATATTGAATCTAGTGTGAGCTTTGCCATTGACTTTGCTGGGCTGAGATTACACCTTTTCTGTTAAACTCAGTGAACGTGGTGTGAAAATCCTGGTCTCATCACACGTCCTCCAGGCTTTCACTCCCTAGGCAGAATTTGCAAAATGCCGTAAGCAAGAGCAGAGGGCTATGGAAAGAGCAGAGTTTTTGTAGACATTTCAGACGAGAGCAAAGAGGGACCTAAATGTATTCCCAGTCCCTTTAATGCTGGTGATTGATTTTGGTGCTGGGATAGATTGGTAATTCAGTAGTTATCAACCCTTTCAGAAAAGCATTAATCTCCTTCATAAGACAGGTTTATTGGTGGCAGGAGAAGTTCACTGTATTGTTTGCTACACTGCTTTTTGGTGGGCCAGGCTTTCCGAAGCAGCGCGATGGAGTGTGGGCTGTTTAATGGGCATGTCTTTCTGGCCCATCCACCAAGGCAGCAGAATAAGCCTTTTACCTCCTGCATTCATCAGCTTGCTCTTGCTTATCTGTATTATTTCAAAACTGTTAAGGTGGTGCAGGGAGTGGAAATTTATAAGGGCAATAAAACCCCAGGCAGCAAACGCTGTGGCGATGAAAAGGTGTAAATAAAGGAACGCTGTAAATAACGCAGGACAGATCCATCAGCCTGTGATTGGGGTCAGAGAAATTTTAATGCCAATGATTAATATTGTTTTAAGCCGTTGATGCACAGAGATTTTCAGGCACTGTCAAATAGCCCTATCTCTGTAGCACACTGATCACTTGGCTGTCAGGGCTGGGATTAAGAGGAACACATGATTTCATTGTCAGCGAATGCAGAGATTATTGTCAGCCCCTGCTCCTGTGGAGAGGAAACTGCTGCTCACCCGGGAGGGTTAAAAAAAAAGAAGGAAGTAGAAAAAATATCCCAGTTTTCTTTCCAACCTTGTCATTCATCCCTGATTGACATCAAAAGGAGAACTGGGAGCCAGTGAAGACCAGGGCGCTGCTTCCTACTGATGTGGGTGGAAAGATTCCCTTTGCTGCATCAGATGTGAGCCACTAAAAAAGACAAATTCTCAAATCTGCCTGAATTGCATAAATCATAGAGCTGTGACTTTTATCCAACCCCTTTGTCCATTGGCATTTACATTTTCTGTGGGGTCCTGGGAAAAAAACAAGGGTGAAAAAACCCCTTTCAAGCTACAGATTTTTGATGAAGGACAGGAAAAGGATACACTGCAGCCTTTCTGTGCTGGGAGAGGTGAGTCCCTGGCATTGCCAGAAGGAACTGGGAGTCTTTGCCCTCAGGTACAACAGGTTTCAGGAGATCCAGCCCATCCTTAGGCTCTGTGGGCACCTGTGATACCTTTCTGTGCTGGTGATGGAGGCTGCCTTGTTGGTGCTTCAGGTGTCATGAATGGCTTTGCTGCCAGAGACAAAGGGATCTGGGAGCCTTCTCCCCAGGAGAGCAAAGGGGTGTCCTTGGGACAATTAACCAGAATAAACACAAAGAAACCAGTCTTCTCAAAACAAAACCCAGAAATCTAACTCTCAACACGGTCCAACTGTGATAGAGGTTTGCAAGCTCTGAACAATAGATTTCAAGATTTTCTGGCATACTGGTGAAGAACTGTGAGAAGAAAAGCATGTCCCAGAAATAATATGCTTATAAACCAAATTGAGATGGTGCAAAGTTTGGTGGTTTGTTTTTTTTTTTTTCTATCGTGAAAGTTTGTATCTGTTATATTGAATCCAAAGTTATAGTGAATCCACAGTTTAAACCATGCATTGCCTCACAGAGAGGCAAATTTATGCAGTACTTCTGCAGGGCGTCCTGTACATGGACCTACCTATTCAAGACAAAATATAGATCAATCGCTCCCCTCAAATCAGCTCCTCTTGGAAGAAATGCAGAGAAGAGTAAATCTCCAGGGCAGAGGCATGGTAGTGAACTCTTTCCAATACTTTGGACTTCTTCAGCATTTTTTCAGTATCAGTCCTACATTTGGTTTTCAGATTAATTATGCATTTTTAAAACAGGTATCTTCTGATATTTTCAGCTTTTCATCATACTGATGCTGCATCAAGCTCTTCTCGGTTACACGCTTATTTTTCTGACTACTTAAAAGGCACTGGAGGTTGTCACCTAATCATGTCTCTGGGAACTGGGACTTCTAAAGCGTTCACGATGAATTTGGGAGATTTGGTAACTGTATTTCTCCCAGCTATGTTTTTTCTTCTCAGGCAAAGCCATTGAGGGAATACTGTGTGTTTAATTATTTAGGACAGTAGCGAGCTAGCTTTTAATCTAGTAGACCTCGTTTTTCCATATTTTATGCTCTAAGCGACCCCATGGATTATATGTAAAAATATCAATCAGGTATCCTTTTAATGTTCCTGTGTCAGAATTATTATTGCCATTATTTTAACATTTGGAGAAGACCGTTTTAATGATATAAGACTAAATTCTCCCTTTCAGCTATTTTAATAATAACTTTAAGCAGCGTTACTCCAGATTTACGCCATCACTGGAAGAGAAGAACAAAAAGTGCCATGAGCATTGGTACCAATGAAGTCTTTTTCCTTACATATTCATGTAATTTTTTCCTTAGTGCATCCCTCACATCTTTTCATTGCAGTAACAAAGTTTTTTGCCATTGCCTCCTATCTCGTAGCTAGTCCAGGTTTATATCCATGCTAATCGGCCAGGTATTACATCCATGCTGGTTGGCTGGTGGGACAGTGCAACAAGTAAAACCAGCTTTGGCACTGATTTGAGTCTCTTCTGTAATTGGCTACCAGTTCTTACAAAATGCATAGGTACTTAACTATATTTGTCATCTCAACGTTTCTGACAAATTTCACTGAAATTTAGCCAGCAGGTTCTCAGGTCCTTGGAAGGAGGACTAATAAAAGGTGAGGCAGAGGCTTAGCCAGCAGAACACCAGTAAGTGTTCAGAAAATAAGCCCAAATTCATTAATGGAAGAAGCAGGATGAGAATTAAATTTGTCCCGGGCTCCCAAGCATTTTGTTTAACTCTCATCTCACAGTCTAGCATATGTATTTTGATATTGTTCCTTTTTTCCTCCTTAGATAACCATATACCTCTGTTTGTCCAAAACCAAAGTGCAACTAGATGCATCTGAACGCTACTTTGGAAATGAAATGTAGCAGTTAATTTGCAGCACTGCCAGCCTTTTCACAGCAGAATGTAAAAAGACAACTACTGCAGACTAATGAAAGTGACAGTGGGGAAAGGCGCCTTTTAAACATTGCAAATTGGATGGGTGCATCAGGAGCGTAATTTTAAAGGAATCTGACAAGGTCGTTTGCAAAGAACAATCTTCTTACTTGTCGAAATAGTTTCAGACCTCCAAAACTTGGCACTCTTAAGTTTTCAGGGTACTTGTGAAGTTGGCAAACTGCCCACTTGATATAACTCTGGACTGTCATCCGCGCTGTATCTTTCAGAATTTCAGAGTAGCTTCTGCAGGAGTAAGTGGTGCACTCCGTGCCATCGAGAGCAGCAAACTTCGATTTTTAAAAGTTGAATTACAGCATCTTCACAAAAAAAATTCTCAAGGGGAAACTGAGCTGAAATAACGTTAAAAGATATTTCTGTGCAAATGTATCAGTTTGTGACATTCTCACTTTTTTATGCTCCAAATTAAAGGGTACGATTCTTTTTAGATCCTGGCTGTTGAAATGAGGGAATGACCAGGTATCCCACAGCTTAAGTGCTTGGGGGGAGTCAGAGGAAAGGCTCCGGAGACCTTTGCTGTCCTGGAAAGGCCGTTCCATCCGATCCTGCCTAAGGGAATGCTGACTTGATTAAAATGGATTTATTCAAATCAGGAGATGAATGGAAAGTTCTCATTAGTAGGACGTTCATGCAGATGAGGAGGAAGCTCTGGAAGTCAGGATATAAGGTCGATGTTGCAAATGAAAGGAAACTGGAAGAAAACAAAAAGCAAGGAACCAAAGCAATGTACACTGTCCTAAAGAGTAAGTGTTTACCACAGTGAGGAATTTCTGATCTGTGTTCGCTTATTTGCATTTGGGGACTTGGAGGCCAGAATCTGCTTATATCTTCCAAAGCATAAAGACTCAGCAAACTCAGATAACAAATGCTTGCTGGAAATGAAAAATAAGTAAATATAGGAATACAGGAATAGGAGCGTGGGGAAAAAAGGTTTGAAAGGGAGCACAGACTGGAAAACATCCTTTTAGTCCAATTACCTTCTTCACAGAAGAGTGCAGGAGTGTCCAAGGCACCTTTGAGATGTGCTTATCTGTTTTAATTTTGGGAGGATGGACTTCGATCTACATGCACTCAAAAAAAAAAGTCTCTGTTTCTTACAGGATGTCCTGGGAATTAGCTGATTTGGGGGGGAAATAAAAATATATAAAAATGAGGATCAAAGGTTACAAGGAAGGGTACTGGATGGGCATCTCCAAGGTGAGCTGTTCATGGGCAGTCCTGTTGCACAGGCACTCTTGTTCAAGGATGCTGCTTAGAGGTGTCTGTCCTAGTGTTTAATGGGTTTCCTGTCATGGAGACTCATCTTCCCTAATTCCCTCAGAAGAGATATTAACAGGTACTCACTATATTAATCTCTCACATGATTAACAGGATCATTGGAACAGTTTGCCCAAGCAGGTTGTGGAGTCTGAATCCTTATATTTGAATGGACACAGCCCTGAGCCACCTGCTGCTCTAGTTGACTCTGGTCTGGGCATGGGGATTGGCCTAGACGGTCTCCAGAGGTACCTTCTGTCCTCTGTGACTCTGTGGATTATGGTCTGGAGTGTCTACATCCATAGTAAAGAGTTCATATTCCCATGGTTAACCTTTGTTTTGGCTTTTCTCTTTAGACTGACACAAAAAATTGCTGTGTGGTGACTTTTGCAATGTAAGTATTCTTCTGCCTAGGTATGGGCTGAAACCAGCAAAGTGTCATCACACGTAAGATCATCATCTTTATTATTTGGTGATGAATTGCAGTCTCTATAAAAGTTTGCTGAGTTTTTTTTGCATATTCCACTTGAGCCATCTGGCCCACTGTGCATTTCAGCTGTTCAACATTGCAGCCAACCAGTATCTGGTAGGTGCAGTAAGAGATGTAGGTAGGAAGAAGAGTGGCACAGAGAACTGGAGATGTATCTGCCAATAACACAGTTCTTCTGGAGAGAGTGGCTGGGTGAGAAAGTGGATGGTCCCTATGTCCTTCTTTTACAGACCAGCACTAACCACCACCCGATAGTTACACACATTTATTTATCAGTTAAAGGAAGACAGGTGTTGGTGGAATGGCTGGATATAACGAAGAGTTATGAATTTCAAGGCAAGAAATGTTTGTTGTTTTGGGTGGTATGCAGTGGAACAGCTGGCAAAGCTGGGATGAAGGTAAGCAAGGCAAAAATTGGGATGAAGAGAAGGTACTGGCTAACATGGAGTGCAGTTTGGTTCTGAAGTGGTATCTTGGGTGCAGTCTCATTAATTTAACAGTCATAAACTAGATGAGATAGTCTTCTATGAGAAAGAATCCTGACCTGTTAAGAAAGCGAACAAGACCATCTCTGTTTCCTACAAAATCTCTTTCTCTGCTCAAATCCCTGATTTAAATCCTTTAGGGTGTTGTGAGGAAGACAGATTTCTCTTTCCATGTATTTTCAGCTCTTTGATCTGGGAAATGGGGTCAGCTATGCATTGATTATGTGAAGCATACATCTTTTAATTAGCAAAATTTAATAAATTTTTTTTCACAAGTTCTGTTGAAAAATATAATTTTAGGCAAGGTAGACTTCTGGCATTAATACATTCCATCACTTTGTTAGACACAAAATCTCTTTAGGAGCTTTTATCTCTCAGGTCTTGCAGAGATTGAGCCAATTGACATTTAGTTTTGAGATTCCCAGTGATGATAATTCAGAAAATTAAGGACCGTAGGTGAAAATGTCCTTAAGACACTGGGTAAATGTATTTTACTACAGGTCAATACTTTAGTATTCTTGTACGCATCCTGCAATTACAAGGGGTCTTCTTGTTCTCTTTACTGTTTGAGAGAGCCAATTTTTCCATTAGCAACATTTATAATTGTTTTCCCTCAATTGTTCTAGCTATGTTATAATCATGTCATATAATGACCTTTAAAAACGTGTCTAGAAAAGCCTGCAGCTGTTCCCTCCTTGGTCTCTCTCTGCTGAGTTATATTTAAGCCAGTGTCTCTGCAAACAGGCAATAATAAAAGGGATATTATCCTTAGCAAATATCTTAATCACGGTAAATCTCTGTTGCCCTACAAATGACTGCATGGGGGATTAGAGTTGAGTAAGCCATTTGCTGAATATCACTGCCACCTTTCCTAGGCCATTTAAGCATGTTTAATTTTTCAGGGTGAAACATGAAACCCACTAATACAAATGTTTGCATTTGGACTGAATTATATCCAGACTGTAACAGTTATAGCAGGCTTAGGACCAGATTGTGACTGATCTGTAGGAGGCCAGTTCTTCTTGGGAGAGTGAGAGAGAAAAATGGGTTGAAGTACCAGTAAATATATGGATGATGCTTAGCTCTGTATTTTCTTTATATCAATCACAATCCTTGCCATCATCCAATGCCTGGGAGCCATCAGTGCCTGGATGAAAGACAGCTGGCTTTGGTTCATCCTGGCTAAGAAGGAGGTGGCAATGCTATGAAGCAGAAAAGACTTTCAGGAACTTGTGTCCTCTGTAACATCCCTTTCTATCTGTTTGTTTATCCAGATTTCTCTCAGGTTGACCAGAAACACTGAGAGCATCTGTTCTCCAGGAATCAAGCTTAAGGGAACCTTTGGGGAGTCTGAAATACTACTGAGTACTTCATCCTTTATTTTTCTTCTTTCTTTCTTCCTTCCTCGTAAGAAAGCAATGTCTTCTATTTGTGGCAGCCCTAACCAATTTGGATGCAGACAGAGCCTCGGGAACTGGCAGCTCCAACAGGTGTTTCCTAGGGTAGAATTTAGTGATTGTGAGGAGGTGGCATCTGTTTCAGGTGGCACAGCCCTCTTACTCCACACCACAGTGTGCCAGGAGCACATCACCCATAAAGTGTGCTGGTTCCCAAGGAGTGTGCACTCAGATTCACCTCCCTGGTCAAATATCTTGAGCCATCCAACAGGCAGCTTCCCCCATAAGCCCAGTACATGACTTCCCAGAGCGGCTACAAGGGTAAGAACTGTGAAGTTCTCTGTCTCTCTCTCTGGAGATATTCCAAACCCGCCTGGACGCGTTCCTGTGCAACCTGCTCTGGGTGAACCTGCTTTGGCAGGGGGTTGGACTAGATGATCTCCAGAGGTCCCTTCCAACCCCTATCTTTCTGGGATTCTGTGAATGTGAGAGGCAGAGTTTTGTTGTCAACTCTCTCACGACTGCTGGGCTGACTTACAGCAGAGATGGGAATGCCTGTGCATCCCAGTGTCTTCTGGGCTAAATGCAGTACTCGCTGTGTTTAAATCCCAGTCAGATTTCCAAATGACAAGCTCTGACTTTAAACGGTCAACAGAATTTAATAAATATTCTAAGGACCTAAAATGGGTCCACAGGACATGTGGCTAAGCAATCAGTTATACTTCTTAATTGGGAGATGTAGCTAATAATAACCAAATCAGAAGAGGAAATTGAGTTAGAGCCTCGTAAGAAATAAGACCTTCACAGAGGACCTTGGCACTCGCTCATTATAGACTTCAAAATTGATCTTTTTCTAAAGTTAATCAACTGTTTCATATTTCAACCACTTCAGCCAGTCAGAAGTATTCTCCCTTTCCAGGTATTCTTTTAGTAACTATGCATAGCTTGTACTATTGCAGACTTTTATGCCCATGTGCTTTTAGCTTGAATCCATGTTTTTTTCCTGAGGAAAAAAAGGCTGTTAAGTCTATAAAGTTCTATTATACTCTGCTAGGTTTTACACTGTATAGCTAGGCTAAAGCTTTGATCCCATTTCCCTCCCACAAGAAACAAAAATCCTATGGGAGACCATTGTAGGTGAAGATATCAACCCTTAGTGTGTTCAGTGTATTATTCAGATGCCTACATGGTGATTGTGGATGAAATACCTACAAAGATAAAATAATGATTGATTCTTCACAGCTGTATGAGGTTCCTACACACTCTGATGTTGAAAAGAGCTTCTGTTCCTGATTCCTGCCACTGTTTTACACATTCAGCTGGTTGTGGGTTTATCCCTATAGGTATTGCTGAAGGATGTGTGTTCTTCAAACAGATTCGTCTGTGAATGAATTAGATCTTAATTCTGTCTTCATCTACAGGGGTGGATGAGAAAGTGTTTTCCCATTCAATAAATATTTTAAAGGTTTGAAAGTTTCCCTGCAGTGGGATAAAAACTAGGATGTTTCAGAGATTTGTGTAAAAGGCTGCAGAGAAGGAAGATTGTGTAGTGGAATAGTGTCTAGGGTTAAGATTCTCACCCAGACTGTGAGGGGTTGGACCAGGGTTTTCACACTCCAGGCGATGCGCTGATCACCAGGTAATAGACTATCTTGAGGGGGCCACTTTTTGACTTCCAGTAGGAATTTTCAAGTTAAGTATGAGGAGTCATTGGTTTTCAGACATTTCTTTTAAATCAGCGTGTGCCTGTTTTGGTACACATTTTCTGTGTGCAGATTCTTCTGAAAAAAACCCCTTGATCTAATGTAGAAATTAGCCCTGATTTGAGCAGGGCTTAAAGCAGATGACTCCTGAGGAGTCTTCCAACCTAAATTCTTCTGTGTTCAGCTTCGGTGGAAAATTCCTCTCCATCTCCAACCAGGCAAAATGATTCTTGAACAATACAATACAGCCAAAAATGTCACGTTAAGTGCTGGCCACCATGGTGTAAAGACTGAAGTATTAAATTACAAAGTAATTATTAGCTAGTGCTCTCAGTTACTGAGTAGTTTGATGTATTTGGACTTTGCATAAATTCTCATATATATGTGTCTGTGTGTATGATATTAGACATAGAGAACTAGTGACAGAGAGAGATAAAAGCCATGTCTGTGCTAGTAAATGATACAAGGCCAGGGCAGTCCCAGGCACTGGTTGAGGGTTATCTACACCGTTTGGTTGTTAGTGTGCTCACAATTTTGACCTGGTACAACTAGGAGCATTTCAGATGAAATGACTGATCGTGCTTGGGAGGTTACCATGAGTCAGGGACCCCTCCCATTAAGCAATTTGGATGCTGTTGTGGCTACATTTCTAACTGTAAATAACACAATCAAGTGGAAGGTCACTCTACGGAGGCTGGGGATGTTGAGGTTATATTGCTGGCTGTGTCCTGGGTTGGCTGGGGTGACCGTAGACATGCCACTTCAGTTTTCTTAGTCTTTCTTTCACACTTGTAGATGTCTAGCTGTAAAGACTTAGCTCTTCAAAACAGTCTTCTGTGGTGTGTTGGCAGACATACATGGGGAGGGCCAGTTCTAGGTTGGGACCTCTAGGGGTTCCCATAATACAAATAATAATAGTAAAAAGAAGGGAATGACTTGTGATTTCTTATGAAATAATTGCCCAGTCTCCTTGACAGATGTAAACTGAGTGACTGTTCTGTGTGCACCAGCCTTACAAAAACAAGAGTGTATTTTGCATTCTTGGACTGACCATTTCAAGAAGGATATGGGGAGCGGCTTTGCATATCTTGTATTTGCAACAGGCAAGAGCAGCTTCCATCATTAACAAATTTAGTATAGCTCCTATTGAATCTACCAAGGGAGAGATGCTGTGAAAAAAAGCTATTGAGCATAATTATGTTTGCATTTGAGCTGCTGTGATGTAGAAAAAATGCTTGGCACATAAAGGGCTGATCTGCGCCTAAAGGTGGGCTTTTACCTTGCCCTGACACAGGCTTCTAATGTTACCATGTGGAAATCACTCAATTGCCACGCCTCACTTACTTGTCTGCAAAATGAAATTATTGGCTATTTACCGCAACTGACACGTGCAAAATTAAAATATGTTCAATAAATGTGCTGATAATGCCAGAGAGAGAATGCATAATGCAAATGATCTGCTCTAGCAGATGCAGTTGTAAGACTGGGATTGTGCTGGCAGCTAATGTGCACCTCTGGGCGTATGCCCAGAATTGCTGCTGCCTCTGACAAGCTCACACCGTGGGGAGCTGAGAGGGCTCCCCTCATGCTGAGTGACTGCCTCTCGATCAGCTGAGTAATTAAGTGTTTGTTTCCTTCCAGATGAGTACAAGAGTAAAGTAGCCTGTGAAGATGACAAGCTGAGGCTAAGCTGTAAGAAGAGCATGGTGATAGCCATTTACTCTGCTATCTTTGGAAGGACACAAGGAGGCAGCCTGGAGTGCCCATACCAAACCCTAGGGATGCCCATGATTGGTAAGCAGGGGAACGGTTTACATCATCGTGGTAGGGCTGGCACAGGTCCTGGTTAGGAAAAGCAGGACTGGCACATGCAGCCTGCCACGGTGGCGCTCCTGATGGGTGGTACCTTGTTAACCAGCAGTGAGCTTCATCACGAGCACCAACCTGAGGGTCAGCTAGATGCCCTCGCCAACTTACCAAGCAGCAGATGCTTAGCAGGTTCATCAGATGATATGCTTGAGTTTCTTGTTCAACTTTCTGTCCTCCTGGTGGTTCATACGCTGAGCCTCTATCTATACTATGGAGGAGCATATTATTGGTGGGATGTCATGGACCATCTGTGGCCAAGTCAAGCCTTGACATTGCATTTAGACTTTTGCTGAAGATAAAGCAAGGGGTGAAAATTCAAAAACCAAGTTGTTAAGTTGCATGATGTTACGGCTGATTTACAGTACCTTTAAGTAGCTTCTTTTCTCTCAGGCTATCATAGTCTCTTACATTCACGTGTTAAGATCAATAAATTTAAAAACATTCACTAGAACTGTCTGTTCTTGAGCCAATGTGAAATGAGTTGGAGTATTTTAGGCTGTGGTGGAGACAGCATACATCCACAGTGCAAAATCCTGTGGTCAGCATTCCTCATCATCCTTCTCTGCAGAGGTGAGAGGGAATTAACTGGTTTCCCAAAGGAATTGCCTCTAGAGGGGGGAAAGCTTCAGAGAGGGCTTTAAAGGGAAGCTCAAACTGCTGCTATTGCCTGTGCTGTATCTGTTCAGCTGTGCCTGGGGTTCTTTGGCTTCACAGCTGCTGATCCAGTGCCCTTGAGGAGTTAAATGCTATTCACATGGAAGCATGTGAAGTGACTGCTTGGAAATATGATACGCAGGTGATGGGTGTCAGTAGGAAACCACAGGTGGAATCAGGCCAGTCAGGTTATTTCTGCAGTGGGTGAGTGCCTTAGTTGTGTTGCTGTGAAAATCTGAGCACTTGCAGCACAGCTGAGTAGTTCAGGGCTTCCTACCCAGTCCTGTGGTCCAGAGGCATGGCAGGAGGAGTCATGGTCCTTTAGCAAGTTACCTCTTATCTCCTGAGGTGACCTATGTCCCTGGATGTGCTCCGGTTATTCCACAGTTGCCAGGGAGCAGAAGCCAAAACAGATCTGTGTAACAGGTTAGCCTAGACCTCTTTCATGTGGTGTTTGGGATGGGCTAAGAGTGCGCACGCTGGTGCTGCGGTGGTTCGGCTGGGTGATAACTTGCCGAGTCAGCAAAACTTGAGGTGTTTCTAATGTATACCTGAGAACCGCTCCTTTCTCCTTGCTGAGAGAGCAGAAACAGGCATGTACCAGGGACAAGGTGCTAGCACTGAGACCTGCTCTTGAATGTCAGCGTGAAGCAAAATTCTCTGCGAAGCCACGAAGGGTAAGGTTTTACTTTGCTGAGATACAAAGTCCTGAAACTTGTACTGGCTGAGAGCAGGGTACGTGGCACTAGCAAACAGGACAGGAGTCAGTGGAGCCCTGAGAGCAAAGCTGTAGCTAAGAGAATAAGCAGTGAGGTGTGACAGAACGTGCCAGACCGTCTGTAGTGCTTGGATGCCCCGTTGTTTTCAAACTGGCCTTCTGATCTCTACAAATTGGGATATGTGCCCAAGGAAATAAGGTATCGGATCCTAGAGAGCAGCACACAGTCTGCTGCTGGGACGAGGCAGGGCTTTCCTCCAGTGTCTTAAATGCAACTAGTTAGAAGAGCAGGCTCAGTACAAGACAACGTAATGCCAAGCCAGTGGTGGGAATGCCGAGGTAGCTTTACACTGAAATCCAGAGCAAGGTTTTAGGCTGTCGACTGATACTAAAAATGACTGAGTTGTTGGACAAGGGCAAATATCTGCATGTTTGGAGTTGCTGTGGTCTCAAGTATCTGTTAAGTCAGCCTGGTGCTGCTGGGACGCTGGGGGGACAGGGATGCCCTGCCTGTATAACAGCAAAGGGAGGGTGGGAAGTGTCTCTGGGGCAGTGGCTGCATGCCCTGCAGGGCTGGGGATGAGAGCCAAGACGCTCACCATGGAGTAGTGCCTTCCCCAGGCTCTCCCAGGCATTTGGGCACTGTGTGAGTAGTATGAAAAACACACAGTGTAGCTGTAGATGCTGGCGTCCCCCTGCATGCTGAAATCTTCAGAGTGGAGAGTGGGTGTGAGGGAGCTTAGATAAATCAATACGAGTGAGCAGCTGGTCTTGCGACTTACCACGCTCCATCCCTCAGGTCTCAGCTATATTTGAGAGTGTTTGTCCAGGTCTGCCAAGTGTGTTCAGCAACAGCTTGCTGATTCCCCCTCGGCACGATGCTGCCAATGCTATAGGCAGTCTCTGCTTACCGTGAGCTTGCCCTACCTTCCCTTCATCTCTTTTGTGCGCCCTGACCCAACGGGACGGAGCTCTGGTGATGCAGGCAAAGCGGAGGTGAGTTGTGGCTGTGGTTATCACTCCTCTTTTGGCCCCACAGGAGAAACCAGCGTAGGATCCATTTGCAATCCAAATCAGCAAAAAGCACGTTCGCACCGTGTTTCCCTACGGCATGCTGCAAGAAAACAATAGTCCTGCATACATCTGCAGCACCGAAGTGAGCGGTTGTGCTCCCAGCTGCCACTAGCAATCGTGGGAGCAGCGTGCAGAGTTCCCCAACCTGCTCCAGAAACCGTACTGCTGCCACGGGCCTGCCTAGCCCAGCAGGCAACTCTGTTCCTTCAGGAGCAGGTGGAAACATCACGGCTTATAAATCAAAGCTTTCTCTAGCTGGAGAACGTTTCCCTGCACGTTTCCATAGCCCAGCGATACAGGGAGGGCTGCTCCCTGACAGCCTTTGATCCCAGACATTCGCAAGGAGCTGATCGTACAAATATGACCGTATGACTCAGACTTCACAGCAGCATCCAGTTCCCGTAAGGCAGAACCCAGCTATGTTCTGCACATGGAAGATTTATTCTGTTTGAATTTCACAGGACTGATGATTTGCGTCAAGTCTGAGCCTTGGCAAAGGGCCTTTTCCTGGGAAGTACATCCTGGACAAGTTTGCAGTGATTATTTTTATCCAGGCAGCGTGAGTTACTTGATGAGTGAAGAACTCATGCTTGCTCCAAAGGTGGAGAAGGGTATCTTTTCTTCCTCTCCTAATGACAAACAGTTCAGAAAATTTTATTCCATTTTTTTCTGTGAACAAAATGCACATTTGGGTTGAATTTAGAAATCTATAGCTTCTACAGATGAGGCTTTTAAAGAACTGAGGTCTAAGATGGGGAGCAGGATGGCCTAATAGAGCATTGTATGTATTTCTGACTGTGCCATAAGGTAAGGGAAAAAATAATTGAATTTATGTTGTTTCTGCTTTGGAAAACAAAACCTTGTACTCCTGTAGGAGCATTGAGGAGATAAAGTCCACTAACGGTGAGTTTCTTGGATTCTGTGAGGTGCTCAGGTGGAGGGATCTGAGGTATCGTGATGTTGCAGCCCTTTCACACCTGCGTAACCCAGCCATCGTTGTGCTGCTTTTGGGTGTTGTGAGATCCCCCACTCAGACTTCACACACCACACCATGCCAGACGCATGCTTTCTCTCTGTCTAACGTCTACAGGAATGTGCTTAGCATCTGTGAAAGGAAAGTTATTGTGAAGAACTCCATCCTATCCCTGTCATGTTAAAGAGAAAATCTGCCAGGATCCTCTTTTAACTGGAAACATGCTGAAACTTGTGTCTCTGACCGTAATGGGAAACCCCTACAAACAGCTGGACCCCTCCCTGAATGCCTTGGGAACTCTGAAAAGCTCCTAAAGGAATTTGACCTTATTTGTAACTCTCTTAATGAAGCCTCCACTTTGCTGCCAGCATGTGCAGAGACAATACACAGAGCATAGGGAGGTCTCTGGGGAAAGGGTTATTCGCAAGCAGCAAACCATTAATATCCCTCAGCCCAGTGAGCCCTTTGCCCCTTAATCGTGCTGTTTACAGCTGCCTCTGCCGGCATCTCTGAGCGACTTGTTTATAGCAAGAGAAGCCAATTTTAAAAAATGGTCTTTTCCTACTTGTATCTGAGTGCAAGGTAATGATCTAATTAGGAGACTGAGGAGGAAGAACTTGGATGTAAACCAATTACCCTTTTTATCATTTAGTGGAGTGATATTCTCGATCATGTCTAGGGCACCTGATGTATTCCCATACGTATTTTTACGGTAGCTACCCCTCTGAACCACAGAAGGTGAGATGGACGTGTTCAGCTGACCTCTAACATCAGGATCCAGGTCTCCTTCTCAAGGACCCTGTCTCTCTCCATCACGTATACAAAGAGCCCACAGCAATTTAACTCCTCATCTGGGTAGAAGGAATCTGGGCTTGGTTTTGGAGTCTGTACAAGATCGTGGGAACTCTAGCTCCAAAGCTGAGCTTTGGGTCGTGGTGTCTGGGTTAAGCTGAGTAGTCTGCTGAGGAGTGAAATGTCCTTGTTGCTTAACATCAAAGTTCTCTCTGGTGCCTCTGTAGGGGGAAAACGGATGTGTTTACAAAGCCCTGAGGAAACTCAGATGGTCAGTGGCGCTAACTCACTGGATCTGATAACGAAAGAGCGGAGGAATGAGTTAACAAAGGAGCCTGTGTCTTAGGTGCTCGTTCCCTGGCATTTTTCATTTTAACGCAGTGACAGAAGGTGATCCAACCCAGTTTGTTTTGATTTCCTCCTCTTAATGCAGATGTATATATGACTCGAACCAGAGCCCTCTCAGTCCCTCATATAAATATTTATTACACCATATAAATAATGGACCCTTCTAGTTTGTTTATCTGTGGTCAGATCTAGCATGTGAATAAGTATGAAATACATGCAGTAAAAAAAATCCATTTTATTCCATGGTACATGTTTCTGTTCCTGACAACACAAGAGCTGGTTTTAAGAGACGGCTGCCCCTCCAGCCATGCATTTCTGGCTCTCTTCCGCTTCACCATCCATGACCATTTTCCATCCTGTGTTTCCATCAGTACAAGTTTGTGGCTGTGCTCTAATCTTGATCTTAAGGGAAATACTTAGAAGTAAAAGGCTTCCAAACTGTGGAGCTGGAGCGATGAGGGGTAGTAACCTCTGGCACTGATGGGGGAAGCGGTGGGGGCCCAGGGCAGCAGGAGGACACGGGGTATCCACTGAAATCTGTGCTGGGCAGATAACGCCATGTAGCACAGCTTGTCTTTCAGCAGATCCAAGTGCTTGTGGCTGAAAGGCTCTCGGTGCTGCGTCCTGATTTCACCATGATGACGGCCTTTAAAACGGCTGCAAGGCTGGGTTTGTGGGATGAGCAGCAGATGTGGGGGGGAGTCAGACCACATCTTCTCTAATGAGCACGCCAGGCTTCCAGAGCGCCCCTGCCTGTAGGTGTGACTCTATGTGCATTTGATTTACATTCAGTGCAGAAACTACTTTATTATGTGTATAGCTGATGATTAAGAACATGTTTTTAGAGGCCAGTCTGTTTGTATGTAATAAAAGCCACAAGTATCCCAGTCTGAAGGCTAAATAAATATCAGTTGCTGTTTAATTCACATATAATACCTTATTAAATTTAAATTGAAATGAAATTCCCATTTAGAATGCTCTTAAAGTGGGACAATGCCTGCTTTCAGAAAGTTGTTTTTCAATTTTAGATACTTTGCGTGTTTCACTTTTTGTCTCAAAACACCAGGAGGTAATTAAAATCACTTTACAGCTGTTTCTAGAAAACTCAGACTATTGTTGGATTCCATAGAGTCATAAAAAATGATTTATATGAAGTTGGGTTTATATGCACACAATGGCTATTTTTTAGAAAAAATGAAAAAAAAAAAAAACCCATTCAAATTTACTTCTGGGCAAGATCTTTCTCAAGCCAAGGTTCAACTTGGTTTTAAAAAAGTTGTTTACTGGGGAGTATGACTCCATGCAGTGGTTGTAAATAAAAATTCTGAAAGTAGTAATTTAAATAGCACTAGCAGGCTCTGTGGTGATATTGGTATGATATTTGAGGAAGTAAAGTGGGTATTTGTGTTATTAGTATCAACTTCTTTAGTAACTGGTCTTATAAAAGATGCCTATTGCCCAACTATTAGTTAAAAGCAAATCCTGAATATAATCCTAATAACAAAAGGGCAGAAATTAAGAGATTTAAATCTATAGCATCTCAGTTTATTTCTATGGAGTTAGCTGAATGAAAACCAGTGTGACTCGTTCAGAACTGATCAAGTTCCTCTTAAAATAGTTCAGACGTCACTCAAGAATATTACAAAATTACGACGATGGTGAATGCTGAGCTTGAGAAACGAAGGTAATGTGAAACCTGTGAGGCTGCAACCACACCGTACTTTATTTTAGGAACCAAGGGCAAGAAGTGACTTGCGGATTGTGTGAGCTGGGTAGTCTCTTTAAAAAAGTGGGCCAGTCCCACAGCTTGCAAAGTTCAGACCTTGCTTCAGCCGAGGTGTAGGCACTTGTTGAGCTACACCCATGTTCAGGAAAACACTTTGTTGGGCTGTAATGCATAGGAAGGACAGATGAGCTCAGGGACTTCACAGAGCAGTAGATGCATTGAATGCACCATCCCTGTCTTCTACTGAGTGAAGCAAAAGCTGTTAGCTTCCTTGCTTTTTATCTCGAATGCCTTACGGCCTACAGTCAACTCTTTTCTGCTGCAAATTAAATAATAAAGTTTTACTGTCATTGCCAGACCAAATCTGCTTTGTTCTCTGAGACTTCTTGGAGTCAAGTTTGAAGCTGTCCTCAGATTCTCACTTTAGCCCCCCCACCTGCAAAATGTTATTAATTTGCTCAACTTTACATGCCCTGAGTCAGCCTCTGCAAAACTGGAGCCTCATGTGTTTCTTATGAGTGAGTTCTGTTGCCAGATACAAAGGTGATAAGATGATTTGAGTTGACGTTAATAAACCAAGTGTTTCTAAATGTAACTATGGCATTTGTAATTAAACCTGCAATTGATCCTTCAGTTGCAGTCTCTAGATGTGATTAGTTTTTTTTAAGATCGTTTTCTCTTTTCTGGCCTACTTATAAGTTTCCGAAGTTTTATGAAGTGTGCGGTGAATAATTTTTCTCTCTTGTTCATTAAAACATACTTTTTAATATAAAGCTGTCCTTCTCTGCACATCCTTCTAATGTTGGGATGTAGATTTCTTTTTTAGCCAGCTGTTTTCCGTGACATTGTGCAAGACATAGACGCTATATCCAGCAGCACCAACACGAAGTTCCCTGCTGCTATATGTTATAATGATGGCAATTTATATCAGAAACCCACCTCAACGTGATGCCAAAGTGCCTGGCACTGCCAAAGAAAGTCTCTCAAACATTAAAGTTCACAGAAAAAAGAGAGAGCATGCTGGGACTGAAGCTGTTGTGGGGGAGGCAGACTCTTCTTGGCCTCAAGGTTGACCCTGAGATGCTGGAACATCTTTCTGACTCTGTTCTGCACAGCATCAGGTAATACTTGTACCACAAGTGGGCCTGTACCACCACCACTTGTACCACCATCCACCTGGTGGGCAGGGACCTGGGAAACCAGAGCTAATGGGGAAGCCAAAGCCCCGTTAATACTTTCTCACCAGTCCTGGCTGCAAATCCTTTCCCACAGCCCAGCGGCATATCAAGCAAAAATTCTCCTGAGCCTGTGCTCACAGCTCAGAAGTGCTTTTAACAATCTCTTCTAACAAATTAATTTATTTTATTTCCCTACTTGAGGAGGGTTTTCTTGTGCTTGGAACAGATTGATTGTGCAGTTTTCTGAAGCCCATTCTGTTCTGGCTTCCAAACCAGCAGCCTTTTAAGTGTTTTGGGACTCTGGTCCTGAGCTTTCCTCTTTACGCATCTGCTTCTGCATCTTTTCTTGTTTAAGGGTTGTCTTTTGTTTTCATTGATTGGTCTTCACATTGGTTGGCCTTCAGGCCTACGTATCCGTAGTTTGGTTTTCTCCCTCTTGTCTTCCATGCTCCCTGTGGTCCTAAACCCAACTCACTTCTTGTGTCCGCTATAGAGGCTTGTGTGCCATGGTAAGGAAGAGAAATCCAGCATATTTCTGTTGCCCCCATCTGAAATTGTGTGTCAGGGCTATGCTGATAAACAAATTACCGTCTCAGGCTGCTTACTGTAGAGAGAAAGTGGACAAAGCCCATCTTTATTAACTCTCTTCTGCACTAGCTTTTAAAGAGAACATCAAACTTAATGGTCACAGACTAAGCTGCAAATGCCTGGGATTTGATATACTGCACATGGGGCAGACTGGCTCATCAACTCTATGAAGACATCCTTCACAGCCTGCTAGGATGCCTAATTTTGGCTAATTTAGCAGCTGAAGCAGAGGCTCAGACACCTCCAGCAGGCGAAGGAGCTGAACTTGGTATCAACCACAACTAACGGAGCATCTTTAAAATAAATGAGAAACTGTCCAAGAGCAGAAGGGGAACTTCCTTCCCTCCCGTTGATGGTAGAGATTCTCCTGCAGAATGGAAGAGTTTTGAGTCACTCCTAGGTAAAATGTGAAGGAGTGTGGGCAGCTGCCTCACCTGCAAGGTTGGAGTTACTTTCTTCCCGCTTATGTCCTTCTTGCCCTTCCATCAAAGTGTGCTTTCTCTTTTGGCAGACGAGTAGATAACCACAGCGCCAATTCAGACATCTGTCAGATCTCTTTGCAGGAGCTAGATTTCTCTCCTCTTAGTTAGTTGACTCCTGCATCTTCCATCTTTCATTCTGTCCTCCCTGCTTCATAGCTCTCAGCAAGTAACTTTTCCTGTTTTATTCTTTAGCAAGAAATCGTGCTGCATGTTTCAGAGAAAAATCCTATCCTCTGCTTGGGAGGAGTTTCCTCCTAGAGCTGTAACTTGTTTGTAAATGACTTCCCTCAGGGGAATATTTATCTTAGGTTGTTTCTTTCACCTGCTTCTCAAAAGATAGCAAGGAAAGCTAGGGTTCTGCTGACTGCTTTAATGCAAGATTTAGGTCTGCTCCTGATGCCTTTACGCTGAGCCAAAGGGTGCCACAGAATTCGTCTCTTGATCAGGTACCACCAGTCCTCTTCCAGTTCCTAATCACTTACCTCACATGCACTGCTGGAAATAGTATTTTAGGCAGTGATTATCTTTCTGAAGCCTTTCATTAGAGTCGATCTTTTGGTCCTTTTGATACTTCAAGGTCTTATACTCGGTTGAAAAAGTAGAATGAGTGCCAATTTGTGTGCTAAATTCACGGACTCAGAGCGAGTGCATTCTCTGATGGGTGGGTGTAGTTTTCTTCTCAGGTTCTGTTTTTCTTTTTCCCAAGTGCACACATGTGATTCTTATGTGGAATAAGGGCATACAGGGCTAATATGCAAAGAGGCTATAGAGATTAGTGATGGAAAAGAGATCTGATGCTCAGATGAAACAGTAATTATTACAGTGAGCACTGAAGAGTGAAAATGTCCTGCAAGCCAACAGTCCTATGATCCTGAGGTCTATGAAGAAGAGGACGAATTGGCTTTCTCTCTAGTCTGACAGAACGGACAATACTGGAAGGAGCTCCATGCCCTGCTGCCTTTCCAGTCTCACAGGCAGCCTCTGGAAAACCACTACCTGACAGCCTTACAGCACGCTAACATATTCACACGTGCAGGTGTACAGGGTCCTGCTTGCTCTGGACAGCCTGCCTCATCTGTGCAGGAACCCGCCTTTGCAGGCCCAACACGGATGTGGCAGGTGAGTCTGATCACAAGGTTAAGAGATGCACAGATGTTCTTGAGCATCTGGCATATGTCCAACTTCACTGTGGGATTAGTCACCCATCTCAAGACTAGGTGTCTAAATCTGTTTGTGGAGCCATCTGTGATGACTGCTGCCTTGGAAGAGGCTCCGATCTCCTCCAGAGCATCTAAGAGTTACCATAATGCAAAAGTTAAACTGTTTGGAAACATTCTTTCAAACCCACATAGGTTTTGCAAGCAAGAGCAGCAACGTATGGCTTGGATTTCAGGTTTGGATGTGTCACCCTTATTGGAGAAAAACAAGTAACAGTGAGTAACCAGAGTAACGGATGTGATTAATAGGCTTTGGCTCCAATTTATTTTTTTTCACCAGGAAGAGGTAATAAAGAAATAGCCATGCTGGGAAGCAGCCTTAAACTGACTAAAACCCATTCATTGTGGTGAGCTTGATGATATGGACATTACATCACTGAGACCGATTCCAGTTCTAAAGCCAATGCTGTCTGCAAGCTGCAGCTGGTGAAATCCTCCAGTGTGGCTTTCTTGCCATCTGATTTGGGTTTTTACTCTGTCAGAGGCTGGGCTGATAAAGATAGTAGATCAGGGAGTATCATCATACTAAATGCAGCTGGTAAGATGAATTACCTGCTGAGGGCTTAGACTAAGAGTTGTGAAATGAAACTGGCCAGCAGTCTGCATTTGTGGAGTGGTCCTGTGACAGGGAATTCACCTTATACCGGGAGCAAGGCTGGAGGGACATGCAACTTCTAGAAAGTGAGGCCAGGAGTAAAGAGGCTAAAGTAAGCTGATCCCACTCTCCTCTAAACCCAAACTTTGGTTTAAAATACCCTATTCCAAATGAACAGCTGATATCTTTAAACACTTTCACATGTGGAAGTTTCACCCTGGCCAGGATTCATATTTGCTCTTTGGCAGTGTACTGAAGCAATCCAAGACTAATGAAGGCTGAGGGTAACTCTGGCCCAACCAGTGTAAGTGGGCTCTCTATTGTCTGTGAGGTCTTGAAGTGGTTTTTATTGCTTTGCTGTGGGATTTGAGCTTCGTGGGCTTTAAAAGGTTCTTGGCAGGGGCCTGACTCTGCTTAGCAGTACTTACCTCAGACTTAGCGATAAGGTGTTGGCATCTCTGAGTGCCTTTCCCCATATCTCTGATACAATAGGATCACTTGTTTGTCACTGATGTCAGGATGGTATTTCAGGTAACATCTGCAGTCTGCATTTAGCACGCAAACAAGCAGCAAAAGAAAAGGGATGTTACCCTGAATGGGCATGCTATCTGGTGCAACAAGAGTGTCACATCTTATCTTCCTTTTCTGAAGACCTGGAAAATGTGAATTTGGCCAGCTGCAGGGAACTATAGCCCAACTCTGCTAGACCACATTGCTGGGCTTGGATTCCCTGCATCTTTTTGAGAGGCTAACTGCATGATTTATGGATAAGAGAGCCTCTGTTTTCTTGTCTTTATGAGCTCTGGGAATGGGCACCTGGACATGAAAACTTCTGACCTGGAATCACCTCCTGAAGAGATACCAATATACTTGGAGATTTCACTTCAACCCAGCTCCCTAAGGACTTGTTTACATCTGGAAGTTAAATTACCTACATGTACTTGATAACAGCCAACAGGAGTGATGTTGAGTGTTTTTATACTCCTGAGACATGGGGGTAAAAGAAAACACCATGTTGTCCGTTCTAGAGCTCTGAGTGACACGGTGGTGACGGTGATTTACGAGGGTGCTGTAGCCTCATTTATCACTCAGCCTTGTCTCAGATGTATTATTGACATCTTCAGTGCTAGTTAGTGAGGGGATAAAGATGCTTGAATATGACATTTTGGCATCTTGCTAAATGACCTTCTTATCGGAAATCCTTTGAAGTGGATAAAGGAGATGGTCCCATTTGGAGGCTTTGATTGCTGCTCCTACATTTTTCAGTTCAATGTGTTATGTGGAGGACGAACATGTTAACAGATCAAAAAAATCAAGAAGAGGGGACCAAGCTAATTTCAGTATCAGTGTAGTCCTCCCACAAATTACTGCTGGCTGCTTGCCCTGACACTTACGGGAATGCACAAGGCATTTGTGCTTAGAAGTTGTGTGGAGGGAAAACAGGGAAAATTCCCTGTTGTGACAAAAAGGAAGTCTTTGAAGTGAATACTTTGTCAACTTTTGTCCATAAAGTCCATTTCTCTTTTTCAGGGCTGAAACAATATGATTGATTTCAAGAGAATGGCTCAGGCCTTACCATGGGGAAAATTAGAAGAGTATTTGGATTTACCATATGGGAGTCTGGTGGTGTCAGTAGACTTTAGTTGGATCTTGTAACATGGGTATTTCAGGTGACTTTCTGCCACTCCTATGTTCACGAGATTTTGGTGCTCATTAGTGTTTGGAGGTCAGTGGCAAGGGTAAAGACTTGCCTAAATTGTGTCTGTTTGCTACAAGAGCCAAGGAAATGGAGTACTACAAGAAACCTTCACAATGCTATGTTGAAGTCAAACTGGCAGCCACTTACAAGCAGTCAGAGATCAATATTCATTAACATTTTCAGTAAGGACCTGGATAATGGGATGGAGTTTGGAGATGGTACCAAATTGGACAGGATGGTTGTTACAGCAGCGGGTAGGGGCCTCGAGGAACCTCAGTGAGCTGGAGAAACCTTGTGAAGTTCAACAAAGGCAGGTGCAAAGTTCTGCAAGAGCACAGGCTAGGGACCAGCTGGCTAGAAAGTGTCTCTGCAGAGAAAGGACCGATGGGTCTTGGGGGACAAGAAGTTGAACATGAGTCAGCAATGTGGTCTTGTGGCAATGGTGGCTAAATGGATACTGGACTTTATTAGTAAGAACATTGTAAGCACAGCAAGGAGAGGGTTTATTCACTCTACTTGGCCTTCCAGCACTCAACAGAATTACTGGAGTGTCCAGTTTGGGGCTCCCCAGATAAAATGATATGTTGAAAAATTGGAGCAAGTCCAGTGCAGGTCCACCAAGCTGGTCAGGGGACTGTGGACTGGAGCACACAACGTATGGGGAAACGCTGAGGAACCCGGGATTGTTCAGTCTCAAGAAGAGAAAACTCAAGGTGGGATCTTATTGCTGTTTTCTACTACCTAATAGTGGCTCTACGGAAGAATGTTCTTGGAAGCGCACAGAAAAAACCCCAAACAAACACCAAAAGCAATGAACACAAGTTGCAGCAATGGAAATCTGATTAGATACAAGGAAAAAATTCTTCACCTGGAGAGTGGTTTAGCCCTGGAACAGGTGCCCAAGGAGTTTGGGGAATATTTATCTGTGGAGATTTGCAGAACTTGCCTGGGCAAATTCCTGAGCAACCTGATGTAACATCAAAGCTGGGTGTGCTTTGAGCAGGAGGTTGGACTGGATAGGCTCCAGATATTGCCTCCAACTAAATTATTGTATGGTGTATGTGCTGCAGTCCCAACAGGTGACTTTTGTCCTGGATGTATTTTCAATATTAAGGTTTGCAAAAAGTCCATGTAAAAGAGGCTTTAAAAATCTCAGTGCCTTACTTTCTATGCTAGGGGATTTCATCCCCATCTGTAATTGAAACATAGAAAGTCTCTTCTGCTTTTCTGCTCATTTTGGTTAGCGCAGCTTGAGCTGGAGCAGCCTGACAATTGGGGAGCTGAGGATTTTACTACTGATACTTGTGAATATGGAGGCCTGGTCTGTGCCCAAAGAAGATGGGTATCTAGGGCTACATGTATACGTTTACCATGTTTGCATGGTGAACTAGCAGTGCCAGGGCCTGGGCATAGACCACAGAATCACAGAATGGTTTGGGTTGGAAGGGACCTTAAAGATCATCCAGTTCCAACCCCCCTGCCATGGGCAGGGACACCTCCCACTAGACCAGGCTGCTCAAAGCCTCAAGACCAGGCTGCTCAAACATAAATCTCTACTGTTAAATTGTAGCATGGTCCATGGCATGGTTAGTTGCCTTGGCTCAGCTAACACTCTCCTAGGCAGTCCAGAAGATGGTTTGAGGTTGGTTATAAGACAGGGACTGGGTATCACCACTCTGTTTTGGAGGGTGAAAGTGTTTAATAGCATGGATGTGGGTTCTTCCACCACAGTTGGCATCAAGGCCAAGGAATGGGCCAGGATAAGTTTTCATTTACCAGTGAACAAGTAGCTGAACAGCATAGGCTGGACCTGGGCACTATTAAAATACAAGTAGGGTTTGCAGTGTTAGGACCTGCTGTGGCAGATGGATCTTCATGGCAGAGGCTCTCTGCTTGGATGTTGTAACTCAAATGACATCTGTATGGCATGTGCTCTAGGCAATCCTGCTTTAGCAGGGGAGATGGATTAGATGATCTCTAGAGGTCCCTTCGAACTCTGAAAAATTCCGTGATTCCATGGTAGTGAGGCTGGAGAAGGGGCTAGAGCAGGGTCCCATAGTATGGCACGTTATTTTCAGTGGGTAGTATGGGCAAGACTGTTCTCTCCTGGGGAAAAAAAGATAGAGCTACTAGCTGATAAAGGTAGTATTAGGATTGTGCTCATCTATCGTCATCAGCTACTCTGTACTGAATACAGTGAGAAAGAGCCTACTGCCTGTCCCTGTGGCTGGCTGACCTCATGTCCATGCAGCAAAACCCTCTACCATGTACTCCTGCTACTCTCCTTTCCATCCAAAATATCCAGGGAGGCGTTCTGCAAATTGAGGATTGGGACTAGCCCTGTTACGTCATAGAATCATAGAATGTGTTGGGTTGGAAGGGACCCTTAAAGGCCATCTAGTCCAACCCCCCTGCAGTCAGCAGGGACATCTTCAACTAGATCAGGTTGCTCAGAGCCTCATCCAGCCTGGCCTTGAATGTCTCCAGGCATGGGGCCTCCACCACCTCTCTGGGCAATATCTCAGACTATATTACCTGTTTGGTGTAATGCTAGTGGGCAAGATCATTCTAAGGAACAGAGTAGCACTTAAACAAGGGGGATAATGGTGTGTCCGGATTTGAACGCTGTTTGGTTTCCTAGTGCAGATGACACTGCTAAAGTTAGCATGGATGGAAGAACTGCACAGGAGGAAGGGGGTCATCGATACCAAGACATGCCTGGTGATGGCTAGAAAAGCTGGTGATGTTAGTGTGAGACTATATGACAGATAGAACTCCTAGAAGTGTTTTTAATGTGCTGAATCCACAGCTCTGGCACCTGAAGAGTCAGTCCAGTTTGTTAAGGTTGGGGGCAGAGTCTGTAGTTGGATACCGCTTGTTCCTACACGAGGAGTGTCCCAAACGCTGACCATCTCTGGTGATGACATACGCAAAAGGCTTGTTGTGCCTCTCACAGGAGCAGTAATGGGTAATTCCCCACCCTCCCGCGGAGGGCGAGGGCCCTGTGCAGACAGCTGTGGGATGCTGTCTGTTTTGTGTGAGAACAACAACCAAGAAAAAGAATAGGCGCCCTCCATGAAATCCTGTGCAGTGCTTAGATTTGATGAGTTTCTCTAACTGGACATTTGACAAAAAGGCAATAAAGCAGGATTGCTGCATGCCAGATGTTTCCACTGGAACCTCTGACACTCATTGGATCAAAAATCCCCTAAGGAAGTTTGGGTGGTTCAGTACGAAAATGCTCACATGGGACCCTTTTCTTTTGTCATTTGCAGCATGTGAAATGAAACGCTGCCTTTGGTTTGAGAAAAAAGATATGTTGCCCTCTAGGCTTAGTTTTCTGTGGCTTTCCTGTGTCTCTCATGGCTTTTGTTGTTGTGCTGGTTCTGGCAATCAATACCTTTTGGGGCTCATTTTCCCTTTCTTTGCCTCCTGATTAGTGGCCAAAAGGGGTTCGTATTCCTTTCTCTGTAGCTTTCCTGTTGCTTTTAGCAACAGCTTAATGTTGAAGAAATGTCTTCTTGTCAACTTCCCCTTGTGCTTGGCCCTGGCTGGACAATGAAAGCAAATTTTCAGTCTAGGACCTAAAAGTTTGAGAGTTTGACTGTACAAATAATTTTCACCTTAGCTGGGATAACAGGCCCAAACCATTTGATAGAAAGTAATACTGGGGAAAACAGAATAGCATAGCATAGCATAGCATAGAATAGAGTAATTTCAGTTGGAAGGGACCTCCAGTTGGAGGCTGGAAGATGGAATTTGGACATCTAGCCCAACTACCTGACCACTTCAGGGCTGACCAAAAGTTAAAATATGTTGTTAAGGGCATTGTACAAATGCCTCTTAAATGCTGACAGGCTTGGGGCATCGACCACCTCTCTAGGAATCCTGTTCCAGTGTTTAACCACCCTCTCGGTAAAGAAATGTTTCCTAATGTCCAGTCTGAACCTCCCCTGATGCAGCTTTGAACCATTCCCTTGTGTCCTATCACTGGATCCCAGGGAGAAGAGCTCAGCACCTCCCTCTCCACGTCCCCTCTTCAGGAAGCTGTAAATATTTACTCTTGGAGCTTTGCATATTTTAAAGTCCCGAGTATGACATTTCTACTTGCATGGAATAAACACCGTTAGCAGAATATTTCTACTTAGATGGTAAATGGTAACACTATAGTTATTTGACCTCACAGTAACCTTCATTAGACCCAGAAATACGTCATCTTCTAAGAGCAGACAGGGACACTGACCACCTCTGTCTGCAGAAAGGGGACAGAGTTGGTGGCTTGAAACAACTCTCTTGGGCATAACAAAGTCTAAAAAAGCCTACCCAAACTCTCCCTATCTCTCCCCCTCAAAATGAAACGAGCAAAACCTGGAAAAAATCAACACACCCAAATCAAATCAGAGTTTTACCCTTCCCCAAACACGATCACGATGTCCATCTCCCTTACACCCATGAGGTGGGAATTTGCTAATAACTGCATGCTACTGTCATGAAGTGCATTATCAGACAGCTAAATAAATCTACAGAAATTTCATATGAATATTATAACTGTAGTACTAACGTATTTTGTGTTCCTGTGATAGTCTCTTAGTTTTTAGGGAAGCTTATAGTGTTTCTGGATAAATACATTGGAGTGAGACTCCTGAGATATGACTTCTTCCATGCTCTGCACTGATTTGCTGTTGTTAGTCTTTTTACTTTTCTATGACTCTGTTTACCCATTAAAGTGAAGATATTGATACCTGTCTTAGAGTCTTTTCAGACATTTATAGAATAAATGCCAGGTTGAGAAGGAATTATTTTTATTATGGAGAGCCTTTTCCCTTTGAAAATAAGCCATCTTTTATTTGCAGGCTTTTTCTATGGATGTATGAGGGTTTCTGATTTTTCACTGGTTTGTTTTTTTTTTTTTTGTAATTTCCTTTCATCAATTTACAGTTTATTAGAGGAGATTGAGAGCCAGATACACCTTCTCATGTAAACACAAAGATTTTGAAATACTCATGGAAAGCTCATATGTATGTGCTCTCACAGTCTGCATCTGTTTTTTTTTTTTTAGGTGATTTCTGGTCTGAATGGATAAATATTCACAAATAGGTTTCCTTTTTCCCTTTTAGAGTGTCAGTCGGTTACTGCTCTCCAACTCATGATCAAGCGCTGTCACGGGAAAAGAAGTTGCAGCATATATGCCAGCACCTATGAATTTGGAGATCCTTGTTACCCGGGCATCCGAAAGCATCTTAATGTCATCTACACCTGTGGTGAGCCACAAAATTATCTTAATTTAACTCTCATTGGCGTATGTGTTTGATGAACAGTGGTGTGTAAGAACGACAAGACGTGTAATTGTACATAAAAAGTTGTTGAACTTCCAGTTGGCTCATGGTGATTCTTATTTGGTCAACAAGGGAAAGCTCTGTGGATCACCTGCGTGGTTTAATTCTGTCTTTTTTTTCTACTCATTGGCTTGATAGAAAAAGCAGAAAACATGGAAATGGTATTTTGTGAGCTCATTCGATGCTGCCTCTGCAAGGCAGGAAAATCTGGTGGTGAAATCAATCCACTCAGTGGATACATCCTGAATGTTAGCATCCTGCCGTCTCATTTGACTGCAGCGAAGTTGTGATTATCAGTAGGATCCTCATTACTTTGTTCTGTATTTCATTTTGTACAGTAGAATAAGACAATCACCAATCCATACCCATCTACGATGTTAATAGAAAATCACTCCCAAAATCTTCAGGTGAACATTGCAACGTTTTCCTAACAAAATATTGTTATTTGGAAAAAAGCAAACAGTTGGAGCTCTCAGTTGGGAGCTTAAGTCACAGCGCTGAGCAGACACTGTGCTCTTCTCCTACTTGACTAGTCATCTTGTTTTGCAACAGAGAAAAGAACGTTCCTCTCTGAGCTCTGTGGTATGAAAACAACACAAGGTCTGTCTTCTTCCAGTGATGACATTTTGGTCATTTGTGGCTGATATATTTGAAAATATTTGCTTGAGGGTTTTGCTTATATAGTTGTTGCTAGGAACAGCTCAGTCTCTCTCTGTTCCTTTCTATGTCCACCTGGAAGAGGAAATTCTGGTTCTGTTTTGAATCTGCTGAGTAGGTGGCTGAGCATGTAGTAGAGGAGGTGCTGGCAGTGTCCTCAAGCAACAACAGCTCTGTGGGTCAATCTCTGTGCGTAACTGCAGCACGCTGAATCTGATAGATGGTATTTGAGATGGAGTCACTATGGTGTTTCCTGGAGTTGCTGTAGCATGGCTGATGGGCAGCACCTTGAAGAGCAGAGAGAGAAATGAAGGAACATCAGGCTCTGAGCTCCTGCCTGGCTGTTGTTCCATTTGGCAGGCATGGCAGAAAGGTTCAATTATTTTTTTTTTCTTGGTTTCTTTGTTTTTGTTTGAAATTATGTAGCAAGAAGTCGCAAGGCTATCCATGCAAAGCTTTGTGAATTTTCTAATGAGAAAGGTGATGTTGTTATATCATTTTTCTTGTAAAGAGACTGGAGAGAAGCTTATCCTTGTGGGGATTTGACAGAAACCAAAGCAATACAGTGAAACAGGAGCTTTATAACTCAAAAATAACTCAACTCAAAAAACATAACTCAAAAACCAAACAGAGCCCCATGATATATTTCCAAGAGGATATCTCCTTCAAAGGCCTCTGCAGCCTTATTCTGGCATTGTGGTCCTGGTCTCAAAGTCCACTACAAAAGACATTCATGATCTCTTAATCTGACCATAACTTTCCTAGTCATAGCCTAACTGCATCAGGAAATGAGTCACGCTTGAGAGCACAGAATGGCATGTTTTGCTTTTTAGTGGGTGAAATCTGCCCCATCCTTTGAAGGTGGCCATGGCTCCTTTTCAAAATCATGATCTCAGACACGTCTCTGAGCTGAATTTTGTGTTCATCAGACACATATTTCTCCCCATCAAACAGCAAAATCCTTCAAAATGTGAAAACCAAATAAACAAGAAATCAAATTCCAGTCCCATGTGCTTGTGTCAGACAGAAGAAAATCCTGGCATTCTTTTAGAAGAAATGATAAAACCAAACAATTTGATGTTCTTATGGTTTAGAGAACAATTGCAGTGTAGGAAGCCTCCTCCTGTTGGGTGGAAACCTTTGTTTCAGATTTCCATAAAGCTGCATGCATTAGTGCTCCTGGTATGGCGTTCTCCTTTCACGAAACCTGTAGGATTGAAAGGGGACGGGCTTTGACTGACAAAGATGACTGTGCTTTCCTGTGACCTGTATCTAGATACGTATCCCTCTCCCCCAACTCTTGCAGTTGGAAACACTCGATCCCTGGAGCGCAGGATGAGGCTTTGCTGCTAGTCACTGGAGAGCAGCGGAAGACGCAGGGTGACCCTGGCATAGCTTGGGAAACGTGACGGGTGTACAAAACGTGTTTCTCTGAGCATCACTTCAGCCTTTCTTGTTGCTGCTTCAAATAGGTGACTTCATCCCTCTCTGAGATCAAGCACTGCAGTCAGCCTGCTCTTCCTTGTCACCCTCGGGCTGCCAGGCTGTGGCAGAAATGTCCTGCCATGGTGCAGCAGTTTGGGCCGTGTCAGTGGTCTCACCTGGAGAAAAAACTGTGATGGGTCCTCAGCCAGCGTTACTGACCCACTGTGCTGCTTCAGAAGAGGTGGTGAGAGCAAGCATACTGGTGGACGTGGGTAGGAGGACCTTCAAGCAGACATTTCCCATGTGAGAAACTTCAGTAACCATGGGGACAGGGCAGCTGAACTCTGCGCTTCGTGCTAAGGCATGGGGAGGGCTGGAAAGAGAAAAACACGTCTTCTACTGATAGCAATTCATGAAAAAAAATAATCTGTTGAGGGAGTAATTTATGACGTGACAAAAGGTAATATTAATTGAAAACTCAGGTGTTGTTAGCAGAAATCCCGGCCCTTTTGCTAAGGTGGACTTTGTGACAGGCATTAATGCTGGTGTTGTAGAGCAATGACTAGTGAAGAGCTAGTGAGGTGACTTATCTCCCAGTCCTGGCAGGAGAACATCTGCAAGCGTCTCTCAGGTCAGCAGATACAGACTGTTCTTCTCTGGCTTGAGAGCAGGAGCTGAGCCCTATCCTGGATCTCTGAGAGGTAAATGGATGAGGCAACAGCTTTGGTTTCTTTAAGCCATGTCCAAATTTCTTGGAGGTTCATCCCTCCAGCCTCCGTGTTTTATTGGACATGAGAATTCCTGCCAGACATACACAATTTTGTTGATGAATCTGGTTTTAAGTAAAGGTGTCGTCTAACTTTTTGCTCAGCTGTGGTTTTTTTGAATAATTTGTTGTAATTACTCCAGACAGTGGGAGTGTCTCAAGTCAGCGGTTCTCCGTATCATATTATATCCCTTTGCATCTTGCGTTAAATGCCTATTGGCATCACTTAGCTGAGAGGGAAATGCTACAAGTTAGCATGTATGTACAAGACAATTCAAACAAGCAAGTAACCAGCAGCTTGATGCGATAGCGATCTCTCGTGTGCATTAGGGTCCCATTAGCCCAGCCAAGGCAACAGATGAAAAATCTTCCAATGTGAAAACATTCCAAACCTGAACTTTGGCAGGAGCTGAAATACTAAATTTTGGCCCAAAGCCAGGTTTAGCTGATGGGATGGTGTGGAAGGTGGGATTTTCCAGTATGTGGGTCCCATTACTGCATTAATACGTACGTTATCTTATGAGGAGCAATTGAAGGAGCTGGGACTGTTTAGTTTGAGGAAGGGGAGGCTGAGGGGAGACCTCATCACTCTCTACAGCTACCTGAAAGGATGTTGTAGAGAGGTTGGTGCTGGTCTCTTCTCACGGGTAATTAGCGATAGAACAAGAGGGAATGGCTTCAAGCTGCAACAGGGTAGGTTTAGACTGCACATTAGGAAAAAATTCTTCCAAGGAAGAGTGGTCAGACACTGGAATAGGCTGCCCAGGGAGGTGCTGGAGTCACCATCCCTGAATGTGTTTAAGAGTCGTTTAGATGTGGTGTTAGGGGATATGGTGTAGGGGAGAACTCTGTAGAGTGGGGTTGATGGTTGGACTCGATGATCCCAAGGGTCTTTTCCAACCTAAATGATTCTATGATTCTATGATTTATTTAAAAGAAAAAGGCAAGTTTTTTCTGGGAAAGCACATGACGTGGTGGGATTGCTTTCTGAGCGTGGCAGCTGTAACTAGAGGGAGACACAAAAATTTTAGCTCTGCCTTTTCTTTAAAATACCTTGAAAATCTTAGAGGGTAACAGCAAATAAAAGAGTATTAAGGCAACTGAGAAAAATAGTGCAATAGAGACTTAATAGAAGTCTTTCTCTCTTTCTTTCTTCCTGCCCCTGCCCCCCCCCCCGCCATCTGCTTGTCTCTCTCTTTCTTTGGTAAAAAGCATTGTATTTGTAATATCTGCAGGTAGCTTGCTAGTGGTTTTGTGCTTGCTGATAAAAGTTACTGTGCTCCTGACCTTTTCCTTTTCTTAATTGTCCACTTATTACCTTCAAAGACTCCCTTTAATTCTCTAGATCTCTTTCTTCTCTAGTATACTAGACTTATTTTTTTGGCCTCTGTTGAAGTCCTAACTCAGCAATGTATTAAAACGTTGTGTTGATTTTTTTTTCACGTGCGTAATGCCACTTGGGCTCAAGGAAGTGTTTAAGTGTGTCCTTTACTTTAAGACCCATGCATAAATACCATGAAAGTTAAATATTTTCTCAAATGCTTCCTCGAGTGGGGATGAGGGGCTTCTCTGTGTGTAAAGAGAAACCTTATTCTTAGCCCTGAAAGTCAAGGGAGCAATCCAGAGTTCCTACTGTCCCGCCAGACCTGCTGCCCTGTGCAGTCAATGGAGGCTGTAAATGTAAAACCTCTGCTGTTCTTTAAGTACAGGCGTCGGTCAGAAATGGCCTGATGAGGGGAAAAAAAAAAAAAAAAAAAAAGAGAAAAAAGACGGGGATTGTGAATTTCTTTGTGTCTAGGTGTGTTTCAGTGGGTTGGCTGTCGGTCTGGATCACTGGTGGCTTTTTAGTGCCTTTGTTGGACATACATTGGACAAAATGGAGGAAATGTGATCTTGGACGTGTTTTTGATGTGAATACTCATCGTGTGTTTGGATGTGTGTGTGCCTCCTGCTTGATTCATGCATGATGGAAAAGGGTCATTGGGCTGAGAGCTAATGAACTGCCATGGTAACTCATAAATTGCCTGGAAAATGCCGCAGTTCTGCCACATTAATAATCCTGCCGTCCTGCTTTATGAGGCAGTAAGGTGAGTCCCAGAGGCCAGGCACTTCACATCCCGATGAGAGAACCGGGCAGGTAAAGGATAAAGCCTGAGCCCAGGGACAGCAGCTATTGTTCCGTGGTGTCTAATGCTGCCGGGAGACCAAGAGGGGTCAAGGAGACGCGGCAGAGATGCTCTGGGGTGATGGGGGCACGCTGACCTTTGCTTTCTCTGGGTGCTTGGGAAAACAGTCTGGTTTTCTCCAAAATCTTGTGTTTAAATAAATATTCTATCACGTTGGACTACAGGCAGGGTCTGTGTTAGACAAGAGAGCTCTGAGGTGGTTGCCTTCATGATGGTGATGAGGAGGGAGGCTGAGGAGCTGCACAAATTCTCTCCTGTCATCTCAGCGGGACTGTGCTCTAGTCCATTAGCTCCTGCGCAGTAAATCTATCAATGCCTCGGACTGGGTGAATGCAGTGGTCCCTTTGCTCTTAAAATTCATGAATTCATTAATGTAGAAAATGTATTTTTGTCACTGCGAAAAGGCTTTCTATAAAAAAGCAATTTCTATAAAAAGCAATATGCAAAATCTGCAAAAAATAGAAAAAGAACAATTCCAGACTTCCAAGAAAACACAAAAGCATTTTGACCCTTTTGAAATAGGACAATGCAGACAGGGTCTTGCTAGAGAAAGACAGGCACAGAATATATAATGCAAACTTCCTTCCTTCAAAAGTTGAAATAAAATTGATGTTCAAAGACAAGTAAACATTTTAGGCAATCTAGCTGAATATATAATGTTTGATAATGTCTGTTTAACTGGGATGCTTGTGTGAAACTCTAAAGCAGAATTCACAGACATATCGATTTTAAATTCATGGGCCACATAGTTTGACTTCCCAAATACATAAACAACAGAACAATGACACAATGTAATTCCATTGTGTGGCTACTTTCAATGTTACGAATTTTGGTTCAGAGATGGGTTGGGACATCTGTTCAAATCCTGTGTCTTATTTTCCTAAGATAGTAGAAATTAGTCCAGTAATTTTTGTGTCAAGCCTATGATTCTGTTCAAGCTGTAGTGTATTTTTTAAAAAGTAATGAGTGCAAATAATGAAAAATTCATGAAGTGTGATTTATCTGGCCAAGTGTAGACACATAAGCCATAGAGATTTATAGTGTAGACATTCCCATCTGAGAAAAATTCCATTTACAGGTAATGGAGAGGAACAGCTGCTTTTGAGGCACAAATCATCTCATCTTAAAGTGGGTGCCTGAAAGAGATGAGCTGCATATTTGAAGTGACAGTTCTCCTGTACTGACTATAAAGGGAGCTTCTGGTGCTTAGCTGAGATGCCGTTATCTACACGTAGGACCTCAACAATGCAGATATCTACATCTGGTTACATGGCTTTTAACCACTGTGTTCTTACACAAATGTTCTTTTTGGTCAAAATTACCACTGCCACTGATAATACCAGTGTTTTCTCCTTCTGTTTATTGGTTTCCACTCCCACTGTTTGACTGGATGTCCATTTATCATAAGATTTATCCAGGTACGAGATGAACGTGATGCTTATTTAAATTCTTAAGGGGGATTTCTTCCTCTGAACCTTGAGAAATTATCTATAGCCGGACAGGAGTCTTAGTGCTGAAGAAGTTCTCAAATAACAGCTTGGTGTCTTGTGCCCCTGCTCAGGGTTATCAGACTTGGGTCTGGAGAAGAATTTTCGTGTTAATTGGATTTGCATGGGATTGAGGTCCACTTTCCACATTTCATCTTTATAAATTCCCCTGATGTTTCTAGGAGCTAGCATGGGGTCAACAGCTTTGCTCTCTTCTTTGACTGGCTTTCAGGTTTTTGGTCTTTTGTTCTCAAGGTCAGATTTGTTGTAGATTATCAGGGACTGATGGCTGGTGGTATGGGAGAGCGGGCAAAGTAGATCTTCATTGGTGATGTAGCATCTGTTACTTGTTCCTGCAAGCGAATGGACTTGTTGAACCTCCTTCCAGCATTTTACACATTTCTCTCCAGGGGAAGGAAAAGCAAAGAGCTTGTTCTCCTTTTGGAAAATTAGACCTCACTTTCAGAAATACTCGTATTTCATAGAACCTGTTAAAAAAGCATCCATCAGTGCAACTACAGAGTGCACCATGATGGGTAAGCACAAAATTTAAGGCTGATGTTTTCCAACTTCTGAGCCTGTGACTTTGTCATCTTTGGTGATGTTGCCTTAGCAAATTTTGTGGATGCAGTTTCCTGCATTTTAGAGAGAAACAAAGAAGGAAAGCCCTAAGCCAGCAAGGCTCATATAGTTTGGATTCATGGCTCAGATCTGTTGGAGATCATGGATTCCCTGGGGGCAAAGGCAAGATGCCATCTCTTTTGCTGACCAGTGCTGAAGTGAGCGGGCCACATAGTTTATGAATGGTCTTGGAGGTACCTGCTAATAAAAGAGACTATAGTTAGTAGCCCTGCCGTCCTACATCAAAGAGGAATATGCTACAGAGGCAAGGAACAGTTTAGGTTTCATGTTAGTGACTGCACAAGAACGTGAAATGTGAGTGACATGGCACAAACAGCCTGATTAGTTTCAAGATGAAGCTCGGTAAATTAGGTAATCGGAGGCTGTCACTGTGCTGCTCCTGTTTGGTTTTGCTTATTGTACAACTCACGGCAGCTTGATCTGAATCACACACCCAGAAGAGTCCGAACACGTCTGGCCCGGCTGGCCCAGACACAGCAGCTCTTCATTACCAGGGCAGAATGAGCCTGTGTCTGACATAGATTAGGGTAAATAAATATTCTGAGGAAGCAGAGCTCTGCATCTCAGGTGGAGGAGGAGCAGGTAATGCTGTCACCTCAAAGGAAAGGCTTGAAAACCCTTTGATTCTTGCAGAGAAGAAATGGAGACCTGGAGATAAAAATCATTGCCTTGGGGAGGGGGAGGAAGGAAGATGGGGTTGGAGGAAGCAGAGAGGGAGTTCAAAGGACAACTTTTACGATGATCCTAAGCAGAATGAGCTGTAAGACAAGTGCTGCCTTACAATTAGGCAAGATTTGCAAGCCTGCTGCTGTGGTCCTCTGTCTCTGCCATTACTGGGAAACGTATAGAGCTTCTACTATGGAAAAAAAGGAGAGTCCCATAAAGAGTTAGCTCTGCAACACCTGACCCCCACTGCTCACAAGGTCTGTGCACCTGAAGCCTTTGTTCCTTTTATCTCTATTTTATTTTGGTTTTGTTTTAGTTGATAAGGACCATGGTCTAAAAGTCACAGGGAAGTGCATCAGGGGCTCTCTGCGAGGTTCCCGTTGACTGTAAGGGGCTGCTGCAGGTCATTTTGCGGTGTTTGATGCTCCTGGCTAGGGGCTGCTGGAGTTATAGTCATGGCTGGATGCAGGGAAGGGTGGTTGGACTGTCGTGGTGGAGTGGGTGATGGGAAGGAGGCAGCTGGGACTTTTTTTCATTCTGGTATTATACATATATTTTAGAAATTTAGAAAGTTAAGAAATGTTTTAGAATGGACCCAGAGTTTCTACTGTAATAACTGTAATGCTAAACTGTAATGTAACCAAGATTTTTATGGTGGCTGACAAGCCTTTGAGGTTTCTGAACAGATTTGCATGTTGAATGATTTCCTCTGGCATAAATATGCACATGTCCTAGGGGTTGAACAGCAATCTGCCAACTGGAGAACTGATTTCAGGTGAGGGGTAGGTGTGGGGGCCTGCCTGGCTGTCCCTGCTCGAATAGGGAGGGCACAGCCTTGAAAGTAGTTGTGATCCACCTGTGATTTCACCCCAGAAAAGCAGATCTACCCAAGAATGATTGTGCAAGATGATATCTGAATTTAATATATCTAAAGGAAATCTTTCAGGAAGTCTGGAGAGAGACAACTGGAGCAGAATTAAGGTTACATGGTTTATCTATATGGTGGGTTTTTTTCTTTTCTGTAAGCATAATCCTGCTGTCCAGACTCTTTTTTTTTTTTTTTCTTTGACATACTGACTCCCTTAATGGTGTTCTTTTGAAAGTTCTGACCATGAATAAGTGGTCAATATTTATCATTTCATTGTCACAGGCTACTTTTTTTTTTTTTTTTCTCTGGGAACCTCTTTGAATAGCCTCATTAAATAGGGTTACTGTTGATTCTCCATTCCTGTCAAGACCTGCACGGGTTTCAAATATAGTAATTAACAGTAATGTTGCCACGTATGAGTCTTCTTTACTGAGAAGGCAGTAGGCAGCCAGTCTGCCAGCCCCTTTCATGCAGGAGACTGCAGGCTATAGCCAGAGGAATGTCTCAGCAATGAATGGCTGACCCTTCATTCACTGATCACCCTAACTCCTCCTAATTGAGGTTAATGCCAAAAGCATTGACACCTTGATGCTAACTCATTAGTGCCTGGAGGCTACGGGAGATTGCTGACAGCTCAGTGAAACGCTCATTAGATTAAATTTAAAGGGAGTGTCTGACACCATGACCAATTAAGATATATTTGCGTGGATCACATATATATTTACTTTTCCTTTATCAAAATGTATCAAGAAAATGCCATTCCCTTGCACCGTTTATAGAAGGATTCACAGCTGGTGCCTTTCTGCGAGCATGTGCACATTTCTCTGCTGGGCACCTACCACTGCCCTGCTGTTTTCTAGCTGCCCTCTCTTCTCTTTCTCTACTTTAATGCGAAGCAAATGGGAAACTCTCTGGGATTTGGAAAATCCTTGTTCCCGACCATGAAAAGTGAACTGGAAGAATAGGAAATAAACAGCAATTTTGTGAAAGCCACCAAAGATGCAAGTATATGCGACCTCCGTGATGGGGTCCCTTGGTACAATTGGGGTTTGTGAGCTGCTGCTGAAATAGAATAAGAGTAACAGCCACTCAGGGGTGTCTGTAGGACATCGATGAAAGGTACATGGGCATCAAATGTGTATTTAATTGCTGGGAAGTGCACTAATGATTTACACAGTGTTGCCGTGCCTACAGGCCTCAGCAAGGACTGTCCCGTTGTGCAATGCACTCACTTATTAAAAAGCAGTCCCTGCTATGAGTAATTTAGTGGTTACATAGGCAGGGCCAGGCAGACTTCGGGAGAAAGTACTAGTCTCATTTTAGGTGTGGAGACAACATTTACACAAGGGTTTGTGTTGTCGGAGATGAACCTATGATCTGTCAACATAATGCCTCACCTGTGCATGTCTCCTGTGGTGACTTTGTTAGACAAATAGGTCCATGCTTTGTTCTCCAGGTTGACTTTTCGCCATGCAGTATTTCCAGCCTGATCCTTTCTCACATGAGATGAAAAGACAGCAGCAGGATGTGGCGAGATAATTTCTATTTTTTTCCTGTTTTGACACTGAGCTGTGGCTCTCCATGGCCAAACCAACTAGGCAGGGTTCTCTGTACTAGGCAGCCATTAATATCGCCTGCCCCGCATGGACTAGGCAGGGAGGAGGATGCTGTGCCTTCTATGACTTATGTGGTTTATAACAGTTGAATGATGGCCAACCTGCGTCTCTTTAGCCATGTGTCACTAAAGAGTATTGTTCCAGTTCAAGTTCTCGGCTGGAAGAGGCAAAGCAATGGTAGGGTGTAGAGGCTGACATTTCTGTGTCTTTCCACTACCCAGGCACATGCCCAGCCCCATTTTGTCCTTCACTGGTATAACACAAGTCCAGAGAACCACTCTTTTCCCCCACTTTGGATATTTTCTTGCATTCCTGCTTGATATCTGAGGCCCAGGGCATGGATATTTTATCTTCTGACTGTGTGGAGGTCTTGGAATGGACTTTTACAGTCTTACTGTCTGGTCATCCCTGTGCTGGTGCTTAGAGATGGGGATGCCAGTGAGGCATTTAAGAGTAGAGGTCCCCGGAAAGCTCCTTGGGTAATGTCTGCTCAGCACAGTTGGCCTTTTGGGGGACACACCACCTTCAATTACAGTGGGGAGGAGACTGTCATGGGAGTTACACCCCAGCAGTCTTGATCTGCAAGAAACTTTCCTAAACATTCAGCTGGCATCTACTTTTCCTACCTCTGATCCATGACCTCCATTGATTAAAAGTGTACGCACCCAAACAGTTAATGCCCCTTCAGACAGACACTTCAAATACTGTTGACAGCGGCTACTTCTCGTGTCCTGTTTTACTCATTGTTTAGCTAAGCCATTCATGTTCAGCTCCTTTAATCTTTCCTCATAAATCAACCTGTCCAGTCGCTCAGTTGTCTTTTTGTTGCTCTTTTCCACAATTACCTGTATCTTTTAACAAAAACTGAGCAGGCTTATGATTATTTTCCCCCTGGGGGCCAGAACAGAGTCACAATTTCTTTGTTGTATATTAGCAGTGGCTGGTGTTTGGGCATCGTGCAGTACCAGCACCAGTGGTCCAGAAGAAAAGCTGACTTTCTCCCTGGAGTTTCAGTCCCAAGTATCCTGATGCTCAGTATTTCACTTATTTTCCCTCATTTAGGTGAACTGAGCCAAAGAAAGTAGCAATTTCTGAAACAGAGAAGCATTTCTGCATGGGGAATAACAGGATCATGGGGGACAGCGTCAGCGTCTCTTGCTGGCCAATTGTGTTCTCAGCCTTACTAATACAAAGGCCTGGGGCCTTAAGGATGACTGATACTGCATAATATAAACAATGAAGCAAATCCTACTAAATCCCTTTAGAAGATATTTAACTAAATTCCTAACCCATGAGGCCACCCTGGGCTATCTCTTATCTTTAAAAGCCATCTCACAGCTGCCTGCAAAGACTCTGGAGGCTGGTTAATCCAAGCAGATGGACCCTTGGTGTCGGTGCCTTCAGGGGAAGGAGTGAAGGAGTGAGGGCAGAGGCTTGGAGGTCTCTGTTTTGAATGGGTGTCACTCCATTTCAGTCTAAGCCAAAGCCTCAGGGAGAGGAAGATACCTGGTATCCAGCTCCATCTGGAGTCCAACAGACCTGTTCCCTAAGCTGGTCAAAAGTTGCCTTGGCCTGGATTCTTATAGCTCACAGTGACCTGGGGAGTATGTGTCAAGAACCAGTTTGTAGATGGGACTTGCACTCTCTAATCCCTTGATCATATTTATTTGCTTCAAGCTTTGATGAAATTCTTGTAGTATTTCCTTTAGAAGAAAAAGACACCTCTTGGAATAGGCAGGAAATGCCTTTTTTACAGGGGTACATGAAAAATTGGAAAGAAAATGGATCAGCTCATAAAAAGGCAAAACCCCACCGCATTTCTTCCCCTTCCTCCTTATCAACAAGTGTTGCTTTTTTATTTTTGGACAGGCATGGTAGTTAGCATGGCAATGGATGGAGGCTGGCCCAAGGCCAAGAGGCTTTCTTCGTAGACCTGATTTGTCACCAGCTCTTTGGTACCAGGCAGTCGCTTGGCTTCCTCCTGCCTCGTGTGGCCAGGCTGCAGGTCCTAGGGCTGATTGCTCAGCATCTGGCACAAGAGAAGAGCAGCCTCACCACCTCCCTTGGCATTTCAGTGTATGCGTCTAGTGCAGACATGAGCATACAGATGTGATGAGTCTCTGCTTTCAGTGCCTACAGTTGTTGTTGAACGTTATTGACATGAAGCTTTGGAAAGATCAGGTGTTAAGCTCATGCCTGACATATCCATTGTTGTCATGATAATTCACTCAGTCATGAATTCAATGACTGTCTCACATTTCTCTTTCATTTTTTTGTTTCTTCTGAAGTATTGTTATAATTCTTACTATGAAAAATAACTGCTATTAAACTCTCTTCTCCCCTATGTTTTTTCAGTGAAAAAAACAAGCCATCCAGGATTTATCCCAGGATTACATACTAACACACATTTTTTAATGTGCTGTATATTGATCAAAGGGTCTGACTTCTGCTGTGTGAAAGCTGTACCTGATTCCCACAAGTAAGAAAGGCGAATTTTCTCCTCTGTACTGTTAGAGATTATCAAAACGTTCTGCAGATGCCTTGGGTATCAGTGAAGAATGAAGTATAGGTTGTCAGTGCTTTGTTGTGGCTCTTTTTTGAGTGGACTGAGCCACCTAGTAAATTGGAATTGAAACATGTGTAATGTAAATTTTCTGTCAGATGTTTCTTAGCCTATTACAGTATTAACAAACAAATGGATTTTCTTTCCTTTCTCACCTCATCATTCTTTTCCCCCTAAGTTACGCTTAATTAAAAATGAGGGTGCCTTTGACAGTAAAGAAAATGAAATGGGGAAGGCACAAATATTGGTTTGTACTTTTTGTTTTTCTTTCCTTCCTGTTCCTATTCAGCGTTGTCAGGGTAGTGATTTTCTCTTAAGCAGCACTTAGGCATATGCATATGTTTGCATTTAATTTCCAGATGGGGAGGCAAGCTTCTAATAACAGTGCAAGTTGCTGCTTTATAGATCTGGATGACTGACTTACCTTCCTTTTGCAGCTGGCCAAGAAACTGCGCCCCATACCCTGGGATGCTGACGCACTCATACCTGAGCCAGGCTTTTTGACTTTCAAGCTAAACTGGTGCAAGAAATGATTTACCTGTCCCAGACTGCAAAAAGGTTCACCAGCTCTTTACATATGCAAGGCTGGCTCGCTCTTGAATTCAGGATCGTACAAACTGCTTTACTTTTTGGCATGGTGGCTGTTTGTAAATGTGTTTCCTGAAGTCTTGAGCAGATAGGTTTTATTCAAGGAAATGTATTTAATCATTAGCAGTGACATTTTGGTTAGGGCAAAAGTATTTTCCTAAGTGAAGGGACTTGTCATGATTCCTCTCTGTTTCTCTGTAAGCGCTCCTCTGCAGACTTCTTGGAGGGAATGCCATGTCTCTTGCTGCGTCTCAGGTGTCTTGTCCTGGCTTGGTGAGTTGTGTTTTCCGAAGGGACCTTACCAAGTGCGTCGTAGATCTCAGTGTAGCTGGGTCCAGCCTTCAGATGCTTTTGAAGTTCAAGACTAAAGGTTTGGACTAGCAGTGGATGCAATCTTGAGTGTAAGTAGAGGGATGGAGTACTGAGTGCAGAGACATATTGATCTGGGTAGGAATGCAGTTGCAAATAGGTATGTTATTAAACACGCTCTAATGCTGAACAGATGTAGCTGTCTACAGTATAATCAGCTACATATGGACTAGATATGCTGGCCTCCCTTTGTAGTCAGTATATGAAAAGAAATAGGCATTTCTAGGTTGCAGTTCGTCTCATTTTCAAGTTGGTATCTCAGGTACCTTATAAGTGCTTATTTCTCTCTTTTGTTTTTAAAGGAGCCCATGGTGACTAGACCAAATGTGAATATCTGCATTGTTGACAACTAAAATTAGGTCAGATAATTCTTACCTTGAATGTCTTTTCTACAAAATTACATATTTTCAACAACTATTTGTCATTACTTTCCTGAGTCTTCAAACCTCATGATGTTTAAATGAAGTTCTAGCATCTTGTTGATTATAAGTTTACTAAACTGCTTCAAATCTTTTTCTTTGTAAACTTACTAGTCTTTGACAGTTTCATATCTTAGTAATTACTAGAAAAGACAAAAATTCGGTATGTAGTTCAATAATATCTGCTTTCGGGAAATAATGTTTCTTCTGAAGGGTTCTTATTCTTCAATGGGTTTGTACCCAGTTTTGCAGGATGGGATTCAGGTTTTGATTCTGATACTGAATGTAGCTGTGTAGAGGTCAATGAGATATCGAAGCTCCTGCTGTAGCCAGTGAGCCAAGGAAACTTGGTTTTGTACTGACTAGATACCTAGAGCTGAGTTGCCCTTATATATGCACATAATGATATTGGTTTATTTATAGGTCCTGCCTAATATTTGCACACCCTGTCTTTGATGTTTCAGCCAAGGGCCTTTCGAAAGCACTGGACACTCATGTTTAACAGGATCATGGGTATTTGACCAGCTGAATTATTCTCAGACTGTAAAGATCAGATCAGTGCTGATAATAATGGGAACTCACACACTTAATACCCATGTGGACGTTTACATTGCAGACAGTGAAATACAGGTGTCTGAATCCAATGCTGACTCCCCAACTTGTCACTGAGCAAGGATGAAACCCTGTGAAGGGTTTGTCTTTTTCTAAGGGATGCAACGGTCCTAATATAGTTTCGCTGCTCTGGCAGCTGTCCCTGTGGAGGACAGTAGGAATGCAAGAGAGAGAAGGCTAGTGTTGCTATTTATTTCCTGTTTTTAGCCAACTTTGAAAACAACGAATCCCAAAAATGGACATGGCAGTGTTATCCTTCTTATGGCACAGAAGAGCAAAGAGCCTCTTCTCTATTTTGAGACATCAAAGGAATCCGTGTCCTTCTGAAGGGCATTTCCTTTTCCCAGTTAGTGATAAAAGAAAAACTTTCCCATTCTTTTTATTTGAGTGGAAATTTACCCAGCTCAGAAGCAAAGGTTTAGGGTTAGGACTAGAGTCTATAACATGGAAAATATGATAATTTGCAACCAGAAGTGCTTTGTACCAACTCAAGAATATCAACTTTCCACAGTCAAAAGCTCCTGGTAATATTTATGCAGTGTAGTAACGCGGAGTGCTCTGGCAGGTCCATGTTTTGCACACCAGCTCTGTGGGATATTTGTCCACATGACAGCAGCTGGGGTGACACCAGCAGAGCTGTGAGCACCTCCATAACCCTCCTGCCTTCTGACTGCCTGGCTGTCCTGCGTGCACCCTGCGGTGCCACAGTGCAGGTGACCATGGCATAGCTTCATGTGCCTGGAGGTGTTTTACCCCAACAGCCTTATTCAAGCATGGGAAAGTCCTGCCTGATTTGCAGGACATGTTCTGGCTGGACAAGGAGCCACTTGCTTTGACAACCTGCGTCACCTGGAGAAAGGACCAGGGCCCCTCCGGTGGAGTGAACACCCCCAGTAACACAGGGAAACTCTGTTCTCTCCAGTGAAGGAGAGTGTTTAGCACATGCAGGTTCCAGTTAGAACAGCCTGGGAGGCTCTCCGGGGATTACCCAGCCCTGATCTTGGCAGAAGCCAGCACAGCCTAGTTAGAGCCCTTTCCAGCTGGCTCTGAGCCCGTCGGTACCATCTGCCAGTTGATGTGTTGCAGTGTGCCACGGCTTGGCCACTCCGCTGTCCCTGCGCCACGGAGGTGTCCTGGGAGCTACTGGTGTTGACTAGGTGCCCACTTGTAGGAAATTCCCGTGCTGGGGGAATCCCCCTGACTCGCAGCCCCCAGCATCTTCTGCTCCCTTTGTGTCTCCCAGGCAGCACAGAGGGCAGGGCATGAGTTTGAATACACCGAGGAGGCAGCTACGACCTGCCAGGCATCCCCTTTGCACCACAACGGACACTGCTCTGCGCCAGTTTGGATGTTTAACTGTGTTTAGGAGAGAATCCCTGTGGGCTACAATCCTGCAGTAAAAATGTTCTCTGGCCCTAAGGGCAAGTGGCAAGACACTTAAATAGAGAAACTCTCCATACCCAAGCTATCTGCAGTGAAAAGTCCCCTGTCTGTGCTGTCCCCTGGACCATGCCACAGTGCTGTTTGGGTGGGCACAGGCCAAAATATCTCCAGGAATTTTGTTAGTTACAACACGTGTACAATTGCAAGCCAGTGCTTGAGCCCTTGAGTTTATTAATATAGATATGCCCTGGGTTTGACCTCCAGATCAAGGAAGTTTACTGACCGTTATTCTTCCAGTCCCTCTTTGTTTATTCTTCAGTCTTTCTGGGATAACAGGCTACTGTATTCAGTGGCCTGGCATACTTAGAAACAGCCCTGCTCCAGATCAGGGCAGTTTTCCTGCCAGAAAGGGCAATGGGACTCCAGAATAATCTCTTATGGGGGAAGTGTTGAGACAGTCTGGCCCTTGTGTGATGGAGAGTGAATCTTGCCAGGGAATGGCCAGCGAACCCTGAACTTGGGAGCATTTTCTGCCTTGGCTCCAGTGATAGTGGGAGAGCAAGAGAGAGATAGAGGAGAGGGCTGTGCCCTGCTGCTGCAGGGGAAACCACCCCATTTTTTGCTCTTAGGGTGTTCTCAAATATTTTTGTCCAGTTCTTTCTCTTGTTTTTGTTGCCATAAGGTCGGCAAAGCAAAGCCTGCTAAAGCCAGTTGTTCCCTCCGCACATGGAACATGGCCACTCAGCTGCTCAACAAGTCTCCTCTTCTCCTTTTCCTGGGCTCCCCTTCTCAGAGAGCAGCAGCTGCTCCGTGTACCCGGTACATTCAGGGCAGGAGGATGTCTCCTCTCTGGTAGTAATCATAGAATCATAGAATGTTTTGGGTTAGAAGGGACCTTACAGATCATCTAGTTCCAACGCCCCTACCATGGGGCATCCACAACTTCCCTGGGAAACCTGTTCCAGTGTCTCACCACCCTCACAGGAAAGAATTTCTTCCTGATACCTAATCTAAATCTCCCTTCTTTCAGTTAAAACTGTTACCCTTGTCCTATCATTACACCCCCTGATAAAGAGTCCCTCCCCATCCTTCCTGTAGGCCCCCTTTAGGTACTGGAAGGCTGCTATAAGGTCTCCCTGGAGCCTTCTCTTCTCCAGGCTGAACACCCCCAGCTCTCTCAGCCTGTCCTCACAGCAGAGGTGCTCCAGCCCTCTGATCATCTTCATGGCCCTCCTCTGGACCCGCTCCAACAGGTCCATGTCCTTCTTGTGGTGAGGACTCCAGAGCTGCATGCAGTACTCCAAATGTACTCTAATGATATTGCCTGTTTGGAAGGAAAAAGAAGTTGTTGGACAACATCCACCATTATTTAGATTGGTGGTAGAAACCAAGCTGGGCTAATTTGATAACTTTGAAAAATACAGGCTCCTCAGACCAGTGTTTCTTTTGGACATGTACATTCAAGTAGCATTTAATTTATTTCTTTAATAAAAAAAACCCCAAACCCTTATACTCTTTATTAAATGTTCCCACTTCAGTCTGTACTCTGATTTGCTTTGAAGGTGCTTGGGATCATATCCTGTAGCCAGCATTTCTAGTCATCAGCCAGGAATGAGTCTGAAATGGGCTTTGGGGTTCAGAAATGAGGAGGTGCTGGAGTAACCTTTCTAGTCAAGGTTTGAACTTCTTAGCGGCTATTGCAGGGAGAAAGACCAAACTCCCTGAACACGCTGGCCAAAGCAGGTCAGTAAGGCATGATGTCTTGTCTGAGCGGGTCCTAGGACCCGCTGCAAAGTCCTTCAGTGGAGCCAACAGGTTTGGAGTCAGGTCTCAGAGGATTCTGTTCTGCAATAAACACAGAGGAACAGCAGTAATTGTAGACCATGTTGTTCATTTTGGTCACTATGATGTTATTATAACTGATTCCCAGTCCACAAACACACCCTGTTTCCTTTGCTTGCCTAGCAGCTCTTATGAACCAAACATGCTGTTGAAAGGGAGCTGCAGATAATGTGGTTTCCCTGAGCCTTTCAAACACGTTATAAAACCAGTGGAGCCAAAGTAATCATCATTATTAGTAAGCAGGCTTGGAGCCTGAGTCTGAATCCGCTGTGAGTATAAACAACCTGCGTTCGTGTGCATCCTCCCTGCCTTGGGTGACGAAGGTTTCACTGTGAGATTAGGAGTTGAAGGCTCTGAGATAACAATTTCAGCTGTGTGCCTCTTAGAGCTATAAAGCCCATAGAATATCAGAAAATTTATTGCTCTGACTCAGTTGCAAACTCCCTGGAGTGGATGAGGGTTGCGGACCTCATGATAAATAGCACGTGCTAGTATTTAAGCAAATGATAATGGAGACCACAGAAGAGTATGGAGAGAGGAAAATATATTCCCAAGGGCTGATAACTAATGTAAAGAGCCAAGAAATAGTTTAGCCTGGGAGGGAATTTCCCCAGCTGCCTTCCTCCATGGATAAGTCACTGCCTTACTGGTGCGCTGCACAGGGCCCAATGTTCATCCCTCCAGCACCAAAGTTACTCCTGGCATTAGTTCAGAATATACAAATTCGCAAAGCCCCGCAGGCAGAGCAGACCTGATGTTTTCCAGCCCCAGCTGGAAGGTGACAGAGCCTGTATTCGAAGCAGATGAAAGGGCTTGTGGCTAAAGCGCAACTGGTTGTTTACAGGGTTTCTCCGCTGCCTCTGTGCCATCTGCTCCATGCACAGGGTGGGCACTTTACAAGACCATTTCCCTGTCACCGCTTCCCAGCTAGTCCCTTTCCAGAGAGCTAAAAAATCCTCCCATCTTCTTGCATCCAGACTTGGCATCTTGGGGTCAGACTCTTTTCAGTGGTGCCCAGCGACAGGCCAAGGGGCAACGGGCACAAACTGGAACACAGGAAATTCCATCTCAACAACAAAAAACTTCTTTACTTTGAGGGTGTCAGAGCACTGGCACAGGCTGCCCAGAGAGGTGGTGGATTCTCCTTCTTTGGAGACATTCCAAACCCACCTGGACGTGTTCCTGTGCAACCTGCTCTGGGTGACCCTGGTCTGGCAGGGGGGTTGGATTAGATGACCTCTGAAGGTCCCTTCCAACCCCTACCTTTCTGTGATTCTGTGTATCTGTGAATCTGTGATCCAACCAGGAGGGCATATCCCCACTGGAAAGCTCCCTGTGCCTGGGATATGCCCTCCTGGAAGAGTCACATTCCCTCATCGTAAACAGAAACGTGCCGTCGGAGGGGATAAGACACGTGTAACGTGATGTTAGATGGCAGCGGGTGAGCCCTGCTTGAATCAGGATCACTCGGCGAGGTGTTTAACGTGCGTGTGTACAGACAGCACCGTTCTGGTGAGCGCTGTGCCAAATTATGTCAGTCCCTGAGGCAGGAGGGTTTGTACAGCTGGTAGGTGGTTGCAATGAGCCAGGGGCTGGAGTGACCCACAGCCTCTTTTTCTTCTTGGGGCCTTATTCAGAGGCAGCTGGAAGGTGGGTGATGCCGTCCAGCTCTGTCTGCCGCTTGTGGTCTGGGATGGGGAAGGGGCCAGGGATGGGGAAGGGGCCAGGCATGGTGAATTCCTGGAGAATTAAGTAGAAGGGGATGAGAGGGAGGACTGAGAGGGGCAAGTCAGCCTTGAGACATGATGGGTCTGCAGTGGATGGGACTGCTTCCCCTTGATGCCTGCAGGAAATCTGTACCTACTTCATCACTGTATTCTGGCCTGTGTTAGAGGTTGGTCTTTTAGCCTACAATATTGTATGCAGAGAACCTGTTTATCCATCCACAACCCTGGCCCAGCACAACACAAGCTCACAGCGTGCCGTGGGTCATTACAGGGTGATGTGCGCCTTTGCAGAGCTCTCTGAGCTACAGTGATGGACCTCGTGCACCACCACTGTGCTTAATCCACAGCTGAAATGAGCTGAAATCAGCTCAGAGGCTAGAGGGCAGCAATTGCCTAATGACTTAAGGTTTTACTTTGGGGTAGGATGTGGAAAAGGATGCAGGTAAACAACTGGTCGTGAAGGGTAAGACTTCGCTTGCAATGGAATTTGATTCAGATATTTTTCTCTCTGTTGTAAGAAATACGGCTTGTCGGTGATCAGAGATACAGTCTGAAAGACAAGGATTAGAACTGCAGCCTGTGTCCGGCGTTACATGTTTGTGCTTGGCCTCATAAGGTGAGAATTAAAGTTTCCTGTGTGATTTTGTGGAAACTGCGGTAAAACATACATAAAACCAAATTGTGGGTCATGCATTTCAGATGCTGGAAAGGGAGAAATGATAGATAGCCTGTGGCAAAACCCCATGTATGTACGTGTGACTGCAAAAGATCAGAAGGCGGCATAAGCGTCTGATTTAGAATACTTGTACTGCAGAGGCAGATTTGTAGCATATGTTGAGAGCTTATAGGGAACAGACCATGCAGTATGTGATACCACACGCAGAGAGAGCTAGCACACTGGAAACTTCATTCTCCTGGGAAAAAGATCATGGAGCAACATTTATTTTTTAAGAGGCACCCTCATGTTTTATTTATTCGTGCTTTCTATCATGGCATTTGATAGCATTGCATTTCATCACTTGGAGACACACTGCTTGGGAAGGGGGGCTTGGAGAGTACCTGTGCTCTGCTCAAACCCATTTCCCTGCGGTTGCATGCCATACTAGTCCCATTATTTGACCATTGTGTGTCCTGAGAGCAAACTGTGTGTAGTTAGGTTTAGCTTATGAAGTTTATCCTAGGAGAGATGCAGGAGGAGGAGGATGTCATAGATTAATAGACCCAAGGAACAATGATAAGCTCACAAGTGCTAAGTCTAACCCTTCCTCCTGAGTTTAAAAATAATTTAGCATGAAAACTGTACACTTTCAAACCCCTGTGTGTTCAAATCAGAGCAGCAGCCCCATAAATAAACCTGCTCCTCATCCTCATTCCTTCCACATAGCACAAGGGAGCTGCCTGTGCCCTCCCTCTGCTCTACCTGACAGCCCTTTTTATGAGCAGACTGAGATACTCTGCGTTCAACTTCTGGCTATGGATGAGCAGGAGCCTCGTATATTTGTCTACCCTCTTGCTGGAGTGGAGGTGACTGGTGGAGGTGCATCCCTACTAGCCAAGAATCTCTCATCTCTGGTAACACAGACCCTTCTGTCAACATCTCCTTCATGCCGGATGGAATATCATTTGGGTGAGGCCAGGGGGAGCAACCTTTCGCCTTTAGTTCCCTTTTCCAGTGACTAGGGGCTGCTTCCAGGGTATTGAACAGGCAGCCAAGGCCTCTCTCTGCTCTCCCTGCTGACATCGTCACTCAGCATCCTCCTGCAGCATAGCTAGGGGGGACGGGGAGTCCGCTGGCTACTTTCCAGCCACCAACAGCTGCATGTTTTCCTCCTGAGGAGCAGCTCTGGTCCTAGGGAGATGGTCTGATGCAATGAAATTTAGGGAAAGACCTGAGGCAAAGCTGCAGAACTGGGAGGAAGTGATCATTGCTGGGAGAGAGACAGTGGGAAAGACTACAGGAAGGGAAATGACAACAGCGAAGAGAGAAATGATTGACAATCAGAGGAAGGTGGGGCTGACAGAGAGGGAATGGAAGAGAAAACTCTGATAGGAGTGGTTCGATCACTTTGTAGATAATACAGGATACTTGAGCCAGGATTTACATTTATTTTTTTTTTAAGTCCAGCTCTGATCTGTGAGTTACTGCAGAAGAATTGTTTTATTGTTGTGTGCCTGACTTTCCCCATTTATGAAACAGGGATAATGACCATTAGCAACGCTATAGCAGGTGAGGGCTTCTTAAGATTCTTGCCTGGAAGTGTTGACACTTGAACATTATTGATAGACGTGTGGAGACAGGCTGTCTCTGTGAATACTTCTGCAAAAATCTTCTTGAGTGTCTTTAAATTTGTCAGCTCCTAGAGCACATACACCAAACCTGAAGCACCTTCACAAGGTCTGATGCTTGTGCTCATGCCCTTAACTGTTCTGCCTCCTCGTGACAGGTTTTGCAATGTCTGGTGACGTAGAGGCTGTCCTGAGGGGAGGGAGCAGCAGAGTGCTGAGCACATTCTTAAGGACCAACTGGCCATAAGATTTGTCTGCAGCTCCAAAAGCACAGGTGATGGAGGTCTGTGCCTAGACCACTGCTGGAGACCTGGGCAGACCTGGATGACATTAGACAAGCCATTTATTCCCTCTCTGCTTCAGCTCTTATCTAAAAAACAAATATGAGGATGCTTCCCTGGAGAGTGATGAAGGTGGGTAAAGTAAAGAGCAGGACGTGATGAGGTGTATTGAGAGTTCATGGAAGTGCACAGATAGAAGTTCATCAGAAAGGTGGATGTTTGTCATCTGCCATTCATCATGCCATTCACTTCGCTGCACTCCACCCTCAGTTGGTGATCATTAACATCACTCAGAGACTTAAAGTGATTTTAACAAATTGCCTGTGGTGTGCTGTTCCTCATTTCAATAGGTCTTAGTCAAGACAACAGCGGCAAATAATTCAGTGTCACAATGCTGATAGCAAAAGAGTCACAGATGCTGATATCAAGAGACTTATCTAGTCCATCTTGATCTTTTTTGTCTTGCTTTTCTCATCTCATCAAGCAATCACTGCTGGACTCCACAATTGGGTCCCTCTTAGGATCCACTGCCCAAGCCTGAAGCTCCCTAAGGGACTGGTCATTTTGCAGATCTTCATGTGTTCAGTTTTCTTTTCAGAACCCAAGTGAGTGATGAAGTTTTCAGATACAAGTGTTTCAGATACAGTTGTGACCATTAGGCTCCTACTTGTCTACCATCATCTCTGTGCTTGTGCTTCACTTGCACATGTGTACAGTAAACACGTTGAGTGGTGGGATATAGTAGAGAACCAGAGATGTTCAATAGTTTGATGTTCAGTTACTTGAAAGTTTCATATCTTCTGAACCAAGGCAGTGTTTGGCCTTTCTTTTCTCCCCACTTTTGCTGTCCCAGAACTGCCCTGGCCAGTTATTACATTTATGCCAGTCTGAGTCACAGGACAGCTGGAACAAGCTGTTCTCTTCAACGCTCTTTGGAGAAGTCTGTCTGTTTAAAAGGGTAGGGCCCCTTGTAGAGGACACTTAATTTTCTTCAATTTATGTCATTTTCCTGCTCAGATGTTTGGCTTTTTTTTGGGTGTGTGTGTGCCTCTCAACTTCTGGAACTCTGTTGAAACAGCTATTTCATTTCTGCTGATGGAAATTCACATTTATGTTTAGCGGCGTGACACAAAGAAATGAAGAGCTCTTTCTTCAAGACCCCGATCCCCCCTTTTAATCACAAAAAGTTGATGACTCAGACATTAAACTGATCCAGAATCCTGTTCTTATTACTGGGGTGACTCTCGTTATATGTGGTGGAAAAAAAGTTCTGATCTCTGCAAAGAGTGGCTCTAGGCACTAACTTTTTCACGTGCCAGGATACCTTACTGCTGTTCCTGTGGGTTAGCTGATGTTCACCAAGTTGGGAAGCATCCATAAGCAGAGCTGTGAGTGGAAGTGACATATTTACCTCGCCTTGTCTCCTTTCATCCCGTTTTAGACCTCAAACTGTCTAACAGCATTAGGAAGCCCCACAGAATGAGAAGTTGAAGTCAGTACTGCTGGATTTACCGAATCTCTGTGCTATCTCCTGACACTAACATTAACTGAATACATCGTGAATGGGGCAGAATACGACCTCTGTGAGACGAGTTTCAGGGATACGGGAAACAGGAAAATCTTAGAAATAAAACTTGGGAAAACAGATCTGCACGCTATGTTTTTGTTGCAATTAGTCAAAGAGCTGGCTCACATGCAGTTATCTCTGAAAAACAGAAGAATCAAACAAGAACCAGAGGACAGAGGAAACTATGTTGTATTGATCTTTATGAATAAACAGCAGCCATTAAAAGAGTACCTATCCAATAACTTTGGCTTCCATCTCTGGTAAAACAGTCTAAATAAAGAAAGAAGAATAATTTGCTGTGCCAAGCATTCACATGGAGCCATTGTATGTGTTAGCTCGCCCTCAAGATAGTTGCCAAAACAGAATGTAAATGATGGAGAAAAAAAGGGGTGAATTTTGTCGTAACAGAATAATGGAGAAAATACTAAACAAAGTAAATCTGTAAGCAGTTAAAGCAAACCTCATCCCCAGTGAAGAAGAGTTTATTGAGTTTTATGTGTGACTCAGAGCACACTTTAGTTATTAACTCAATTCCTTTAGTGGCATGTAGGAAGTATGCAGACCCTCTACACAAGTTAACTTTACCATTGAAAAGGAACGTGAATGACACACACATAGATTTTACGAAGCAAATCCAGACGTAACTTAGTCACTTAGTTTGATACAACTGCAGACCAAGTAGATGAAAAGAATGTGGACATTTAATCTGTGTAAATAAGATGTCTGTTCATGTACTGAGGCAATTATTGTATTGTTTCATGAAAACTGAGCTGAAAAATTAATTTAGATTGACTGGAGATGAAGATTATAAAACTGGCTGAAAACAGGCTGGAGGGACCAGAAACACACAGTGATGAATAAATGCCAACGCTTGGTGGGAGATACCTCAGGGGAGCAGTAGGGAACAATGTTAAACTGTTTTTGCTTAAGATCCTCATTAATGATTTGGAAGGAGGGTTGGCTGTGATACAAACAGTTCTGGGATGGTGCTCATCTTGGGAGAGATTGTGCTTTCCAAAGCACTGATACTACTAACAAGTTTTGATCTGACAAATTTTGGATAAATGAGAATCACAGAAATTTGTGACAAAAAGTTCGGTCTGGGGGCCCTACTTAGAGTCCTAATGATTGCATCTGTCTGTAGATGCTTCACTTTGAAATCTAGATCCATGAGGTCCACCATTTAGAAAAAAACCCCGTTCTATTAGTTTCCATTATGGTTCAGCCTCTCCCATTTATTTTTCTAATGTTTCTCCAACTTCGTCCACGCTGGAATCTCCATACCTCCTGGCTGCCCCATAAACACGCTGTTTCACTGCACTGGTAGTTGAACATGTATTGTGATTCTAGCAAGTGTCTTGATACTATTAAACTTTTCAGACAGAGGGCTGGTGGAGCAATAAGGAATTGTAGGGTCTCTGTTTCTTTACTAAATTTAGTGTTTCTCGGCCTCTTTCCAGAGCCATGGGATTTACTCAGTGGAAGCTGAGTAAAAGGGGGCTTACAGGAAGGATGGGGAGGGACTCTTTATCAGGGAGTGTAATGATAGGATGAGGGGTAATGGTTTTAAAGTGAAGGAGGGGGTAGATTTAGATTGGATATTAGGAAGAAATTCTTTACTGAGAGGGTGGTGAGACACTGGAACAGGTTGCCCAGAGAAGTTGTGGATGCCCCATCCCTGGAGGTGTTCAAGGCCAGGCTGGATGGGGCTTTGAGCAGCCAGGTCTAGTGGGAGGTGTCCCTGCCCATGGCAGGGGGGTTGGAACAAGGTGATCTTTAAGGTCCCTTCCAACCCGAACTGTTCTGTGATTCTATGAAAGCCGTACTTCAAGGCTTCAAGGACTGTCATCATTGCTGTGAGAATGGAGATTCAGTCCCCATGGTCATCTCTCACATCTTGACTTTGATGGTGGGTGTTCAGCAGTCCTGCTGAGAGGAGAAGGGCAATGGTGCTGGCTGGGAAAAGGGATGGGGCAATGGAGCTTGCTGTGCTGCACGCATCTGGGCAAAGGAGCTGGACAGGTAACCCCATCCCATATCTGGAAAAAGGGGCAAGGAGAGAGTTACAGCAAACGAAGAGAAATTCTACTATCATTTCACAGTGTGTTTGCTGGCATTGCCCATCACTAGTTGTAAGGCCCAGCAGAAACGATTCATCCATTTCACTGTGCGCGTCTCCTGCGAGGTTTGGGAAAAAATATGGTGGGATTGTCTGTGCTGGATTCAGTTTGCAGGCCACCAGTTCGACAAGGCTGGTTTCTATTCCATGTTGTGAACTCCCTGGGGCAAGGAATGTCATAATGGGTTTCACTTACACAATGGGGTTGCTTCTTTGTGGTCTTAAGGAAACATGCATAATGTTTAGACGCTGAATAGCAGGACTGAGATTAGGAGGCAAATTAAAGCATGAGTGACAAAAGGGACAAGCCACAGTCAAAAAACAGGTGAGGATGCAGAGAGAGAGAGAGTACCTTAACCACAGGAGCACATTTATTTCAGTCCTTGCAAGTTTCTCAGTTTTCTCAATGGAGTCTTTTGGTTGTGGTAGAGATACCATAAAATATGGCAGTCTGAGGGTCACAAATGTCAGATTTCCTTCTCCGGTGCTTGGCTGAAGGAAACATTCATCACATATTCCTGTGCTTAAGTGAACGTTGGTTTGGGACTTGAGTAGGAGGAATGACTAAGAACTAAGAATTAATTGCTTGATTCATTCTCTGATCATTCTTTATAAGTATTAGAAAAGGTGTTATTATCTATTACTGCTGAAAGATCGTTATTTTAATTGTCCTTTGATGGGAACAGAAAACAAGGGAATCAGTTACTCAGTGTGGTCCATTAGTAGTGTGTTAAAGAAAAAAGCAGAATCCCACGAAGTTTTTCCTAAAGATGACATTTATTAGGTTGTAAAATAGCCTCCCACAGAAGCATGTGAAGCCCTGTCACTTAATTGATAGGTTTCTGAGACCAAGAGGCCATAAGACCTCCCTCAATTCATTGCTGTTTGAACTGGAGTGAAACTTTGAAAAGGCTGATTTAAAGATTCCCAGTGACTGTAAGTATCCTGCAACCCTTGCAAAATTGTCAAAGAAACTGTATTTATTTCTGTTCTGAATATCTAGATATAACTTCTAGCTATTGGCCATTGCTAGATCTTTTATTCTTAAGGCTGGAGAAACCTCACTAGCTAATTCTTATTCTCTTTTTATATAATTATAGTCTATGGTTAAGAAACCTGACGGCCTTTTCTTTGTAAAATTAAAGAGTTAAATCTTCTCATGTCTTTCTCCAGAATGAAGTTTCATAATTCTTCATTCATTCTTGTGGCTTTTCCCTGAATTCTTTCCCATTTCTTAATATCTGCAGCCTCTGAAATAGGCTCTGAATATCACCAGCAGTTGCACCAATACCAACTTTATGTAATTTCTTTGCTTCTTCTACTTGATATTACATCTCTAGTACATGCATTACCCTGCTGAAGATATCAGACTGATAATCAATGTTAAACCAATGAGATTCTATCGCTTGCTAGGCTTTTTCCAGTTTGCTTCTGGCCTCCTTTCTCATGTCTGAGAAGCAAGATCTCCACTGTTTAATCTTACATTCAGGACTTTGCATATGTCTGTATTGAAATTCATACTGTTGGCTTGTGTGCATTTTACTGTATTGCTCTCTGGATTGCTTTGCTTTGTTGTCCTCTTTATTCCATACCACTTCCCAAAATTTCACAAACTTACTAAGCAATAATTTATTTTTTTTCTTCTGTGTCAGCAGTAAAAATATTAAATAGCAACTGGTAAGCCAGGATCTATATGGGACCAAAAGTTCACTTGCTTAGTGAACATTTGCCACGTACTATTTCATTTGGAAAGGTATCAGTTAGCTGGTCCCCAATTCATCTACACTGTACTATGTTGATTTTAAACCAGTGAAGTTTATTACTCAATAATTCAAGTCTGGTGCTTTTCAGAAACCCATTACGTTAACCCTATTACTTTTATTAACCTCATTTGTCGGCTCATCAAAATGTGAGACTGGATTAATTTCACAAGATTCCTTTTCCATTACACATTGTTGATGGACATTAATTATTTATTTGTTGAGTCCCATCACATCTGTTGTGTGTTTTTGCCTGGGATTGATGTGCAGCAGACAAGCCCATGATGGTAGGCCTATTTATCCCTTTTTAATGTATGTGGTGTATGGAGAGCATCAACTTATTTACCACCTTCTAAAATCTTCCAGAAGTTACAGAAAAGCATTGTGTTGCAGTGAGCTGGGGGCATACGTACAAGCAGCTCCTGGATTTCACTAAGGGCTTTTAATTTTTAATATTATTCTAAATGTGTCTGTTGGTTTTTATTGTTGTACCATACTCCCTTCTGAGTAGCAGTTTGCATACCGAGTCTCTTGGGTACATGCTTCTTCAGCAAATGGGTAGGAGGAATCTTTGGGAACATCACCTGACCTGGCCTCAACAGAACTATTTTATTTTCTATTCTACTCCTGCACCCATCAGATGAGCATTTGAACATCTTCCAGTAGTGCATTAAGCAAAATGATTATACATCTTTCAACTATTGTTTTCACAACCTCCCCTCCAGGGAGGAGTGTTTGAAGTGCAGCATATTATTTTGATAGGATTTCAAGGCAGTTTGATTTTTGTGAACTGTATTGTATTTTATTTCTCTTATGTATTTTATTTCACATAGGAGATGCTGAAGAATTGCACTACGTACTTTTAATGAAAGAGGATGATATTTGAAGTAGTCTGCAGTTCATAAACGAATTCATTCCACCATTTTGATGTGACCCTTTTTTCTCTTTACATTGAGCTAGAGGATCATAGTTGCTTACTATTGTTCTCTTCTGGACCTTTAGTATGTCTTGGAGATGTCCTGGGTCCAGACGACAAAGATGAGGATCATGGCACAGAAGTCATTTCAGAGTTTTTCAGGAAGCTGGACCAGATGGTGGAGGAGAGGTTTGATGTGCAGTGATGTTCTCAGCTGGCTGAGTTTCTTGTATCACAATATCTCCATGATCATATCTGTCCCATAGTTATATTTGTCTAGCCAGCCCAACCTGAAAGGCATTACTCAAGAACAGCAGTATATGGGAGCTTAGCATTGATGGTCAGTCAGCTGTCCTACTGCATATGGTAAAGAAAATTTCCTTCTCTGAGGCACTGGAGATTCTGGGTTGAAATGTTACCATGGCACAAGTCAGGAAGAAGGGATATTTGATTGAGGAACTGGCCAATGGAATTCTGGGCTGCACAGGGAAGAGTGTGGCCAGCAGGTCATGGGAGGTCATTCTCCCCCTCTACTCTGTACTGGTGAGGCCACAACTGGAATACTGTGTCCAGCTCTGGGCTCCCCTGTTCAAGAGAGACAGGGAACTACTGGAGAGAGTCCAGCATAGGGCAACAAAGATGACTGAGGGACTGGAGCATCTCCCTTATGAGGAAAGGCTGAGAGAGCTGGGACTCTTTAGCCTGGAGAAGAGAAGGCTGAGGGGAGACCTTATTAACGTTTACAAGTACCTAAAGGGTGGGTTTAAGGAGGATGGAGCCAGACTCTTTCCAGTGGTTTACAGTAACAGGACGAGGGGTAACGGGCACAAACTGGAACATAGGAAGTTCCAATCAAATATGAGAAAAAACTTCTTTACGGTGAGGGTGACAGAGCACTGGAACAGGCTGCCCAGGGGTGATGTGGAGTCTCTTCTCTGGAGACTTTCACGACCCGCCTGGATGCAGTCCTGAGTCATGTGCTCTGGGCAATCCTGCTTTAGCAGGGGAGTTGGACTAGATGATCTCTAGAGGTCCCTTCCAACTCTGAAAAATTCCATGATTCCGTGAATCTTAGCTCAGAGTCCAAAACATTTTGGCAAGACTGAGTTCTGGGTGTACAGATGGGCCAGCGGTTAATGGCTAAATACCAGAGCAAGAGATTCATGATGATTCTCACAGAGCACGACCACGCTTCTTTGCAATGACCAGTTTTGATGTACACTGTAGTTGGTGAGAAGCGTTTGCCATCTGATAAGTTTGGGCAGGGAGGTCAGACAGGTTTTATTTGTCCTGTTTTTTTCTGACAGCTTGCTTATATGGTAAGCCTCTTGCTCAAATTCATCACCTTCCTAAGGATAGAAATGCAACACTGAGATATTGAATACAATTAACACTTGACAAGACGTGACTAGAAGCATCTACAGAAGCATCTACTAGAAGCATCTAACTACAACCCTTAAGAGCAGCAATTCCCAAAGTTTCCTACTTGTGAAGCCCTTTTTGGTGCCATGGTACAGTTTTCCTGTGCACCTGCAGGACCATGAGCATTTCCATTTCTGGGCTTGGGATGCAGGCCAGTTTGGGAACCCCTGCTCCTGCCCTGTGGGTTCCCAACAGAGCAGACACTCTGCTTGCTGAGCCCCTTGACTCATGAAATCTGCACTTTCATGGGCCTCTCTTTTTCTCTCTCCTCTGTAATCTCTGTTAGAAATGGGAAAGCATCTGCAGTGCTATGAAAGTGGGATGAAGGCTTTCATTGCTCCTCTGTGTCTTATTACCTTCCTAATTTTTAAGAGCAGGATCTTTGATCTCATGTTTTCTCCTCTAGAAAATAGGGCACGCTCAGGGATAAGTAGCTACTGAGTGGACTTAGATTTGGGAACAGATCTTTGGTCTCAAGAACATGGAGGTTTCCACAGAAGGTCTCCCAGTGAGTCGTGTGCCTTCATTTAAATTCATAGGAAATTTATGTCACTTTAACCAGCTTAGTGCAGCAAAGATGGTGTTGGTGTCAGTGGGGCAAACTGACTGCTCTTAATAAATGGTGTCTGCAACCACCGTGGTGTTTTACTGTTTTTTAAAAAATGCCTGCTTTTGGCTGTGCTGTGGAAAAATAATGCCTACTGGAGTGTTTCTGCCTCTGACTATCTTCTGACTGTGACCCGACATGAACTCATTTACGTAATGCTTCCTAGCAGCAGTGCTGCTGCTGGAGACCTGGCTGTTCTTGTGACCAGAGGTAGCTCCACCTCCAATTTTAAAGGCCTTTCTAGCTATTCAGTTCAACAAATGCCATGCGAGGAAGGAGGGGGTTTCTTCATCATCATCACAACACTGGCACTGGAGGCCAGCAGTGTTTTATCCACGCCAATTCTAGCAGGTGAGCTGGCTGAGAAGGGCTGTGTCTGTTCGTCTCGTAGTGTGTTGCCAAAGACTCCTCCTTTTCTTGTGTTGCAGTTCCTTCCCTCCTGCAGGTAGGGGATACTGGTTGAGTATTGCAGTGAGGTGACTCCCAGTTGATACGTGTAATTTTTTGCTGTTGTGTCAAACGCAGAACAACCATGTGGTTTGGGAAGATTTCGATGTCTTAGCTCCGGGGTGGATTTTCAAACAGTTGACTTCACAGGAGCATTGCTATGGCAATGCAAGGGTCTGCAGCTGACACTTCGTGGCTTTGGTATCAGCAGCTTTTAAGGAGTCAGTCTCAATGTAACATAATAAACAATAATATTTAGTTTCAGGCCAGGAATTCTCTTCATCATCTACGATATTTGTGGAAGTCATGATTTCTTTACTGTAGCACAGATCGAATGTATGCAAGGGTAGACACTTCCAGATGTGCTTCCAAGCCTGAATCCAGAGCTAGAAATCTACACCATACTTAATTCAAGAGCAGTGGAAAGCAGGCCTGGATACCCCTTTATTTCTTTGAGCTGCCTCCATATATCAAGAGCAGAGGCTTTGTAGCGTGAAGGTGTAATTTAAGGTTATTCCCGTGATGATTCCTGTTTAAAATGCTGATTGCATTTTAAGAATTAAGTGCTCTCGAGGTGGAATTGGTGTGTCTGAGCTGAAGACTATCTTAAGATAGTCTGCTAGCGATCAATTGTCAGACATCTGGCAAGAATCAGACCTGTAAGTCTTACATATCCCCCTGAGATGAGCTAGACTGGTCCACTGGAGTGTGTTCCTCGGGACAGTAATTCTGACTCATTTCTATGCCACAGATTTGTCCATCCGTTCACAGCAGACCTCAGATTGCAACACTGGACACCAGGTATTCTGCTTTCTTTTTCTCAGATGCTAGAGCTTGTTTATAGGGGGGCTTTTTTTCTTTGTTTTCTCTTTCTTTCCCCTTGTCTTTTGTTCTTAATTTTCCCTCTTCTCCACTCTTTTAGTTTCTATATAGGTAAAATTACACATCTCATCTTAGAATTTATGTTAACGTGTATTTGTCTCCTGTTCTTGCTCATGATGGCTTAGAAAGCCTGGAGGAAGATTCTGTAATTTAATGTCCATTCATGTGTGTTTTCAGTACTTCCCTTTAAACATACAGAAACTTTGGCAAGAACAGAAGTAACAGAAATGCTGTCCCTACTATTCCATGGAGTACAAAGCAGTCATTACAGGGATAAATAGCCCTTATTTTCTATGGGAATATCTCATCACTTCAAAGGTTGTCCTTTTGCCTAGCTGATCTATCTCCCTGTTAGCTGCTGCAACCTAGAATTGGAAGTGTTTGGGTAGGTGGTGCCAGAGACACCTCCGCTGTAGCCCCAGCAAGGGAAGCTCTGAGGACTACGGTGGAACTCAACTATTGCCCCCAATTTATATTACTGCAGAATACAGTACGGTATTGGGGTGTTTGGGCTGGCTCCACACAGAATAAGACAATACCCACAGTGCATCCAAGCTGATGTGCTCTGTCGGCAGGGCTCATCAGTTCAAGAAGCCATTTCCCTTGCGTAGCTTCACTGCATCTGGACCAAGCTGATGCATTTGCCTACCAAGTGCTGTCCTGCAGCATGACGTAGCATTGCCAGCTTGGTAGGGCATCAGCTTGGAGATCTCTCCGTGTTCTGGCAAAGCTGATTAAAACCTACGTGGGAAGCACCCAAATTTGTATTTCAGTTGAAAGCATCCTCAAAGGCATCCAGTGCACTTCTGTCCTTTCTCCCCTAGGTGTCTGGTACACCTCTGGCTTTCATTGCTGAAGACAAATTTTGCCTTATTGGCAAGCTGCCTTGTTTTAATAATATTCCGGTTTGAATAAGCGTGGCTTTGGTTTGCTTCAGATGACGAGGGCTGTTTTCTGCAGCATAAAAACCACTGGCAGAAGGCAGAGAATGGAACTGATTCGTCAGGGCTAGCATCTCAAATGCATTTATTTACTTCTGAAGTGCTCTGGGAAATGCTTTCCTTGAAAACCGCAAGCTGTGATACATGTAGATTGATAGCTGGGTGGTTTTGCTGAATGTAGAAACCAACAGCTCAGAAACCAACCAGCTGGAGGTTAGAGATGTTGCTGACACCTCTGTGGCACGGGGTCATTCACAGGATCATCTGACAAACCTTGGAAGGTCAAAACCATCAGTGTTTTGCCTGGATTCTGCTTTTCCGCTGCTGAAGCCTACTTCCTCCAAAAGAGGTTAAAATAAGAAAGGTACTTTTAAGTTCCTCTTTGTAAGTGAAATCATAATTGATGGAAAAATAAAGCAATTGCTGTAATGTAAACCTCCTGGAGTAACTGGAGAAGGTGCTACGGAGGCTTCCCAGCAGTTATACATTGAGAAACATTCTTAATCTCCTAGATAATATAGAGAAGGAATGACATTTATTAGCTACAAGTCCTCACAAGCTGAGGATGCAGTTTATAAAACTGTATTTGGCTCCCCCTCCTTTCCCTCCTTTATTGTAATCCTTCACCGTGGATCATTTTACGTCTAAACTCACCTTCATCTGTTATCATACTTCAGTGATTTATCGACATGACAAACTTCTGATTAATAAGGCTAGAAGAACATCCATCAGAAGAACTGAGGATGTGTGATCATTTCCTCTCAGGCTGTCATTAGCTGTGGCTTTCCTTTTGGGAGTTTTATCTTTGTCTTTCTACTTCCAGACTAAAGCATATGCTGTTTAAAAATAATTTCCTACAATTAATCTTTTGTTTCTCTGGGCTTTTAAAAACTTTGGTCAAGATGGAATATGATCTCTGCATTGTCAGCTGAAATAAGTAGAAAACAACCCAAACTGTCCATGCACGCTCTTAATGAATGAGCAGACAAGTCAGAATTAATTGATGGCTTGATTCAGCTTCCTTCATTCAAGGTGGAGAATACAAAGCTCTACAGATAATCCCACGATCATATAAAATGTTTGTGGGATAGGTAGGAATTACACTCATGGTGTCTTTTCTAAAAGATTTTCCTTTTTCTTTACGTTGCGTGGGTTTTAAATGCCATGGGTTGTGGTGAAACACACCTCGGGCGTTTTCAGATTGCCATGCCAAGTAAAATGGGAAAGGTTTTGTTTTAGCGTTTCCATACTGAATTCTCCTTCTAATGAGGCGCTCCTAGGTTAAAAATACCTTTCAAAAGTGAATTCCCACGTCTTTTCTACATTAGTGACAGATTGGAGAAGAAAATGTGGAGTACGTCTGAAAGTGGTAAGTTGAGGTTAGAGGTCTAGCCAAAGTCAAGTGCTGGGGAGTTTCAGCTGTAGAGAGCTGATGCTTTGAATTATAATCGAGTGATTAATGTTTCTAACATAAGTGGGTTTGGGAGTTACAAGGACTTGCAGCAACAGCTTGGGTAAGTATGGTGAAACTTGCGTTTAGAGATATTTTATTTATAGCACGTTCATTAGGTCGGACAGAATGGACAACATGTGCTTATGTGGTTAATGATAAATCCATCTGAGGACTAAACTAGTCTGCTGAGTTATGAGAAAGCCATTTGTAGGTCAGATTTTTCTGGAGAGGGATGGACTTGAGAGAAACAATTCTTATTTGTTTGGGGTGGGGGGAGCAGGGAGGGGGGAGAAGCTGAAACCAGCTTTTCTCCTGCTGTAAAATACGTAGGATGTAAATGTTACAGATCTTCATTCATTTTGAAAGGTCATTTGCCTTGTGAAGTCTGTGTAGCTGGCTTCATAAATACCAAAAATAATATGGGAAGGAGCAGGCATGCCTGGAAAGGTATAGGAATAATTTTTATAAAATAGCAGGTAATCTAATGTTAACATATGAAAACTGCAGTGATCTCTATGAAACTGCAAAAGCCAGAAAAAGCTTCATCTCATAGCTTTGCTTGTGGGATTCAGACATTCTAGCATGAAATGAAAGGTATTAAAAAAAAAAATTGCATGCAAGACTGTTCCTTCTGCTTGAAATCACCAGACCTTAATCCTGCTTCTGTGAGTGGTTTAATGTAGTCTTTCAAATACAAGTAGTTTCCCCTGAATTATAAAACAAAGAGAGAGTATAGCTAATAAAAACAATGTTTTGGCACATTGTTAGTGTTGTGGTTTTAGTTGTAGATCTACCAATAGGATAAAAAAGATTGTTTCCCCTCTTTTAGCCCTATCCAAGGCAGTGTGGGTCATTCATCCACAGGTCCCACTGGTTTCCACCGTGGACCGTGATGCCACTGGAATTCTGAGCTCTGGAGAGTTCTCATTAAAAAAAAAAAAAAGAAAAAAGAAAAAAAGCAAGACAAACAAGTAAAACAAAGCCCTTATTCATTCCCTTTACAGAGCACCCAAATGCAAAAGTGTATTAGTTCTCTCCAGAATCTCATTAGTTGCTTGTCTGGATAGGACAGCTAAACCTAAACACCTCACAGGTGAATGACTGTCAGAAAGGGATCGCATGTTTCACATCCTCACAAATAAACAGGCAAAACCTGTCCTTTTGAGACACGCCTTTTCCCTGCTGCTAGTCTTATTTTTAGGTAAAAATGGAAATGTGATCATTGTCAAGCAAGCTAATTGCAAAGTGACTACTCTCAAATGTGTTGCCCATACCTTTTCCAGGTGTTGCTGCAGGTGTTATTTGTGAGTGAGCTTAGTTTCGCAGAACAAACTCTCAAAGAAGCTGACTGATTATACTGAGTAGGTGTTTTTAGAGAGAGAAAATGGCACCTAGCAAAGAGATATTTAATTATATACATAAATGTACAACAAAACCAAGTACAGGAAGCTACCTCAGATTAATTCACATTGAAAACTCATTTATTACTCTCAGGTTAATGAAAGACACGCTGGCTTCTCCCCTCTCGTGACATCTTGTAATCCATAGTGGATGCCCTGCTGAGAAGATACACTTTAGTGCCACACAGTTTATCGGGCCCTTGCAGTAACTGCATGAAACATAATGGCCTAATCAGAGTCTGCCTCATTCAGAGGCTACACGAGATTACTTGCTTCTGGCATCAAAAGTCATGATGACACTATTATCATATTTATTTTAGAGATAAGAAATAATCTGTGCTCTGTTATGCCAGGCAAACACATATCTCGCTTTTGTTGTCCACGTTAGACACTGAAAAATTAGGTGCTGAGATTGAAAGAACTAGCTAGGATCCCTCCATAATCTCTGGAGCAGGAGAGGCAGCTCCGGAGGTGATTCACGTCACCTGTCTTGAACTACGTTTGGATAAGACAAATTATCCACTACAAGTGCTAGTCTCTCTTTATCAACTACAGAGAGACAGCACAGGTATTTAGTTGAGATCTACCTTTGCGATGGAGATGCATCCTACCCCATGGGTTTAAGGAGCCGCACTTGTGCTTTGAACTGCAAGAGCAAAGCTCTAGGGGTAGACGTGCTCCTTGCCTTGGGCAGCTTACGGACAAAAATCAGAGTGCCTGAAGCGCAAGAAATAAGGATGTTAAAGCTGTGTTGAAAAATCCGAGACTTACAGGGGCAAGCTTGCATTTATCCAAGGCCTCAGGATGAAGGAAAAATCTTGTGGGGCTAACTTGTCATTCTGAGACTAGCTATATTTTAGTTAGTTGGTTAAGTTAATTAAATAGCTCCAAGGCGCTGCCAGTGGAAAACTTTTATCCATGATGTTAAATTTTGTTGTGGTCCCTGTTTGTCCCAGTCCAGTGGCAGCTCTCTGGCATGGCTTGAACATTGGCGTTGGCCAGAGCTCGTTCCCAACAGGCGGTCTGGGTAGGGGCGTCCTCGTTTGGAGGTTGAGGGCGTTCAGCCTCCCACGTGTGTGTGGCCGGACTGTGCCAGCTGGTCCCAGGGCCAAAGACCAGCCCTGACCTTGTTTAGTTCATTACAAGGTGCACCAACAGTCTCTTACAGTCTCTTCATCTTCTCTTTTTATTATTTTACCTTGTCAGGCTCAGAACTGTGGGGAAACAGGTACAGTACAATGTGCTTCATACAGGGCTATCCTTACTTTGAAATAATGTGGTGCTATCTAACTTCCTTCCGCTGTTCTCTCTAATCTATAAGGACTTTGCAAATCTGATTTTGGCCTGGATACCCTTATCTGCATCATGGGCTGCCCCCTTCACTGACTTCAGTGGGCCGCGCTGCCGTATGTCAGGGTTTGGAGCCCATAGTAGTTTTTTGAGCTGGTTGAGCAAACAGATCTGCAAGACCTCTTCTTGACAGTACACCAGCTCTGATCTGAAAAGAGACACAGCCTTAGACATCTGTTTTAAGGGCATAATTATTCTGAGCTTATTTGAACTCAATACGAGGCTCTGTTTATATTTCTTTGATTAATTGAAAATAACCTCTTGTTAAGCGAGTGACAACCGATACCTTAAGATTGTGCTCGAGTCGTTCACAAGAGCGAAGAAAATACAGCAAATGTTAGGCAGGTCAAAGCCCTTGTTTGGATCAAAGCATATGTTGAACACTGTATAAATGCCAAATCTTAGTGTTTTGTATTTAGGGTTGAAGTTTGGAGTAAAATGATTCTGTAACAATAAATCCCTAATTCAGCTTCTTAACATGCTACCACATTCACGAAGGCACACGGAAGAGAGAGATGCTTTTGAGGGAGCAACTGGATACCAGTCTAAGTGTTAAAAATTTACAGCACAGGTGAGATTGTTACTGCAATACCACATCCAGTTCTGGTAGGCACATTTCAAAAAGGACTTTAATGCATTGGAAAAGAGTGACAGGCAGGATTTGTGGTCTGTCCGTAAAATTTGCCTTACCGTGAGAGACTAAAAAAGCTCAGCGAATTTTGTTTACTCAGGACAAGGTTACGAGATAACTTGTCTGTGGTTTTGTAAGATCGAGCCTATGTGGTGAGGGAACAGCAGGCTCCAGTTTCCACTTGGAGCTGCATGGCCTGGGTGCTTTCAACCAAAATACTGGAGGAACCATGGCTTGAAATATTTCAGCCCCCTGGGCTTGAAATATTCCTGCTGTGCTGAGGGTAAACTGAGGTTGGGCTGTGCCTTGGTGGGCTGCAGCCCTTCCCTGTCCGTGCCTGATCTGTAGCTTCCTGGAGTGGATTGATGAATGATGGCCAGGGTTGAGGGTGGACAGTGAGGCTAGACGAATATGGATTAAAAAGGCAAGCCTTTCTTCTTGAGAGGGTGATAGCCACTGAAGTAACTTACCTGGGGTAGATCGTCCTTCACTGAACGTCTCTCATTCAAGGTGGGAATCAGAGTTGACCCAGGGTGGGAATTCAAGAGTTGAATCTGAGCTTAAGCCTGGGTTCCAACCTGTAGCTTATCCTGTCTGGTGGGATGTCTTTGAGCATGTTGAGGGGTGATTCACCTATTTCCAAGCGGAAAGTTTCCATTTGACCTGCTCCTCAGTCTATCGTGACCTGTTGTATGGACGTGGTGGATGCCCATCTCATCCCCCCTACAGCGGTGGTGTGGGTCCCAAATCGGGAAGATAAGAGGACTCCTTAGAAAGTCCCATGGTCTCCCATCAAAGGGTTTAAGACACTGCCTACTGTGTTAAGTCTAAAGGATGCTTTAAAAACTGCCACCCAGTTCAATAGCCATTGTCCCCTTGTACGCAGTGTGCAGGGAGGTGTTCAGAGGATTTTCCTTGCTGGGAGATATCCATCCAGCTTTGTTCGACTAAGGCAGTATCTTGCATCCAGCAAGGCAAAGGTTTGACCACATGCCCAGTGTGATTTTCTACTTCTGTGGGTCGTGCCACCGTCATCCCTCGTGGGCGCTTGGGCTGGTGCCTGCCTTGTCCTCGAGGTGTGTGGAGCCATGTGCTCCTCGCCAGGCTGGGCACAGGACCCTGGCAGCCCTGGTCCATCTCCTCCACCATCCCCACGTCCCGGGACCCGCGGGCAGTGCCGTGTTTCAGAGTGACCTCCTGCAACCCCAGGCAGAATTAGCTGGGCTCTGGCAGGCAGCAGCTGACCCGGGGGGTGCAAAGGGGACATTGCTGCCCTCAGGCACGAGCTGGAGCATTCGAGGAGTTTAGAAAAGCCAGAAAGCTGCTGAAAACGGCATTTTGCTCTCTGTGTCTAACATCATCACACCACTCCTGCTTAAATAAATAAACTCTGACGGGAATCCCCCCCCTTCACCCCTCCCATTCATTCCTCGCTTTAATAAAACTTGTCACAGTGCTGTATTTTTTTTTCCAGTCAGCAGATTTTTAGGCTGGTTAATGAGGGGGAAAAATTTCTCTTCTCTCCCCCCTCCATCCCCCCCCCCCCACTCCTGCCCCCCCCCCCCCAAATTGCCTCCTCCTTTCTTTCATGTCGGGGGCCAAGTTTGGATTGGAGCCTGGTGAAGTTTCTGTGTCATTTCCTGTTGCTGCCCTCCTCGACACTCGCTCCCGCGCTCCGCTCCGCGCTCCTCTCCTCCCGCAGACGCCTTTTGGGGAGGACGTGAGAGGGCAGGGACACGCAGAGACTCACAGAACACCGCACGCTCCCCTCTGTCACGCCGCATTCCTGCTCTCGCCATCCCCACGGCCGGCAACGCCGAAGAACCCAGCGGTAAAATAACTTTCTTCTCCCCGAGCTGTACTTCCCAGGCTGCTGCGAACCGAAGGCGGGCAGAAGCGAAAAGCGTCCTTCTCTCTCGCAAACTTGGCCGCCGATGGTCCCGTCCACGCAGGTGGTGGGGATGCCGGCGGTGCCTGTTTGGGTGGCGGGTGGGCAAGGGGCTGCGGCACGGTCCTGCGGCGTGTGGGAGGGATGGGGACAGGGAATGCCGGTCCTGCGGGTGCCCTGCCTGGGTCTCACTCCAGAGGAGAAGGTCGGCATCTGCCAGGGCTGGCACTGATGCTGTTTTGCAGACGCTGGTGGCTTGATAGGACTGACGGTGAAAAAGAGCTATTTAAGGGAGGGAGAAACCAGCGTGGGGCTGTACAGAAGCTGGGAAGGCAGTAAAGGGGGTGAGGGAAAGAGCAGGGGGTGCTCCGCGTTTTTCACTTAGGTGTTTGTCTTTCAGCTTCAGTCTAGTGTTTACAGGTTTTCACTTGATTGCTGTAGGGTTCGCGGAGTTTGTGGGTGTGTACGGTCCCGGCTTTTCTGACCAGAAAGAACTGATAGTTGCGGGAATTTGTATTACACTCGCTTGGAGGAGCGGGCACAAATCAGCTGGCATCTGTAAAAACCTGCCTGTGGTGCCTTTCCTCTGCCATTTCCTTATTTGCTCGCTAAACACACATATATTTATTTATTTGGTAGGAAAATGACACAAATGCTTGTGCTTTAAAGTGGAGCGACTGTGACTTCATGTACTATTTCTGTCATTCCTGACTCGTTCGGTCTTGACTGTTTCTTGGACAAACAAGGCGTAACAAACCGACGGATAAATCCTGAAGCGTGTGCTGGAGCCGGTTCCCGGGGCTTTCAGAGTTAAAAGGCTTCCTTGAACTCACTGACACGGGGCAGTAAATTTCAACGTGTCAGTAAGTGAGGGGAAAAAAAAGCGCTTGCGGAGCATTATACGCCGGCACATAGAGTCAGCGCGGCACAGCCCCGGGGTCTTCACAGGCAGGATGAGCTCCCAACACCTCCAGCTACTCAGCAGCGTTTAGAAAGGTCAATTATATGTACAGCTAATTATAAGTGGGGGGGTAAAAAGCCTTGGAGCTGGCCCTGGGGAAAATGATCCTAAGGCTTAGCGTACAGCGTGTTTACCTCCAAATCATTGCTCGATTCATGTTGCTCCCCCTTGTTTTATGTTAGTTTTGCAGTAGAGTCCTCCCTGCCCCCCCCTTCCCATAGGGAATGCGGTGGAAGAAGGTACAAGACGGGAAAGGTAGGATGGGGGCTTTGGACACATCCCGAGCACATCAGTCTTTCGCTCCGGCCTCCAGCCGAGGCACGTCACCTCCCATGGCCGGGGAAAGTTCAAGCTCCCTGCCCAGCCTTGGCATCCCTTGTCCTGCTGCCACAAGCAATGAGGGACCCAGGAGACGTTGCTGACAGCTTTGCCTCAAGTCAGTTTCTAGGTAAAAGCTCAAAGTTTGTTTCACAGTTCCTATATGAAAGCCACTTTTTTTTTTTTTTTTTTTTCAAATGGAGTTGAGTAGGAAATACTTTTTTTTGGGTCTTGCCATCTCCCAGACTCTTCCTGAGTACTGTGCTACTCCTTACTGATTTTTCAAAAAGTATTCTTCACTTTCAGCGCCCCTCGCAGCTGGCTTATACCTGTACTAGAGAGCTGGTCTTGATGGTCTGTGCTACCACACTGGCTTGGTCTGAGACAACTTCTGGGTGTTGCTGGGAGTCAGGATGGGCCAGGACACTCCAGAAAGGCAGTTTGGATGCGGCCACCTTGTTTCAGAGTGTAAGAGAGTTTAATAATATGTAGGCGTCAGGCCGTGCCAGTTGGCTTCAGGGCTGAAGAATGGGCTCTGGCATGGTTTAGTTTACTAGCAGAGACGTAGCCAAGAGGCTAATGAGCTCATGTAACAGAGGGAGGAGAGAAGCTGTAGCAGGAGTCACTCCCAGCATCTCTAAGGAGCTAAAGAGACAGTATTTACCTGGAACTGTGCTCTGCATTTCTTCATATGAAAGGAAATGGTGCGACAGACTGACATTTTTGTAGGGGTCCAACAAAATCATTGCTTGTGCAAGGTGACTGGGGGGGTGGGGGTGGGTGGTAGCTGAGCTTCAGGTGTTGCTTTTGGGTGCTTGAAGGGTAGATAGCACATAGAGTCCTTTAGAAATCCATCCTTATATAGAGGTGTCGGGAGATGAGTCTCTGTCTCAAATGCAGTCTGATTCTAAATTTTCTGATTCTAAAATTTTACCAATGGGTGCTATAGTGGGAGATGAATGTAATTTCATCCTTAATTATTTCGGATCTAAAAGTGAAGGCACTTCATTTTAAGCTGACATCACTCCACTGATTTCAGTGAAGTTCTTCCTGATTTACAGCAGTTGAGGGCAGAGAAGAATCAGTCCCTTCATACCTACTTTTTTCTGTGGCTTGCAAAGGAGAAAGCAAGACAAGAGAAACCCACCCAGGGTGAGATCATGATGAGAACTGAAGGGTCTCAAGTACCACCAAGACCTTTCTGCCTTTTTTGACTTTCTTGCTTTCCCCAGATCTCAGCTTTTTGTTCTGTTAATGAAACCCTGTTCTATGTAACAGCAAATGCTGAAAACCAGCATCCCTGTCCCGTTCCCAAACACACTCCGTGTGTGAGTGTGTTCTCCACACCACGCTTTCAGTGCTCATGGATTCTTCTTCCCTTGATGGATGAGTCAAGGGATGGAGATTCCAGTTCTGCTGCTTACCTTGGGAAAGCGCTCTGGAGCCCAACTGACTTTACCGTCTGGAAATATTTCCTGTTGCACAACATAAATTGTCTGTTTCAGTTTAATCCTGTTGTCTTAAATTACCTCACCAAAGTACTACCTTGAGTAAAGCGTCTCTTCACGGCCACTTCACTGCAGTGGGGGAACCAGTATTGTAAGAGGCCTCGGGTTGTGAGGGCTCTCTGCGAGAAGGTGGAGTGAGCACGTGCTTCCCTTTCCCCTTCCTCCGTCTTGCACAAGGGCAGGGCAAACAAGCCTTGCTTTGCAACAGCGGATCTGTGCTCCTTCTAGTTCCTCAGCCAGACACTTTGCTGCTCCTCACGCCCACGGTGGCCACTGAGATCTCCAGGAGAGATCTCTCATCATTGGCGGCTTCTGATGGCTCTGGTGGTCCTTTTCTCTGAGCTCCTTTTCCCTGCTGCAGTGTTTGAGCTTGGTGTGGTGCTTCCAGCCCTGCCTGATGTTGCTCCAAGGATGCTCTGCCATCTGCTTCAGTTTCTGTCAGGGTTCACCTGAAGAATAGCAGCAGAATTTGGGGTGGCCTTGGCCCGCTAACGCTTGTGGGTGCTTCCCAGCTCAGTCCTGGCTTTCTCCCCAGGCTGAATTAGCCGCACTGTGTTCATCCGCTTTGCTCTTGTGTAGCTCCAGCTCCAGTTCTTGTGGTATTTAAGTGCTGATGCACAAATTAAGGTAACGTTTACATGCTCTAGTGAGTCTTCAGCTCGCCTGCACAAATCTGTTGTTTTCCTTCTTCTAATGCAGCGCCGCTACCTGAGGGCAGTCCTGGCCTCCCCACTCCAGGGAGCTGTTGATCCCTGCTCTGTTGACGGGACATTGCCATAGCAATGAGGATGTGTAGTGGAGATGGTCAGGATCGACGTGACGATATCCCCACTGCCGGCCAAACACAGCCGAAAAGGTGCATGGCTCCTTCCCTCTCCAAACAGTATCCTGTTTGCTTTGGCTATTTTTAAACGTATTTGCCTCTGGAGACTGAAGCTCGCTATCAGTCTGAGCCTCGCCACCGTGCGACTCACAGCTATTTAAAATTTTGATTAATTCTGAGGCAGGAAGGACAGTTTTTGCTTTTCTGTCCACATCTTGGGGCTGCCTGACGTGGTGGTGGCTGTGGCAGGGTGGCTTGCTTCCCAGTAAATCAGCTAATGGCACCGAAGAGCTCGAAGCCGGAGACTTTTCCTCCTTACTCCTGACTTCTTCTGGAGTTGAACTGGTGAGAAGGAGGTGAGAGGCCTCTGTATCCCATCAGCAATCCCCTCAGTCATCCTCTCCCTCCCTGGAAGTGTTATTTTTGGTTAATTCATACAAGTCTGGGCCTCCTTGGTCTATCCTGTGGGAGGAAGCTCGAGGCTGGAATTTTGTAATAAAAGCCAGATTTTTCTCTGGAGGCAGAGTGGAGGAGGCCACTCCTGTTGCTTCTCCAGTTCTTGTTAGTTCTTGATCAGCTTAATCTGGTAACTGGGAAAGGCTTTCTTTCCCTGCTGCGAATAATCTTGGCCTCTGAGGAAGGCCAACGTTGGGGTGTTCACCCTGAGATACCTTATTTCTGCAGAGCCACTGGTGGGAATCCTGGACCTCACCTTCCTGATGCAAATTCCCAGCAGTTTACTGGGGGAAAGTCTTTCTGAATGTACCCCAGGCCATTTGCAGCGTTGCAGAACTGCAGTGTTGCTTAAAAACAAGGAGTTGTCCTCCACTGTCCTTGGCCAGAGTTTGTTCTTACCCTGAGGAGCACAGAGCAGTCTGTCCCCTTCCACACCAGCAGCAGCTGGTTTTCACTGGAGCAAGCACATTTTTGTACATGCAGTTTGGAGAGTGTTCTCAGAGGCTTTCTATGGTTATGAAAAAAAAGGATCCGTCCCTCTGATTTCCCCTGTAACCACGATATTTCCACGTTCTCCTCCTCCACAGACCATCGGCAGTAGAAAGACCACCACTCCCTGCTCTCTCTTCTTTGACCGTCTTACTTCAAAGTGGGGGTTGTTTCTACAGGGGCTGGTGCAGTGGAAAGCTGAGAACATCTGAAGTTACCATAATTTAAATATGCAGGTGCTGCCTTAACTTAAATATGCACTAATTAAATCTGAGTTTACTTCTTTGTCATCAGTCACTGTGCTAAGGACAGAGATAACAACAGGTGAAACCCATATTTCATCCTCAGTGGTACCTGACACACTACCTCTTCTGGAGGTTCCCTAAAATACTAAAATACTCTTCTGGAGATTCCCAGCTGGACTTAATTTCACTAACTTAATAATATACATCTTATGCTCCTTTAATTTTACTAGTCACTCTGATTCCCCTCTGACATAGCCTAAAATTATGCAAATTATGCTTGGGTCCTTTTTTCCCCCTCCTTCATTATTAATGCATGCACGGACTGTACAGTCTTCAGAGATTTATTTTTCTTTAATGGAATCAGCCTCCTTTTTCCTGGCTGGTGTAGTGCACGAATGTCAGTTTTAAATACATGCTTTCAAGTTCAGTCCTTTCCCTCAGACATACTGCTTTACACTACATTTGGCTGTGTTAAACTGCAGCGCTGATTTACTACATCAGTGACCATGAAAGACTCAAATTCCTCTGACTCCTGTTCTGTTGCTTCTCTCTATCTACTCTCCACAATGCTCTGGTTTTTGGAAGAATTGGCAGATTGTAAACTTAAATTTCTTATTTCTTTTCCTCCACTTGATACAGTGGTTGGAAGCAGATTAATATATTTAGCAGATTTGGATCTGATGACAGAGCAAGTACGAGAAGCTCTCCTGAGAGCAATGATGCCATGAACGTCCCAGCGGTGTGTGGTGCCAGGTACCAGGTGTGCACAGCAAAGAAGGGGTAAAAATCTTCCCAAAGTGTGGGAAAGATCCCTTATCTCTCTTCCACAAGCAGGAACTGGAAGCAGGGAGTGATCACAGCTGCTGGTAGCAACCCTCCTTTCTTCCTTGTTTCTTTTCTTGAGGAAGTCAGTAAGTGTTGTCTGTTCTCTGCTGCCATTCAGAAGTGAGAAGGATGCTCTTCAGCCAGCGAAGGAGGCTTTGAACAGTACCGAGCGTGCAAGGAGGGTTCCTGTCTCTTCTCGAGTTTTCTGACCCAAAGATTGTCACCTGTCTGTCCAAAACCTGCAACCATTGGCCTGTGTGGAAGCTCTGGGTACGAAATTTGGTCAGCCAGAATCTAAATAGCTTTCAGTATTGAGTCTTACTGTTTAAAAAGCAAACAAATGGAAAACTGGGAATTTCCTCCTTTTTGTTTGCGTGCTCGAAGAAGCCGTGGCTAGGCAAACCTGCCAGGCATGTTGACTCTTCTGGCCAACTGCTTTAAAGCAGGGGTGGCACATAGTGACAGCAACAGTGGCAGCAGAAACCCTCCCCAGAGAGGAAGGAGTACACCATGGGCACCATGACAGTAGCCAAGTCAACCTCCATCTTCTGCTTGTGTCTTCCTATACGGGTCTGCGCCACCTCTCCTTCTAGTGGGTGCTATGTCAGGTGGTGAAGATCTCGTGCACCACTGGTGAGAACTTCCAGCTGATATTTAGGAAAGGCCTCTCTGCCATGTCAGCCAGTTTCTGGGAGGACCAAGGCAGGAGGTAGGTGCCTATTCAGTTATATCTCCGGGCTTGGTGTTTCCAGCTGTCTGGCTCTCAGCAGTTTCTCACTCGGCACACGGGAACACCTAATCGCCCCGCACAGACACTCTGTCTCCCTGGACATGTACGCTTGCAGGTTCTGAGTCACTCCTCAGAAATTCAGTGCTCTTGTCTTGACCATGTTGGATGCCTGAACACTTAAGATAGGTGCTCTGGGTCATGCTGCTGGCGGGATGTCTACAGGTTCGTTATTGTGACACCAAGGTAAGGCTTTTATTAAATGTGGCCTGAAGTCAACTTTCCATAGCTCTGCTTTTGCAGGTGCAGAGGAGAGGCTACCAACTGGAGAAGTACTATTAGCCTTAATCAGCATTTGCAAAAGCAGCGTGCAAGGCACTGCCTATTGTTGTTACTAAGAGAAATTATGCACATTAGGAAGGGGATCATGTGGCTATCACGCCACGCAATCTGGCTTTGTTTTCCAGCAACACTAGTCGCTGATTCTGTCCAGACCTTGCCTGTTCTGTAATTTTCTAGAGTTGCCTCTGTGAGGTAGGAGCTTGCTTGCAAAAAAAAAAAAAAAAAAAGAAAAAAGAAAAAAGAATAAAAAGTATCCATGCAGGGCCCTAGTTTGCTCTGCACAGCTTTAACTGTGCAGCTCGCTGCCAAGCATCACACAGCAGAGCAGAAAGCGAGGCAGAGAAGTGCTTGTGAATCACCATGGAACAACATCAGACGAGCCAAGCAGACCCATGTGATTTTAGGCAGGGCTCAAGAATTTCATTCCTCTAGCTTCAACCCAGGGGGCAAATTTGTTCATTTCCCTGGCATTGCAATAACGTTAAAGGCTCTGCACCCATTTGCCCTCAACTGGTAGGGTTTCTGCTCTGAAACACTTGCTGTTCCTATTGTGTGTGGTAATAGCAGTTGAAGGGAAGGTGGAGGTTCAGTGGGACCAGTTCTCACCTACACTAAGCTGCTTTTACCCCCTCCTGAGTATATAAAATATCCTTAAAGCAAACGTAAATGGTGTAGTCAAAGTAGTACAAGTGGATTCCAGAATCAAATAGGTTGCCTACTCTGAAATGAGAATGTTTTTCAAACATTTGTGGGGAGATGGATACCAAGCTGTGAGTTGTCACCTATCCCCCTGATACAGATGCTGAGAACGAAGTGCCGATGTCTGATGGCCACGATGGATGATTGAGTGAAGTTTTGGGAAGGATGAGGCACCTGTGTCTGCAGGCACTGAGTGCTGCAGCGGTTCATCTTTGCCATGCACTTGATGCATGCTGCTTCCTGAGCCTTGTCTGGGAATCATCTGGGAGGGTTCCAGTTGACTTGGACTAAAAGCATGTGAAATAGCTGTGTAATAGCATAGACAGTCAAGTTCTAGCACCCATGCTTGTGTCCTGAACGGTTTAATTCGCTACTATAGAAACAATGTAAGAGCTTTGTTGACCTTTGATTCTTTCCTCTCATGGCAGAGGCCACATAATTTGAATCAGCTCAGAGATAAAGTGGAGATGTACAGAAAACAGCAAACGACAACCTGAACTGGGGAGGAAGGAATGAAGGTATTTTCTGGGAAATACAAGAACGCAGGCAAAAAATATGAAAAAAACCACCTACTCGAGAGAAGCAACCTCAAGAGGTGGACATAGAACTTCCTAACTTGCCTTTCCATGTCTCCTGGTCAGCCTAGAGCTATTTCACAACAGCGCATTTTGAAGCAAGCACCGTAAATTATAGTCCTATTGTAGCGGCTCTTTGAGGCCTAATGTGCCCCTGCAGCCCTCAGGACCACTATGGACCTGAGGGGGGAGACTAAGTGCAGCTGGAGGAGCTAAGAAGCCTGTGTCCTCCACCAGTACACCATTTATGATGGTAGGAAGGTCATCTTATCCAATTGCAAAATGGGAGTGCTACCTCAAAGCCACCTGGCAGAGGCGTTACTCCTTCTTGCTTGCAATATGCCGGAAAAATGAAAAGCTTTAAGTGAATGTCGTCTATTATTAATGAGGGAAGGTTGGAAAAAATCCCCATGACTTTCTGTTGTACATGTTGCTTGAGAAAAGACATGCTACCTGTGGTGAGACCTCACAGCATGCAAATTCCCAAAGGTTATATGCAAAAGATTGAAACTGGAGGTTTTGTTGACCCTGGAAGAAAAAGCAGATTCCAAACTGGGGCTCAGAAAAAAAATATCTCCCGTTTCATCAATATTTGCTCTTGCTTTATTGATGAATGGATGCAGCTCACCTGTGTTGTGGTTTTTGTCCTGTTTATCTTCTGAATTTGCATACATTTTATTTCTGGGCAACTATAGTTTCAAGAGCTGGCTGCAAGGTAGGCAGCTGAAGAGCCACATCATCTCTTCCATCCTCTCTTTCACTGAATTTCTGAGCTTGGGGTCTTGCTTTTGAGCAGAAATTTTGTGATGGGCACTGTTAGGACTAGATTACTACAGGGAAAATGTGAACTTCCATCAGGATTTGAACTTTGGTCTACAGAAAACAACCTGATATTTCAATCTGCCAAATCACTTTGGGCCATAAGGACCTACAGATTAAAAACTCATAATGTAGGAGAACTTAACATAAAATCTCTATGGCTTTTAAGTGAATTAGTTCTACCTTGTTGTTTCCATTGAACCATGCGACTTAGAGAAGTATGAAGTAGACTTGCTCAGAACACCTCAGAAGGAAAGATGGACTGCTTGAGGGTATCTGTGGGGTTGTTTCACCCTTGTCCATGGCGGGGTAGTTGATTCAGCTGTTGCGCTGACGTGGTGCAAGATATATTGACAAGTCTTTCTTATAAGGCTCAAGGGACAAAGAGAGGGCTAATGCAGGCTGCAGTTTTTGTGGGGGAACATCTGTAATCCCTCATTCCTTCTCCTAAGTATTTAATCTTTTATATCACTATGTAGAGTGAGGATGATACCAAATTGTTCTGTTCGACTTCAGATCAGCTTTTTTGGCCCTTTCAGGCAGAACGGAGGCTCATCACAGCTGCTGTTTACCAGGAGGCATTGTAGAAAAAGCCTAGCATGCATTTATTTAAATAACATCTGATATTTTCTGGAGGATAGCATGGAGTAGCTATAGTGCTGTTTCCAGAGAGTTTAAATGGCGTCCTTGGCAAGAAAACAGAGAGGAAGGAAAGATCTGTTACATGTGCCTGTGTATTGCCCCTAGAATAGGATCAAAGTTACAAAAAGAAACTGTGGTTTTGTTTCTCCACAGTTGTTAGAGTTCACAAACTTCCCAGGATCTACATTTCAAGCTTTCGTCAACCAGATTTTGTACGTTTACATTTGTTCAAAATAGTTTCCAGCCAGTGGACGATTAGTGGTTAGAAATGGCTTGCAGTTTGGTGATAATTTGATTAAGTGAAAACCTTAGGAAAATGAGCATTCCAGATCTTTCATCTTTCCCTGCTTCACCTGTGGACCACGACTCCTTCCCCACCCAATCTCACAGGAGGCATCTCCTTTATCTCCTGCATTTCAGAAAGGAACAGATGAATGCTAGTCAGGAAAGACAGGAGGATGCCTCCAGCCAGAATGAGCAGCAGGAAAAGACATTAACTTCAGAAAAAAAAAAAATTACCACTTTTACATTTTTCCAGGAGAACTTAAAATGCAGTAATTATATCCCTCTCCCCAAGAACTCCATGTACTCTGGTTCTTTTGAATTAATTCAGCATTAAGGACTGTGCTGTGCTACTGGCAGGGGGCTGAGCAGGCGCAGTGCGGAGTTATAGTGTCTCCAGAGGTAGAGGAAGCACAAGATTCATGGTATCTTGAGAAGACTTTCACCTCCTCGACGTGCCAAGGCGGGCACCCCTCAGTAGCATCGTCTGGAGCAGCGCTCCTTCGTCTCTAAGCCGAGGCAGTCTGCAAACACGTGAAGATGACCCACACCTGTACATTTCCATGCTGGCCAGCGAGCCAGCAAAGAAAATGGGGAAAATAAAAATAAGAGCTAAATATTCAAAGTTTAGCCAATTTTCAAATCATGTATAAATGAAAACAATTTTCTAATGTTGCACTAGCTGGGCCGTGGATTTTTTTTTTATAAGAAGGTGAAGTGGTAGGCGAGGTATTGCTTGACCTGTCGGTCCTTGCTAATAGAAGAACCATCTTGTGTCCTTCTCCTTCATTCGGAAGTGGAGAGAATGGAAGGGAGAGTTAAGTACTTCAGTAGGCACTTTTAAAAAAATCTTTGCTTTACTGATTTACTTCAGGAAATTTTGATTAAAAATATTGATTTTAAAAAGGATGATGTCTTTCTGCCTTCCTGTAAAAACTGTGGCTGTATGCCTGTCATACTCACAGACTCGTCTATTCCCAGTTGGTGGGAATGGATTTACAAATGTTTGGACTTACAAACGCACATGGATTTACAAACAGTTGCTTGAAGTGGTTTTGCAGGTCTCCTCGTGATAATGACATGTTGTTCGTGTCTCCAAACCGTAGTCTTAATACCGATGCAGCACTACCTGGGCTGGCAGAGAGAGAGGAATAGTCTCACCTTCCTTGCGTTCCGGAGACTTTTCCAGCCCTTGGCAAGCCAGCACGGCCCTGCGTGGAGCAGCTGTTTCTGGCCACCGTCCCACATCCTTCTGGCCACCGTCTCACAAAGCAGGGCAACCCAGCAGAATTCATAGGTACCTAAATAAAAGGTGAAAAAGCCGATGAGACCATTCGGTCCCTCTTCCTGGGTAACGGCACCCGTAGACTTTCCTTGAATTGACTCCCATGGCAATTACAGCCGATGTCCCACCTTTGTTTTTCAAGTGGTGCCATCCTTGGCAGTGGCAATTCCACCATTGCCAGCAGCTGACATGGGTACAGCCATTACCATCTCCCTTCTTGGCCCTGTATCTCTTTGAAGCAGCGTGTGTGCTGCTAGTGGTCCATGTATCCTTGTTTGGGACACCGTGAGCTGTGATTCTCTCAGGGAGTGCATCCAACCTCATTTACAGGACCAGTGTATGAAGAACCTGTGAGATCCCTCAGGAAGATTTTTCAGTCTAAACCTATTTAAAACTTTATATGGAAAAAGAAAGGTCCGTAAGTCCACGCTCAACAATATAGTATGCATGAGACTCAGTTAATTCACCTTGAAAGTGGCCTTTAAGAGAACTTTCATGCTACGTTAGGGCTCGGACATGGGTGAGCACCCAAGAGCAGCACCAGATAAACAGAAAACATTGCCGCAACCTAGAGAGGAGGTCGTGGGATCCACGTAGCTGGCAACGTTGCTTAAGCACATCAGTTTGCGCTGTGGCCGTTTTTTTCTCACAGATGGGATAAAAATAAGATAGATTAAGTATATCCAAGAAAAAATAGTTTTGCAAAGGCTTGAGCGAGCTGCCAATGTCAGCAAAGGGAACCAGTAATGTAAGCAAACTTCAGAGAAGGAAAGCTGCAGAGAGTCCTGCCGGAGAGAGCAAAGGGGACCGGCTCCGCGTGCTGGCTGGGTGCGGGGTGAGGGGCTGGCCAGGCGATTCGGTTGATGTCTGTCTTCTGTGACCCCGATGGAGAGGGAGGTTTTTCTTTTAGCTGGTAAATATTCTTGCCTCTAATTTAAAATGTTTTTCCCCCCTTCTGTGGCCCTTTGAGTTAACCTCTGCCATGCCAAGTCAGTCAGGCTGATAGGTAGGTGCTGAGGTCCTGACAGAAATTTGGAGCTCCCTGTCACTGCTGTCAATGTCTGTTCTGCTTCGCCAGGGTTAGATCTACATTCGCTTGCACCCAGCTTTCCGGCAGATCATTAGGAATGGCCAATTTAGGCAAGGTGAGGAACTGCTCCCTTGAACTGGATCTTGTATCGACAGAGTGAGCAGCAGCACCTTGGCCATCTGCGCTGTAGGATGCTCCCCGGCGAGCGTGAAACTGGAGTTAGGATGTACAATGCAGCAAAAGCAGATGGTGTACCAGGGCTTTTGGGGCTCAGATGAGCAATAGTTAGTGCTTCTTGGTGGCTTTGTAATAACTGGCTGTGAGCTTGGTCTCAGGCAGTGGCAGATCATGTGCCTTCATTTAGTTGGCTGTGAAAACCAACTGTTGATTCCGGCTCTTCCTTTCCTTTTTTTGGAGAGCCACTACATCTGGGTCAAGGCTAAAGGTGTACTGGGGCTCCATACATTAAGTCTTCAGGTGTGCCGGTGCACAGAAAAACCCCTTACCCAGCAATAAGAGGGGGAGACCAAGTCTGAAAGGGTGCTCCTCTGATCTGGCAGTACTCACTCTGCTTTGGGGAGGTGGAAATGGTGAGGGGCATGGCCAGAGGGAACAAAGGCCAGAGGATATCATTCTCCACTAAGTAACAGTTATTTGTTGGTCTCTGGAGTGGTTACTTCAGACAGGTTTTTAAATGCACTTAATTCAGACACAAGTAATCTCGGTGAAAGGGGCGTTGGGATCGTGTAGGGAACATTCTTGGGATAAACATCTGCCTCTTTTTGGTTAACGACCACATTTGTTACATTCAGACAAATACACTATCTCACCCAGAGAGCTTGTGGAAAGGGGCCAGAAAACAAACTGTGTTGCTACTGATGAGATAATGGATCAGAAAAAAATAAGAAGATTGCAGCACTAAAAAGAACCATCCTCGGTCAAAAAGCTGTTTCTCATTTCTTTTTACATTGCCCTGAAAATTAAGACAAGTGTAGTTTTTCAGCTCAGTCTCACTTCGTAGAGTTGGTGGGTTTTACACTTGGGGAAGGAGAATTGAGCTTTCCTTTCCCACGTTGTTTGAGAACCACATAAGAAACGTGTCTGAGTGGCAAAGTTCACTCCCCTCCGTGCGTTAGGGCCAGGGGTTTGATGCTCTGTATAAGAGAAACAGTAAGCAGATACAAAAATTGCGTCAAGACTCTCGGATGGCCAAGAGGGAGCTGGATCTAGCCGTTTGCTTTGGCCCTCTTCTCTGTAGCTGGTGTCTGTCCGTCTGGATCTGTGGAAGCAATGCCATTAATGCCATTGCTCGGATCCCTCTGTCTGTCTGGCCAGCCACATCGGTCTCCCATCTGCCTATGATGCAATTTCCTTTGCTTCTTTATTGGGAGATTAAAGGAGCTGCCTCTTCTCCCTTTTCCTTGTAGATAATTTATTGTTTCTGGATTTAATAACTTTTTGTATTTGAAGGTTTCCTGGAGATGGTTCAGGACCAAATATGAACATTTCAATGACAGCATTTTTAAGGCAAGTATCTGCAGTATAAGCTACCTGTTTCCCTATCCCCCTACTGTATAAATCAAGATTTGCATATATGCCCTAGCTGTCACTTCAAAGGCAGCTTTGGCTAATAGGTGTTGTTTCTTATAGTAAATTTAAGAGCAAAAGTATCTTAAGTGTCTTCCTGGTAGCTGTTGGTAAGTTCAATGGTGACATTAGGAACTGCTTCAAAAAGTTCACAGTTCTCCTCTTGTTGGTGTTTGGCCCGTTGGGTAACAAATGTGCTCTTGAAATGGTGGGACATCGCTTCTCATCAGTGAGTTTTGCGTCTGGGGGTTCCTTCTACCCAGAAGCTTCCTTGGCTTCTCGTCTAAGCACCAAATGGCATCTGCCACAACGAGTCGGAAGGATTATGTAGGGATACGGAAGAGATATCGAGGTGCTGGAGCGAGTGCAGAGGAGGGCAATGAAGCTGGTGAAGGGTCTGGAGAATAAATCTTATGAGGAGCAATTGAAGGAGCTGGGACTGTTTAGTTTGAGGAAGAGGAGGCTGAGGGGAGACCTCATCACTCTCTACAGCTAATTGAAAGGACATTGTAGAGAGGTTGGTGCTGGTCTCTTCTCACGGGTAATTAGTGATAGAACAAGAGGGAATGGCTTCAAGCTGCAACAGGGTAGGTTTAGACTGGACGTTAGGAAAAAATTCTTCACAGGAGGAGTGGTCAGACGCTGGAATAGGCTGCCCAGGGAGGTGCTGGAGTCACCATCCCTGAATGTATTTAAGAGTCGTTTGGATGTGGTGTTGGGGGATATGGTGTAGGGGAGAACTTTGTAGAGTGGGGTTGATGGTTGGACTCGATGATCCCAAGGGTCTTTTCCAACCTAAATGATTCTATGATTCTATGATTTACTTTAATAAGACATTAAGCTGGAGATCTGGCTGTAGTTGGTAACTCCAGCCCACCTGCCACAGGGGCCAGATGTAATTCCATAAGTTCTCACAGGGCTGTACTATCTTAGCACACACAGTGCCGTCCCCTGGGAGTGGACCCTGTGGTGAGAGTTTGGCTGTGCTGAGCTGACTGTGCACAGGTTGGCTCCGCTGAAGCCCTTTTGTCATGGCAGCCCTGGGCCCCACAAGTAAGCTCTGCTTGTGGGACTGAAAGAGACTTGATGGTTTCTTCTTCAGCCCAAATAGTGAAGTTGCTGCCCCTTTGGTCTCTCTAGGGCCCAGTTTCAGTCCTGACACCTTGGGGGACTTGCCACCTGATGTGGCTTTTCTTTCAGGACACAGATAATGAAAGCTATTAATTTATTTTTATTTTTAAGCACAGGAGTAGCATGAAGAGATACAAATGTCTGTCAGCTTTGCAGCAAGTTGAGGAGACCACTTCGTAGCACCTTTGGGTTGCTTCCATATTTCCAGTTGTCCCATTTTCTCAGATGTAGAAGACTCCCCTGAGTCTGAAACTTTGGCCTTAAGGTTTCCAAGGGCTGTTTCTTTCTGCAACAGTTCTGATGGCTTGTTTTGTTTTTCTAAGCAAAGTCTGCGTGGGACTGCTCTTTCCAGTTGTACATCCGCAGTGGTGTCAGCCCTGTTGGTGATACACACCCAGGTCCCTGGGCTGCCACAGACTGGCAGTGTGGGTGAGCGTCTCAGGTGGGATTTTGTGAAATGAGACTCAGAGCAGCACCTTGCTTCACCACGAGGTTGTGAAGAGAAGTGTTTTGGAGACTGCGAGTTGTTTGGGCACTGCAGTAGGTGGCAGCTGCATGAAGTATATCCTCACACCGCGCATTAAATAGGGGCTCATGCTAGTTTCAGCAGAGGCTCCAAAGAGAAAATTCTTGCATGTCTGTGAGAAGTGTCTCTTGCCCGGAGCCAAGATACGGAGGAGGAGCAGCTGACGCAGCCACCATTGCTCTGCTTATCTTGTGAGTTACTGTTGAGGGCTGAGCTTTGGCCAAGAGTGTCTTCTGTCTCCGTGCAGACACTCTGCCATGACTCTGTCTAGGCATGCCCTCTGTCTAGGAGGAGGGAGGTAACAGCTCTGTGACGTGGCTGAGGCTGACACCTGCCTGAGGAGGTCTTCTCCCGTATGATGCTGGGATTGACTGAGCTGGGATGCTGGAGGAAAGGAGACTTTCTCCTCGGCCTCTGGGAAGAAGCATGCAGGTCTAGTCACATTACAGGTGGCTTCAGACTGAGACTTGTCCTGACTGGCTCATTGCAGAAGATCTAGGAGGATGCTCCTGTCAGGGTTAGGTGGTTACCAACATGCATGGGCGGTGGATTCGGGCTTGAACCCATGTGTGTGTCCTCAGCCCCATGTGCTGTGTAGTCTCGTGGCACTCCTGTTTTGCAGTTGAACTGAAGATGATCCATCAGAATATATGAGAGGCACGTTTGTAGATTTAAAGATCTGTAAAGCAATCTGGTTGCTTTGCTTAATTAAGGCAGTGTTGGAGAAGGATCTTGTCATCCAGGGTAGAGGGACAATCTTTCTGCACCCATCTGCAGGTATTTCCAGTGCTCTGTGGGTCAGTACATTCCCACTCCACGTTCTGTCTGCTGTAACTGAATCATTAGTAATTCTCCCCATGAGAAACCCCAAATGTGGCTGTTTTACTGGCCAACTGATGAGCAGTAATAGCCAGTGAGCAATGAGCAGCTGCTAACGCTGCAGAAACAGCCCTTATCAGAGGCAACTCAGCGGCTGATAATGATCTTCTTGGGGAGAAGTTCCCACCTCACTACATCTTTGCTTCACTCGAAATTATTTTGGTTGTGTATCTTGGTTCAACATGCCGCCAGTCCTTTTAGTTGGAATGAAGATTCACAGCTGGAGTCTCCATATATGGAGCCCCGTAAGGGCTCGCAAAGCTCTTTTCTCGGAACGCTTTGACACTTCTCCCCGTGGCAGGGCAGTGGGTGGTACGCAGGGTTTAGCGCTCCTGATAAGCCCCCGGATGGGGTGGGAAGGCACTTGGATCATGTCGCACAGAGGATTTTAGGGCTTCCCTCTGGTAGAAAGGTGGATCCACCTCTAGTGACTGTTCACAGCCTTGCAGTGAACACAATCTATATCCTTTGTAAGGACACCACTGTCCTCCTCAGATAAAGGGTTGCTTTGCTTACCTGGATTTACAACTCCATCAACCAAACTCTATAAATAAATTGCCTAGTAAAGACGTAGCTAGTCTCTGCCAAATTTTTTTTTTTTTTTTTTGCTCCTGTAGTTTAAGTGTATTGCTTGGAAGGAGCAACTAAGCAGCAAATAGAGTTCCTGGCCCTGGCATGAGGTACTCTGTTTGCGTAGCCGTGTCAGGTGTGTGATTTTTCACACGTCTCATTGCCAAAGTGTTCCTGGCAAAATGTTTATGCGCAAAATGAGCCAATGTCACTTCCCTTCTCCATCCGCTGGCGAAGGTCCAGTCCCACTCACCCGCCTTTTACCAAAAGCTTAACGGAGAGAGCTGCCCAGCCGGTGGCACGCTGACAGATGCACTAGAGAACAGAAAGAGTTAAATGCCAAGTTTTGCTGCAGAGCTTTTCATTGTCACGACCCCAGAAAGTGGAAACACAGACTGAATAAATGGGTCTGATGATGCTGGACCCCCAGTCTCCCCAGCACACCGGCACTTAGCCCTCCGTCTCCAGAGTTAAACAGCGTTACACAGCCCTCTTAAATGGGCCAATTATTGCTCTATGCAAGATTTTCCTGTGTGTTGCCGATGAAATATATATTCCGTTTTCTTCAAGAAAGCCCATTTTTATTTGCAATTCTGGTGAAATCAATATTCCAAAATGGCATTTCAATAAAATCAAGGTTGTAAAGTAAATGGGGTAATGAGAAGACAAGCCCTGTAAATAGATTTTCAAATGTCAGACAGTTGATACATATTTTCAAATATACAACTTGATTCCACAGGGATAAATATGGGCGACTGAGAGGAGACGAACAAGAACTACGGGAGGAGAGGAACGATGTGAAAGTGCCTGTGTTTTTCTCCTTAGCTTGTGGCAACCTGCAGGCACCTATGGGACTGCGCCGGGCTGAGGAGGGAGAACAGGTGTTGTTTTTTGTATGGTCCTGGCTGGAAAAAGGCAACTTTAAGCTATACTTAGAGCCTCTAGTGTTGCAGAAAGTCAACTCCTGGATTTTGTGCTTCAACAGTGGGATGCCTAAGGGTTAAAGGAAGAAGAGGGCATTAGGGGACGGTGGCATGAGTCCATATTGCACTGATGCCCAAGCTGATGGTGCTGGAATGGTGCATCTCTCCTACGCCTGTGCAATCAGCTTTACCTGACCTTTCACATGCTACACCAATGACTCCCTCTTGCTTTTCCCGGGAACGGGTGCTGTGTGTTCCGGCTCTGCTAAGCAGTGGCCACATTCCAACCAGCAGCGGCTGCGTTTTTATACTCTTGTATCGGAACAGGGCTCGCGTAGTCTGAGCCATCCCTTGCAGTCACCCGCAGCAGGAACGCTTGTGGTTAGAAACTTGCGGGATCATCCCCGTGACTTGCAAAAAAAAGTTTGTCATCTTTCTGGGAAGAAAAGCCACTGGAAAACCGAAGAAATTATATGCCCTGAGCTGTGGAAGTTGACACAAAGCAAGCAAGTGTAGAACTGCCACATTACCCTGAGATGGCTTTGAGGTGGTGGATGAATAGCAAACAATGCTATGTATGTTTTGTATTTTCTAAATTGCTGTATCCTTGCCTAAAATACAGTCCTGATTTCCCAAGGGATTATATGTGTCAAGGCTGGTTGGTTTGCAGTCCAGATGATAGAAGCGTAAATGGCCCTAACTCACCTATGAATCAAGCTTTCTAAATTAATTGCTATTATTTTGATGAGAAAGTAAGTTTGGGAACGCTTTAACATGAAATGAAAGAAGCTTACAAGAAAGTAATTGAAGTAATAACCTGAGGGGAGAACTAAGATATGATTTTATGTTTGAAGGGAGAACTAAGATACGACTTCAAATTGGTAAAAAAAAAAAAAGGAAAAAGCATGAAAACTGAGAAAGAACAGAACCAGCATCTCCTGTCTTTGCAGAGCTGGTGAGCAGGGACGCAACATTTGGAGGATGCAGAGAGCATTGCTTTGGGTCCAAAGGGGGAGTGTTGTATCTATCTGAAATATCTGGCTACTGATGAACAAGAACAGCCTGGAGTTCTCCATCCTGGTTCATTTTTCAGGCTTGTCACCACCTGCGCATGCATTTTTGAGAGTGGGAATTCGCCTGTCAGTGAGTGATTCGGGGGGGGTCGGTGTGTCTGTGCGACATCCGTGATGTCCAGCAACGGGCTGAGCTTTGCTGAGCTGCCGTTTGTCATCCCGCTAGTTTTAGCTGGGTGCTCTGGATTTCTGAATAATGGTGATTTTTTTTTTTTCTTAATTCGGGAAGCTGCTATCGACATGACCCTAAAAGTGGGCTTGGGCATTTTCTTTGATGGGGAAAGCAGATGAGGTGCTGCCACGCTTTGCTGCCAGGAGTCCAAGGTAAGACTCAGACCTCCCAAACTTTCCTGGTGTTTCGTCTTAATCCAGGAAATCAGACTGGCATCTGGCATATTCCTGCTGGTTAGGGAGACTTGTAGCTTTTGTTAGATGCTGGATTTTCATCTCAGCTAATAAAAAGCAAAGAGAAATCACGCACGCAGTCTGGCAGGGGGATTGAGTGTTTGTGCAATATGAACGGTCCTCTCAGGTGCGGCTCGTGCTGTATGGTTTGTGTAGCGTTCAGCAGGGCCCTGCCAGTGCTGGGGTTTCCTGTTGCTCATAGCATTCCTTTACTATTACTTTTCTTTTTTTTTTTTTTTTTTTGTCTTGCTTTGTAGAATTTGATCTCTGCTTTAAATTACGTCTCCGGTAACGTGTGCGCTCTGATTATTGCAATGTGCCTCGCTGAACGGGGATCATTCCCTTCCTCGGTCTCAATTCGCTTCACCTTGGCTTATAACTTTACTTTCTGGGGAAAGGAAAGGTTTATTTTCCTTTGGGATTGCCAGAGATGATGGTCTTTGATTTCTATGTCCGTGGCCTGAAATCGTTCTCAAATCCAGCCTGTCATATTGAAATGATTTACTTCTTTCATTGTTTGAATCTCCCCCTTATTTCTTGCCAATTCTGTGTGCGAGAACGTTCATTCCTGCATTTACCAGGGCTTGCTTTCGGCATCTGACTGAGCTGGCAGGTTCACATCTGTCTTTCATAAGGAGGATTTTGCAGACAAGAACTCCCTGGAAAGAGATTAAACCTTTTTGTTGTTGTTGTTGTTGTTGGTCCAGAGTTTGTTGCTGCTGAGAGGATGATAAATGCTGTGCATGAGACACACCACGACGAACGCACGTCCCTTTGAGGGGATGGATGTAATTGTCTCTTTGCCCATCGTCAACTGTATTACGATTTACATTAATGTAAAGCCAGCAAGTGCTCACAGCGCAACAACCCACACAGCGCAGAGCAGCTCTGGGGTTGTGGCACGGGGTTGCTTGGTAATTCTGAGGAAGCATCCAAAAAGGATAAAGCAGGACTTCAGGGGGCTGCATATCAGTATTTTCCCATCTTAAACCTGTTTGTGTACTCATTCCTGATGGATCAGGCACCTCCGTTCAATATATATTTGCTAGTGGTGGATAACATGAGAAAAGTTCTGTCTGTGCACTGAAATAGCTTTTCTTGTGTTTCTGGGGGTCTCCTAATTTTTTTACATAGATAGATAGATAGGTAGGTAGATAAAGTGTTAGATAATAGAGTTTTTTTAGATAGTATAGATATATTCAATATGTTTCCCTCCCTTGCACGGCTGAGGTGGCTAAGCCCAGACCTCCCAGCAGTTACAGTCAGTGCTTACGTGGTATCTGCAGGTAAAATTGTGTCTGAACACCTTGAATGGGTTTGTTGACAGTTCTCTGAAACAGAGAAGCCCTGTTCCCCCAGCGTACGGGTCCTTTGGGTCTGGGATCCCATAGGCAGTTGTGGGGCAGAGCAACGAGACAACTTTGCTGCCTTTCATTTCCTCTGACACTGATTTGCCTCGGTGGCCTTGGGCAAGTCAATTAACTTCCATGGACTTGTGAAAGGTAAATGCTGTGCTGGTTTTACAACATAGATGGTGTTTTTGAGGGTTAATTAGTCGCTGTTTGAGGCACAATACTTTTATATAGGGGTTATTCATTGAGTCCTTGTTCCCTTTGCTCGGGAGGGTGTTAATTGCTGTCTGCTTATGGGATGGCTCTGATGAGATGCGAGTTAAGGCACATGGAGGTGAGTATGTGATTAACAAAGTGAGCCTGGGGTAGAACAGATTTCCCCAGGCGAGAAAGTGTGTTTCTGTTGGCCGCTGGCTTTCCTTTTGGCATGTGTTCCTGAAAAGGCCCCGGTTCGGGGAGCACCCCTTGATGACCCCACACTCATCCTGGAGCTTTCAGGGCTCCTCACTCACACACATTCAGAGGTGCTCAGCCACGTAAGGGCAGGAAGGATGTGAAATTCCCTCCCCCTCCTATCTGTGTGGCCAGGTGAGGAAGTCAGGAACGTAATTTCATGCACCATAAATACTCATAATTCCAGGTACTTTCGATTCGAGCATGCACATTAATGCGGTGCGAGCTCTCTCCCCTGGCTGGAGTCGGTGTAATCACACTTAGGACCTGTTTGTCTTGGCGGAGCTGCCCTTATGAATGAGGTAACTTTGGAAAAGACATTCCTTCACTCATGGCAAACAGCTAAAAATATCTGAACTTCCATGGGCCTGGGGAGGAGAGCAGGAGCCGGGGTAAAGCTCAGAGCATGGACCTCCAGAGATGCAATTTTGAGCTCCTTTTTAGAGCTGAGCAGGGGCTGCACCACCTTTGTTGGACCAGGATTTACCACAGAGCGTGTTTTGGGGCTGGAAATGCTTTGCTCACATTTAGCCACTCGGAGCATGCAAGTTACAGCAAATGACCTCTGTTCTTTGCTGCAAACCCTGTCTTGCTTCTCAGCGACTTACATGTTGAGTTTACAAGAGTGATGCAAGAGCCCCAGCTCTGCAAATCGCTGTGAGAGCGTCTTGGACGATGACTGCGGCTGTGGGACAGAGTGCACAGCACTCTCATTAACCAAAGATGAGTTGAAGATTAATATAGCTTTCCCTCTGCCCTTTAAAATGAAAATTAAGCAGCCTTCCTCTTTCATGATGGGAAGAGATGCTTGTCAAGGCTTAAGACTGGGGCTGTTGAACTCTTTGGGCATGCAGGGATGGCCTAGTTTGAACTGACCAAGGGCTGAGAGTTGCCTTTCGTGTGTGTGTGTGTGTGTCTTGTTAAAGTGAAGTTTTTTTCAAAATGAGACCAAAAAAAAGCATCATTTCACAACTCGAAGAAAGCTAATGAAGGGATGCAGTTATACCTGCCCCCGAAGTTCTGGCCCCAAGCCTTCGCAGACAAAGAAAAGGGTTTGCTCAGGTTGTGTTTATTATGCAGTGAGAATTCCTGTTGCCGCTTTTCCCGTGCAGCTGGAACCACGGCCCTGTGTGTTTTTATGTGTGCATGCATGCGCCTACTCCTACTTGGAGGCACTTCATAAATCATGTTTGAAAAGTGCTTTTTTTTCTTTTTCTTTTTTTTTTTTTGGTTTTGGAATTTGGCAATAAACAAGTCAACTAACGGAAAAATCAAACCTGAGATTGGTTCAGGGGGTCCAGGGGGAAGGGGACTGCTGAGATCAACATATTTATAAGTGTGCAGTAGCCGGAATGGGTGTATCGGCTACTTTTTTGGCAAGGCTGAAGTTGCTTCATTATTAAGAATGATTCCTTATTATTTATGTCACCCGTCTGAGGCTGCTGTATCTCTGCAGATGTGCCCTAAACCAGGGAAGCGAAGCCCAGGCAGCGCAGCCAGACTGCTTAAGTTTTATTGGAAAGCGCTGCTTTCGTTGTGAGAACAGCTTTTTTTTACAGCCAGCCAACTCCGTGTGTCCTTGTTTTGCTTCCAGGAACGCAAGGGGCTGGGGAGGATGAGAAGTGGGGAAACGCGACTTTGATTGAAACTCTGGGGGACCATGAAAGAGAGCAGAAAGGAAAGCAAGAGAACCATAAAAACACTGTAGTGGGGGCCAGAGGAAGAATGGCACAGTCCTGAGAGCGTGGCAGGGCGGTAGGAGGTGTAGCTCCTCTTTTCTCAGGATGCTTTTTGACTCTTGAGGAGGAACTTCTTTACCCTGAGGGTGGCAGAGCACTGGCACAGGCTGCCCAGAGAGGTGGTGGAGTCTCCATCTCTGGAGACATTCAAAACCCGCCTGGACGTGTTCCTGTGTAACCTGCTCTAGGTGACCCTGCTCTGGCAGGGGGGTTGGACTAGATGATCTCCAGAGGTGCCTTCCAACCCTATGGTTCTATGATTCTATGATTCTATGATTCTTCTATAAAGACTCCTTCAGTTTGCAACCTTCACTGCAGGGGCTGGATCGAGGTTTGGTTCTGTTTGAAGTCCAAGGGGACGTGGATGTGTTTTTACTCATTTCCTCTTGCAGTGCCTGCAATGGAAAAGGCTGTACCTGTCTCTGAGAGCGACTTACCACTCGCTGTCACTCAAAAGCTTTGTGTCAGCCTTTGGTACCCCACAGGGTGCTGGGAGATGCTTTTATCCTGCTTGTATGGAGAACTGAGGCCAGGGGGGATGTAAGGCATGATCCTCATGAGCACTTATTCTGTGCTTTATTATGAGTTCTCCTATTTATTATTATGAGTTCTATTCCCAGCTCGAAGGCTGCAGACAAGCACCGTGCTGACAGCAATTCTTCTGCCTCTGCGACCCAGGCCCACTTGAGGGACCCAGTAGGGGTTTGCTTTGTGTGGCCGATGACTGAATCATAGAATCATAGAATTGCCTGGGTTGGAAGGGACCTTTCAGATCACCTAGTCCAACCATCAACCCAACTCTGACAAAAACCATCACTAAACCATATCTCTGAGCGCTATGTCTGCCCGTCTTTTAAATACCTCCAGGGATGGTGCTTCAACCACTTCTCTGGGCAGCCTGTTCCAATGCTTGATAACCCTTTCAGTGGAAAAAGTTCTCCTACTATCCAATCTAAACCTCCCCTGGCGCAACTTGAGGCCATTTCCTCTTGTCCTATCGCCTGTTACTTGGGAGAAGAGACCGACCCCCACCTCGCTACAGCCTCCTTTCAGGTAGTTGTAGAGAAGCAACAAAATGGTTGTGGGCTTCTTTCCCTGGACAGCTGGGCTGTTGTTGCTGTTTCTCCTGAGCGAAGAGCAGCAGTAGGGACCATCAGGGCTGCTGTAAGGGGGACAGCCCTTCCTCACCCGGGTTGCAAAACTCAAATCTGCCCATGTGGTAGTGAAACTTCACAGCAGAAGGCTCTGCCCTGTGGCTTTTCGGGCTCAGGGCTGTGCAGCTGCTGAGCTTCCCCAGGGGGAGAAGGCAACTCCTTCAGCGGGGCTCTCTGGTCCCTTCAGGATGTGGAAATTATTAAGCTCTCCTGAGGCTGAGCTGGGGTTTGGAAGTGCATCTCTTGTTCCCTGAGCTCCAGTGAGAAGGTTGCAGAAGGCGGCCGTTGTGTGCGCTTTTTTGATGGAGAGTGGCTGTGACTGCTGGGCTTTGCGCCGAAGCTGGTGCTGTCAGCGTGGCAAGAGACCGCTGCAGGAGATGGGTCCTTCAGGGGTGCTCAGCCGAGCTGGTGGCATTCCCGGGCACGCGCAGCAGATGCCAACCTTAGATGTCAAAGTAAGTTTAGGTGTGAAGAAATTTAGTGAGGTGCCTGGGCAGGAAATCAGTATTTTTTTTCGTGTCTGTGACTCATTTTGTTAGTGTTAAGCACTTACCTTCTCCCTGAAGTGAAACCCGTGTGCCTGATTGCTGTGTCATGAATCCTGCCTTAAGTGGTAGGCCCAGGGTGAGAAATAAAATGAGTGTAAAGAAAAAGCAGGCAGAGCCCAAGCTGCTGCTCTGAGGTTTTCCTTCTGCTGCACAGCTGGGACCAACCTTACGGCTTTTTCTTTGCTACGGCTGATGTGGTAACACCAGCAAAATCCTTCATGCCAGTGGTCACAACTTATCTGTCGTAGTGACTGCAGAGAGAGTCTGCCTTGTCTCCATCTTCTCTTTTTCTCTTTGCTTTGCCAGGATGATGCATTTATTTGGGTTAGGTGTCAAGCAACATCCACCGCTAGAACAACACCGCTGACTGCCAGAATCAGGTCACCGCTGGTCACTTGCTGAATGCTTGGTTATTTCAGGCTTTGGCACTCCGAAACATTTAGATGATGATTTAGAAACGTCGCACTGTGGAAGCGCCCATCCAAATCGCGCTCCGCTTTATGAAACGCATTGGGCAGGGGTGAGACAAGGCAGCATACATCCCTCAGTAAACACGCGGATGTGCTTCTCTGAAACAAAAAGCAAGAAGAAAGGAAAGGAAATACAGGTTGAGCAGCTCCATAGACACAGACGGAGGATGTGGAGGTGGGTGGTGGGGTCATTTAATCCCGAAGAAATGACGGTTTGTTGTTCCAAGGCAGAAGTGCCAAAGGTAAATAGAAATACCTTCTTCCTTCAAGGATGAAACCTGTCAGCCTGCTGACTGGTGGCTTTTATGCTGCTTGAAAATAGTAATCAAACACTTAACTGTCTCACAAGTAGGAGATGCTAATGAGAAGTTTTCTGTTTCGAATCACAGCCCTAAATAATTTATGGAAGAGAGGGGATGGGACTGGTAATAATGCAGAGGTGACTCTCAGGTGCTTTGCCTTCCTCATATTCAGGGGCTGGGAGGTCTGATCCTGCTGAGGTGTGTTTTGGGGCATGGGAAGGCATTTCCTACAATCCTCTGCACATGTGCACCCCCAAAATCCCCAGTAGTACTTGGAGAGTGCTTCCAGTCTTTCTTGCTCTTTTTCTGTCATGCTGTAGGTTTGAAACATCTTCTCTTTGCCCTAATGGTTGGCTGCATGGGGGAGTGTGATGGAAATCCATTTGGACTAAGTTTCTAGTACACAGTTTGTCATGTCTGTAAGGACTTGAAAATCCAAATTGCCTCTTCCAGTCCTTTGGATCTTTGGCTTGTGTAGCCGACCCACATAGATAATCTAAAGATTCAACCTTCTATTTAGCTCCTGCTGGGCAGATTTGAGTTTTCTATCTGCTTCCCTAATTTATATGCTTTTCTGACATTCTTCTAAGGTTAAAAAGTGTTTTGGTAAGAGCTCCTGGTCAGCTGGCAACCTGATGCTTTGGAGACTTAATACAGACCTTATCACTGGCACCTTGGAGAACAAGAGATGATCAAAGCTCAGCTGAGCTTTGGTAAGGCGATTTGATGGGTCTGAATTAGGCTGTATTAAGTCTGGAAGGCTCTGAAAATTTGTGGAAAGCAGCTGGACAACTAAGAGTGATTTGTAACGGTACTGTGTCCATGGCTAGCAGGCAATTTAAAGCTGCTAAAACAGGCTGACTTTGTCAGGATCTTCTTGCATACATGGAGAAGTAACTGCTTCACTCTTGAGTCATAGAACTGTAAGATCCCTTCAAGACCTCATTAGTCCATCCTCCTTTCACCAAGCATGATGGACACTGACCACTCCTGACAGGTATTCAGTCAGGGAAGGCTCTTCTGGCAATGTACTTTCACTCTTTCCTTTCCATTAGAAATGTTTTCCTAGTGACTAAGCAAAACTTTCCTGCTGCCATTTCTCTTAGCCCATTACTTCTCATGTGTCCAAATGAGCGTAGAAAATGGAGCATTTCTTTCTGCTGTCTAGGAGCCTTCATATTTTTAAAGCCTGTTTTCATGTCTCCCGTGTTCCTTCTCAGTCTTTTGCTGTTTGTGGTGACTGTATCAATATTGCTGAAGTTATTGTTCTTTTTTCCTTCCTCTGGTTTATCTCCTGGATGTCCATGTTTCACTTGCAACCAAGAGCCCCAGACCAGGCCCAGTGCTTTAGCAGAGACATTCCTACTGTTGAGCAAAAGGAGAGTCTTTAGATCTTCTGGTTTGAGGTCCATCAGCCACTTGACATCACTGGCTGATGTTCACCCTTGTGGTCTGCAGGACTGCCATGTGGGCAGCTGATTTTCGTCCTGCATTTGCCTAGCAGATTGCTCCTGGCTGACTTTGGTGTCTTGGATTTGTCTGTACCTCCAGCCTCTCAAGATGATGTTGAGTTCTCTCTCTCTCCCTTTACCGCAATGTTTCCTAGTTTGGTATCATCTGTAAATGTAATAAACATTATCTATACTCCAGCATCCTGGTAATCATCCAGGTACTCTGTGTCCAGGAAAATTAAAATATTTTCATTAGAACCGGATCTAGGACTGACCTCTGCAAAACCCCACTTGATGTATCCTTTCACTGTGAAAAATGAATCATTGATAACTGCACTCTAAACACTTTTCCAGCTAGTTTAGTTCCTGCCCATGTTTCTGTAGCTTGATTATGGGAAGGTCCTGAGAGATGCTGTTCTTTCCAAGGCACTGCTGATGTGGAGCCTCTGAATAGGGAGGGTTCAGATTAACAGCAAATTAATCCTCTGGTGAAGGCAAACCATAAATGAAATGCTAGAACACACAGTGGTCACACTGAAGGCTACTGCTCATTTTTCTTTCCTCGTTTTCTGAGAAGCAGCTCAGCTCTGTTTCTCAAGACCACACGGCATTTGACTCCGATGCTGCAAGGCTGCACGGTGCATCTTTCAGAATATTTCATTCTGCCTTTTGTGCTAGGGGCACATGAAGTCTTCCCTCTCTGAAACACCTTTCCCAGGACAGGGTAATACTGCGTATAATGAGTGTTGGTATTCCCCCACCTTTCTGAATAGCCACACGGTAGGAAGCCAGCCTTGCCTGGAAAATAGATTTTATTTGTGGAATTGATAAGTCCTGCTTTGTGATGACATTTTTGTAGATTAAAACATAGGAGTCAGGTTACTTATCGACAATAATAAGTGAGATCCAGCCAGGAAGAATATATGATACTGCATATAAATAGGTGCTAAGTAGGAATATGCTGTTAGGATAGTTTTATAGAGCAACTGCATTAGCTGGGAGAAAGGCAAAAATTAATTTTCTTTCTACAGTGTTTTGCATCACAGGTTCTGACTTTAGCTCACCTCTGATCAAACCCTATTTATATTAAATATGCAGACACCAGACTTCTTGTCTGTGTCTCTGACTGCTCTCGCTGGCTGCATCCGTACCGTCAAACTGCACTGGTCCAAGGTGTGGGTGGGCTCAAGAACTGCCCTGCATCATCCAAACTATTTAATTGGTCCTGTGCTTTTTGCCCTGGCTTTTGTCCCCTGCTAACTAGCCCCCGTCCAGGCATGGCCTGGGAGCTAGCGTGGGCCAGCGACTCTTCCCAGCAAGCAGGAGGAATGAAGCCACGCTGTGTGGGAGGGTGCGAGGGAGAAATTTTAGCCATATGGACACAAGCTGTGCTGTGCATACTGCCCTCAGGGTCAGAGAATGAGCCTTGACCTGTCTTATTATAGCAACTGCATAGCACCCTTACAATCATAAGAAAAGGTAAAAGAAAACACCCTTAGATATACACTTTCAATTATTTTGAAAGGTCTCCTTCCCCTTATGCATCCACCAGGGTTGTTTTTAAGTCCAGATGTTAATACTTGCACATAGGTGACTTTTATTGCTGTTCACGTGTGTCTGACTTTGTTTGGACAAAGGTTCTTTTGTGCTTGAGGCTTAGCACTTCATGAGCCATGCGTTTGTCTTCAAAATAGTTTTTTTTTTTCATGAGTGTTATTAATACCTAATTTATGGTGTGGAGGAGGAGAAAGGAAAGTTTGTTGTTTAGATTTTTGACTCATTACCTCTGTTCTGTGAGCAGCTGAGTAACTCTGTGTACAAGGATGCTTACCCATGTGGTTCGTGACGTGACTGGAGCTGAATTATAAGCTCTTTACCACCAAAGCAGGGCAAACCTGGCTGCTTGCTCCTGCTGATTCTTTGATAAATCAGTCCATTCAATTCACTGAAACAGCAGACAACTAAAAAGGCAAAAAAGTGACTGCTTGGATTTGTAAGTGAAATAATCTTACTTTTAAATGGGCAAGGGGGGAGAGATCTAGTTGAAGGGTGTGGGTATAGGGATAGCTAAAAGTAGGGAAAGAAGGGGAATCAGGGTCAGAATGAGACAAAAGTAGGAAAGAAGGGAAAGAAACTAAAGCCTCTCCTTCTTGGCAACAGTAGACTCTTAATTTGACTTAGCTCTTTGGTGGAATTTTGCTTTTCCAGGCAATGGGGAGAGGTAGATGCTTTCAAAGAATAGGTCACGCCAAGAATCCATAACACCTATTGTAGGATGGGCTGAATTGCCTTGGGAAGGTGATTGCCTCCACCTGTTAGTGATACAGGGAATTTCATCATGTAGTTTAAACTAATCTCTTAAATTTTAGGCTAGGCCTGATGTTAGGTGAAGCATGATGTTGGACGAGTACACATAAAATTATCAACATGTGAGTAGGACTGGAGCTTCAGCGTTTAAAAGTCAAGATCATGCTGAAGCGAGACATTCCTGTATGCTTGGTCTCAACCAAAGTTTCTCTTCCTTCTGTTATCTGACCTAATATTTGGTATCTTGAATGATATAAAAGCTGGTTAGCAGAAGCATTTCTTGATGATAAATGGTCACCACATACTCCCACAACAGGAGTGTTTGATGTTGTGCCTCATTTGTGTCAACAAGATTGCAGATGACACCAAGGTGAATGGTGCAGTTGATTCGCTTGAGGGAAGGGATTCCATCCAGAGGGACTTTGACAGCCTTGATGATCAGGCCCATGTGAATCTCATGAAGTTCAAGAAGGCCAAGTGCAAGGTTCTGCACCTGGGCAATCCTCAGTTTCAATACAGACTGGGGCATGAAGGGATTGAGAGTAGTCCTGTGGAGAAGGACTTGGGGATACTGGTAGATGAAAAATTGGATATGAGCTTGCAATCATAGAATCATAGAATGTGTTGGGTTGGAAGGGACCTTCAAAGGTCAATATGTGCCTGCAGCCCAGAAAGCCAATTGTATCCTGGGCTGCATCAGAAGAATTGTGCCCAGAAGGTCGAGGGAGGTTATTCTGCCCCTCTACTCTGCTCTGGTGAGACCCCACCTGGAGTACTGCATCCAGCTCTGGGGTCCCCAGCACAAGACAGACATGGACTTGTTGGAACGGGTCCAGAGGAGGACCATGAAAGTGGTCAGGGGCCAGGGGTCAGTGGTCAGGCACACCTCTCTGATGAAGAAAGGCTGAGAGAGTTTGGATTGTTCAGCCTGGAGAAGAGGAGGCTGTGGGGAGACCTTATTGTGGCCTTTCAATACTTAAAGGGGTCTTCTAAGAAAGACAGAGAAGCTTTTTACCAGACCTCATTGTGATAGGATGAGGGGCACCAGTTTTAAATTGAAAGAGAGAAGATTTAGGTTAGATATGAGGAAGAAATTTTTCACTATGAGGGCGGTGAGACACTGGAACAGGTTGCCCAGAGAATCTGTGGATGCCCCATGCCTGGAAGTGTTCAAGGTCAGGCTGGATGGGGCTTTGAGCAGCCTGGTCTAGTGGGAGGTGTCCCTGCCCATGCCAGGGGGGTTGGACCAGGTGGTCTTTGAAGGTCCCTTCTAACCCAACCCATTCTATGATTTGGACTCCTGTTAACGTGTCTCAGGAATAGTTTTCAGTTTATATTGTACCTCCCATCTCTTTGCAGTTCTCTTTTGCAGATTTAGGGCTTGTTGTTCTTAAGTGTCTCTGTTGGGTCAGGAAGGCAGTCTGGGAAAGCATGGAAAACCAAAATGTGAAATGAAGAATATCCCACCCTGAGCTATAAAGGATTCCTCAGTGGGAAACATTTCATCAGAAGAGTGGTTTCTGTTTGGAGTTCAGGTGCATTAATGGTAACCTTAGCCACTGGCCTGCTGTTCCCAGGCTATCATGTGTTGTACGAGAGCGCTCAGCATTGTCTCCCAGTTCTTGCCTTGAGAGGCCATTTCAGGTCTTCAGACTAGTGGTGATATTGCTTTTCTTCTGACATTGTGTACATAACAGTCTTGAAATGTCCCTATGTTCCAGGACCCACTATGTCACACCAGCACCTTTAATGAGGCGTATAACTCCCATGGTAATTGCATAATGGAACAAAGTAGAAGTGTACTGGGATATTTGCTTTTTGCACAGAATATTTCTAAAAGTTCACAGACAGGTCTCTCTTAAGTTCCCACTTGGATCATTGCCTATAGATAAACCTTCTGAAATGTCCTTAGTGGCTCCAACAGGAATCGGCGCACCCTCAAGATTTACCATCTCTGTAATGTTTATTAAGGGTTGATTTTTTTCACTCTTCTGACTGACTGGCAATTATGGGGTCTGTCTGTGACAGGTTTCCAGCATAGAACCAGTGATTATTTTTCTCCGGTGTTAGGAGCCAAGCTCTGAGCCTTTGGCAGTTCTCTGAATTGCTCATCGTCATCTTGAATTTAGATTTCATGATAATTAAGATGCCTGAGTTGGACCGTGACAGTGGGCAATCTGATCTAACCCTCCATCATGTAAGCTGCTATTTTTCAAGCTGTTTGCATGCTGTGAAAGCAGACTGGGAAGCTCCTCAAATTGTTAAAGACAAAGGGAACAAAAGTGAGTTTTCTTCAACAGGCCACTTGTGAGAGGTTTGCAGACCACATCTTGAGTGTCAGCAGGACATAGTGGGGTGTGTGGTCATGTAACACTGTAAACAGGAATTAAACAGACAGTGTTTTGTAGATGCACGTTGCTGAAAGTTGCTCCCCACTTGCTTTCATGGCAAGACTCAAGCCCTGCTCCAGCGGAACGGGCTGGTTTGCTCCCTGATATTCTTTTTGGTTCTCAGTGCTTTCAGAAGCGGTGGGAGAAATGGAACCTCGAACCAAAATGGGGCACTAGTCACAATCAGATGTTGGGCTGCCTCGTGTGCCAGGAAGTGGAGGGTGATAAATCACAGACAGGCATGTGCTGGGGTGCGACACCCCGTGCACATGTGATTGCCATTAACGATTCGCTTTGTAAGTGCAAGCAAGAGCGAAGGAAAATAACGAGGCCGTAAACAAAGAGGGGCTTGGCGTCTGCGGGGCTGCGTGCGGGTTTTCAAAGGCGGCGGGGTGAGACACACGAACGTACGTGTTGTCTCCATGGGACAAATGCAAACGCAGAAAGGTTGCAACTAGGCTTTGGGAGTCAGGCACTAGGAGAAAAGAGCATCAGTGTGACATATACACATGTAAAATGGCTTTATTTAGGTTAAAATGTCTTATTATTATGGACTAGATGATCTCCAGAGGTCCTTTCCAACCCCTGCCATTCTGTGATTCTTTGATTAGCTAGACTTAGAGAGAGGATTTCATGTAGAAGATTCCATTGCCTGCTTAACTGCTTAATATGCTATTTATGGTCAGGTGGACCTGCCTGCCTTTTTTCTCATTTACTCCCCCCCCCCACCAAAGTATGTGATCTACAGTGTTGAGAGCAGTGACATACCCAAAGCCAAACCAGGTAAAATAAACCGTGATTCTTGCAAAGGGCTCCAGGTAGAACTCCATCACAGATGGGCAATGAAACAGGATCATGGGTTCGTAGGGCATAGAGTAATTCAGCCTGGGAGGGAGGTCCGGAGGGCTGTAGTCCTACCTCCTGCTCAAAGCTGGGTCAGCTATGAGGGCAGGTTGGGTTGCTTGGGGCTTTGCAGCATAGAGGATGTTGGAAAATGGGACAAATGCTGAGATGGTGTATGTAGCTCTTGTGTCTCCGGCCACTTTCAAATTGTAAAGGAAAGGAAACGAACTTTTTACTCTTCGAATCATCCCTCGCATAGGGACAGTTTTGGCTCAGTCTTAAAGGGAATGCAGTGAAAATGTGCGTTAAGAGATGTCATCAAAGAGTCACTGAGAGCAAAGACAGGCCACGCTTGGGGGATGTCTGTTTAATCTGTGTGTTGGTGAAAGACTCGTCTGCAATATACTTATGAGCATTTACAAGATATCCATAGGAGTTAGATAGGTGCCTTTCTTTCTGTGTGCACACCAAAAATCTCAGCCTTTAGCTTTGGCCCAATCTAGTTTTAAATAAGGCATTTCTGCCTGAACCACAATCAAAGAGTTTTGAGCTAAGTCATCCTCTGCTGATATCATACACATAGACATGGATACAGCACAACCGGTGTGAAGTGCCTTAAATTTTCTGTGTTAATGCGTCAATGCAGCTTCTGGGATGGGAAGAGAGAGAGGATTAAAAACTAGGGAAGGGGTACGTGCCTGTGCACGGTGAGAGAGCTGACTCCTGTGGGACTGGCCCAAAGCAAGACAGAGAATTTAAGAAGTCTAATTTGGAGGATTGCTTAAAGACAGCGGGGTGGGACAGCAAGAGGGACACCAGTTAGGGGAAACTGTAGAAGAAAGAGTGTTGGCTGCATGAGTACGTGAGGAAAACCTGGGAGAGGACCGGAAAATTTTGGCAGAACAGAAAGGAATCTGGTGATGCTGAGATCACAGGACATACTACCTTAGTGTGCAAATAAATAGTAATAGTAATGCAGTATAGGAGTATAGGCCATGTTTGGAAAAACATGAGGTTAAGTGTTCTTAGAAACAGAGTTGAAGATGCATTCTTTAGCATAATGGGAAACTCATTACGCATACATTTAAATATCTTCTCCAGTGCAGCCAGTGTTTTATAAAGGTCATAGGTTCATTGTTAGAGTTTAAAAGCCAGAAGGGACCATGGGATCATCCAACATGATCTAATATGTGTTATTACATCTTATCCAGTTGCTTTTGTACTAAGCTCAGTACAATAAACACATCCCACCTGGGGGTTCAGGCCTGATTTGGAGAACCCATAATAAGGACAAGTCACTCGTGGCAGTGATAGTAAAGATTAGTGAGCCTGACTCTTCAAGACTTGCACCATGCCTCTAATCTGGGATGTGTCCAGCTAGTGGTTCTTGTAATGACTCCCTCCGCTAGGCTGAAGTTTTCACTGGAAGCTAGTGGTTTCTTTCTCTTAATACATCAAATCAAGTCATCTTTCATAGGGTGATACACTAAACATCATGCTCTTTCCATTTTCCAGCGTAAAGCATTTTTTTCAGGTCTTAAATCACACCACTGCCTCATCTCTACTGCTTCTTTCATCTTTTTTCAAGTTAAAATGAATGGACTGCCTGAATTATACATGATGTTCTAGTTTCAGTCTCACCCATGCCACGTAGCAGAGGTAACATGCCCAGTCCCAAAAATACTCCTTTTTATGTCTTCCAGTAATGTGCCACGGTCAAAACATTGCACTGTGCATTCTTTATCCACTGTGACCTCTGTGTGTTTTTCCAGTGCTGGTACTACAGCTCCTCCATCCTTTAGGTACAATTTGACTTGACTCCTGCCCTGCTGCTGTGCTGAGTGATGGTTTGCTGCCATACTTATGTGGGCACGAACAGACGGAGGTCATCAACTCCAGCACAGTCTGTGGCTAACTGCCCCCAAACAGATTTTCCAGTTGGAGGATATGTTTTATATATGAACAATTCAAGATTTATTGCTTCCCCTGAGGTTCTTTTAGGACTAGATTTTTTCATCAAATTGTTTGTCTGACTCCATCCCCACGTACAACTTCCTACCCCGACACAAAATCAAACAATGCAGTGTTTACATTAATTTAGAGGCGTTCTGTTCCCTCATTTGTTGGTTTTTTTTGTTTTTGTTTTTGTTTTTGTTTTTGTTTTTTTTTAGTTCATTATTGTTAACTTTGCATTTATTACAATATATTCAGAGCCCACTAATTTTCTGATATTGTAGTCTTCCAGATTGGCATAAGGTGTCTGATATTCTGTGGATATGCTGGCACTATACTCACTTCTACTGTGCAAGTTATTTTAAATTTGAAACTATGGCAGTGCAGGGCATGCAAAACGTTGCTAAAGCGTAAAATTGCAGCAAGCAGGGAATTTGTGTGTGTGCTAATGTCAAAAGGAATGAATTAAAATGGTGAGTGATTGCTCAGTGAAGCATATGGATGATAAGGAATGCACATACAAACTCAGAAGGCATTTTTAGAAAATCCTAAATTTGACCATTCAGGCAGTTAATAATGGTTCTGTCTGAAGCAAATTTGCATGTACAGTAAATTTGATGTGCAGAATCCTTTAAATGTGTATTCACTGTTATGGTTTGTGCTGCAAGGGAGGATGCATGTAAGTGTTTCAAGCAAGTAATGATTGTCTCAAGCTCCTGTAGAAAAAATACAATCTTTGGAGAGCTTTGAAAAATATCATTAATCATCGCTGCTTCCCTTACAAGGAAGAATGGTTTTGAGATTAGGGCTTTGGAGGGGCACTTGGAGGATCTGGTTTGTATTTCCCAGCTGTGTCACAAACATTCATACATCTTCAGGTTGTATTTGAAAATAGTTTATCTAGTAGCTCAGTAAAAGCAGAAATAACCACATTTTCAAATGCAATAATTTTGTTAGGTACTAAGCCCTCTGTAAACTCCTTTGCAGCTATGGGAGTTCTTGAAAAGATTAAACACAAGCCTATCCGTACCAAGTTCCTACCTTTAAAATAGGAAGAATCTCTTTCTTTGACCATTTTACTTTCATTTTCCCTTTCCTTTCTTTGTCGATTATAAGCACTTTGGAGCGGGGGCAGTCTTAAACTACGTTTGTGTGGTTCCAGGGAGGACCTCAGCCTTGTTTTTGCCTTTGGGTACAATTGTAATCTGAATCCTAATTTGAAATCATTTAGCCTAAAAAGAAAAGTCTGGGAAGAGAGTAGGTTAGTAGTGTTCAGATACATAAAAGGCTGTGGCAGCGATGGGGAAGGACTGCCCGTTCTTAACCACTTTGCTGGAGAGGATAAGAACGTAAATTGTAGCAAAGCAGATTTGAGTTATATATTAAAAAAAAAATTATAGTGGTGAAAAGCAGAAAGTTCTGGAAGAGTGTGAGTAGTAATCGTGGTGTCTACATTAGCAGGAGTCTTTAAAAGCAAGCTAGATTGGATCCTGCTATGGGAGCAGAAGAGTAGACTAGATGATCCTCCAAAGTCGTTTTCAGCCCTATTACTCTGTGACACTCAACTTTATTTTGCAGTTGCCTCAAGTTGATCTAGTGACTTGCCTAAAACCACTTAGTGTATTGTTCATAGGGCCAGGATTTGCTGTGCTTCTCCTGTGACTGTCTACTAAGTCAGTAGATCTCTCCTTGGGCTTCTCTTTGGCAGTGCCAGCAGCTAACGCTGCTCTTTCGCTTTGGCATATTTTTTCCTGAAGCACAAAACTCTACCTTGAAATATGAGTTTTCCAACTGTGAAGGCAGTCGTTTGTTTTCACACAGAACTTGAGGCAGGACAGGAGAAGGTGTTTGGTTTTTGGCGACGTTCCCCACGTGATTTTTGGCTGCGTAGGCAGAGCGTACAGCAGAAAGCCTTACTTTCCAGCTGGCTTCACTCTGCAGCGCAGGACTCCCAGCCAGATTTCTCGGGACGATTTAAATCAGCTCAGACTCTGGCTTGCTCTCTCTCGTGCAAATGGGAAGGTCTGACCATGTGCATTGGGGGTCTTAGACCTTACCAAAACTTCTTGAGTTAGGTGTTAATGAAGGGTGATGAAAGGGCACTGCTCTAAGCAGAGGGGCTGCACCTGTGCTGGGAAATAAAATGTGCCAAAGCCTCTCTTGTCTTGGGAGTGAGTGGCACAACAGCACTTGCATCCAGCCAGGTGTTTTTCCTTCAAAACGGGGCAGTCACATGTATCCCAACTGCTCGAGGGCAATGATCCAGGCTGTGGCCAGCCATGACTGGGGAGAGCGCTATTTGGCATGGGCCAAATTTCTGTCGAGGACCATGTGAACATTTAAAGAGTAAAAGCGATCATTTGCTAGTGCTTGGACTGGTGCCCTGGGCCTCCTTAGTTTGCAAGGAGAAGTGTAGCTCATGGACCTACAGCAGCAGTGCCAGCAGACCAGGGAGCTCAGTGCTGGGAGGACCACGCAGCTCAGCTCTGTAGGATGCTCTGGAGTTCTGTCCTGGGGGGATGGCACATCACCCAGGCAAAGCCTGTACTGATGCAGCAGCTAGTGACTGATACTAGAAATCTGGTGTCCCAGCCTTCTTCTAAACTCATGAGTAAAGCTCCTTGCAGTGCTCCCAGGCCTTTGACCAGTTATTCAGCCACTCAGTTGGGAGCACCCAGACAGGTTGGGTGTCAGCTCTCAGCCCATCTCCCCTCGTGTCATGTTTGCTCTGAGAGCTGGCAGGGCTTGTGGTGGGAGCCCAGTGCACCCCTAAGGCCTGGTGGCTGGGCTGAAGAGGCCTGTGTGCTGTACTGCTTGGGAAACATTTTGGCTGGGTTCATTTTTGAGGAGAAACAGATGGTAATTGTCAGCTGTGGGCCAAGGCTGTTTGAAGACTTTTGAAGGAAGTGTTTTCTCCTTGACGAAAGATTGCTTTTATTCAGTCAGATTTGATGGTAATACTTGTATGGCACGGGAATATTTGAATCTAATGTGAAAATCAAATTTACTTTGCTTTTTATGGTCATGGTGTTATATCCTCTGCTACACTCTTCAGTTCTGTGGTAGGCAGACACACAGGACCGGTCTCTAAACAGTTTATTGCCTTCAGTGTTTGGCTTACAAGTGGGGACTGATGAGGGTGGTGGAGCTGACAGCCCTATAGCCTGGGGTGGGTGTGCTCTGATTATCTGCCGAAATGATGCAGGCTTGCCCATGTAAGCTTCCTGCACACATCACCTGCCTGTCATGAGCTTGTTTTGGAAGGACCACCTCTGGATATGAGAGCCATGCCATCCCAGGGTAGAGGTATCATTCATTATGCCTTTGGCCTGTAAACTGTGACAGCCAAGTCTTCCCATTAGTGTTGTTTGTAATTATGACTTTTCCTACTGACTACTGGAACAAGGGTAGCACATTCATTTCACATAATTCATTACTCAGACATCATCTTTTGCCTTTTCTATGTAATTTTTGACTGACATCTGTGCAGTGCTTGAATCCCAATTTGTTGATGCCAGTTAAATGGCCAGCTGACTGGATGTGTCCACCCAGGGAAACCAGCAATTCCTGTGTCCAAACATTCCTCCCAAGAGGCCAGGACATGGTCTGGCTCACGCTGACCTGTCAGTCAGAAACCTCAGCTATCTCTGTTCAAATTCCACAGCGGTTACTTCCACACTATGAATGCAGAAGGGCACAACTGTTCTGAGTTCTTGCTATATTTGTAAAAAGAAAATGATTCTTAATCAAATAATTACGAGTGCTTTGTTTGATTAAGCCCCACATTTATCGGCAGCATTTTGGCAGCTCCTTCCTGCAATTAGTGTTAAATCTGGAGCATAGAACAAAGGAGGCAGAAGAAGGCTTGGTTCAGAACTAGTTGCCCAGCCAGCTTTTAATCCCTCTCCTGACAGTCTGTCTTTCATGGTGGCTTGTGTCCATCTGTGTGCCTGTGCCAGCACCAGCAGGAGCCAGCGTAAGACCTCCTGTTGAGTTCTACGTCAAGGTGTCTCAGGGCAAGGCTTGCATTAATAATTATTTCTAGGAGGAGTTCGTGCTCTCCAGAGTTGGGAGCACAGCTGAAGTAAGCTTGTCACCCAGGGAAGGGAAATGCCTCTATGTAGGTTGGATGGAAGGTTTCTGTCTCAAGAGAGCTGGAGTGCTTGTAAATCTCTGGCTGTTGTGGAAGTGGGGAGATGCAGTTCGTCCCACCTGTGGGTGATCAGCTTGCCAGAGCTGTGTCTCTGGCTCCACATGCTCAACACTGATGTGGACTTATTTCTCTAGGAGTATTTCTTCTGTTGGTTTTCCTGATAGTGCAGTCAGGGTCTTCCTTGCTGGAAGAAAACTCATAAATACCTATAGAAGAACAAGAAAATAAAGAAATGCAGAACATGTCTGTAAGAGATGCTCTTCTTCAACAGCTGGAGGTATTAGTCTGAGGGAGCTCCACCAGAAACAGAACTTTTGTTTTTAGTCAATCAAATTGAGAGGGGAAAGGAGTTTTAATATCAAACTATACCATCACATTTTTGCAAAATGCAATCATGATTAATTGTGTACAAGTTTGGCTCTAACCCACCCTTGCCTGGGTGGGAATGGATGGGGGATGAGAGTTTCCACGTAGGAAGTTATCTTTTATCTCTGCAGTTGGTTCTAGCGCAGCCATGACTGGGGAAAAGCACCGATGAGAAACAGCCTTTGGATAGCTCATTAAATCAAATGATTGATACAAGCATGGCTTAACAATAAGTTCCACTGTAATTTCACAGAGTGGTTGTAAGGGTATTTAGGAAAGAAATCTTAGGAACCCAAGAACATGGGGGAGGTTAGCTGTGCATCTATCGTCTATTTTAGCTCTCTGTCATTTGCATCATTTAATTGAAATATGGAAAGATTAAAAGTCAAAGACTTCCCTTTGACATAAAAAGGAGCAACATTTATGGCTTGAATTTGGCCCAGGAGACTATTTTATCCCACCATCTCTCCCCTAAACCCTGCTGGTCTCTTTGATGGATGAGGTGCCCAGTATAATATCCTGTTACAATCACATGAGGCTGCTGGACTCTCTAACACAACCTTTTTGTTCTTTGTGTTTAAAGGGAAAGGAGGAGCATTATGGAGAGATATGGTAATATGTTTCCTTCCTGTTTCCGAGCAGTAGCAGCTCTACGCTGTGCTAATAACGTAGTTTGATAAGAGTGTTCAGCTTGGGCTGGCTGAGTTCAGTCTCTTTTCGTTCTCAGTGGAGGCTGAGCGCTTCTCTCCGTGCAGCTCCAGCAAGTCAAGGGGGTGGATACTGCTCCACGAGGGCAGATGGTGCAGCACAGATGGTCCATCTGGGGCAGGTACCTTTGTATAAATGAGTTTTTTTGTGTTACTTGCATGGCTGGAACAGGCGTGCAGGGACAGTTCAGGGGAGGCCAGGGGAATTTTTCCAGTCGTCTTCTTTCCCCATGGAGCATTTCAGCCTTCAGTGTTTTTAAAGGGCTGTCCATTCCTAAAACACATAGCTGATAACATCCCTGAGCTGAATATGTGTCACGGTCCTGTGTCTGGGTACCATCCCACAGGGCCATCCCAGCTTCCTCTGCTGCGGACAGGCAGTAGATCCAGCTCTTTTCTTGGCCTGACACATCTCCAGGTCATTGGGTCCCATGTCTGTTGTGCTGCTATGGACCTGTGATTTCATGTCCCAGATGCTTTGAGCGCTGAGGAGCAGTGCTGACCTCCCAAGCTAGGACAGCTGCTTGGTCTTCTGCGTTTGACCTCTGGACTTAACCGAGTATGTCTGCACTGATGAACAAAATAGTGCCAAAGCCCAGGAGCGCGTGACACTGGAACTCGATGGACCATCCTGTGTCCAGCTCTGGAGCCCTCAGCACAAGAAGGACATGGACCTGTTGGAGCAGGTCCAGGGGAGGGCCACGAAGATGATCTGAGGGCTGGAGCACCTCTCCTGTGAAGACAGGCTGAGAGAGCTGGGGTTGTTCAGCCTGGAGAAGAGAAGGCTCCAGTGAGACCTTATAGCGGCCTTCTAATACCTGAAGGGGGCCTACAGGAAAGCTGGGAAGGGGTTGTTTGCAAGGGCAGGTAGCGATAGGACGAGGGGCAATGGTTTTAAACTAGAGCAGGGGAGGTTTAGATTAGACATTAGGAAGAAGTTCTTTACAATGAGGGTGGTGAGAGACTGGAACAGATTGCCCAGAGAGGTGGTGGAGGCCCCATCCCTGGAGACATTCAAGGCCAGGCTGGATGAGGCTCTGAGCAACCTGATCTAGTTGAAGATGTCCCTGCTTACTGCAGGGGAGTTGGACTAGATGGCCTTTAAAGGTCCCTTCCAACCCAACACATTCTATGATTCTATAATTCTATGATCCTGCTAAGTTGCAGAAACAATGTTTGGTGTTGCCTGGTCCTGACATGTCCAGTTTTGGGCCCCTCACCATGAAAAAGACATTGAGGTGCTGGAGCAGGTCCAGAGAAGGCCAACGGAGCTGGTGAGGGGTCTGGAGCACAAGTCTTATGAGGAGCAGCTGAGGGAATTGGGGTTGTTCAGCCTGGAGAAAAAGAGGCTGAGGGGAGACCTCGCTCTCCACAACTGCCTGAAAGGAGGGTGTACAGAGGTGAGGGTCAGGTCTCTTCTCCCAAGTAACAGGCGATAGGACAAGAGGAAACGGCCTCAAGTTGCTCCAGGATGGGTGTTAGGAAAACTTTTTCCACTGAAAGGGTTATCAAGCATTGGAACAGGCTGCCCAGGGAAGTGGTTGAGGCACCATTCCTGGAGGTATTTAAAAGACGGGTAGACATAGAGCTTAGTGATATGGTTTAGTGATGGTTTTTGTCAGAGTTGGGTTGATGGTTGGACTAGACGATCTGAAAGGTCCCTTCCAACCTAGGCAATTTTATGGGCCACATGCTATTTCCCAGCAAGCATTTGGGATGGAGCTACCCTGTTTTGAAAGCTAAGAGAGATTAAAGGCACAAAGGTTGTCAGACTGTACCAGGTGAATGGTGTGTTTAATTTCCTTGCATCACAGCAACCACAGTTTACATCTTCCAGGACATGTAAGAGTGGAGGCTGGTGCTCCTTGTGTCTTTGTAATGGTTCCAAAGATCAGATGATCTTTATTTTATCTGTCACAAAATCTTCATGGGTCTAAACAGAACACCAGAAAGACCACACACACATGGGTTTCTTCAGCACTTCAGGCACCCTTTGCATGAACGTCAGGGTCTGCCGACGAGGCTAGGGTCATCCCTCCTACGCGTGGGTTCCTTTCCAGATCACAGCCTCCCTCTTCCTCCTTGGCCAGGTGCTTGTTCCCTGCAGATAGCTGTGGATATTGTATATTTAGTCTCTGACCTTTCAGAACAAAGTAAACAGATGACATCAGGCCCTCGCTGAGAAAGAATAGTCCTTTCTGCCTCTGAAGATGATCAACGGGAATACAAAAGCTGAGGGTAGACACTGTCTTTGTGCCAAGCAAGCAGCAGAGACCACTTCATGCCTGCTTAGCCGCAGGGAAGCAGCCAGGCTGGATCTCAGACTCGGAGGCCAGGAAGAGCTGGGCTGACCATTTGTCTCATCTCTGTCCTTTCAGTCTGTGACAGTAGATTTACAGGGTGCCACAAGCCGCGTGAGGACCAGTGCCAGAACCTGCTTTGCAAACTGCTGTGATTCCCCCTCAGAAGAGGCTGGGAAGCTGTTTACAGGTGATATTTCAGAGTTACAGCTTTTAGATTTCATTAACTGCCTGAGTTTGAATAACGTCGTAGCCTTTTCACTCCTTTTATCAGCCAGCTATATGGAGATTAGACTGCTGGTAGGTTTTCATTTCCAGCTCTGTGAAACTTGGCTGCAAATCTGTACTTAGGTGCCTCCAAAGCTGGTATTGCTCTTGGGAAATTTGGCACGGAGTTCTTTGCACCAACTGCTGCACAAGCGCAAAGGTGGCGTTTCTTCTACACACTGCGTTTTTAATTAGAGTCTGCCTCTTTCACAATGTGCCTTACTTTGAACTCTATTTGTCATAGACTTTCCATTACCTGGGACATAATTGGAAGTGAATTATTTGCTCAAGAGCAGAGAAAATAGCTTTCATGCAAATACAGATTTTTCAGATAGGTTCTTTACTTCTCGCAGAGAAAAGTCTGAAGCAACTCAAAGATGGAAAGCTCTGACTCAGCAGGATAGCGGGGCAGTTCTCATCCTCCACCGTAACAATATATAATTTTAACTGGGTGGTAGAGGTGCAAACAAGGTGGCAATGTAACAGATTTCTACATTGGACTTGCTGAAGTTCTTACTGAACTGGGAGAAAGTTAGGAAGGAGGTTTACCTGGGAGTAAATGAGAGATTAATCTCCTGACTTATTCCACTGTAACAGCTAATGCTTTAATCTTTATTCAGTTATTTGTTTGCACTCCCACTGTGCCTAGGAGTCATGGGCATGAATCACAGCCCTCTCCTGCCAGGCTGAGGTCAGTTTTAATACTTTAATATCTGATATATCTCCTATCAGCAGTCTGCATCTGGCAGTCAACACGTTAACAACTATTTTTCTCCTCTAACTGCTGTGGTCCCATGCAGTTATTAGAGTTAATTATGGTGGATTACTTCAGATTTTAAGTAATGTGGATGGTTATTGGAACTGCAAATAATAACATCTTGTCACTATAGCCCAAGCAGGTTGTGAGGTAGATTTTATCCTGTGTAGTTGCATTGATAAGGATTCATTTTCCTGTGGAGGACCGGCCACTCTCATTTGTGAGCCAAGCAACTTCTGCAGCCTGTGTCTTTACAGAGATGGGCAGTCTCCCTGGTGGTATGAAGAAGGATCATCCCAACATGGGACAGAAATACTTTGAAGGACTGTATTTATGAGTTTCTTTGCTGTTTACAGGGTCTCGTAAACCATCCCTGTCTATACCAGCTCTGGGAAACTTGTTTGTTAAAGGTTTGCTCGCTCAAAAGATGTTCACAGCCTCTTTGTGTTGGATTAATCCTTTCATCTGGTGATAAGATATCAGGGTTGGTGGGCTCAAGATATCCAGTAGGGGGAACAAATACTGCGATACAGACCATTATATTCCACTTGAAAGAAGTGGCAACTTAAGTTGAGTGCATGCCAGATAAAGGGTCTGCACTGGGTTCAGGTTACTAGCACCAAAGGTATGTGTTAAAGTTTTACTCTTTTTTTTAACAGTCCCAGAAAGGAAACCTAAAAATAGAGGTGCTGCAGCATGAAGTGAGTTCCTTGGCTGTGAGTTAGCAATCTGCATTTCCTAGGGAATATGTAATACGAAAACACTTTTAAACAGATTATGTGTCTCCATTTACACTTTTTGACTGATTGGGTTCAGTCACTTTGAAAAGTGAGGCAGGAGAGATGGCAGCTGACGGACCTTGCTACCCAAACAGGCAGGAACTGACAAAGGCCACTAGAACGGGAGCGTTGCTGACCTTCCCAGAATGACTGCCCTGGGGCTTGGCTGGGGTGGAAACGTGGTCAAGATTTTCCAGTGAATCAAGTATTACGAGTAGCTGGGATGTGTCAGAGACATAGTCCTGGAATAATTTCTGCACTAATTGGTGGGTAGGATTTGATTCAGAATGGTTTAGCCCCGTTAACATTGGAATAAATGAGATAAGCCTTTTGCCCAGCAATGTCCTACACCTATATCTATATCTGTATATACCTCTATCTCTCTCTCTGTCTCTCTCTCTCTTTATATATATAATTTGCATACTTGCAGCTCAGGCTTGCACAGCCGTACTTGCACTAATGCAGGTATTTAACTGAAGTGGTTAAACTGGGAGCTTAGTCAGCCTATCAGTATATCGATGAAGGGATGAATTAGCCACCTCCCATTGCAGTAAAGTGCCTTCAATTAGGTGGTGTGAATCCAGGTATCATTTGGGATAGGGACATTCATATGAATGGATCTTAATTACGTGTGTGAGGGGTGGAAGAAAGCAGAGTAGTGTACAGGAAATATCGTCCTTGCTGAACGTTTCACGAAGCCTTATAGAAACAAGCATTTAGCTTTAAAAACCTTGTGTTCTCTTAAAAAAACCCCTTTTCATTATTAAGTACTGGAAAGCTGCCACAAGCAGCCAGCACTGCATATTCCCACAGTGCTTTCCAGCGCTCCCAGACTGCGCTGGTGGAAGTAGCTGCAGGGCAAGTTGCATAAAAGCGTGGGGTAGGTGCTCAGTAACATCCTCGCTAGGCTAGAACAAAACCCTGGCATTGTTTTCCACGGTGTGTGTCTGCTTTTATGTGGCGTCAGGAAAGTGACTGTAATTTGCTGTTCCCCAAAACTGGCAGTTACTCGCAGCAGCAATTGTAGTAACACTTGAGCTCGCAGTCTTTGCTGCCTCGGGATATGCGTGGAAGCAAGATGATGCATGCTATGTGTTTTCCTACCAGAAAAAAAGATGATAATACATAAACCATGCAAAGAACTTTTCATGGTCTACAAGACAAATGATTTAAGGCTGATGCTGTGTGTTAGAGAGGTTCTGCCAGTTAAATGTACTTTAAAAAAACAGGGAAGGTTTGATACTCTCATAATTCAAAAGCATCTATAAGGTTTCTCCTCAAACTTTCCACTGTGCTCAGGAAGTCTCAGCCCCAAAGGAGGATGTCTCACCGGTTATGACCACGTGAATGGAAGGATTTATATTGAAAACAGTTTTGCTACTTTGTTCATAGATCTTTGGATTTCAAGTTTGTTAGCGTAGCCTGGCTTCTTGTATAAGCCAGGTCCTGAACAACAGGAGCCAATGGCCCCTGCATCCGTCACGTTCTGGATCTCGAACTAAGATGTATTTTGATCAGTAAATATTAATCTGCATTCAGCTGTATATAACTGAAGGGCATTAAGCCCTGTGGCTACCTTATATGGTTTTGTTCACTCCTAGATTTTATTCCAATGCTATTGATAACCTTTCCTTGTGCAGGGTTTCCAGTTTGGGCATCTCATGGGATCCTTGGAATTGCCACACTAAGTTAACCCTGTGACCAGGCAAAGTCACTGCCTTTAATGGAGGAGGTCACCAGCTGCTTTCTGATGACATTCCTCAGCTCCTGTTATCAAGGCACCGCTATCTTTTTGGAAAAATTTTCTACCCCCTTTTATATTTCTCTGCTGTTTGATTACAGAGAGGAAAAGCTGATGAACTGATAAAGAACTAGCATGCACTGTTGGATAAGTAGCACTTAGATAAAAAGAAAATATTTTTTCTACAGAGCATAATTTTACTGCTGTGGTTACAAACATTTTTAATTAGACAAGGAGAGCAGACGGGAAGCATCTCCTGGCTGTGCCTGCCAGCAGACACTAAGACAAACCATGGGGGAACATCCAGCAATATGCTGGTTTTGAGTTTTCTTTCAATTAGTTTTTTTCTGGATCACTTTTCTGATGCCTCACAGGTCACCAGTGGTCTGCGGACTACAGGATGGGTGACATTGCTTCAGAGATGCGCCCAGGAAATCCCCTAAATGTCCGTTTTGGTTAGTAGTCTCAGAGGAGAAATTATGTCCCTAACTCGTGGAATATAATGGTTGGATCGTATTAGGCTAGTTGTTGGCTCAGATGCTGAGGCATTAGGCTTCTTACTCTTTATTCAAATATTTGGGCAGTGCAGTGTAGCTGTGGATGTTTTCACTTTCCCTGGTACCTTCCTTTCCTGCCTGGGCTCCTGCTTCCCTGCCATCCCTCTCCTGTCCCTGGTGGGGGTTGGCATGGCTTCTCATAGAATCATAGGATGGTTTGGGTTGGAAGGGACCTTCAAGATCACCTAGTCCAACCCCCCTGCCCTGGGCAGGGACACCTCCCATGAGACCAGGTTGCTCAAAGCCCCATCCAGCCTGGCCTTGAACACCTCCAGGGATGGGGCATCCACAGCTTCTCTGGGCGACCTGTTCCAGTGTCTCACCACCCTCACAGTAAAGAATTTCTTCCTAAATCTTCCCTCTTTCAGTTTAAAACCATTACCCCTCGTGTTTCAGGGACTCTGGCCCTTTACTCCATCTCTTTCTCCTTACTCTGTCTTGGATACCCTTTCCCTGGCTATCATTTAAGTGTCTCACAGTAATATATAATAGTCACCCAGGTGCTGCCTTTGGGTATGTAATAGTGAAGACGTCCAAGGGCCTCTTTCACTGACAGTGCTTGTATACTTTTCACTGAAGTTTAAGGGAGTATCTTTTGCCCCAACTTTTGCAGAATCGGTGTCTGTGACTCAGCTGATTCCTGGTAACTTGCAGGGCTGCAACTGCTTGGGTATGTCTTGGCATCCGGAGCACAGAGACTCTCCTCCCTTGCTGGCGAGCAATTCTTCTCATGAGCAATGCCCTGGCTCCAGATCAGCCACACTTGAACATACAACGCTTACTGCTCTGTCAGCATCCTCCTGGGAGCCACGTCTTGTGTCACATATTTTCCTGAAAAATAGATAAGTTGCACAGAAGACTTTCTGCCAAGCTCTATAGCCTAAATAAGTCAAGGGCAACAGTTCTGTACTATAAAAGTAATTTAGAATAGTACAGTCTTGCAGTGTTGCTTAAAAAGACTGAACATGATGAGAAAAACAGGAATTGTGTTAAAATATGAAATTTAGTATCACTCCGCTTTGATCCAAAGTGAAGTGGATATACTTAGACCACTGCATAGGATTATGGACTGTAATAAAAGTCTCCTCTGAAAAGACCAACAAACTCTTATTCTCTGTAATGCCTAAGAAATCTGTACAAGAGTGGGCTCGTTTGCAAAGTACCAATGCAAGTATGTGATGCAGTTCAAATAGGGGGAATAAGGAAGATGAGAAGAATGAACCTGACTTCCTTATTGATCTTATTCTTTTTGTGCCGTCCTCTGTATTGTGTCTTCCTCTTCACTGATAAAGGGCCCAGGCCCCAGGTTCAGACATCCTTGTGTGCTGCAAAAAAAAGGAAACCCAAAATTGACTCTCAGACTCTCCTGCTGTAACCTTCCTAGTCTGGGAGACTGGCAGCTTCTCCCAGATGCTGTCAGTCCCTGCTTAGCACCCTAGTAGTTATTAGGGTTTTTTTTCTCCCCCACCTGCTGCCATTTCTGGAATTGAGGCTACGTGATGGAGTGGTCAGATTCTGACCATGCTCAGCATGTAAATAAAGGGAAAGTTGCTTAATTCAGCAGGGTTGAACTCAACCCATATATGAGTGCCGAGTCAGATTTGTGTTCCTGCAGCGACCTTGCTGACAGTGGTTGCCCATGCTTCTAGCAGTAGCACCTGGAGGTGACATGAACAGTTTGATCCAGATCCATCTCAGTTCCCTAAAATACATTACTGCTGCTCAGGTGTATGAAGTTACTGTCATAGTCTCTGGGACTGGAGGAGGTTAGGTGCAGACAGAGAGGTCCTACAGCTCCAGCTGGCAGAAGGTCCCATGGGGGTGTAGCTGAGCATGCTGGAATTTGGACAAGCCTCGGCTCGAGTCATCCTCCTGAAGATGCATTATCTTGTGAAAATGGAGAACTCGACTGACTTTGGGAGGAGGCAGAAATCTAGCAGATGAAAGTAGCTCTTCGTATCTGCAGGTATCTCTTACAAGGCTTTTTTCCTTTTGATCCATTTTTCTTTCCAAATAGAACATGTAGGGAGCAGACTGGTGCATGCGATGCTTTCCACTGTGCCCTTTGGAGACCAAAAGCCACATCAAGCAGGAGATTTATGGGTTGCTGGCAATAGATGCTTCATATTCTGTTATTACATTTAAGATGATGAAAGAAGAACAACTGACTTTCATGGCTATGAAAGCAGGAGGAAAACTGCCTGTGGATAGATCAAGCACATGCATCGTTGGATAGAAATTAAGGCATTTGTAGCTTCAAATCCTGATTTGAAAAGCTCAAGATAGAAGAAAAATATCTGAGTAAAAGATGTGAAGCAGTTTATAAGATTTTAACTCAGATACACTCAGGAGAACAAATCCAAAGGTAACATTATGATTCATTAACTATCCCTAATTAGGCTCCTAAATTTAAGTAGACAGAATCTCCCCTGGAGGCTTTCAAAGGCACCCACCTTTCACTGTTGATGATACAGGGAGCTTAGGAACGTAGCTTATTTAAGGAGGACTTCTTCATCAAGTACCTACAGGGCATGCATGGGTTGAGTTCCCCGATGAGGTGAACTGGATCTTTTAATAAGATTATTGCATTTCTGGACAGGCAGAAATAGGAGGAATCAGGGAAAGGTGTTCTGCAGCCCTGTGCAAGGAGGGGAGAGGTTGGTAGGGAGCCGGGATTGTGTCTGTCTCTGCCCCGTGGAGGGTCTCAGTTGGATGTGCACCATGGTACCTTCATCTCCTAAAGCCTCTGTCCTGGTCTGAGGACATCACAGAGCCATATACCTGTGAGAGATTATATCTCACAACACAGAGACATATACCTGTGACAGATTTCACCGGGAGGAATGGTGAGGCTGAGCTAATTTGTGTTGCATGGACTTTGTTTCTGAACTGGAATTGCTTCCAGTTCTGAAGTCAATTCTCTGATTGCAGCTGCATGAGAAAAGGATGAACATCTCCTTTTCCAAGGAGGGCAAACAAGAGAAAAGCTTGTCTGTGTTACATTTATATCTTATTGCACAACCTTGCTGTAGTTAGCCGCTGTCAGAAGATGCAGTAAAAAGCAAAGCATCCAGGCTGCCTCAGGAGTAGTCTTGGCAGAGTGCTCCGAAAGTTTGTATGAGTTGTGCCAGGCATCCCAGCTTGTACCACTTCCCACCAGCTCAAAAATCACCAGCAGAAGAGACAGATTTCTGCTTTGGGCAGAGGAGGAGGTCCCTGGTGTGGGGTGTGGGCTCGGGGAGGTGTAGGCGGGGAGGTGTAGGCAGGGAGGTGTAGCATTTTCCCAGACAGTCTCACTTGATTTCCGTGTGGTGCTTGGAAGTGGACTTACTGTAATTGGCATGAGTCACTTCCTTGTTGTTGGTGGTTTGGAACCACCGCGCACAGAAAACACGCCTGCAGTGGGCTGAGTAACTCTCTCTTTCTCTTGGGTTTTGCATTTGGTTTCAGGATTGACAACTATATTGATGCTGGGTGAAAAAATTCCCTTTTTAAAATGACTGAAGGAGATGGAAGGCTGAGGTATTGACCACTTGTTAAGCCTCTGCTCTGCTTTTTTTTTGTAACAGTGAAGATTTTGCATGGCAGCCTGTTGATCAAATCTTATGTTCTGTTGCACAAAGTCCCTTCACGTCTCTTGCTGTCTCCTGGGACACTTTACACTTTCTGTGTAAACTGTACTATCATTTTATTCTAAATAGGATGCCCAGAGGTGCAATATGGCTTTGCAGCCAAGGCATGGAGTTGATGTCCAGTGCACTCAGCCTTTTACATGGGGGTGCTCAGGCCATCTAGCTGCTCATGGAGACATTTGAGAGCTGTAGGATCTGATAGTGATTACACCTGTGTCTCACCAAAAAGCTCCCCTGTCAGATGAAGGGGAAATGCCTGGTGGCAGGACAGGAATTGGTGGGCTTTGGCTCTGGAGCCCCCAGTGTAAAAGAAGAACATGGACCTGTTGGAGCGGGTCCAGCGGAGGGCCATGAAGATGATCAGAGGGCTGGAGCACCTCTGCTGTGAGGACAGGCTGAGAGAGTTGGGGGTGTTCAGCCTGGAGAAGAGAAGGCTCCAAGGAGACCTTATAGTGGCCTACAGGAAAGGTGGGGAAGGACTCTTTATCAGGGTGTGTAGCAATAGGATGAGGGGTAATGGTTTTAAACTGAAAGAAGACACATTTAGATTGATATTAGGAAGGAATTCTGTACTGTGAGGGTGGTGAGGCACTGGAACAGGTTGCCCAGAGAAGCTGTGGATGCCCCATCCCTGGAGGTGTTCAAGGCCAGGCTGGATGGGGCTTTGAGCAGCCTGGTCTAGTGGGAGGTGTCCCTGCCCAGGGCAGGGGGGTTGGAACTAGATGATCTTTAAGGTCCCTTCCAACCTGAACCATTCTATGATGTCTGACATGACGCACGTGATCATGAGAAGAGGCATATGATGCAAATGGGGTTTTATTCACTTGAAAGGGGCTAGATGCAGCACAGGCAGCTCGAAAAGCTTTCAACTTACTCCTTGGCCATGTCTGAGATCCTTGGGAAAAAGCCAAGGGGGTAGGCTGTGCCTCAATTTACTTTTGCTAATCAAATTAGCATCTTCCACCCCCACGTTTCCAGCTACACAGTGGTGTTACTGTTGTCGCCAGGTGCAGAGTCTTCTTACGTATGGGATTTTTTGTTCTTGCCCTGTGATTATATTGTGATATTTTGTGGTCTGACACAGCCAAAATCCATTATTTTAATAGATATTGTTGACTGACTGCTTAGTGAATTTAGGTTTTACAGCACATAAACCACTTTTAATTCTGCAATCTGAGAGCGCCTTATACCTTACATATGTGCGAAGGAATTGCTTTCTTGTAAGAGTTAAGAAACACTAATGATCCCATTTCTGGCTGGATATTGTGCATTTTCAAGTCTCAAGTGAAAATCCTTCAGAGCTGCTACCTCTAAAAACCTGCAGTAGTTTATATTGGGTGTTTACTCACAGCAGGATTTTTTTTTAATTATTATTATTTTAAAAATATGTTGAAGATCAACAGTTCCTGGCCCCAACCTGCCCAGATAAAAGGCTTGGTTGTAATTTTCATTGGTGAGGGATTGAACATGTTTTGTTCAAATTGTGCTCTGCTTCAAGCATTCACAGGAGGATTTGCTGAAGGTCCTGCAGATCTGCTTTAATCATACTGAGCTTTCAGGGTAAACCTTACGGGCTGGAAATGCACACGTGAGTATGTAGCAGAGGACTGGAGAATGACAAACCCCCTGTCTGTATGTTTTTAAGACTGAGCTTTCGTTGATCTCGGTTGACTGATCTGTACATTCAGTGAAGATGGAGGTTGGGGGATAATTGAGTCCTGGGAGTCTAAGCGTGTTTAGGACTGAGCAAGCATCAGGAAACACCAAATGATCAAATTAGCAAAGAGAGGGGATGGTCTGAGTGCAAGGCTGAAATGTAGGGAGCCTGAATTTGTTTCCTTTCTTTGGCACAGACTCCCTCTGTGAGATTGGACAAATCATTTTGATATTTAAACACTTTCAAAACTCTGTCCCTGAGCCAATTCCCCATCTGTAAAATCTGAGGGCTATAGCAGTCAAATGTTTTGATTAGGGGAATAACATATGCACCTAAATTGAAACACTCAGCAGCATATTGAAATAGAATTCCTCAGAAAGAGCAATACTCCTCTGCAAAGTAATCTCTTGTGACAATTATCCAAACCTCCAGAAATGGAGTGTTTAAAATTAAATAGATCAAAACAGTAGAAAACATGCAGCAAGCAATCTCGGTGAACAAAGAGGCGGGGTATCGGCAGGCCGTTTCCATCTCTTAGCACCATAATTCAGAATTTTGCTGCTTGTAGGCACAGTAACTTTTTTATTTTCATCAGCCCTCAGTTTTGTGGCCACACAAGAGACTGCTTGTATGAAAAGCCCAGCAGAAGGAGTCTCTACCAAGTACAAATAAGGACACTGTCAGCAGCACCAGCGTGTGCCTTTTCACACTGTCCTGCCGGCTGCTTGTACCCGAATCTGATGGGTCTGCTCTGCCAGCGAGACCACGCTCCAGCTTTGAGTTTCCTTTGCTCCGTCCCTGCAGGGGGGAAGCTGCCAGGCAGTGACGGTGAGGTTTTGCTGTGGGATTGATACCGTTAACTCATTGCAAATGGGTAATGCAGGTCTTGGGTTGGGAACTGGTATAAATTATTGCTAGCATGATGTTGATTCAGACAGATGAGCAGTGGGAGCTGGTAGCCGGGACACAGAGATTATATAAAGACTTGAAAGCCTGTAATGGCAGAGGAGTGAACACGCTGATCCAGGAGATCCCTTGTGGGTTTATAGCCTAGAACCATCTTCTGCAGGTACCTTCAGAGAGTGTCACAGCCATGGTGACACTTCGCTCTCCAGGTCAAGTCCTGGCTCACGCCGAGTCCATGCGGTGATGCCTGAGTTGGACCCTGGGGTGGGTGGCAGAACATGGCTTGTCATCCGGAAAGTTGTACCTCTGTCTGCGCTGCTCAGCTGCCCAGCCCAAGTTAGGGGAGAATTTTATCATTTGGATAAATGCCCACATCTCAATGCTGACTGCTGCCTCCTGAGGTCCCCAGAAAAACTTGTCTCTTCTCTTCCAGACAATCCCAGCTCATTTCTCATGTGTCTTTTAAGGTGCAGGGCTCCTGACTATCAGACGTGTTAACGCTTTGATAGAAGGCCTGTTTCTTCCCCTCTTGTCCACATATATCACTTGTTCTGCTGGCTGAGTTGCTTTAACTTCTCCACTTGACTGAATGGAGCGGGCCAAGTGCCAACCCTTCCCTGCCAGGATTTCTGTGCTTAATGCTGAGATAAGACTAAAATCCCAGGTACTTTTTTTTTTTTCCCCTGGTGGTTTCACTCATAAATAACTTTTCTTGACACCTTGCTTCAGTTCATGCCATGCTTTGTGTCAGATGCACTCCTCTCTGGAGAATTTAAGGAGGGTATTTCAAAGGAACCAGATGTTTAATCTTTGTTGCAGAGTTGGCTGCCACACAGAAGCTAACTGGAAATTGTGAGGTGTTTTGCACTTGAGAAAGCCTTACTGTCTTTCTAAATCAAGCTATCTAAGCTGTGTATTGGTTTAGCATCATATAAACTAGAAGAACAGACCTGCTGTGTGCCATCACTCTATTTACTCTTTGCCAAGATAGACCTTTCCTGGCAAAATGTCCTCAAGAGGTTTATGAAGTCCACAAAGAAAAATGGTCCCTTGAAATGGAAAAGTCCAAGGTTCATGTGCTGTAGACATCCTGTGTTGCCCTAAGTTTTTTCCAGAGTTTTAAAGGGGTTTAATTGCTGAAGTGAAGACAAGCATCTCTTAGGATGCTGCACCAAAGTGCATGCTAATGACAGATGTTAGATGTTAAGCACATGCCTGCTTTTGGGAATCTCTCTTCACCTGCCTTTTTAGGCACCAAATGCCTTCTTGGTAGTCATCTTACTTCCTCAGCCATCCCAAAGGGATAACAGCACAATCTTACCCCATTAAGGTGCTGTGACAACAAATAGTCTGTGTGAATGCTTCCTTCTGAATAATTCTCCATCTCTCCTCTTCCATGGGATGCTGTGGACAGTTGCGGACTGTTTTAGTGATGTTTTGCTTTACCCTGACTCCTCTCCCTGTCCCGTAGGTAGCACTGGGAGCAGTGGTGGCACAGATGCCAAGGTGGAAAAGCCATAGCTCAGTTCCTTGTGTGTGCTTAGGAAAAGATTGTGTTTTTTTCCCCTACTTGGCTCAAACGTTTAAGTGTCTGGTGGTGTCACCTTCTTGAAGAAAGATGCAGGTCCACCCAGCCTGAGTAGTGCCCCAGGGATGGCCATGAATACTGGGAGGTGAAAGGAGATGTTTATGAAGAGTCAATCTGAAACATGAGAGAGTAGTCAAAATCTGCTAAAAAATTGTCTTTGTGTTCCTTTTGCTCCATTTTCTTCATTGGATGCATGTCAACTGGGATGCAATTTGGATGAAAAGTCTGTCAGGGAAAACTGACGTGTCTTTAAAATGCCTTTCAGATCCTCAGCCTGAGATACAACAGAAGGCGTCTTTATTTTTGGAGGGTGCTGAGCCCTGTGCCCTCTGAATATCTGCCTCAAATTAGGCACCCAGAGTGGCAATTCTCCCTGACTGTGTGGTTTGCGGGATGATCTCTGTTCTACCCACCTCCTCCCCAGACTTTCTGATATTTCTCTGGCACAGGTATCCCCCGTGCTTCTGTCTGGTTCCTAACAGGGGATGTGTTTCTTTCGCTGCCTCCCCAGCAGAGGACAGCTGCCAATTCAGGTTTCACTAGAAGCTGCCGTGCCAGCTCTTTGATATTCAGAAGCTGCGAGGTTTTTATGTCTGTTTCCTGACCTACCATGACTCTACTAATAATGGGAGAACTTCAGTGCTGATAACTTGGCAGCCTAATACAGGAGGTCAGTCAGTAAATATAGTTACAGTTTTCTTTGCCTCAGCAAAGACAGCAAGTCGAACACGATGTAAACAAGGTGGTTGGATCACTTTCCCCCCCAGTAATATCTGTAGTTATGCAGGCAAATTTGATGGGTGTGATTAAATCTCATGCTCCAGCTTGGCAGCTGATTAGCTGCAGGGGGCAGGCAGGAATTTCCTTTCTGTTCCAGGGTTGCACTCTTTCCAAGTCCTCCTTCATGCTTGTGCCAAGGATCTCAAAGTGCTTTGCATGTTTAATTGCGCTTCTTCACGCCCCTGTGAAGAGTGGAGATGACAGATAGCACGGTCGGCAATGGAGTGGTGGGGAAACTGAGGCACTAGGAGGTTGCAGCCTGCTTGGGACCAGAGAGGCGGTTGCCATTAGGCTTGGGGAAAGGAGAGCTGAGCATCCCAGAAACCTTCTCCTGGGCTTTCTGTGGGGCTAGTGAACTTGTGCCTAGTTCTCAGTGGTCTGTGTCTTTAACGCACTAAAGTCTTGGTTGTCTGAAGGGTTAAAAATGGCGCTTTTATGTATGTATCAGTATACAGTCACTGGCGGGGAAAATATATCTTTCTCCTCTGGAAATTTTGATCTCTTTATTTTTGTCTTTCATCACTCTGTTCCTCTAATTTCTGAGCAGAACGACCTCTATATGTGTTTCTTCTCTTTGCATGGAAAAGCACTTTGCTCTGGAATAGCCTCAGGTGTTGGCCGTGGCTGAGGCAGGGAACTGGTTCAGCTCCGTAAATGACATGCTGCTGTGTCCCTCCAGGGCAAATTAGTGAATTTACTGTGTGGATTCACCTTCAGTGGGTGTACGCTGAGGTACCTACACCGACTTTGATTTCTTTACCTGGATGTTCAGCTGAAGAGCTGGCCCTGCAATGTCAAGGAGCAGAAAATACTCTTTGTACTAAGGCATGCTTTGGTCCAAAGAAGAGACCACAGATGTCCTGACAAAACTGTCACATATTAACCTACCTTGCCTGCATATTGCTAACACCGTGGCTGACGAAACATGGAGAACAGCAGGGATTAGCTGAGCCTTCACCCTCCTTCTCAGGATGGTGGGAATGGAGAATGAGCCTTTCCCAGAGTAGTTACAGCCTAAAGCCCGATGGGGAACAGTGTATTTTAGATCTCAGTGGGTGGGGAGGGTATCTCACAGGTGGGGTTTCATACTTCTGTGGTGGATGATTTAAGGTTTTGTGGATCCAGAGGGAACAGAAACATCTGATGCAGTCCTTGATGGCTGGAGAGAGGCAGGGGTTCAGGCATACCTGATAGTCCCTGCTGATATGTGGCATCCTGCCCAGCCCGCTGTCATGGCAGGAGCAGAGGTGTCTAGCTGGAGTACGCTGGAGCTTGGGGCCGAGGCCAAAGCCTGGCTTACTAGGCATTTCAGTTTCTAAGATGGGTGTCTAAATAAGATGTCTGAATCTGATCCTTAGTCTAGTCTCGAAGCTTACTTGCAAATAAACAATATCTTAATCACTTTATAGTTTCCAGCGTTCTCTCGTTGCATGTCTCTGCGCTGGCATTTGGAGAGCATTCATCATCATGGTAAATGAGTGTCTGTTTGGTCTGCACATGGTATAATTAAGTATCAGCTGAGCCCATAGTATAATGTGATAATTCTCATTCTGACCAGCTGAAACAACTGACTCTTAACAACTGTGCTCTTCTTACTCCTCTGTTTCAGTTCCCAAGAAGCTTCTGCATGAAACCCAGCCAAGACCAACCAATTACCAAGGATTTCAGAAGCCACATTTTCCACTGCGGCCAAGAGTGTTTGATCCCAATGTTATAGAGGACGGCGTGTTCCTTTCTGATGTCTCTCCTTCCAACATAGGACGTGCTCTCCCAGGTAGCTATGACTATTGCGATTTTGACCCAAACCTAACTGTGCTGTGGTAACTGTTCCCTTCTGTCTCCCCTTATCTGGGTTTCTGTATTGTTCCCAAACCCCATCCGTGCCACAGTCAGAAAGAGAAGCTTCAAGGCATGACCAACGACGAACCAAAATGAACTATGAAACTCACACCAGGTTTCTTGAACTAGCAGTCATGGCCACGCGTGTCAAAACTCATCCCAGAAATACTTTTTCATAGTTTAGATGCAGACCCATCTAATGCAGCGGCAAAGAAAAAAACAGGGCAGAGACAGTAGATCTGCCTCACAGGGGACAGAGAAGTTTTCAACCGAGCTTTGAAATACGATGCTATTTTCGTAAAATGCAAAGTCAAGAGAGGTGAATGGAGTCAAATCGTAGCTATCTATAGGGACAGGTGAGTAGGAGGAAGGGATGGTGCATGAATAAAGGAAAAGCACAGGTGAGCATGGATTGGGTTAGTCGGTGGCTTTGTGTTTCCCAACGTGCAGGAGATGGTGTATGACCTTATTCCTGAAATTCCCACCCTGCGCTCCAAGAGATTCAGGTCTAGGGTGGGTATGGGCATTGTGGGTGTTGTCTCTGTCTACGCCCCTGGCAAAGTTAATCCACAGCCTGGATAATCGATCCACAGATAAGTAAGAGTCAGCAATAACGTATTTGTCAGTTTGGAGGCCTTACTGAAAAATTGTCAAGGAAGATAATTTTGAGGCAGCCTGAAATAAATTTTGTGATCCTGGTGATTCTTTTTAGCAGGAAAAAAAATCCTGAACTCATTTTCATTCATCTAAACATTTCACTTCTACAAATGGCACCTTTTGCTTAGTTTTCACATTGTTTATTCATTCGTTTTTGAAATGCGCACCACTTTTCAAACACAGGTGTCATTTTGAAATTAAGAGCTAAAAGAACATTTTGAAAATAGCAAAAGGAAATATTTGGACATTTCTGTAATCTCCGTTCCCATTTTATTTCTTTTATTGAAACTATTTGCTGAAGTCAGCCTGGTATCATGAATAACCTCTCCTATGCTTGAATTGTGCTGTTGGGCGAATTTACTGCTAGCTGGAATAATTTTCCTCAAGTTTGATATAAAGTCACAGGGAAACAACTCGAGTGACTGGGAACAGCTGAGAAAGGGTGGGGAAGAGAAAACCAGTAGTGGGTGAGCTGATTAGGCATAGACAAGGACTTCAAAGTTAGCAAGGAGGAAAGGGATATCTTTTAGTGTGATCCTGGAATGAATGGCAGCCCAGGGAACCGCCCGGCGTAGCAATACACGGCCCTTGTGAAATTATGTTTGTTTGTTTGTTTTTTCCCTCCTGCATAACCCCAGTCATTTTCTGGGTTCCCTGTCTGTGCTTGCCCAGTCCTGCAGATGACAAAACCAGTTCTGTGGTTTTGTGGGGCTCTTTGCTGGAGTATAGCGTATGCAGATGAGTATTCATTTAAAAACTTGTTGGATTGCATCTGTTCTTTGGACAAATCAGATGTAAAAAAAAAAAAAAAAAGGAGTTATGCCTTACTCTGTCTCCTAAATACACCCTCATTGCACAGTGTGGTTTATAAGGGATGCCTCATACCCAAGAGAAGTGGTGTCCTTCTGAGACTTTCCTGGCTGATCTGGCACGTGCCCATGGAAGCCCCCACTGCAAGCATAATTTAAACCTCAGGCTTTATGAGATGCTGTGAAAGTATCGACAGTGAGGGGTGGGTGGTTTGTCACTAACCCAGAATGGGACACGTGGGAGAGCGTGATGCAGAGGGCTCAGTTTCATATCCTACCAGCTCGGAGCAGCTGCAGTCCACCCACATTGACTGGACTTCAATGGAGAGCTGTAGAAAGTTCTCAAAGTCCTAGCAGGAACCTGGAGCCGCCTAAACCAGCAGTCCTCTTTATGATGAGATATACGGTTATGAAATATATATGAGATGATTGTATCCTGGTAGTGTCCCTCCTTTTCATTGATTGTAAAGGGATTTCAGATTAACTGGTTCAGAGCCAGACTCAGCATGCAGACGTCTCAGGCAGGATTCCGTTACCCCCATATAAACGTGTCATTTGAGATGGCCTGGGATGTTCACCTGGCTTCTAGATGTTGCCCTAGAAGGGTGAGAATTTCCCCTACATCCCTTCTCATACCTGCTCTGTCTATGTGGATGTCCTCGTGACCCTGGGGTGTCTTAGATGTCTGTGTATGAGTAAATACATCAAGTAAATGCTCATACTGTGTATGAGTAAATACATCAAGCTTCTGCTATGGGGAGAGCTGAATGACCCTCTAGGATCTGGCAACTAATAGCAGGATTCAGTTGCCTCAGTTTAGATGCATAGTGCTACTTGAGATGCTCTGAAGTATCCAGGACATCTTCAGGAGAAATAAAAAATTTATCCTGCTTCCATGGATTTCTTTGAAGGAACAGTGGTGGAGAAAAATCTGATCACTTGTATGGACATCGATTTACCGGACAGGGAGAAAAAAGGAAAGATTAGGGGGCACATTGGTGTTTCTGGTGCCTAGATTGGAATTGGAAGATTTTCCAAAGGTTTGCTTTTGATTTCCTGCTGAATGTGCCCTGGTCCCTCTGTGCCCCAGTGCCTCCGTTTGTACAACTGATCTTCAGTGATCTCCATTCTCCTAAAGCAAGAGGTTCTTGGGATATTTTTCCCTTTTGGATCTGTCACTGAGGCAGCCGTGTTACTTGAAATCTTTGCTTCAGGGCCAGTCATTAACACCTCGGTAGCTTGTAACCTGTGGTTTTCCCAAGGCCATGCAGTTATACCGTGGCAGGGATACAACCATGCCTGCGTTCCTTGGGGCTGATCCCTTACAGCGACGCCTGGACATCCATCCCCGCTGCTTCTCCTCCCAGGCAGATTAGGAGTTGGCATCGCTGCGCGCACGTTCGTGCGCTCAGTCCCTCTCCATCCAGTATTACCTCTTCTTTTTGACACCCCTCAATTTCTGTTACCGCTTCCTGGCACGCACAGCGAGACACCGAATGTGCTTCACGCTGCCGGATTTGCAGGGAAAGGAGACGGATCAGGCAGCCAGGGAACACGGACTGTCTCACGTTGTGGCTGCTGCCGAAGTGCTTTTGCTTGCACGGCGCTGATGGCATTATCAGAGATGGACCCGACAGCATCCTGGATTTAATACCCGCAGATAAGCAGGAGCCAGGTGCAAGTCTGTGATTTTACGGTGCGCTGCGTGCTTTTGGACAGAACCAGGCACCCAGGGAAAGGAGCCTGAAAAACTGTAATAGCTACAGTTAAGCCATCACACGGATGATGAAGCTGGATGCTGTGCACCGACTTTTGTGAGTTTAAAACACTTAGGGTTTTGTGACTAGTCTGCCTGCAGATCAAGGTGCAGGGGGCACTCAGCAGCCAGCTGATAAGGTCTGAAAGGGTCTCTTTGAGCCTCCTGGAATTAGCTGCCCCCTTAGCTCCAGTCTTCAACAAATAACATCAAATCATTAACCCATGTTCACTCACCTCTCCAAAGGGGAAATGGTGTCTGGGTGAAACACAATACGAGCAGGCTTCTGAAGGAAGTCATAAACTCAGGTCCGCCCTTCCCCGAGAAGGCTGGAGAGAAAGCACGTCTGTTTGCCAGGTGTGAACGGATCACGACGGCGAGACACCGGCAGAGGGTTGCCGCTCTGCCGGCTCTGCCTGTGTTTTCCAGCCCTTATTACAAGCTTAGCTGAACCTACTGTTGATAAAGGCTCCTTTGATTTACATAAGAGAAAAGAAACCTGATTATATATTTGCTGTAGTGTAGGTGGGTGTGTCTAAGTGGTGACATGAAAGAGCAGGAGACGGGGGAGAGAAGATGCTGCCTGGATGCAGACAGGGTATGTTCTCAGCTGAAGCTACCTGAGAAGGTTTAGTTGCCCCCGCAAAAGGGGCAAATTTGTATTTCTAGCTGTTGAACGGCTCCAGATTTCCGAACGCAGATGCTGACCTGGCGGGGATAGGGCAGGGTAGGGCTGGGGCACGTGCCTCTTTCCTCATTCCCTTTCTGTTTCAAAGCAGAGAAGAAGAAAGGGAGATCGGCCACTTTCTACCCTCTAGACAACACCCCCTTCCTGCTTCCTGTGGATGAGACACAACCGCCGGCGCCCAACAGCAGCATGGAGCCCGTGGGCGTTAGCACGGAGATGGCACTGCTCAGCAACATCCTAGCAGCGTATGCCTTTGTCACAGGTAGGTCTTGCGGCTGCCATCCCTCTGGGCTCTCAAAAGCTCTTCGCAGACCCTCAAGAGAGCCTGCATTTCACAGACACCTAGGGTTAAATCTGCCTCTCTGAACTGTTTGTATTTTTCATTTGTCTCTCAGCAAATTCTCCCTTGAAGGACCTGATCAGGGCAGCTCTAGCAGACAGTATGTAACAGGGTTTTTATTGTGCTCTGCTTTCCCCTGGATTTGCTCTCATCTGAAGTTAAATACAATGTAATCTTACGTGTGGTATTATTCCTAATGCTCCGTTTTCCTGGAGATCAAAGCCTGGCTCATTAGGGAGGCAAGCTTGTTGTCCTGTAATTTGGAAAACAAGCAGCACTCAGATCATTACCCTGCTTAAAAGAATTTGGCTTATCTTCAGTAGAAGTGTGAAGATGAAGTAATTTGAGAGTCTGCTTAATTGTATATTTAAATCTAGTTTAGAGTAAGATTTCCTTGGATCACAGTTTATCTTTCACCCACGTGTATCTTTCAAGTAGCAGGGGAGCAGTCTTCTAAGAAGATTCACTTTAAAAGTGGAAATAAAGATTGTGTGCCCTACTGAGTGTTTGGGGTCAATACCATTGACAGCAAAAAGTACGATAAAGACAGGTGATATAGTACAAATGTTTCCCATCCCAAAACTGCATGAGGTACCGTGTCAGCAGTAGGGGTTGCCTACAGAGCTGGAGGAACTAACCCCAAAATAAGGAGGAGCATTGGCTGAAGAGCATCAGATGCACTAATTCATCATATTTTAGGCCAATCTCTGCTGCTTTCCCCAGAAGGATGGCCCCGATTTCAGTGTAACTAGCCTCCTCAGGCAAGACCTGCTCTTTGTGGCCACTTTTTCTTATGGGATTGCAGGGTGTTCTCCGCTTGTTTAATGAAAAGTTTTTATGCTTATTACCTTGCAGTGCTTATTGCCAAGCAATATTACCTTTCCAGTACTGTTAATGCGTTGCTCTTTTACTCCATGCCGTTAATAATTCTGTGTACTGTCTGCTAAAACCACTGTAATGCAATTATACCATTCTGTAGCATTGAGGTCTAGATAACTAAAACGCCAATATTTGTGAGCTAGTTTTTCATGTCTGTGTGCCATTCAATCTTGCTAATTCATTAAATACTAGCGCATTCTTGGTGCCATGCTCTTGCTCTTGCTGAGATCCCACCATGCTGCTTCAAACAAGTATTTGGATTTGAAACAACTGGCTTGGGCTTTGCATTTCGGAACCACTGAGTAGATTACTGTTTCTGCACATTTAGTGGAGGGTCCTTCTAAGAGGACCATGAATGGTGAATCGAAAGTTCTGCCCTTCTAAATGTTCAATGGTGGCATCAGCATCAATCTTTTCAGGACATCTTTAATAAACAGGCATCTTAAGTGGGATTAGTAGTGTTCTTTGCAAAAGACAGCTGAGTAAGATATATTTTTTCTTGCATGGTCTTCTTTAAGGAAAGATTAGAAAAAGCAAACTTTAAAGGAGTCTTCTGTCTGTCACACATCCCCCCCCTCTTACCTACAGCTGCCATTTTTTGACATGAAAATGCCTGTATTCCTAACCTTACTATAAAATAAGCTACTGTTATAATATTATTTTTCCCACCTGAACAGTAATGGGCAGCAGAAGGTTTTAGGATTTATGGTCAGGGACAGCTGGGGCTAGGACTTTGGGCTGCTGCTGATGCCCAGAGTCCCCATGGACTTTGCCTCCATTTACCACAGCAGAACTCTTTGACCCTGCATTTGTTTCGTAGGGCACAAGGCCTTGATTCATCCCCTTCACAAGGTGTCAGTCTTGGCAGGAGCCTCTAGATTTTACTGTAGCACAAATAATAAATAAGGACGGTATTTTCTTGCCCTTTCATGATGTGGTCTCCTTGTGATGTGTTCACATCCACTGGATGTCAAATAAGTAAAACTCAGACCTCACAACTTTGGTTTCCAGTGATCAGTTCCGGAGCTTGTTGCTCATGTTTTCCAGTGCACATAACCATGGCTGTTAGATGAGTTTTAGTCTCAATGATATACATGTTCAGTTCATTATTCTTAAAAATAATTGATGGCTGCCCCATGGATTGAAATAACAGATGCCCTAAACCATCTTTATCTGCTGCATGTAATTTATCCCTCTGCTTTTAGTGGAGAGGATGGATTTGGCATGATTTACTTTGTTATACATGAATATGGAGAGATTTTAGCTTATGAGTTCAAAGATAAGCTGTCTCACAGGGCACAAAAATCATCTGCACAAAACTAGAGCACTGCAAAGCCATCCCCCTTCGTACTGCAGATTTTCAGCAGCAGAACAGTTGGAAATTTTTTGCGGTCGCCTGAGTTTGAGACCCTGAAGGCGGCTTAAGCCACAGCAGCTGTTGATGTCCATAGAAGAGCCATTATAGTGGCTCAGGAGAGACAGGGTATGGGGCGGCCAGGGAGGGCTGGTTCTGGTTCACACATCTTCCCACCACTCCTGACCACAGCCTCGGTGCCAAAGGGAAATGTTAGCTGAAGAACCGCTCTGTTTCCTAACACTAAAAACGTCCCTCAGGTAAACTCTGCAGACTGAAAGTGCCGTATTCAGGGCTTCACTGTGCTGATGGGTTGGCTCAAACCAGAAATTTGCAAGAAAAAATTGTAAATCAGTGGGCGCAACATATAAAGATGTTTTTTTCAGACCCACTCCAGAAAAAAGAAGCTACGGGTACTTGGTATTTCATGGGTAAATTGCGGGCTTAAAAGGATGATCCACTCTACTATTCCTGCCTCCTGGCAGTGGAACATCTCTTGGTCTGGGGAGAGCATCCACAAATCACTGATGTCCCCTCTGTGCTCAGTGGTGTTCACGTTTTCTGCACAAATTGGCAGGTTTTGGGGGTGCAGCTGCAAACGAAGAGACTGCAGGCTTGGTCGCTCGCACTGTTGGCACATGCAGAGTCTTGCAGTGCACAGAGGGGAGAAGTGACAATATTGGCGAAAGCCTCTATGCTCCATCCCACCATCTTTTTGACTGATGTTCCCATATAAAAGTTGGGAACGTTCCTGTTGAGGAGTGAAAAATCACAGCACAGCAGGAAGCAAAGCCTCTTTGCAGGAGTGTTGGTTTTCACCATCAAATCTGTTTGCAGCTATTTCATGGTTAGGAGTATCAAAGCCAGAGAGGTGTTACTCTTATCCCAGGTTCCAGAACCTTGAAAATACCATTTCTTCAGAAATAGGGAGAGTGAACAATGTCAATGAGGAGTGAATTTTTCAGCTGATCAAGCAAATAAATATTATTTAGACTTCAGTCCTGCAAAAGGCTCAGGGATGCCCTTAATTTTAAAGCTGATTTTCTTTATAGAATTAGGTTTTTAATTATATGCAATTTCTGCCTGAGAACCTCAGATCTGTCATTTGCCATGGACCAAAACCTGGGTGTTTGGAAAGACTTCACCAGTCTCAGTGAGAGCTGGAGCTGTCTTTGCAGTCACAGTCTACCAGCAAGACCAGAACCATCCCTCATGGGTGTATAAATATTAAATGTTCAAATTGTATCAGAGCACTTCCAGTGCCTCCCTTTGGACAGGGGACTTATTCCAGTTTGTTCGTTGGATTCAGGCTGAAGTACTTGGAGGGAAACCTCTACAAATCCCGGTTTTATTCTTCTTCCACAAGCAAAGTTTTGCTGCCAAGTTATTAACAAGGGGCTTCCAAAAAACAACCCGGGGGAGATCATTCCAACTTTCAGAGTGCTTGGCCTGAGCCTTATTAATAAGGGGCTCCTGGAGAGCTTCCTCTATTCTACCAGGGGATTTTGGCAGCCTGTGGGGCTAACTGTAAATTCCCTAGAAGATATTAGTCCTACTGTTTGTCTGGCCATGCTTAAGGCTGAACCTTTTACTGGGGCCCTCTGAAATTTTCCTCCCCACTGAGGTTTCTGAATGCATGAAGCCATCACAGGAAGCCAGCAGCGTTAATGCCTAGATTGGTTTTTATTTATTGAAACAATTTATTATAATAGCAATAACAACCTTGGCCTGGGGCATTTCCTGGGGAATTAATGGCAGTCTGGGCTGATGCTCCCAGCAGATTGTTAGCCCTCAGGAAACAGGCTCCATAATTGCTGCTGGTTTGGTTGGAAAAACAAAATAAAATGTGTTTCTAATTTTTGGCCAGTTTGAGTGCGTAGAAAATGGTGGCTCTTGTATAGAGGGTTATAAAGAGCATATAGCTGTTGTCTGCATGGATTAAATTCAGACTTGAATCAGTGACATTTTCATCAATGCTTTCAGTCCAGAAAGAGAAACCCCAGCTAAAGAGATTGACAGCAACTGGGTCCTGCTAGAAGTTTAGGAGAAAAGCACAGCTCTGAGCTGTCATCCACAGCAGTGGAAGAAAAAGCCACACTGGTCAAAATCCATGTGTTAAAGGGCATAACAGAGTTCGCAGACACACACGAATGCATATCAAAATTATGTTAACTCCTGCTACTGATGTCCATCCGCTTTTAAAGAGGTTTCTTTTTTTTCCAACATAATGAGGGTTTTGAGGAGTTTCAGTGTTGGAATGATGAATCCGAGCCACCTTTGACTTTTTGGAAGATGCTGGGCATCCATTTGCTGACGAGAATGCCCCTTTTTAGTCTTGCAAGTCGAACATGCAATGGGGGAAGGATCTCAAAGTCACTAATCAACTGTCAAACCCTCAAATCTAGACTATTGCTGACTTGGCTACTTCAACTGAGAAAAAGCAGAGTCCGTGGTTTTTAGCTTAAGTTGCTCTTTCTGCCGTGAAAAAAAAGAGATGTTGGTGTGTGAGTGGATTGTCCGTATGATAAATGCCAAGACTGCAGTTGAACGTAGGGTTACAGCTCAGTGAGGAAGTCCAGACAGTGTCTCAGATGTTGACAGAGTAGCTGTAGGAGCTCATAAATGCCACTGGAGCCCAAAGATTCAATTACAGCCATCGTACTGCATGAAGGGCTATACATACAAGCACAAGCAGGGGATGAAAAATCGTTGCTTAAGTAGTAATCGAGGCACAGCTTGCTCATGGATACAGTAGCATGGAAAAAGGAGCGTGGAGGAGAAAGGAAAAGCAGGACACGGACAAAAGCAGGGGAAGAGAAACCGCATGTGTCTGCATCTCAGGCTCCAATCTAAGGGGGTTTTTTTGAGTTGCTTTAAAAGAGTGAGCAGTGGAACTAATGCAACCAAATCAAGCCCATGTGTGTGCAGGAACGTGGTGGTCGGGAAAGTGTGCCTGGCATCCTGTCAGCCAGGCAGAACGGAGACAGACTGGACCAAGCGCCTTCCAGGACAAACAGATCAGTCCTGCTCATTTGTTCTTCTCACACTCCCACGCTCTGGGTGTCCTCCTTCGGACTACTTGCAAACAAAACTTTGCAATTACTGTCCTGACTAGCACTGCACATGGAGGTAAAAGCACTATCAGGTGGTGACTCTACTTTTCCTGGGGTTTTCAAATGCCTGGAATTTGGGACACTTTACTGTTCACACAGGACCCGGTGAGCAGCAGCTTTGCTACTGCAGAAGCAGAGATGCAGTTTTAATTCACGTTCTGCCCCTTGAGTTTAGAGTTGCCACTAACTTCATTGGAGCCAGGATTTCACTTGGCCATACTGCGCCAAGTGCCATTGGCACATCCTTCATGCCTGCTCTGGTATCTTCTCTTTTACCTTTGGATTTTTACTGTCTCATTCTTGCCAAAATGTCTTAGCTTAAATCCTCTGGCTTTGGTTTCACTACTATTGCTGCCTTTCTCTCCTCTTTCTTTTTTTTTTTGGACTTGTTGTATACATCTGGTGCAGTTTTCTCCTCTTCTTTTTTTTTTTTTGTAGTCTCTTTTCAGTCCGTTTTTTCCCCATGCCACCCACACCAGCCAATAGCAACAGTCTCACGTTTCAGACTATCATGACATCTTCCTCCACCTTGGCTTGTCAGTCACCTGTGAGAGTCATTTGGTAGGAGAGAAATGAAGAACACAAAGGCATTTTGTCCCTGTAACTGTTCCATGAGCGTCTCCAGACATTGAACCGTGCATTGCCTTGAACCATGCATGAGTCGGAGGGCTCTAACCACAGAATCAGAGAATAATGTAGGCTGGAAGGGGCCTCCAGAGGTCACTTGGTCCAACCCCCTACCCAGGACGTGGCTAATTTCAAATTTAGTGCCAGCTTTGAAGTTAGAGCAGGGTCTTGTCCTGTTGAGTTTTGAATATCTCCAAATGGTTTCCAGTTCGTCTTCGGCAAAGTTTGCTTTAAGGAAATCAGCTGGAGAGGGCAATTTCTAAAAGCACAGTGGGGGGAAGTGAAGGTAGAGCGGAGCCTTTTAGTTACAGAGATCTTTTGGGGCCGAATGTCAGGCTCTCAGCTGGTGGGAACTGTTACAGCTCAGTCACTGAGTCCAAGGGAATAAGACTCATCTGAGGAACTGACTCCATCCTTGAACTCATGACTCCCAACAGACACAGCAGAGTAGAGCTGGCCTTGACACTTCTTGGTTCACCTTCACCCATTCAGCGTACCTATAAACCAAAATGATTCAGCCCAGGGGAATTGCAGTAATAACATTTATCATAATTGCACTTCTAAGTAGTCCCATGAATCAAAAAAAAAAAAAAAAAAAAAGTAGTAGTAAATAAACAAGATGACCTAGTTTAAAAGGCATTGTGGATCCTTTGGAGTCTTGTTATATCACCTCTGAAATGTGGCTATGCAGGATTCATCCTGTTAGTGCGCTGACTCCAGCTATGCTTGTGTAGCGCAGGTATACATTTTGGTGGTCTGGGCGGAAAGCCAGCACGCTTGCCTTAGATAGATAAGTAAATGAAACCTATGAATAAATAATACGCATTTTTTCCATGCTGCAAGGCTTCCCATCTCAGCTGGGCCATGGCGCAGAGAGCATATACAGCTTTGTAATCATCTTTACTCCTCGTACGGTGGTAATGGATGTGACAGAGAGATGCACTCAGCTGATGCTGGGTGTGCAGCACCCTGGTGTCAACCCCGCTCACGCAGCCACTGGAATTAGCACCTAATTCTGCGGGCTGCTCCTTCCCCTTCCAGACAACTCCAAGACACGACTGCAGCAAACCCACATTCTGCATGTGGGCAAATGCCTTGGCAGCAAATCTAAATTCCCCTTCCTGATTTCCCTGGGGGATGGAGGAGAAGGAGGGCATGGAAGTAAGGCAACCATTAGAAACTCTGCCCCTCCAGAGACCATGGCTGGTATGTGCATGGAGGAACTGTGTGTGTTTTGTTCTTTTAAGGGTTGTTCTCATCAATCATTTCATAGAGTCATAGAAAAGTTTGTGTGGGAAGGGACAGGTCATCTAGTCCAACCCCCCTGCAATGAGCAGGGACATCTTCAACTAGATCAGGTTGCTCAGAGCCCCGTCCAATCTGACCTTGAATATTTCCAGAGATGGGGCATCTACCACCTCTCTGGGCAACCTTGGCCAATGTCTCACCACCCTCATTGTAAAAAATTTCTTCCTTATATCTAGCCTGAATCTTTCCCTCTTTAATGCCATTACCCCTTGTCCTATCATAGAATCATAGAATTATAGAATGGTTCAGGTTGGAAGGGACCTTAAAGATCATCTTGTTCCAACCCTCCTGCCATGGGCAGGGACACCTCCCACTAGACCAGGCTGCTCAAAGTCCCATCCAGCCTGGCCTTGAACACCTGCAGGGATGGGGCATCCACAGCTTCTCTGGGCAACCTGTTCCAGTGTCTCACCACCCTCACAGAAAAGAATTTTTTCCTAATATCCAATCTAAATCTCCCCTCTTTTAGTTTGAAACCGTTGCCCTGTGTCCTATCATTACACTCCCTGATAAAGAGTCCCTCCCCATCTTTCCTGTAGGCCCCCTTTAGGTACTGGAAGGGGCTATAAGGTCTCCCTGGAGCCTTCTCTTCTCCAGGCTGAACCCCCCCAACTCTCTCAGCCTGTCCTCAGCCTATCGCAACAGGCCCTGCTAAAAAGTTAATCTCCTTTCCCCTTTCAGAAAACCCCGAGCGGGCTGCTCTGTATTTTGTCTCTGGAGTGTGCATTGGACTCGTCCTGACCCTGCTGGCCCTGGTGCTACGGGTGTCCTGCCGAACTGACTGCAAACGCTCCTCCACGAAAAAACCTCCTCGGGAGCGGGAGAGCGACAGCGACAGCAGCGACAGCGATGACGATTCGGACACGACTTCGGACCTCTCGGCCCGCAGGCACCGCAGGTTCGAGAGGACTTTGAACATGAACGTCTTCACTTCGGCGGAGGAGCTGGAGCGAGCTCAGAGGCTGGAGGAGCGGGAGCGCATCATCCGGGAGATCTGGATGAACGGCCAGCCAGACATCCCAGGGACCAGGAGCCTCAACCGTTACTACTAAGCAATGTAGTTCAACCATCCTGCCCTGCACCCTGGGGCTCCTCCACACGCGGTAGAGGAGAGGGAGGGAAGGAATATTACGTGGGTGTCTCCCCTTTTCCTTTCAGGCGTGGAGCAGTGTGGATGGACAGCAATAAAGCTTTCACCGTCTCCTCTCCCTGACATATTGCTATCAACCCTCTTCACGGACACTTTCTGCTTACAGCAGAGGTGGTTGCCAACTTCATTTCTTAGTAGCAGACAGGAAGATAACAGTTCTCCCATGCGAGACGTGGAATTTGGCTCACTGTGGTACGAGTGCTCCTCTCTTGGCTGGGAGAGAAGTCATCCAGGTTTTGGTGTTCATTTAGGATTTTTTGGTTTCCCTTTCCTGAGGACTGTGGGGAGAATTGTGAACAAACCAACAAATCTGGAAAGATGATTTGGGAAGGGAAGGGGAGGTGCATCCTGGCTGATTGTCTTGTGTCTTCAGAAGCCATGAGATTAACCTAATTAAAACCCAACGGCAAATATGGCTTGTTAAGAACTGGGGGATGGGGGGGAGGGGGATTCTTCCATCATGAAATCATCTCGGTGCTTGGATGTTTGCCATAGTGTATTCAGTTATTTATGGCTGTCTTTTCATCTTCCTTTTTGATGGGAACATTTTTTTTTTTTTTTTTTACTGACACCTCAGGGATAAAATCCTATTATTTTTTTGAGTCTGTTCTCCCTGCTGGCCCCTGTCAAACACAACCCAACCCACCTCCAACAGTGAAATTATGGTAATATAAGAGATGTGTCAGTGACTGGTGAGAAGTTAACAACCTCAAAGAGGTTGAAAAGGGTTTTCTTTTTGTTTTGTTTTAAGTATATATATATATATATTTGAAGATGCTGCACAGAAATGTGCCTTATTCTTTTTTGGTTGTTAAACTACAGTTTTCCTATGGATAGCAATGCACAATGTTTTATATATTTTATTAAAAAAAAATAAAAAAAATAAAACATCTATGTTTACCAGAGGAAAATGGAGACAGAAGAAGCCACATATGACAACAGAATGGGTAATAAATGCTAAATAAACTCTGGTTTGCTTCAATAAATTTGAATTTGCATCCTCACTTTTGCCATAGGTGTTGCTTGAGGGAGATGCTTTGGAGGAGCAGCACACTTCTGCAGGCAATCAAAGCTGACATCTTCTGCATGCAGGAACCTGGAGGCACTTTTTCCTTTGGCTGCAGCCCATCAGTCTCTTTCTGTGGTGTCCATGGGCAGGAGCAGCTGAGCAACGTGGTGGTTCTCAAGTGGCCATCCCAAAGCCTATCTGCACCAAGGGAAAGGGTCCCAGTGATTTCATAATGCTTTGAGTCTGTCCCACAGACCCAAATCATACCTGGACCAGAAGCAAATGTTAAATGAACAAAAAAACCAAACCAAAAACATGGAAAAGGTGAAATATATTTTAGTGCACCTGCAGTTGTCCCATGGAGCATTCAGTGGGATGTCGCCACTCTGCTCACTATCTACGTACCTGTTAGTCATGCCCAAGCACCAGTTCACATCACTCGAGTCACAAAACGTGATGTTTTTCAAGTCTGCATGACACTGCTTTAGCCTGCATGGCTTTGGGATGTACTTCTCTGTCACTTACATATGCCTATGTCTTGAGAGTTCACAAAATGCCAGCAAAGCAAATAACGACCAAAAAACTCTGAATGCCCAGAGCTTTCCCTGTAGCCTCAAGGAGAGGTGAAGATGGGCGGACCTGCCCATAAAATACCTGGGGACATTAGAGTGGGGCTGTGAGGGTCCATGTGCAGGGACAGCCCCCTGACACGAAGGGCCACCTTGGCACTCTTTGTGTCACTGTGGGAGTCCTTCTCTGGCTGAGGAAAGCTGCATTTGAAGCGCCAACAGGTACTTCTCCTGGCTCTTGCAGGGTGAGAGCAAAGTTGAGTAACTGCAACTGGTGGTGATAGTAACATGAGAGGTGAGGCCGGCCAGCGAGAGGTGGCTTCACCTGGGAAGACTCAGCACTGATCTGGGATGTAATTTTGTAGCTGATATATAGAAATAAAGCAGGAGGCAGGTCTCAAACCCTGGATGCGTTGCCAGCTGGAATGTTGAATACGCTCTGCTGAGGGTGTCGAGGAGCAAAATGACAGGATGAGGTCAGTGGGGTCAGTTTTGTTGGCCGGGTGTTTTTCCCCATAACAAGACACAGTCCCTCAACCTTGGTGATTAAGGGACAGCAAATTTTCAGATTTAGAGTCCTGTGGCCTGGGAGATAGATTGCAAAACTGATTATAAAGATGCTATAAATTGATTTACGTACATGATTTTCCCAAATGTTTTGGTTTTGTTTTTTTTTGTTTTGTTTTTGACCAGAGGAAAGAGCAAGTGCGGTAACTCTGAGTGTACTTCATATGCAACCAAGGGATTAAAATGCCCGCTTTAAATGTAAATCACAACCGAACCCAAGTTAAAAATGGACAAACAATCCTCCCTTAGTGTTGCTAGCGCTGCTGTAAATCTTCCAGCCGAAGCCTGCGATAGAAAGGAGTGGGTTGTGCACGTTGCTTTTCAGGGTTGAGCAGACAAGCCCAGCTCAGCCTTGCCCTAGGTAAGAAGGTGTAACAAAAGTAGACTCACCATCTTCACAGCACATGCTTTTACGTACCTTCTGGCTCCTTTTGTCTGAGGGCCATGCATCTCTAAAAAGGCTTTGACTAAAGAAAAACTGAAAATACGATCCTTTGAGCTACCGTAAGTAAGAGACTTTAAGTCATTCTGTAACTATTTCTGGATTTGTCCCAAAAAGTGCTGAATAGTTTGTCTGGGGGAAAAAAACACAGTGAAGATTTGTGGGGCAGGAGTTGGTGGTTTGCCTTTAGCTCTATAAACCCACAGGAGCCCAAACACTCACCTGGAGCACAGAAGAGCCGGATTCACTGCGGGAGGGGGTCAAATCCATATTTCTCACCCCACAAAAGAGTATCTTAAGCACACAGAGCTTTGGACTTGTCTGGTTTCAATCTTTTGTGTTGTACTCACTGTGTCATATAAAACATTTAAGCGCTTGTAGAGCCAGAGGGCAGAGAATACATACTTTTCTACCAGGCTAATGTGAATCCCTCTTGTAGGAGGTTGTGCACATCTCTGCTCTCTTACTTCCATGCTTATTTAATTTTTTACATTAAAGTGAGATATTGTTTCCAGAATAAGACTGTCCAAATTCCCCGAGATGGATAAAGGAGTTAGAATCAACTTTTCCTGCTTCGTGAATGAATTTCCTAATCAGTGACCTTTTGGATAAAAAGACTCTGAGGTCATTTTCCATGTGAACCTATTCTTTATGCCTCAGTTTGCCATTATAATTTTATATTGGAGGATAACAGAGAAATCATTGACTCTGAGTTGCTTGGCGAGTTGGTAATAGGAGGAACTACGTGTTATATTTAAAGGAGACAGCATTGCTGTTGTGTCCTGCTGGGCTGCAAGCTCATGGCAGGTGAGCCTTGGGAGGTGAAGTGCCTGTGCTACATCCCTGGACACTTTCACGCTTCTACAGATTACAGGATACTTGGATTAGTAACCACAGAGTCATTCAGTTGCAGTTCGATAACTCGTACCATGTTAGCCTTGTGAATGAATGTGACGGGTTGGAAAACTAAGGGTCCTTCTCCTGGCAGAAGCTGAACACGTGGAAACGATGGGTCAGACTTTTGAAGAGTCAACTGCACATTCTTTATCCTCTTGTCTGGTGGGACAGATGGGTCTGGTTATGGAAAAGTCACAGTTGTGTATGGAGAAACTGCAGAGAGGTAAGTTGTTCCAGATACCCACTATGGTCTCTTGCTCACTCCCCATTGTCCTTGACTTCTCTGGGCCATTTTCACCTCCCGCTCTCATCCTGTCCATCAGCACTGACCTCTTTTGCGGGCCTGTGTTCAATGTACCCTGAAAATCTCAGTAATATGGAGTTTGCTGCCTTTCCCATGTCCACCCTGGTGTTCATATTCCTCAATGAATTCCAGCCAGTTAATGAAGCGTGTCTTTCCCTTCCAGAAACCGCAGTGCCACTACTTAACCCCTTGCCTGCCATCTTTCCCAGCACTCCAGGGGCTACACAAATAAAGCAAGCTCGTTCAGCTGTTGTACTGCCAGGATGTAAAGCATATGCTTGTGGTGCTGTGGGGAATCTGAATTTCTTCTTGTGCTGCATGGGCTCTCTCGAGTTTCTGGAGGCATCACAAGCAATTAATCATCTTGGACTGGCCCAGAAATCCTTCTGCTCACAGTCATTACTGAGGTCTCCATCATAGTGAAGTTTTAATAATCCGACCTGAGTTTCTAGTGTCCTTAGATACCCGAAAAAAAAAAAAAATCTCAGTGTTGCTTGCCTTTCCTTGTCCACTCACTAGAATTGGTGCAGCTTGCCCCTTCACGTAATCTCCTCCCTTTTCTCTTTGTCTTTTTGTGTGGCTGTTTTAAGGACTGTCAGTTCAGCATAATTCAGCAAAAAGGCAGTAATAGTTCTGGTTCATTACACTGCAGCTCACCTTTATGTTGCAGTAAGGGTGCATTTGCTGCTCCCCAGTCTGAAGGTGCTCATTTACTCTGAGTGGATGTGTAGTATTTAGGGGATTAGTAGTATTTAATCAAATCAGTTTCTTTGGGGATTTTCAATTATCCACCACTGAATGGCCCTATTCCAGCAACAGTGGTGTAATTATCACCATTTGGGGCATCACATCAAGGAGCCCTGCGTCACTGGTGCAATGTCACTGGGAGTTATGTGTTGGCTGAACCATGACCACCTGGAAGGTGCTCAGAGATGTACGTGTGATGGATGCTCTGGGAAGTGCAGTCTGGTGGATCATGAAAGCCTACCATTTCCCATGTGGACTTCTCTAGAAGGATAGGTGGACTTAGCTTCGTTCTCAAAGCCAGGAGAGTGCAACTGGCCCGTGATTTCTCTTGGGAGGTGTTTGCTTAGTGAGGGGAGCTACAAGATATGTTCCTCAGTCAAATCCCTGGAAGTATGGCCAGCAGTGCTCCAGAGGCACATTTGATAGATGTCAACACAGATTCTCTTTTCCCTCCGTCTGCACACAAGTGGGCAGCTCAGGGAAGGTCCCCAGAAGTAGAGGAGGTGCTGGACCAACGTGCTCCACACTGAACCTCTGATCAGAGCCCTTGGCAGGGTGGGGATGGGGGACAGGGGATGCCCCCTGCCAGGCCTGTCCTCACCGAAAAAGGTTCCCTCGTGCTGAAACTTCAAAAAGAACCAAGGGAATGGAGCCACCCTCTGCTGGCAAAAGGCTGTAGACATAGTACTGGGACACTGTAGTCAAGACCATGAGCATGGTCAGGCATCCGTGATCTCCATCACTACTACTACAACCTGTCAAAATTTGCAAGATTTCCTGGCCTGCCCCTCTGGGACCAGTTTCCTGAGGGACCTGAGGGACAGTCAGGTTTTTCAGTGCCAGAGAAGTCACTGATTTGGGGTGTGGAAGTAGACTGGTGGTAAGTTACCCATCTACATGCACGTTTCAGTGATTGCTTCACAGTGCACTTCTACGCTTGCAAACACATGGTTGCTTCCCAAACCACTCTGTACTGCCAGAATCATCCAGGAAACCTTTCAAAACTTGGATGTATTTTTAATTCAAGAAAATCACCACCTGACGTTATGTTTTGTTTCACCTGCTTTGTCTTTTTCCCTTCCATCTCAATAACAAAATGGTAAAAACAAAATGGTAAATAACAAAATGGTAAAACTAAAGCCTCAGCATTGCCTCCCAAGACCTAAGCGAACCCATGCATGTTTTATTTTTTTCATTCTACAATAAGAGAGTCTTAATAAAGTGCTTTGCAAAAATATTCAGGTTTTTTTTTTTTTTTAATTTAAAGAAAGTAATTTAAAAAGTTGAGTTCTCCAAAGAGTATGTCGTGTTTTCTTGTCAGTTTTCCTTCTAGAGGAACTTCTAATGAATGGAGGGGGTATGACATTGTGCTAATGTCCAATCCATCATTCTTTGGAAGCATTTTTCTTTGAGATGTCCCAGTCCCTCCTATGTTACTGCTTTGCTGAGTAACCTCTTAGAGTCCTTCTCCCGTTCCCCCCTAGATTGCCCACCTGTGGCTAGGACTGTTGATTGTGGCAGATCACATTCCCATGGCTGATGTCTCCTCCCTCTCTGTTTCTCCTAGTAGTCTGGGGACCTGTGCTACCTGTTTTCCACTAAGTGCTGAGGAAATGGCACATTTTTCATGGCACTGGGATGGATCTTGGCTTCCATTAGTTCATCTGCCATTAGTTCATCTGTTGAACAGCATGGGTATTGGGGGCTGGAAGGAAAAAAGCAAAACCTGGTTTTGGATTTCTTTCCTCTTGAAGAACATAGTTCTGAGAAAAGCTGGGTGACTGCAGAGGAAAACAAATCCCCATGTTGAGGCTGATCTTGAACAGGGAAAATGCAGTGTTGAGGGGGGACCTGTTTCTGCCAAGGCTTCTTGTCCTTCGCCAAATGTGAACATTGCCACTTTGGCACCTCCTCAGAACTTCAGTCATTTCTCCGGCTTAATAAACTTATGTTTTTGGAGCAAACACTTTTTGAGGACAAATACTGACAGAAGATGGGAACAAAGTCAAATTTCTTTTTGAGCTATGAGAAAACACCTTTCCCTTTCTATTACGACTTCATGAAGAAATATAAGCTATAACGATGTGATGTAAAGTGGCATTAAAAACCCCTGAAATGGGACATCTAAGCGAAAAGTCATCTTTCTTTACAGTTTCTGGCAGGGCAGTCACTTGGCTTGTTTGTTTTCTGGTTGTGTTTGGAGTCTGATGTTATTCTGTATTGTGAGTGAAACATAAGCTTCTCACAGCACTTTTCTGGGGATGCAGTGCCATGCTGGAAAAACATCCTTTGGCTTCTAAAAAGGCAGTAATTTGTACATTCCATTTCTTGCAAAGGTCTTTAAAATCCCTTTTTATGTGGAATGGTTCTTGCCTCATTCTCAGTGTAAGGGCACTTTTGTTTAAATGAATGAATTGTTTAGAAGGGGTAGAAGTAGTTCTCCTTTCTCCAGCGCCTGTGTTTTTGGAGTGCATAGACCACCCAGGCACAGCAGAGCTCCAAGACATCCGATGCTTTTTCTGAACTGTTCTTTGTATGAATTGCTTTCCTTTCTGGAAATAGCACTGCACTGCTCCAAAGTCACAGACCCAGCAGTATCTGTGACACCCATAGCTGTCCTAGGTGTCCAAGTTCCCAATGTGATTACAGTACCAGTAAAGCATCTGTGTATTTCTGGCATCTTTTAAAAGGAAAATTTAAGAGAAAAAGTTCAAGAGGGCTCGAGCAAACCAATGATGTGAGTCAGAAATGGTGACTTTGCATCCAAAACCAATGCCGGATTTTTCTCCTGGAACTGGAAGTGATCTGGCAATGATAAGTTTGCTGCTAAGAACTGACTAAAAACCAAGAAAAAGTGATTCCTAATGTTACAGCCTGATGACTAAGGAGCTCACCAGACAGCACTTCCAGATGATGCTTTTCCTGGGAGGGAACGTTCTATGCTGTCTGACAAGATCCTTAAAGGTGCCACTCACAACCTGGTGTACTTTTGAGACTCCCCTGATACTTCCTCTCAGCAGGCTTCCCTACCTGGATATGTGTCAGGGCTCACAGTACTGGCGATGCTGGATCCTTTAGCAGGTTACCTTGTGGACCAGGGGAAGACAAACACCACCAGCGCAAGAAGGGATGAGGCTGGTGAAGCTGACCGTCTTCCCAGCCCACTTGCTGAGGGCTGGGGTCCACCGGGGAATGGGCTACTGCTCCTTGGTGACTGCCTCCTACCCCAAACACATCTGTCTATGCATCCTATGTCCCTCCCTGCCCCACACATTGTGGGCAGCCAGGAGAGGAAACCCTCTGAGATTGTCTTTCCACCTCCAGCCCTGCCTTGTTCCTGGTGGCTGGATCACGACTTTCCCTACATGGAGGGATTGTGCAGGAGGAAAGGGCTGACTGCAGCGAGGAGACAGGCAGCAGCATGGGAAGGCTGGATGGATATAGATGTGGCGGTCATTTGGGGTTCCCAATGGAGAGGAGAGGGGAAGGTGTCAGGAACAAGAGGTCTGGGAAACAGTCCCTTCACTCCCAGCACCCCGCTCCCCAGGTCCCTCTCCCCAGCCTCAAGGCCTTCCAAAATCCCTCCCAAGCTGTAGTCCTTCTGGAGGGTGGTTTGCCTGCAGGACATAGGTCATGACACAGTCTTCAGTAGGCTACATGGTCCTTTCGGATGAAAGCCCAAGCCTTAAAAGTTTTATTTACAGAACATAACCCACTTTCATCAGTGAAAACTTCTTCTGGTGCAGAATAAGTTCTATCTTACACAAAAAAAAAAATCACATTTCTTGTAAACAGCTTAGTGTGGCTGGTGCTCTATGGCCAATTCAGCTCACTGATGGGAAGTGATTTATCACAGGCATATTTATACACTGGCTATAAAATACAGTCAGTTTTCCAGGATGGAAAAGGGCCATCTGAATGTGAGCTAATTATATTTACTTCCTTATTGTAAATTGCAACTCAAAAGCAAAAGCAGCAGTGAGAGCAGTCAGTGTTTATGTCTCATACACCCACACAGACCTCTTCCAGTGAAAGCAGTGAATAACTTCTGAATGTGTCATTTTGATTTGGACCATTTCTATTTTATATCAAGTTATTAAAGTGCCAGAAAAAACATAGTTTTTGACTGGTAATCTGGAATGTTTCAATTAAAAATTGCTTAACAGGGATGAGTTGAGAAACACCATCACAACTATCCCTTTTCCACAAATCTTCCTTTTTTTTTTTTTTTTTTTAAACAAAGAAATGGTTTACTTAAAACTTCTCGGCTGATTCTACTAATGAAGAGCCAACGAAGCTGAAGCTAAAGTCAGGCTGTATATAAACCAGACTTTTTCAATAATAGCAATAATTTGGGATTGGAAGAAATTAGCACGGGATGATTTCTAAGTGACTGGGGAATTTTATAATCAGAGTAGGGGGTTTCTGAAAGACACGCTTCGTTCTGGATCAGATAGAAATTCAGAGAAGGCCTTGACACATGTGGTACAGGAGTGATATTAGATGGTCTGAACGGCTCTTGACAGCCATATAATGTATGGCACTGAGACCCCCTCCCACAAGCAGCACACTGCCTTCATCTAAATGCAAGGGTGTGCTATGGCCCACGCACGGGTAGTAGAGCAACCCAGCAATAGTGTGGAATGATTCAACACCCTCTCCTACACGGTGGTCCTGCCCATGGGGTGAGACTTTTGTCCCAATTAAGGGAAACTCGCTTGTTAGAGAAGTAAGTCTCTGGAGATTTTCCCTTTTACTTAAGTGGTTAAGGGCCTGAACATCTTCACTTTCTTGGCTTCATGCTGGTGTGCTCACTGGTTACCCCTGATGGGACCTGGGTCCCGTCAGTCTGGCGAGCACTTGCCAGGGTTTGCAGCCAGCATTCACGTAGCTCTGAGGGGAAAAAAAGACAGTTTGTATTCAAAGCATGTCTTGGGGCTGAGAGAGGCGGGAGAGAGGGGAAGGGGAGGCGGGAGAAGCTGATGTGTGTGTGATGCTTTCTCAACCATCACCCAGAGATTAAGGCCTGTCCAGCCATTCTTCTACTGTGAAGATTCATGGTGTGGCAGAGGTAGATTGTTAGTGAAGATGCATCTCCTTTCCACCACCCTCTGCAAAAGCCCTCCAGGCTGTTGGGATCAGGCACTCAGAAACTAAGCAAAAGCCAGAATGAGGGGTGACAGCCACTTTCAGGTCCCTCAGTGAATGGTACTATCATTAATAGCACAGTTACGCCGGTTTCATGCGTGCGATGGGTAATAGTGAGGTATTTATTTGCAGATATTGCTCCCTCAGGCTTCATTTCCCGGAGCCATGTGCCCACTGCCTGTAGAGCTCTATCATGTCTCGCAATGACTCCTCCTCCCTCTTTGCAGGGTCATGGGAGCGTTGGGGTGCTTTGCAAAGAGTACAATCACAAATGTGAGGACAAAAGCATATTGTTTTGCTTAGCATGCACATCTCAGAAATGGGGATGAACAGCAGGGAAAAAGAAAGGTCAAAAATATCTCTCTACTTTAGTTTGGGCATGGCGCCATTCAATGGTATTGTGTCTAGCACTTGACCACCATCCAAAGAGGTGTGTGTGGTATCACAACATTCCTTTAGATGTCCAGGGTACAAGAATGTCTAGATACAAGAGGCTAGTGAGATACTTAGCTTGAAGTCAGTGGGGTGGAGTAACCATGGGGCTGAAGATAGGTCCTTTTTGGGTCATCTAAATATGGCCTTTATCTACTTCAACAAGGAGATATTTTTTCCAATTTTGCTTATGTGGAAAACCATTGTCTAGTGCTCAGATAGGAAGAAATCTGGAGATGTTTCAAGAAGTTTCTAACCAAATTCCCCTTGTGATAAGTGTGAGCTATTTCCCGAATGTATTGATGGCGCAGAAGAACAACAATTTTGATTTCTATGCAAAGATCTGAATCTGTTGCTGACCCTGTGGGAAAAACAGAAGCACAGATGGACTTTTATATAAAATAAAAATACCAAGGGCAAAACAGTTTAAAAAGCTAGTAGAGCTTCCATTTCTGTGTATAAAATACTGATGAACTTAAGGCCTGGGGAAGAGAGTTGCGTTGACTACCTCAGTGCAGGACACTAAATGTTGCTTTAGTCATTTGTCTCAGAATCAACTATTTCTTCTGAGAGAAAAACCTTTGCAACGTGATTTATAATTGCAAACTTCTGAAGGCAAGGTTGCCTTGCTTGTGAATTTTTTCTCTTGACCTCAATTCCATATGCCATGTGGTTCTAGCGTCGTATTTTATTTTTGTTTTTATTTATAGGATGGGTGTAGCAATAAAAATAATTTCCTTGCTGACCTCCTATCAGTGTATTCATCCTGTTTCAAAGGGCACATTGTCCTTCATTGCCTTATAACTGCAGAAGCAAAAGAACTTAATAGTGTTGTGTATTTTGAGCCATCAATGGACCTGTGGCAAAGATGCTTTATAAACATGACACAGTGCACAGTGCAGCTATGCACTGTGCCTTGAAACTAATCAGTGTCCATGATTTTGCAGCCTACAAATCGTTTTGTGACTTATGTTAGGCAGATCTCCCTGAGAATTAAGGAAGTTTTCAGTGCCTTTCATCTCCAAAGTCCTCACCGTGATCACCTCTATAGAAGTTACTCCTTCTGTCTTTTTACATATGAATCTTTCTAACACCGAAGAGTTCAGCATCTCAAACGTAGTCCAGCTTTTTCTCATGCCCACAGCCTGGTGTTTGCTCTTCTTTTTCTCAGTGAGATCTGAGGTGATAAATCAATATTGAAGTCGTAGGGGTCTGAAGAGCACAACCCAGCTATTGCTATGACTGCCTAAGCTTTTCATTCACAGAACTAAGAAACAGTTTCAAGGTCTTGGTTTCTGGCCTGGAGAGTACTTCGTTGTCCTCTGCAGAAAGGAAAACTTCAGCTGGAAAAGTAGAAACACATTAAGATTCATGTGTATGTATGTACAAATGTGTACACACAAGCACACAGAAGTGAATACACTCAGACCTTTATCCTAATGATCAGGCATTCCTTTGGAACATTGTCACTGCGCATTCAACAACAATAATGTATTAATTTTAGTTTATGGGGATCCACCTCAAAGAATCGTATAGAATTTTTTGTATTTTTATACAAACTGTACTTAAAGATTTTGTATTCAACACTGGAAAGCTGCAAAGTTTAGCAAGAAGGAGTTTAGCACCAAAACTCAAGAACAACAGTTATTTTGGGTAGGGCAGTTCTGATGGAGCAGGACTGTGTGCCTCAGCGTCCTTTGGGGCAGCATCGAACAACAACTGTCTTGTCACAAAGACTGTTGAGGTTTGTAAGGGGCAGGTTTTGGCCACATAAAGCTGCTGCTTTTGAGAATGTGACCCTGCATTTATAGAAAAAAAAGTGTATCTAAATCAGGACTTGACTGCTGGTCTAGCCATCTGTCCCCATGTTTAACATTGTGGTCATCCCAATGACTCTTTTGTCATTGTTCCCTCGATTGTCTTTGTCATTTGCTCATGAATTTCACGCTTAACCCTCCCAACATGTATGCTGATGTATGCAAACACGTCTTCATTCAGGTAAAGCAGATGCATTTGCAGTAGATATTTCCTTTGAATAAAGAACAACAGGAGAACAGATGGCAAAGGGTCTGATTTTCACTTCATCCTGCTTTTTTTACATCACATTATTTTTAGTTGTTGATGTTTCACTTGTTTTGTGAATGTGTACATAAGAGGGCAAGAAGGTCCTTGCAATTGATTTGCTAATTAAAAACAAATGAACGACAGAGAAGCTTCTACATTGGTCTGTTATAAGATGCAATAGCATTGGCTTCAGCAGAGTTGTGCTGATTTAGGTTGTACAAGAGAGAAGGGAGAGATAAATGCATTAATTGCTAAAACTCCACTGCAGTCACTGAATCTGCAGGAGTGAAAAGTATAATGTTCTGGTTTTGTTAAAGAGAAACCCACCTCTGTGTCTGAAGCAGACCTAGTTTTCTCTGCCACCTCATGTACAGAGTAACACTACGGGTCTGTCTGTTAGACTCACTTGTGGCTTTGCAAACAGGAGGCAGGAAGCAGGGACGTGACTAACACCCCACCAGTGTGTACGAACTGGAGCACAGTGAGTGCTCTCTGACTACAGCAAACTTTGGGTAGCTGGGGATAACAACCATTTATTTAGATACCTTTGTCCTTCACTGTCCCAATGATGCAAAGTTTGGATTCAGACCAAGCTTCTCCCTGGTCGTCTGTAGTTCCTGGGACTTGATCCTGATCAGATCTTCTTACTAGTGTAAAGTGAGAGAGGCAGTGCTAAACAGGAGACTGTTTAGTGGGATATTTCAGGGTTGGTATCCAGTGCTTGAAATAACGGTTGTGCTGTATATTCTCTTTCCTGGTGTCCCATTAGAGCTGCAAGGCACTTGTGATTCTGGGATTCATTCGTTCGGGAGCTGATTGCTTGGTTGTGGAAGTAGATAGGCTCTGGCTGAATCATGTCCACCAAATCTGACTCACAAACATCAAGCTGATCTCCAGATGTCATCAGTACGTTCCTGCAGCTCTGTACCACATCTGGGCTCTGTCTGCCCACGACTGCTGTCAGCTCAGTATCACTGGCTTCTCACAATGAAGCTTGAAGCTGGGCAGGCTGCATTCCAGTAATGGGCTGCTGAAAAATTAATCCACTCTGACAAATTAACAAAAAGAAGCTTTGGATCCTTCCCAGATCTGCGCTGAAAACACCATTTGAGCTAAGCAATGTCAGCCCTCTGGTGCTGATCATAATCAGAAAAACATGGCATGGCCATCATTAAGTAGACTGGTTTCCTGAGAGTTTTCTCATAAACTCTGTTCCAGCTTTTCCAAAGGCAAAGCCATATACACAATTTAGTGCTCGTTTCCTTGTGTGCAGCAAGCTATTTATAATGCTCATCTTGAGCATCGGGGGGAAAAAAATCTTTTCAAGGCAGAAGTGTAAAAACAGAACTAAGGAATCACGGGCACTAGTAGAGAGATCCATGCTTTTGTTTAGACTGAAAGAAGTGAAGTGCTCTGAATAATAACCTTGAAATTGAGATGGTACAGGGAAAATAATTTACCACAGAGTTACTCCTACTCCATAACTATTCAGTCAGAGTGCATCAGGATTAAGCTTTGGCTTGGAGCAGAGTGCTGGAAAGTTTTCATTATTTTTCCCACTCCGCTCTTGTGAAGGGTATAGAAGATGCGTACTTTAGGCATGGCAATGACTAACTCTTAGCTAACTTAAATAACCTAGGTAAATTCGTAGCCCTGAGTGGAAGTCTAGGTTTCTAATACAATAACCGCCTGCAGCATTGCCTCCTCATCTCTTACTTGCTCTAGGACTCTGTGTTCAAAACTCGGTTTATATACTCTGAGGATTGGCCTGCCCCCTGTTTGGTGTGGGGCAGACTGTGGCACCATCTAGCAAGACCTCAGACTGAAAAGCAGCTAGTTGTTCTGGTCCTTTCCCTATTGCACCATGCTACGTGCATGTGTGTGCCAACCACAGAATCATAGAATCATTTAGGTTGGAAAAGTCCTTTAAGATCATCAAGTCCAACCATTAACCTAGCACTGCCAAGTCCACCACTAAACCATGTCCCTCAGCACCACGTCTACCTGTCTTTTAAATACCTCCAGGGATGGCGACTCCACCACTTCCCTGGGCAGCCTGTTCCAATGCTTGATAACCCTTTTGGTGAAGAATTTTTCCCAAATATCCAATCTAAACCTCCCCTGGAGCAAAAACCCGTTTCCTCTTGTCCTATTACTGGTTACTTGGGAAAAGAGACTGACACCTATCTTGCTACAAACTCCTTTCACATAAGAACAAACACAAGGCACTACTAGACACAACTCATTGTCATGAGGCCACTGTATGAGGTGGCCTGATAGATGTGGACAGCTGGGGTACCACTCCCAAGCAAGCAAAATGAGGCTTTGAAAACAAACCACCCATCTTTTTGATAGGTGTGCAGGTACCAGGCAAAATTAGCTAGTGCCTTGGGCTGGATTTTATAGAAGGCTCAGTGTGGTAGGTAAGCCAGAAAACACACTGACTCAGGTCCCACTGATAAAATGAGGAAATGCATGATTAAAGCTGTAGCTGGGCTTCAGGCAAGACCTGGGTCTCTGGGCATCTTGTAGGTGTCATGATAAAGGTGGTTGTATGTGTGTATTTTGGGAGAACAATAGGCACAATGCGAGAATAATATGGTCTTTGGATATTTCATCCAAGTGTAACTGAAACTCAGCAGAGTGTTGTGAAGGAAATGTCTACTTACTAGACATGGCACACCTAAGGGTGGGACCCATCTGCCCTAAATTAGGCCAAGAATAAGACATTTAAGTGTCAGTTAGTCTTTGGTGGCTCCATCAACATACAGAAGTCAGAACCTCTTCGCCCCCTAAAGTAGTAGAGTGTAGCATTCTTCTCTTCTCATACATCTGTGTTCATAAACTGAGCACTCAGTATAGCAGAAACAGTGGCACAACGTAGCTGATGCAAGAACATGGATAGCATCAGCTATCAGGGGAAATTCCTGCCTTTTGCCATCCTTGTAATCTGGTACATCGTCACCTCTGGCCTGCGCAGTCTGGAGCAACGTGTTTCCTATGTGCTTCATGGTGGCACAGAGAATAAGTAGGGGAATGTCTCTTTTGGACCTATGGGCTTCACAGAGTTCAAGGTTTGGTTTGCCCCTGAGCCAAGTACTGGAATGCGCTGTAATGTCTCAGTGGTTTTGCTCAGGGCTAGTGGGGAAAATTTGAGGCTCTGGAGAACTTGGGATGGAGGTGGTTCAGGGACATCCCTGGTGGATCCTGAGGACTGTAGCACAGTTAAATGTTCACGGTAGGAACCTACTTCTCTCTGCAGCTCTAGACCTCCTTTACAGCCCCTTTTGTAGCATGTTACCCCAGGGGACAGTGAATGCAATGCCTTTGAGAAATGCTGCATTTACATTAATATTTTAGCACATAAAAGCTTCATAGCTGTTGCAGTGAATCACCAGGCCAGCGTAGCAACACGGAGTTTCTACATAAGTGACATGATTTATTTTGAGTAAATGAAGCTACATTTCTGATTAGATTTGGTTTTCTCTGTAGCTCATCTAGCCAGGGCTTTTGGGGCAACACTTTGCTGTTTAGTGCTAAGAGCAGCTTAATCCTGCAGGAGGGACTCAGACTGTGGTCTCTTCACAAGACCGTTTTGGTTCATCTCTTATGCATTTGATTTTTTAAAATGATTATTTTTTTTTTAGTTTAGAAAATGAAGAAAAGCTGTAAAAAAACCACAGTAAAGCCAAAAAAAAAAAAAAAAAAAAGAATTAAAGCACAAGTGTCTGGATGAGAAAGCACAGCTTGTGTGTCTGCACTGAGAAGCAGTTTAAGGTTAGACATCTGCCTAGTAATAGGCTGCGTCTGGACACAAAATGCCAGTTTTCACCAGTAAGCCTTAAGAAATGCAAAGAGCCAAAGTACAAATTTTTGAAGGTCTAGTATAAATCATGCATTTTATTTCCAGGTGCTTTTAGTCCTGAAAACAGATCTTCCCCCTCCTTTGGGAAAGAAACAAAACAAGACAAAACAAAACCCCAGAACATTCCTGTGGAGATTAAAAAAATCATAGTCTTTTATGAAAAAAAAAAAAAAAAAAGTTGTGGGAAAAACTTACTACTTCTGATGAGCTCTGGCACTGGAAATTCATAGCTCATTTTATCTAATGGGCAGAAAATATTTCACCTTTGGAGAACTTCTCGGCTCTCAGTGTTAGCTTCTTCTGAGTTACCTGTGGGCACATGGCCTGGTTCCTTATGCCAAAACAACAGGCATGCACTGCAACCTATGGTGTAAAATGAGGTTTTTTTGCAGGCAGATCCTTTCTTTGTGGCAAACAGGGAGGTGAACCACCTTTTCCCAGCTTTCCAGCAGCGCTGTCTGCCCCTCACCAACACCACTGCCCCCTCCTCGGCATCTCTGTCACAACAAAGAACTTCTGAATGGTGTTGTTATATTCTTAGTTTGCCGTTAGCATCCATCTACACTCAGAAATAAAATGGTCGAGGAGTCGCCTTTGGCTCTGAGGCCAATTTGTGCAAATTATTCTTATATTAGTTCCCCTAATCCCCAAACCAGGATGGCTGCATCCAAAACGCCTACTGGGCCCCATGCTAACCTGTGAGTCGTGCCCGTGCACTGAGATTTGGCCTAGGGCTGACCAGTGCCAAGGGGGATGCGAATAATCCAACAGTGTGGATGGCTGCGTGACACTTCTTGGGCACATGTCCTCATTTCATTTAGTTTACTAGTGCAGGCATAGACAATGAGTCCTGACAGGTCCAGAGGCAAGGACAAAGCAGCATAACTGCTCTGGGTGTTCATATATAATTCAAGGACTAATTGTTATTACTGGGTAGTCTCTAAGTAGAAAGGTGGACCCAGGTGCCCCTTCCCCTTGAAGGACTTGCATGTCAGTCTAAGGCAGCAGCCGCATGGCTGACTCTCCATCGCTGGGCTTCTTCAGTGACCTGGCAAATCAAGTGTGACTCGGATCATCTTTTTTACCACCAGACAATGCGGGGAGGAAATTGCAACCAGATGGGAATGGATGGGGAGAAGTTCCCATGTCTTGATTTCTCCAGCCACTTACAGTGGGAAGGGAAGGGAAGAGGTGATACGATGAGGAGCCATCTGCAGAGTGAGCAGATGTGGATGAGAAGGGCAGGAGAACCCCCAGGGGAAGTTCAGCTTAATCCCCAGAGGGTCAAGCTCCTACAGTTTGGGGCACTGGGAATACATTTAGCTGTGAAAGTGTTTAAACGAGTTAATCGTGGCTAAGCTACTTGTTTAGGATTCCAAATCTTTTTGCTAAAAAGCAGATCAAGTTAATCCAAATCAATTTCTCAAATCCATTTTTATTCAGATTATCAAACTTTAGGGCACATTAACTGTTTTCTAGCACATATGTGCAGGTTACACGGCAGCTCTCCTCTTGTTAAATCTTTTAAGCATCTGGATTGAGGGATAGAACAGTGTTTGTGTTAACTGGACATTTATCTCTCTTGCCTTCCACGCTCACTCTTTTTTTGGGGTTGGTTTTGTACGTGGTTATGAGGTAGGGCCTTGCACTGGATCTTTTGAAGATGTTTTTGGTAGAGGGGGGATGAATCACCTCCAATTAAAGGAGCTGTGAATCATATAAATCCATAACCTACTTCAAGTTTCGTATTTACAACCAGAGAAATCCTGCAAGGCATGTAATCCTATTGAGCTGAGAATGGGCACTCAAACCCAGACTTTTTTAGATCTGATTCTGGAAGACCATCTTCTGGAACAGATAAAATTTGCAAGAGCTTAATATCATAACAAAATTCCTTGTGTAGTTGGAAGAGCTATTTGATTTAGTGGTTTTTTGAGGTGAATTTCATATTGAATTTCACATTGAGAGGTGGTCCTGTGCAAACCTCATGAAGTTCAACCAGGCCAAGTGTGAGGTCCTGCACCTGGGTCATGGCAATCCCAGGCATAAAAACAGGTTGGGCAGAGCATGGCTTGAGAGCAGCCCTGAGGAGAAGGACTTGGGAGTGCTGGTGGATGAAAAGCTGGACATGAGCCAACAATGTGCACTTGCAGCCCAGAAAGCCAACTGCATCCTGGGCTGCATCAAAAGCAGCGTGGCCAGCAGGGCGAGGGAGGGGATTCTGCCCCTCTGCTCTGCTCTGGTGAGACCCCACCTGGAGTACTGCATCCAGCTCTGGAGTCCTCACCACAAGAAGGACATGGACCTGTTGGAGCGGGTCCAGAGGAGGGCCATGAAGATGATCAGAGGGCTGGAGCACCTCTGCTGTGAGGACAGGCTGAGAGAGCTGGGGGTGTTCAGCCTGGAGAAGAGAAGGCTCTGGGTAGACCTTATAGCAGCCTTCCAGTACCTAAAGGGGGCCTAAAGGAGAGATGGAGAGGGACTCTTTATCAGGGAGTGTAATGATAGGACACAGGGCAATGGTTTGAAACTGAAAGAGGGGCGATTAAGGTTAGATATGAGGAAGAAATTCTTTCTGGAACAGGTTGCCCAAAGAAGCTGTGGATGCCCCATGCCTGGAGGTGTTCAAGACCAGGCTGGATGGGGCTTTGAGCAGCCTGGTCTGGTGGGAGGTGTCCCTGCCCATGGCAGGGGGATTGGAAAAAGATGATCTTTAAGGTCCCTTCCAACCCGAACAATTCTGTGATTCTGTGGTTAGAAATACTGGTTTGGCTTCTCTTGGCACTCAAGTCCTGTAGACAAGGGGGCAGGACTAAAAATTTCTTCACTAGCTAATAGGAATTAACTAACTTATTTAAAAGATAATGTTCAGACATGCTAAGCAATGCAAAGCTCCTGTTTCTGGAGCCTTCATGAATAAGTAAAGCATATTAAAATACAATGGACAGGAATTTCTAAGTTTGTTTTAAGCTGAATTAAGTGACTGACAATAAATTAATGAACGTGGTTGTCAGTGCTGGTTTGGGAACTGAATTATTCCTAGACAACAACCAAAGCGAATTGCAAACCTGCATGTCCCGAAATAAGCATCTGCAAAATGTCTACATTAGCATTACCGTTACGGATTTAACCTGAAGAGATTTTTCCAGCCAGAAGGGACCACTAGATCATTCACTTGACAATCTGCTTAACCCAGAGTGTAGAATTATGCTGAATGATTCCTGTCTTGAGTTTGCAGGCTCTGGCTGAGCCAAAGCAAGGGGAGGAGAAAAAGAAAAGAGGAATGCTTGCAATGGCTTGGATGAGACTAGAGAGAGGAAAACTTGAACAGTGGAGAGAGATGAAAGGCAAGGCTCCAGATCAGCATCCAAAGGTCAGTCACCATATGTTTGTTTAAGGTCTAAGGTGCAGCAATTGACCTGCAAAACAGTGAGGAAAGTATTTCTGTCTGTGGCCATCAGTCACATTGCTCGGGCAACTGCCTTTTCCCGCCTTTGACTTACTGCTATGGAGCCAATTCCTTTCCCATGAGCCATCAAATGGGAGCAGTAAATCTGAATTGCTTCTGGGATCAATTGACAACCATATGCCAGGAGGGGGAAATCCTCTTAATTTCCCTTTCACCACAGTTGCATAGTGCAGATAACTAGAAGTTAAAATTAAGGATGGGACTACACTAGATAGTCCAGACTAAGATCTGAGTTTCTCCAAAAAAATGGGTGTGTTTGGAGGCAGGCTGAGCCAGAGATGTTAGATGTGAACACATCAGGAAAAATATTCTGGACGCCTGCCTTGGAGAAATGTTCATTGGCACTGCAAATTGCCAGACTGGAAAAATCCTGCTGGTTTCCCAGGATGTCCCTGCAAGCATATCTCAGAAATGCTCCATCAGCTTTTCCTTTTTCTTGGGAGTTTCCCTCCTGCTCTGTTCCTCCCTGGAGGTCTTCGCAGACAGCGGAAAAGGAATGGGAACTTTTTGTGTTGTAGATACCAGTCTGAGACCCCAAGGTCAAACCATTAAACTAAATCATCAAGCAGAAGACCTCTCCTCTTCATCACTCATTTTACTTGATTATGCTTGATGTTTAGTTGAAAACCACAAATGAAAAATGGAGATTAAAAAAAAATGGAGGCAGAAAATAGACATTTTTGCAAACGCATAAATCAGGGAGATCTGTTGGTTGGTTTCTTATGACTGTTTTTTGGAAAATAATTAGACACAGTTTTCTTATCCTCGCATTGTATAGGTGGTCCAAATGAGATCCAGCTGCTATTGGTGCCAGCATGGTATCCTGGTTAGTTTAGTCCCTGCCTGGGCAAAGAAGGGGCCTGGGAGCTATGGGGGTGTCTGGAAAAATACTCTTGGGTCCTCTGTTTATCCTACTCCTGTGTGGTCTGAATAGGACCCTGTAGTGGGACACAATCTCCATGCAGTGACACCAGCGTGACTAAATAGCCAAGGCAGGCAGGAGAACTGGAGGACTGTATTCCTGTCCTGTAGATAGGGAAGGGAGACCCACAAGATGAATACAAAGGATCCGAATGACTGGCAGGACTCAGAAAGCAGGAGACCCACATTCCCACATGAAAACCAACACCTGATTCCCCACTGGCATGTGTGGAAATTCAATGCCTAGGTGTTATAGAAAATAATCTTCTGAAATACGCCCTGACCTGAGCTAGCCTACAGAGTCCTGGCCCAGTGCGCTGATTACAGGGTCACTGTCTGTCGTTTGGTTAAAACCCACTTCTCTGTGTACACAAACCCTTTGCCGCAGATGCTCAGGCACAGGCATGCCGATACACAGGTGCACATCAGCTTAAACCTTTCACCCCTACTTGGCTTCAGCCCCTTATGATACTAAACCTCCTCAAAGTCCTTGCTTACAAGCAGGTCCTTTTTTTTCCCTAGGAGAAACTTCTGTTCAGTGTTTCGTCCTCTGGAGCTGCTGTCCTGCAGCACTGATTCTGTTTAATTTCAAAAGCCAGCTAAGAAATATCTCCCTGGTCTCCTGTTTATGCCTACGACAATTTATTAAGTTATGCTTCAAACATTTCAGCTCACAGTTGGGCTGCAAGGCATTACACAAAGTAGGAGCTTTTTGCCTGCTGAGTGCACAAGATGTTTCCTTGCTTTCAGGATCCTTTGTGATGTTTGGTGTGTCTCTCGTTTGGTTTATACTGATGGGCAAATATCCTGGTTCTTTTATTTTGATGTATATCATTTCCTGGACCAACCCCATATTTTAACTCCATAATAGGAGAGTGGGTGGAAGCAGAGAAACTGATAAAATCTCCCTTTGCTGCTGTTGAATTTCTGAGATGTTTTCTTCAGCTTAAGATTGTTTTTCTTTTTTTTCTCTCTCTCTCTTTTTTTTTTTTTTTTTTTTTTTTTTTTGTTTATATTGTGGTTGGGAATCCAGGTTTAGTGCCAGACCATCTGATATTGGAGAAGCCCTGGCTGGGGGCTGGTTTGCCTAGAGGCAGGAGGATGCCTCAGTGAAGGTTTCGCTGAAGTTCACGGCTATATCCAGTGTGCTGGGACCATTCGTTTACACGGACACACTGGAATGGCAGGGAACTCACAAGTACGTGTAAAAATTATCTCCCTTCAGGTTTGTGTTGGGAATTGGAGAATCCTTCCCTGAGCACTGGAGAGCTTGCACTGGGATGGATGCAGAGGATTTGTCCCTCCCTGTGTTGAACCCCCATTGCACAGACATCTTGACCACTCGACCAGCAGTGCATGGAGATTCCCAGGTCACAAAACCCTGGCTTTCAGGGTAAAACAGCAGCAAATTCAGCTTGCTTTGAACACAAGGCTGTGATGCTACAGAGGCAGCCTGGCTGTGCAGGAGGACAAGGCAGACAGCATGGGGTGGCAGGCTTGTCAACTGGCCTCATCAGCTGGCCTCAGTCACACTGCTTTGGCATGGGTTGCTCCAAGCAAACTGCAGGGTGGAAGCCAAAATGCATACAGTTTCTTGAGGTTGCCCTCAAATGTAAATGCACCACGTGCTTGCAAACATCTGCCTTGGATGCAGGCAATGCGCATCCCCCAAATCTTATGTTGCCCACCCAAGCTCAAAGGGTCCTGTCCAAATGTCCATGCTGTGTGGGAGGAAGGAGGACAGTGCATGTAAGATGCCTCCAGACCTGTTGGCCTTTCCACAGGCTGCTTTTTCAAAGCTGGTAAGGTTCATAGAGCTCTTCTCAGGGGAAGGAGAAGGGAGGGGGAGGGAAGCAAGGCTGCCATATGGGGATGTGTAATCCTAAACATGTGCATTGATTCTTCTAGTTATTCACTGGAGAGCAGAAATGTCGTGCTCCTTGTGAGCTGGGGCAGGAGGGGCCCCACGTCTGAACTGGAAGCAGAGCCAGGGACCATAATGGAGTCCAGAAGACGAACTTCCGTGAATCAAAGGCACGCATGTTTATTTACAGTACAGTCAGCAGCGGGGAAGCCGCCCCAACAAGCTCATAAACATATTTACAGGGATTTCACAGCAAGGTTTGTAAGAAACAATAAAGCAATCACTCAGCACCTCCACTTAGGAGCTCTTTATAGCATGGAGTCTTACCCAGAATCGCTAGACACTGGCTGAGTCACTCTTTTAAAGGCCTCCGACAGCCTGCTTCATTGAGGTTTATTGCTTTTCTCTCCCAGAAGTTTTCCTAATTCCCTCTGCTCCTGTAAGGAGCTGATCTGTTCTTTAACCCACCCAGGGCCAGGCTAACTTGGCTACCCTTTCTTCTCCAAGGGGTGGACAAGGAGCCATCCCTCTACATGCACCATCTTTGATGTCCCACATTTTCACAGATGTGTGGGCACCACACCAGCACCCACTGAGGAAGCCTGAGCAAACCCCATCTGTCCTCCCAAAGCCTATAAATTCAAGGCCCTTGGTGTTTGCATCAGGGCGTTACCAAACGTGTTATACCCACAGCATGTTACTCCCACCTCCAGGCTCAACAAAGGAGCAAGCTTCAACTATTCTAGTTGGGTTTTGCAGTTCAGGGGATGCTTTTTCTCTACATTAATTATTTTTGTGTCTCTGGGAACAGCTCTCAAGGGGGAGGCCATGCCAGATGCAGCAGCAGAGAAGGAAGCAAACAGCAGAGCTGCATCTGCTGTGTTGGGAGGCCCTGCTGAGAGATTGGAGGGGGGATGACATTTACAGCCCCTCCAGCATGACCTTGAGTCTGTGCCAGGTAGATGATGCTCCTTCTTCCCACTAGCACAGGCTGGTGGTGAAGCACCCTCCAGAGAGGCTCAGTATTTCTTGTAAGTCATGTGACTCCACCTCTAACTTGTAGACTCTTTGAAGCCCCTTTCAAAGCTCCCATCCTTCCCAGGCCCTGTGCTGGAAACCTCGTCGTCTACACCAGGTCTTACAGAGCCTGAAGAGATCCCAGGCCTGAGGAGAAGAGTGGTCGAATGAAGAGAGAAGAGACAGCAGCCCTGCCCCTTCACAGCTGTAGGTCTGTTGGGAAGTTTTCAAGTAACCACAGGTTTGTAAATTTGCAAGGAAATCACAAAGCTGCCCCCATTGCAGAAGCTGCGGTTGTCACCCCAGATCCTCCTGGTGCTCTTCAAAGAGGGGAACTAGCAATGTTCTTTGAAACACTGGAAAAAAAAAAAACCCAGGACTTGGCATCATGGTTACAAATAGGGCCAGGAGGAGTGGATTAAAGCAATGCAGTGGTGCGAAGGAAGGGAAGAAGAAGAACCAAGGGGGAGAACTTCCTTTCTCTTTCATCCATGCCTAAGCTGCTGGTCATCAAAACACATACTGTGCTGTTCTCTCGGCTTGGCCAGCAACTTCTGCTACAGCATGAAGGCTGGTGCATGATTCTCCTCTCTCTGGTAGGGCATGTGAGTTGAAAGGGACCATGGTATTTTTAGCAAAGAGCACAAATGTATATGGGAAGGGTCATGACATGAGTTAGCCTGGGAAACAGCAGCTGTTTCTCAAGACATCATGTAGGAGGGCTGGCGGTCCAGAGGAGGAGCACTGCCAGGCTCTGGCGTGGATGAAACCCCTGGGGAAGGGCTGGTCTCACTGCTGTCTTAGAGGACAAGTGTTCAGGATAAAAACAAACTGAAGGGTTGAAGAGGTCCCAAGCAAAAGGAAAGCTGGAATCTCCTCCTTTATTGAAACAATTCAGTGACCCATTTTATTTCATCTGCTTTCTCAAGTGTCCAGCTAGTAGCGTTGTGTTCCTAGACCTTTAAAAAGGGTGTGAAGGGGAAGAAAGTATTTTGGCCAAACTTGTTATTCTGACTGCAAGTTCAGGAAGAAATTGAGTGATTATTGTGCGAGTGCCCAGTTTCCCATGCTGGAAGTTGCTGTTTTTCCCTTTTTGGAGAAGAACATGGTGGTGGCAATGCTTGCATGTGAGTCAGGGAGCAGGGCAGAGAATGAGTGGTTAAGTGGCTCCAGGTGATCTCTCAGACGAGACCAGAGCTGGCTTTATAAGCCATTGCCCTGCTGAGGGTTTGGGTTCAAGCTCAGGGTAGTCTCCTTCAGCATCCTTGTTTCTCGGCAGAGTCAGCATGTGCCGTACTTGAGCCTGAACGCGAGGCATCTCATAGGCAGTGAGGCCAATGGAGAAGTCAGGGGCTGAAGGCAGGCTGGAGTCCTCCTTCATACAGAGACAACTCAACATGTCAGAGCCAATATCAGTGTAGCTGCTGTATTGTTAACCTTGGTGACATGTTGCTTCCAGTCACCTTGAGGTCACTTTTAACCCTCAAACTTCTCATCCACAGCCTCTGCAGTGTTAAAGTGACTTGGTAGCATGCTGTGGATGGACAGGGTCTGGGGTCTCTGACTTGCTAGCTGTGCAATTGCAGATCTTCAGGGCTTTTAAGACTCATCTTATTGTAAGTCACTGGACCACCTGTCTGGGATGGCCAGAGCAGCAGCAATCTTTGGTTTCCAAACACAGCTTGTGTCTCTTGTGCTTCATGTGTTTTAGTGATGTGTGAAGTCCTTAAGGGTTTTTTCAATGCTGTTATTTTGTGGCTGTTATTCTAGTTTCTAGCTAATAGTTCTTAGATGACAATTAATTTGTGTGCAACCACGTATGGAAAAGTTTGGGGCATGCAAAAGAATGCACTATGTAGAAGGTCCTTTTCTATCTTGGCCTCAGACTTTGAGGACATCTGTGGAGGTGGATGTCTTTGTGTATGGTGTGAGTTTCTAAGTATCTAAGCAATCTGAGAAAACTCACAGTAAATAATTCGTAAAATACTATTGGAGCCACATCTTATTCTCACAGTTGAATTCAGATGCCCTTAAATAAGGTAAATGTGCCAGGAATTCTAAGATTGATATTTATTACAAGCAACTGTCTTACATGTCATATGAATGCGTGGTCTTCAGGAAGTAATTTCCTATTAAATCCTCCTGAAGCTGTCTGAAGGATTACCAGTATTAAGAAATGGTACAATCATGTTTGAAGAATGTCCTGAAATCCAGTTAGTTTTTTTTAAATGTTGCCTTTATTTTGAATTATTATTTATGTGTTTGATTTGGGGGTTGGTTTTGCTTCCCTTTTCCTGTTAGTGTTTCCCATATTTTCCTGTGTGATTTTTCATTGGTTGGGTGCCAGTGAAGTGAGGAGTAAAGAAAATAAAACCCCATATGAAATGCTTCTGTGTTACTGATGTGAAGTGTATCAGGGAGTATTAGCTTCAAAGCTGTTCAAAGGGAAACAACTTGTGTAATTTCTATTCCATTATGAAATTTAGAGCATTGTATTTTCAGCCCAGAAGGGACTGAAAAAAAAAAAAAAAGGAAATTGTGAGAGATTTTGCTAAAGAAAAATGTCTTGTTGGCTGCTCCACCTTCTCCCGAGGTTCCAGTTCAGTTCTGAAAGAGAAATCATCTTCTATTGAACGTCCCCAGTCAAGGATTTCCTTGGAGGCTGCCCACGTCTCCTTTAGCGTTTGAAAGCTGCTAAGGAGACAGTTCTGTACATACTGTTGAACTGGAGGTTCACATCTTGCAATAATTTTTTAAAAGTCCTTTTTTTCACTCCGAGAACTCTTGCAAATATTTTAGGAGCAAGAAGACTTTTGGCCAAGCAGCCAAAAACACATGGCTGCATGGAGGCTGTGACCCCTCAGGTAGCAGCTCATTCACTCCAGGGTCGTATGAACTGTGATTTAAATGAAAAAAATAACAACTTGCTTCCCGAGATCTGCTGAGGCACTGGTACGTCCTCTCTCCTCCCTTGGAATGAGAGTGCAAGCCAGACAAAGGTGAGAAAATACAGTCCCTCCCTGTGTGGCTCTTCTGTAGAGGAAAAGAGTAATTGTTGCCTAAATTCAGTTTAATCTGCGCTCCGTCCCCGGGTCCCAGGCTTTGCTCTGTCTCAGCCAACCGTAAAACCCGAAAGAGCAGGGAAATAAGTTATTTTTGGCTTTTGAATTGCATAATCTTTTAGGTGAGGTGTTTCGCAGATGATGGTGCAATAAGGGAGAGCGGTGGAGCTGGCTGTGTGTCTCGTTGCGGCTGTGCAGCTGAACGTGCTGAGGTCTGGAGGGGAGTGGTGTTAATGGGCTGTAGCACATAGGAAGTGAGCAGGGTGAGTGATAAGGTCTGGATCTGGGGTTTGGCAGTTCCCTCAGGTGCTTGAAACATCCAGTGTTTCTGCCTGAGCTGTTAAAGGGTCTACTGCTGAAGACAGACTGCACGATGAGTAAAACCATCTGTTTTTTTTTGGTCTTGCCACAGCAAATTCAATATTAAGGAGCCACAGGGATTCCAGTTGGGTTCAAAACACCCTATTTGCTAATGTATACCACATGCAGTAGTCATATCTAACCGGCCTTCTCTGGCAGCCTGTTGGTGGCTTTGGGGACATACCAAACAAGCAGGAGTGTAACATGCTCCACCAGCATGTGACAGGCTACCAAATAGGACCAGCATGTTGTACAAGCCCTGGAGAAGTTATGGGTTGTGTGGCCCTGCCCAAATTCACTAAATTCTTTGGATAATGTAATTCATGGCTGGAGCTATTCCTGCTTATTTCCATCACAAGAGGGAGCCCATGGTATGTTTCTCGCTCATGGCCAAGGAAACAAGTTACCACCTGGGAAATCCATTTCCACATTTGACTATCAGGGCTAGAAAGATGGGAAAGGGAGAGCTATCTGTTTCCTGGTCTGTCATGTCAAGCTGATAACAAGTGACTGTGTTTTGCCTTCTTTATTTTAAAAAAATAAATAAAAAAGAGGAAATTGGCCCAAGGTGTCTGCCTTTTGGCCGCAGGGGGCAGCACATCTGTTAGAGCGGCTTTGACCCTGCACCAGCATGGTTCCTTCTACTCACTGCTGACCATGGCTGGTCCCCACCGGTGGCACCGCTCGTGCCTGTGAGAACCCCAAGAGCTTTTCCACATTTTGTGTTCGTGTGCCTGCTGCAACAGCACTTTCTGCCTCTAAATTGTCACCTCTCCATCCTTCTCCAGTGGTTCCCTGGCAGACACATCCAAACAGAAAATCCCCCAGTGCTGGTGCTCATGGAAATGTGCTGTACCCCATGTATTAGATGGCTCCTGACCAGCTTGCAGAATAGGAGCCGCTCGAGAGAAAAGCCTTCTCTCAGATGCATAAATGTGGATTATCCACAGTCCGGGGGGAATAAAAAGCCGTTGCTCTGCGCTCTGCGTCACAACACCCCCCCACGTGCCATCCTGAACTCCCAGAGGTCCAAAGCATGGAAATGACTGTTGCAGTGAAACGATGCCAAGCAGATTAGAAAAATATTAGAAAATATCAAAATCCGGTGCTCAAAGGCAGGCACTGAGACCCATATGCTGGTGTCTAAATGAATGTGATTTGACAGTGAAAGTTATCAGGCATCCAAAGTGGCCATGAAAGATGAGGATATAAAAATGATGTGTGGATTCATACAGACCCATATACCTACTTGGTTGTGCTCTTATCTGCTAAAGCACAGCTTCTATTACAAGAGAATTATTGTCCCTCTACTTAATGCATGTTAATCAACACAGCAAATTACTCAGTTCCCCCAGGTCTTATTAAGAGCTAACAGCAATTTTCAGCAAGTGACCAGATTGTGAAGGCTACAGCTTCGACAGAATATGTGAGAAACAATTTCCTGGCTTATATAGAGTAACGTCTTATGATTTTAATTGTTAAATTATATCTACTGCATTCGCTTGTTTAGTCCAGTAGCATAACAACAAATAAATTCCCCTGTTTGGTGATCCAGGCTGGGCACTGAGAAGTGGGTAAGATGAAAAACGTGTGAACTTAAGTTAAAAGTGAGCATCTTCCAGCCCGTTCCTGGGTTTTTTACTAACTTACTGATTTAAGAAAATCATTCATTCATGGTGGTTTTTAGATTCAGCAAGAATTACTAACTACATTTCTAAAGCAATGCATTAAAACAGATATCTTTAGGGACAGCTAATGGCTTTGTGAGCTCCCATTTTCTTGGAAAATAGGTTTTTCCCACTCCAGCTTTTTTTATGCCCAGCTGCTTTGAATTAAAGCCAACTCTTCAAAGGTCCATTTTTCTCTCACTTGTACCAGCGTAAATCAAAAGCTAATGTCACTGGTGTAAAATTGGAGGAAATGAGAGAAGAATTAGCCTGGGTAAAATCTAATTTGCTCTTTGCTCTGTATCTTTCCAAGTTGCGATCTAGATTAAAAATATTCCCCAGCCTATACAAATGGGAAATCAACACAGCACACTCTCTGTCCGGGAGAGGAAAATCCAGGATTTTTTTCGTGAACTTCCCGGTCTTGCTGTAAAGCAAACAAAAATGGACAAGTTTCACGCTAAGAAAACACAAGAAGAAAGCCTCACAATACCTACTGATTGCAATTCAAGGCATCTGGTATAAGACAGGCTTTGGAGTTCAACTGAAACCCTGGACACGAAGGGTTAATGTGTGTTTATACAAGCACCACAAGCTGTCATTTCAGTTCTCTTCCGTCCATATTTGCCATGGCCCACACGTACAATAGAGCTCTTTTCAGAGATGACATAATGTAGTGTTTTGCAAAAAAATGGGGTGAAAGTGTTCTTTTCATCCTGCCAATGGGAAATGTGTCTTATGTGCTTCAGCAAATTACTGCCTTGAGGCAGAAAAAGCTCTTTGTAACACTTTGGTGCCAAAACAGGTACCTAGTCATCTATCCAGCAGGGTCTAACATAGCTGTATCCTCCAGAGAGAGCTGGATGCCTTTGAACGTGCTTTCCCGGCAGTGCTGCTGCATCGAGGTATGCTTTCAGATGCCATTCGTCTCTAAGGAGGTCTGCTACAGCTGCAGTACACATTTTATGGGTTCTGCAGAAAGAAATGGTCCCTCAGAAAATACAGTAGCTACATTCAGGTGCGTATTTTGCTAGCCTGTCTATTCTTCTGACAACCACTGACAAATGTGAATGCTCTGGTTATAACATGGCACACTCGGTGCATCTTTCTCCTTATGAAAACGTGGGGGAGCCTGGTTGTGATAAGTCACATTTTCAGATCGAGTTTTGGGCAAACTGGAGAGGGGAGAAGGACAACCAGCATAAAGAGTCTAATGCCTTCTATGAGGTTAAATGCAGGGGATGCTCCAGGTTGGATACGTGTATCTAACACCACGTCTCTGCGGGACAAAGCGGTGCACCTGAGCTAGTCATCCTCGTGACTGAAAATGCACTGACAAAATCAAGGTTGAACCCAGGCATTTCCAGGCCCTGAAATACCCAAACTGTTTAGGACCCCACCTGGAGTACTGCGTGCAGCTCTGGAGCCCTCACCACAAGAAGGACATGGACCTGTTGGAGCGGGTCCAGCGGAGGGCCACAAAGATGATCAGAGGGCTGGAGCACCTCTGCTATGAGGACAGGCTGAGAGAGTTGGGGTTGTTCAGCCTGGAGAAGAGAAGGCTCTGGGTAGACCTTATAGCAGCCTTCCAGTACCTAAAGGGGGCCTAAAGGAGAGATGGAGAGGGACTCTTTATCAGGGAGTGTAATGATAGGACGAGGGGTAATGGTTTCAAACTGAAAAAGGGGAGATTAAGATTAGATATGAGGAAGAAATTCTTTTCTGTGAGGGTGGTGAGACACTGGAACAGGTTGCCCAGAGAAGCTGTGGATGCCCCATGCCTGGAGGTGTTCAAGGCCAGGCTGGATGGGGCTTTGAGCAGCCTGGTCTGGTGGGAGGTGTCCCTGCCCATGGCAGGGGGTTGGAACTAGATGATCTTTAAGGTCCCTTCCAACACGAACCATTCTGTGATTCCGTAATTCTATGACATGCCTCCTTCACAGAAAGGTGAATTGCCTGCAAAGCAGTTATTCAGGCATCTTCTTTGGGCATAGTGGCTGGGCTGCTCCCCAGCCAGCTCTGGGCTGCTCCTGCCTTCACTCTCCAGCTTGATCTTGCACTGCATGTGGTGGATACAGCCAGAGGGAAAGGGATGGCATTTGCCATAGCAAAGTTAAGCCGCAAAAATATACTGAGGGGTTCATATCACAATGGAGAAAGAAAAATATTGTTATTTCTGAGGGATTTGTGTAAATAAATACCTAACTTGGAAGAAAAAGGGACTGAATGAAGTGACAATGGCCTTTAAAGTCTCCAAGGTTAAAGCTGTTTCAGTCATCATGACCTAAGGGCACAACTGGGACAGAGTTTGTGGACAGATAGTATTTTTAAGCTGATCAGGTGCTACAGCTGGTAAAAAGAGACAAGCCCTGTGCTTAGCCTTGAAGCAGCGTCTTTCTGCCTTAACATCCAACTAATTTTTCCAGCTATACTTGTTGATCTAATAGAAGATCTTAACTCTCCCCACAAGCCTTGTGTCACTCAAAAATCACAGCACTTACTTAATATTCCTGTCAGCAAACCAGCCCTGCTCTCTCATTACTGGGTCACAACATGGGAAGGAAAATCCTTTCATCTTGCTATGGCTCAACTTGATTTTCCGAGCTTCCAGTGGATTACTGAAGCAACAGATTGTGCAGGTTTAATAATTTCCACCAGCCTTCCCTCTACGCAGTGCCAGTTAGATGAAAATTGACTTGCCACTGAGGATAGTTACTGGATAACTTGAGTTTCTCTTTGTCCCCCTCTTTCCTACAGCAGAACGTATTTCTCAGGGATGGAGAACTGGGCGTCTGTTTGTTTCCGTTGAAACTGCACTTTCTTAACCCAGCCTAGTTTCAGGAGTGCAGGTTGTTTAAGGCCAGGACCGGTCTTGAACTCAGCTAATCTGATCTCTGCTATCCCCAGCCTTTACATTGCAGCCCGCGAGGCCGGCAGCGAGCCAGGAGCATGCCTGTGACTTGCGTTTGGCAGATGCATAAGACTCCCAAACGCTGCTCTGAAGATCCGCTCTTGGACTCGATTAGCTTAAAGGTCTTTTCCAACCTAAATGATTCTATGATTCTGTTAGCTTGCGCAGTGGTTAGGCGTGTTCACTCTTAGCAGACATGCCAGCTTCTCATTTGTGATTCTTCAGCTTTAGTTTCCACACACTGGTCCTTATGATGACTGTCTTAAGAGCTTCAAAAGCCTGTCAGTGTTTTCTGCTATTTTGTCATAAACGTCTTTGTACTCTTGAACACTCTCCAACACTTTACACAGAACAAATTCTTAAAGGTCTCCCTCTGTAAGGTGTTTTTTTGCAGCCCTTGAATCTGTGTCTCTTTTCTGTGCTTACTGCTGTCGCTCTTCAACATGGTTTTAAAAACAAGCTGTGTCAGGACTGTATGCAGAACTCTATTAGCGGTCTCCAGATGTATCTGCTTTAATACTTGCCCATCAGATGAAGATACCTCCACTCTGCTGTTCAGAGCTCGCTCTCTCGTTTTATGAGACCGTCTAATTAAATATCACAAGACTTCTATGAAACCAATTCACGTTAAGAGCCTTGTTTTCATGTGGGCAAAATAGAATATGGGTGAGTAAATGACCTGCCCAGGGCAGAGACCAGACCAGTGCCTAGCGGTCCCCACCTGTACGGGTTAGAAAGCAGTGCTCCCCACATACCCTTTTGCTTTGAACTCCAGCCAAGTGACTTTTGTTCAGTTCAGAAACGATCAATTTTATTGCTTTCCCATGTAAATAAAAGCTGCATGTCGCCACTGGGTGACAAGCAATTTCCTCCCACTCCCCCGTAGAGGAGAAACATTACAGACAATACTGCTTCAGAGTGACACAGGGAACAGCGATCCATGCATTTCCCAGGAAATAAAAAGACCAGGGTAGACTATGCCTCCCTGTTAAAACTGCAGCTGCAGGTTGCCAGTGCCCTTACAAATCCTTTCTTGGAAAGACGTATTTATCTTTATTGCCCCATGACACCTATAGAAGGATGGGAGAGGAAAAAATGTGGTGGCAAAATGCACCCCTTAGTGGGACTTGCTGCAATCGCCATTCCAGGCATGTCCCAGGGACAGTTTTCTCATGCTCTCTGCCCACAGCTGTGCTGCCCCTTGCCCACTGTGACACCCAGGCCCAAAAAGCTACAAACCTCCGGCCTGATTCTCTATCGTCGTCTTCTCTGGGTGTAACAACATGTCAAAGCAGAGCAAGTCTAGACAGGAATAAATGTGGGAATTCTGTGGGTCTCACTGGAGTTGCTCTTCAAGCCAACAAAGGCTCAGCCACTGAAACTGGACTCTGATCCACACCTGGAGCATCTCCAGGTCAGGATTAGTTTGGCTCAGAATTAATATTTTCATTACTAAAATGAACCTACCACTCCTGTGGGCTGGGATTACAGTGTCCTTCAAGGTTTACCACAACAAAATGAGGCTATTGATTTCTGTCTGTGTTTTACCTATGTTGTGCCTAATACTTAGAACAAATATATGCCATTGAACTGCTTTGGAGCTTTTAAATGTTATTTGTCTCACGTAACTTTAGGTGTCAACCATACCGACACACACCGGAACTACTTAACTGGGGCTTGCTTTCCAGTCCCTGGAGAGAAATAGGGCTTTTCTGGTGGTGGCAGCACTGCTCTATTTCAGATGCCTACTTTAGGCCAGGAGGAACCACCTCTAGTTCCATCCCTTGAGTATAAAAATTTTCCGATTAGTTCAGATAGCATTCTCTATAGATAAGTCCTGCTCCCTGGGTCTCAAGGGTCAGTTTAATGCTGTCATATTATTTGCTTTATATTCCACCAAGAGGGGCCACTCTGAGCAATAAAGAAAGGATAGTGAGAAAGTGAAATACAATCAAAATGGTAAGGAAGAGATCAAAGATGTTACAACAGGGAAGGGTACCCAGTGTTCCCAGACTACACTCACTTAAAAAAAAAAAAAAGAAGAAAACAAGACAAAACGTTCTATTATGTTTCCCATCCACATACTGTCCCATGACCATGAGGCAACGCAGCCTCTGCCAGAGCAGCCACTGAGGTCTACCTGCAGTTGGGTGATTCCACTCCACCAGAGCCTGGATTTTAGGAGGTGTTAATTAACCCAGGGAAAGCCCATGGCACCATCTAGAGGGAGGAAGAAAATACTGTAGGTTCTGGGTTGTGGTGTTTCCTCTCCTTCTGTGAGTACTGTCACCTAAAGGGTCAGGTGGACATGGAGACAGGGGGGAAATCAGAGGAGAGGCTTTTTGAGGTGGAAGAGGGGGAGAGGAAACTGTGAGAGCAATAAGACAGATCCAATTACTTTCTCTGTGGCTGCCTGCAATCAATAGTGCAGTGGTTCAAGGATTAGATTTAAAACAATCTGTCTGGAGATGATGGAAATGTCTCCGGCAAAAAAAAGTATGCATAAAAGTCACCCTCTAAAGGTGTGTCAACTTCTTGCTAAGTCTAGAAAGTCTGTCTGTTTTTTCCAGCTCTTTCACTTTCAAAAACTTACTGAAAGACAAATGATTTCCTCCAGCAATCCTTCCCACCTCCCCATTGGTGACACTCATATCCTGTTGTGGCCCTTTCACCACCATGTGTGCTCGCCACGGTATTAAACACATTTCCACCTTTCTAAGAAACTCTGCAGAAGTGTTATAATTGAATACCACAGACAAAAGACAAAATTAGATGTTAGGAATCCGCCAAAGAAAGTATTCCGAAGTATGAAAGTCAGTAACATTATCAAGATCAGATGATATCTTGTGGTTATGTCTAGATTCCAAATGAGTAATAGTCATCTGATCTTGGCTGCTTTGCAGAGTTTGTGCGTCTCAGGATAAAGGTTGTTACTGAGTTATCCTTCTGATAATATGCTGTGACATTGGTCATCCTCACAGCCCTGCTTTGCTTGGCTATTGAGCTTAAAATTGCTGTGGGGTGCTGTGCAGCCCTGTGTAGATTCTGTCGGCAGCCCTTTCCCCATGGCGATGCCCCTGCTCTGCCATGCACTTTCAGGAAGGACCCATCATGGCCACCAGTTAGCCAGGAAAAGCACAAATCAGGTAGGGTGGAGCCACGCGTGGGTAACTTCTGGACACTTCAGCCCCCATCCACAGCCAAAGTGGACCTTCACCTGGCACGATTCACTTTGCCAAGAGCTTCTCAGCAGAACCATACTGGTGAAGCTGGCATCTCCCATCTCTGTGATGCCCAAGAGACATCATAATGGGCTGGTGGAAAGTGTAGAGAACTGTACTCCTGCTCAGCTCTGGCTCCATGTGCCAGCCTAGGTCCATGCAGGTGCAGTGGAGATGAGAAAGCCAACAGGCCCTGCCTGTGAATAGACCTGGGCTCCCTAAGGCCAGCCAGGCTTGTGACATGGAGAAACCACCCTCATCACAGGAGGGTGAGGAGGTTGGTAAAGCTCAGAGAGGTGTTAGCAGTTCCGGGGTCTTCCCTGCATCTCAGGGGACCAAGTCACATCTTCATGGTGGCACCCCAGCTTTCAGCCTCAGTATGCTTTTTGCTGGTGGTGGCCTCCAAAAGCTGTGGCCAAGTGGAGCAATACTACGGACACACAAAAAAGACTGGAGACATCTTCCAATGAGTTAGAGGGAGCAGGGAAATTGGTGGGATCTGGAGGATCCTTCCTCACTGTGTATTTATCTTCTGTTACGTCTGTATGGTGGTGAAAAATTACACTGATGTGGTGAGGCTGTATCACCACACGATGGCATGCTCTCTCTTCAGCAGATGGTGACTGTACGCTGCAGCACAGGCACTGGACGTTTCCTTCCCCTGGTTCAGCAGCCCAGAGCATTTATTTGCCTCTTGAAAAGCAAGGATGAACTTTAGAAAGACATAGGGGGCTGCTATTCTTCAGCTCCAGTTGCACAGTACTTCAGAGAATGAAAGGGACTCCAGTTCTGGCTGGAAGAAAATACTGAAGACCACAGAAATACTGCTGAGCTGCCATGAAAAGTTCTGGTGTATGTGTACAGTCAGATCTTTCTAACACCTGCTAGTCAATCATATGTTAACCATTAGGAGAATTATGAAGGCACTCGTTCCAATCCTACATTCATTTGTTTTGGTTTCATTCTCCTACAGTCCTGCTGATGCAGGCAAAAGAACGTCTTTTGAATGTGTATTATATAGTGCTTCACACAAAGGATTTTTGGCTAGTTTGGTCCCACTGCATTGTATGAGCTAAATGAAAAGACAGAGATGCTGAAGCACAAGCTGCAAAAGGGTGTTGCAAAAGTTTTAATTCTGGAAATACTGCTGATCTTTGACATCTGTCCACTGGGTGGGAAGATGACTTAGAGATAACCATATCAATAATTTTCTTTTGCGATACTGCAAAAACTTAACTCCATGTGCTCAGGACTAGACGTGACTTTTTTTTTTATTATGAGAAAATGCAGTTTCATCAATATAAAAACTTTCCGTAGGAACATGTCAATTCAACTACATCATATTCAGAAAAAGCATACCAAAGCCAGTGTTCTCAATTCCAGCTATTATTGGCAATGTTCTTGGAATGGAACCCTGTGATTTTTTTCTGTTCCCAAATGGTTGGTTTCTAAATAGATTTCATTTAATGGTTAAGTTATAAATTCTAACAATAGCTCCTATTTGCCTTTCTTGGTAGGCTGGAATGAAAAAAAAATGTGATTTTTAAGGGTTTGATTCCCAAGTAAAAAGGAGGGGAATAGATTTTTTTCTTTTGCAGGAGAGGAAAATCAGTGGTTTTGAAGGCAGTTTTCATTCTGAATCTGAACTTGTAATGAAAAGTGTTTGGTGAAGATTAGGTGTGTATTACAGGGCCTGAGAGAGCAAATCACTCTGCTATCCTGAACTCAACAGTAGCAGAATGAAAACACAGCAGGTTTCAAGACTGTGACCACTCACCACTTCTTACTGCAGGCAAAGGCAACCTCAGCAGATCTGGAAAGTTGGAAGTGGCTTGTTTTTCCAACTATGTAACCACAAGGGATGTTTAACCAGAGTTGTTCTTAGTTTTATTAGGAAGTATCTGATTCTTTTCTACTTTCACTTTGCATTAGCTGTGATCTTGAATCCAAGTCCAGCCACCCATCATCACCTTCCTCCTTGCACCCTTTCAAAGCTTCATCACATGAAAAAAAATGTAAACATCTATGCATTTGCTGACTCTCCAGAGAAGATGACTTGGACGAAATGGCCTACAGGTGAATACACTGAAAGAAGCAATTAAAAGGCAGTTCAGCACCACTGCAAAACTTTTCCCAAATGTAATTCTTCCTGCATAAGAAAGCTATGATGAATGGATTACAGAAATGTCATATTATATTACTGTGTAATAATGACAGATTTGATAGTCTTCTGTGGAGTGCTTTAGGTGATGTTGATCTTGCCTTGGAACAAGGATAAAGTAGGTAACACATAAGAGTCCATTTCGTCCCTGTTTTTCATGATTCTATGGACTTGCCCAAGTTTAAAATATAAGAATAAACGTTCTGAGCCAAGCCAAATACCTATAGGTAGTAAATTAACTGGGGACTGTTCCTTTGCACAAATATGGCTAATGCTTCTAGCTCCCTGCTTTCCAAAAGCAGTGGCCAGTCCAAAATTTGCAACATCAGGAATGGTCCTTGGTCTATACTAATCCACACACAATACAAGCATATCTTGTCTCTAGTAGGGATAAATACTAAATGATTAGGAAGGTCAAATAAAAAGAGGAAATATGGAGGATATTTCCCCTGGTGAACTCACCCAAGGTCTGGTAATCTGTGGCTTAGTGTTTTAAGGAAGAAGACGCATGTTGTATCTGCTTCATGTTTATGAGTTCCAAACAGACCTGCAGCCACTGAAAATAGTAGAATTAAATTACAAGTCTTTAACCACAAAATTTTTGTCATGACTAAAAGATTGTTATTTTCCTGTTCACTGACACCTATTGGCTGGGTGTTGTTTTTGCCACTCTTCCTTCTACAACCTCTGGCCCTATGTGATCCAGATGTTTTCCTTGGCAGAACTGCTGCCCAGACTGTCATTGTAGCTTGCCAAGATTACTATGGCATGCTTGTTCAGGAAATCCTAATCCAACTGCAGGATTCAGTTCTATTTAAATTAGCTGCTGCAAGAACATTTTTTTCCCCAGACTATTGTTTCTGTTACAACACTTGATTTCTCTTTGAGTTCCTCATCTAAGCCCAGGTCTTTCCTTCCCTGTAACGTAGTATACACATTGGAGAGTTAAGGGAACCTGGTGAGATCTGTTTGCAAACAGGTAAAAGCCAAATACAGAAAGGAGGATCATAGAATCATAGAATGTGTTGGGTTGGAAGGGACCTTTAAAGGTCATCTAGTCCTAGGGATAGAGTCAATGGCTCTAGAAGTCTACTGATGCCTTATTTACATACCCCAGTTCCCAGTACAGCGGAAGGCAACGTACAGACGTTTCACACTAATAAGTTGATATAAAAGATGTTTAGCAAGAAATATCGATGAGAGTAGTGTTTTTAAAGTCCTCCTTGTCTCTTAGATGTAGGTACCTATACAAAAGTTAGATTCAGGCACCTGAATTCTGCTTTTGTATACAGACAGCTGGGTCATTTTCCATTTGAAGAGAGGAGACAGACAGGAGACTGACTTTTCTATAAGAACTGTGATGGTTATTGTTTTCAGCAAGGATGGAGGACATTTGAGCTCCTCAGCCTGAAGTTCTTCGGACTCAACATCTCCTTTTCCCATAGTAGTATCCAAATTAGCTAGCTATTAACTAAATATGTATGCACAGGACCCCTCTACTTCCTTCCAGTTGAGACTGTGAAGACAACCCCCCAAACTTTGTGGGGGACAGTAGGACAAAAAAGCGAGAAGAAATTTGGTCCTTTAACCAAGTGATGAGGCATGATTGGGGAATCCCAGGTTCTGCTCTCTGCTGTTTTATTAGAGAGTCCTGAATAAAATGCATGAACCTCCTTGAGGTTCATCAGCACAGCTGAGGCAGCAGTCTCTAAGTTCTGCTTTGGGAGCTTCTGCATCTTGTGGGGACAATGGCCAAGATCATTGAGCAATGCGTGGGAGCCCTCTGAGAAACCTGAGTGTTCCTGCTGCTGCTGCCAGGTAAGGAGAAGGTATGGGGGAACCACAAGGTTCTGGGACTGAGGAAGATCTATCAGCTTCTAACGAGTGTGGTCATCTGCCTCATAGGCTTTGTTTCAGCTGCCCCTGAATAGGGAGAGTGAAGCAGCCTTTGAGCTGCTGTCTTCTCTAGGATGTACAATATTACATGTGTTCAGGTCCACATATAGAAACCTTCTTCCTTGCCATAAGAATCACCTGTCTGGTAGCCAGAAATCACAGGCTATGCAAGTCATAATCATGCAGGAAATCCTAATTGTCTTGTCCTTTCTCATAATTAGCTCCTGACTCTTACAGAAGCATGAACACAGACAGTTAGACACGTACCTCTCTATCTGTTCTGCAACTGTTTTTAACCTTTCTTTTAATATATTCTTATAACACAAGTGCAGTTCTTGATTTGCCCTGTTTATTTCTAGCTGACCATCAAATGCTCAAATACTCTGGTCTTCAGTGAGAAGGAACATTATGAATGTCTACAAAATGACATTGTTGACTCTAGCAGATGTGCGTGTTTTGTAGTTGGTCCAGAGATGGCATCTCTCATATTCAGGAGAACTCAGTTCATATCATGAATTAGTGATGCTTTATATTTTACATAATTAAATGTGACGCTGCCATTTGATATGGACAATTAAGCGCAGATTTGTGAGCAGAGTATAATTAACAGTATAGACACTGTGCCATTTTGGAATTTGCTTTCAGTGAGTCTAATAACATCACATAGCTAAAATGCAATTGAAAGTTTATCTTTAATTTAGTTCTGTCCTTTGCAATTAAACTTTTAAAGACAGCCAGATTAGAAACAGGATGCTCAAACATGATGACTTCATTGCAGAAAACTCCCAGTTTTTAGACTTTTTCAATAACGTATATTGTAAAGAAATTACACTCCTTGCAAAAAATGCATTTTATGACCTTATAGATAAGAATTTTTCTTTGGAAGATCCTGGGGAAATTAAGTTCCTGATACAAATTCTGTGCCCCTGACTTCTTCTCTGTACAGCTAAATGTTTCATTGAAATTACTGAAAGATTTGGCTCAAAGCGTACACCAAGACTTGCCTTCATAACAACACAGATAAACAGACACACAGATCTTGTTACCTTTTTTTTTTTTCCTAAAAAATCAGGGAAATTGTCTACAGTTGCAATGATTATTCATACAGGAAACCTTGGGGTATTTTACAGCTATTTCTAGGTTGTTGAATTAAACAGTTCCCTGGGCTGAGCATTGGAGCTTGATTGACCAATATTCTTAATAGGGACTCCTAATATTTTCCCATGGGATTCCTGTGTATGCTGAGGAGTTGGCATGTCCCGTAGACTATCCCTAATAAGAACTTTGGGTGCATTTACCCATTTTTTTTTTTTTTTAATTAAATGCGAATTTAATAGCATGGCCGTGGTCATACTGGGCTAGTTAAGGCAATGTTACTAATCAGTTTACTAGTACAGATGTCAGCTGCCTCTCACAACACCAGACTTCATTACGTAGTAACCAGCTGATGCCGCAGGATTTGATAGGTTGAGACACCAGACTATGTCAGGAAATGTAGAGCCATTGAATCAGCTTCACCTCTACTTTTAGTCTTGATAATTCTAACTAATCCCCATAGGTGGGAATGTCATTAAAAAGATGATTAACTGTTGCTTTTGTCTTTATATAATATTATTGAAATATACAGACCAGAGTCTTTCAAATCATATTGGTCCTAAACAGAGCATCAGAAAGTTAGAAGATCGCCTCCCCATCCTCTGCTCCAAACAATGCCTGTAGGAATCTGCTAGCCAAATTAATAGGTTTTCAATTTAAAAGTCTATATCCAAGCTGATTTTCTAGACTTCTTTTATAAATAATGGAGAAACGCAAGTGCTTTTAAGCTCCTTCCTTCCAACCTAGATGTTCAAAACAGCTCAGATGAGTCACAGGCCATTAAGTGCGTATTTATGAGAAAACCCAGAAAAAAATAACCGACAAAAAATTAGTCTGGAGCTGATGTCTGGATGTCATCTAAAGTACCCCTTTGCTCAAAGAGGGACTAACTGCAATGTTAGATCTGGCTGCCAAGGGGCTCTCTATGAACTGTTTTTCTCTGGCCTAGAAAAGCAAGTATTTAGCTCAGAAGTGGGTGCGTATATTGCATGTGTCTGCATATAGGCAGAGGAACTCTTTCCCCTCTAGCCAGTTTTTCTGCATGTTTGCGGAGTGTTCAGATGGCAAATTCTTCTGACAGCTGTTAGGAACATCTGGAGCACAATGTCAACAATTAAAAAGAAAAACTATGGTGCTTAATGAAGGAAAAGTATATATCAGACCATCATAAACTTGCACAAAGTTGAACTAGTTTGTATTAGAAATAGTGTGGCAAGCAGGAGTAGGAAAGTGATTGCCCCTTTTTACTCGGCACTGGTGAGGCCCCACCTCGAGGGCTGTGTCCAGTTTTGGGCCCCTCACCACAAAAAAGACATTGAGGTGCTGGAGCGGGTCCAGAGAAGGGCAACGGAGCTGGTGAGGGGTCTGGAGCACAAGTCTGGTGAGGAGCGGCTGAGGGAGCTGGGGGTGTTCAGCCTGGAGAGAAGGAGGCTGAGGGGAGACCTTCTCGCTCTCTACAACTCCCTGAAAGGAGGGTGTAGCGAGGTGGGGGTTGGTCTCTTCTCCCAAGTAACAGGCGACAGGACAAGCGCAAATGTCCTCAAGTTGCTCCAGGGGAGGTTTAGACTGGATATGAAGAAAAAATTCTTCACTGAAAGGGTTATCAAGCGTTGGAACAGGCTACCCAGGGAAGTGTCTAAGCCCCCATCCCTGGAGATATTTAAAAGACATGTAGACGTGGTGCTGAGGGACATGGTTTAGTGGTGGACTTGGCAGTGTTGTTTTACAGTTGGACTTGATGATCTTAAAGGTCTTTTCCAACCTAAATGATTCTATGATGCTAGTTCCATGATCATTGCCAATGAAACACCTTTCTCTAGAAAAGTAACATTTAGACCTTCCGCAAATGCAGTTGGCATGCCAAGTAAAATGACTTGTATAAGAGGTTGTATCTTCTTCACTAGATCTGAGATACAAGTACAGAGGGGCAGCTCTCATTGACTTTATGAGTGGTGTTCAGTTAGAAATTTAAACTGATTTTAAACAGTTTGAAGTTTAACACCTAAATTTAGCTATTTCGGTAGAGGTCTATATAGACTCTCAGTAGCTGTGCTGTAGTCAGTGGAGAGCTTGTCAGTGCAGTCAGCAGAGCCTAGAGAGATCGAGGTGACCGGTGACCAGGACTGTTGTACAGATGTCTAAACACAAGTGTCTTGTGTCATTTAGGATGCCCTAATGTGTCCTATCTGTCCCCATCTATTGTTTCAGAAGAAGTCGTCTTTCCTGTAGGTCCTGTCTTCTGCCACATAAGTCAACTATGCATTGACTGGTGTCTTGCATGTCCTTCCATGATGCTGGGTGCCTTTGAAGGCCACCTAGGGTGTCTTGATATTGAATTGCTTATCAAATAAGCAGGAGAGCAGAGGCAGTTATATTACTCCAAGTAAATAATTCATGCAGTTAAGTAGCAAAATTTAGTTCATCATTTAGCTCAAAATTTTGCTTGTCTGATAAAGAAATAACATCTTATTTTATTTTTTTAAATATTGGTAGGAGTGGATTGCAGAAATGACATTCCAGTGCTAACTTCTTGAGACAACAGTTGTGAATGTGCAAAGCACTGCTTGAATTTTCACAAATTTGTATCAACAAGATCAGGTTTGAATTTTGCCTGTGAAGCTCACAGTGTGGAGATGATTTTTGATCTTTTGGTACCTAATTATGAGTAACTCCTGATTGCAGCTCTCAGATAAGATGACATAGTATTTAATTTAATATAATTAAATAATTATAATGAATCTGGGATTCCACATAACAAAATTCAAAGAATGAAAGAGTCAAGGTAGACTAGCAAAATGTTTCAACTTTTTTTTTGACATTAGGACGTCCAGCTGACTCAAATATCCAAAGTAACTAGTTAGTTTGGAAAATCTGATTCTTCTCCATGAAATTCAGGAGTAATTTTACTGATGTTTGTGGAGTGAGATGATAATTATAATCCATTCTCACCAGCTGAGCTATGGGACCTGTTCTTTAAACACAAAACTTTCTTTCCCACCTTCTTCACTCCCATAATTTCATCTGCCAAAGATAATAAGATACTCATAGACAAGGTGTTGATGTATCAGGTGGATGAGATAAGACAGTAAGATGGACTGAAAACTTGCTGAGTGGCCAGGCCCAGAGGGTGGTGATGAATTGGAACAAAGTCTAGTTGGAGGCCAGTAACTAATGGCGTACCCCAGGGGTCAATACTGGGTCCAGTCTTGTTTAAATTCATCAGTGGTCTCAATGGTGGGGCAAAGTATAATCTCAGCAAATTTGCACATGGTACGAAACTGGGACATGCCAGAGGATCATACTGCTGTCCAGAGGGACCTCAACAGGCTGGAGAAATGGACCAACAGGAACCTCATGAAGTTCAACAAGGAGAAGTTCAAGCACCTGGGAAGGAACAGTGACATGTACTAATATATGTTGGGGACCACCCAGTTGAAAAGCAGCTTGGCAGAAAAAGACCTGGGGGTCCTGATGGACACCAAGTTGAACATGAGCCAGCAATGTGCCCTTGTGGCAAAGGCAGCTGCATTAGTGAAAGTATTGCCAGCAGGTCGAAGGAGGTGATCCTTTCCCTTTATTCAGCACTGGTGAGGTCCTACCTGGAGTGCTGTGTCCAGTTCTGTGTTCCTCAGCACAAAAGAGGTATGGACATACTGGAGAGAGTCCGATGAGGAGCCACAAAGATGATGAAGGGACTGGAGCATCTCTCCTATGAGGAAAGGTTGAGAGAACTGGGACTGTTTGGCCTGGAGAAGAGAAGGTTCACGGGGGGGAATCTCCTCAATGTATAGAAGTAGCTGAAGGGAAGGTGCAAAGAGGATGGAGCCAGGTTCTTTTTGGTGGTGCCCAGTGACAGGACCAGAGCAATGGGCACAAACTGAAACACAGGGGGTGCCATCTGAACATCAGGAAACACTTTACTGTGAGGGTGGGTAAGCACTGGAGCAGGCTGCCCAGAAAGGTTGTGCAGTCTCCATCCGTGGAGATATTCATAACCCACCTGGACGTGGTCCTGAGCAACTCTCTCTAGGTGTCCTTATTTGGGCAAGGGAATTGGAACAGATGACTTCCAGAGGTCCCTTCCAACCTCAGGCATTCAGTGATTCTGTGATAGTAGCCAAATTAAGTAAAAAATGTACAGAAAAAAGGAAAGATAAAAAAAGAAAAAAGGCATTTTCCCATTAATATAGAATGTGGAAAAAGCAATGGATGACATCCTGCCTTCATAATGTCTATTTCATGAAATAACTGACACTACAGTTTTTTTAACTGGTTTGCCTTTGTGGTTGTAACTCAGGTAGGTATGTCTTCAGAAATATTTCATCATACTGTTGTTGAGAATTTTTCAGGCTGATTTTTTAATCTCTCATCTGATGATGAGAACTCAGAGAGAATGGGTAACAACCACAGACAATCTTTGTAACAAAATCATAGTCCTATGAAAGAGTCTACCTGAGATACACAGCTTTGCTGCAAATTAAGACAGCTGCAAGTTGTGACACAACAGGGAGAGGGGTTTGGGTCTTTTCAGTCTGGAAAAAAGACGACTGAGGGGGGATCTTATCAACACTTATAAATGCTTAAAGGGTGGGTGTCAGGAGGATGGGCACAGGCTCTTTTCAGTGGTGCCCAGAGACAGGACAAGGGGTAACAGGCAGAAACTTGAGCAAAGAAAGTTCCATCTCAACATGGGGAGGAACTTCTTTCCTTTGAGGGTGGTAGAGCACTGGAACAGGCTGCCCAGAGAGGTGGTGGAGTCTCCATCTCTGGAGACATTCCAAACCCGCCTGGATGTGTTCCTGTGCAACCTGCTGTGGGTGACTCTGCTCTGGCAGGGGTTGGACTAGATGATCTCCAGAGCTCCCTTCCAACCCCTACTGTTCTGTCATTCTGTGAACAGATAAGTGGTTGGGACTGTGTTTCTCAAAAGGAAAGATTGTTCCCAAGAACAAGAGACTGAGAAAATGTTCCTTATTTATTCATTACAGACTTGAGTTGCATTTATGAAAGATATACGGAACTAATAGGAAACTAATACAGAAAAGGTAAAGGATTATTGCTTTTAAATCAGTTTCCTGCCCTAAATAATACTTAATAACACTAAGAAATGGCAGGCATGCTTTCTCAAGTGGGATGGTAGCAGGTGTTTATGTGACACAGAATGTTACTAGCAGGCTGGAGATAAACTTTTCTGAAGTGTGGGCTTTTTTGAAATATGCCCCATGGTAAAATATGGAATTATGCTCCTCAGGCAAAAGAATACTGGTGACGGAGATTTTGCTCTACTTCCAACAAAGCGTTTCAGCACATGCATAATTTTAAACATATAAAGAATCCTACTGAAATCAGTGAATATTCCTCGGTATTTAAAACTATATTCATGCTTAAGTGTTTTGGACGAAAGAACATTTCCAAATTATGGACAGATAAAGCTCAGCTGCACAGTGGAAGTTGCTTGGACAGAATATGCAAAAAAAAACCCTAATGGATTTATTGTGGAAAGGAATATACTGCAATATCTGAATAAGAAAAACAAATTTCATGACTGCCACAGAGTTTGAAGCTGCCTATGAAATTCTAAAATAGAGTGCATTTGAAATGCAGTAATTTTCTATTTTTAATTGAATACCAGGAAGTGAGTTTTGCTGAAAATGAGCCAGCTATTGGCATGCTTCTTCAGCAAGTTATGACAGCTTTACAACTATATTTTCTTTTAGAGCACAACATACAAAAAGAGAGTGGATACATTTATTCACCTCCAATACTTGCCAGAGGCTCCAAGGTAAGTGTGTGCTTTTGGGTAGGGGGCAAAACTACAAGCATGTGGGACTGGTGTAGATTACAGCCAGACTCAAGAGCATGTCTACAGCAGGAAATTAAAAGGCTTCAGGGCACAGTCCTGCTCAATGGAGTGTGACGGTCTCTACCGCTGACTTGTTCAAATGGTCCCTGATATACTTCTACCCTGGGCCAAAAAAGTACCCTCCAAAATTAAGCCTAGATAGTAGATTGGGAACTGGACTGATCTGGATGTCAGTCAAAAAGGCAGCTTGGAGATGACCAGCTCACTTTGGAAGCAACATAATTTAGTAGTGCTGTGGTATTTAATAGTACTTGTTAAGATTACCTGGAGAGAGTGTGCCCATAAACAGAATGTGACTGGCACAAAATGGAATGAACAGCGGATCTGTTGAGTATGGCTAATTTAATTGAACTCTAGGAGGGAGATCCAACTCACTTAAATTGATAGTTTGAGAGCTAAGGCTTGGTTATGTTGGTTATGTGGTGTCTAGTACTAGTTAAAATGCCATAGTTCAGCTGCTGGTCCAGAGGCACTCAGGTCTGCCATAGATCCTGTCACACCTGTGTTGACATTTCATTTCTGTAGTCAACAAAAGGAGGCACCTCCAGAAGCCAGTTCATCCCCTCCTCATGCACATACGGTGACTTGCCTTCTGAAGAGAAAAGCCCCTAAACTTTTGATTGCCAAAAGCTGAATGGATCGATAGGCACCAATACTTGTTGCCTATGTACGAGTGTCTGCAGCTGTGCTAGAGACTTGTCTCAACTGCCCACACATCAATACTTGAGGGCAAGAACAAAGTCTTCAGATGGGCTTCAGCCTCCTGTGTGTCTTTTCACGTATCTGGTGGACCTATGGGAGTGCCTTGGATACCCATACATCTTTCCAATGGTGCTAGGCAGCTATGTTTAAGCAATGAAGCTGAGATCTGTGTGTATGATAAAAGTTGCTTATGCATTTCCAATGCTAGTAGACACTTGTCTGTGGACACCTCCACAGAGGTGTCAGTCTTGGTGCCCAGCCTAGCTACCTTAGGCTTTTTCCTTCATCTGCAAGTTCTCCAAAATGAGCACCTGCCTTTCCAGTGACAGTAGCAGTGCTTGGACTTAGTTGCATTATTTCCACAAATTCTCAAGGAGAGCCCCTAAATCCCTGTACTGAAATCCTCATGTCAGCTAATCCATTTTCAGGATTTCAGGCAGGGATGTTTCTAAAGAAGTGGTTTGTTTTATAGCACCTGTGATATTTAGGAGCAGACTTTCAGATGCTGCAAGTCTCTAGGAAGCTTGAACTGGCTGGAGTTATGTAGTTTTTCCAGTGGCTCAACCTTTCTGCGGAGTAGAAACTTCGAAGTTACGTGGCAGTGTTTCTGAGAACCCTTTCAGGTTGCTGGGCTAACACTTCACTCCTTGGTTTCAGGTACTCATACCAATTGCCTGTTGCCATGCTTATCTGATCCTGCTTCTTATAATACCTATTTTGAGTTGCTCCTTTGAAACAAGGTGAAATTTTCTATGCTGATTCCTGCTTTAGAATTATGGCATTCCTTCCGGTAAATGGAACTAGGTCATGGAACTTGTCAATATTTTAAGCATGTTAAGACACGCAGGGATTAAAGTACTAAATAAATGCCTTACAAACAAGAACAAAATGAATTATAATAAACTTACACTAAAATATAATTTGCTTAAAAATGCATTTCTTAACCTATAAAATGCATGTGGCTTTCAAGAGAAACAATTTTCTTTTTTTCTAAAAGGTAGCCCAGTGAACTGAAATGGTAATCCTTTACTTGAAAACCTCCACCAAACATGCTTTAAATACAGATGTAAGTGGTGAGACTGTGACGCTGTGACAACAAATGCAATGCCAGTTGCATTTCTTGAGGAATGAAGACTGAGAAAGTTACCCTCTTGTATCAAGTGAACTTGGCAGTTAACTTGCTTGCTTTTGTTCTGCCCTTGCTGTGCCTTTCCGTATGAAAGAGAAACAGACAGAATTAGCAGAAGACAAAAGTGATGTGAAGAATCTAGATGAATGGAAATCTGTTCCACCGTTGCTTCAGAGTATTCAGTCCTTCAGCACTGCAGAAAATGGAAGAAGTGTGATTCAAAGTAGAGAGGTCATCTTCCAGAAATAACAACAAAGGTATCCTAAACTGTTGCAGTAGCTAGTGTAAGCAATCTTATTTTCTTGAGGTATTTTTTGTACTGGTATTTGTTCATTATCTCATCAATTCTTAGGCACATAACATGACACAAGAGTAAATTGTTAGTGCAGAAACTGAAGTTATGGGTCCTTTGTCCCATCCTGTGTTGCTTCCTCCAAGTGGATAAAATCATGTAATGAAGATTGCATTTGAATAGCTGTTTTTTTTCTGCATAGTTTCTGCAGCTGAATTTCATATTTTCTTCTTTGGATTGTGGAGGTAAATTCTTAGTTATGAACTCCCCTTTTTGCCTTGCTTTATTGTTAAGCACCTCTACCCACGCCTCCCGGGGTTTTTTCACTGGGAATATCATCCTTGCAGACAAGTGTATTTCTGTTCATGAAATCCTACCTCCATTTAAGTAAAGGTTAAAAATACCTCTACCCCTACTGGGGCCAGAATTTTACTCTTCGCCATTACCAAAGTGAAGACAGATCTCAGTGCATCTGCGTCCTAGTCCTGTTTGCTTTTAGTGTCAAGGGAATGGAAACCAGCTCATATCCCAGCTGGCAACCTTACACATTGGAGCTGGTGTACAGGTCCTATTCCAAAGAGTATTCCAAAAAGTCAACTTGGTGACAGTGGGAAAGTCACTAATTTTTATCACTTAATAAAGGATCTAGAGACAGTGATGGTAGTTGGCCCGCTAATCCTTTATTTTTGTGTGTATGTGTGTGAACTGGCATGAGGGAACATTAGAGCTTGTCTTTGGGCTACTTTGTAGAAAAGCCTTGTATTGCAGGAAACATTTTGCACTTTGTGTTTAATTTTGCCTTTGTACTGTTCAAAAGAGCTTTTAGCTGCTCCTTGAGGGCACCACTGAGATATATTGCTGATAAAAATGCTTTTTAACTTCCCTATTGATGCATAATAGAAGGACACAGTTTCTAAAGGATTCATTCTACCATGAAAATGATAGCACTGTGAAAGACACAACGAGCAAGATCTCCTTTGCTACTTGGTTTATTTTTCTCCATTTCTGCTGGCCTGTTCCTGTTCTCACTGACTTTAGGCTGTTTAGGTGATTTTGCAACTTCACGTCTCTGGTATAAGAACTTTCTTCTTCTTCTGTTTCTTAATTTTTAAAGGACCTAACAAAAAGTCACAATATTTTGGGAATTTTGAGGATGAGGAGGTACCCTGAGATTTAAGTTACCCTGGTCTTGATTTGATTCTGTTTACCGAAATTATTAAAATGCTCTTGGTATATTAAAGTATCTGCAGTGCTGATTATATTCCCTAATCTGCACAGGCACTATACAGACTTTACTTTGCTTCTTAAAAAGGCTTCCTAGGTACAGTTTTGATAGAACCATAAAGACTTTGGTCATCCTCTGGTGGGTTTCAAGTCTCATCGGCCGTGTGGGGTTCAAAGGTAACTAATCACGCTTTGCTTGCAAAATGAGAAAAAGATATAAACTGTCCCATGTACAGTCTTTCTGTGAAGAAGATTTACAAACCCTTGAGTGTCAAAATATTAGGATTAGTGTAACGTAACTTCAGCTGTGTGAAAATGAGCTGGTCCAAGCTAGGCTATCTCTGTAGCCGATGGAGAGAGAGGCACTGGCACAGGTGTTATTAACATCACCAACATATGGATGGAAGTTAGGTCTTCCCATCTTCTTCTCAACACAGAGGGTTACTTGCTGGGACTAGATATTTAACTTTGAGACCAGTAAAAGTAAATTAAATTCTCATGCAAAACCACTATTTCATAGCTGACCTGAGGTCATTTGCCAGGAGAATGTGCTGGGAAATCTCCTAACAAATGGGAAATATGAAGCAGAGAGTTTAGAAGAAGCGAGACAACCAGAAGGAAGGGAATTGAGGTTATAAACAGGATAGCTGGGATTTTATGATCTGCATGCATGTACCTTGAGTTTGCAGAAACAGACTGTGAATGTGAAATAATCCCATCTTTCTTGCGTACTCTTCTGACACACCTATCCATATGAATAAGGATGAGGTCTGAGAACAGGACTGTGAAGACAAAGCCAAACCCCAAATTGGCCAACCCTTGATACAGTGAGATGAGCAAAATTTTTTTCTCTACAGGTGAGCTCAGGAACCTCATCTGTGCCTTGAAGGCCTGCGTTGCAGTCTAAAAGCTCCTCAGTGCAATGAAAAGATAAAGTGTATCAGAACTTGGGAGAAAAAAATGTCTAAGCAGGAAAGGAAAGACTGTGCTCAAAGCTCTTGCAGAATCATCAGGAGAAGATGCTCTGCTAATCCAACCCATGTTGCGGAAAAAACCCAAAAGTTTCTCAAGGTCTCTCCCAACCTGGCACAAAGGACATTTCTTTCCCAAACCTCAGCATTGGTATTAACATAAGAGTAAGAACATTCTCTGTCCTGCAGGGGTAAATTTGTGATGCATAAAAGAAGGGGAGAAAAATAACTGTGTATCTCATATTAACTATTCAGTGAGGGAAAATGTTCCTCGCTCCTGCAAACAATGGGCTGAGGCCCAGAAGTGCCATATTTTAGTATACTCAGGACATCAATGGAGAGGCATGAATATTATTGAGATATCAAGGGCAATTTTGTTCTCCTCAGGACACGCTGAGAAAGTCAGTGACTGACCACAGACAGACCTCTCCAGGAAGGACCGCAGTCCTCTGGCCTTCTTTTTGCTCCCCTTCACTCACAAACACTTGCTTTTACCAGAAACTCATTAAATAATTTTTTTTCCATAGAATTGTACTTTTTCTGCATGGGAATAGTGTTGGTACTGGATTGGTTTTATCCCGGCCTGAGACCTCTAAATTAGGAATGTGGTTGCCTGCATGATCTCTGACCTGGGCCATCAGTGAAAGGCACTTTTAGAGTGTGGTTCATGATACTTCAAGTGTGAGTTGCTCTCTGGAAGTACTTCTGTGTCTCCACTGACACAGAGTTGAGGACAACTGCTTCTCTATGATGCGTCTCATTTCAATGCCTGAAGTGAGATGGAATGAAACCAGACTGGTAAAGTGTCACCTTTTCTGGTGACGTGGTCCAATGTCTAATCACTATTGATGCTGGGAAATGGCATCTTTTTTTCAAAGTGAACCTTCTCTAGCTTCATCTTTTAGTCCCTTGATCTTTCGGTGGGTTTTTTTTTTGGCAAAAATGCAGAACTTCTCCTTTACCAGCTATGGATCCTCTCCAGGTGTGTCTACACCAAATGAGCAAGTCACCTCCTAAATCCATCAATAAAGTGAATAAGTTAAATGTTCTAGTGTGATTAGACCCTCTTATTCTCTGAAGCTCAGTAGCATTCATTTCATAACTGGAAAATAGCTTTGGTTTACTTTACAGAGCAATTTGGAGATCTATCAGATGATGGTCCCCACTCTGCTCCAACAGAACACAGCAAGACCTTTGTCATTGATTTCAAGCAGAGCAAATAGACTGTGATGTTTAAACACTTTTGAGATGAAAAATGCTGCTGTGAAGCTCAGCATTTATTTTCACTTTGGAGCATTTACCGTGGGAATAGTTCATGGTCTGTCCAAAGCCAAGATCCTGTCTCCAGGAATTGCTCATAATGGATTCTGAAGTAAGTTTGGTGATTATCATTCATGCTGTATATTTTTCTTAACTCCTTATAGCTAGACCTGAGGTACTAAAGCATGATCTTTTATATCCCAAATTTTTGCACCACAGTGGGTGAATTCCAGTCACCTCCAGCTTCACCAACCTGTGGACTGATGGAGCTCACTTGAGCTGACTGGTGGATAGATAGATGAATCAATCAAGAAATCCCTGTTTTCTTTTATAAACTCTAGTATTCTTCATTACCTCATCCAAATTTTAAACACTGTCCTTGATGAAAACTGCTAAATACCAGATGATAACATTTTATTAATCTTCTTCCTTGTCTGCACACATGCCAACTGTTATTGCACCTAAGGCGGTATGTTTAATCTGTGTCTAAATGTAAACACATGATCATTCCCTCCTGTTTCCATGTGTCTGATATATAAAATATTACCTTTCAATACGGGCGAGGATCATCCCAGCTAAGTTTAGCTGTCTGAAAGCAGGCATCTAGTCTAGACAAGGCGTATAATCTTTTCAAAAACCGAGAGGGATGGGCATCTCCAGAAGGTGACATGTCCCATGTTGAGCTAGATAGTCAGAACCTCTGTCCAAACATACCTCATAAATTGCCTCCTTCTCCTTACCCACAATTTAGCCTTTTCACTCTCTAGAAGTTCAATCCCGACCTGTGTGTATTACTATTGTTACTGTTCAAAGCCATTTGCTACAACAATTCCTAAGTTGATTGGATTCGTTACTGATTAAAAGCATCCCACTCCTGCATGGTCATGCTAAAAACCTTGGGGTTTATGGTGAACTGAGGTTTTGTGCAGCATAGGAAAGGTTGGCAAACTCCGAAGTGATTTCTGTACACATGCAAGAGAAACCTATCCTGGACAGTGTGTTTCTATTATTTTCAGAAACTGAGATACAAAGATGCTGCTTGTACAGGCAGTGTTGGCTTTGAGGAGTTTGAAGCAAATTCAAGAAGAGGCTTTAGAGTTAAATGTGCAGTGCTCAGAGGCAACAGGATTGATTTAAGATTTAGGCAGGAAGGAAAGGCCTTTAAATGGAAGGGTCATGAATTCAGTTTTTATGAAGAGCAAGGCATCATGCCAAGTAAGATAGAAGCATTTCTGTGCATTTCTTAAGATGACTTTGCAGAACTGCTAATCCAATAAATACATAGCCCAATACACTGACCATCCAGGTTCTTATCTGCTGATGTAGGAAGTCAAATGTCTTTCCCTGTGTTTCTGCAATAGAATGAATGTGTGCCAAGTTCAGACCAGAAGTATGAAATCTGTGCTGCTAAGACTTACATTAGGATATTAAGATAGTAAGTAGAGACATCACTGACCAGAAATCTCCCAAATAAGGTAGCTATTTTGATCCCATATCTATCAATTACAGCTAATAATAACAATTCAGTGCAATTTTGTGCCCATGGCAGGTTCTGAAATGAGCTAAGGTGATAGTGGTGTTTATTTTCATATAAATTAGATTTTGTTTTCTGATTTAGAAGTAAACTACATTTTGGTGAGCAGGGTCAAGTTGAAGATACGAAGGTAGTAACGTAGTGTTAAGCTCAAGGTCTTATGCGCTAACAGCTGTGATAGTGAGTGTCCTTCACCATAGCTTGCCCATGATCCTTAAACATGCATTGAAGCACTTCTGTTGTAGAAGCAGCTCCTTAGACCTGTCAACTGACAGAGATAACAAAGATACAATTTTCTTCTAAATAAACCAATCTTTTGTGGTGCCATAGAAATGGATTGTATTGTCCGGTAGTTATCTCAAATAACACCTAGCAAAGATTAATTTTTAAATATTAAGGTTTCATTAAGGGCTTAGCTGAGGAGGAGGAATGTGCAGCATTTGTGGAGAAAACACTCACTCAGACACATGCAAGCACGTACACTTCTATAAACACAGGAAGGGGCTTTTTGAACCATCCAGAGGGAATTTCATCTGCCTGAATTAGGGGCTTTAACTTAGACAGTTGACTGCTATGGAGGTGTTGAAGTCAGACAAGGTTTGTATCGTCTCTTTTGCTGTGTAATTTCTCAATGAGTTGAGGCTCTTTGGAGCTCAGTTTCCTGCCCTCTGTATCGCACCACGCCATGTGCGCCCCGTCTCTGCTCATGACTGCTGGCACTTCTCTAATGCAGAGGACAAGGACAGAACGTGTACTTCTCGACGGATCCCACTGAAGTCAAATAACTCGGCACATGTCTAATAGACGTGGAAAGTGGAAGAAAAAATTAGCATACCCTGACTGCTTGTGCTCATGTTTTAACATAGTTGATTTATTTATCAAGTCAGCCTATTGCAGAATTTTCAGTTTGAGCGATGCTAACATTAACACATAGATCCTATGTTAAATCTCAGTCCTATAATGCTCGATTTTCTTGAAACTTACACTTCTTTGGAGAGTATATATTAGTGTCTTAAAAAATACGTTTGATGAGGGAAGATTAAAGGTTTTCATTGCTCACACAGGTGTTATTCTTAATTTAACTTGTTTCTCACCTTTCCTCAGAAATCTCACCTCTTTCTGCTGATCCGTTTGAGCAATGCTGTCAGCAAATGCCAAGCAATTGCTAAATGGAAACAGTGCTCATGGTGAAAAAAACCTAGAGGGAGGGAGGGAGTGGGGGATTCCAACCCCAGCCACTCAGGAAGTCCTTCATTTTGGTTTCAGCTTTGCTCCATGGTGGGTGGGCTCATAACCTGGCTCCTGGCATCTACTTTTGATTGCACATCACAAGGTGACCATCCAGGTCATATACTGACCCGTCTTGGAAGCAATACCACAGCTGCATTTCCAAGCACTTATTCTTGAGTGGAATTAATCCTTTTGAAACCAAAAAAGTTAATTGATTAAAGGCTTAAAAGATTAAAATATATATTCTGACAAAGTATATCTTTGATTTGTCATTATTTGGTGTAAATGACAATTTTTTTTCTTTGGAAAGCTGAATCAGATCTGTGGATTGATATTGTGGTATTTGGGTTTGTTAGCAACAAAACGGAATAAAAATGTAGGGAGTGAATGGGAGTTTCTATTTGAAAAAAATCAATGAATTGAAAAAAGTTAAAATGATATGAGGGCTGATAAGAACATTTTGTTTGATTTATAGCAAAAGTTTCATTTGGATTCTATTGGTTTGGAAACACCTGAAAGAAATTTCAAATAAATATGAAATATAAATGTTTCATAATAGGGAAAAAAAAAAAAAAAGAAATGTTTGGCTTTCTCAGGCAACATCCTTTCACCCCAAGTGATTCAGAGAAACTAGTGAGGGCTCGGTCCTTATCAGACACCAGAGAATCCCAGTGGTGGTGGCCCTTCTTGTGATTCATGGCTCATGGGATGCAGTTTGGGCTCTCGAGCGACGCTGTGCTTGAGTCGCCCTGGTCCCAGGGCTCAATGCTCCTTGCAGTCCTCAGCAGAGCGAGGAGACCGGGGAGGGGGTTATGTTGGGCTCTCTCAAGGCAGAACAGGAGCCCACCTTGGAGTGGACAGTTGGATGTGGCCAAAATCGGGTGTCAGAGTGGCAGCATGAGCATTTTCCTATCTATGCCAGCAGCCAATTTTTGTCCTTTTTAAATAAAACTATCCTGCAAACACACTAAAAGCGATGCCTTGGGATGCAACATTTTCAGGGCTGATTTAGAACATCGGACCTGCTCTCCCCCTGAGGCTATTGAGAGCGTTGGGACACGTGGACGGTCACCAGCTGTGGTGCTCACCCAGCTGCGTCCTTCTTAGCTGCTTGCAGGACCATTCAGGATGATGACATATCGGTCAGGTGTATCCCAATCTTGCTGCCCAGAGAAATCCAGATGTCTTCTCCTTCAAAGAACTGATTTTGTTGCTCTCCACCCTCGGGTGTCTTTGGTTAGACCCTGAAGCAGGAGATGGGGCGGTGGCTGGAGACTGCCTGGCTGGGAGAAGGTCACACGGGTACCTGCAAGCATGAACGGAACCCATAACATCTAACAGGTCTTTGCAGCTCAATGAGGGGCCTATTAGTGCAATGCTTCCACTCAAATGCATTCTCCTCTTCATGACTACTTACCTTATTTGACTATTACTTACCTCATTTATTAACTTCATCAGGCAAAAGCTAAAAGCATCCCACAGGGAACCTTTCAGAACCTACAATTTCTGTTATGGGAGAATTTATAGCCCAATAACACAGTGCTTTAAAAATTGACTACTAAGAGAACCACACGGGCACCAGTTAATATATATTTGTAATGTCCTTCATGAATCTGTGCAGAGCAATCACAAACAAGGGACTTCATCTAAAAAGTATGGTTTATGTGCATAATATATCGGAATTAACATAGAACCAGCAGACAGGTGAAATCAATGTAAAGAAATATATGCCATGTATCTCATGTTAAACATCATTCCTGGCAGAAGTCTGTGTTAAAAGCACCTTATAATAATCTTTCTGTGCTGTGATATCTCTTAGCAATTCTTTGTTCCAAAATCCTACAACAATACTGAAAATGAGAGCTCTCTGCTAACATTAAATCAATGTGTTGCTTAATGGCTCATATTAACATCTCCATCGGGAAGTAATGGACCTGTAGTACTTCCTATAATTGCTATATATAGATATTTTCTATTCTAAGCATGGTATGTGCCCCCATTAGCCTGAAAACATTCCCTGCTTCCAAAAGTAGCGCTACAGATCTTAAATGCAGACTCTGCATAAAACCTACCAGTTCAAATCCAGTTAAATAACAGAGAAGAAAAGTCGTTTTCATTCAGACAAGCTTTGAATGGCCATTTTACAGAGGAGAAAAGGCTTGTGTAATTTTTATTTATTTCAGGCTGAATCCTTTGATCTGACATCTCCCTTGAATCTGCTACAATAGGTGCTGCCATATGGAAGTCGAGAGCACTTTACCCACTGCAACCCGACCAGAATTTGGCCTCTGGTTTGTTATTGCTTTTCATCAGCCCCGACGGTGACCTCCAGGTCCGTCCTGTGAGCCCTGCAAACCTTCGGCTCCCACTGTTCCTCCAGAAAACATCTGCTAGTGGGCAGTGGGAAAGGATCTTGCAGTTATTTTGTGCAAGCAAAATTGCTGGAGAAACTTCTCTTTTCTGGAAGTGGGGTGGTTTATGTGTCCTTTGGAAACCATCCACTGGAGTGCTGATGTCAATGCTGAATTGCAGAGAGGAGAATCATATTAGACTTTTCGCGAGGCACAGAGTGAATTGACATAAATATGAGTTATCTGTTAATATTGTTGTTATCGCTGCCAGGCCTAATAACTGTGACTCCTACCTCCAATGCTGGCCAAAATATTCAATCAAGGGACCTGTATTTTACCCCTTTGGACAATAAAAGTTGCTGCTAATATTTTTTTTTGAGTCAGTTGATTCACTTTTATTACTGTTTTTGTTTTTGTTTTCTTTGTGCTGATATTTCTGAATCATTTCATTGACTCTGGGAAAATTAGCTATTTGAAATTAATGTATTTCATTTTTTACAGTGAAAATAACATTGTGACTCCGACTTCAAAATGAATTGGCAAGATTTAGGAGTGTCTCTGTTTAAGTTTGAACTGTTCTTGATGGTTATTTGCAAGAAAGAGGAAAATTTCTTAAATGTATTTCAGTAGAGTTGATTCATAATTTTCTCTTTAAAATCCATCTTAATTAAAAATATTCACATTGTTTATTTCTTTCCTGTTGTAGAATGGATGAATAATTTTAATTTTCTTACAGGACATGTTTTGGGTATACCTAACTCTGTTTTTAAAAGATTGCATTGTTTTGCACTACTAGTGCTTAAAAAAAAAAGGACCAGAAAATGAAATTACTTACTTCTTTAAAGATATTTTCTTATTTTTTTTCCAAGCTTGCCATTTATTATATTTTTTTTGCAGTTCAGTAAAGAAACTGAGTTTGCTTTCAATCAATTTTTCAATATTAGAGCTATGGTTGCACATCCTAAAATTGATTTTATTTCTTCCTTCTGGTTTACTGTGATTTTTTTGGTATTACTGTCAGCTGAGAGCTGGCTGCTGAGACCGCAACCCAACGTTGCTAGATGTGTGAGCACTTAAAGTAAGGCAACCAAAATCTTCTAATCTAAATCACCCAGGCAAACAAAGTGTGGAAAAAAGAGAAATCTGATACTTGTTTTACGGCTTAGGTACTGAGACAATTTGAAGATTAATGGTAAAGTTCATGTTGGAGTGGTAGGAAGATGAATACCTCCCCAGTCATTGATCTACACATTTATAGTGGCCAACCAGCCCTGGTGTGTTTGGGGAGCCTCCTGCTGTGCCTGTCCCCGAACAACATAGTAGGAGTCTATCCAGGGCACACAACTGTAGATTTTGGGTACAGAAAACACTGCAATGAATTAGTGCAGAAGCACCTTTCCTGACCCAGCTTATTGCATCAGAGGGGGTTAATTGTTCATCCCTCCTCTGCCTGCAGTCACGGTTACTGACCTGGGACATTCAGCCTTCTTCAAGGCTTCACCAAATCAGCCCTTCTTCACTTCCTCATCATCAGTTCTCCTACCTCAGGCTCGTGGCTCTGAAAACACATTATTATTTTAGTCCCAGTTTAAACAAGAACTTCAGGCTCTTCTCCCTGAGCAGCCCAGATGAACATCCAAACCTGCGTCAGGCTTACCTGGCATTCCAGTATTTAGGAATCAGATAATGCTATTCAAAGGAGACCACGTAACTCACTGCAGTGCTGTTGACTTCACTCACTGTCGCCTGACCTCTTGCTCCAGGTTTCATCCCACTAGGTTGAAACTCACTTCTTCTCTGTGCAGGGGAAGGAGGTGGTGGAAGAACATGAGTGTCCTTCCCTGGTGAGGTCCCTGTGGTGGTGGGCGACCAGGACAGGGCTGCTCTTATGGCTGTAAAGCTCCCAGGGTTTGCACTGAAGGCCAGATTAGCCCTGGTAAGCAGGTGGTTACCTGACTGTGGCCCTGTAGGCTTTGTACCAAGGTGATTTCTCTGCTTCCCTCTGCTATTATGATAACCTGAAACATGGCAGTGAGGAAGAAACCAGAATTCTCTATCATAAGCATTTGCATCATCACATATATTATGTATTTCACTTGCATTAAAGTACATTAAAACATATTTACAAGTAGTTTACATTATTACATTCACATGCTACATGATATCTATAACACATTAGGGTTTTATAACAGTTCCTTAAATGCTCAGAAGCATTATTATTTTTCTGTCTCTCCTCCCCAGACCTTTGAGGATGTTCATGGACTGACATTTCCCTCTGTCAAAATATATTTCCCAAGGAAAGCTGGGTGACCGCTGCAAGCGACTGCACTCCAAACAGTTACTGGGAAGTTAAGAACAAGACTAGCATTTTTCTGGAGGGATGTCTTTTCTCAATACTCACGGGACGTGGCTCTACCAAGTAGAAACCGTAAGCATTCACGTTGCCCATCTCTGAGATGAGGTCAGGTGCAGCTGTCAACGCTGCAACCACGATGACTTCTTTCAACGCAAGGGAAGGGCTCTACCTGCTTGACTGGGCCAGGTAAGATGCTGAGGAGTAAAGCTGCCACGGCTGAGAAAGCTATTAACCCTCTAGGAGTAGGGACCGCTGGCAGCAGCTATTATTTCACTTGCTATACATGATACCAGGCAGTATATATTTACCTGTGCTGGCACTGAAGAAGTCCCTAGCACAGCTTTTGATGAAGCCTCTCAGGGAGGGGCAGCAATCTAGCCACGGCATCCTGGAGCTCCGTGAGGCTAATTTGCTCTTGTTCTCAGCAGGCTACAATAAACCCAGTCAAGCTCTGTGTGGCTAAACCTCTTTTTGTGTTTTGAGTATTTCTGGTTTATTTTGCAGCCTTTACTATCTATGTGCCTCAGGTTGCATGACATAATTTGCTTTCATTAGCGTGTGATGTCCACCAGGCATGTGAGACCCACCCGTGCTTATCAAATCAGCGCATTTATTGCCTTTGCGTGTGAGAGAGGGACCATACAAAGATGTCTTTATTTTCTCTAAGGCAGAATGTCTGACTTGTTGTTTTTCTTGCTTTCTTCATGATTATCCTGCTTTGAGAGTGAGTATTTCAGTAATGCCTGCAGCAATTCCTGTAGGTTTCCTGACATTTTTTTCCCTGAAGTTGGAAGTTTGAAGCCATGTGGAGTTTGTATGGGATAGCTGGATGGAGCTTACAGCTCTGATAATGTCTGGGTTTCCTGCTTTTTAGTCCCTTTGGGTGCATGAGTGCAAGATTTGCTGAGCAGGAGGGAAAGGAGGCAATTGATCGCCTTGTATGCATGTTGCCTTTCCCCTTGCTATGAGTACTTACGTGTGCTGCTGAGAGCAGAAGGGAGACTGAAGCACGTGATGTTTTCGGAAGTGAAGGGTTTTATTCCTGACCAGCAAATTAGTGATGGTGCTTCCGTTTCTCTGAGGCCTTAATATTCTCACGATCCGGCAAGAAGATAGTAACCTATTTAATGGGGTTCGGGTTTAACTTGCGCGCCAGGCGGTTCTGGTGATTGCGTAGACAATAAATTTGTAATGATGGCTGGAGGCGTTGCTGCAGCCTACCCTCTGGAGCTTCCATGACTAAGAGCAGCTCTCTTGAAGGAAGCCTTCTCAGGCATGCTCAGACAGGCACGCTGCTCTGCACGACGGGTCTGAGATATCCATACGTACCGAAAAGGGTGGAAGTTGGAGCGAGACTGGTTGTGATACCTCTTTTGGCTGTTCTTGCTGTGGAAACCTGGCCTTGGAGTGGGAGAGACACTTCTGCTGTTGCAGATTGTAACTGGGTGTCTACCAGGCAAATTATGCAAATGAATCAAGTAATCAGATCTAGAAGGGAGTATAATTTCATACTGCTCTGTTATTAAGTCCTGCACTTCTATAATTTTAGCAGTTTGTCCCTCTGGGATTTTAGCGTTAGGAATAGTATTCTACCCTTTATTAATGTTGATGGGCTTTTATTGTTTTATTGTTCATCCCAGCTCTCCTTTCCAGCTTGTTTTGAACCTCTGGCTTCTCTGAAATGCGTGTGGGGACTGGTGCTCTTGAGGTTATGGCTCCAGGATAACTTGCTCCTGACATTTGGAATGAAATAGCAAAGCAGCTGATTCAGCTCTTAAAAACAGCGTAGAAGTTCACTTTCATAACAGGTATTGCTGATCCAGTGATATCAGGGATGTATCACTGACTTCCAGAGGAGCAGAGCAGAAGGTTGCTCCATGAAATCAGGCATAAAAAATGCAAAGAGAATGTTTTTCCCCCCGCCTGTTTCAGAGCTACAGAGCAGCTGGCTGCATCTCTCCGTGTCAGCGAGCCAGACAATCTCTCTGCAATATTTCTTGTACTCGCCTCCAAATGCATGGGAGAAACATGAGCAAAGAAGGTGATATGATAAAGAAAGAGGCTTTCTGCCGCTTTTTTACTGCTCAACGAATGTGGTTACGCACAGGTTTGACGTGGCAGCTCCAGCAGAGGGATGTGAGACCCTGCTGCTCTCCAGATCTGCTTTTAGCTTAGGCTCAGGGAAAGCCTCTGGCTGGGGCCTCAGTGGGTTCAAAGTCAGCTTTAAAACCAGGCAGCTTGCTGAGCTGACCCAGAACCCTCTCCCACGACTGGCAGAAAAGCTGGAAAGGGTTTTGTCATGACGTTTTTGTCACGATGTCTTAATCTGTGAAATGCAAACAGCTTTAGGGGAGACCAGAGAGGGGCAGAGGGGAGCCTTTGGGCATCAAAGTCTGGATTTTAAAAGGGATTTTGGTACTTTAAGATGTCAGCTGGAGGTCTTGAAAGCCTTAAGGCACATACTTTCCAAGTTTTGCAGGTGGGATTTTTTTGCATAATTATAGATATCTCTGTCTGACCAAATGCCTAGACCCTGTTAATGATGACAGGAGAGAAATCAGTGCTTTTAGAGAAAAGTTTGCCTGATTACAAAACAGATAAGGTGAGAATCATCCAGCAATGATGCCAGGTTCTCTCTCCTGGCTATGAAGAGATCTTTCATGACTAGATGAGGTTTAGACATTTCTAAAGTTAGGGACGCCACATTAAATAGTGAAATAACTCTTGGTGAGCTGAGGCTGCCCTTTGAATTCCTTTAAAGCAAGTGGGGAGTTACTGAGAAAGAGAATGAGCAAACTGGCCAACCTGGATGAATAAATAAAGAAATGTGATTACAGGACAGTATCTCTGCTTCTACAGCATCTACCCACAGATGCTCTCAATATACTTTCTGGACCATAGTGAGTGTGTCCTGACAAGTCCCATCTGCAGCTGGTGTTTCACGGGGCTCCCACCTCAGCTGGGGCACTGAGAGGTGCAGCAGCTGCATTGCCATATCATCCAGGAGAGGGGGTTATCCACCAACCCTCCTAAGAGCAGTCTTTCTGGCTTCTGGTGAGGTCACATAGAACTGGATGCTTATAAAGATATGGTTGAACTTCAGTGAGAGGGAATTAAAATCAGACCCCCTCAGCTCCCTCTGCCATAGGAATAGTTTCACTGTTGATAGCCTTTAACATTTTGCTCATGTAGATCGTAAATTCTTAAGAGTGGGCATTATCTCTTGCTACTTGTCTGTACAATAAGGGCTTAATCTCAGCAGGAGCCTGTGGGTTTTTGAGTAATTCAAATAATGTAGTATGTGATTTACTTATAAGGAAGCAGCTCATCTGATTCTGTTCTGGAATTTTAAAAGACCGTGTACTCTATACTCTGCCCACCACAATAATGACAATAAAAATTCCCAAATGTACCGTATAAAATGGTTAGATTTATGAGAGTGTCTGGTTCTTTTTGGACTCAGTTCTCACAGTTGTTGTGACAATAATTCAACCCCACTTTTCCCCCACCCCTGCCAAACCTTAACAAACCTCACTGTGCTGGAGCTGCAAACAATTTCTTAGATATATAGCCCGAAAATAACTATTCCAGGCAGTATGTTTTTTATTATCTTTAAAAAAAAAAGGCATAAAGTCAGAGTTTCAGTATTGCTAGCTTGTAGCCAAAGAGCATGTTTTTTTTTAAAGAGGTAGAATACGTAATATTAATTTTAAAGACGTGGGGTCTTTGCGTACGAATTCAGGATATGCAAGAGGTTCAAAAGAAGTTAATCAAAATCAAAAGGCAAACAAAATATTATTCAATTTAAAGGGAGACATATACAAATGCAGATTGAAAAGATGCTTTTAGAATGAAGCTACAATTCCTTGAAATGAGACTAAAAAACTCTGTGCCTTAATAAAGTACCAGAACGAGCACTTCACAAACAACCAAGAAGCAACCTCAGGCACTGACTGATGAGTTTGCAGAGGCTCAGTGTCCCGAGTGATGGTACCAGGAGCAGGAGCTGGCTGTAGCTCTCCCTTGCTCCTCCCACCCTCTCGGGTTTGATCTGCAGCTTGATGGTGGCACCCTGTCCCCTGGGAGCTGCTTCTCACTTCTTCTGGCTGGGAGGTTGGGAGCTGCTGGCAGTGGGGAGACAATGGGGAGCAGCCCTGCTCTGGCACCAAGACCTGGCTTAAAGCCTTGCCTGGACTCTCAGCATGTGCGAAGCCTCGCAGGACTTACTGCCAGAGCTGCGCTTTTGGCTGGATGGTGTCTGGCTTGGTGGGCATCTGGGAGACTTCAAAAGCTGGGATTTACACCTCTGTGCCTGACAGGAGGTACAAATGGGCCATAAACTGATTGCAAATGAATATTGGAAGTCTCCCATAAGCCTGACTACATGTTCTGCTTTCATTGATCCCCTCCTTGAGGAAAGGGCTGTATTGGTAAAGAAATACTGCAGATGTAGCTGCAATAGGGCGAAGCATGGCATCACTTGGGCAAGGGGCTGTAGCATGGGTGAGCTGCAGAAGCACTCAGTCATGAGGTGATGGATGCAATTCTGAGTGCAATTCCAGTGGCACAACTGAATGCATGCAGAAATATCAAAGTCAATGAGTTTGGATGCAGATGGCAAGGCAGGGCTGGGTGTATTTTTCAAGGTTGTGGGTTTGAGCTATGGGCATTGCTTTCAGTCATTGAATCATAGAATGTTTTGGGTTGGAAGGGACCTTAAAGGTCAGCTAGTTCCAATCCCCCTGCCATGGGCAGGGACACCTCCCACCAGACCAGGCTGCTCAAAGCCTCATCCAACCTGGTCTTGAACACCTCCAGGCATGGGGCATCCACAGCTTCTCTGGGCAACCTGTTCCAGTGTCTCACCACCTCAACAGTAAAAAATTTCTTCCTAATATCTAATCTAAATCTCCCTTCTTTCAGTTTAAAACCATTACCCCTCATCCTATCATTACACTCCCTGATAAAGAGTCCCTCCCCATCTTTCCTGTAGGCCCCCTTTAGGTACTGGAAGGCCGCTATAAGGTCTCCCTGGAGCCTTCTCTTCTCCAGGCTGAACAATCCCAACTCTCTCAGCCTGTCCTCATAGAAGAGGTGTTCCAGCCCTCTGATCATCTTCGTGGTCCTCCTCTGGACCCGTTCCAACAGGTCCAACAGTCCCACTTCTCTCCCTCATAGTCTTGTGCAGACCTCCTTTTTGCTAATGACAAGGTCATACATCTTCTCCTTTGCTAGGAGTTTGTCCGATGCCACTGGACTGCCTCAGCTCACAGCTTCTCAGTTGAGGCCCTGCAAAGTTTAGCTTGGATTTAAGCAAAATATACCACAGCCTAGCACAGCAACTATAAAGGTTGGATCTTACAGAGCACACTTAGGAGGCAGCACGACTCATGAGGGATTTAGGAGCTGAAGTACTTTTGCAAAATGTGTTGGGAATTGGGTGGATCATCAGGAGGTGTTTTGTTCTTGTGTAAACAGCTACCACATTATCTTAAATATAAACCTTGCCCTCTCAACTGCGTAAATACACAGTGTGCAGTGGGACTCGCTTCATTTTCTCATTTGATTACCTATCTCTACTTAGTAGGAACTGTGGAATTTCACCAACTAATGCAAATACATTAAAAAACTAATTAGCTGGAACTACTATGCTTGGAAAAAAAGCGTAGGTTGCCATATGCACATGGCATCAAATATACACTTTGGTTTCCATTATGGTGATGGCTTTGTATTAGCAGTAGTCACAGACTGGCAGACAAATAAGAAAGGATTGCAAATACAGCTTTAATTGATGAAATAGTTAATCTGGAAATTAGGATTCTGTCTCTCTGCAATTTTCAGTCACACATGGTAAGTTTCCAGCTCTTGAAGTACATTTTGTAGATTTTCTGCTATGCATAATTTAATACGGTTCTCTAAGCACCTGCCTCACGGCCTTGTCCTCCCCACAATGACTGACAAAGTCTGAATCAAAGCGGGAAAGATAAAAAGTCCTCTGCTTCTAAAATGGGCTGAATTACCATCTGGATCAGAAAGGGTGGCTACTCAGTAGCCCCACAGGATGCAAGTGGGCTGTCTCGCTCTCTGCTTATACCAGTTTTACCATGGTGGTTTGAACTGATGAAGAAATTTAAAATGGGACATATTTTCAGCTAGTATAAATCAATACAATTCCAGTGGCTTTACTAAAACCATGCAGACTTACACTAACTACCCCACAGATATTTTAAGGCTAGAAAAGTTTATTATGTTCAACCAGTCTGACAACGCAGGCTATAGACTTTTATCCAGGAATTCCTGTACTGAATCCAATAGGTTATGGATGAAATAGAGTGTAGCTTTTAGAAAGATGTGTAAGGTTGGAAGATTAACCAGTACAAATGACTATAAATCCATGATCTGCTGTGTTTTGTGTGAGTTGGGATTCCAGAATTGAGCCCAATTTAAGGACTGTAACTAGGAGTGAGCTCATCGTATTTCCGTTAAATGTTTTGAATTTCCTCGATTACAAAAAATATGCTTGTGTGCGCAGTTTGAAATTCCCCAGGGTTGAGATCCATCTATTGGATTTGATTAGCCCTTCATCAGCGATATTAGAAAGCCCTCCTGTATCAGATATCTTCTTCTTGCATGGGGTATTTTAACTCCTAATAAAGATACTTCCTTTCATTTTCCTTCATTAATATGATACAGTGAGCTCCTAAACTCAGAGACAACCACTTACTGCTTGAACAATCAAGAATCATCCCATTTCCAAGTAGAGAAGATGACCCGGAGGGATTGTTTTGAAACTCTGGACTTGTCTCTGGGCAGCCCTCCCACCCCCTTTTGCTGGTGCTGTTGTGTTTGAAACCCTCTGTGGTAATGACTGGTGGTGGAGCAGAGCTACGAAGTAAAATTTGTGGTTTTCCTTAGGTTTCATGAAGTATCAGGCCTTCATCAGCAATAATGTGGCCAGCAGGACTAGGGCAGTGATCATCCCCCTGTACTCAGCACCAGTGAGGCCTCATCTCAAATGTGTCCAGTTTTGGGCCCCTCACTACACGAAAGACATTGAGGTGCTGGAGTATGTTCAGAGAAGAGTAACAAAGCTGGTGGTCTGGAGCACAAGTCTGGTGAGGAGCAGCTGAGGGAGCTGGGGGTGTTCAGCCTGGAGAGAAGGGGGCTGAGGGGAGACCTCCTCGCTCTCTATAGCTCCCTGAAAGGAGGGGTTAGCCGGGGGGGTCGGGGTCTTCTCCCAAGGAACAATAGGCGATAGGACAAGCGGAAACGGCCTCAAGTAGCACCAGGGGAGGTTTAGATTGGGTATTAGGAAAAATTCCTTCACCAAAAGGGTTATTAAGCATTGGAAGAGGCTGCCCAGGGAAGTGGTTGAGGCACCATCCCTGGAGGTACTTAAAAGACAGGTAGACGTGGTGCTGAGGGACATGGTTTAGTGGTGGACTTGGCAGTGCCAGGTTAATGGTTGGACTCGATGATCTTAAAGGTCCCTTCCAACCTAGATGATCCTATGATCCTATGATTCTAAGCATTTAGCAACACAGAAAGGTCCTGGCCTGGCTACCAAGCATGTAGGCAGTGTGAATTCACGACAGCCCAGACGCCAGACTGTTATGCTGGAACATGGCTGACATTATTGCTGCTTGCATCCCTTTGCTGCATCCCTCCCACTGGTGCCCTGGCCAACCATGCCTAGTGTGGTCTGTAGCTCCAAGTTATAAATAGCTAGAAATGGTGGTACGGTAGCAATGAGTTTTAAGGACAGACCAGTTAACTAACTGCTGGGTAATTTACCTTCTTGATGTATGCTTTAAGGAGGTTTTTAGTTGTTTTTCAGCCATTGCTGTTATATTGTCTCAATGACTCCTTAAACTCCAAGCTTGGGCAGGTCAAGATGCTGAGAGGGGATTCAAGGCTCACACCATATCTCTGTGGAGACACTGATGTTATAGGCCCCCATGAGAACTAAAACTTCCTCTACCTGCTCATACTGCCACCATCAGTTCAAAAGGATAAAAGCCTTATCGGTTTGTGGTGGATAACGCTTGGGTAGATTTGATGTACGATGTAGTCCTTTGTGGGATTTATGTGATGGGATGTGCCTGTCACTGAGGACAGCCCTGCAACCAGCAGATGCCCCTTGCTGCCGCAAAGCAGTTCCAGCCTGGCGGCGAGCCTGTCTGCGCATGTGGGGAAGGGATCGATGAGGTCTCTGCCCTTGGAGCTATTAACCGTGAGCAGAAGTTGAGAGCAGTCAATGAGACATTCATAAGGTCTTTCTTTTTGGCAGGTGCTATCAGCACCGTGTTCATTATTCACAGTGGCCTGAGTGGGGTCAGCTGTCAGCTGAGATTTTATGTCACCTGAGGTGATTGTGCAATACTGTATTCAGAGAGGAACATCTCCAGAGTGTAACGAACAGTAAAGATGACCAGAACTGCCAAAGATGGGTATGACAAAGCACCTCTCATGTGCCTCCTTTCACCTGCTGAGAGAAAATCTACCTTCTCTTTGCTATGTCACCAGAAGGTACATCTGTGTGAGAAGATGATGCCATGCAAACCCGTCCCTTGCTTCTAGGCACTCAGTGTGAGCAGACCTTCAACTTACAGGAGCTGGCATGGTCTCTGTCATTGGAACTGCACATTGGTTTCAGTGGAAACATGCCAACCTCCATTGCTCAGGATCTGGCTATGATCCTCCCCTTCCTCTACCTCCCAAGTGGTGCCACTTCACATCTGCTTTGTGTAGTTGTCAGACTGGCTGAGGGCGCAGGGCAGCGGAAAGCCAGTGCCAAACTATTTATTTGTTTTTTTTTTTTTTTTTTTTGAATGCTCAAATTATAAAAAAGTGTGATCTTATCAAACAAACACAGCTAATGCCTATGCCAACAGACAGGACTGAATGACAGACCAGCCGCTAGTGTTACCAACATTTAGTGAGAGCAAGCCTGACTGGGGAGAGGTTGATTCAATTGGTTGCTTTGCTCCAGCTTTGCCCCAAGCTGCCCACGCTTCCATCTGCTCTATGAGCATCGTCATCAGGAGCAGCTGATGCAGAACAGACCGGCCACATACACAAGTCCTAATTCCCACATGTGAAGTGTCTGCTCTTCCAGAGTTCTCTCTGGGCTTTCCAGCATGGGGATGGGGCAACTGGGGTTGGAGCCTACTCTCACGGCATTGCACATCGATGACCAGGGAGACCCTCTGCTCTGTCTGGTTTGGGAGATGGGAGAAGCAATGCTTCAGCAGATGAGGAAACAGCTCCCTGGTTAGGAAGTGACAAAGGTACGAATTCCACCTGATCTGCAGCAGAGAATTGAACCACAGCAGACACTTGCTTCTGGAGGCAATTTCGCTGGTTGGAGCTGCTCCGCTTTGAGCCAGCGAGATATTTATTTGCTTAGTGATTGATAACTGTACCTTGCTAATGGCTGAGCACTGGTCACATACAGGCCAGTTCAAATCCATCCTCTGAAATCTCCCAGGTAGGGGTTATATCTCAGTCTACTACTTCCCAGGTGAATATCCTGGCCTCAGGCAGGACTTTTGCTTTCTGCATGTTCTATTTTTTTTTAGGGAGGGCCTAGATGAAGAACAAAAAATAGGATTTCTTTGTGAATGAAATTGATTTCTCATATTTCTGGTCAGTCTTTTATCAAACCAAGTCAAGGATACACATAAAGAAGGCAAAGAATATAAAATTCTGGAACAAAGGTTATTTGAACAAATCCCCCATTGCTTAGCAGTGGCCTTGTGCTTAACGTGGTTGCTTGGGTACTGAAATATATGCATACAGGTCACATCCCTATCATTTATTTCCAGTCCCTGCCTATAAAATAGATGTTTGTCTGTAACTTGGAGCTGTTGAAAGGCACCATATGTGAGAAATTATAGGTGGCTATAATCTTGTGTAGGTGACAGCTGAATGGTGAGTTCTTAGTCATTTTTGCACATGGATAGCCAAGTGCGTTTTCACAGACTTGCACAGTCTGCTCTGAAGTGTCAGCTGTATTGATGGTTTCGTGAATGAAAGATAACTCTTTGTTTCAGTTCCATCCATCCCCCCACCCAGTTTCTGCTGGATTGGAGAGGTTTCAGCAGAAATACATTTTTCTACTAAGTACAGCCTTCCAAAATGGTGTATTTATCACTAACACTGCATGTGCTAAAGGTCCTGTAGAGAACAGTGTGAAAATTCCTTCATTTCTATGTTAGACCTCGGACCAGATCTTCAGTTTAGCGAAAAAAATTCTTTTGCAGAGCCATACCTTCTCAAGCATCAGAAGACAAGGGCTCTCTCTGGACCTGTTCTGTGAAAAAACCTTCCACCAACGTCAATAGCACTTGTACCCCAACGGCTTTAAAGTATTAGTCAGGTTCTTCATTGTAGGTTAGGGGCAAGGGATGCACGCTTTTGATCTGTCTCATGATATGGGAAGGGAGCTTTTGGTTAAGGAGCTATCAGCAGAGCAAAGGGAAGGTTCCTGCATAGGAAGTTAAGGTCCAAACCGTACCTGTGAAGATGACTCCATAATGACTCCACTTCTACGAACAGTAAGTGCATCTTAATCTCTGTGCGAATAAAACTCTGTCATCCCCCTCAAAATTTTTAACCCAAAAGAATCCTGGTTTTGATCAAATCAGATCTCTTAGGTCTGTCTCATTACTGTACAACTTTCTCCTGCTACCATTATCCTCATTCCTACCTTTTGAAGGCAGGTACATGAGCGTCAGTATTTCACCATGATAGATATGCTAAATTTCATGATGTTGTGGGGTTTTTTCTTTTGCTACATTTCTGAAAATGGTTTCACATCCTGCAGTATCCTAGCTAGTTTGATGGCACTGCTCTGCCTAAGACGGGACACATCTTCAAGGTTTCTAGTATCTTGGGTCTAACATGGTCCTGGCTAAGTTTTAGGGTAGATAAGAGCAGTGATACTAGATGGCTGGAGGCAACATTAAAAGCAAACCCACTTGTTCTGGATAGGTTTACAGATCTTGTTACCGGGGATCCCCTTTTATCTCCAGAGTGCTTTTGGAGTAACAAGCAAGTCTGATATTTTCACTTGTATTTCCTTATCCTTAGGCCCATTGGCCTATTCTCTGGGGCTTTAGTTATGTTGGTCGAAGAGATTTCTGCTTTCAGATCCCAGCTGCTCATCTCTGCCAGGTGTTGCCATGGGCTGAGCACTGTGTGCAACTGCTCCCGGTCCTATCAACGTCCAGATGAGCCAGGTTCACAGAGACTCCTCTGCTTATATCAGTTACACTGGCTGTAACAGATTTGGATGCTCTCACCTGGTAAGTTTAGCCCGGAGATCACTGGGGACAGTAAACTTCAACTCTATGTGCTGAAAAGTGTCTGGGGTAAGACCGTGGGTTGCAATTTCTTTACATATAAAACTAGACCTGGAAGCAACATGCACCATGATCCTGTGTTTCCACTGGAAAGGGATGATGTGACCACTCACAGTCACAGACCCATTGCCCAAACCCTTTGTGACCTCATTTATTCCATGTCTATCTTTTTCTAACAGAATAAATAGACTTTTCTCCTGCTAAGGCAGTATTTAGGATTTTTTTTTTTTCAGCACTAGCACACATTTAACATAGGGAAAGGAAATTATTTTTTAATTTGTTTACCCTTGCACCCTCTGGATTTGACAATCTGCCAGGAAGCAGGTGCATCGTTTGACAAATGCCTTACTGTGGTGTCCGCCTCCTCTGCATCTCCTCAGTTTGTAATTTTTAATGGATTGATGCATGGTACCTAAAATGGAGGAAATGCAGCTTCTTGACAATTTGGCTTTTCAGTTACTAGCAAAGAAAAGAAAGGAAAAAAAAGGTACTGAACAACATTGCTGGACCAGAGGGAGAATTTACCAGATGCATCTCTAACTATGGAATGTTCCTCAAGTGTAGTTACTTTACCTTTAAATAACTACATCATGCATTAACTAAATCTTTAAACATAGGATCTGTAGAGGAAACATATTGCTGAATGAGGGCTGTTGAACACTCTTCTACTCACAACAGAAAAACAGAGGTCTGCACACCAATGCCTTTTCAGTTTCCTGGCCAAAGGGGTTGGAAGGAAAGATAGTGGGACTGATGGCATTAATGGGCAGGGGAGAGGGAAGAGAAGAGTAAACACAGTGCTATTTTAAAGTAAAATTGTTAAAACAGGTGAGTTGGGATACAGATTGGGATTTCTACTCTAAGTCTCTTTTTTTAAAATAAAACCCACTCATTTGTTTGGACAAAATGTTTCTTTTTCCTTGGCTTCCATTACTGCCCTATCTCCATCTTACTCAATGCTTCTCTCTTGTTTCACACATCTCCTTTTCTCCTCTTGCGTGTTTTGTTTCACCTTATCTTCAGGAGATTAGGAGAACCACATAGTGATCTTCCCACCTAAATGGAGTTCACTGCCTCAGCTGCCTCTTGGTCCATCCTTTGTCCAAACTGTTTTCCTTTGTGTAGTGGGTTCTTCACATGGTGGCTCCTATTCTATTTTAAATCTTTTTGCTTATTCTCTGTGATACAACTACACTGGTTAGAAAATCAGGCAAAGGTATGAGCTAGGGCCTTGTACCACTGATTTTTTTCCTGCTCTATCACTGCTAGCGCATACCCTGGCACAGTTTTATTCCATGTCAAGCTCCCACTGACCAGCCAATGCCTGGGCATGACTGAGGGAATAACACACATCAGGGAAAAGATCCTAAATGGTGGTTATATGATCAAGATCAAACTGGGTTTGATTCCTGCCTCACTACATTGTCTTCCAATGCTATCCCACAACGATTTGTCTCCTTGGCTGACCCTTACATGGCCTCAAGCCAATGTCACAATTTGCAACACCTATCCTGAGTTTCATGATACCAAACCAATAACCTCATGTACTTTGAGCGGGAATATACACATAAAATAACAAATGGATCTGCAGGCCACCTCAGGGGGCACAGAGCTATGAAGTTTGTTTGTGGTTGAGGTCATCCATTTTGCTTCCTGGTTTATTTAGCAGCAGAAACATAGTCCCCATCTATAAGGGTTGTTCTGTTTGTGACAAGGACCACTGCTGATTTTGTGACTGTAGTGACTCTACATTCATTACCTCACTTTCTTCTTTTTTCTTTTTTTTTTCTTTCTTTTTTTTTTTTTTTTTTTCTCTTACTTTAATTGGAGTATTTAGGCTGCTTTTGTGGTTCTTTAACTCCCACTGATGTCAGTTGGGCCTGAGTGCTTTAATGTCTTAGAGTGTTTGTGCCTCAATGATTTCTGCCCAAAGCATCATTCCGGTGAAAGGAAAGCTTCATGTTTGTACCACCTGCTTAAAGTCATCAATTCTGTTTTCCTAGTTGAGGGCGTAATTCAGCAATTATTCTCATATATAGCTGCTTTAGTCAATAAAGAGCTCTTTTTTTGGCAAGGCTTAGGAAATGACAAGAGAGGTAAGCCAGTGAAACTCTCCATCATGGTGCCAGGCCCACAGGTGGTGTCATTGATAACTCAAGGCCAAGTTATGGTATGGTCCTTGCTAAATGGTGCAAATCAATGTGAACAAGCAATGCGATTCCTTCCCCGTTGGGCAGTGCCCTCTCCTGTGTCACACCAGTGCCCTTCCCTGAGGGTCTCCCCATCCACATTGTGGGTGAGAGAGGCTTTGGGCTGGGTAGAGCTTTAGAGACAGTTCTTTTGCCTGTTACAAGCTCCCTGTGTGCTGTTTCATCAGCAAAACAGCTAGAGTTAAAGCAGCCTGAAGACCTTGTTCCTGGGTACAAGAAGAGTTGCGGAGCAAGTTAGTGGTGCTGGGAGGAGGCAGTTGGCGTCTGGTGCACTCCTTGTCCACGATGAATATGGAAAGACGAGGAGAAATGGCACAGAGCTGCCTGATGGGAAAAAAAAACAGTTCTCAGAAATTGGAACCACATTTTTCGGCTATTAATAAATGAGGACCCGCTCTCTGGCCTGGAGGCCAACAGGCATAGTCTGAAAATAGACCGTGTAGCTCCCTGACATCAAGAAAAGCAAATTTAATGTGGAGCTAAACTCATGCTTCTCTTTTGCTGATAAATTCAGTTTGTTTCCTGCTGTTCATCTGGAACAAATGCTTCCATTTCCCCTGCCCAGATACGAAACTCAGGAAATAGCTGAAACCCTGGAAGGGCATTTTTTTATTTGCAAGGCATAAAGAAATGTGTATGTGGCGGGGGAGTTCGTCAGTTAACCTGGTTTAGACTCTGTTTTTCTGGCAAATACCTTTTCCTCTGATAACATCTCATAATCTCAGTAGTTTTTAAAAAAATACAGCTAAGTATGATGAGCTTTTACAGTCTCTTAGACTTGGTTTTCTGACATCAACGACAAGAGAATTGGAGAAGTAGTTACATAATGCTTTTATTTTAGCTGCTCACACCTGGATTAATCAATATTTACAATGGACACCTTATACCCACAGGAGCTGATTGTGCTAGACTTGCAATTTGAAAACACAGCTGCAATAATTTTATTTGTTTGCCTCCAGCAGCAAAGATATTTTTTTTTCTGATAGCAGAGGAAAGAGGAAATAATGAGAAAAGGAGGCTAAACAGAAAACTAAATACTGTCATATCTACACACTGCAGTGAAATTATGGGCGAATCATCTCCCTGTGGATTTGCTCTGCATTTAAGCCACTGGAATTGTCTCAGATCTCTGCATCTGCTCTCTGCACACATTTAAGGTTGCGTGGTTCAGATTTGAAGCATTGCTCCATTGCTATGCAGAAATGAAAAACGAAGCTCCACATCCTTACAGAATCCACAGCTCGTGTTCCTGACTTAGTGTCATTTTTGCAGCAAAGAGAATTAACCCGAGAACAATGGTAAGACTGAGGAGCAGCAGGTGGAAATGTTTGGAAAATATATACACCTCTGTGAATAAGGGTGGGTTAATCAGCTTAGGCAACACAGCAATACCAACACTGAACACGTGCCAGGCTGGAGACTGTACAAAAAGAAACTGAGCTAGAGGCTGGGTCTTCACTTTTATGTTCCTCTTATAAGACCAGGGCTATATGAGGCTTTTAAATCAGGAAAACTGATATTCAGAACTGTGGAGTTCATACACTCAAAGACGTTCTAGTGCCTTGGTCCCAGATCTTCTCACACAAAAGAAATATAAAGAAAATTTCTTTAGAATCAGACTCATAGAGTACCAGGTTGGAAGGGACCTCAGGGATCATCTAGTCCAACCTTTCCTGGAAAAAGGACAGTCTAAGATGGCCCAATACCTTGTCCAGCTGAATCGTGAAGTGTCCAACACTGGGGAATCTGCCACTTCCCTGTGGAGATAATTCCAATGGCTGATTGTTCTCATTGGGAAAAATTTTCCTTTTATGTCCAGTCAGAAACTCCCCAGGAGTAACTTGTACCCATTACCCCTTGTCTTTTCCAAGTGACTCCTTGTAAAATGGGAGTCTCCATCTTTGTAGCCAGCCGTCAAATCTGGAACAACAAGGGCAACCCGCTCTCAGTAGAACAAACAGTGCATTTTTACAAGTGAGTGCGATATTTTTTCTGAACAAGCAGCTTGCAATGGAGGCACCAAACACAACACTTTTAGATGGCTGCTGCAGAGAAAATCCAGAAAATGCCAACGGAGTAATTTTACAAAGGATAATTCTGGACTAAGCTGTCGAGTTCCCTCTGCTGTGGTCTAAAGGGAACTGAGAAACTATGACCATGCTCAGTCGTGTGAATCACTGCTGATTTCCAGCTATATTAAATGAAATTTATAACACAGGTGAAAAAAATTGATTCTTTATGTATGACGTCTGTTTCTCTACTTGTTTCTGCCGTTGTTAGTCAGGTGTGACTGCACTAAGGTCATTGGAATTAAATTGCATAAGCTAAATTTGAGAAAAGATTTAGAGTCTAGATTTTGTTTGACGCTACCTCTGTAATAACTGCAGCTACTTGTCTTGGAAAGCTGTGCGATGGAGTTTGGTTGTGCTACATTTCTCCCTCGATCCTGCAGCAGGCTTGCAAAGATGAGTTGGAAATATTGAAGCAGGACATCAATCCTACCCCAATAAAAGTCACAGATGAGAAGAAATCTGCCTTCAGTAAGCCTAAGGATCTCATTTCTATAGTATTAGATAATCTGGAAAGATGTTCTTCCAAGATATTGTGGCACAATGTGATGATTATTAGCTCAATTCAGTGGCACAATTACTACAGGCCATTTAACACAAATGCATCCCCTGTCACTATCCATTATACTAGTAGCTTTAACAATGTCAGTGGGTACAACTGAGAGCACTGCACGTCATGAAAGAAATATGATTATATGTTACTAGTACAGCTCAGCCTTCCATTTATAATGCGATACTTATGACAACACCTTACCATTTGATTATTTAGGAAAAGGCTACCTTACACACCAGCTGCAGGCTACTGAAATCAGATGTTGGGCCAAAATATAGCGTGTTTTTTCATCATCACTGTCAGATGTTAGTCACACGAACAATCATCCTGTCCTCTTGGATCACGTTCGTCTCACCTGTCTTATTCATCTAAAAATTCATTGTCAAAGTCTGAGCTAATCACCTTGGACTCTTTGTAGAGTCAGTACAGAGAAATACGTATCTCCAAAGGGCGATTGTTCTCATCCTGAAATAGATGTCTGGGATGGCACAGAGGAACCATACCTTTGCTTACAAGTAACTGCTCATATATCCCTAAGTATAATAATAATTTTATTAGCCTGTACTCTGGTCAAATAAGTTCACTCTTTTCTCTTAAAGCCTGTCTGGCATCCAGAGTGACCTGTAGTGGGTGGAAATCCATGGACATTTAATTCCCACAGGGAGAGCCAACAGAAGTGGAGGCAACTGGTCCATCCTGGCATCACGCAGCACTCTCACTCAAATCTCTGGGACTCACAGGAGTGTGGGGTGTTACTCCACGAAGCTGCAGAGGGATTTGGGTACCTACTGCTAGTTTAGGACAGATGTCTCTCAGTCTCAGCTGTCAACCAGAGTCTGTCTGACAGTAGAACAGCGAGAAACATGCCTGAACCTCTGACCTCTCCTTGGGTTTGTAACAACGGTAACTGTATTTGTTCTACAGAAATCATTTAAATGTTTAAATTAAATGTATTAATTGAGACCTGGAAATAATCTTTACTGAGGATTTTAAACCGTCTAACTTCAAAAGCAGCATGGGCTAACTGTGCAGAAAGGGTTGCAGAGATGGGTACCAAATTTCTCCTCTGATAAAAGGCATCAGGAACGATTGTTCTCTCTAAATGCAGAAGGGAGATAGGGTTATGAACCTACAAGATGCATAAATCCCTGTAAAAAGGCTTTTAGAGATGAGATCCTGTGTAATGGTAATGTAATGACACCTGACACCAGAAACAAGAAGGTCGCCGAGGAGTCCCTCTCAAGGCTGCAGTCTGCACACTGTCGCCCTGGGTGCCTGCCCACCACTTCGGAGAGCGAGAGGCAGAGAGGTTAATGCATGAGCCTCCAGCCTTGGGCTTGTTAGGACTGTGGTGCTCTAGAGATGCTCTCATGTCTCCTGTGCAACCCCCTCGATGTAGAGAATGGAAGAAAGACTGGTGCCCCCGCAATGCCAGCTGGCCCAGTGGCCAACGGAGTGAGGAAGTACTTTAAATGACATTGCATAAAAGAAAATGAAATGGGGATTTGCTGGGTTCATGATAGACTTTGCAAGTCCCAGTTTAAATGAAATTGCCCAGGAACCCCAAGTAGCTGCTAAGAAACTGCCGAGGAAGATCTTGAAGAAATCCTATTTCAATTTGCTTATTTAAGTTAGTAGAAAAAAGACCTCCTTATTATCTGATTTCTTGATGACTTCAGACACTTTCTGGAATGAATTCTTGCATAATTTACATTATCGATACATTATTTATAAGTCCTCATTCAATTTCAGGCTCGGGGTTTGGATGTAAGTCTTACATAATGAGTAGCTGGTGTCACTTCGTGTCAGAGGAATCAAAAGTGGTTTTGACAACCCAGGGATTGCCACTAAAGCAGCAATATAATCAGAGTTAACCTTTCATTGCTGAATCATTACAAAATGCTCCCTTGCCATTACCTCATAGGAATCTAATAAATTATAATGTCCTTTATTGGTTGAAGAAAACAGTTTCCTGAGGAGCATCGGCTCCTGGCTAAACTGCTCCCTAAACTAAAATCCAATATCTATGATTGGAAACTGTGCTTTCACGACTTTCTAAGAGACTACCGATAGGATTCATTATATTTCAATCCGGATACACAGATAGGGGAAGACCCATGATGTTTGCATCATGAGCTTCAAAACATGAGTACTTTGGAGACTGCTTAGTGATATACATTGAATTTAAAGAATTCACTGAGGCTTTGGCTTCTGCATTACCCCCGGGAGCTCAGGATTTCCTATCGCTTCCTGGCTAAGTGGCTTAAAGATATATATACTGAGAAGAGTGTATGTATATTGACAGGGTCTCCACTCACTGTGGCGGGGAGACACCCTTTAGTGACAGGCAGATAATGCATTTTCATAGAGAAAGGGGATCAATTGGTGGCTTGAGGTATAAATCATTTCATTTTGTTTAAAATTCTGGTGCTAGCTAGCAAAAAAAGACTGCTTAGCCTGTCCTGTCGTAAGCTGGAATTTTCTATTTCTGCCTTGTTGTTTTGTTTACTATATCAGGAAAAAAAAAAATGTTATTTGAGGTTTATTCCATGAGAGTTTATTACTTAGTATGTCAAGCTTTGAATCAGGCTGGCTTTAATAATGTAAGACTCGGTGTTCCCTGTCAAGTGTGCTGGGCATTTTAGATGGCACCAAATCCCTGTCTGTCATGATAAGATCCACCGTAAGAGCATTCGTTGCTAACTTGAGGCAAACAGAGTTTTGCTCCTAGCTATATTTTAATGCCTGTTTAGAAATAAAGATACGGCTGTTCTTCCCCCCAAAAAAGAAATCACTGCTTCCTGTTAAAAAACCACTAAATTTTTAAGTCTAGTTGCCAGTACTCATGGTGTGGTGTTCTTCCTGGACTGTATGTGAAGAATCATGTTAAAGCTACTGTTGATGCCAATGTCCCAAGTATCTTCTGGTTTATTATTTTTGGAAGCAAATCCTTCATTCTTTTTGCCTGGTGACTTTTGAGGGATTAGTGGGCACTATGATGACAATTTCAAAACACTTCTCCACACCCTTCAGGACCTGACACACTTTTCTGAAGACAAGGGAAAGTGCAGATTCCTTCCAGTTCTCAGGCCTTTTATTTGAAATAGTATCTTTTCCTCCCTCTTCTGCTTTTTATTCTTCTTAGGTCTTAATTTTTAGAAGCTAGGATTGGCCTGGGTGAGCATTCATACTGAAGATCAATAAAAAACCCCAAACTCTCCATAAACAGACATCATTACCCAGTTTCAAGCAAGCTGGCAGTAAGTCAGCTACCAAATGTTAATTGTCAACCCTTTGCTGAATCCCCATTGGAGTCCAAAGCAAGTCATTCCCCAGCCCTGTTGATAATCACCCTGCCACACCATGGTCTAGTGGGAATTCATTAAGTGGTGTGCTTAATTATGTAAATACAATGGCTTCTGCCTGCCCTCCGTTTGCACTTGCAAGTTTGTTTATCCATTGATGGCTGCGCTTGGCTCGGTGCAGGCTGTCTCTGCGAACGCGTTGGAAAACAAGCTGGGCACTGCCAGCCTGGAAGCCAGCAAACACTTGCTGTTACAGATCAGTAGGTAGCAAAGCAAACAAACATGTCCTCGTCAGAAACATTCCCTCAGGTGAAGGCAGTCCATGAAGAAAAGTTAAAATCATGAGTGTTGGGACAGGTGCTTGATTTTGGATCGTAGCCATCATGGACAGTTAAGTGCATCTTTTCAAGTCCACCCTCTTCTGTCATTGACATGACACCCAAGCTTGAGACCAAGTGTGGATTTAAGCCAAATCAGAGAACTTTTTGGAGGGCAGGAGCTTGTGCACGTACTGTATCTTAAGGAAGGACGGATGAGCCACAACTTTGACAACCAGCAGCTGCCCTGCTTCTGGCTCTTCCTGGTCACCGTGTGAGCTCCGTGCCACCTACCACTAGGCTCATAGCCAAGACCATGAATGAAATGTGTGTAGAGCATGGGTACATGCCATGTTTTCCATCCACTTTGTTGCAGAAGCGTGGATCCAGAGGTCTCTGGAGTGGTCTTTGCCCCTGTATTGGGCAGCTAGAGACTGGGATAAAGGGAGACATCCTGACTGGAGGTGGCCACAAAAATTAGCTTTTTTTTTTTAACCACTAGCCTTCATTCTAAAACAACATTTGCTGCAAAGGGGTTTGAAGAGCATAATTTAAGGAACTTTAATCATATTTATGGGGAAATTGTCTATATTGATAGCAGCAGAGAAGAGCACAGGTGAAAGTCGTATCACGTGGGAGAAAACCACCAGAGAATTTACAGATGCTGAACATGCCCATGCCCACTGTAGTCTGGCCAGGGAAAGACGCCTACCTAAGAGTAAAGTGGCTGCAGATGATTACAGGATGATAATCTAGAGAAAGGAGTCCCCTTGCAAGAGCAATTCAGCATTAGATTTGGAGATCTGCTCTCATACACTGTTAGCAGCCAGATGTGGCAGCTGAATGCAGGTTAGACGCAGGTCCTCGAGATGCTGATGCAGGCTGACTTGTCCTCGCAGCCTGGGTTTCAGAGGCTGGAATCCCTGGTCACACTCTGCAACCACCCTACCTGCAATCTGGCAGCCTGGGTAGTGCCATCCTTCCACTGGTGCCAGCATGCCAAGCAAGCGCATTCCTGGATCCTGCTTGTCCCTTGCATTAACGCACAGTCGACTCCTGTTTGTCCATTCAGAGGGACAAGCACTTTTCAGAGGGCCTTGACTATGGCCCAATATGCTGCAGATTTAACAGGGATGACTGTGCCAGACTCCTATTTTTCTAGGGTTTCTGAACACCTGAATGGCAGAAAAAGGACAAATTCAAGAAGAACTATGGAATTTGAATGCATGAACACCCATTAGCTGAGTCACTGTGTGCTGTTGTCTCAGGTCACTTTAATAAATGAAGGTTCAGAAGATACCTGTGCACAAATTTTAAAGATTTTTCTTTTCTCATGAGCCACTCATGCATAGGTTTGCCTTCTCCATTGGTCCTACGGGAGAAGATGACACAAAGAATAGCTCCACAGCTTGGAGTGAAAGCTTCATTTAGAACATGCTGTATGGCAAGAGACTTTTCTTTGAGTTCCTGAGTCTCGTCAATAATTTAATTGCACTAGGTGTGTCAGCAGTGTGCTTAATGACAATAAAAAAAAGAAAGAAAAAAAATAATTGCTGCTCAAGCTACTTTGGTTCAATAGGAAAGGAAAATAATACATTGGTTCATCGTTGGGCGTTTTATTTCATACAACTACTAGAATGCAGCCAAGTTACATGAGTTGTGTGACCATGGTTGTCAGTTAAATAAAAGAATTTTGAGTTACACTGGAAGTTAAGCAAAAAGTTATAAGCTCAGTTTTGGAGGATGCCACAACCTTGTGTCTTGGCCTTACCCATCGGGAAGGTAATCTTTGAGGTTTGGTAAATATAGTCAAAAAAGGCACAGAGATATCTTGCTGCACCAGTTTGCACCAGCACAAGCACCTGGATTTTGTGATCATCATGAAACAATTCTGTCATGTTTGCAAACCTATTTGCATTGCATTTGCAAGGAAAGTGAAACAGAAAAAAAAAAGAAGAAACGAGACACCTCAAAGGGAGAATAGAAAAAGAAAAATCCACCCACTCTCTCTGTGGTTGCAAACTAGAGCAGAACATCAGAGATGAAAGGATCTGTTTTTCTTTTAATCTCACAGTGCAGCTGTCTCATCTGTTGTCTGCAATGTGTCGGTGTCACAGTAGCAAGTTTCACCCTTCTCCAAAAGCTACATCCTTTTGACAGCAGTGATAAACAGTAGGCAGACAGTCAGGCTCACAGGATCTTTGAAAATACCAACTCCCTGCACCCAGCACTCATTTCTACAGGATGGCCGTAAATCATATTCCAGCTTTCCCCAAGGAAGCAGAGAACGGCAACGCAACCTGCCCTTCCAGCTTGCTCTTGTGTGAGCATCCCAGTGCCCAGCAGAGGTATTTTTGACTTGCTCCTTTTGGTACAGCGAATACATTAAGTCACCAGGAGGGACGCAAATGTCACCTTTTTGCTTAGCCCTGCCAAGGGCAAGACAAACCCCTCTGGGATCTGACCGATGGCCTTTCTTACCCTGGGCCGTCCCTCCACCATAGGGTAACAGCAGGGGAAACTTAAAATGGGACTTCTTGAGGGTATTTTCTGAATTCTCAATGCTTTAAGCTCAGGGACCTCCATCGTCTTTTTTGAGAGGACATCAGAAGATGATTCTCCCTTATCATGTGCCGCTCCCAATGTGATCTGGCAGATCAGCGGGTTAGCACAATAGTAGAAAGTCAGTGAAGAATCACATCCTCATAATCTGAATAAGATCCAACAAACCGATATCTAAAGAGTATAAAAAACTTCTATTGTGTCAGAGGAACTAAAACGGTTTGCTTTTCTTTGAGAGTCTGGTGCAAGAAAGCCAGTTCATTGGAACTTTTTGTGAGTAGGGCAAAATTAGTACCTGGAGGATAGAGTAAATTTGTCTATCCCTGAGGGTGACACATTGCATAAAAAGTAAATGAATACCACAAATCTTTAGCAATAAACTGGTCAATAATGCATTGGTCTGTGAATTAAGGGACATGGTAAAAGTACAATATATCTTTTGGGAGGGCACACCCCCATTTTCAGGCATTCTGCTTATTTACCCTAGACACATAAATCTGCATTACTGAGGAGAAAGTTTAGTACAGGATAATAGTGGCTGCTGATCCAAAATTTATTAGAGAGTGACTTAATCATGTAGCTAGTACCAGAATACGCAAGAAGAAAGAAACGATGGGCTAGTGTTTTTAAAGTAAACACAGCAATACAATGTATTTCTAACTTGTATGAAGAATAACAACTGGGTACTAATAAGGTGTAGACCAGTCTTCACTTTCCTTTTTTATGCAAATATTGATTTCCATATATAAATATATAAAGCTTATTTGTCCTCAGAAAGTTTAATTATAATGAGTAAGAACTAACTTTGCCTTTTCAAAGCACTGCCTTAGTGTGGTAACTGGGATGTGAACCTGGATCATGGACAAAAACATCACCCAGAGGCAAAAATCAGGCTCCTAAATCTCACCTGAGCTGCTTCATGGTTAATGCAGTCGCATCCCGTTCACCAACCCTACGCTTGTCTTTCTAGATTATGCAAAATCTCTTTGTAACTCAGTGCCCATTAAAATTGAAGTAGTTAGAATTATAGAATTGCCTAGGTTGGAAGGGACCTTTCAGACCATTGAGTCTAACCGTCAATCTAAAATTGCCAAAACCACCACTAAACCATGTCCCTCAGCGCAACACCTAAACATCTTTTAAATACCTCCAAGGATGGTGACTCCACCACTTCCCTGGGCAGCCTGTTCCAGTGTTTGATAGCGTTGAAGACATTTTTCCCAATATCCATCCTAAACCTCCCTTGGTGCTACTTGAGGCCATTTCCTCTTGTCCTATTGCCTGTTACTTGGGAGAAGAGACCAACCCCCACCTCGCTACACCCTCCTTTCAGGCAGTTGTAGAGAGCGAGAAGGTCTCCCCTCAGCCTCCTTCTCTCCAGGCTGAACACCCCCAGCTCCCTCAGCCGCTCCTCACAAGACTCGTGCTCCAGACCCCTCACCAGCTCCGTTGCCCTTCTCTGGATCTGCTCCAGCACCTCAATGTCTTTCTTGCAGTGAGGGGCCCCAGTTGTTTGTGCTGCCTTTATTTCTCTCGTTAACTAGTTTCTCTAGTTAACTAGTTAGCTATGATACTACAGCACAACATAGAATCATAGAATCATAGAATGGTTTCCATCATGGTTGGAAAGGACCTTTGAGATCATCGAATCCAACCATACACACACAAAAAAACCTTCTACGATCTCTGTCACTGGAACATGCCCTGAAGTGCCAAATCTACATGTTTCTTAAATACCTCTAGGGATGGTGACTCAACCACCTCCCTGGGCAGCCTGTTCCAGTGCCTGACCACTCTTTCAGTCAAGTCAGTCTTCCTAATATCTAATCTAAACCTCCCCTGCCACAGCTTCAGACCATTTCCTCTGGTCCTGTCATTATTCACCTGGGAGAAGAGGCCAACCCCCACCTCTCTACAGCCTCCTTTCAGGTAGTCGTAAAGGGCAATGAGGTCTCCTCTTCTCCGAACTCAACATGCCCAGTTCCCTCAGCCTCTCCTCATATGGCTTGGTCTCCAGACCCCTCACCAGCTTGGTAGCTCTCCTCTGGACACGCTCCATCACTTCAATGTCCCTCTTGTACAGAGGGGCCCAGAACTGGACACAGCACTCGAGGTGAGGCCTCCCCAGTGCCGAGTACAGAGGCACCATCACTTCCCTACTCCTGCTGGCCACGCTATTCCTGATACAAGCCAGAATGCTGTTGGCCTTCTTGGCCACCTGGGCACACTGCTGGCTCATGTTAAGCTGGCCGTCCACCAGCACCCCCAGGTCCTTTTCTGCTGGGCAGCTTTCTAGCTGCTCTTCCCCAAGCCTGTAGTGTTGCTTGGGGTTGTTGTGACCGAAATGCAGGACCCAGCACTTGGCCTTATTAAACCTCATACAATTGGTCCTGGCCCATCGATCCAGCCTGTCCAGGTCCCTCTGTAGAGCCTTCCTACCCTCAAGCAGATCAACACTCCCACCTAGTTTGGTGTCATCTGCACACTTACTGAGGGTGCACTCAATCCCCTCATCCAGATCATTAATAAAGATATTAAACAAAACTGGCCCCAAAACTGAGCCCTGAGGGACCCCACTGGTGGCCGGTCGCCAAGAGGATTTCACCCCATTAATCACAACTCTCTGGGCACGGCCAGCCAGCCAGTTTTTAACCCAGCGAAGAGTACACTTGTCTATGCCATGATTCGCCAGTTTCTCCGGGAGAATGCTGTGGCAGAATCACAGCCAGCACCTCCTAAGCTGGTGCCAGCCATGTTTGCAGAAAGCAGCACTCCAGAGGCTCCCATGGCCTCAGCAACAGCTGCCCAGGATGGTTTGTGTTAGATCTGTTGAGTCAGTGCCAGACATTGGATTTCAGAAGATATGGAGCCAGAGCATTAACTATTGAGGATAAGAGAGGAAAGACTGCCTTCTTCACCTTCACTTTGTTTGAATATTTTAGTCATTTAGACTTCCAGTTTGCAATAAAACTGCACAAAACTTGTAGAGATTAGAATGGGCTGCAGAAGGAAAAGTTTGAAGATTGCTGCAAGAAGATACTTGTGTTGCAAGATTAAATGCTACCTGCACTTGTAGCATGCATAATACGTCACTTAATAAGGCATAATTTACTTGACAGTTGCAAAATTCTCACATGGAGAGGAAACAGAAGAAAATAAAGTGGGTGCTTTTCTGCTCCATTGTCAGCGCCGTTGCAGGGAGTTTCAGGAGTGCAGCTCACTCCCAGACCCTTGTCCACAGCTCCCAGGCTCCATTTTCAAAAAGCACCAGTGCCATGGCTGTTGTTGTCTACTCCCAGTAGACACCACCCAGTCTGGCCACATCCATACTATTAAAGTCTTTATCTTCTAAATTAAGAGCAGAGCTGCTCATGGAGAATGATCGTTTGCCCAAATTAACCCTCAGGCTAAGGCTGGGAGGTTTATTGAGTGATGTCTACAGCAGTAACTACACAGAGACAGGTTTTGCGTGCAAGCTCCAGTGTGTGGTTGTCTATACTACTAAATTGCTTTAGCATTGCCACAAAGCCCAGGCACACTTTGGAAGGTATGGGCCAAGGAATATTCCCTATAGATGCTATGGATGAGGCCACCCTGTATGGTAGGGGAAGAGAAGGAAGAGAGTCTACAGCATGCGTCTGAGCTGTGCTGTATTGCTGGACCTTGGGGGCAGTGAAAGGAGCCTGGCCAGGGTAATGTACCAGCGGAGATGTGGCATTTGTGTCTGCTTTCGAATTCTGAAGAAGTACTGTAAAAGCACTGGAAGCACAGCAAGTGCTGAATAAATGTGTTACTGTGGTTAGCGATGTATTACTTATAAAACCCCCCAGAAAAACTACGCTGTTTAAGAGCTGCTGTTAAAAAATGGAAACAATTATTCTCTCCATGTTTGCAAAGTAGTCTCTGTAAAAGTGAACATTTGTATTACCAGAAGTGTGCATGGACTCTATTTCTCAGTGTTTCTTGTTATTACTGCAGAGATGTCTGTATTACAGAGGAATTTTTTTATATCCCTGCCTGTTTGCTTGTCTGCAAAACGAAATCATAATCCTGATTTGGGCATCAGTGCTTATAGCCATATACGTGACAGGGATGCTACAAACAATATCATCACCTGCATCACCCGATGTGTGTCCCTTCGTGCTGGGCATGCATTACTTTTCCCTATTTGTTTCTATGTTGTCAAATGAATTATAAGCTTTTTACAGCAGAGGCTTTACCTTCACCTGTATTTTTGTGTCACCTTTTAAACTTGCTTTCATTTTTGCTTCCTGGACAATTAAAAAGAAAGGACAAATGAATCAATTAATTCTTGGGAGAAAAGGTAATCCTGTTCAGGGAGTCCTGAACCAAAAGGATAATTGTGAAATAGCCTGGTGGAACTGGCCCTCAAATGCCCTTGTGGTGGCACATAAGCAATATGTCCCATGGTCCTCATACTCATCTTCTGCCACCAGCAATATCTCAAAACTGACTGCAGAAAGCCATGCTCCACTTCCCTGTAAATAGAATAAAGGGCTTTATTCTGGCCTAGGACCTGATTAGACGGCTCCACTGTGAAAGGACAACTTGCACTATGATCAAGTTTTGGTTTAGATATAGAGAGCTCTTCTAGGGGAGTGGGGAAAAGAAAAGATCACCTTTAATATCACAGGGGAGCACGCAGAACCTGTGCTGTTACATTTGACAATGGGTCTGCCACTCTTTGTCTGTTGGTGTATTACTTAATCATCTGACACAAGAAGGCTGGTTGGACAGTTGCAGGGTAAAGTTTGATTCAATATGAGAGACAGAGCTGAATTTTTATATTACTGGAACTGAAACGCTGACTGCTTCATACTGGAGGAGCAGCAACAACAGTCCCATTGACTTCAAAGGGAAGGCTTGTCTGGGCCCTATCACCGCTGACTCTTACACCAGGAGTCCCACGCTTCCACCTCTGTTGAGCTCAGCACCAAAACTGCTGTTTACACTCAAAGGTCCCAATAGCTTTGTTCTCACTTGTGTTCATAGCTTGAAACATTTCTCCATTTCTCCATATTTTCTTTGTGGACAGCTCATTTTTCTAATGCTTTAAAACAGCCAAAAGGGTAAAAGTCGTGCAGAAATGCCATCAGTCTTCAGCAGGATGTTCTATTGATTTCAGGTTAGCAATCATCATCTTAGAAAGGCTAAAGTTGGCCTGATCTTAAAGAAAACCAAGCTGGGAAAAATGGTAGCAAGGGGCTTGCACAGCACAGTTTTGCTCAGGCTGGGGAAATGGGCTAGCTAATTGAATACTGCCGGTGTCTCTCATTGCCGAGCATGGCAGCAGGATTCATCTGTTTATATTTTTATCATTTGTCAGCTTGCTGGATGTGCCACCTACGAGGAAAGCACATTGTTAGGTTTAGCCAACAAGAGAATAGAGATTTCCCTCTTAGAGGAGGGATGTACTGAACAGTTCTGGTTACCCTCCAGACAGACCAGCCTTCTCCAGGGTGCCATCTGACAAAATATTTAGGTATGAACTATTCAGTAGGTCTAAGCATGTGGGTAAAGTTAAGCACCAAACTGATTTGCTGAAAAGGTGGGAATTGCAGATGCAGGCTCTTGACTGTGGGAAATAACATTACGCTGTAAAGGCAGCTCTTTTTTATACTTGTATTCTGCACACATTTGGAATTACATTTTCATTCGGCATCCTCATGACATTTGAAATAGCACAGGGTGAGGCTACACAGAAGGAAATATTTGAACCTGAGCACTTTGATGCCTTTATATATAGATTTACATAATCTTGGGTGTGTACTCCTCCAGTTAATTATATGCATTCATCATCTTTTGATGACATATTTCTATTACATGACATCTTTCCAGTGTCACCGTGTGCCTCTCAGCACAGACTGATTCATTCTGAAGAATAAAAGGGAGATAATAACAGTCTTCCCAGCATCACATTTTATGACCTGAACTGGTAATGTCCATAAATAAAAGCGATGAGGACTCTTGTGCACTACTAAGGCCTTGAAGTTTTCTCTGATCATTCTAAAGAAAGGTTTTGAACCATTCAGAGGTAGAGTACTATTTTCTTATGGGCTCAATATTTCGTTATGGGAAAATGTAGATTTCCTACTGGTAGAGAAACCTTTTTGGAGATCTCAGACCTCCTCTCTCGTGATAGGACAAATCTTGGCTTCTTATGTGATGAGGGAAGAGGAGACAAAACCGCAACAGTACTTCAAAAATGCAATGTGAAGATCGTCCTTGAGGCATCCCCCTCAACAACAGTGAAAACTGAGGCACAGAGCAATGAGGTGACTTTACTAAAATCATGCAAGGGCAGACATTAGTCCTTGCAAATGCAACGAGTCACCTCACCTGTCCCCTCTCAGCAATGCCATGTGAATTTTAAACATCGTCAGCCACTCTGTCGAACACAATAATTTTTGGACAAAGCCAAATAACAAATGTGTCTAGGGGATTTCTTTTCTTTCTGTTACACCCCCCCCCCCAATAATTTCTGAGCAGAAAAAACAAAATGAATTGAGGAGCTCTGTTATTTGTCTTGAAATATGTGCTCGGTCCAGGCTACAGATGCTGTCCCTTCTCCCAGGAGACAAGTACATATTGTGAAGTCTGCATCACATCTTAAATTACCTAGCTGCCTTTTTTGTTCTTTTTATTCTCTGTAGAAAAGGTAAATACCAAGTGAGCCTGAAAACTGAACTGCTCTTTCTTTCACGTGATAGAAAGAAGCTGGGTGTTAGGGCTTTATACAAAATACAGAGTTCTTCTGCCCAGGTATCCTCAAAACCAGAACAGGTGACTTCTGTTACTCCTGAGAGAGGGTGAGGGGAAAGAAAAGAATACACAGGCAAACAGGGAAAACCTGTAAATCATCTTGCTTGGGGGAAAGTTTAGGCTGATGTTCCTTAGCTCAGAAATGGAGATGTAGCTAGAGCATTTGACAAAGGCCACACAGACTAACTACTCTCCCAGGTAAAGTACTCAAAACCCTCAGTGAAAAAGCCCACAAAAGGCAAGGTGGTGTAAAGACACGTGAAGAACTCTTTGAAGAAGAGTTGAGCTGGTCGTGGTAAGGAGATGCAGCGGTGTCCCTTCCCTGCTGGCTCCCTTCTGTTCACCTGGCTGCCGTTGTGCCACGCAGCGGGTGTGATCCTGTACCCGCACACCCACACCGCTCCTGGGGAGCGTCCGGGGGTCTCCAGCTCTGCCCGCTGAGACAGACGGGCTGGCCATACAGCTGCTGTTACTGCTTAGCCTCTGCCCACGTGGAAATGTTAAACTACTGAACGCGTCAATGCAATTTATGCATTCCTGCAAACTGGACATAATTTCAAATCCTGTCTGATCTCTAATACACGTTCGGATGTTTCCAGTCAGCAGCACAAGAGAAAAACAACACCAAAAACCCAGACTATACTTCTGCAGCTAACGTAACCAGTAAATCACCCCTCCTTGTCACACCAAATATGGTATCTAAGAATTTGCTTGGCTAACAGTGAGGCTTCCCAGACACAATTGAACTAAGCCTTCCCAGCAATCACGCTGTGTTCCGGTGAATATAGCTTCACATTTGTTGTAATGGGTGATCGACGATACCATCCCATTCAGCACAGCACAGAATTAATGGAGCATCTGGAAAATGAAAACAACTAACATTTACTACTCTCTTGTCATGGAGAAAATGAGCTAATGATAATAATAATCTAGTTTCCAGACATTGCACACGCACCTTGCAGTCTTAAATAGTCAGGCCTGGAAATAAAATGTGAGCAACCTCATGCACATGCCACTGTGTCCAAGGAACTTTCAGTAAGTGATCAAGACTTTGCAAGTGTCAAAGTTAGGACGGTCCATGAAATCTTAACTTGTCTCTCTTCTGTGCCTAGGTGTGGAATTGGTCTATAATTTCATGGGCACATTTTATTTGGTGACATGGGGGCATGACTTGTTTGGTTTACAGCCCAAGCATTACTTTCAAGGGATTTGGACTGTGAGGGTAGGTTGATGTAATCCTTACCTTATTTATTGCAGAAGTTGAAAAATATGTAGTGATGGTGGCAGATCAATATTCTGCTTCTTTATTAGTTTAAATGGAAATCAGCATAATTCCTTTGGGGTCAAAGTAGCTGACTGTATTTTTACCTTATGCCCACAGGGTATGACTCACAGGAAATACATACTTTCTAAAGGAGTAAACTAGAAAGGAGTTCTCAGATCTCTAAGAGTTCACTGTCTGATTATAGGTCCGCCTGAGAAGCTGCAGTTCTTCCTGGCTTTCTCTTATAGCCTTGACACCTTCTTGTCCAGCTCTTGCCTCTCTGTGACACTTCTTCCTCCTTCCTTTCCCCATGTCAGCAGAAGGATCAGGTAGCATCCAAAGATGTGGCTTGGTGGAAATCAACAAGTATTTGCAAACTAGGGGATAGCAATGCCCCACAATGTTGAATCTGCTGTTGAACCCCAAGCCCTGTTCTACCTGCTGTCCTGCTCTCCATGTGGGCATGAGACGTGTCTCCTGCAGTGTGAGGGTGGAAGGATGAGGAGAAGACATTCTGTGGACATCCCTGAGATGAATGCAATCCAGTAGCTTATCTGTCCCTTCTTTCAGTGCACCTGAAGGAGCAGGACTCCTTTTTTCTTCATCTCAAAAATTACTTTTAGATCCAGCTCCTCCTTCTCCTTCCAAAATTCCTTCTCTCAGCACAGTCACAAGTGACATCCTGGTACCCTCAACAAGAATTTAATGGCCAGAAGGAGCTGAGGATCTCAAAGCAAGACAAACTGCTGCAAACTGTTGCCTGGCAGGTTGCGTCGGGAGGTAGAACAGTGCATGGAGCAATGTGTTTGCTGAACGTCTTATTTGGGAGCAGGTAGAAACAGGATGTATTGGGAGTTGGAATGGAGGGTGATGCTGTAGCACGTTTGATACTCCTCTTATGGTCCTTACACTTCTCTGACTCCATCAGAACTGAACTAATGAGCCCCTTGCCTATGCAGGTGGGAATTCCTGTTTGGTCTTAAATTGCAATCAACACGAGTGATTACAAGCCAGGCCTTTCTGCCAGCCCCAGTAGAGTCCCCTTCACTCACCAGTCTGCTGAAGGCATTGCTGGGTCATGTATGAGCCCTGAACTGGCATGCTCAGGGTATGCCAGCACACCTGGCCCTGAGAGTGCTTCTGGGAGGCCGTATCCTGACTCTGCCAGGATGCAACTCAGGTACAGCCTCTCTTTCCTGCCCTGGTTTCCATGGACTTCATCATGTATACTATGGGTTAGAAGGGAGCCAAGGCACAATATTTTTAAAGCAACTCTCTGGAGAACTCAGAGACTATTACTGTAGGTGCCATGGTGGAAAAAGTCTTATAGGATCGTTGACTGTTTTCGGTTGGAAGGGACCTTAAGGATCATCTAGTTCCAAGCCCCCTGCCATGACCAGACACAACTTCCACTAGACCAGGTTGCTCAAAGCCCCATCCAGCCTGGTCTTGAACGCTTCCAGGGATGGGGCATCCACAACTGGGCAGCCTGTTCCAGTGTCTCACCAACCTGAGAGTAAAAAATTTTTTCCTGATGTCCAATCTAAATCTCCCCTCTTTCAGTTTAAAACCGTTGCCCCTTGTCCTGTCGCTGCACTCCCTGATAAAGAGTCCCTCCCCATATCTCCTCAGATACTGTAAGGGGTTATAAAGTCTCCCCGGAGCCTTCTCTCCTCCAGGGTGAACAACCCCAACTCTCTCAGCCTGTCTTCATAGGAAAGGTACTCCAGCCCTCTGATAATCTTCGTGGACTTCCTCTGGACGTGCTCCAACAGGTCCATGTCTTCCCCATTCTACAGACATTGTCCCTGTTAGTACCTTCAGGCTCTCAAACATCACTGTCCCTCTGGCAGTAAGAACCTCACAAATGAGGTTGTGTGTCTCCACGCGGCTCAGACTGTTCGTGCTCAGTGCAGGTGGACTGGAAACATAATTTATGTGCTGGACTCTTGCAAATCCTTGTAAAGCACATGCAACCTAAAGTTTTTGTGGTTTTAAAGGTTTAGTAAAAAGGTAGGTGCTTTTCAAAGAAATGGTAAAAATTGCATACCTGGTACTAAATTGATTTTCCTGTCAAAGCTGAAGGATGAAGTTTCTCAACAAAAAGTTGTAAGACACATAATATGTACACACATATACATTCATATATGTGCATAAACAAATGGAATGGCAAACTGATGCCTCTGCTCCCCACCCTCCCCCAGGCATAAAAAAGAAAAAAAAAAAACAACCTTTTTTTTTTCTGAATTATTTTTCAAATTATAAAAAATATTCTTCCTTTCTGGACATCGATTCTTTCCTCTTCCCCACGCAGGTTGAAAAGGATGCTGGAAGTTGTTAAGTTTTCAGCACAGGTTTCTTCAGAAGCATGATTTTCATTTGAAGCAGGAGTGCCTGAGGGCTGAATGACCAGGAATCACTGTTCAATTTTACACTCTGGACTGGTATTACTATAGACCATACCAAATATAGATGCCAAAGAATTAAAATAGTTTCTATTCTCTCTCCAAACCCACTTGTTCCCCAAATAAGGGTTTGGGTTTTTTTTAAGTTGTGAACCCAATTAGAACTAGACAATGTGAATGTGTAAATGTCATATTGTTCCACTGGATTCCATTCAAAATTTTATATGAGTCTGGGGGATTAAATTATGAATTGCTCTGATGTTCATAGTAATAATGTCTTTATGAAAAAGCAAAACATAAATCAGAAGAAATGTCAGGGAGATACATTACATACTAGAAAATTAACAACATCTCAAAAACTTTCATTATGAAAAAATGAATTATTCAAGAGTAATTTTCTTGCATTCGGACTGTATTGGGCTGTACTCTCTCAATTCACTGAGTTGCAATGCAGTGATGTGAGTCAGGACCTCATCCCCTGTTTATAACTTGCATTCGCTGTGATGATATGACTGTCTAACAGCTTTTGGTGAGATATTATTGACATTTCAGAGAAGGGCATGGGAGTGAGGAAGAGAAGAGAGTAAGGAACAGATTTTTCCAAAATACTAAAAAAAGAAAGGCCCAAGTTAGGGGCATTTCTGAGGGGCATGATGACATTACAGTCATCAAAGACTTCCTCTATGTCAAATGACAGACCTTCAAAGTGAGAATCAGTGTGTCTCTCTCCATTGATGACAGAGGGATTTCAAAGCCATGAGGAAAGAGCATCCTTAACATAGTGATCTAAGATTATGTGGTATGAATCTAAGTCTTACTGACCTTCCAAAAGCCATACAGCCTACCTCTGTGGTAGTAAATGAAACAAGACCAGGCCTTGGACCATTGTAATTACCACAGGAGTCAGATCCTGTAAGAAGACGGAGGCTGTACCTCAGGGGTTTGTTTGGATTGCACAGAGATGGCATAGCAGTAACACACCTTGCTCCCGTGAGAATTTAACTCTAGTTCAACAATTTCTTTCCTTACAGAGTAGGTAAAAGTAAAGTTCACTGCATGCTAAATGGATATTTTTTCACATTGCAATATATCAAGGCAATGAGGCACTTGCGTTTTCATTCCTTGTCCAGGTACTTTTATACTGCTGGTCAGCATCCAACTTATACAGTCTGTCAAATAACACCAGATACACATTATTACGAATGCACTAGAGTATTCTTTTGCTTTTGCTATGATGAATCTGAACGATTGAAACTAGAAAGGAATGATAATGACTATCATTTCAGAAGGGCCTAATACCTGTGTCTTCACTCCTATTCAGAAGGTGGATGCCATGAGGAAATTACTATTTAACTGAACAACAACTAGCTCAAAAATGGCAGGGCATGAGTCTTGGTAATGATTGGTGAGGCACGTAAAGAAGAGGCCAAAGGGTTACCTTAATAACAGCCTACAACTAATTGAATGACATTTACCAATATCATGAAGCTAAACTCTTCTTGGTATATCTGTCCATCTTTTCTTGGTTGTGGCAGATGATTTAACATGACATGTGAGCCACAGGCAGTGGGTTGGGTTGTTCAAAGAGCATATCAGGAAAAAGGCTTTCTTCAAGAGGGTGGGGTAACACTGTGACAGATCACTCAGGTGTTGACATCCCCATCCTTGGAGATTTTCAAGAACTGGCCAAAGTCATAGCTGACCTGATCTAGAGATGGTCCTTCTTTGAACAAGAGGTTGGACTAGAGACCTCCAGAGGTCTGGTGTCTTGCACCAGTCTATCTACAATTCTATGATAATTTCATTTTCCACTGTTTCTCACCTTAGTTGTTTCTGCTTGGCAAAAATGTTCTACTTCTTAATTCCCTCATTCTAGGAGACAGAAAGTACCTAAGTAATAAAGATAGCTTAATTTTCATGCTCCCACAATTATGGGACCACGTAAGTGGAGTCCAGCGTGCCACAAAATTGGTGATAATGTTCATGCTCTGGGACTCACAAAACCATGCACTACTCACAAATCAAATACAACACCTTGTTTTTCAGCATGTGGTCTTCCGACTTCTCACCCCAGCTCCGTGTTTGAGAACAAGGGTGGTGTAGAGAGCTTCAAAATCACCTCTCTGACTTGAAAGGAAGTTCATTTCATGGCCAGACACCCTTTCTCCCATATATATTTTGGTCAGTCAGAATAAAGAGGCTTTGCTGACTCTGAGAACAAAGCCAAAGTGGGTGTTAAGTGCTATCATGTGAGTTAAGAAGTAATTTGAAATAAAAATTTTCTGGCACACTTCTTTGTATCTTAACTCTTAGATCTGTTTTCTAGCAAAGGTGGGGATTATAACTGGCTCTTTACAATAATGTGTCTTTTTACAATTTTCCATACTTAAGGAGGAAATACTCTTATCTTCATCAAGAATAATTGAAATACATTATTTTCTGGGGCTTTATAGTATTTAATGTACTATAAATTCAAAGAATGTGTTCTCTTATCACTTGTATTGCTGCACTTTGCATATTTTGCCAATACAGTGTTGGGTGTGATGACTTAAAATGCCTCCCCTTAATTTACAATGGAAGAAATGTTTATAAAATAATTTCTGGCTTCTTGCCTGGACTCACATCGTGACTGGTATTTCCCACTGTGTTACATGTGCCTGAAGCTCGTGTTGGAATACCCACTTTTGAGATATGATTTCCACTGCCTGTGGACTGGGATGGAGTTAGGTTTTTATATCACAGTCACAGACAGACAAGTAAGTCAGGATTTAAGCATTCATACTGGAGCTCGTTGTCCAAAATTGTTTTTTTGCACATATTCTGGTATAATAACAGACTTTCCTGACCATATTGATCCATTTTGCAATCAAAAGTGTGTGATAGTCATAAATTTAAGTCCATTATGGTCAAGAAATGGTTAAGACTATTTCATCATGTAGAGAATCAGGATCTGAGTTTGCAAAGTCTACCTTGTCTTTGAAGATGAAAGAATGCAGTCATGGGCTAAATAGCATCTTTTGCTCGGTATGAATAGCTGTGTCACAGCTGAGGAAGCTTTGAGGAATCTTTGACCCACCCAGAGTGATGCTTCTTCCCTGTTAAGAGAAAATGCAGATTGTGTTTGGGTCTATCAGACTTCCCATGCATGCACAGCTACCTTTGGTAGCCACCGAGGTTAACAGAGGTAGGACCATGCGAATATCTCTCTTCCTGGCCATTTGTCACATCAGTGTTTAGGGGGCAGCACAGTTATGCTCTCTTTCCCCCACATCACCCATGGTTACAGTCCTATACTCACCTGTGCTGAGGTATTTAATTCTTCTCAGTCTCTGTGTATGAAGAAATCATGGTCTGACATACATTGATCAAGAATCATATTCAAGTACCATAATTGATTCTGTCCTTAGGAATATTATACAATAAAAACCCTTGATCTTAGCTCTTCAATTCTCTTAATAAAAATGGTCATAAAGGCACAGATATTTTCCTGGAGAGATGGGGAGAATACATCTGCAGAAGTGTCTTTTCTGTACAGCTTTGGTTCCTTAAACTCTACCCAAAGCACCTGATCTGGGTGAATGGTGCATCTGGGTTTGCAGAAGAGGCAATGAGTTCTACCACATAATTACAACTTCTGTATAAATTGATCTTTTTCTGTTGTTTTAAACCAGATAACGTAGGTGAGGACCCTCTTGCTTAAACCATTCTCTCCAGTACATGTTCTACTGTTTCCTATTTCCAAAATCCACCCCAACTCCCTTGTACCCTAAAACAATCAAACTTTGACATGTTTGAAATTACATCCATCTTTTGGACCCATGCATTTTATTATATTTATAAATAGCAGAATCACAGATCTTAACAATGCATTTCAGAAAAAAAGAGTGAGAAAATATGTCGTATGGAAGGATTATTCTTTCAGATGGTGTAATAACGTCATCCCCAAAAGCACTGCTCCTTACAGTCAATAGTGATGACATTCTGAGACAGAACGACCTTGTTGGTTTTGGCTCTTAATAAATAAACGCAAAAGGAAAGCTAAAGAGAAACATTGAGTCGTGAATGTACTTCTTCCCTATGAAAGTTCGTTCATAAAGGGAAAACAAGAGAAAGGACAGTCTTAATATATTAATCTGTGGACATCAGATGCTAAAGCTCCCCTGGCTTTGTTCAGAAATGAAGGTTTTACATGTGTTCGCATAACAGAAAAACTAATCCAGGGCAAGTATTGTTTTTCCTGACAGAGAAAACTGAGAACAGCAGAGTGAAATCAGCAGATGCCTCAGTGGGAGAGAGAGACTTGCACTGGCGGGAAAGAGCAGGAGGTGACTGTCAGCACCTGTACAAACATCACATCTCTTTGAAACAGAACGATGTGAGAATGGAGGTAGCCATGGAGATGGGGTGTACCTGCACAGAAGACAATGGGGTAGCAGTCCCTGCGGCTTATCCTGAGACACAATCATGTCTGCTGTTCATAGACGCCCAAGGTCAGTTGTCACACGCTGAGAGTGAGACCACCATCATATTTTTTACCTCCTGCTTGAAGTGCTCATAGACCCCTCTCTTTTTCCCAGAAGCCTTACCAAGTGTAAATTTTTCTCTTTTTGCAAACCCTGCATGCGTTGCAGCCTCCAGGCAAACATGGAGGGCATGATCCTGCGAGGTGCTAGGAGACTCAGCAGTCCTTGAAGTTGGAGCTTTATGAGTCAAGTGCGCGATGCTTCCAGCTTCAGCTCTTTCATGATGTTTTTGCCTTCGCTGATTCCTGCTTCCAGGAGGAAATCCTCCATTTAATGTAGAAGGATGCCTCTGGCTTTGCCCTGCTGCTAGCGCCTTCAAAAGCATCAGCATTATTTAACTTTAATTAGAAATGAAAATTCATCAGTTATCAGTCATTCTTGCATTTTCTGTGTGCATATTTGCCTCAGTATAATCGTCCTCCTACCTGTTCACTCATAGTTAAAAAACAGGGTGATTTTCGTAAAGTAAAAAGACCCATTCACCCTTATTCAGTGCAGGTTCATTCATGCTGTTTAACTTCCAGTTCCAGGAGATAATTCCACCTTGCTCACTTCTCCTGCCACTCAGGTTCACAAGTTCCCCGAAGGATCCGGTTCTGTCACTTTGCTGGGTCCTGCCCACCCCCACCTCCTGCCCACCTCCAGCCACACCGATTTCACAGAATCACAGAACGGTAGGGGTTGGAAGGGGCCTCTGGAGATCATCTAGTCCAACCCCGCTGCCAGAGCAGGGTCACCCAGAGCAGGTAGCATGTGTAGCATGTGTCCATGTGTAGCAGGACATACAGCGTCAACCTTTCCTCTGTCGGTGGCTCACCAATATGGCGTCTGGGCTATGAAAAATCGGTTTCTTTCTGCAGACCTTGAGGTCATTAATGTAACAAGATCTATAATTTCAGGATGCCTTTTACTTGCAGTGAAAAAGCTTAAGCTCTGGCGGCATTACTTGCATCCTCTCCTAACAGTGCAATTAGGGTACAACACAGCTGGGCCACATGCAGCAGGTTAGACTTTTTCCTTGTGTTCAGCTGATGGATGCAAGGGGTTTTTTTTAGGATTTCATAAACCTTTTGGTTAACCCACCTGAAAGACTCTAGCAACAAGTACACCCGTAAGTCATGATAGTCTTGCTATGTTAGTGAGGGGGTAGATTTTTACCAATCCACTAATAACAGTGTAGGGTGGACTAAATGACCCATATGTGTGGGAACATGTGGGCACACAACCGTGTGCTCAGCCCAGAAGTGATATTTTTCTTATGTCTGTTTTTGTTTTTTTTTGAAAACGCCCACCAAATTGAAATCATAATTTCCTCATTCTGCAGGGCTTTGTTGCTTCACAATCCTTGCTTTATTTACGGCAAAACGTGTTCTGCTGACATCAGCGGGATTAATTATATGTTAATGCTTGGTAAAAATCTGTGTTTAGCAAAATCCTTTGAAAAATCTTAGGCGGTGAAAATAAATGTAGAATAGTCCCCATTATGCCTCGCTGCTCCTACTGCTCCAGCAGCTGAGTGCTGCAATAGTAGATTTGTCAAATTGCACCTGAGCACGTACGAAATCCATTTCTAATTAACAAAACTGTGAAAGAAAAAATGCTTCTTATTTGTTGGGAAGTGCCTGTGTGCTGTTTCACATTGTGAAAATGACTGACAGTTTCCAAAGGAAGGTGCAGCTTTGTAATTAACTTCAAATTGGTAGAAACATATTTTTACTTGACAGTTTTGTTACACTCAATTTTTTAACAATCCAGTCTTTTCTGGTTTTGAATATTTCCAATCAATATTATCTCATTGTTTTATTTTAAAGAGTCCTCAGTTTTGATGGTTTTCAATGTCTAACTTGGCTAATCAATCAGAACTAAACACTGACAAGAAAGAAAATCCAGCAGAAATGAGATCAAATCCTCAAAAAATAACAACAGAAAAGAGAAAACCCAGAAAGGAAATAACATTTCAAAAGATGCTATAACAGCAGCTGAGTTCTAATAAGAAGCAGTCCTTGCAAATATTTCAAAATATTCAGAATGAAATCTGGGCCAAAATCAGGAATATCTACTGCTGAAGTGGGAGGAAAGATGTGCTGGACCAAAGGCAACAGCTGACTCATGAATTTTTATGCCTTGTTTAAACCACTGAAGCTGCTGGCCAGTGTGGTACCCAAAATTACTTGCCTGTAGTAGCAGTAATATGAGTATCAAGGCGATAGGGGCTTTGGCAATCACCAAAGAATGCTTTATAGCCATGTCTGCCAGCTGGCAGAGCCAATCAGACCAGATAGCATGTGCCACGCGATGACCCTGAGCTGGAGATGGTGTTGACAGTACTGGGCTGCCAGACAAATCTGTTGGCACAGCAGAGGGAGGCAGAGATGTAGCAGATGCTTGCAGTAGTTGCATAAACTCATGGAGGCGGTGATGGTGAAACTGGAAGTGAGGTGCTAGGAGGACTGAGATACTGTAAAAATCATCTTCTTGTTTCAAGAAAGGGCCCCTAAGTGGACCTCCAGGGAAGAGCTCTTGGCTGGTGACCTGAGAGGAGCAAGATGCTGTCCTGCATAATCAAACACAGGGTTGGTGGAAAGACCAGGTTGAAAAACCCTTTTGCCATCAATAGTTCACCATTTACTGCCTGGATATCACTCTGAGATGGATTTTCTGAGTCATTCAGCCTTCAAGAAATTACATTGACCATCATACTTCTGCGCTTGGGCCTTCACCCTCAACCCTTCCCTTTCCTGCGATGTGCTGCACAAGCAGCATCCATGCACAACTCAGGGCCGCGTGACAGCTATCGGTTTCCCTCCAAACTGATCTGAAAACCTGAGCTGTGAATAAAGAAAGAGACAATATCTAAACAAAATTCATAGAAGAAGTAGCAGAAAGCAGCAGAAAGTGTGGGCTGGGGTTAAGAAATGGTCAATATTACTTGTTCTGGACCTTCCAGAGCCATTTTTTTCCAGGTTGTGTTCAAGGTTTTCAGCCTGTGTTATGAAACCTACTGTGCAGTCGTGTGGATCAAGACAAGCTAAGCGCTCATCCTGCCTGGGGTTTTCAGACCAATCTGACATTTCCAGACAGACACAGCTGTGCCAGAGCGGTTAGAAAACTGGAACAGTTTTATTGCAGTGTTAACGTCCGTGGGTTTTATTTCACATTCTTCTGGGTGAAATGAAAATAATTACCTTTTTTTTTTTTTTTTTTAATTGAACTTTAAAAAATCATGCGAGTTGATCAAAAGTCTAACTGCTCTTGTTCAAGTATTGATGGAGCTGTTGTGCCTGCTATGGATGGGAAATCTTTCCCAGGGATGCTCAACAAACCCAAGACCTATTTCTGTGATGTGGCGTGTTAGTCTATGTTTTATTTATTCAGTGTCTTTCCCTGGATGATTTAACACAAGATACTGTGCATAGTAAAATGTCCATGAGCTTAAAAAATTTCCAGACAACTGATAAAAGCCTATTCTATTGAAATGTATGAAATAAAAATAAGTAACCTTTGGTTTAGGAATGAGCTTGAGTTGCAAATGCTTAGACGCTCGAAGGGTGTACCAGGGAAATACTGTAATACATTAGAAACTGTTGCACTTTCCTTGAGCAACCTCATCTGTATGGATTGCAGCATTTGCGTTAGTTAAGAGTAATATGCTTATATTTCATCTCTCTAAAAAAGTGCCACAAAGGGGTTGCGGTTGTATCCAGACCTTACTGTTATGTCTTGTACTGTCCTTCATGGTACAGAAGTGATAGGACTTAGGTTGAGTGAGCATAAAGAGATTTTCTTGTTGAAGTTGCAAGACACAAGCTGCATCCTATGAGTGTTTCTGTTTTTTTATGACCTTGACTGAACGCTAAATGCACCTCTCTCTGATCAGGGCCACTCTTCAGGGTTTTCATTAAATTCTGGGATGTGGAAGAGAATAATTAATGGATTCACAGAATAACTCAGTCTAGAAGGGAGCTCTGCAGGTCTCCAGTTCAACCTTCTGCTCAGAGCAGGTTTAACTTCAAAGTTAGGCCAGCTTGCTCAAGGATTTACTTGCTTTCAAGTTTTGAATATCTCCAAGGACTGAGATTTCACGATCTCTCTGGGCACTTGTCCTGGAGCTTAATCACTTGGAATTTATTTTCTTCTTATGAAGTAAAAAATTCTCCTGCTGCAACTTGTGTCTGTTGCTTCTTTCCCTTATACTGTCCACTTATGAGAAGAGTTGGACACCCTTTCTGTAGTGGAAGAAAGCACCGAGAGTCCTTTTAAACCTTCTTTAGGCTACAATCCCCAACCAGTTCACTTCACTCTCCCAACAGTGGTTTTGGTAGGCATCTTGTTAAAAGACAAACCAACCACACATAGGGTGACCCAGCCCAATCCTGCTCACAGGCAACGTTGAGGATGACTATGCCTGAAGGGCACAGCACGGGACAAAGATGCTGAACTATTAGACGTGCAGGGCAAACAGGGATGCTACGGTCTAGCTGTCTGTGGCTGGATCTGGCAATACAATTCAGCACTGAAAACCGAAAGGGACGAAGGTAGATAAGCAGCAAAGGCTGCTCTGTCTGTTCTTTACAAATCGGGTTGGGGCAAGGTGCCCTCAGCACTGAGTTGAATTGGCTGTAAGGTGTTTGTGGTGGTTCTCAGTCTCTCTTGGTACTGCTAAACGCTGTAGAGATGGAAACACTAGTGTATAGCAATCTTGTGTGACATTAAACTGTTGATTATAGCATATAGAACTGGATAGGTTTTTTTTTTTTTTTTTTAGCAAGAACTTCGTTAACGAAAAATGTCCATAAATTGACACCGATACCAAAATTTAGTAAGTAATGTGCAGAAATGTACTCAGCTTGGCAAAACTTTCACGTCTCTCTTAAGTGGGATGTGACTTTTGCTAGGAATAAAGAAAGGAAAGCTTTCATGGGGGCTTTCAGTGCTGAGGGAAAGATCAAGTCCATGCTGAGGACCAGGTAGTGTCACAAGGAGTGTGAGGTCTCTGAAATTTTTGTGCTTGGATCACCGAAGCGGAATATCTGCAAGTGCAGATCTCTCTTTTTCTTCATGAAACAGTGCAAAAAGCCTCTCTTTTCTCTGCCGCAAAATCAATACACATTCAATAGTTTATGCAAAAGAGAATTAGTCTTCCCTGGTTGGCTCTGATATTATGCAGTCCCAGGCTTCCAGTTTGTGTCCAGGATCCTTGTACTCATAGGATACAAGTGAATAAATTACAGCAAGCAATCAACAATATCCTCTTGTTATTTGCCATTTTATATCAGTTGTTTTTTACATTTATTTTACAAAACTTTTTTTTTTTTATCAGTGTCTGCTTTATTCCCTCAAAATTGGATGAAGCTGCTCATATAGAAATGACAGAACAGCTACAGATCTTTCAGCAAATAAATAAAAGCTTAGAAAATTTTTCTTGTGTTATGGAACTGCATTAAATTAAGGCTTTATCAACAATGAATGAAAGTTTCACAGCCACATTTCTTTTTCCGAGATTTAATTCACCTCTAGATAAGTAGGATATTTCAGCTGGCAGTGCTAAAGATCTGGAATCTTTCCTTATCACTTAAATTCACTTGTTTATGCACAGAAATAGGAAACAGGCAAGGTATTCTGCTGTATTTTAGGTCTAGTTGCAGCATTCAACAAAATCCCAGTTCCAAGAATGCCATGGAGTACTGTTACATTACACTGTTACTTTACACTGGGTTTATGTTTCCCTGTACCTCCTGTTACTCCTTGGCTTTTCTGATTTCTCTTACCTTGGCAAAAATGTAAGATTTGATCTTTGGCCATAACTAAATGTGAACTGTGGAGAGAACTATGTTGCATTTAGAGGTCTTGCATTTCTGGAATGTGTTTTCCTTCTTAGTGTGAAAGAAATTACGGTTCTAAAAATTTTTATGTAAACCATGTCTGATATTTATGTGTCTTGATTTGATGATCTGGAGGTGACACTTTGATGGGCTGGGCTGTACTGGGAAGCAGGACACCCTGATTAAATGAAGTCTTGCATTATGGAAGTCCACTGTGGATAATTTTCCAGGGCAGCTCCTGTTCATATTTATCACACTGCTTTTAAAAATGACCTTTCCACCAGAAAATATGTATTTTCTAGTGCTTATAAAATGTGGGGCATATCCTTCAGTATTTTGAATCAAAACTGACAGACAGCTGAGTGCGTGTTACCATCCCCTACATCTGGTGTCTCATTTTTCACAAAAGATTCAGAAGTGTTGAAGAAGTCGATAATGTTCAAAGCTGTTTAAAGAAAATATTTTCACCCTTTTTTTGAAACTGGGTCACATATAAGAATTCAGCTGCTGCTAATTAATTTTTCTGTTAGTCTGCTGTCACATCTAGCTTATCACATGATGGACCTTAACTGTCAGTGCACATCCTACTTTGCCCTCCACTGTGGATCTCAGCAGCTTTGTCCCCAAGGTCAGGCACCTTTGTTAGCAGCTTTCCTTTACTGTACGTACAGATAAGCCTGAAGATAAAACCTGATTGCAGTGCCTGCCTCAGAGGTGACCTGGCATAAGAAGCAAGGCATCATTCAGCCATGCAAGTGATAATTTTGCTTAGGTCGTTAGAAATGCACACAAATCCAAACCTAAAAAAAAAAAAAAAAAAAAAAACCAACAAAACCCACGACCAAAAAAATCACCCTGAACCAGTGGGCTTTGCTGGAGCTTATGTGCTGCCCTGGGGTACTTGCTGTAGAAATTGTGTGCTCCTTGCTGTCTGTCTGGGGTGGAGGGATGTATAGACATATGTCTTCACCGGTAACATCCAAATTCCCTTTTCATATAGCCTCTATCTGCCTTGCTACAGCTCAAATCTGGCAGCATGATGAGGGACCCAGTACAAAGATGATTTCTGACCATTTTTGGCTTTCACATAGGAACTAATGTGATCATACCTGCACATCTTGGTTGCTGTTAGAGAAGCCCTACACCACCTCCTGCCCAGACTGCAAGTTTGGGTTATGACTCTGCCTTTTTCTGAATATGGGCAGTGCAGTGGTAACGCTCACTGATGTCATCTGCGTCAGACCCTTGCCAGCGCGACACCTAACCTCAGCCCTGGTAGGGCAGAGAAAGTTCTCACCTGATTTATGGAAAGACTCTCTGAGATTTACTGCAATGTGTTATAACAATTTCACTGTACTTCACAGTGCAAAATGAAGATAGGGATATATTTTGCTGTAAATCTTAAAGGAGCTCAGAGAATACCACAGCCTTTGATTTGTTAGTTACTGCCATGCTGGCAAAGTGCTTTTTTGTAATGGTAATTACAGTAGAGTAATTGCAGAGCACCTGTAGTGGAGAAATTACACTTTATTTGTTTGAATAACAAAGACTTTGGGCCATGTATTAGATCACCTATTGAGGTCTTTTCCAGCTTATATTTCTAAGCTTCTGTGACTCTATTGCAATGACAAAAGCTAAGGACAAAGATTTGTCTCCTCAGAGCCTGCAGTAATTGCAAAGCAATTGCTGAATATGATCCTTATAGATGAATTTTACAGCTTTGGGACAATGGGCTGCTCAATTCAACAACTTTTTTCTTTCACTTGGTGCTATTCCTTACTCTTGATAAAGTGCTCTCTTGGTGGTGCATGTTATCATCTTTCATAAGCAACAATCGGAGGAGCATTAAGTACATAATAGAAAAGGCCTGATCCTGTTCCCGGACTGGTGTGGATAAACTTTATGGTTGACTTATGTGTGAGCAGAATTTGGCTCCAGGGACAAGCTGCCTCTGAGCAGAGACCAGCAAGCACTTATTTCATGGCTCAGACTGGCACCGCAGAGTGTTACTTGTCTGCACATGGGGCAGAGCGTGTGAGCTGATCCTACCCATGGGACGGCAGCCACCCACGCTGCAGAGCGTGGAGCAGAGGAATCGACGGCGTACCAGTGCCGACCTGATGATATTGAAATAGTATTTTCTTATTCTGGGCCTGTCCATTTCTTCCTTTCTTCCTCAGACAGCTCACCAGTTCCAGGCGGTTCTGTGAGGTGCAGCCCCTCAATGTGGAGTCAGGGCTCCAGCTCCTCCTGTTAACGAACTGCAGAAAGTGTCAAGGTGGTTCCTTTCATTTATCAGCCCCGTATCTGCTGCGACCAGGTTTTCTGTGTTTCCACTCTAGCTGTGGGTCATTGTCAGAAACATTCTTGACGTAGTTCCTGTGAACCTGGATGTACCCTTATAGCTGGGAGGTACCGGCCAGAATTAACTTGTGTATGCGTTTCCAAAGATCAATTTAATTTCAAAATAACTTTGCCACAGAGATGTTTCCACCTACCTGGCATTCCCTTCTGTGTGTTGCCATGAAACAGTCCTCCCCTTCCAACTACAAAGTGAACATAGGTTTTGTTAATTGTCTTACGTTGGGTTCCTCGCTTGATTCCTGAAGAGCAGGACTAAACCTAAATTTTAGACCAATGGTGAAACAGTTCTTCTGGAAGTAAATATCTCTGTTTCTTGTGTAGCCAGTGTCCTGCAGGAGCTGCCTTTGAAGGCTTCTAGACGGAAATCCTGTCTGACATCCTTCGGTACCAGCTGCTTGGGCAGGTGCAATCTCTCACTTGAGATCCCGCAGAAAGGTTGGCTTGTCGGGTGCCAGAGAGCCATTAATCTTATATGCGTGTATTTCAGGGTAGGAAAAATTGCTCTATACTTCTTTATTTTCATTAAGAACAGCAGGATCTAAACCCTCAATCCAGACAGCAAGCCTTTAGATACCCAAATGAGGTCAGAGGAATCCACATCTCCTGAACTCCAAGCTCATCTATTGAGGGAAAATTGAGGCAAACTTTTACTGACAGGCAAATCCATAACCAACCTGTAGTAAGAAGCATTTTTAATACCTTCCTTCCTTTTCTATCAAGGTTTCGTAAGGCTTATGCAAAATGATATCTGTTCCTTCCAAACAACTCCGCAGCCATCCCAACTGCTCCTGTGCAAGTGGGAACTATTTGGGTTGCTTGATGTTGTTTCTTCCTAGTCTGAGAGTCTGTATTCGATACCCAATTCAGTGGAAAGAGGTTGGCCAGTCATTGACCAGTTTAGTGAACTCAAGTAGAATTGCAGAAATCTCCTGCAACCATTTTTTTTTCTGAACTGTCCCAGCTCATATGAAAAATAATTGTCATTAAATAAAAAAGCTGAATAAGAAGGGGATGGCCACATGTCCCAGATCCTTTCATGTGTAAGACAATTTCTATGGTTTCCTTTGTGCATATTGATGTTTTCACTAACTTCATGGGTGCTCAGGCAAAGTATTGACGCTGGGAGGAGCACATCTGTCATCTCTACATAGTGAAGTTTGGGGAAGTAAAGGCCCATGGATCATGAGGCCATGGACTAACGGAATAACGTCCTATGAAATGCTCCTATGGAAAATCACAGTTTCTCTCCCTGTTCAATATCTCTCTCTCTTTTGCAGACACACACAAAGTCACTTCCATATTGTATACAAGGTATATATATTGTGAAGCTTCCTGCACTGCAGTTTGGAAGCTATGCTCTCTTTATTTTAAATAAAAAACCCAGCAATTTATAGCATAGATTTGTTATATCTCTGTCTTCTTTTCCAGTCAAAACTAAATGCTTTTATGCTGAAAAAAACCTTTGCCCTCCTTAACAATCAGCAAAATTTGTTCTGTACTAAGATATTTTGGAAGAGGCTGGAATACATTGGGCAATGTCATCTAAAAATGAAAAAACTGATTCAATTCTTTTGCGGGTCACGTGTGGCTGTGATGCTCCAGGCTGCTCAAACAATAGACTTGCTTTCCTGTCTCTTCCTTTTGACTTTCACTCCCTGCAAATCTTCAGGGGACCATTACTGCTGAAATAAAAAGTGAGTTGGAAGTTCATTGACGTTTACCTTTAAAAATAGCACGTGTGATGAAGTAAGAAGACTGCATTGTTTTTCAGCCTAATCTTTTATTTGTCATAGTCATCAGCTTCTGTACCTGGAGGAAGAGAAGGCAGGTGCGTTAACCAGATGGACAGATAGAACAAAATGTCCCTGAATTGTGCAGGCGTGGAAACAGAAAGGCTTAGGACAAATGGCATTTTGGATGGAAGGTGACCCAGTCAGTCAGTTGCAGGCAAATTATTATTAAAATTGAAAGAGACTCCTGGAAAACAAGTCACAAGATGCAGGGAATGCTGCTGAATGCGTGTTACTGTTGTGCTGGAAAAAGGGGGGGACACAGGCAGGTGTAAAACTAGAAGCTTAATACACAGGAAACGGATTGGAGGGTTTCCTCAGAGGAATATGATGCTGTTTATTTATTCCAGCCAGCCACCTTGGCTTAACTAGGAGATCGCTTTTAGTCATTTAAGACCTGTGGGGAACACCTGTCAGTTCAGAAGAGCTCTATCTGGGAATATCAAGGATATCTCCATTCTCCTTTAAACTCTAACCTCTTTGACGACACTTCTTCCACCTTCCCCTCCTTGATTCCATCATCCCTTATCCATACCCTGTTTCCCAGCTTTGTTTTCTGACCCATGATGTGGATATTTTTCAGTTCTTTTTTTACCAATAACAGATAAACTGCCTAGCTCATGTCATGCAAGAATTTATAGTATGTATTATCACTACTGTGTGTAGGATTTTATAGTTAATCTGTTACTACTGCTATATAATGATTATAGTGATACCCTGAAAATAACAATAGTGAGATTCCCATCTTGGCTAGACAGCAGCATGGAACATGGCATTCTGGCACTCAAATTGTTGTTTCTGGGAGGCTGTGGAGCCCCGACAATTGGCTGTTTTTCACTAGAATTCTAAAATCTAATTTTTATAGACATAATCCTCGAAAAATCACATAAACTATAAAATTAACCTCAAATCTTTCAATGCTAAGCACAAAAAATTGAGTGTTTTTTTTTTTTTTTTGCCCCTCATTAAAATAAAAAAACAAGTAAACATCAATGACTTGGTATTGGCCCAAAAAAGAATAAAAGAAAATGTGTTGGTTTTGGTCTTTTTGCAAAGTGACCAGCTGCCCAGTCTGGCATAATTAAACAGATATGGACAGAAAAAAGCATGCTAAATATCCTCAATTTTCAATTCAAACACATGGATGCAGTGACTGAGGAAAAGCAGAAGACACCCGTGACTGGACTGTAATGAACTATGAATTCAAAAGAAACTGTCCTACAACTTGAAATTCAGAGCAAAAGTGGCAGGAAATACAAACTAGAGGCTCAGCACATATATGTTGATTTCATCTTCAGTCAATCATCTGATTCATTTGCACTTAAAAAGCAATTTATATTCATACAACTGGATGGGTTTTTTTTTTTGCTTTGTGGTTTTTTTTAGGGTTTTTTTTTTTTTTGTATCTGCATTTCTTGATGCAAGTTTATTAACCAAAGGAAAGACTTTTTCTCTATATCTGTACAGAACATTTACAATGAGCAGGTTTATAAAATAGCATGGGAAAAAAACATTGATTAAGTTATGTACGTTATTTGTGTGTGCCATTAAACAAAAAAAACCATATTTCTTCCTCTTTAGGAAAGTGCAACAAATGATCATCCGTAGTAACTACTATTGATATTTTTTACTTGCTTCATCCCATTTAATAACCCTTAACTTTTTCAATACAACTTTCATGTTCAGAGGCATTAATGAAATAGGACCACATAACTATCTTGTAGTCATTTGCCTGTAAAGTAAGTGGTCTATGTTTTTGTGATGGTTTTTGAAGGCTGCAACACGAGGTATCATAAAACTCTAGGATACCTACCTAGAGCAGGTATCTTATTATCCCATACTTACTCTTCTTCCTGGAGGTTTCCATCCCCTCAGTGGTGTTCAATGTCAATATAAACCTTATTGTTCAATGTCAATATAAACTTTATGGGTGTCTGCTCTAATTATGGGGGATGGGAGGCAGGATGGCAGAAGCAGCTTTGGTGGCAGGGAGAAAATGGTAATTGTTTTTTCACTTAGAAAGCAAGTCAGTCGATTACACTTCTAAGGCAAGATTAAAAATCCTGTTTTGTAATACTCTGTTACCATTCTGACCCAGTCTTCGTGTGGATCTGCAAGCTGGCACTAATGACCATCATGACCGATCACATTCATCTATTATGGTCTTCACCTCACCAGTTTCTCAAAAATATTAAGAAAGTTAGCTTCCATGTATTTTAGGGGTAGGTAGACGTCTACATTGTGGACCTTTCAAGCCAGGCATTTCCCGACATGGCCTATTTCTTGTTTGGTTCACTTAACAAGTTGAGCATATCAATGTCATATTGTCTGATCTTCTTCCCCTGGGACAGGGAGTCAGTCATTAGCTGGAAGCTGAGGTTACCTCAGCAGATCAGAAAGGACAAAATTTACTTTTTCTCTTTAGGTAAAATCACCTTCTACAACCCAAACTCTCCTCCAGTCTATTCCACTGTGTATAAAAAATGGCATGGGCCCAATTTTTGAAAGAGTCAATATCAATGATGATATAGTTATTAACAGGGACCATCCTCTGTCAGCTGAAATAGCTGAGCACCTTTGGGACAAAGTCTCTGAATCTCAAAAGAAGACTTTCATGCTTTAATTTAGACTTGTCCAGATAAAGAGCTCATTTGGGATCACCTTGTCTGTTTGAGCAAGGATTTCTAACATAATTAACATTATAACAAAAAAAAAAAATAGTCTATGCAGAGCCACCTGGGATGAAGGAAAGGAAAACAGTGGAGGGCTCCAGTAAACTTTTGAAGTCCCTTGTTATTTGTATGCATCTTTTCAAATTTTCCCAGCCCTTGAAGCACTGATCTAATAGATCCCAATAAATTAATTAACACTGAGATGGATGTCACACTCCCCTGAGAGTATCCTACCAGGTCTGGAGAGCAAAGAACAGGCAGAGGAGGCTGAAGGACATCGAGAGCGACAGAGGAACTTTGGTATGGGTACATACACGAGGTTTCCTGTACAAGGGCTGCCCAGCTCCCAGTAAGGAAAGTGGTGAAAAGGGCACTCTGTCTCGATACAAAGCAGAGGGAGAGAGCAAGAAACGTACCTTTATCCTGCAGCTCCTGGAAGTGTTTGTAGGTTTTGCAAATCCTTTGTTACAGGAACCTGGAGTGCTCCCGTATTGCATTTATCACACCCGAGAGAGATTTATCCCTAAGAGTAACTGGGACCAGGAAAACAATCAGAACCTTGTGGGAAAGGGAGAAGGAGATCTTGTTTGGCCTGTCAAGTGTCACAGCAATGGGACATCCCTGTCCCAGGGTGAGAAAATACAGCAAAACCAACCACCTTGGGTTCAGAGGGACTTAGAAGTGATCTGTGCACGTTAAGGTATAGGGAAATATCCTGCTTTCATAAGTTCATTAATAAGTGATTAACCCTCATTCCTCATACACTGTTTTCTGTTCCAGATAAATCTTCCCACCTCTCTTCAATCTGGCATTCTTATCTGTGGGGAGGGGGGAGGTAGTTCCTGAGCTGGAAGTTTTTAGATTTATGTTCTTGTCTTTGATCCTCGGAGCTTGTCACTCCCTGCCAGACAGTGCTGTTAGTATTGAATTTCTTCAAAGGCAGCAGCAGCCTCTGTCTGACACAGAGAAAAACCATTAAGGGCAGGCACTGGGAAACCCAAATGCTGGGAAAAATATCCCAACTCCTCAACGACAGTGGAGAAGTCCTATACATCCTTGGAGAGGGAAGAGGGAAGACATTTGAATTACAACATGGGGGAGAAGCTGGATTTGCTTTGATTGGGAAAGCATTTACTCTTACATCTCTACTAGCAAACTAGCCAGTGCCAGGAGTTGGCGTGGAGCCTTGAGGCCAGCTGGCACAACAAGGTTGTGCCATGCCATTCACTTCTCTCCAAGATCCAGCACTTGATGGGAAAGGTCCCTGGTCTGAACTCACTTCCAGACCATGCTGGGGAACGAGCCATTTGGGAGGCTGCTGGTTGGTCTGGGAAAAAACCAGATAAGGGTTTTTTTATCTTTTTAACAGCATGGATGTTGAATGCCTGCACCTGTGCCCTGGTGCTGTTAAATTTAGTGTTACAGAAATAGACAGTGGCAAACGAAGAAAGAAGATCAGACTCCATCGGGGATCCAATCTCATGACATTCCAGGGGTGATGGAGCAAAACCTCAAATATGTATATTTTCTCTGAAGCCAGAGAGAGACAGTATTTAATATAAAGTGCTCAGCACCCCAATAAAGATCTCTTCCTTCAGTAGTAGCAATACTGAAAAGAAAATACAAAGCAAAGCTCACAGTCCTCTGTGGTTCACTGAACTAGCTAAGCACTGCAATCCAGGCTGCCCATTTTCCTGGACCACCTACCTGTCATTTCAACCTGGGAACACAGAGTTTGAAGTGTTAGGAAATCATGCTGGAGTGTCTTGGTGTCCCGTGAAGCTCTAAGGCAGTGAAATGAGGACACCAAAAGTGCCTTCTCACCAGGGTTATATGCATTTGATATACTACATTGTTATCAACAGGCAGGAGAAAATGCTGCTTGTGCTTTCATTGACATTACAGTGTTTTTTATGATTGATGTCAAATGGATATTTAGGTACTTAGATTTCTATGAATTCTATTCACACTGTTTTATCTCCACCAAAAAAACCCAATAAAACCATTTAAAGTACCAGTAGAGCACACTGCTTAATAATGGCTTACCTTCTGCGATGACAAAACAAGAGAAGAGCAATGGATGTCGTTTGCCTTCAATTTAGCAAGGCCTTCAGCGCAATCTCCCATGGTAAACTTATGGTCAAACATAGGAGATAAAGACTGCATGAATGGACGATAATGCACCTGAAAAATTGTCTGGACCACTGGGCTTGGAGAGTGATGTTCAGTAATACAAAGACCAAATGGCAGTTGGCTTTACTGGCAACCCTGAAGGTAAATTACTGGGGTAAATACTGCTGAATGTCTTTATTAATAATCTGGATGCATCATCCACTCTCAGTGGCAGGGCAGTGCACTCTCAGCCAGTTCATGGACAGTATCATATTGGTGGGCTTGTTGATTATGGAAAGTATGGTTGCTGTATCGAGGAACATAGACAGGTTAGATAAAGGGGCTAACAGGAGGTTTGAGAGAGAGATATGAAGAGGAAATATTGCCTTTATAATGTGGTAATCAATGGCCTGAGGCCAGTCCATATCACATTACAGTGTGAAACAAAAGCCATCTTTAAAACATCAGATTTGAAGTGAAAATTATGACTGTTCAGACCGATTGAGTAAAATAAGAGAACAAATTTCATGGTTCCCAGAATGGAATAGGCATCTCCAGGGTTATAGGAGATCTCCTTTTCGTTTGTGGCGCTACTGTTTAGATCCAATGCTTGCAGATATTGCATATTTTTAGCAATAGAGTGATGGGCTTTGAGGGTGGTATTATTTTCATGAAGGAAAATGCCATGGTGAGTTTGTTGTTCTTCATAGTTGCCTGACATCTCCAAAGAAAATAATCAGATATTTGTGGAGGTATTGGTGATTCCTGGAGTAGCATTTTTCATGTGAACAGTACTAGGAATTTTCTAGCCTCACAATCATATTTTGATAACCTCCTTGGTCAAGATGCAAAACCTGTTTAATTTAATGGATATTCTTCACTGTCCTCATTAGGATTTAAACCAGGCAGTTGTTTCAAACACTGAATGAAGGGATACAGATAACTATGTGATCCTGTGCATATGATGATTGATTGAAATGGATACTTTGCAAATCATACAGTTGTTACTGGAAACTATTTGGTGGGTTTTTAAAATGCATAAGTATGTTAGATTAAAAGGCAGAGCTTCCTGTGAATGGTTCATTAATTGGAAAGGCATCTAAAATCATTAATGATCACAGGTAGCCCAACTGAATTTGGTCTTTCTTTGCATTTTAGAGATTAACTACTGCCAAGGAAGAATATTAAATCAGCTGAACACAGACTCATATTGATGAAATTCATCTCACCTTGCTTAGGAATGGGATTCCATCCTTAGGATATTGTATGTCTGCAATGTAGATGTCTCCATCTGAAACAGTCATCATGGACACTGTTTATGCACAATGGAAGGTGATGGGCAATTTTATATATTTTAGCTGTCTTTGTTAGACTGAAAGGAAAAGGGCTCGAGATGGTTATGTTACTCATTGGGTTCAAAGTGAACCTCCATTAAGTATAGAGTCTGGACGACAGTTAGATCAAATACAGATATTTACTTTGTAGATGTCAGCATGTGGGCAAAGGAATCAAAACTAATATCTGTTAGATCATCAGAAGGAGCAGGCGCAATCAGCAGGAGATCCATTCAAGGAGTGAGGATCTCATTTACACAGGAGTCCAATGTTCTGAATTACTCGTGAAAGGGGACGCTTCATTGTTCTCATTGACTGCAGAAGGAGATGAGCCTTTTTGTCTTGACATGGTGAAGACCTCCCATTCTTCCTTCACTCATGTGGTAGGGTAACAAGGAGTCAATCTATACACTAATGGATTTAGGTCTATTCATCAAACATAAACCTAAATACATCCAATATTAGGCAGGTGACCTTGGATGCAAAGTTCTGCTGTTCAGGCCACTGCGGTCTCCTATTCCTTTGTGTCCTTGCACAGTTAATGGCGTGTCTCCACTTGCCAAGGGAAGAAAGATGGTTGTGACTTTTCTCTGTGTGGTGTATCTTTTCATGGTAGGCATTCCTCCCACTGATCTTCTCATGCCTCCACAGGAGTACACCTCTGCTATCGTCTGCTCTAGTGGAGGGAGGATGAATGATAACCGCATTCCCATCAGGTGTCTTAGTGTCTTCATGGTGTTCTGGAATCTGCTTTGTTCCTGAAACGTCCTATTTTCTGTCGAATTAGTAACTGCTGATGCAACATCTGCTGAAGCATGTGCTTGTGGGAAGGTGACCTTTGCAGTTCTTTTCTTAAATTCAGGTGGCGAATGCCCAAAAAGCTGTAGATGTGCATGAATGACTGTAGTCACTCATAGCTGGAGTAGGGACTGACCTCTTCCTCTGAGTCTAAAAAGCTTAAGAAAACAGGTCAGTATTGCAGCACTGCAAAATTAAATCTTTATTAAACTCTGTATGCAGAGATACTTTAGACTTGAGCAGATCTTTATGTGTGTTTGGATTGGGCTGTGTCATAATTATCCCCTCTATAGCAGGTATCATTGCTTGGTGAAATTTCAGTCTCAGGATACAGACCACAAAGCATGCACCACTCTGTAACAACAAATATCCACAAGCAGTTACATACTTCTAGTGAAAAAAACCCATAGACAAGTATACAAAATAATTTGTTGTATGGCTCAGGAAGCCACGGACTGGCAAATCACAGAAAAAGGTGGCATTTTCTTCACTTTTTGGATTTTAGGTGAGCTAGAGCTTTGAGCAAAACTGGCTACTGCGAAAGACAACATGAAGCAGCGTAAAAATCAATAATAGGAAAAACATATCCCGATTTTTTTTTTTTTTCAGTGTAGTTCAGTTAAATAAATTATCGAGACACATGCAGGTTTTCCTTCTGTTGTGCCCAAACAGGAGTGGTGAGATGGGAAGTCATCTCACTAACCAGATTGTTACCCTTTTCTGCACTAAAATTAAAATGGTTGTTACCCTGTGCCTCATGTCAGCATGCTTGCAAGAGGAAACAGCTTTGGAGCTGTTTGTGCTCAGCCTCCATCAGGGTGATGCATATCGGTACCCCAAGGTTACTCACCAATTACCAGGCAAAATAAACAAGGCTCAAGGGATTTGTTTTTGCCATATCCATTTGCAAAATTGCTGTGCTTAAGGGGTGTGAATAGGAAGCTGGCAAGCTTCTGCTTGCAATAGTTAAGTTTAGCATTTAAATTTGGGATTTAATTTGATCAAAGATGTTAGTGTTGAAGAAGAAGGAAGCATGATGGGTGCAATACAATGGCTTGTCATATTAGGTCTGTATTTTCTCCAGGTCCACCTGGTCGTTAACTGTAAATTGTTTTTGAGACACATTAGTAAAAGGATAAATGAGCTACAAGTTTTAAAACCGAATTGTTGCAGAACTGTTTCGTTCATAGTGAAGGGGTAATGATGAGGCTATTACACTGCAGTGCTATTACACCGTATTTTATGTTTCCTGTGAGATCTAACAAAGGATCAGTGGAAATAAGGGTCTCAGTCACCATTAAATATGATGAGATATTTTACTAGTGTCATATAAAAGTAACGCTACTGGTTTTTACAAGTAGACTCATTTGCTGTAAACCCAAACCATGTTCAAAGCAATCTATTGATAATGACATGTAATTAACTGACAATTGCTGAACAGTACATTCAATTTTTCAATATCAATTAATTCAACAGATAGACATCAATAATACAGTTGGGGTAATACTAGGAGCGCGGGTCCCCTCTTGCACCCCTGCTCCCATGGTAGATGTGGGTGCTCCAGATGACTGTGTGCTTGTACCACACATGCTGGGGTGAAACGCCCTGCAAGGTCACAGGCAGCACAGGGGTCCCTGCTCACCATCCCTGGAAGTCCCTTGCTGGCCAGGTGCTGTGTCCCTATGGTGTCCCAGGAGAGGACACTCGCCCCGGTCTGGGCAGGGTGGAGTTGACACAGAGTGACATCTGGCAGTACCAAACCAGGCTCACTCTGCTGCTCTTCTCACTGCAAGGTCACTCTTTCCCCATTACACATTTCTAGGTTTCTTCTACACTTCTTTTCAAGCTGAATCCTTCCGTCTTGCCAGAGTCTCTTTGCTCTTTGGGGACTATGTGTTCTCCAGTTCTCCAACACCCCGTTGGAGGCTGAAGGATCCCTTGTCCTGCACTAGGCACGGGAGTGGGTGCTCTCCTGGATGGGCCGCAGTGGAGCGGATGGCAGCATGTGATGGGATTAAATGCGTCACGGTGGCAGTTGCTATGTGAGAGCTTTTCCAGCTTTACAGGGTGAGAGGAGGAGGAATGCATACATCACATCCATACATCAAGATCATCACATCAGTCAGAACTGAGATTTTGCATTGCAGACCTTCTGTTTGCTTCTTTATGTAAAAAAGCAGAATGGGTTGGTATATCCATACACCTCTAGAGGCCTCCCAACAATTGCACGCTAAACAAATACGTTAAACTATAAAGTTCTCACAAATGCTCCAAAATGACCTCTTTTCTGAGTGCAGGCTTTATATTGCCTCGGATAGCAGCAAAGTGCATCTATGCCTAAATGTGCCTTTCTCTGTCAGCCAAACTGCTACCTCTGCTGCAGTCGCATGGAGCGTGTTGCCAGTGGAGCTGTCATGGAAGCTAGAAATACCCAAGATTTATAACAAGTTATCTAAAGAGTTTATAATAAATGGGGGTAATCACACCCGAACAGAGCAATTCATTCCTGTAGTAACTCCGCTGGATTACACCTGGGATAAATTTGGCGCATTATTTATTGTGTAAGTGTTAGCAGCCCAGCACAGTAACTAAGATAGCGTGTCTGGGGATCCAGATGAAAAAGATCCATGTGGCTTTTTCCCCCCCTGACTGTTTCTCATATTGTTCACAGATGGATGTTTCTGCTAAAAGTTAACTGCGAAGCTGATGACTCTGTTTTTATTGAGCTGAACAAGTCAAACAACTTGTTTTCCCTTCTCAGAAGGTTTATTTTGGCCTGTCTCAAGACAGGGAATTAAACCCTGCAGCTGTTCCCAGCACTGATAACCAAAATCACAAAGGAGACCATCCCAAAATCATGAATCAGTGTCACAAATTATGAGATTTTTACCAAAGAAAAAGGTCTCCTAAGGTTTTTTAGACTTCTGAATTTTGTGGGTCCAAAGGACACAAAATATACATTTCCTACAAAATATACGTTTCCTACAAAATATGCGTTTTGTACAAAATACCTTCTGCGAGGCATGTGGGAAACACATGAAAAACAGTTGTTTGATATTTCCATACTGTCACTATTCTTGGAGCTGGAGGTTTAAAACAAACGTCAAATACAGCAAGAATTTTAAGAAGATTGTGAAGGTAGGTAGCACAGCTTGAACAGCAAGTAACTCAAAGGCAGCGATCCCCATCTTTTCTCTTAGACAATAATCCCAAACAAACAACGCCCTGTAGGGAATGCCATGTTTTGTGAGGTGAGTAATTCTTCTCATTTTGTGTGGTTATAAATAGCATCACAGTTTCTTTGGTCACTGCATTCCCTGGTAGCTGGAACGTTTATGGCTACAAGGTCTAGAAATATCATTAATCTCTGGCTCAATGACTTTTGTTCTTATGGCCTTTTCCTATTATTTCAGGTTTGCTCCTGATTCAGGGGCATTGATTGCTGCAACCCAGGCATAATGCAGTATTTTCCTGATTTTTTTGCAGTCTTCCATTAGAGCAATAAATTTGGGAAAGGTGCAGCAATCTGCAGCAGTCCCAGGTTTCCCTACTCTAGGCAAGTGCCCAGGTTTCTTGTGTGTTTTGACCACTGCTACTGACTAAACACACCCAGCCGTAAGCCCTCTTTGAAGGTTATTTCTATTCAATCCCCATTGAATGGCAGGCAGAGGGACTGTCTGCTCAGAGTTTGTTCCTTTTTGGTTATTTTATTTTTTGCTGTGGAAGTGTTTAGTCCTACTTAGTGTTCTTTTGCCTTACAGGCCATTCGCAGGAAAGAATAGTTTCATTTATCAAAGTCATCCACGTATTTCACTTCTTCTCAGAGGAGCTACTGTGCTGTCATCTTTGAACTTGAGCTCAAAAAAAAATCCAAGAAGGGGATGCTCAAAATAGTTCCATCACAGTCTGAAAGTACCGTTTACCTCATTTTTAAGCGTCTTCCTTTCAGACAGGTTTTCAAAGGGGTTATTTAAATAGAATTTTTTTTTAAACTTTTGGGTTTCTGCTTTTATAACTAAGAACGGTCTGAAAAATGAGAGGAAGACTGGGAAAGGGCCTGTTTGTGTCTCTGCTGCCTTTTAGATGCTCATGTGGAATGAGGGGAGAGAAGGAGGAAAGCAAGGGAAGACAGATGTGAATGCTTTTTCGAAACAGCAAGACTAAAAGGAGGACATCCATGTCTATATCTCCCCAAGCCTCTAAAGGGCCATGCATGGCATCCGACTGATCAGGGAGGTGACCACACTGAGGATATTCATGCAGAAAGTTTAATAATGTCTAAAACCCTTCCAATTCAGCTTTTGCTTTGCACATGGCACCGAGTCACAGCGTTGCTTGTGATGGTTTTGGAGTCACACCCTGTCCTAAGAGATGACAGATGACTCGCCAGGAGGAGGGGACATTTTAGGACACCAGGGGAAGTGGTAAACACATAAATAACCTTTCCCACCTCTCATGACATGTCTGTGTGCCCTGCCTCGGGCAGTTAAGGTGATAGGCAGACAACAGTAAATCATTCTGACCTTGCTCCTCCCAGAGGAGAAACACCTGAATGTCTCTGGTGATGGGCTTGTCAGGAACATTTTCTTCACCTCGACAACATGAGTGATTCTGCCAGGAGTGTGGGAGCTAACACTTGCGAGGAAATCATTTCCAATATTACCAAAAGCCATCAGCATCAATCCTAAGCGCAGCCTGTCCCTTTGCCTAATCTCACATGCTGGCAGCATGGTGGTGGCCCAATCTATTTTACAATGCAGCCATGGACACGGCACCTCCACAGCCTCCCTCACTGGCCCTGACTTGTGCCGTAGCACAGATCTACCACTCAGTCCTTATGGCAGAGGTGGCAATCCTGTGGCACAAGGGATGCCGCCTTTAACACTTTCTCCTGATGTGTGGGAAACTGTAAAACATGTGCCTGTCATATCTCTTGCATGCTTTAGTATCTTATACCTATGAATCAATAAGTGGCAGCTTAACTGCACTAATGATGACTATGAAACCCTGCAGGTATAGACTTGACTGGTCTGGCTGGACTGGATGGAGAAAAAAATAATAGTGAGAAGAAGGGGGACGCCTTCACGGCACGACTATGAATATGGCATTGGGACATTGCATGGTACTGTTAATGAAGGTCAGTAACATGCAGTGACATGATGAAGTGATTATTTAGTAATAAAGGTGTAGGGAACATTTAGGGTCATTTTCATGGCTGCATATAAACCAATGCTGCATCTCAGCCTTGATTACTGCCTTTTTATACTGTACCATAAAAAAGATATAATAGAAGTTGCTCAGAGAAAGGTGATCAAAATGGGCTAAAGAAAGGGAAGATTTTCTTTTGGGGTCAGACAACTATGGTACCTTCAGACTGGCCACAAAGAAAACATGTTTTATTCAAAAAAGAAGGAATAAGGTTATGTACAGGGAGTAACTGAGTAAAATGATCTTGATAATGTTATCCAGATGGTCAAACCTGGGACCTTATTAATGTACTAAAGTTTTAATGTGGCCAATGGCAAATTGCCATTTATAATTGCATTATTCCTTCCAACAAACCCCAACAACCTTAAAAATTCATGTCACCATGGGTGGTATTGTCCTCAGATGTAATGGCCACTGTGCAATCTGCAATTGAATTCCTGATTTATTCACTTCTACAATTGCTGATGATGCTGGTTCTGCAACTTGTGCATACTAAGGACCAGGGTGCAAACCTTTGCTATTTTTTGCTAGGTCTCTTTATTTAGCTGTAACCCTTCTTGCTTTAGAGAGATAGACAGTGCTGTCTTTCCAAAACTAGACTGACAATACTTTGTTTTCTCTTTGAGACCTCTAATTCTGGCTGATACAGATTGCTACTTCTTTGATGACTGTGGAAAGGTGCTGATTTATATTACACAATAGCCTGGTCTTCTTTTGTTCAACATCTGTTTTCAACATTCCCTGTCTAAAGGCCTGTTCGGCCTTTTTGCTATTACAGCACCCAGAAAGGGAGGAGCCTTGCTTAAAAATGCCTGCAGACCTTCCTTCCTTGAAAAATTTACATGTAAGGAATCGAGCTATTAAGTTCAAGTTCAAAAAGTGCAGTCACTCCTGAGTGCAATCACATGCTTCCCCTTTATCTGTCTGTTATTAATGTTTTAGCTTAAGCACCATAGACTTGTATATTTTTCATCCTTGACGAGTCACTAACCTGTACCTAACTCCATGTCCCTCTAACTGGGTTTTAAGCAGGTTGGTCCCAAGTTTTTTCTATGTCCCTCTAAAACAAGTTTACACATAGGCTGCTGACAAATTAAGCCAGATCTGCTGCAGGCTTCTATTCATTTGAGAACAGTAGGATTTTGTGCACTGTATCACCTGTACTACAAACAACATTCTCGCCCCAGCCATCCCCTAGTGCTCCAGAGGCATAAAAAATAATATGGGAGAGAGAAACGGTGGGAAAGAGGAAGAAGGAAATTAATGACCAGAAGGAGGGGAGAAAAGAGGTCTTCTGAGCACAGATGTTTAATGAGATGGAGAGGTAATGCACTGATGAGACACATGCAGTATGCTGGAAGGAAAAGGAGATACAGAAAAGGAACATCTTTTCACAAAAACTGCCTATTCTATAACAGATGGAAGAGTGAGTACTGCATTGAACTCACTATCAATAATATTGCTTAAGTTGGTTGCTTTGTGATGTTTATGAGATGCAAGTGATAGAGATCTCTAATATTAGTTTTCTTAGTGTCTTGAGCAGCATGACAAATAAATAAATAAATTTGAATAGTAGACCTACAGTTCAATTACATCTTCTCACAAATAACCTTTAACTCCAGATCCTCAGGAGTGTTAAATGAGGAGCTGTGCTGATATGCTGATGATGGTTGTAAGGCAGATAGCAACCTGGATGGCACAAGCTAGAGTGTGAGTTCAGAAGGAAACTGCTCTTTGCTGGCTATATTTTAAATATCTAGAGGAAGGCTCTGACGTTATATGTAGAGGAATGCATTATGGTCAGTGACCAGCAGCATGGTTCTCTAGCTACAACAGCCTGCCTTGTTTTCTACCAGTGCAGGACACCTCTGTGGCACTGCGTAGGTCTTCGGTTTATACTTGAGCTTGAGGATTTACGTGTGGTGATGAGTAAAAAAAACCCGCGGTGGTAAAGTATGTCTCTGCCCATTACCTGCAACAGAAGATAATTTTATCAAATGGGTTTGTCAGTAAAAGTTAATGACCAAAACTGTCTGTACAGATCTCACTTACTGTCTGTTTTGTGATTTATGCTGTGGTACCTTTGGCTATAAAACCAGGGCTTTTTTGGTAAGGTATCAACAAATATTCATGAACCCCAAACAAAAGGCAGCAACTTGATTCCATGATTCCTGGAAATGTGCTCGTGTAAGGCAGGCTTTTCTTTATATTTATGTGCTAATTTATTAGCAACAGTTATTAAAGGATTTTTGATTTTGTTCCAGAACCTAAATGTAACCCACTGTCTGCCTAGTCCTCAAAGGGTAAAAATATCCCTGCAAAGTCCTAATTATCTGCACCTTCCTGTGCCTTGTTGGAGTGCCTGGACTGTCGTTTAGGCAGAATAACCAAGTTACGAGGAGCTGCGTTTCCTGGCTGTCAAGCTTAAAGGGACTCCAGTGGGACCAGTATCAGTGTAATGGATCCACCGTCTGTGCTAAAAAGGAGGACAAAGACTCTTATATTAATGCTATAGTAAAGCAACGTGGATCACTGCATGTGATACAGCACTGACTTTTTCATCTGTGATACCACAACTGACTTTGCATGTTTATGATCCTGGAGAAACGGAGAGTATAAACAGTTGGAGTTACCCAGACTTTTGGATCATTCAGCTGTAAAACTGGAGACTTTGTGCTGATCTCTGTTCTAAGCTACTTCAGGAGGCTAAGGAAAGTCTCTGTTAAAGGGAAAAATGTTTTTATTTTTAGCTGCTGTAACAAAACTCAGATGAAATGCTTTGCATTGCTGGACACGAAATATGAACCAAAGACGGTTCTGACAACGCTAATGCTCAATAAGTCAGTGACAGAATAGTCTGTAGAAAAAAGTGATGCTTATTTTTCAGCATTCAAAACCTTATGTCCTTACCACGGCTGAAGGACATACCTATGCTTCACTGACTTGGAGGCAGAGTCCCAAAGAAGATGCCCTAGTTTTGCAAAATTCTACTGCATCCCATACCTTCAGCTTTCCAACAGATGGTCACAAATGGAGATGACACAGACCTGCGTGGTTTGTTGGCAGGTTCCTTGTGGCAAAAACTTCAGACCCTAGCTTGACTGGAACTGAATTTGATTTGCTTTCCTTGAGTTTGCAAGGAAAACCTAGTTTTATGAGGGACTTTTTTCCTCTTACAGAAATTCCAAAAAGCATAAAATTCCTCTTCCCTGCACCTGCACTGTTTATATCTTATTCATAGCTTTCATTTTAGTGTTATGCAAGATTTTTGACCTTTTTTTCCCTGAAAAATCACTAGGCTACTGATAACAAAAAGTCGAAGCCATCAAGTGCACTTCCTCCTCAAGGAGAGATTAAGTCCATGAGATTACCATCATCAAGGAAGACTTTTATTTGCCAACAACTTGGAAAGAGCTTTGAATGATGAAAACACCATCACCTCCTTATGTCTTTTCAGAATGATTTATTTCCTTTGTCCTTTAACATCTAACGGTGATCATGATTCAAATTGAAAAATCATCTATCATCATTCACTTTGTAGTTGGGTGTTAAAGGACAAAGAAAATACATATAGTAGAAAAAAAGACAGAGTCGAGTCTTCATTGACTTTTCAGTTCCTACCATGTTTATTTGGTAGTTGTTGGAAGGCTGGACAAAAAGAAATTGGTTATGTCCTTCAGTGGGGCAAGAGGAACACTTTTTTGAGTTAGGTCAAAGAAGTTTGGAAGTCCGCCCTCCATTTCATCTGTAAGTCAGTACATGATATTACAGACTTACTGAATTCAGCTAGGATAAGAAAGCCCTATTTCAAATCTATCTCAGGAGGAAAAATCTGAACACCTGCCTACACCTGATGTAGCTGAACAGGCCAATTTGGGGAAGGGATGAGGCTAAGAGCCTCTCAAACCCTAGTTCAGAAGCTATCATGGCCAAACCAGAAGAGGGAACGTCGTATTTCAGGATAGGTATGTGCTAGCAGCAGTGAGTCTTCTGGAGGAAAGACCCATACTTTGGGGCAGTACTGGGTTTTTTGTACAACATTCAGCCTTCACTGCACCAGGAAGGAGTTTGGAGAAACCTGGCACTTTCCCAAGAACTTTTATCATGTTTACTCACACACGGCTCCCCTTAACTCACATAGCAGTGGCAGCAACGTAAAGCAAGGGTTTGGACCTAGGAGTCACATGCTTTGTGGTCTAAACTCCTGTCTCCAGCCATCATAGATAAGGCCCATAATGTACCTCTGCCACAGTTTGCCCATTTCCAGAAGCCCAGATACCTTTGTACAGAAAGGGTAATACCTCCCTGCAAATAATATTTCTTTTTTTACAGAGGCTGTGTATTTGCTTTGCTTGTTCTTGCAGTCACGTGCTTAGACATCCATCTGCTCCAGTCCATGGAAGCAAAGCCCCATGTCAAGCACTGCTATTTATATCCTAATTAGCAAGAGAAACCTTTTACTCTAACATATTTGACACAGAGGTAAAAATGGGAAATTACCATTGTTTGACAATCTGGTATATAATTTAATGAAGTAACTGCTTACGGCATTAGAGCATACAGGAATGGAAAGGGCAGAAGCAGATTCAAATCTGTTTGTTTCATAATCGCAGGCAAACCGTGTCATGGACAGATAGTTCAAAGGATCCATGCCACAGAACAAGAGTTGCAAACTTTCAGGAGATTGCTAGCAAACCAAAGGGAGAAAGACTAGAAGCTGCATCGATGCCTTTTTTGTGCACTCTGTTTAAGAGCAAAAGAGCAGAGTTCCATGTGAAGGCTCTGGAAACTTCAGGGTCCCACAGAAAAGGGCACTGCTGATAGTGTAGGTACTGGCAATAGCGGAGGATTTATGCATTGAAAATGCCTGTATGATGCATGTCTTCTGCTACAAAGGAAGGAAAAACACTTTAAATGTGAAATTTCCCGTTGCTGAATAGACCTCACATGCAGGGACAAACTTAATGCATATAATACTGTGTATTGACCTGACAGCAGGTAAGACACCCTTACTAGTATATTTAATTGCATCCATCACCACGTTTCCATAATTTACAAATATTGTCTGGGCTTGCTCTGCATGGAAGCAAGATTTCCTTGTGTCTCATTTCTCAAAGCTGTCTATCCTGAATCTGTACTAAAGGTATGTTTCTGTCTCCCTTTACCACCTGGATCACTACAGTCTTCACCACCCAGCATGTTTTTGGTTCAAGAAACAGCAATTTATGTGTGTTAAACTCAAGCTCAAGGTTTTACTCCTTGTTACAGGTGGCTCACCCAGCCTGTAGTGCGATGTGAGCACTGATGAAGGACACCGAATGTCCCTTCTGGGAATATTTGTGGAAGGAGTGGGAAGGATGGACCCATTTCAGCATCCTTTTGTGCAAAATCTGAGTGATTTTTGTATATGTGCTTGCATACAGCAGCATAAAATACTATCAGCAGACACACCAAAAAGAAAATTATGCCAGGAAAATTATGATTTAAATTAATTCTGTGAATCTGATTTACAAATCTGTGGGGTTTTTTTGTTATTTTGCTTATCCTTTGGACAACGTAGTCTGATCCTTTGTTAGTCAGTGATTACAATTAAGTATCACGTTATTCCTTCCCTTCCCTTCCCTTCCCTTCCCTTCCCTTCCCTTCCCTTCCCTTCCCTTCCCTTCCCTTCCCTTCCCTTCCCTTCCCTTCCCTTCCCTTCCCTTCCCTTCCCTTCCCTTCCCTTCCCTTCCCTTCCCTTCCCTTCCCTTCCCTTCCCTTCCCTTCCCTTCCCTTCCCTTCCCTTCCCTTCCCTTCCCTTCCCTTCCCTTCCCTTCCCTTCCCTTCCCTTCCCTTCCCTTCCCTTCCCTTCCCTTCCCTTCCCTTCCCTTCCCTTCCCTTCCCTTCCCTTCCCTTCCCTTCCCTTCCCTTCCCTTCCCTTCCCTTCCCTTCCCTTCCCTTCCCTTCCCTTCCCTTCCCTTCCCTTCCCTTCCCTTCCCTTCCCTTCCCTTCCCTTCCCTTCCCTTCCCTTCCCTTCTCTTCTCTTCCCTTCTCTTCTCTTCTCTTCTCTTCTCTTCTCTTCTCTTCTCTTCTCTTCTCTTCTCTTCTCTTCTCTTCTCTTCTCTTCTCTTCTCTTCTCTTCTCTTCTCTTCTCTTCTCTTCTCTTCTCTTCCCTTCCCTTCCCTTCCCTTCCCTTCCCTTCCCTTCCCTTCCCTTCCCTTCCCTTCCCTTCCCTTCCCTTCCCTTCCCTTCCCTTCCCTTCCCTTCCCTTCCCTTCCCTTCCCTTCCCTTCCCTTCCCTTCCCTTCCCTTCCCTTCCCTTCCCTTCCCTTCCCTTCCCTTCCTTCCCTTCTCTTCCCTTCTCTTCTCTTCTCTTCTCTTCTCTTCTCTTGAGATACCCTCATTCTACTAATTCTCCAAATTACTTTACTCTGGTAATTTTAGGGTTTCCCAACTCAGATCTTTTGCAGATCCCAGAGTCGTTTCACTGGCTACACAATTGTCTTCAAATATGTAATTTATCTGACAGACAGATGTGACAATACTTTTTTTTTTTTTAACTTGGCTTTGATTTTAAAATACCATAAAAACCTTTTAAAACAATAGGTATTAACAGGCAAATGGTGCATAAAATTTGATTCTTTTTCTTTTTGTCTTTCAAGGAGTAGTTGTATCCTGATGATTGTTTTCAAAGGCATTTTCACAAAGCCCTTGGACTTTAATAAGAAAACAAATTGAGTAGTTAGGCATTGGGGAAATGAAGGGTGAACTTGTAAGTATCTTTTGGTCAATACTTGGCAGTGCATTCATTAATTATAATTGTTATTATTGCTTCTAAAAGCACCTTCTAAAACTTATCCCAAATAAAGTTTGTATATCCAATAATTTATTTCTTTAATATGTTTTTTTTGCCCTGCGGTCATATAGTACCCAGTTGTAGTCATTATTACACCTACCTTGTTCTGCCTAACAGAGGGATTAGTCACTCAGGAGGCCTTTTCTACTAACGAAAACAATCCTGTGTTAACCACTATTTAAGTGGAAAAGCTCATATGTGAAGTGCTCAAGGTGAAGAAAATCAGGAGAGGGCGGAAAAGCAGGGTCTGTGGTGTAGCCACATGAGCTGGTCTTGGGTAGATGTACTGGAGGCATCAGCTTTGGAAGATGTGCAGGAGGCATCAACATTTGGAGTCGTGTTTCTTCTCCTGGGGTTGTCCCTCTGCCTCATCTGCAGGGAGAATGCAGGAGCTGGAACACGGTCCAGTATATGAACATACATTCAAGCTTAGCTGAGGGATTAATGGATCTCACTCAAATGAAGCCCTTGGTCTTGTGCCTGCTCTGCACCTACGTAGTATGAGAGGACATGAAAATTTGTGTATCTGTGTATGAATTCTGAGTTTCTGGCTGTGGGCTGTGTTGGGATGGGGCTGAAGTAACTCCAGTTTTCAGGTCTGGTTTGCACCAGGTTGAAGTAGCCTTGTCTGTCATTTCAAAGTTGAATGCTTTGAGCACCAGACTGTTCTTGCGTCTTCTGTTACTGCTAGAAAAAAAATCCATTGCTGATAAAAAAAGAATCTATACTGTTCTCTGGGAACACTTACACCAGTAAACTTTTATAAACAAATCTATGTTTTCTTCTTAAAATAAAAAAAGTCACAAGGAAATTCATAACTTGATAAGTCTCATCTAGATGGTTCTTTTGAAGGATTTCAAAATATCTTTGACATGAATTACTGGACAAATATGAGTTACCACTATCCCACCTGAAATGTTGATGTAGAGTTCCCACAAGCAGGGGCATCTTAGCTCAAGGCTTGGTCTTAAGAAGCTACAGCATCTCCAGCAGAAAAGACTCTGTTAACTCACAGAATCACAGAACCACAGAATGGTAGGGATTGGAAGGGACCTCTGGAGATCATCTAGTCCAATCCCCTGCCAGAGCAGGGTCACCCAGAGCAGGTTGCACAGGAATGTGTCCAGGCGGGTTTGGAATGTCTCCAGAGACGGAGACTCCACCACCTCTCTGGGCAGCCTGCGCCACTGCTCTGCCACCCTCAAAGTAAAGAAGTTCCTCCTCATGTTTAGGTGGAACTTCCTATGTTCAAGTTTGTGCCCGTTACCCCTTGTCCTGTCACTGGGCACCACTGAAAAGAGCCTGGTCCTCATCCTCCTGACACCCACCCTTTAAGTATTGATAAGCATTGATAGGATCCCTCCTCAGTCATCTTTTTTCCAGACTGAAAAGACCCAAGTCCCTCATCCTTCCTTCATAAGAGAGGTGTTCCAGTCCCCTAATCGTCTTTGTAGCCCTTTGCTGTCCCCTCTCCAGCAGTTCCCTGTCCTTCTTGACCTGGGGAGCCCAGAACTGGACACAGTACTCCAGATGCAGCCTCACCAGGGCAGAATAGAGGGGGAGGATGACCTCCCTCGACCTGCTTTCCAAATCTAAATAATTCTTGTTGTTATTTAGATCTGTCTTGACTATTCTTGCAGTTACTACAAGAAAAAATACCTCATGGTGCTGTTGACTAGATGGGGAAGGAGCGTGCCTTATCAGTAGGTTGCTTAGCTCTATTCTTGTTGTAGGGATGGACTGTGGCTCTAATTCCACTCTTCAGAGAATGTATGTGGTTTTGTAGGAGCAGTGCCTTAGTGGAAGGTATGGAGGCACTGAGGAGGGATGAAGAAGGATTTGCTGTGTTTGTGCTGGACGGAGTTAGAGAAACAACCTGACTCTCCTTCTCAGGTGGAGAAAGTGCTGATGCGTATTTTTATCATTTAGCATTCAATACCCAACCCCATTTTAGAACTTGCTCACAGTGGGGGATGCATTCCTTTCCAAGGAAGTGCTTTGTCTGCCCAGATGGCTGGAGGGTTTGCAAAATACATTGGGCAGGCGTGGGGGCACGCTATCAATCTGTGCTTATGCCAAGGCCAAAGGCTTCTGTTCTAGCAAGCTCTGCATTGGGAAGAGCATTAGGGAGCTCCCCGCAGCAGCTGCTCACAAATGCCAGGAAGGGAAGTCCAGAAGTAAAAATGTCTGTTTCAGAGCAGTAAGCTAAATGGATCTTGACTGACTCTTTGGAAGATGATAATGCTGCAGATTGCCAAGGGCAAGAAAGGTAATGCGTGTCCCGTTGTCAGCTGGGAATAAAATCTCGGCTTAATTCAGCTGAATGGGAGAAACTGCTGTTTGACTTTGGTGGTACCAGGTTGTCTCTCAAAGCGTTGAGGTGGTGACTATGTTTGTAGGTTTTATTTCAGAGGAAAGCAGCTTTGTGGCACGCTGTGGCACAGCTCGTCTGTGTTACGTTGTGCACATTGGTTTGTGCTGTAGTGGTTGAAATGCACAGTGGTGATGAGCAAGTCTCGAACTGCCAAGTTTCCTGGAACTTATCATCACTGCAAATGGTCATAAGACACTTGGAATTTTCATTTCTCAGGAAATTTCCATTTCCTGTCCCAAAACAAAGTTTAAAACAGTCCTGAAAAAAAGCATTACCAGGCAGAACATACTAGAAGGGCGTGAGAATGGAAAATTGGTGTTTGACCCCTTATATGCTACATGCCATGAGATGAAACCCTTTGTGATTCAAACTGAGATCTGCTCTCATTTCCCATGGACCTTTTCCATGGAGATATAAACATTTACTGACTATCACTTGGCATTTCCTTTGCTATATTTCATCTAACTGCTCCTAATTATTTCCTTAGGGAAGGTGTCCCAGTTCCCCTGGCTTATAGATGGTGATGTCACCATTTCTCTCTATATAGGATGCCTTCATGGGATGAACGGAACAAAGGGAAATCATGGGGGTTTTAGATGTTTTCTGAAATTTGTCCTCTGTTTAAACATTTCAGTGAAGGTCTGGGGCCTAAAAAGCGTAGATTCAGTTTAGTCAAAATAGGTCACTATTTTTATTAGTGTATAATCGAACATTTTGAAACTATGACATGAAAAATGTTTCCTACAAGGTAAAATTTTAAGTTTTTATTCTAGAAGTGTTGAAACTGAACATTCAAATATTGCAATTGACTCTTTACTCCCCTTGAATCTCCCACTGATGTGATTTCACGAAGTACTTCCTCGTCTATTGAACAGGATTTTTCTGTCATGCTGAAGGAGCGGAGACAACAATGCGAAAGCATACAGAGATTTTTTTCCAATTTACTCAGTCTCCTCCCACCTCAACTGCTCTGGCCAGCACTAAAATTCCGCAGTAGGACCAAAGCTTAATCAGTGCTTTCTTCTTGGTGACTGGTCACATGCAGGCAGACTGACTACTAGTTGTGCATTCAGAAATAACAAAACTTTCTCAGGCTCCTTTGGCCTCTTTCCCACTGACTTCACCTGGGGATGGACTGCAGGATTTAGCCGTCTGAATTAGCACGTGGACTTGTTTGGCTGCTTAGCTCCACGAACAAGGGAATGGCTGGATTTCCTCAAGCCTTTAAATCTCAACAGCCACAGCTCTTCCAGCCAAATTAGCAGTAACAGGAGGCGAGAGATTGGCAGTTCTGATGGAGGATGCTGCACTGCTTTTCCCCTTTGGGACTGGAGCAGAACGTCATGCGTTTATATGTCTGCAAATGAGCAGAGGCACGTATCCTTCATGAGCAAATGATCATTGGTGGTAACCAATAGGAAGCTGGATTGGAACTAATAGATTATGCTCATACCAATAGTTATGCAGGGAAAATAGCACAATTTAGAGCAATGGAAGTGAAGAAGAGTTCGCAAATCAGTAGGCTTTTAAATTATTTTATTTTAAATAGGCATTGAATATGTTTTCATTGCTGAGCAAGGCGTGGGGGCGGAAGAAAACACCTCAGGTTGTGCATATTTCTCTTGATGCCAACAGCTTGATCTGTACTTTTTCCTTCTCATGTTCTGGTTACTGCTGGGTGTGAAGTGCCTTGAATTAATTTACCATAATCAACAAAAAAAATCATAAGACAATTAGAATCCCCGAGTGCCCCTTCCACACATTAAGGTTAACTATTAGGGATTGACTAATATACACAAACTTGGTATTTCCTCTAGTGTATTCAAGAAGGTAAAGAGCGGAAAATTGGGAAAAGAACCTCACTGCTCATCTGACTTGCTTCACTGCATACATGTAAAAATACTCTGAGTAAACAGATATGAAAAAGGTTGTTTTTCCACTCAAAGTTCCTAAATAAATAACACAAAGCCAGTATAAAGCCTAAAATATTGTAAAATAAGCAAGAAGCCTGTAGCCAGGCATCAGAGAAAGGTTAGTCTAGTGAAAGGGAAAACTGGTCTGGGTAAGGTCCAATAGTGTAGCCCACCTAACGTGGGTTGTGAGAGGTCTAGAGCCAAGTCTTTCTGCTGCAGGCTGCTTGTGTGATTCTGGACTATTTTCCTGATATCTTCCACGGATCAGGCTCCTCCTTAAACCCTGTAAATTGATTTATGCACCTAGCAAGAAGTTTGAAGTATTCGTATTTAGTATTTGTCTAATAACCAAAGACAAAAAAAGTAAAAGAGACCACTTTGGTGGGCTTGGCTCTATCTTCACTAGCTAATTAAATGGTGAGAGAATAGAATCGGGCACTTGAAGCCAACTGGCACAGAATGACCTGCATCTATGCTATTAAACTCTCCTAACCTTCAAAGCAGAGTGACTGCATCCAAAGAGCCGATTAGGAATAGTTTCTGGCTTGTGTTAACTTCTGAACCATATCCAGGAGCTGTCTGGGGGAACTGCATTCGGCCAGGGACCACTCCAACAATTTAACAGTATATAGACAACTGGGTTTTAGCACCCAAGTGTGTTTACTAGTACAGCTTAATTTTCCGGCGTGCGATTAGCATTTAGGATGCCAACAACATTCTTACATGCACTTGCTGCTTTTGCAAATGCAAAAATGTCTGTTTGAAGATTTGGAGCGTGCGCTTTGAGTTATTTTTAATGAAATTCTACCTCTTACCTGCATGATCCATTGAAATAATGACAGGTTTCTGACCCTTTCCATAACTGCTTACTCCCGGCTATTTAGAAGACCTCTTCAGTGTTACAACATGAAGCTCAAGTGCTGTTCCCTAGTTTGTCTCTTAGAGAATGGTGGAGAGGTTCAGGGCTCTCAGTAGAGTGGTCTTATTGAAAGAGATGCTTAGTTTGCGACTCCTGACTTCTGTCTCTATAATGAAGAACACTCAAGTGTTCATTATCTGGTGCAAATGTACGAGGCTGATTGCATGTAGAAATGGATATGCCTGCAAATACTCGGCTGAGGGGAATTGGGGAAATATTTAAAAATCTCATGTGTCAGAATAAAAGCTGCAATTTGCAAAGATAGAGAGAGTATGATGATGCAATGCAAAGAAACTCTGAGGACTGTAGTGAAAAGGTGTCACTAGTTTACTTATAATAAGTCCTATTTTTGGTAGTAATGACTTTTCACAAGTTTAAACAAAATGTGACAAATGTTGTAGCAGCTAAAAAAGCAAACTTTAAAGAATTTGTGCTACTAAGTTAGTCAGCACTCTCTTCCATGACTACGAAGTCCAGACCAAAGGATGTGTTGAATTCCTGCCCATTCTTTACTTAGAGTTTTGAGAAAATATTTTAAGATCTCTCCTATTATATGTGAAGCAATAGAAAACTATAAAGTCCCGTCAGTGCATAGAGCAGGATTTTCTTTATTAACTAGAGGTGTTTTTCAGACCCAATGCTAGGAAATTACATTTATTTATTAACATCATTCACTGTCTGGGCACAAAGGTCTTTGAAACTTGCACTTCTTGTTTCCATGTCAGGAGGGGAGGCTGTTTTTGATCCCTATCATTGCTTTACTTCTAGGCTCATTGGTGACTAGGAGGATGCATCTATCACAGGAGAGAGATTAGCTGAGACTGGTTTGTTCAGCCTGAAAAACCAACATCCAGGAGGACATAGATCACTGGAAAACCAGGTGAGGAGAAGCAACTAGTGGGGTATAACCACCAAGGAAGTTACGACTAAAAGCTAACAAACAGCATAAACACAACAAATAGCTGTAAACTGGCCGTTTAGCCTGGAATGAAGAAGATAGATGAAAACTTCTATAAAGGTGCAATATGCTGCACCGTTTCTTAAAAGGAAATGGAAGTGGAGGCAAAAACTCAACACACCTAGTGGTGAACACCTCACCAGTGTCCACCCACCGGCTTTGAGGCCAGCTTGCATGCAAGAGGCAACATGTCACACTGCCAGGTGTGTCTGTCTGCCACAGCAGGGGGGACACATGCGGTGGTCCTTGGCCTGTGCTGACTCTGACCTGTGCTTCAGAATGGTGGCCAAGAGGAAGAATTGGTGAGGGACTGGTCTCGCAGGTAGTAGGAAATGGAGTTCCAACACTTGGGCCCAGCAATACTTAATTTGCTAATACGGACACAGCCTCAGTGTCTTCTTTCCCGTGTTCCCTTTGAGTTTTGAGAACTGAGCCTCACACATCTTTTATCGCAGGGATTGAAACATTAACTATACGAAACAATAGCCTTGTATTTCACACACTTTTTCCCTGTTTAAATGTGATGCTCACGGGGCAGCAATTGAAAAGCAAGGGAAAACAAAAAAAGCTCTTCCTGCTGTAACTCCTGGGAGTTACATCTGTTATTTGACTAATTAGTTATACATAATGACACTTGAGCTTTGTATGTGCCTTGGCAATATAAAAGCTGCTTTAATTCTGGCCAGGCTCCATGAAAACATCCCAATCTCACATTTCCATTTGTCACTGCAGACAGTTATGTGTAAATGTCGGTGCTGGGAAGCAATACTCCAGAGGAATGATACACTTCAAGGGAGAGGGTGAGTAAAGCTTTGAAAGGACGGGCAGTTACATCTTGCCCGGTTTCATTTACCACCAGAAGGAGGAAGTTTAGCCTCTTCTTCAAATGAGTCTGGGACAGTCTTATTTTAGTCCAATGAATTGGGCAGGTGCTCGGGGGAGAGCCTGAAGTGCAGAGGAGGTGGGAGGGCTCCGTTACCTGGGACACTGCAGAACTGGATGGACCAGGCATCCCTGATCTTTTTCTCCTCGTTTGGTTTGGTAGAGTTTTGCTTCTAGGGAAATTGTGTTTACCCAGCAGGTTTCATTTAGATAGTGACTGAACTTATCTGGTGCTGAAGAAGAGAACCACTATCACAGCAGAAACTGGCAGTTGTGAGTTAATATTTTCTCTTACATGTATCGATTACAATGTCAAAGATTCAAAATTAATTCACTTAAATGTCTCTCTAGAAAAAACAAATAATAAAAATTCTGCCAGTTCAGTGGAATATTGCCAAACTAGAGGGAAAAAAAAAAATCCTGAACCCCCCTGACCGCTGAATGCGTGGATGCATATGGTGCCAATAAGAGATCACTGCCTTGATATCAAGAACGAAAATAAGGAAGCCGAAAAATAGGTTAGCAATGTATCCTATTTTGGCAATATTTTCATTTAGTGAATTCAGAAATGATCTAAAATCCTCATCACAAAACTTCCTGTCTGTTTTCACAATTTCTCCAACTCTTCTTTTGCATCCTCTTTTCTCTGTTACAGGTCTGTAAGCTTTCTGTCCTGTTATCCCAACAGCATCTTCCTCATTTCCTTCCTCCCATGGGACCCAGACTTACCAGCATCTCTGAGGGGATTTAGTGACAATACCCTCCTCCCTGTTGCTCCAGCAAATACTGAACCAACATTTGCAATGGATAAAGTTGCAGGTGTGTTCTGGACCCTGCCTTGAAGGGTACTTCAGAGCCTGCATGACTATCCCTGCATTTTTTTTCCTTCCTCTCCCTGCAATCAGTAATTGAATAAGAAAGTAAAGTCTGTCAACTGCTAAAATCAGAGCAGGGCAATTTGCAATTCACTTAAGTAACAGGAATCACTACCATTTTGGTTTTTGCCTGCTCACACAATAGATTATTGATGTCCTAGGTGACCAAAAGTCTATTCTGTTCCCATGGAGCCAATAAGTGCTCCATGTAGCTGTCCAGGACTTTGTCTTCATGCCTTTAATCATCAGAGATAGATGGTGCTGAGGCAAAAGACAGAAGGAGCATTGCTTACCAAATAGCTTTCAACAGTTTCAAGTTTGGATTTTGCGTAGGTTGGATGTGATGTGTTGTTTAGCCTGATTCTTGTTTTCAAGTGGTTCCATTCACCCTTAACTGACCCGTGGGTGTGAATTAATCTTTGAGTTTTTTTATAGAGAAGCTGGATCTGCTGCGCCTTTTCTCATGGAGCATAAACAACAATTGTTTACCCTGAAACATACAATGTTCTGAAATTATGATTCCTGATATAGAAGTGAAGAAGTCTAAGCTCTCACTGAGCAAGTCCAACTTGCCCTATTGTCTGGTGTAGCCTTTTTTTTGGTGTTCCTCTCTCTTTGTCATTTTATTCTGCAACCTCAGGGCCAGCTGTGATTGTGTTTCCCCAGAATTTAGCCCAGCGAGAGAATCAAGCAAGAGTGGGTTTCCTGGAGGTCTCTATGAATACCTTGTGTGCAAAGGATGAAAGCCATGATACTAGTGCATGAATAAAATTTAATGTGGACCACACCGAGTTGCTACAGTGGGCCAAGGATGCGAACAACTGAGGCTAGAAGAAGCCATTGACTTTGGGTACCCTGTGGAACACACCTGGGACATCGTTTTCCTGGACTTTGCAGTAAATGGAGATATATGATTATACAGTGCTACCAGTGGCTGCAGGTTTAAGGATCAAATCTTTAGAACTCTGTAAATCAGTGTCCGCTAAGGTAAAACTCTTCTGTGACATTTGCCCTCAAAGTTGTGTGGTCTGGGTTTTTTTTTTCCTAAAACACTATTGAATTCTTTGTTTCAGAGAAAAGTCTGGTGTGGATATCAACAGAGCAAACATTTTCAATGTGTCAGTAGTATGAAAAAAACAACATGAAAAATTTGGTTCAAACAAAAGTATTCTCTCTTAAACTGTACTTTTTGGCATATTTATGTGTTAAATTTTAACATCAGAACTACAGCTATTTTATTTTTATTTTAACATGTTAAACGTTTCACTAAGAAAATGTGGGTATGAAAAAGTTAATTTTTTTTTTTTTTTTTCTGTTGGAAAAGCAGCATAATACAATCAAGACAAACTTGCCAGCCCTCATTTCCACATCTGGATGAGAAATGGCTTAACTAAGACTTGTTGCCCAACTCCAGTCTGGACAAAGCTTCATTGTTGATGATAGAAAGTGTTTTTTTTTCATTCCCAAAAGGCTTCATGGTCTTGGATGTTGACGGGTGGTAAGAATGAAACAGTTGCTGCTGTTGTGAGCTCTCTCTCAGTCCAGCCCCATACCCTTGCGATAGGCAGGATGTACAAACAGTGCCGGTGGGTCATGGACCTGTTTTGGCTTTGCTGCTCTACGCCATCTCGTGTTGCCTTCAGGGCTCTTCTAGTAGCCCTGAAACAGTCTCTGCTAGGTAGAATACTTATTGCTACCTAGTTTGGGTACCGAAAGATATTTTTCTTGCTCTGTGGGCAAAGCTACAGACACAAATGGGTAGAAAAAGGCTGAACAGACTCTTATGCAAGTCTGCTGGCAAGAGGATCTTTGCAGCTTGCCACATAGAGTTGTTCTTTGGTGCCTCTGGTGCTGGGCATCTCAAAAGGCTTTTATGACTTCCATGAAAGTGGTTGCAGGAAGACCTCTTCCACGGATATCTCTGGGCCCCTTTAACCTTTAAGCATTGCAAAGGAGCCCTGATGCCAACACGTCCATCCTCCAGGGAATTCCCCAACTGATTGAAGCTGGGCCAAGAAAGTGAGTCAGAACTGCAGCAGACAAGGCTGCTCCAAACTCCTGCCTGCATTCAGCGCTGCAAGCAGCGTGCCAGCCAGCGAGGAGAAGCTTAATAGACACGGGGAGGCATTAGGGATGTTTCAGACTCTCTCACTGCAGGGGAAGTGACAGCTATGGAAACAGGCTGTTTTTAGCAGCGGGCCAGAGAATCCTGACTTGAAATATTTTCTGGGGAAGGCAAGCAGGCAAGTTCTGTGTACGTTTATTGAATTTGCTTGAAAATAGGGTTGCAGGGGAAATGAAGCTTTTTGTGAAACTATCAAGTAGCTTTAACAAGAAAGGGGAGAAATCTTGGGTTAAAAATTCTGTTTTGACTTAAATGAAAAAAAGGATTTTTTTTTTTTTTTTTTTTTTAGAAACAGCAGCTCGTGTCAAAATTGGCGAAGTTGAAAAAAATCAAAGGACATTAATAATTTAAAATGAAACATGTTTTAGTCTCATGCAAAATGGATTATTCTGAGGTCTCTTGTTGTTGGTTAGTTTGATTGAAAAGAATAGTTTTCTTTGGACTGAACGAGATCTCCCTTTCTTTCTGCTCTCACTTACTTTTGTGGATTGGCCACTAAAATTAAATGGTACTCATCCAGATTTCAAAAAGGATTATAAGGCTCTCCCTGCTCTGGAAATGCAATAAATGATGTCTCTAAAGATTTTTTTTTGTCTTGAGCTCCATAGCACTATTAATGCTATACCGGCTGTGCCTAGGAATAAACCAGAGTCTAACTCAGAGCCTGATCACGAGATGGTAACAGAAGGGTACAGAACTACACCTTGTGCCCCCTTCCTGAGCAGGGCTTCCTAATTCAGATACTATCCCATTCCACCATCCCATTGGAGCAACCTGCATGTGTCCAGTTTTGGGCCCCTCACCACAAAAAAGACATTGAGGTGCTGGAGCGCGTCCAGAGAAGGGCAATGGAGCTGGTGAGGGGTCCTGAGCACGAGTCTTGTGAGGAGCGGCTGAGGGAGCTGGGGGTGTTCAGCCTGGAGAGAAGGAGGCTGAGGGGAGATCTTCTCGCTCTCTACAACTGCCTGAAAGGAGGGAGTAGCGAGGCGGGGGTCGGTCTCTTCTTCCAAGTAACAGGCGATAGGACAAGAGGAAAGGACCTCGAGTAGCACCAGGGGAGGTTTAGGATGGATATTGGGAAAAATGCCTTCAATGCTATCAAACACTGGAACAGGCTGCCCAGGGAAGTGGTGGAGTCACCATCCTTGGAGGTATTTAAAAGATGTTTAGGTGTTGCGCTGAGGGACATGGTTTAGTGGTGGACTTGGCAGTGTTGGGTTGATGGTTGGACTTGATGATCTTAAAGGTCCTTTCCAACGTAGATGATCCTATGATTCTATGATTCTATGTTGCTTAGGAATCAAAAGTCGTTTTGACTGACAGCTGTCTGTGATAATGAAGAGTCCAGAAATTGTTAGACATGAGTGAAAAATTGTGACTTGCAAGCAAATTATTCTAAGCAATGCCTAAAAGTCTTGGGTCAGTCGTTAGAGGCAGCTATTACATTTTTCAGTATCATTATCTAAACCACCATCAGGACAGAAATGGTAGGCCACTTGATGACCAAAGAGCTATCAATCCAATTATACTGTGATGGATTCCTTTCAAATCTGTAGAGCATTTAATGCATTCTTAAATGAAGCCATCCATAATTAGAAGCCTTAGAAAACACACAGAGGCATCAGAGTCTAAGAGAAGCTGATTAATTGTTAATGAGCTTCCTTCACTTACTAGACAGATTGGAAGAGGCAGGGAATCAAAGCTGGAGACAGATGCTGGCATCACTGTGCAGATTCAATGAAACTTTGCTATTTGCCAGACCAAACTGCAGTTATGCAGCTTCTTGTTGTCCAAGCCCTGTGACCGAGCCAGTTCTGGCCATTAGGGAAGTGATTTCTGCTTTTCCCATAATTCCAGTAACAGATGAAATGAAAATTACCCCAACTTGACTGATGTTTCTGGAAATTGTAGGAGAAGATTTTCATCACCACACTGTTAAATTCACGCCCAGCCGGACAAAACCAGTGCTATTTTCTAAAGTGTATGTACACGTACACGTTGTCCATATACATTGTAAAAGTGATGTTTCCAGCAAATATCCAATTTGCTCTGTACATACATGGAGCTCATGATGCTGACATCAGAACAGGCAGTATGGTCTATCCGGAAGGGGAAAAGTAAGAACTACAGCTGAGTATTCATGGGGAAAGCACGTAAATGGGAGTATGCTGTTTCAGAGTATGAAGCCCATGGATAAGAGATTTACTGCCCCGTTTTGGTTTCTGCATATTTTGCTTTTCCCCAACTATTTCTCATTTTATTTTTCTCAAAAGAAATAAACTCTAAATCCCTCCACTCATTCTGACCATTCAAGAGTCAAAATACTCTTTATTATTGTGCAATTTTGTATACATTTTTACATTCTCTGCTTAGTTTTGTGACTGATGGGGCACAGAATTCACAGGAAATGAAACATAGACCTTGGGAAATTTAGAAATGTCTATTAAAAATATATATTTTCTCTCTCTGAAAGTATTATGAGCTTGAGGCTAGATAGCTGAACATTTCCCAAACCAAGAAGAAAATGCTGTGAGCCCTGTTTTTGTTCCTGGAGTGTCCTTTTGCTGCATTGAATAGATACTTGGAGCATAACATTTGAGGAGAGCATCTGAAATGAGTCATTGAATCTTCAGTATTATCTCCAAATAAACTTTTCATTTATTTATTTATTTTTATTATTTAATTGTTTCTTCTTGCCTGAATGGTGGAAGATAATAACCATGTCACAGTGATGCAGCACTACCTCCAGGCACCAGCCCTTCTGATGTCATAGCATCAGAACAGCACACAGAACATTGGTGGTGGCCCTGTCCCAGGGGAGCTGCTGGTGATGTGGGTGGCCCAAGACTATGCCAGAGCTATGGCAGACCAGGCTGGCAGAACAGTAGGCAGGAGACCAAGGGCTGAAAAGAGAGGACAGGGGAGGGATGGGCAGGGACTGCCTGCGGTGGTGGAGAGTGGTTGCTCCCTCCTTTGTTGCTTCTCCTATTACAGCAGGACACCTGGATAGGGATGCGACCAGACCATGGCACATTCCTGTCCTCTCCCTTCTCCAACACTTAGTGAGAGAGCTGTCAGAGTGCTACAGGACAGATAAAATACCCCAACCCATACCCTGTTATGGTCTTAGAGATCCTACATCCATGGCAAAACCATGCACCCTTTTTCCCCAGGTAGCCAAGGGCTGGGCCGCACAGGAGCTCCTGGCACCTAGTGTCCACGTCCCAGTGGGGAAAACATTGGTGGTGGCCCATGTTGCAGTGAGGTTGGTGACATAGTTGGGCCAGGATAGGTGTCTCCTGTCTGTTAGGGAGACATGGGTTGGACAGCCTTGACGTGAGGCTGGGAGAGCCCCAGGGTGGGGAGGCGGGGGCTGCCCCATGGCTGCTCTGTTCTTTGGTGCTCCTGTTTTTGACAGCCACATCCCTAGATAAGGACATGACCAGACAGGCATGCACCTGTCCTCTCCTCCCTCTACCACTCAGATGGAGAGTGTTGCAACTTTCTACAAGGACATTGACCAAAAGATAAGGAAACACATATAGTCCTGGTGTGTCATGGTCCTACAGGCAGCTGGAAGCTCCCTGTAGCTGTGGAGAAAGGGAGCTCTGCATCGCTCACCATTTGTATGTCTCATCAGGGTCCTACAGGCAGCTGGAAACTCTCCACAGCCATGGATAAAGGGAACTTCACACCGCCCACCATGTTTGTGTAAAACTTATCTCAAAGTTTGATATTCACAACTTTTTGCTAGTGAAAGGGCTGAAGGCATGTCCTGTGAGGAGCAGCTGAGGACTCTGGATTTGTCTAGTTTGGAGAAAAGGATGCTGAGGGGTGACCTCATGACTCTCTCCAGCTTCCTGAGGAGGGGACGTGGAGAGGGAGGTGCTGAGCTCTTCTCCCTGGGATCCAGCGACAGGAGACATGGGAATGGTTCAAAGCTGGATCAGGGGAGGTTCAGACTGGACATGAGGAAGCATTTCTTTACTGAGAGAGTGGTCAAACACTGGAACAGGCTTCCTGGAGAGGTGGTTGATGCCCCAAGCCTGTCAGTGTTTAAGAGGTATTTGGACAATGCCCTTAATAACATGCTTTAACTTTTGGTCAGGCAGTTGGGCGAGACAGTTGTTGTAGGTCCCTTCCAACTGAACTGTTATACTCTATTACTGTTCTAAAATAAATTGGAAAACCTAGCATAGTGTGTTTTATGCTCCAAAAAAGAGAAATTAAATGAAGTTGTACTAGGCATAAGCATGTGTATGGGTGTCAGTCTTGCTCAAATATATATGTAATTTTTGATTCAGATAAGGCTAAAAATCCAAGACTAATTGGAACATGACTTGTTAATAATTGCAAAAGCTAGTCATCTTGTTTTTCTTTTCCTACCTTATCCCCTCTATAAACTCAGTTATTTGTGCTCTTTCGAAACCTGTTTTACAATTTAAAAATACCTATTAAAATAAACAGCTTCTAATAAAAGGCTTTTGCATTTAAAGACCTATTTGCTTTCATGGTTTCTATAACACCTAGCCCAGCAAATATAACTCCATCTGTGTTCAAGGCTTGAGGTGTTATTTTAATGAGCATATTCATAGTATTTTTCAGTGCATATGTACATTATCATCTTTAATTGTTACAGAAGTAGTATTAGTGATGACTTCTGATAATGTATTTAGATTGCCCTTTGTTATGTATATGTAGTCAAAGCACTACTGAAATCTCAGTGTTTGGAGAGAATTTAAGTTATTTCAACCTTATCAAAAACATCCACAAATGGATTACTGTAGATGAGGAATTTGCTATAAAATTAACAAAACCCGCCTCAAAATTACACACACACACACTATTCATAGCTGGCCAGGTCGTATTGACATTATAATTGTTCGTTGCCTGACACTGTGCCGTACGTTGTATTGCACCGATTACACTTTGAGAGGTTCCTGATCATTTTACAGCATTAGCAACATCAAATCTTGTGGAATGACAATAGCCAATTACATAAATACAAGGCCTGGTAGATACACTCCAGTGAAGCTAAAGCTGCAATCTTTCTTTACCAGTGGTGACTTTATAGCACACGCTCGCATACTTAGCCCAGTTCACATTGATCTGGAGGGCTCTTTCACTGCACAGCTATGCCAGCAGCCCAATTAAGAGCAGGATTTAATATGAGAGAAACTATATGAATCAGAACTTATTTAAAATTATTCTGCTTTAATTTTCAGCTTCCTTTTTTGGGTAGGAGAACCATTTGGAAGCTTTTCCAACAGCAAGCAACATAGTTCTGCAAATGATTTTCCATCCATTGATAAAAATTCTTTTCATAAGATCCTGCCAAGTGCTGCTTCTGGAAATGTAGCTTGAAACAATGAATCATTGCCTTTTTAAAGACATTAGAGGAGTTAAGAGTAGATGTTCCTAACATTAAAATACTTATTGCAGTCATACGGAATGTCAGAGTAAGCACTCTTATCAGGAGAAAATATGCCTTGAGCTTTAGCTTTTCATGCATGCAAAAAGTCAAGGATTATAACTTATTTCGTGCAACTGTCTCTGACACTCGGCTCTGGGGAACAAATGGAGCAAAGTAATCCCTCGGGTAACTTTGCTCCCTCCCTGAGGCATAAATTCACTGCAATGTTTTTGTTTCTTCCTATTGGCCAATATTTTTTAAAAAGGGGAGATTTCCACAATCAAGGAATTCTTCCACTATTATTTTGGAGCTGTACAAGACATGCAGGTTCTACTAGGGGAGAATCAAGAAACGTAACACACGTGGTCTGGATGGAGCCTTAACTTCCCTGAGCCTGAGGCAAGGCAGGCAACCAGGCAGGGAAAGGCATAAATTTGATTTTTGTTAATGCAGCAGCATTTTTTTAACGTGTGTTTTCGCAAGATCTTCCTGTTTTCTCCACCCTTCTTGTATGGATGGGAGCTTATTAGTAGTGTTTATCCTACTTAAAGGCAGCAGTCTCCCAACCTGTGGGTTGTACAGGGCTCCCTTAGCCCAACAGCAATCGCAACCAAAGCTTTATACCACTGCATGAACATCTAATTCTGCCCCCCTAAAAATGCAAGATAACCGAGATGACTGGAAAGAGAAAGGGGGACTTGGGAGAAAGGAAGATTTAGGAAAGATATAACTGCAGCCAGAAGAGGAAGAGCAAAATGTGCAAAAGGGAAGGGGCTGAGGAAGCAAGTCGAATGACAAAGCATCTTGGGGGAAATAAAGTTTGGGAACCCTCGAAAAAGGAGGAATGTCAATTCAAGTTAGGGAGAAATTAATTGAATGAGTGTGTGAGGAAGAGAGAGAGATCAAGATTTACTTGAGTACCTGAAGCACAGCCCAGATCAATTACTTGCTGCTGTCAGCATCATCGGTGCAATGTAAGAAAGATTGAATGCGTGCTATAAAATGCACCGTTTAACAAAGTTCAAGCTATTAAGTAATTAGAATATAATATGTGAACATGCTGAATACGCTTCTTTAAATGTAAATGGTTATTCATTGTTTATTTTTAGTCCAGAAAAATTATCCAGGTAGTTGTCCTTGCTGTTTCACATACTACTGATGTACTGCACGCCTCTGAGTCAGCATCCAGAGGCAGCTGCTCTTTCACCAATGGCATCCAGGGACTCTTCTTGAAAGGTGCAAAGTGCATGAGCTGCAAAGGAAACAAATACAAGGTGGGTAATAAATATTCTTTGCTCCAATGGGCTGAGGTAATAGCAACATTGCATTTCCCCTTATAGAGGGATCAGTAATACAGCCATCTGTCAGTGATGTTAAGGGACAAAACCTGAATGCCAAATCAACTAATATTACTCACTCAATGGGAAAGGTTAGCCACAGGAGAAAATGGGATTATTTGTAAGGTGGGGAAATAGTTCATTCAAATGAGAAAAAATGGAAGCTGTGTTGGTTGTGTGCTGGCATTTAGCAGAGAAAGCGCTCCTGGGTCTGTCACTAGCAAATTGGGTGGCTTTAGGTAGATCATTTCACCTTGCTATGTGAAATTATGGCAAAGCGCTTCTTATCCGTAGATATCAAAGCAATAACCATTGTAAATTCCCAAATGAAGACCACAATTTTGCTCCCAACTATGACTTCCAAAACAATCATGAAATGTGAAGCATAGTTGTCTGCAGGGTCTCTCCGATGCTAACAAAGGCTGATCCAGTAGCTGGCAGCATTAGGCAGAACTTTACTTTTGGTATGGTTAGTCCTGTTGGTTTAGTTAATCCCAACAATTTCAAACCAGAGTTTACCAGCATCTGGCCATCCTAGAAGGGAGGCAAAGAAAACACTCATCTGCCCGAAAAAATCTGTAGAGATACACCTGGTGTCCAGTAACAGAAACAAATAAACCCAGGTGCAGATTTTTGGGAAGGTCATATTTAAAACCATACAGTGAAGTGCCAAATTTAGTTCTGCAGCCTTTATTTAAATAGGGTCTCTGATGTTATCGGTCTTTTGTGACTGCAAGCTATTCACTAAGTTCCAGATTCTGGAAAGCGCATGTGTGCCAGTTGTCAACAACACCTCCTGAAGCATGTGGCCTTTAAGGTCTCTTAATCTCGTTTACCAAAGGATGATCTGTAGTTGTCTTGAGGTTAGTATCAGAAAGGAACAGTTGAATGTGAAAATACTAATCCAACAGGAACCGTAACACAATAACTAAAAACCATGTCAAGATTTCACCTCAGTCTAAGCTGGATGCTCTAACAAACATCTTGACAAAGGAAGAGTATATCGGGTGATTTGGAGTAAATCTTAGTTAAAGGAATGGGCACTGAAGATCCTACCCTGTTACAGACTTCCTGTGTGACTTTAGAAATGCGAACATCTTTGTCAACATCTCTTCCAGTGAACAGGAATTATCCCTGAGCACTGGAACTTGATCATCTCTACTGTTAAATGTTTAGCAAAGCATTTGGCGCGGTTTTGCCTGGACTCAATACAGTCTCTTGAACATTTCCCAGGCACTGTCTGGAAGTCAGCAAAGGCCAAGGACCATTATTAGAATAAATTAAATTGGAAGGCAATTCTGGAAATCACCTGGTCTAACCCCATGCTTGAAACAGGTCCAGTTAGAGCAAGGTTCTCAGGGACTGTGCCCAGTCAAGATCTGAACATCTGCAAGGATAGGGTTCTCACAGTCTCACCTCTTTGGGTATTTAATACCTCTTTAGGTATTTAATTGCTCTTAGGGTAGAACTGTTTTTCATAAGTATTTCACATTTCCTGTCAATTCCTAGCTTTCCTCTAGTTGTATGACCTCCCCAAAGGCAGTTTGTATGTGTTACCCTGTTACGGAGGCTAAAGGAGTGTAGCAATATGGATGTGGGCAGAACTTTGCCACTTGGCCTCAGGGCCAGACAACAGGTTAATAGAGACATAACCTCCAAGTCTTGGCTCCCATCAGTAATTTGTTTGTAATAGCACTCAACTGGAGAGCTCAGATCCCATCATTGCTGCTGAATGGGCGGGTACCACAACAGACTAGTCCCTGTGCATGGGCATGCAGAACTCATACTGAAAAATGAGTAACTCACTTTGGAGGATGAAGAACTAACAACCCATTGATGTATCTTTGTATTTTAAAAAAATCACTTTTAAAAAAAGTCAACATGGCCAGGACCAATAACTCCTGTTAAACACTTAGTAAAGTGCAGCCTGAGCCAAGCAACTGCAGTCAGACAAGCAACTAAACAAAAAAATCTGTGGCCCTTTTAAATATTTTTGGGCCCTTCAGGTAAGTCTGTGTGGAAGTACTTAAAAACATTCAGAAAGAGTTTTATTGGCAGATGAAGCCTGTCTTTTCCACTGTGTTCCTCTGCAGTGCTATCAGGAATATGAAGGCCACGGACAAGGGAGGACTGAAGGACACGCAGTGCGGGACCAGCTCCTATATAAAGACCAGCACAAAATTTACATACAAATTCAGTGCTTCATTGGGCCTAATGATTTTTTTTTGTGTGTAAGAGTTAATTACAGCTTCAGGGAAGAGATATTTAGAGCTGTGAATTGTCATTTTCTTATATTGTCACCAATATTTTGCACATATAACCTAGAATATTACTGACAGAAAAGTTTGCGTCTCGCAAACAAAAACAGTGGGTGAGGATGCTGGGGATGCTGGTGGAAGACAGAGATTGTTTCAGGCAGCATCAAAAGGACACCTTTTTTTATTTAGAATAGAAATTTGCCAACAGGCCTTACACTGTGCCACACAGCTGAGCAGACATCTCACTCCAGTGAGCACTGAATACACAATAAATAAATATGCCATTACGAGACACCTGCCACATACCTCAAGACAGCAATGTGAAAGAAGCTTAGGAGTGAGGTGCATATGAAACAGTTTGAGGAAACGCATTTCACGCTGTAGTCTCTTTGAGCTGGGGGACCCACCTCTTCCTTTCCAGGTTCTCAGACGATGGGTGGTAACCCGTTATCCTTGATGAGTTCTGATGGATCATCTGTAGCCTGGGTTGGAGGTATCAATGGTACCTTGTTGGATATCACGCTTGGTGTCTCAGGTGCTTTGGCCACCACTGTCAGCCTGACAGTTTTTGAGCAGAAATGCTCTAATTATATGAAGTATATTGAATAGAAGACAGCTGTGGCACTCACATTATATAAATTGTGCTGCACAGAGGGAAAACTTTAGATAAAAAAACAGGTGGAGAAGAGCCAGACAAAAAATGATGTTTGCTGTTCTTCTGTAAACACTATTTCTTAATAAAAGATGACATTCTGGAATGATTCTGTAGGACAAATTCTTTGGCAGTGGAGGATGACAAGAGACCTATTCTATGCTCTGCAGCACTCAGAAAGAGATCCCTTCCCTCTCCGTTTTGATTAAAAAACCAGACTTTTCTTTGCTGCTGTTTTTGTAAACATGTATATGGGGTGTACTTGATAAAAACTGTGTACAAAAAGCTAGGACTTTCCCAAGGATCATTATTTCCTCCTGAAATTTCATAAGGACTATGTGGAGACTGTTGTTTTCCTGTGCTAGACTTTGCCTGAGCTGTAAATAAGGTCTGCAGCTGTGGATCTACCCAGAGTCTGCAGGTCTTCCCCTTTGGTCTTGTACAGGGAACGCCTTTTTTGCCATGTACTCCCCCTCTTTAGGACTCAAATACCAGGACACCACTAACTTGCACCATCTAACTGAATTTACACCTGTAGGAACTGGATGTGAAGTGCAGCTTCTTGCTGGTCAGCTATGGGTGAACAGGATGCAATTAGATCTAATTGGAAAATAGGAATTGAGAGAGCTGTGTGAGAGGCAGAAGGAATCTTATCACAGTCTCTGCAGAAGGAATTACAAAAAACATGCTCTTTTCCTTTTTAAATATGACAGAAATGTCAGCAGATCATCGTAATTCTATTGCATCATGTCTGAAAGGAAAATCCAGTGTTTGATTTGTAATCGCTTTTCAGTCACATTGAAAACTCAAAGCTGGGGGATTTTTCTGAGAAACTGAGATTGAGGATTTTAAAAGGGAAAGATCAGAGGGAGTTGTGCAATAAGCTTCTTTGAAAATTCCACTTTCTGACCTCTAAATAGCATCAGGTTGGTGAAATTGTTCTGTAGTAGCACTGAAAAACCTCAGGAAAAGATCAGAACCCATTTGGGCTGCACACAGAAACAAAATAGCCCCCAGGACATACGGACCTGGGGCAGTGTTGATGATCAGGCAATGACTTTTCCCGAGTGACAAGTAAAATGATGCATTTCAGTACAATTTAATATGTAATTCCACCTTGTTGATAAAAGGATCAAGGATCTGCCAGGGGAGGTATTATACAGTTATGTAGGAAATAGTGGTTTACATATAATCTACACACAAAGAACGAAAAAAGAACTGAAAGAGTTCAGCAGAAGCACGACATGGGTATTGAACTGCACAGTTACTGCTCCAATGCCATGATCTTTCAGTAAGTTAGCCAAAGAAAAGAGGAGAGAAGTTGGAAATGATGGACATCATTGGTTGTCTTCAAGGTGGGGATGACCAGAAGGTGTCTTGTAGGTGGAAGAGCATGGATATGTGCAGAGACTGGGGGAGCGAAAAGGGAAGGAACTGGGTTGTGGAGGAGGAAAACAGTTAAGGGAGCCTGTCCTTGGCAGCACCGAGTGTGTGTGTCAGTCAGTGCTGGCATGAAGGACACGATGCAGTGGATCTTAGGTGTTAGCAAGGAAACAAACTCACAAAAAGCTCTGCAAGGAGCAATGAAGCACCAGGAGCTTAATCTGCTTCTCTTTTTACGTTCTTTCTATGTGTTTGAGGGATTTTTCTGTTTATTTTCTTTTCATTTTTGTGATGTCTCAGCATTCAAAGCTTAAATGTATAGGATTGCAAAGTTATAGCTTGGTCCCAAAAGAAACACCAGGCAGTGACTGCTCTATGGGCTGTGTGTTTACCAGCAAGCAGGAAAACATGGCTCAAGTAGCTTTTGTAATGGCCGCAGAGTCCCTTTAGGCAGCTTACAGACTTCCATCCAAAGTAATTGCACACAGCCAGCTTCTAACACGTTGCAGTCTTTTTTTTAAATCAGACCATCTTTCTGTCTTGCTTTTTCGGTTTCAAACTCATCCACAGGTACCTCATTACCTGTGTATTTTGTACTGGCTGTTTAACGTGTAGCAACATGGTGATTTAAAATTGCAAAGTCCTATTTTGGACTAGACTTTTTCAGTCAGGAATAACTGTGGAATAACATCAAGTACATTTAAGGAAGACATGCTTCTTCCAAGATGGAAGGACCTTTCAGATGCTGGGATCTTCTGACACACGGAATTATGAATGTGGGCCGAACATGGCATACTGAAATGAAGAAATTTTATAAATCTTCTAAAGAGGAGGATAGTTTTAAAGGTTTTAAAGGTTTTAAAAGGGCTTAAATTCAATGAGACTTGTTCAACTTTGCTGTTTCTGGATGCCTCTTCTCAGTGCCCTTGTATTTCCTTTTCTCTGACTCAGTTTTATCCCAAATTAAAAAGCCATCCATAATTACCTTTTTTTCCCCAACGTCCCCAGTTTACTACATCCATACCCACGTCTGGTATTCCCAATACTTTTACTTACTGATACTGTACATACTGCTGTCTGGTATTACTGACAGGTTCCCTATACACTGTGGCCTTGCAAAACTCTACTCACCAAAAGGTCCCCCTCAATTATCTGTGAAGTTTGGCCATTTCTCACATACTTTTCCCATGGATGGTAAAGGAAAGGTATGAGACATGGCAAGCCAGCCATCCCTCGTGGTGTTGTGACTTTTGTCAGCTTTGCACATCCGGCAACTTCCCATGTCACATCCAGCAGTTTCCCATGTCCTATTCAGACCACTTAACCACAGCCTGGGGCTTAAGTAATGATCCAGTCATTTCCTTACAGCCCTAACAAGGACCAGTAGCTGTAGAAGAGCAGCAAGAAGACGGTGAAGTAGCTGACATTTCCACTATGAATGGCTTTCTCCTTTCTTGATAAATCTGTCATGCAGGGACAGAGAAGATACCTGCTTGCTCCTGACAGTCAAGGTCTGACCTTGTTCTTTGTTCTCTTGAAAGTTCGAGGTTAGTGATAGTGCATTTTGCTTAGTTAATAGTGTCAATCCAATAAATTGAAGCACATGCTTTCTTTGTCTTCTGAATTTCTTCATTTCTGGAAGTGTAATTGGATGTATTGTGGCTGTATGTGATCTCCCATGTGCTCTGTGGAGTGATTATATGTGTGGTTTGAGTAAGCAGTAGTGGAAATGTCTTGCCAAAATATCCCATGTAGGGTTGGGAGGGAAGACCTCAAATGCTGCCTCTCGGGGTGGGCCAGATTCTCCACTGCATGGATAACACAGAAGAGCAAATGCAACCAATTGTGGTTCTCACCTGTTCGAGAGCATTTGTCATGGGTACAGGTGAGGAGATACCAGAGCAAAACACTGGGAAGACTTCCAGGCAGAGGGAGGAAGTGGAGATAATGAAGAAAGCTGGTCCTACATCTTCTAGTAAAATGAATAATTCCTATCCTTTAAATATACTAGGCCGGGACAAAATGTAAGAGCTACAAGTCACACTAGCATCTAACCGTATTTGGCTATAGGGATCCTTATCTCTGCTAGAACATGGGGCCTCTGCTTAGAAGGGCACAGTGGTCTCCAGCCAGGCTTGTGTCTCTGCCAGACAGTCTGGCATTCAAATATAAACGAGTTACAGGCAGGCACCAGGGCTCTTCAAATCCTGTTCACCACCGCAAACATCTGCACGCTGCTTTTCTTTTGCAGTACGTTCAATGCTTGGTCTTTAAATTGAACTAAATTTAATTAGTTTAAAAATAAGCTAATTTAAATGAAACCATGAACGTCCTCATTGAAACAATATCTCTGCTTCTTGTTTTTTTCCTCTCCTTGTGGCTCATCGAAGTTGTATTAAATGTAGTAGTTTTACAGAGACACCTGCTGTACTCTGACTTCCTCGGGTATACTTTCTATTTTGATTCAACCCTCTAAATTTTTCTCCCTCTACCTCCTTATTGAATTCTGTAACTCTTCATTTCATAGCGAGAAATTCCTCAGCTTGTTTCCATCCAGAGCTACCGTTCATTAAAAAGAGGCAAACATTGGACTTTTAGGGTATAGACTTTCAGCTACATACTGGTAGGAAAGGAAGATAAAATGTACCTGTGAATGTAAGAGAAGATGAGGAGTAGTTCTTAAAATCTGCCAATGATTCCAAGAGCTTTTTTTTCCTACTCCCATCATGGAGAGACTAGGGAAAGGGACAAACCATTTATGAGTGTAGTAAAACAGAGCATTAGTTAGACATGGATAGTTACTAAAGTGACTATTTTCAATTTTTAAATGGAAAACCAAAATATTATCTTCTGCCTAGTATAGTAGAAAAAACTAAACGTAAGTGGGGATATTGCCAAAAGGTTTATGGCATATTAACAAATGTTATTTTTGGATCACTATGCAACTAGGCAAAACCCAATTCTTCAATATAGCACCTCAGTAAACAAGTGGATTTTTTTTTTAATATTTTGATGGCAATAACCTGCCTGATACTGGATGTCAGTTCTGCTGATGATCAAATCGATGGATAAATTATTAAGCAGTAGTTATGGACAATCTGTCAGAGGTAATTACTTTAACAGTAATAAAAATGAGTGTATAAAACGCACATGCTGACACCTTTGTAATGGAAAAAGCTGCTTTTGGGTGCTCCCTCAGCAGCTATGCTGTGCTGTACCAGCACAATTGCTAAAATAATAGCACTCTAACAGCCATGGAGGACAATAAGAAAACCTGTATGAAATGACTTTGGATGTTCTTGGCTGTTTTGATATGGCCAGCACCCCCTTCAGGAAAACACTGTCACTCTTGGGGAACTTGTCATTATCCTTCAAAGAGTCCAAGTGAGACTGGAGATTGAGCCTGGGAAATATTATCCATGAATACCAGACCAGATAGCTGTTGCAGCATAGGAAATCACATATTGCCATTCTGCTCCCTTTGCCTGTTTAAAGGGTGTGGACAGCTGAGCCCACATTTCTGTCCAGAGGCTCTGTTCTACATGTATACGTCTGTAGGATGTGTGCATTGCTATCAGTGGAGCATGTCAAAGGACTATCCCAAGCACCGTGCTTTGAGGCGGTACTTGTGATGGGTGTCACCTCTTAGCTGAGGAAGAGGTTTTTGCAATGAGTTCTTGATTTGGGGGTATTTTATTTTCTAAGGATGTAATATTTGTGTAGCTAGGTCCTTTAGGATGGTTTATAGGGAGCCTGAGAGATGCTCAACAGCAAGCAGCAGGTCAGAGAGGCTTACCCACTGGTCTCTTTGGACCTTGGTTGCTATAAAATCTGCTAAAACCTATTATACTTACAGTGGGATGTTGTGATGATAATCACTTTGCACTTGGAAGGAGTCTTGTGATAGCTCAGGCTCTTTTGAACCCACATAGTTAAGCTACCCTTTCTTCCACAGCGATGACTTTTATTTGTCCCAAAAGAATGGGATCCGTCAACTTCAGTTACCATTCAAAGCTTCCTGGTGGTGTCAGGTAACATGTTTTCTTTCAGTTAACAAAGTGAGGGTGGCCATTTACCTTGATGAAGCTGACAAGCAGTAAGTCGTTCAACTGCAGAAACTCCATTTCTGTCACTCATATGTCAGAAATGATAGATTTACTGGGCGCAGACCTCCAAGAACTTTGAAGCTGAGGACTTGGCTGAGCCCAAATGCTGTATCATGTTAGCTATCCTTGCTAGTGTGAACAGGTTTGCAGCTTTATGTGTTTCTATACCAATGCAGTCTCTTTCCTTCTAGGGATTGGGCCATAATTTGAATACCACTGTATAAACACCTGATTATGGTTTAACTGCATCCATATTTAGTAAGGAACTGACAAAGCCTATGCTGGCATTAGGAAAAATAAAGGATGATCAGTCTTTTGCAGCAGAGCTGTAAGACGGCTGTGGCTTGTCTGCAGCACTCTGTAGAAAGATGAGGATCGGTCTCTTCTCCCAAGTAACAAGGGATAGGACAAGAGGAAATGGCCAGGCAAGGTTTAGATTGGATATTAGGAACAATTTCTTCACTGAAAGGGTTATCAAACATTAGAACAGGCTGGCCAGGGAAGCAGTGGAATTTCCATCCCTGGAGGTATTTAAAAGATGGGTAGATGTGCTGCTGAGAGACATGGTTTAGTGGTGGACTTGGCATTATTAGGTTTGCGGTTGGACTCGATGATCTTAAAGGTCCCTTCCAACCTAGACGATTGTATGATTCTATAATAAGAAGACATACAGTAACTGCCTCAGTCATTCCTAAAAGCTAAAAAAGAAAAAGAAAACATGCTTTTTTTCCTAGTAGTACAGAGGAATATAGGAGGAGGGAGAGCCTATCTTTCTGCTCTAAAACTATTTATGTATTCGTGGATCCTTAGTATTCCCAGTCCCTGTATCCAGGAACAGGGTCCAGGAGATGCTGTGAGAATCCTCCATTCACACCGACGTCATTTTCCCCCTTCCCCAAACAGAAGCCCTGGGGGTATAAACCAGAAAGGGACCGCAGTGCACTTTGGCCATCAGGACGAAGCGGGAGGTTCAAAGCTGTGGGAATGGAGGGTACCTCCCCTGCAGCCTCTCCATCGTCAGCTGCAGCCATGCTAGAAACATAGAGGTAGAAGGGAAGGCAGCGTCTTCTGCAGGATCAGTTAGTGCTGGAGAGGAAAAGGTAGCTGTTTAGTACACAAGCTCCTCTTAAAATGTGCTCAAAAGATTTACCTGTTCTTTGCTGGTTTGTTTTGGCAACTTTTGTTTTTAAACTGTCTGAGTTAGTTTCTACACAGCCCTGCTTCTGTCTTTAGAGTGGAACTCGTTTATCACAGAGCCAAACTGCTGCTGCTGCGGGACCTGTGGGACTTGCTTTGCATTTTCTTCTGTAGGTTTTAAAAGAATTTTAAGCTGCATATTGTTGATTTATCTTGTACATTAGGTGGTCCAAGAGCAAGAGATGCTGAGAAGAGGATAGATAACATGTCAAACATGCCTTAAGGGAATCTTGCAAGAAAAAGGGAAATAAGACTTGTTAGGATGTGGGTTTTTTCATCACAGGTGGCCCTCACAGCTGGAACAAGGAGAGCTTTTGTGTTTGGTTTGTATACACTTCAAAACCATGGATGCCTCTATTGCTGAACCCCTCCCACAAAGTGGCGAGGGAATTCTTCTGTGTTTCACTGCAAAAAATAAAGCTATCTTAAACTGCTGGAGGGTGAGTCTGAAAGAGTATCTGGAGGAGGTGAACTACAATAAGAATGAAATAATGCCATGTTTTCTCTTTTTGTGTTATGTGTGAGTCTCTCTGTTAGATCTGTGCTATGCTTGCAATGCTTTCTTTTGCCAGAAAGACAAAAACTGACCCATTCACAGTACTGTCAGTGAAATACCACAACCACCGTCAGACCTCAGGTACTCAGTAGCTTCTCTATCCAACCGCTGCTCCTGTTGTAATGGCAACACCAGCTGTACTATTCTAACACTTGCCTCTCCAGGCAAAAGAACTTGCATGCAAAACTTTCTGAGTATTTAGTGTTGCTTGTCATGGATATATGTCATCTTGCTCATTTGGTAATATTAAACATGGAAAATACATGGTAACAATATGGTCAGACAAGAATTGGAGAAACTGATGCAGTCATGGTTTGTGGTCACAATATCCTCAGCTTACACTGATGTTAAGTGGGTATGTGAGGTCTTCTCTCAGTTTTTAAGGATTAGTGAGATTTGTTCTCAGTGACTGGTGTATTAGTATAGGCCTTGTCTATCAAGGAAATGAGTTTACAGTGTGCTTGGGGTTACAGCTGTCGGTATGGGCACTCTTTGTTGTATTTGACATTCATCTGTTATCTTGAAGTAAGCAGTTAAAGGTCCGGATTTGTGGATAATAGAGCTTACCCTCACTATCTTTGACAAATGTCTCTTTGACAGTGAAGAACTCTAGAAGGATCTAACAAACCTGAATGAATAGCAAAGAATGTGGCCGAGGAGGATAAATGTGCAATAGTTCGTCTAGGGAAAATAAAATAAACTATGCCTCCACAATACTTCCAGTCAGTTCAGAAGAGATACCTTGGCATCACTGTTGGCAGGTCTCTGAAATCACTGGGTTAACATGCAGTGATAGCCAATAAGCCAACAGGAAAAGAGGCACCACCAGGAAGGGTACTGAGGAACAGACAAAGGATGCCCCTTTGCTGCTATATAAAACTTTGATACACCCACTCTATGAGGACTTTGGGTCTCCACATCTCATGAAGAATGTCACGGGGTTTTGAGAAAAGAGAGAAGAGTGATGAGGAGCCAAAATTTATGAAATCATGAAAGCAGTGTAAAAACGAATGCAGAGCTCTTATTCATGAAAACCCACAATGTGTCAACTGCAGGGTAATCCTTGACACTTGTAGGGCATCAATTTAGAACAAATTTTTAACAGTGGTGTGGTTTTTTTTACACAGTGAGTACTGAAATTCAGAAATTTGTTTCCATTAGAGTGACAATGTCTGTGGTCTGCTCCTGGTAGACAAAAAATTTACAAAGAAATACAGAAGTACAAAAGCAGTAAAAAAGAAGGCTTTCAGTCACCTCTAGCCAGTTAGTTAGGGCTTGTGGGACACAGCCACATTCTACCTTTCAGGGTAGAGCATTTTGTGTAGCCAAACAGCAGTTGTTTTGCATAATTAAGGTAATCTATACTAGTAAACCAAACAGTGCTTACTGATTTCCTAACCACCAAAACTCAACCCTCTATGTTGTCAAATTGTTAGCATGGTTCCTGGCACATCTTTAGTGTGGTCTAACTAGCAGCTTCCAAAAGATTTTTGGTTATATTTTGGAAGTTAGCATGGACCAGAGACCATTTCCAATGGGTGTTTTGGATACAGCCACTCTAGAGTGGGTGGTAGGAAAGTCTAACAGTGTGGATGTGATCAGATAGCTCCGCTTGGCTCATGGTGACTCAAAGAACAAGTGCTGGCACTGTCCCATACTGGAATGGGTATAACCAGCGTGTTGAAGATCTATGGCTCAAATATTGCTGCTGACAGTGGACTATGGGTATTATGGGCTTAAGAAGTGCTATAGTGGGTCTGTACCCAAGCATACATATTCCTCTGAAGCTGACATACAATGTGTGTGGCAAGTCAGGGTAGAGAGACTGATGGATTAGCTGTTCATTTCAGGTAACGGCATTTATTTTTGGACTCTGCCCTTGGTTTTAGTTCTGAAGGACTTGGGAACAAATGCTCTTCCTGGCCCAGCCCATGTTTGCCAATTGCGTAACCTCAGCCATGCATATTACTTGCGTAGCTAATTTTGGCATCGACACCTTGCCAAGCCAACTGTCCCATTTTTCTTGTGTATTTGCGCAAGAGGGTAGTTTTGCACAGCTCTGGTTCAGTGAGCTTGTAGAGTAATCACTTACCAGGCTTATGGATTTCCATTGCACCTGTGCTGCTGGGAAGTGCCCAAAGATTTCTGTGTGGAGTCCTATACACCCATCTCCAATTCTGTCTGTAGCCATGAATGAACAGCTGCTTTCAAGTCTGCGTGACTTACGAAGCATGACTACACCATTTGCGCAGGATGACAATTTTAGTGAGGAAACCACTTTGATGGGTCAGCAGGGGGAAGGCAAAATTTGAATAAAGCCATAAAAGACTATCCAAGACAAAAGCATTGTAAGAAATTCTGGAAGTGTTTCAACCAAGGAAATAAAAGGATTTTGAATTTTGAATTTGTCTCCCGACAGTAGTTTGGAAAATGAATGCACGTCCAATAATCAAGGAACTAATGAATGTGAAATTTGACATACAGGGGATGGGTGCTGAGGTCCTTTGTTTATCTCCTCTTACATGAATCAGTTAAGAGAGATTATATTGTGCTGGGTGGAACATATCACTATTTTCAGATGGTCAGGCTAAATCTCAGCCTACCAGAGGGATTAGAGTACCATACGTACATCAGAAGATGATGAGTAGTTAATCAGAGCAGAGCTTTCAATTTTAAGTGGCTTTGAAAAGTTGTATGTGTTACTTTTCACATTTGGGTAACACAAGAAATATCACGAAGAATTTTAGTCTTGGAGCTGTTCCACACTCAGAACTGCCGCCCCAAATCTATCCTGAGGATTAGTTGGGTTGGTTTCCAGTCGCTGCCAGAAGGCAGCATCAAATGGTGCTGAGTGATGCCAAACTATTTTTCTCCTCCTAGCAGTCAGATGTGGAATAATCTCCAACAGTGTTCAGCAAATACCAATAAATTTAAGACCTGAAGAAATTATTTTCCAAAGTGTTCAGCATCACCACTCAGGAATAATGTAAGACAGTCTTATTGTGATAGTCTTATTATTAAGATAGGTCATTTTTGATTTGTGCTAAATTCTTGCCCTCAAGAAATATTCTTGCCTTCAGGCACCACTATGATATTTATTCCTGGAAAGCAGTTTTGCAGAAAAGGACCTGGGGGTCCTGGTGGACACCAAGTTGACCATGAGCCAGCAATGTGTTCTTGCAACAAAGCAAGCTAACAGTATCCTGGGCTGCTTTAGGCATAGTATTGTGAGCAGGCTGAGGGAGGTCATCCTTCCCCTCTACTCAGCAGTGGCGTGGCCACACCTGGAGTGCTGTGTTCAGTTCTGGGATCCTCAATACAAGTGACACATGGACATACTGGAGAGAGTTCAATGAAGAGCTACGAAGATAATGAAGGGACTGGAATGTTTCTCCTATGAAGAAAACTCGAGAGAGCTGCAAGTGTTTGGTCTGGAGAAGAGAAGGTTCAGGGGTATCTCATCAGTCTACAGAAACAGCTGAAGGGAAGGTAAAAAGAAGATGCAACCAGGCTCTTTTTCTGTGGTGCTGTGACAGGGCGAGAGGCAATGGGCACACATTGAAACACAGGAGGTTCTGTCTGAACATCAGAAAATGCTTTTTTGCTGTGAGGGTGACTGAGCACTGGCACAGGCTGTGCGGGGAGGTGGTGGAGTCTCCATCCTTGGAGATATTCAGAACCCATCTGTACATGGTCCTGGGCAACTGTCTCTAGGTGTCCCTGCCTGAGTAGGAGGGTTGGACCAGATGACCTCCGGAGGTCCCTTCCAACCTCAACCAGTCTGTGACTCTGTGATCCTACAGATAACATTGTAATCAGTTCCAACAGAGTAGGCATGGATGTACAATGATTTGTTCCTGAGCTAGAGCATGTTACGGGCACACCTGAACCGGCATCTCTTAACTACAGTGTGAACAGATGTGACTGTAGAACAGGACCCACAACCCTCCCACTCACTGAGTTTAATACCAATATCCTCGCACTATTGTACCTTTGTCATTTCCTCATTAACAGTAGTTACTAGAGCTACAAAACATTCCACTCCGACCATTAAAAAATATAAAATTACTGAAGCTGTATTAGTTTATTTGCTTTCTGTAACAGAGTAAACGCAATGCTGTTTTCCCAGTCATGCTGGCCATTATATCAGCAGCATTAGGAGCTTAAAAATATGAATATAGAAATGATTTCTGAAATCTTTCCATGTCTTGGGCATGCTACTCCCATGGGGAAGTGTAGCCGTGCACGTATACATTCATATTTTCTGACAGTACCCTCCTGATTTAAAGTCATTGTTCTTCCTACTATGAGAAATGACATCATTGCTGTAAGTGTGGTGATATATATTTCTGTGAGTTTATGGTGGTGGCACCACTGACAAGTCTTGAATAAGCTTGGAATGTACCTAAACACATGAAGTCAATTCCATGTATAAGGAGTTAGGTCTTTTACACGATTAACATACATAATTTCACAACAAGCTTTCAGGTCAACCCCTCCTACTGATCTCATTCAATAGATGTCAGGATGAGCAGAGCTCATCCAAGACTATGTCTTGGTTATCCCTGGGGATGAACTGAATTATGCTAGATGCTGCAGGCTGATCCTTCTGCAGCAGAAGTATCTGCACTGACAGATTCTCGGCTGATGGAAAGCAGATTTGATCCATCCAGACTGAAATTTTGGGTTAGGGCACAGGTACGTAACTGCAAGCAGTTGTGTTGGTGCATCTTAATTACTTGCTGCTCCCCAGGTGAATCACAGTAAATGGTAAGGCGCACTCTGCTCCTCCTTTCCATTACAGCATAAAATGTGTTCATGTTAGCTACCATAACCCCAAGTTTTTCCTCATAACTGTGTCAGGCTAACAGCATAGCTACTTAAAAAGTGCATTTTGGTTGCTCTGAACCACTTATCCGCACTCTTCCCATGTCAGTGGTTAAAACCTGACCTAATTGAAAATCTGAATTAAAAACTGGTGACCAAAGACCAATGGTGTCTGTACACCATCTTGGCTGTTTTCTCAAAACAGTGGTGTACCGAGTGCTGTTTCTTGGATTAACTGAAACACACTTTACAGTGGATTTTTACTGTTCTGTGAAGGTAAAAGTAAAAAGTGAAAATAAAACCCTGTACACCTACCCTGTCTGACCTGCTAGAATTCAACTGGACATTTTTCTGAAGTATTTACTAGCTTTTCTTTAGACTATTTTGAAAAAAACTTAGCATAGCATAGAAATAGCAGGTCCTAAGATCCTCTTACTAATGGAAATACCGTCCCCATTTAAGTATGTATAGCAATGAAAACATCTTTTCTTAACATCTTGGTCCACCTGGGTGAAGTTTCATCAGTGCTTCGAGGTGGATGAGTGTGGGACATATAACCATGGGACACTGTGGAGACTGAAGATATGTATAGGCTCAAAAAAGTAATCAGAGGAATAAATGGTGGAAAAAAATGTCTATAAAATGTGTTTGGCAATAGCGTTTAGCTCTGAAAGTCCCTAAACTGCAGCTTGATAGGAGCTTCAGGGCTATAATGGGTGGATTATTCTATACTGGCTTTCTTGTCCCCTTTTCTGTGGCTCATGCTACAGGTCTTGAATTGAGACCAAGCTAAAGAGCTTGGTTTGATGTGGTATAGCCATGCTTAGGAGTCTTTACTTGTGATTTATGTGCACCTCCAATCTTACTTGCTCTATCTGTGTCCTACTGCCGTGATTCCCGGGACTAAGGCTAATTTTAGTGCCCTCCAAGTCAAACAGAAACTCTGCTTCAAAGGGAGAACTTGAGTGAGGGTGTCTCAGTAAGGCAATTGCATAAGAAATGACAGCAGAGAAGAAAATTAAAAATAACTACGACTATTTTAAGGACATGTATACCACAGGGTACGTAGCTATTGTGATGGGCAAATAAAAATGAGAGGAGCTGGGCGACAATATAAGCAGCAGTGTTCTTCTCATTTTAAAGACAGAATGTGCTGTATCTGAAGGTCAAATGCAGGATACTGTTATTAAGTATTAAGGATAAATTTGTTTTGGAGAAACAGCAGATGCTTACCAAATATCAGTGGAGGGAATGTACAAAAGATGAAAAGAACATTGCTAGCAATGACAATAAAGGAACAGAAGCAGGATATAAAAATGCAAATAAAAACCTGCTTTTTGCACAGCATACGGCATTTTACAAATACAGGATCCACCCATCTGTGAGTCAGCTGTTAGCAAGAGATGTTTTTGCACTAACATCCTACAGAGTTAAATTAATGAGGCTACTATTAGAAACAGCATTAGAGAAATGCTAACCTTGCAATGAGCATTTAAGCTAAGAACATTTTTCTTTCTCCAAGTTGTATTCTCTCAGAAATGTAAACGCCCTCCAAGTTTAAGGAGCACATTATAAACGAAAGACATTATTTTCCTGCCTGCATGTTTAAAACGTAAAGTGTCATCCCTAGCACTGCCACATAATTCATTTTTCTACTACCCTTCACAGAAAACATGGCAAAGTTGCTACTTATATTGAAGGCAAATATTGAAGAAATATTGAAGGCAAAATGGCATCTTCATTTGAAGCAAGGTACATTCTTCTCAGGCTGTTAACAGAGGAGATGCTCCTGCCCTTTTGAAAGGCTGAAGTCAAGAAGACCTTTGGCTGAATAGGCTGCTTCTTTCATAATAATGCCTGAATTGCAGCTAAAGTGTTTGCCCATCTATTTCCTCTTTGATTGCCTTGCTGGTAAGTCTTAAGGCATTGATTGATATTTTTTTCACCTTAGTACCAAAAATGCATAAGCTGGAAAGCTTTTCCTAACTGAAAGCTAAAGTGGGCTTTCAGGTATCTTTGATGAGCAGAGCATTAATATTGTGGTATCCAGCAATAACGCAAAATGTATTTAGTCGTTCACTTCAGCTGTATTGAGGTGATGCTTTCTCCTGCTCTGGATGGTCTCACATAACCAAAGTGATATAGGGGGTCACAGAGAAGCCATTCAGGTGGTAAATGTGTTTAAGCACTTGCTAACTGCAGTTCTGCTTTGAAGTCAGCTGCACTGGTAACTGAAAGACCAATATGCATCTGCTTGCATGTGTTGATTGAGGATGATCCAAAAGCACAGGAGCAGTTGCCCCCTGTGTGTTTGCCTCCCATCCTTAGGTAGTCAGTTGGTTGCTCTGAGCTTCCATTTCCTTACCTTTGTCAGGCTCCTACAAGCATTCTTCAGTCCCTAAAGACCATGAAATCTCTGACAGCAAGTGCTACAGAAATTTAAGGCATTGCTAGCATACAGTAGCATGTTCTTGATTCCCGAAGAATGGAAAAGACTGCATAGAGGAGAGGGAAGAGGAGTTATAGGAGCGATAAGTAGCAGTCTCTTCAAAATTAGTTCTGCTGACTTGTATCCACGTATGCATGTATAACTCCTGATGGTGCCTACTCTTGTGGTTTATATCTCAAGCTTCCAAACACAGTGCTTCAGGAAAAGGGGGACCCACTGTACTGTGTGATTGATCTCCTGTCTTACCTGAACCAAGTGGTGTGTTCTTCCCTACTGCGTGGCAGCCTGCGCTCCCCACTCGCATTGCAGGCAGTTCTAGCCCCCAAGGAGCACTGCAGCAGGAGTACCACAGCTGCACAGCCTCTTGCTTCATGGTAGACTGCAGCATCCTTTGGAGGAGAAGCAACCTGGAACCAGAGGAGACAAACCAAATGTTCTGACCATCAGGGCTGGAGTATTGTCACTTTGGAGAAAGTAGAGACTGTTTAGGGCTTCTGAAACCAGGGCAGCTCTCAAGGAGGAAAAAAACTTCCCCTTTTTCTTTGATAAAAAGCATGTAATCTAGTATTTTAGTTGCTATTTTAACAAGAGTTGTGCTAGAAGTGGGTTGCTTTTTGCAATACATGGCTAAAAAAAGTAGCTAAGTCTGTTGCCAGCAATCTTTGCTTCACCCCCCCCTTTCTCTCTCTGTCTTCCTGCTTGAGGTGGGCAAAAAGGATCTCTGTGCGTTGTGTTCTCAGCTCTTAATGTCTGCTGATGCAGTTGTTCACTGTGCATTTTATTGTAAATACAATCACTAACATTTGCCATTCCTTACCTTGTATTTCCTCTATGGGGAGGGCTATGTGTGTGCGACGAGCGAGGGAAGACAAGCAGCCGACTCAATGTGAGTGATAAAGCAAGCTTCAGTTTATTGCCCGAATATGCTTCATTATATAGCTACTGGTTACATCATCGCTTGAATATTGGCTAATTATAAAAGTCATCTGCTCACTGCGATTGGCTCTCTGTCCACACGACAGGGTTCAGCCTTAGTTCCCTATTCTTATCAGCTCCTTATTCTTGCTTCTGCATTCTCATGGCTTGTTTACTTAGTACTTTCCCATTGCCGAGCTGTAACTTGCTTCTACGCTATTCTCATCTCACATAACTCCTCCATTGTCCCATGACCTTGCTCCTCAAGCCATTCTGCAACATGTGTGCAGTGTGCTATTTGGGTTTGGAGATTCATTCCTTGGTGTGCCTTTTCTGATGTTTGCTTTGGACAGCAGGCTGCATAAGCACACCTTAGCTTGGAACATGATTAAATAATCCTGAATTGTTGCATTGTCCCTGAGAAACCTCTCGTGCGGAAGAGCTTTACCCATCTATTAGGTGGAATTGTCCACTGCGGGCTTCAGTTCTCAGCAGGAGAATTCTGTTGCATGTTGAACTCAGGAGAAGTAAACAACTTGATGACAAGACGAAAGGGAAGAGCTTCAGCAAAGGCAGCTCTCCATGGCAGCAAAAGGTTAATGTGTTTTTAGTTCCTTCCAGGAAACTCACAAAAGACAGGACACTGCCCTGGCCTTTGCAGAACTCCCTGGCTGAGCTCACGTGGGGAAAAGCTGAACTTCCCTTTGCTGATCTCCAGATACAACAATGTCAATTTGCCTGCTCAGTGAGCTATCAAGGGCTCCTTTGTTTGGAGGGCACTTCTGCAGAACAAGTCATATCTTTCCCGTTGCTCAACCAAGCGATGATAGGGTATTTAAATGGACCCTCTGGGAAGGAAACCATGTGAAAGCTGTTTGCCATTAAAACAAATTCCTAGCTTTCATGTTAAACAAACAAACAAACAAACAAAAAAGGCCAGAACAAATTGAGACAGCTAGTTAAAAAGTGGATAGATCACACTTCTTCTCCTTTCTTCTAGTTACCTGTTAATTCACTGCAGAACCAATGCCGAGGTTATGTAGAATCCACTGTGACGGAGGTCTGGTTCCTGAATTTGAAGTGCTAGTATAATACTAGTCAGTAATCAAAATTTAAAAAAAAAAAAAAAAAAAGTTTTCCAAATGGATGCAGATTTCTTACTGTTGTTAACCTCTTTCATGCATCTTCATCAAGTCAGATTAATCCTTGCACAAGATATGGTAAATATTTTACTTTTATGAAGGGGAAAGACACTGCTACTGTTAATAATTTCTTCCTCTGGCAGGGATGCAGGTAAAAGAAATGCAGGATACAGAGTTACACTGGAGCCTGCAAGTCAGATCCAATGGGCTACGAGAATGGATAAAAGCAAGAACAAGCACTGGTGCCCGGATGGACCAAACCTCTGATTTAGTCCCAGCCTATGTCCATGACTGCATAGGAGTCTTGCTGATCACAGCAGGCTGCTGCTTAGAATCACTGCTATCCTCAGATCCAGAACGCATTCTTCACATAACGGTAATACAGCACAGAGTGGATGGGACCTGCAGTGCCAGGAATGAGCACTGTGAAGAAAAGAAGATTGATTGAACAGAAGTCTTGTATGGGATCCAGGTGATCTTGGTCAACATAGTTCCTCTGACTATAGTGGTATCTTCATGAACTCATAGTAGCTATCAAGAGTCTAGAGAAAATCATGCTTTTTTTCAACAAATCAGTCTTACTGAGAAGCTTAATGCACCATTCAGCCATCACTGTGGGGTGGTAAAAAGGCATCCTACCTTCAAGGTGCACAGTAAGTTACCGTGGGGTCCTATGTAAACATGACAGCTATCTGCTACCTGCTGATACCTCTTTGCATCCATAGCTCTCGCCCTGCTCCTTAGGCAAAGATCTATTGCTCTCTCTGCTTACCTGTTTGCAAAGCCCTGTGAAACAAAAATCTTCCTCTTCGCAATGTGGTAATGGCTCACTAACTCTCAAATCACTGCAGTTCCTTAACAAAGAATGGCATGATCCAGCAATAAAGGAAAATAAGTTTATAGACAAAGTGTAATTAGAACTGGCAAAGCTGCTCTTTGCTATTCAGGAACATACTTGACTGTGTTTTCCTGTTGTTTACTTATAGTCTTTATTTGTCTGAAAGAATGGATATAAAAAGGGAAGAGGCACGGTATTTTATTCAGCCAAAAAATGGGATCCCCATGGACACACAGAAACAACAGGAACTGAAATTGTTGAGCTCTGTCTAGAGGTCTGAACTGGAGTAAGATGATGTAACCCCTTGGCTTCAACATTAATTTACTGATGGATATTCACAAGACAGAGTCCCAGGTACACCCAAGTTCCTTGTTGATACTCTTCATATTGGCCAGGCATGGTGGGAGCCTGTTCTCCAGGCTGTGACACCCTGGTGTCCGTGTGTCCCTAGGAGCTTTGTCCTGCAGGCGGACACACGGAGCTTTGTTTTGTAGGCAGGCAGTGGCATGGATAGGTGGCTGCAAGGTGGGAGTATGCTTTAACCTTCCAGCCATGGAGCTACCCCATGGACAGCCCATGGACAGCCGACCTGAAGAATATGTTAAGCCTAGTGACTACCCATGAGGTTGGGTGCAGACAAACTGGTGGATCCTGCCAATAACACAGGTTATTTGACTCTGGGGAACAGAGATGGAGTGTGAGAAAAAGAGAAGACTGCAACACAGAATGATAAATCACGCTCAGGTCCTTTTCAAATTATGAAATGTTTGCCCTGATAATTTTGAGGTCCATGCTTTCCTTTGCACCACAGCTACCACCTTTTCTTTTTTCCTCCTCCTTACTCTGTGGCTAATTTTCTCCATTCTAGTTCAAGTGTAACAGTAAAACTCCTTTTCACTGATTTGTCCATTTGTCTCCTCCTCCTCCAGCTTCTTTAATGCATTTTTGCATCTATCATTCTCAGATTTAAATTCTTTCCCTGCTGTAAAGGATGCGGCACAGCTTAAGACCTGACTTCGTCTTAAGTTAATTTGGTTTTCTGTCTTTTGGTTCATCAATTTTTTTGACTAATGATTATGTAGTTTTTCCCTGCCTCCCTCCTCCCCATTCTTTTCTCCATCAGCCTCCCTCCTATAATCCCCGTCTTCCTGGGATGAAGGTTATTTCAGTCTGAATGCCAGATGAAATTCATTCCTTTCGCCTACCACTCCAACGCTGTTCCCCATGCATCTGCTATCTTATATGCTTTTTCAATCTCTTGTTCAAACTCTGTTGGTTTCTAAAACTGGGATCACTTTTCATTTGCAAACGGCTTCAGTTCTCTCTGTCTTTATTTGAATCACCAGCTTGCCTTCTATAATTTACCCTAACTTTCTGATAGAGATTTGGCTACAGAACACTTCCACTGACTCACCAGATGAAACTTCTGAATTTTAAGCTCTTTGAGGAAAACACAGTGATTGTGTCCTAGTTCTGCAAAGTGCCATATATAGTGCAACACACAAAGTGTAGAAAAATACTCTTGGAAAATGAGTGAGGAACCATTTGAGTGGAAATAGTGCAGTGGATGTTTAAGACCACCTGGGAAATCAGTGACCACTTAGCTTGACTTCAGTAGGCTAGAATCAGTAGCGGGGGATTGTGAAAGTAAGTATTTTGGGGAAATAAACCTGCTGAGCAATAAGCACTACGAGTTTGAGACATTAATCATGTTTGACAAAAACTGTGGCCTCTTTTGATATTACAGGGTGGGTGGGTGAAACATATATGGTGGATGTAATCAATCTTTTTTTGAGTAAGTATTTGATACATTGCAATCTAAAACTACAGAAAGATGATGGTGTGATTAACATTGACTGACAGATCACGTTTGCCAGCAGACCAACTTGATAAAGGAAGCAAGGGTGGAGGTGCTGAATACTTGAGCAATACCTTACAATAAAATTACAAGAGGTAGTGAAGGCTGGATCACAACCAGAAGTGATCTCAGACAATGTCCCAAAAGTAAATACGGGATCAGGATTTTTCAGGTTATTCCTTCTTGGAATTCCACATTGGTTAACATGGCAAATGGTACGATGATGGGAAGTAGTGTAAATGGCAGCCAGAAAGAAAATAAAAATAACTATTAGGTACCCTGGTGAGAATAGAAAGGAGGAACTCTTAACTGATATGAAATTTTAAAATAGAAAAAAGCCATGTGATATACATAAGGGCTATGGAAAGATGTCTATTGAGTTTCTTTCCAAAGAATCCTTAGAAAATATTGAATTGCAGAAGTTATTTGAAATAGTGATCGGTTAACAAAATTAAGTGCTCTGCAATCAAGAGGAGACTGCTGCAGAGCAGGAAGCGACCCTCTTATAGCTTTGTTTCTGAAAGTCAGAGGTCCTTTGCCTCATTAATATTGCAGCATTAAATAATGCTCATACTGCAACATTTAATGCTCTTATATGTCTGAGGCTGGTTTTAGAGCCTGTTAGTTTGCAAGTACACTTTGGGGGGGAAAAAACAACAGGAAAATGGTACAAACTGAGTTGTTTAGATGTCAGTAATTTAACTTAATCAAAGTGCTTTATACTTTGGTTAATCAACTGAGAATTTTTTACAAGGCTAATTTGGGTGGGATTCCTCTCACCCTGAGACATCTGAATTTGGTCACTGAAATCTGAACTAGACCTTCAGATCTCCTTACCGTCCATGGAGGGGAACAGATATAATTTGTGACATCTGCTGTGAATTACTCTGTTCACCCTAGTTAGGTGTCTGAAATTAATCACCCACTGGAGCTACCTAATGCACCTTGTTTTCTCCACTGACAACAGAGCTAACCCAAGATACTAAACTTAGATTTGGAAAACTGTTTTATATCTGTTGGATAAACCTGCTAAGGCTGGAGTTCTCAGAGCTTTCAGAACTGGAATACTCTTTTCTTTTACAGCAATTTAAGCCTCACTCTCTCCCTATAGGTGCCACTATCTCAGTGCTGTGCTGATAATAGCTATAAGCTGTGATGATAGACAGTGTAGCCTATTTCTCTCCACATAATATTTTCAGTCTCAAATGGTTTGTCCTTATCAACTTGTCCTCCTTAAGTGTGATAGTGTGCTCCACCACCAACCTGACCTTTATCTCCCATAACTGCCCAAGCGATAACCATCTGTGGTGGCCATAATGGGTGCATCTAGGCATGATGGCTGTATCCATCTCAAAGTGGTTTTGGGGAGACAGATATCTACACAGTAGCCGAGGGCTAACTTGAGCAATGCACCCACCTAACCACAATACTGGTACTGTGGTCAATATGTAAATATGACTGTAAGTCAATCAATCAACTTACCCCCATAAATAGTGAGCAGCCCAAGAGCCTTTTGAGCTCTCCTGCACAGCAGCAGGCTGCGCGCCAGGATCTCCCCTTGAGTAGGGATGCTGCTCAAGGTTACTTCTCGAGATTCAGAGATTTCTTGCTGCAACAGATCCTTGGTAAGTGACTAATAGCATGCTAAACTGAAATCTTAACAAAGTGATATAAAGGATTTATTGCACACAAATAATCCTTTAGACATAAACCATTGACCAAGTTTTGGGACTAGGATTGGATCCAGCTGCTCGACTCCTCTCTGAAAAGGAGTCTAGAAAGCAAGAGGGTCCTTTCTGAACCTTGTGACTCAATGGGAGGGTCTCCCTGACAGCTCTGTGTGACCCTGGCCTCTATGCAGTAGATAAACAAGTGTACCTTGCCATCAAATCTTGTTAAACTGTTGCATTTACTATGAAACTTTGTTAAATCATTGTTTTGTATCAATAAATACATTGCTGCATCTCTCTTATGAGTGAAGTGCACAGCTCCATCCATGACACCAGGTCTTCTGTCTGATCTGTGCTAAAAACCTTAAAGTTAGTATTATTTTCACCAGTTATTTCTGGTCACTCTCAGTTAAAATGGATTTAAACCTAATAACTTCTGATCTTCATTAGGAAGATGGAAAGCAGCATGCTTGACCTCAGAACTGTTGGATGACATGCTGCCTGGTGGTGCCTCATCATTCTTTAAAGATATAGTAACAGGAATGTGTTTTCTTTGAGGTATCAGAAACATTAGAGTTCACTATGTTCCTCGCTAATCACCACCATCCCTCAGCACATTTGAAAACTGTTATGCTTCTTGTGGTGAAATTTTTCCACTGAAAGGGTTACCGAGCATTGTAACAGGCTGTCCAGAGAAGTGGTGGAGTCACCATCCCTGGAGGTATTTAGAAGACGGGTAGTCATAGTGCTTAGAGATATGGTTTAGTGATGGGTTTTGTCAGAGTTATGTTGATGGTTGGACTAGATGATCTGAAAGGTCCCTTCCAACCTAGGCGATTCTATGATTCTATGAAATAAAAGTAACTGGTAACATCCTGCATATTTTGCAGAAGCTTAGTGTAATGTTAAAAGTTTCAAGTCAAGATCTGCCACATGCATGCCTTTCGACTATGTATTGGGCTGTTAGCCCACCTATAGCTTGTGCCCTGAAGGTGGCCTTCTTAACACAAGCATCCAGATTTACACACTTAGATTTAGGTCTCTATAAAGTATGTGTCTACATGTGTGCTAGGTGTCTAATCTCCCATAACAGTCGGTAGAAATGAGATGCCTGAGGAGACAAATCTGTTTTTACACCACCTACAGTGTCTAATTGCTTCCAGTTACAGCTGGATCAGGGAGATGTTAATGACCTGTGAAACCATCAGAATAGAAGTTTAATTTGAAAAGGTAATGTCCAAGGGCTGCTTGATGCCCTAGTTGAACAACTGGATTTTAGGGGTGAGCTTAGGTATGATTTGTAATGAGCAGATCCATCCTGTATGTCAGCACATTGCTGGTCATTGAATCTTGCTTGTAAGAATTTTCAGCCCTTTGATATACTTCAAGATATCTGAGATATCCATACGAGAGTAGTAGACATGACACAGGACATATAGGAGACCTGTGCCTCTATGCAAAGGCCTCTGAAGGCCAGGTGGGACCCCAGCACAACTCAAATGACTTGACACATTATGCATGGGCAGCTGATTCAATCTCCAACAGCAGTCCTCTACAAAGCAGCTGTTCCTGTGTTGCTCTAGTTTAATTTTGCTGACACTGGTGTGGAAGGGTATGGTTCTGAATCTTGTCTTTAAATCTGCTCTTGTCTTTAAGTTCCTAAACCTACAGGGTCTATCCCTTGTGATACTTTTCCGCCATGAATCCCCATGAATTTCCTTACGAATCATGCCAGTTTTCATATGTGCTGTGGGGAGGTGGAATGGTGTGAAGTTCAGGACAGATCCTGCTGATGGTGACTGAGAAGAGGGAATACAGGTAGGAGGGCTGGATCCTCAGCGGAGAACCATAAAAAATGAAAACGGGAGCAGAAAGGCAAGGACAGAGAGGTTCTGATCATAATGGCACTGAATCTGTTGGACAAACAAGAATATGAAGAAATTTAAAGAAGTGAGGTCTTTGTATTTGGCTTAAGCCTCCGCCCCACCGAAATATGTAAGGACAGCAAGTGAGGGGATTAGACTGCAGCAGTTCAAAGGTCAATAGGAACGGAGAGAAATGTCAAGCAAAACCATGTGAATGTGGTCAGAGACACGTGAATGGTTAATAATTTTTAAGGTATTATGGGTACCCAGATCACGTGGAAGAACTATACACACATGCACTCTTAGGGATGTAAAGCGGATATCAAGCACTGCTCATGGAACTCGCTCTTCTTCCTGGTGCATAACAAGGAAACCACTGTAAAAATCACCACCCAGAATCCAGAACCTCACTGCTTGTGTGTACCTGTTTACAAAAAGAGGGTGGAAGACATGGATTGCTTCACTTATTGGACCACTGAGAAGTGCTTGCATACTCTGGGTTGGAAAGGGATACAAAATCTTCCAGGTTTAGATGTGCTGGATTTATGTATGATTGAAAGGTGGGAGGGAGGGAACTCATGACCAAGAAAAATAAATGTAGTTTCCTATAGTGTGCATTTTAGACTAAAAATGTGATAGATTAAAAAAAAAAAAAAAAAAGGAATTGTTGTTACATGGATAATAAGAATACTTCTCAAATTGCTTTGGACATCTAGGAAGTGATGTCAAACCTCACGCTGCAGGATTAGTAATATATAATCAACACTAGATCAGAAGCATCTCATTTCAGTCTGGTGAAGGACTCTGTACTTGCGTCCTTTTCAGCCCCTGACAATGGCCATTGTCAGAGGTGGCATTTGGGATTAAGCGTGCCTTATCTTGATGCAGGATAACAGTTTTTGTCCTCCTAGGTCAGGTGGGAACCAAGGTCATTTTTACATCTTTCTTCAATGTTGTTTAGATACAGTGAATAACTCCTGCGCGGTTGAGAATGTTTTGACTGCAGATTAGGTGTGTAAAGGAAATGGTTCTGTCAAATAGGCAGTGGATGAGGACTGAATAAAATGCTGTGGAAAGGGAGGAGCACTGAGAGCTGCATTGATGAGGAAGGGATTATTTGACCAAGTAGATATCTTCATTTCTCTTGTAACTTTTGCACATTCCCCTCACTTTGTCTTGTTCCTCAGCAATAAAAGAAAGAACATTTCCCCTATTTACATGCAGCCACCACAGTTCTAGCCAAAAAAGACTAGACTGATTAAATCCTTCTGAGCTGGATTTCTGAGGTGTGTGAGATACAACTTCATCAGTTTTCATTGTATCTGTGTTGTATCTATATTCCTTATAGGTTTAGCATTTACTTCACACTGAGATTTTTCACTGCATGGTACTGAATTAATTTTCTTTCCCTTACTTGGACAGTCACAATCATGAAAATTGATTAATTAGTGACAGGACAAAGGGCAATGGTTTTAAACTAAAAGAGAGTAGCTTTAATTGCACATAAGGAAGAATTTTTTTTTTGGATGAGGGTGGTGAGACACTGGCCCAGGTTGCCCAGAAAGGTGGTAGATGCCCCATCCCTGGAAACATTCAACGTAAGGTGAGATGGGGCTCTGAGCAACCTCATCTAGTTGAAGATGTCCCTGCCCGTGGCAGAGGGTTTGGACTAGATGATCTTTAAAGGCCTTTTCAAATCCAAACCATTCTATGACTGTATGAAAATTAAAGTCCTGTGCTGCTATGTGGCACCAGAGCTGTTTCAGCAGGACAGGACAGTCATGGTGCTTTCCTTTCTGCTGACTCTGGTGTGGGTGGTAGCTGTGCAAAGGCAATGATGACAATGTGGCAAACAAAAACTGCCACAGTCCTTGTTTATTGGTCATAAATAAAACAGCATGTCCTATAGAAAAGGGGAAAGCTTGTGTGTATTTGAGCTGAAGAAACATCTTCCGTTACTGATGGGTGTCTTAAGCAACAACTTCACAGGATGTTATGGAAGTTCAAAATATTTCATAATTTGGCCTGTGCTTAAATACAGTTTTTGAGAGATGCTTGGTATTTGCTGATCTCTGGCACTACTGAGGTGGTGTGCATGGTATGTTATTTCTACGAGATCAGGAGAAAGGTTTACTGTGATGCTTAAAATTGTCTATTTCCCCACAGTGGCAGGAAAGAACACCTCAGGGGTGAAAAAACACAATTTGAATAGCAATTTGAAGGATTCAATTGTTACCAAAATCTTTCTTGCAACTTTATTTACATTTATAAGATGCTTTATAAGAAGGAAAAATAGGGAATAAACAGTTGTTCTTCCTGTGCTGTAGGCCTTTGGGGAAAAAAAATACTGTGCTCTAATGACCTACAACTCACAAACCTGAGTAGACTAAAGTTAATAAGGGAAAAAAGTATATGAGGTTTCTCTTTTTGCTGTTGTTTGGCAGCAGAGTGAAAAATGATGTAAATATTTGTGTTCAATTGACAGGTTTAGTCAAAAGCCCAAGGGACAAGCTTTCAGATGGCACAGCGTTACAGAAGATAAAACCAGACAGATATTTTCCACGGAACACAAACTTAAACACATCTGCAGACAATGAGAGACCCAGTATTGTTTTGACTATATCCCAAAAATCTGGTTAGTGCAGATGCATGTGAAGCAGTTTATAGACATCTCGTAAAGGACAGATACAATAAGAAAAGTTAGTCCTATGGTCATGTTTCTGGCTTGAAGGGTTTGAAGGGTATTTCTGCAGGTGCTGCTTAATGCTATCTTCAGATACTGTCCATAATCTTGTATCTATATGGGAGACTTTTTGGTACTAAAAAGAATGACAGAGGGAGTGGACTACATGGCACAGCATGAAACTTATTGCTTCATGGAAGCGGGGACCACTTGAACTAAGTTCAGAAGCTCAGACATTAACTCTCCGATGCCTTTACAAACTAGGAAATGGCAGATTTTTAGAAAAACCTCTCAGTCAACCATTTCAGGAAAGTTAAACAGGTGACATTAAGGAGCCACAGAAGGTGCTGTGTACCCATCTGTTTGATTTTGACCTGGTAGGAGCTCCTACTGTTGACATTGTCCCTTGGAGCTGGCAGGCACCTCTCAGCTTTCCATTGCCACCCCACCAGGTAGGGATGTGGCACAGATGGAGGAAAGCACCCCTTGACTTCTGCTACAACTGATGAGGGGCATTCACACTACCAGTTGTGCCTATCTGAGGTCCTTCAGGAATTTACTCCTTTCTCCAAATAAAATATACTCTTTAACCAAATAAAACCATGTGGATGGGCTTAGCACCTTAGTAGACATGCGATGGAGGGATGGGGATCAAGACCTCAGTCCTGTCAACCCGGTAGGCATAGCCTAAGGGTCTTAGGGCTTGAAGTCAGTGCTGCTCTTGCCATCCTCTGTGTCCTTGGGCATTGGGTGCAGTTTTGCTGTATATGTTCCCGTTCTGTAAAAGGAGAACTTTAACATGTTCGTTATCTATTTATGCTGTAACTTCTTTGAGGCAAGCATTGTCTCTTGTTATATGAATACACAATGCTTTGCATAATGGAGCTTAATCTAAGTTCCTTTAAGGTATGTCTGTTGAATAATAATGATTAATAAAATTGTGTAAATAGGATTTAGAAAAGATAAAATGAGTGTGGTGATTTACTTTTTTCTTTATAGGAAATGGAGTGCGGAAATAATTGGAACCGAATAGCAGCAGCTATTTAAAAGTGATGAAAGAGACTTTTTTACATACTGCAATATTAAACTTTAGATCTTCTTATCAAAAACTCTTACTAAGGTTTGTGTTTCAGTTGAATTAAGGAAATTATTCTCAATGTAAATTATTCACGGGTTTTTTTTCCTAAATGCATACCAATGTTCTGAATGCCTGTCCTGTAAATGAGTGCTGACCACAGAGACGTACATAGGGTTACTCATAAATATGTGCAACACAACCTTTATATCTGCCTTCTCGCAATCTCTCTTCTCACAGAGGGAAGGATGGATAGTGAATTAATGAGACAATGTACAGGTAACTTGGTAGGAATAAGAGAAGCTGTGTGAGTCAGACCCTATGGATGTGTTTATACGAAGAGACAGTCACTGTGAGGTAGGATTCACCTCTGGTCCCTTGGCACCCTCAGCACCCAGTGGTACCTCCGTGGCATGATTCCACTTCTTTTGGGCAGCTCACCTTTTTTAGGGTGTTGTCCTTCTCAATGGATTAAGACAAAAAGTCTAGCAATTAAAGTAGGTGAAATGTAATTTTTCAAAGCTGGCATTAAGGGAATTATTCTCTCTTCATATAACATAGGCACAAGAATTAACCTTACACTAAATAGTTCAGGTACTTCTGTGGTAGCACAAAGTTTGACATCTATTGATTCAGCTTGCTGGGTGCCCTTGCTGCTTATGTGCAGCTGTTACAGCAGCTACCTCATTACCTGTCCTTGATTAGGCTGCTCTAAAACTAATGTGCGCCTATGTAAGCTGTGGTCACACAGCTTGGTCGTATCCTCCGTGCTGTGGCTTGGTGAGAAAACCTTCTCAGCAGCTCTGAAATGATCCCTCCCAGCAAACCTTTCAACAGCAAGCACCATTTTTTTTTTTTTTTTTTTTTTTTTACATAAGGTTGAAAGCTGAATTATCTGGTTCATTTCTGTCATGTTCTGCAATACAAAAACCCCCAAACATAATAAGGACAGGAGTTCCCTCCGTTTGCGTTCTCTCTCCCCTATATATGAATTTTTACCTTTGTGTTCCCTTGCACAGCTAGTAAAAAGGCAAGTACAGGAGCAACTTCAGCAGTTCATTTGCAGGTTTGGCAACGTTACGGTTGAACACAGCCGGTGAAAATGGCAGAAGGTGTGCTGAGCCATTCAAAGACACCTGCTGTCTTGACTGCTAAAAAGAGCCCTGAAAAGCCAAAGACTATTACGGTTCTTGAGTAGGAAAAATGCTCCTGACTTGGCCTCCTGCCGCCCAGCCACATCTGTTCTCTTCAAAATGCTGGAAGCAAGAGGAAAGTCAACGTGACACAGAAGGTATTGGAGTTCAGAGGATGGGACGGCGCTGTGTTAGTGAGATGACACCTTCGCTTTCCTCTTGCCGTTTAGATTACAAAATTTTTACATGGTTCTAATGATGTTTTTGAGTTGTGTTTAGAAAAATAGGGTCTTGTGCAAGACCGAACTTAGTTCATCATTGAAATTAGGGATGACAACTATTGGGGATCTTTTTTGGGCAGCTGAATTTTGGTATCTAATATATGAATCTTGAATAATGGAAGCTAGAGAAAAGGACTTTGTGGGAAGAGAGGGGAAAAGTTAAGGAGCTTCATCAGAAGGAATGGTGATGATCATTGGAGTGGCAAAGGGAAACTTCCCTTGTTCATAGGAGCTGGGGAGAGCCAGAGGCAACCCTGAATTTGGGTTTGATTCTGAAAAGTGCTGAAATCTATTCAGCTCTCATTGTTTTCATCTCAGACACTCAGGAAGCCCAGAACTGGACAAGACCAGGGTTGTAAAGTAGATTGCAAGGTTAATCTCCTTGAAGTCTTGCACCATTTATATTTGTGTTTCATGGAACTGCAAAGGCCATGAATGAGGGGCTGATTTTCAAGATGACATGAATCAACCAAACTAATTTGCACCAGCTGCCCTAGTGATCAGATCTGGCCCTCATGCATTTTCCTTAGAAATGAGGTGTACCTATTCAGAAGGATTTTAAAAAGACATAACTAGAGTTTCCAATTTCTTTACTTTTTCAATGTTGATTTTAGTTCAAAATTTCTTTCCCAGCTGTAAATGTGATGAAAACTGCAGTATCCTTAAACAACAGATAAGACATATCTGAGAACAGTTTCTTGTCTTTCAGAGCAGACGTTTTTGATGCAAACTGGAAAATTATGGGCATTAAGAACACTCATGAATAAGACAACCCTTATCTTGGTTTATGAATTGGGCATAATACCGGTCTGGTGAGCAAAGGTGATGTGGTAGCCAGATGGTATGTATGCAACCAGTTTCGTGTTAGCAGAAAAGAATTCTGCACTAACAAAGAGAGTTACAGTGGCTTCTGAGTGTGCTGTGAGCAGTTACTTGCTTGCAGAACATAGATGATGACATTCCCAAGGGTACTGAGTTGTTTTACTGGAAGGAAGGAGCTCCACGAAGAAATAGATGGCTTTGAAAGACAAGCCACCTGGGAGGGCTGGAAATTCCCACTTTAGCCAAGCATGGCCAGCTGTAGGCAGCAAACGGTTCTTGAAACTGTATCTGCAACAGTCTTAGTAGTCTTGTCTTTTCTCTTTTCTTTTCTTTTCTTTTCTTTTCTTTTCTTTTCTTTTCTTTTCTTTTCTTTTCTTTTCTTTTCTTTTCTTTTCTTTTCTTTTCTTTTCTTTTCTTTTCTTTTCTTTTCTTTTCTTTTCTTTTCTTTTCTTTTCTTTTCTTTTCTTTTCTTTTCTTTCTATGCCTTCCTGGATGGATTAACACATTTTGAGTCAAAATACAGCAAAGAATGCTGTTGGTGCATTAGCATTATAACTGTACGGAAGCAGTACTACAGCCTCATCCTAGAGGCGTCTGAGCTGGATGTGATTATCCATAGTCCTTCACTTTGGTTATCCATTTATATCTGTGCAGATATCTGTGCAGAATGCAAGACGAATTGGAACCATAACACTGAACAGTTATTTCTGCAAATGACTGTCCCAGGAAGTATGTCAAAGCAGAGAATTGTGACCCTCTTTTGTTTCTTATGATCCTGCATGGGTACATAAAATATGTGATCTTCTGGGAGTGATCTTCTGGGCTGTGATCTTCTGGGAGTGCTCACAATGGCAGCATATATAAAATGATGATGTATGGAAGGACCCTGCTCGAGGAGTATCCTTTTGGGATAGCCAGTGTGGCAAAGGGAGACTGAGATACTGAAATGGAATCCCACATTCCACTTAGGTGTCAAGAAATGATTTATCCTTTGGCATACACTGCAATTGCAAGCATGCTGTTTTATACTACCTTTAGCTCTGTATACGTTTCCACATAACTATTTTTAAGACTGATTAACAAAACTAGTAAGTCCGTGGGGAAGTTGGATGATCTACTTTCCAGGAAAGTTTGTCAGCGGCAAAAAAAAAGTCTATTCTGAAATGGGAGGAACAAATCAATACAACCAAACCTCCCAAATTCCTCACTTCAAAATCCGGATTTTGTAAAAAGTAAATTTCAGGCCTTTACAACAGTATTCTTTTGATAACAGAAGTTTCATTCTGATTTTAGGCATTAACAACTATTCGTTATGGATTATGGCATCCCAAAAAGTTAAAAAGGAGTAATTTGAAAAGGGAAGTTCAGATACTCTCTAAGCATATCATTATATCTCACTTTGTTTCAATAAAAGTCTCTTTTTTTGCTGACGATGAAACACTATATTTGGAAGGAAAAAATCCTCTGCTGAAAAATATCTGCGTGACTCCAAAAATCGTGTGTATTTTCAGTTTTTTCTTAGAATGGCTAAAGTTATGCAGTTCTCCAGTGCTATTAATAATTGTAATAATAACTGTGCCTGTGATGGAGTGTTTGCAGACGGGAACACAAAAAGCCTTGGATCTGATTGCCTGTAAATAAGAGGAAATGAAGCTGGGTGAGGCTGAGGTCCAACTCTAGCTGCAATGCTCAAGGCAGGAGGAGGTTCCACTCCTTCTGCTTTTCTGGCACCTGCTGAAGTTCACAGGCCATTTATTCTAGTATGACTTGTGAGCGACACCACCATTTCCAGCCCACTGCCATTTGCAAATCACAGTATTCACTCTCATCTGCAAATGCACATGAGTTTCAACATTGCCTCCTTTAATTAGGTCAGTACTGTGAAATTCCAATTCAGGGCTTCATTCAGGAGATGGGGATCATAAAAAAATATATTTTTCCTCCTGCTCCTTCTGTGATATTTGGTTCAATCACTGTATTACGCTTTGGCTTTTGTCTAGGAGCCTTTACTAGTTTACTGTTCAAGGTGCTCTCTTCACATGGCTTCATTGCTTTCTGGGAAGGCAACTTAAGTCTTGTGATGAACAACTATAAGTTTTCAAGAACAAAGATCATAATTTACTTTCAACCTTAATTTCACAACATGTAGAATCAGGGTGACATTTATAAACATTATGCCACAGAATATTTCTCCTTTGGCCTGTGACTGTAAATGCTCATTAAAGGTAATATGAATATAGATATACTGATTAAAACTAATCTATACCTTTCCATTGCATTTTATCCATGAAACTGTAAACAAAAATCAACCTTATTTTCCTTTGGATATGGTTCACTTTTTCCTTTTCCTGCTAAGTCAGAAAATAAAACCTTTGGTATTATAGAAAGGTGTGTAAGAGGGAGGTATCTGCATCATCTGACTTCAGTTCCAAAAGGCTCTCATGGATGGGTAGAGAAGTCTTAGTCTGCGATGACGGAGAAGTGATTGCCTTGAGGTGGTCTTGCCATCTCTGCTACACAAAAAATACCTGTTGTGGATGAACTCCTGAACTGCTGCAATTTGCTGCATTACTTTGAATAATGTTTTGTTATGCCGTGATCCAAAAAAAATCACCTCATGGCCTGAATCATGTCCTGGGCAAAACAATATCAGGTCTGGCTTTTAGGTTTTTTTTCTCAAGCTTCTAGACTTAGACTTCTTTAGGTGTTTTCCTCAATGCTGCCTGATTTTCTGCAATAAATTGCTAGCTCTCACTAATATCAGTCCAAAAAATATCAAATAGAAGTTTTAAAAACAGCAAACTATCATGAATGGTCATCATCAATGGAGAGTCTCTCAAATAGGAAAGTTTCTCATGGGGACCAACACTTTAATATTATTACTAATGATCTCTAAATACCTATAAAATTCTGGTAGACAAAAATTGAGGATGACTTAGACGTTGCCAGGCAGTTGTAACTACTATGGTGAAAAGTTGTATACGGTGCCCTAGATCATCTGCTTGAGCTGTGTCAATTCAGACAACATGTTTTCATACAGTGAGACATAAAATTAAGCTTCTTTGGAACAATATAATGAAGATGAATATAGAATATAGGAGATTGCATCTGAGGATCAACTGCTTGAAGTTAAACTCAGAGAAACCCAAATTAGAAATTGACACTATGTTTTGTGACGTGAGACTGATTGACCAATGGAACGAGTTACCAAAGCAAGAAGTTTCTTCATCTCGTCCGTGAACACCTTTGTAGAATGCACACTTCAGACAACCAAAAGTCTTCAGTGATACACACAAGGTAAACTGGGTTACCTACTGGTCTTTTCCATGGGTGTGATCTATGAACCTCTAAAGTTTTTCCTCACATGATGGCCTTTGTAGTTGAGCCACTGGAATAAATTGTTGAAATATGTGACATGCATATCTGTTGCCTGATTTAGAAATATTTTTTCATTTTTTTTTAATAAAAACACGCACTCTAAATAAAACATTAAAACAATTAAGGCAGCACACACTATTATTATTATGAATAATAATAATAATTACTGTTATTATTATTCATAATAATAATCTATGTAAGGACTAGATAAGCAAGTGGGATACTGAATGGTTTGTTTTCCATGAAGATGTTTATGGCTAATTTAAGAATGACTTGAATATTCACTTGACTGAGATTCTTTATGGGAGCCATCTAAATTTAATGAATCGTTAAAGATACAAAGAACAACACAATGCAAATTACCCTTGAACTGTCTGGTTCCTCAAGAACTAAGAGTAGGATTCAGATTCAGATGTAGCTACATAAATGTAAGTATCTACGTCTAAACTCTTGTTACAGTCATCAGACAGCTAACTGTTATTGCCAAACATGACTTTTAAAACCAAGTGATCCCAGAGAGGGATTCTTTTCCTCCTGAAGTTGATATATACCTTTGGTCAGATGGATTGCATCTTGTATGCCATTAACCTTTCAAAGAATACTATATCTAACCTGGGCACTTATTTACCGGGAAGAGCATTAACCATCCTACAAATGGCAGCCGGCACAGTGTCTATGCCTAGAGATGCCTGTACCCATGAGCGAGTTGAGCAGTAGAGGCTCACAAGCATTTTACCTGGTGTGAGGTCAGTCACATCTTCTCTTAATGTTGGTAGATAAGAGAAGAGCAACAGACGTCATTTACCTGGACTTATGCAAAGCGTTTGACACTGTCCCACATGACATCCTGGTCTCTAAATTGGAAAGACGTGGATTTGATGGACGGACCATGCGATGGATAAGGAACTGGCTGGATGGCCACACCCAAGGGTTGTAGTCAATGGCTCAATGTCCAAGGGCAAACCGGTAATGAGTGGTGTTCCTCAGGGGTCAGTACTGGGGCTAGTGCTGTTTAACATGTTTGTTGGCAACGTGGACAGTGGGACTGAGTGCACTCTCAGCAAGTTCCCTAATCTATCTTCTAGGTACTAATTAATAGCCAATTAATGATAGCTATAATGATGCAATAATGATATTGCATCAAAAAATAGTACATGTAAAGTGTACTTTCTAAGAAGAAAGTAATTTTAATATGCAACCTATTGATCAGATAAAAAGCTAAATAAGTTTTAGGAAAGGAAGTAAAGAAGGGTGGGTATCTCCAACCACTAGGAAGGAAAAAATAGAGGCAGATTGCTGACATTTCAAGTTCAGAGGGTGAAATGGGGTGGGGAATAATTTAGGGAGTTGGTTGCTCATGGACACCTTTCTAATCTTCACATAAGCATAGATTTCCTCCTGGTCTGCTATGGCACTATTAAGAGCACCACCACAAGGTGGGGAAGATAATACATCTTTCCCTGTGGTGTTCACAGAGGTGAAAATGAAGAGAGTTCATTATGGTCATTTAGCTTAATCTCCTGAATATCACAGGACATAAACCTTCATATTTGACCAGTGGGAGGTAGGGTGCTAGACTAAATGGATTAGTTTTCACCTTTGTGGCATTTCTTAGCTGGTTCAAAGATGGTTACAATCCCTTAATTACAGCTATCTGCAGTTGGCTTAGGTACTTTTTCTGCCCCTTTTCCTGCAGAGAGGTTAATTGTTCTGCTTCAGTCTAACTTTTTCGTGTTTTTCTCATTCTTGCTGTGTTTACTCTAACCGATCTACAGCAAATCAGTGTACTGTCCTGAAAGGGTCTGGCTTCTTGTTTAACTACTCTGATGGTTTCAAAGGTGTCATTCATTATTATCATGTTCCCAGCAATTCAGTGTGCAATGGCTTGGCCATAAAGCAAACACGATGCTCAGGCAGCTAAACTGCAGATATTATTATTTTGCATTTAGAAGTCCAAATCCAGTTTATGGAATTAATTAATACTTATTCAATATTAATTCAACAGACTATTAATTGCCTGAGAAATCCGGATACCTAACAGGTACTTGAAAACCCCCTGTATAATATCATGCATATTTGACCAACTTCAGACAAATTATTTTACTGCCAAATCATTATGAATTTGCTACATCTTTATTATCTATTTAGGTACTAATCTCTGTTAAACAGGAACTGTTGCCACAACTGGGTACAGCATCTGATATAATGATACATCCGTTTTGGTATGAACTTTTCAGCAAAGCAAAAAAATCCTAGCTATTGTTTATGGTTTTCAGAAATTCAAAATTTCAGAACTTCAAGTCTCTGAAAAGTTATTGTGGTTTGAGTTTTGGATGGTGATATGAAAAAAGGATGTCACCAGATATAAAGATTTATGACCTGCAGAAGGTAATGAGACTTCAGAATTTGTTGGTGATCTATGACTGATAACAAAGCTCTTGCTAATACTTGGCTTACTATTTCCTTACAGTGCTTAACTAACCTGGAAATATTTTTTTCTGCCATATCAGCTCTTCATTAGATTGTTCTCTGTGTAGACGTACATTTCTTCCTCTGCTAAGTAGAATCTATCTCAATTCCTGAGATGTGGCATTTTATTCTCCACAGCTTGGGGACAGTTTAATCTTCAGTGTGAATAACACAAGGAACTCTTGGGTGTATAAAGAATGTTACAGCTCTGGGGGTTATTTGCCCGATAGAGCAGGGCTGGCATGTGCTGGGCATCTACACCCATCTGCACAATCATGCAGTGTCCACAGATAGCCCACAGTTTCAACATTGTGGCTAAGACCCCCCAAGGATGAATATCACTAAATGTTCTTCTAGTAGACCATCCTTGCACTGCTGCCAGAAGGCACCAGGGAATCCTACCTTTGGCTGAAAATCTGCACTCATTTTTAAAATGCAGAGTTTCACAAGAGGCTACAGAAGAGACAAGTGTTCACCCATTCGATTATGTAGAAGAGTTGTCAAAAGCTGAATGCTTGCAACACCACAGACCTAAAGTATTTGTTATGCTTTTATTGTTTGAGATTTAAAAACAGGAGCCTGAGTGACTTTCCATAGGAACTATTAGAACCCATTTCCACAGGATGATAATTCTGTGATAACGTGAGCAGTACGGTTATTTCTAAGAGTGATGACTGGAGGGTAGCCGATCCTTCTGTTTTATGTAGCTGTACCAACTACACCAGGTGTTGTTTTTCATGTCTCCACTGAGCACATTCTTGTTTTTAATCCACTCTTGTTCCTGTTCAGGTCTTTAAAATATACTACAGTACCCTACACGTATACAAACACTACCATATAGTGTTTCCACCAAGGAAGCAGGATAGATTTCTTTGCCATGATCTTGGAAGTTATTAATTGTGATTGTTCAACATAGAAAAACATTGCCTGGTGAAATGATTCATGATTCAAAAAGATTGGCAATGTTAATGGATTTTCAGGAGGTGGGCCATGAGCACAGCAACGTGGCAGGGGTCATGTTGATCTCATCTCTGTCTCTTATCAGTATATGTTATCAACCAGGTCAGTAATGAAAGGAATTGCACTGCTTCTCTGTAGCATACAGTAAAAATTAATCAAGAACTACCACTCGTGATAGGTAGCAAGCACTCTGAAGAATGCGAACTCGTTTCCTCTAGGGTGACAAATGAGTAGTATGTCTGTTCCTCATTGCCAATGTTCCTTGTCATGTTTATTAACTTGTAATCCAGTCCCCAGAGGCCCCAGTCAAAATAGGAGCCTTGTTGTTAAAGATAACAAATGTATGTATTTAGGTATAAACATATCCTGCCTTGCAGTGTTTACAAACCAAATATGTAAGGCAGGAAAAAGAAGGGAGGAAAAAGATAAGAAAAGTGGATGGACTGAGATCTAACCTCTGGTCTGCTTATAAGGCAGAAATTACTCAGGACCAAGCCCTTAGAAAATTTCAAGTGTAATAGCAATCAGATGAGTGCCAAGAAGGAGGAAGAACTGTTTAAGGGAAAGAATACTAGTGTCAGAAGAACAAAATGGGACATAAATAATAAAGAAGTTGAACCTGGAATTTAGCAAGGGAATGTGAGAGGGAAAAGGTCCTGGAAGAGAATTTCAAAGATACAGCGGAGCAGAGACAAAAGATGTATAAGAAGACATTTCTCTGCCTCCTTAGGATGCCTTTGATTAAGAAGAGTGTGAGTCAGACATCTAGTCCTAAATTCCTAAACTCATACAGATATCCAGAGTAAACATGTATTTTTACCCCTTCTCTCACACTTCCCTTCAGATCTACTGTCTTTGAGTTGGTCAGGGCAGTGAATCTGGAGTGCTGCAAGATGGAGAAAAAACACATCACATATAGAAAAGTGCTTGTTTTCAAATAAGATTTATGGTTATGCTTCACCGAGTACCCATGTCACAGAAATGAGAGCTCCTGCGCGATTTCTTCCCCCTCCTCTTCCAGGTTCTAGTTCAAATGGAAGCAGTAAAATCTGTGTGAAATGGGGGAGCTGGGAAAGCATCTTGCTCCCATCTCCGGTCATCTCTAGCTACATCAAATCTGGCTTGTCTAGTCTCCAGAAAAAGGTGGCTACATCCAAACTGTCTTTGGAAAGTGACCAAAAGGTCTCAAATCCACCCATGAGCAAAGCTCTGGCATTTCAAAGACAAACTGAGTAGTTTAGCGACATCATCCTAAATTAAGGCACTTAATGGGGTGACCTAATTTAGGAAAACAAGTGCTCTAGCCTCCTCCTATAGTGACCACCTCCTTCCTTCAAATCTATTTATCTGACTGTACAGTTGACCATGTCCTAGCTTGAGCAAACTGGTTAGTTGTCTGTATTCAGCACAGTGAACAACTGCAAATGTCTCCCCTTGGCCTTGGATTTGCCTTGGTCACTTTTGCCAAAGCTAGATAGTTCAACAGAGTGAGACATATTGCCATGGGGTCACTCCTTTGAAAGTCATGCTTTAGCCATGCTGTAGACTGTAGACACCCAGTGATTTCACACTTCATTTTCTTGGTGCTTTCTGCTGCAAGGATGGAAAGCACTAAATGAAAACCTGTTAGTTTGGGATCACAGACACAGAGAAAAACAAAACAGAAAATCCTTCTGATCTTTATTTTCTTATATTTATTCAAAGCTATGTAGAAAAAGCTAATTGGTTGGCTTAGGCTCAAGCAAAATTCCGTGCTAAAAATGATCTATCAGTAACATATTTGGGAACGTCACAAATGATGAATACGGACACACTCCTATATGCAGATTCTTCCGTGGCCTAATTTTAAAAAATGTAGAGTATTTCATAGTTTGATCTTATGATGGGTTTACCCCAGCCAGAAGCTAATGAGCCACACAGTCACTCCCTCCGTCCCTCCCTCCCTCCCTCTCACAGCAGGATGGGGGAGAGACTTTGATGAACAAAACCAAAAATATTGTGGGTTCAACTATTGACAGTTTAAAACTGAAGCAAACAGGAGGGGAAAAAAATGATGCAAAGGCACTCACTCACCACCTCCCACAAGCAGGCTGATGCCCAGACAGTCTCTGAGCAATAGCTCCCTTGGAAAGACAAAACCCTTGGTTTTTATTGCTGAGCACGACGTCATGTGGCACGGAACATCTGTTTGGCCAGTTTGGATCAGTTGCCCCTGCTGTGTCCCCACCCAAACTCTTGCCCACCCCCAGCCTACTTTCTGGGGGGACAGAGTGGGGAAAAGAAAAGGTCCTGACACTGTGCAAATGTGGTTCAGCCATACCTAAGCTGTTGGTGTATTATCAACGCTGTTTTAGTCACAGATCCAAAACAGGCTGCTATGAAGAAAGTTATCTCCACCCCAACCAGACCCAGTACACACCCTTACACTTCTTCCACATAAAACTAGATATAAATTTAATGAGCCTCATCCCCCCTGTCTCTCATTTGCCTCATTTTATGTTAATGTATGCTAAATGGCATCTATAAAGTTAGCCTGAATTTGTAGAGATGCAAATTAGAAGATACTGAATAGGAGCCAGTCTGTCCAAAACTACTGTTACTTTTGGTTGTAGTGTTCTGAAGTGAGCCACCCTAAAAACAGCCAGCAAAGCTGCTGACAAAAGATGCCGTGGCATCCATCCACCAATACATTACCTGTAGCCTTGATGCCTTTCCTAAAGAATGTGCACCCCTGTACAAGACCAGTTGTCCTGGTATAGAATCAGAATCGTAGAATAATTTGGGTTGGAAGGGACTTTAAAGGTCATCCAGTCCAACCTCCCCACAATGAGCAGGGACATCTTCAACTAGATCAGGTTGCTCAGAGCCCCGTCCAACCTGACCTGCAATGTTTCCAGGGATGGGACATTTCCCACCTCTCTGGGCAACCTGGGCCAGTGTTTCACCAGAAACACATCTGGGAAACTGAGCTGGGTGGGCTTCATCTGAACCCACTTCAGGCAGTCACCTACACCAGGCTCCCTGAAATGATACCACTAGCCATCCCTTGAACAGTTCAGGCCAGGGAAGGTCGGACCTGTCCATGCTGTGCATGGGAGGATGGATCAGAAACAACTGAATTTGCACTGCATGAAACAGCATTAGGTCAGCCAGTACCTAAGTCAGGGTCTTGCAGGCTTCTACATGACCTGAGGATGTTTTGTCATGTTCAGATTAAGCTCTGAGATCTCTGAACTGAGAGCTCCTCAGTGGGATGCTGCTATGTCTTTGGATCAACAGGGGTAGGATCCATTATGCAAGGCACCCTCAGCTCTGCTTCTTTTATAAAAACTCAATGAGGGCATTTTTTGAAACACAATTTCTCTTCAAATTAGGTGGAGTGTTCCAAATTAAATATATGAAATGATGCTTTAATTGCTCAAATACCTCTGGCCTCACTTGATTAGCTTTTGCCTTCTGCAAATAATGTGAGATGCTTTGAGGCTCAACACTGTTCCTCTTACGTACCCTCCAAACTTGCAGTTAATTGGTGGGCTGTGCCATAATTGTTCCTGAATTAAAACACCTTCTAAAAAACTTTTCAGTTCCAATTTCACCTGTTACAATATGGTTACACACCACCAGCAGTAAGTGTGGCGATGTAATTATTTTCTAATGGGCTTTTACAGTAATGGAATCAAACGACTTTAGGCATATGATTAATTTCATTGTCTTTTTCTGTCTAATTTTACATGAGGATTCTATTTGTTAAACAAAAGCTGGCAATGTTGTTAGCACTGAATGTATGCAGATGGCAGTTTCAATTTTCCTCGTGCTTCTTTACTCATCTATTTGCTGTAATAGACCTTTCCTCTGCATTATGGGCCTAGAATGCAATTTTAAAAGTGTATATAAAAACTAATAACACTGCTGTATTTTCAGCTGCCATTGAAGAAATTTCATGCCTCTTCTTTGGAGCAATATTAAATCTGAAAATACAACACAATTACTATGCCTGTGAAGAACACACCTGTAAAAAAAAAATGTAAATTGTAAGAAATTCAAAGAATAAGAAAATTAATACATATTCTTGGTACTGGCTGCTACCAAAAGGCTTAAAGGCCACTGGGGAAATGTGAATTTCACTTGGTTTTGTTTGTGTACGGGCCATGTAAGGAAAAACAGAGAAGGAGAATGGCAACTGCAAATATCTGAAGGTTGCAAATTTAAAGGAGGAAGAAGCTCTAAATCCATCATTAAACAGCATGAAAGAATAACTGTCTCTTTGTGCAGTGAATCCATGCCAGGTGCTGTTTGCGTATCTCCTGCTGTGGTGAACAGTTAGGTGCCAGTCAATATGGAGATTCGTTGTGGCAATTAGCTTAAAATGCATTTTGAGATTTCTGAATAATATGAATTGGGTCTCAGGCGAGGACTGTCTGCCTCTTCATTAGCAGTATTTAGCATAAGGCACACCAAGATAAGCGGTGAGGTAAACGCTACACAGTCATCTCCACTTCACATGAACATTAAGGCTGGATGAGTCCAGAGTGTGGGAAAAGAAAAAAAATGAAGTATTAAAAAGGTCTAGGTCACGTGCTAGAAAAGGTGAGTTTGTTGCTTTCCCTTTCTCTCATTTTTATAGTTGTGGTTCTTTTCCTTCCAACAAGCTGGGAAAAAAAATCACAGCGCTAATGATAACCTAGAAAAATAAACAAAGCAAAAGATCTAAACTGACTTAATTTCAGAAACAAAAACTCTTAAATAGTAGCTATGTTATAGAATAATTTAATTTTGTTTCATGATACATAGTCACATCAATATTCAGAAAATTTACATTAATAAAAACAAGACAAGGCAAAACACTTCTGGAGAACATATCTGTGTTGGGATTGCTTCAACAATTGTCATTATTTTATGTGCTTATTAGCAAACATTTTCTTGTAACATCACGAGAAGGAGAAACTAGGTGGTAACGCAGTTGGCATCTTTTTCTAGAAGATGTTTAGGCTTCGGAGGATGCTCCCATCATATCACATCTTCTTAAATCAAATTGTTTGGAGATAAGTTCATTACAGCTTGCTTATTTGTTTTCAAAGCTCAGTAAGGGCTAGAATATGAACTTATAGAAGCAAATTGTTTGCTTTTTAAAAACAAAATACAAATTGAGAACAATCAGTCAGAGTGTAATTAGATCAATTAATCACTTAGACCAGTTGAAAGCAAAGGTATTTGGTTCTTAGGAAGCAGAAGAACATTTATAAGAGGAGACATAATGGGGTGATTATCTTTAAAGGAAGGAGAAATTCTTCTTTTAAAGTGCAGAATATAGACAGACTACTAGGGAATTAAGATTTTGTATTATCTTGAAACAAATGTTTTGAATTAGCATATGTTAGCATGCTGCAGAGCGCTGGCACAGGCTGCCCAGAGAGGTGGTGGAGTCTCTGTATCTGGAGACATTCCAAACCCACCTGGACGTGTTCCTGTGCAACCTGCTCTGGGTGACCCTGCTCTGGCAGGGGTTGGACTAGATGATCTCCAGAGATCCCTTCCAAACTCTGTCATTCTGTGATTCTGTGGAAAAAGGTAAGGGCCTGAGCCGTAAATGGGCCAAGAACTCCTCTAGTTCCAATCTGTTCTCTGAAAACCCACAGAGGAGTAGGGTGACACAGTGAGCATCGCTGCATAGGAGCTTGGAACGCTGATTATGCAATTAACACATGAATAGCGGGTGGCTTTTCCGAGACTCATTTATCAAGGAACGAAGTACGTTGTGGGTACAAGAAATCTCATGCATACCTTTGGCATCGCATGTAATTTGACTACAAGCCAACAATTTTATTCCATAAATATGACAGCCTGAGTGAGCCTTCTTTGAGCTCTCCCGGCTAAGCAGCCTGGCTGCATGGTGGTGATCTCCCCTTCAGCTGGGACACCTCGCAAAGGTTGCTCTTCGAGGCAGAGAGGCCTTTCACTGATAGCAGATCTTTGGTAAGCGACCAATATTGTGCATAACCTTGTAGTATGGTAAATCTCATTTTGTTTTGGTAACTTTGAGTTGTGGCTTGGTAGTTTTGAATCATTATTCAAATGATTGTGCTGTTCAGTAATAGAGTGAATCTTGCCATCAAACTTTGTTAAGTCGCACTTTTACAACATCATATTAAAACCACTTTTGCTGATAACTTTGACAGTGTTTCTTTAAGTGAGTTAAAGCACCCATTTGTGACAAGACTTCATGAGTGCCTCGTGAGCAGCAGTCTTTTCCCAGGTATTTCTGTTCTTTATCAGTTCTCTGAGAGAGCTCATTCTAGTGCAAGGTGGTCTTTTGGTTTCACCTATGTATCTTCCATAAAAGCATTTGGTGCATCTTGTAGGTGCAAGTACAGGACCAGCTCTTTCTCTGATGGATTCTATCGTACTGCAGGAGTTATACGGATAGGCTGGCAAGTTTACATTTTTTACCCATGTAATCTCAACCTGTTCAATGCAGATGGTCTGTAGGTAGCTGACTTCTGTTGGTTAGTTTACCATTGATAGAAGACTGACTAAAAGCTTGGAAAGGATCATTCTGAGAAATATTGTTTCAGGGCAGGATCTTGTTAATTTAAGATTTATTTAGATAATGATTCCTCCCTTGGCATTAGGTTATGATGGCATATGGTAACTAAGTATTTATGATCATCAGGGAGATCTTCTGGTACTGAAGTAATTCTTACATGATGTTTGGGTGCTCCTTTCAGTTTTATGATGATTTCTCATTACAGTGAAGGGTAGTGTTGAGGGTTGAAGTGGTGTCACATGTATTCTCAGATACCTCAGGGTGTCCTACATAAATATGTCTCTCCTTCTTCCTTCTCCTTCTTCCCTTGAAGTTAAAGCCTTTGTGTGGCCCAAGAGTAGGGACAGAAGAACAGCAGCTCAGAAGTGGTAACTCTCCTGCTAGGACACTGACTGGTGAGTTGGCACATCTGGGGTTCTGGACTCAGCTTCCAAGAATGGTTTTGTCCAGTGATATTCTAATGTATGTAACTTTCACCAAGCAAGGTTGGATTTCTGGATGTTGCAGCTAAGATTTCCTTAACTAATAGGCTAGGATCAGACTACCTCCAGCTTGGTCTTTTTCTGGTCCCATGATGCCTGCTCTCCTGTCTCATCATCAGATTGCATTGTAGAATATATTTATCGTAGCACAACCTAATTCTACAGTCCCTCCTCCAGAATTTAGTATACAATTTTCCATCAGGACAAGGCCTTCCATTTTACAGGTGAGTGCACCAATAAGTGGGCAATTATTGGTGACGGAGGATGTGGAGAAGGCGGAGTTACTGAATGCCTTCTTTGCTTCGGTCTTCGCTGCTTGGCCCAGTCCTCAGGAGTCCCAGACTTTGGAGAAAGTAACAGGGAAAGAGAAAGACTTCCCCTTGGTTGAGGAGGATCAAGTGAGAGATCAATTAGGTCAATTAGACATCCACAAGTCCATGGGGCCTGATGGGATGCACCCAAGAGTGCTGAGGAACCTGTCAGAAGTCACTGCCGGGCCGCTCTCCATAAACTTTGAAAGGTCCTGGAGAACAGGCGAGGTGCCTGAGGACTGGAGGAAAGCCAATGTCACTCCAGTCTTCAAAAAGGGCAAGAAGGAGGACCCAGGGAACTACAGGCCGGTCAGCTTCACATCCATCCCTGGAAAGATGATGGAACAGCTCGTTCTGGGCGTCATCTCAAGGCATGTGGAGGAAAAGAAAGCTATCAGAAGCCCTCAACATGGATTCACCAAAGGGAAATCAAGTATGACTAATCTGATAGCCTCTATGATGGCATGACTGGATGGATAGATGAGGGGAGGGCAGTGGACATTGTCTACCTTGACTTCGGCAATGCATTTGACATGGTCTCCCACAGCATCCTCATAGGGAAGCTTAGGAAGTGTGGGTTAGATGAATGGACAGTAAGGTGGATAGATAGCTGTTTGAAAGACAGAGCACAGAGGGTCGTGATTAGGGGCACAGAGCCTAGTTGGAGGTCAGTGACGAGCGGTGTTCCCCAGGGGTCAGTACTGGGTCCAGTCCTCTTCAATATATTCATCAATGACCTGGATGAGGGGATAGAGGGCACCCTCAGCAAGTTTGCTGATGACACAAAGCTGGGGGGGGCGGCTGACACACCGGAGGGCTGTGCTGCCATACAGAGAGACCTGGACAGGTTGGCAAGTTGGGCAGAGAGAAACCTTATGAAATTCAACAAGGGCAAGTGTAGGGTGCTGCACCTGGGGAGGAACAACCCCCTGCACCAGGACAGGTTGGGGGCTGACCTGCTGGAGAGCAGCTCTGTGGAAAGAGATCTGGGAGTCCTGGTGGACAACAGGATGACCATGAGCCAGCAATGTGCCCTTGTGGCCAAGAAGGCCAATGGCATCCTGGGGTGCATCAAGAAGAGTGTGGCCAGCAGGTCAAGGGAGGTCATCCTCCTCCTCTACTCTGCATTGGTGAGGCCGCATCTGGAGTGCTGTGTCCAGTTCTGGGCTCCCCGGTTCAAGAAGGACAGGGAACTGCTGGAGAGGGTGCAGCAAGGGGCTATGAAGATGATTAGGGGATTGGAACATCTCTCTTATGAAGAAAGGCTGAGGGACTTTGGTCTCTTCAGTCTGGAAAAAAGACAACTGAGGGGGGATTTTATCAACACTTATCAATGCTTAAAGGGTGGGTGTCAGGGGGATGGGGCCAGGCTCTTTTCAGTGCTGCCCAGTGACAGGACAAGAGGTAATGGACACAGACGAGCATAGCAAGTTCCACCTAAACATGAGGAGGAACTTCTTTCCTTTGAGTGTGGCAGAGCCCTGGCACAGGCTGCCCAGAGAGGTGGTGGAGTCTCCGTCTCTGGAGCCATTCCAAACCTGCCTGGACATGTTCCTGTGTAACCTGCTCTGGGTGACCCTGCTCTGGCAGGGGGTTGGACTAGATGATCTCCAGAGCTCCCTTCCAACCCTATGGTTCTGTGATTCTGTAATTATGTGGAGGAATTACAGACTGCTGGCACAATTTGCCAGATTACTTATATTTCTATTGATGTTTCACACCTGGGGCTTCTTTGGGGAATCCAAGCAGAGTCCTAATACCTAGTGGTCTAGCTTGGGTGTTTTTGAATCTCTAGGAAAAAGATGGGGCTCTTTGTAAGGGGGTACCCAGAGACCTGCGAGCATAGCTGTTACATGCTCTGAGATGTTTCAGCCTGAGCAGGGTGACATCCACAGTTTTGAGTTGTTTCCAACTAGCTAAGCAACTCTGAAAAATAGATGGGACTCAATGTCATAGGGGTCTAGTGGCTTCTGCTGCAGAACATAAAAATGGTGATGAGAAGTAGAAATTCTTAAAAGAGATATTATCCAGGTATGATATGCTACAGTAGTTGTTAGTTCTGATGTGAAGCAATAGACAGTGATGAAAACTGATAACATCTTAAGTATTTCCAATCTGCATTTAATTTTTAAATGGCCAAATAATGTTTGGAATGGTTAACTAGTATTAGTTCATAGGTATAATTTTTCAGTTGATGCTTTTCTGCTCTGGAAAGCACATGATTTCTACCCTCAATTTACCACAACCAAAATGTAGCTGTAATGAACAGATTCATTACTGTAGCAGCTTTGAAGGAAGAAAAAAATCCAACCCAAAACCAACCAAAAACCTTCCTCTCTATTGAATTACAGATATATTACTTCTTGGCTTTGGATGAGGACTACAAATATGGATTTCATGTCAGCTGTACAGACATTGTCAGCACTATGTTTTGAACTTGTCTGCTCGCTCGTCACATTTTAATTAATGAGGGCATGAGCCGAAGCAGGTGTTGGTAACAGAATAGACAGCAGCTGGCAAACAATTTTTAGATCTACAATTAACTCATTTATACTATTGTTCCAGAACACAGAGTTCATATAATTTTACAGAGGAGGTTATTATCGGGCTGAGCTGTAGAGGCACATTCATTTTTCTGTTTCTGTTGGTTTTGTGGGTTTTTTTTGTTTTTTTTTTTTTTTTTTTAAATGACATTTTCTCAGCCTTGGTTCTCATGCTAAAGTTGATTGAAAAGTTTAGGTCATTTTTTTTTCCCCAGCATTAGGCAATTTATATTACTAAAACAATCTAATCAAGGAACCAAATGGCCTTTGAATAGAGAACAGTAAATTCACTTCATTATCATCTCTGTTTCCAGAGAGAAAGCAGCACAAATTGCTTTGGAACTAGGGCTCAGCAAAACCCTTCTCCAAATCTGTGTCTGTATAAATTGCCACAGAATGAAAGTTGTACAAGTTCAGCAAAACCTAAAGTACATTAAGAATCTAGTCAAACTTTAAACTTTCTCATTCAAGTGTCCCAGGCTCTTTAAAAAGCATAACTGATTTAACATGCCCTTGCTGTTACCTATTCTGAGACTTCAGATATAGCCTTTTTTTGGCAAAAAGTCATTTCTTAAAATGCGAATTTCCGACATTACCTGGAGTGTCTGCCATTCCTGGGTGGCTTAAAGCTGGGTGTCTAAAATTAGCAGGGAAAAATCCCATCAATCCACTAAACCATGAAAGGTAAGAACATGGTGCTGTTTGCGGTCTCTATGTGGTGGTGTATCACAGCAAAATCCATGGAGTGACTGAGAAGGGAAGCAATAGTCTGAGGGAGAGCAAAGTTCAACTTGTTCTGATCAAGTCATCTGTCAGGTTAGTTAGTTGATTATTTTGATGAAATATTTCATGCCATAGGGATAATTGATGGCTCAGCTTTAGAAGCATTTTAGAAGAAATACTGAACGTCAGTTTGGTGACAAGGCAAGAACAGGAAGAGTGGTAACAGAGGAGAATGCCAGACCTGCAAAATGTGATCTCCAGGGCTTAGGGAGTTGATAGTGCCAGCAAAACCCTCTTTATCATCTTCGGATCTCTCTTGTTTAGAACTCAATGACAAACACAAAAATCTACTCTACAGTGGACTAGGGACTGGGAAATGCTTGGGTTGTTTTTTTAAAAGAAAGGCTATGTCTCTGTTTGGATCTCTGTAACTGGCAATATTGCCTTTGTTCTGCTTTAGTAAGTTAAATAATGAGAACTTACCTATGGGACATAAACTCCCCTGATTATCACATCATCCTCAGGACATATCCGTGAAGTACTTGGAATCTTTTTGATTTTTGTGGTTGGGGACTGAGATACCATGTCAAGAGCAGGACCAAACCTGTCTACATTACCACATAAAAAAGGGACTGTGGCAGAAGCAGTCTATTTAGTAACTGGGATATCCAAACTGGGCACCCCAAGGCAATGGCTCTCTTTCCTTCAAACACTTCTTCTGGGAAATACAGACAGACTGGAGCTGAAGCAGGATGTAAAAGTAGGTGATCTGATTTTTGAATGAGGTTCTAAGTCCTCTTTCCTCCTATTTTATATTTTGCAGCTCTAAATGATAACATTGGACACAGAGGTCCACATCTACTGTATTTTCTTCCTTCACCTAAATCTTTCAGTTTAAAATCTACTAAAACCAGCCTCTACCTGGACTTTAGGCACTCTAAATCTAATGTACTTAATTTTGATGGTTTGTTGACTTTGTCTTTCTCAAAACCTTCTGTATTTCCACTACTTTCTACAGTAGTAGAAAGACATTTCTCTTTAAAAAGAATACAGCTTTCCTAAGACGTACAATCTGTGGGAAAGAGACCTAACACTGCTTGGTGGACCAGCGAACCTTTGCGTAGAGTAGTCCTCTACTGGGTCTGACTGGGATGGAGTTAACTTTCTTCATACCAGCCCATATGGTGCTGTATTTTGGATCTGTGTCTAAAAGAGTGTTAGTAACACACCCATGTCTTAGCTATGGCTGAACAACGCTTGTTCAGAGTCGAGGTTTTCTCTTTTTCTCACACTGCAGTGGATAGGCTGGGAGTGAGCAAGCAATTGTGAAGGGGCCAAGGAAGGGACACAGATGACCTAAATTGGCCAAAGGAATATTCCATGCCATATGACATCATCCTCTGCAATAAAAACGTGGTGGGGAGGTTTTGTCTTTCTAAGGAGCCATTGCTCAGAGAGTGGCTGGGCATCAGTCTCCTTGCGGCAGGTGGTGAGTGATGGCCTTTGCACGAATTGTTTGGGTATTTTCTTTTTTTTTCTTTCCCGCCTTCACTTACTAAGCTGTCTTTATCTCGACCCACAAGTGTTTTCATTTTGCTTTTCCAATTCTCTCCCCCATTTTGCTGCATGGGGGAACAAGCGAGTGGCTGTGTGGGTGCCCAGCTGCTGGCCAAGGATAACCCAAAACAAGTATGTATTTTGTATCATTCTCTATTCTATATAGTTCAACATTAGAATGAAGCTGTACACTCTAAGGCTATATCTGACCACAAGTTATATATAAAACTACTGTAAGCATAGCTCCTCCTGCCTCCAGAGCAATGAAAGCATCAACTAAATCAGCACCCACAAGATCATTGCCAGCTGTTGCCAGGTAATTCTGTAATCCCGGATGCTGGATGGGCTCTCCTCCTTTATGGGCCCTGGAGAGGAAAATATGCGCTCTGGGGTCCTTCAGGATGGTCAACCTACTTGTCACAAAGAGTGGAAGGTCTTGACATTGCTACTGATGACTTTCATAAGACAACTGTGGGGATAAGGAATTTCCTGATCCCTGAGACATTGTTCTTTGCCCACAGGTAGTTTCTATATTACCTTGCTTTGTTACCAGTCGTGTTAGAGCCCCGTTGGTATATAAACTGCTGCTAAGATCACCCAGGGAACAAACTGGTGTCGCGATACAGGCTCAGGTGCCGACCTCCAAATGTCCGTAGTGTTTAATGGTTAGTACAGCTCCTGGCATGCTCTTGGTGTGTGCTAATTAGCACAGCCCTGGACAGTGGTCTGGTACTGTTCAAGGGTCACATTCTTCAGAAATTATTCCCACTGGTAATTTGAATTTAGACACTTTGTTTCAGGGGGAAGAGAGTTTAGCTATATCGACAACAGCCAAACCATGTCATTTGGTTTTAGAGAAATGTCCTTAATTGTTTTACTTAGTAGGACAGATATAGCTTGGAGGATCAATTGAAAACAAAAGGGCTTGCTAACATCACTTGAAATTGAAGGTTAGACCTGTGAGTTATTGCATGAACACCACAGCATAAAGTAGCACAATTTTTAAGCATGAAGAATTTATATGCTGAATGACCCAAAAGGCCAAATGAATATTAGCTGTTGTATGGAATATTATTCTGTGCACACAATATGCCTGGAATAATTAACAGAGTAATGGATTCATGTTACTGTAATAAATTTACATTTGCCGTTATAATTTTAATATATGCACATACTTTTGAAATGATGATGGCAGCTCTAAAACTAGTGCATTTCTTTATTAAAAACACCTAGATCATATAGTTCAAAGAAGGGTCAAGGACCAGATGTGTCAGGTAGTTAGATGTGTAAAGAAAGACATAGTTGTTGACTGGTATTTCTAGTATGCTTCAGAAAGCTCTCCAGGCACCAGTCAGCAACTTAGGGTTCTAAACAGCTTTAAGAAGATGCCCCTAAATTTATAGCAATATTATTCTCTCAGTCCTTACAAAGAGGAAGAAGCAAATGCCTGAAAACAGAATGGGAGGGTAACTGAAACCAGCCTTCACTCCCCATGCGCTCTCATCAGACGCCAAACGCCGTGCTCATACATGGGGCCCTGAACACATACATAGGGCCAGTGAGTTTATACAGGCTGAATCCCATCCCTTAAGTTTTCTGCAAAGAAATGTAAGTTGAAATGTTGAAAAAAACATAAAGCAGGAATCCCAATATAATGCTGTTATATATATATATTTTTTTTTTTTTTTTCCCCCCCTTAATTTCTCCTTGGAAGACCACAACAACACATTTCATCTCTTCAATAATGCTTGAGCGTAGTCTTTGACGTATTTCAGTATCTTTCAGAGAATATTGTCTTCTGACATTAAAACATTTCCCCATCAACTAGTCTTTGTTACTTGCAGTTGCAGTTTTAATCGAGAAAAGATTTTAATGTACCATTGTAGACATCTCTGAAAAATCAAGAGATTCCAAATGCTAAAAGATTTTAAATACCTTAGAATATTCTCAGGGAATTCAGAGCTGTTAGTTTGACATAATTCTGACCATAAATGGTTAATGGTTCACTTAAAATTCTTTAAAAAAAAATTAAAAGTTAAATATATGATTGACATTAATTAGCATGGTGTCAGAGAACATCTTGTAAAATATACATATTCTAATTTTTGGGTAGCATTATATTTATGATTGGTAAAAGAAATAGGATGGAAATAAATTTCCTTTGACTAGAAAAGCTCTAGCTTTAGTATTGTTTTGATGGAAAATTCTTTAATTCACTAGCCAGGTATTAAATGGGTTAAAATAGGCTCAGTGATAAATCTCAAACAGATGTTATTTATTAGCTATTACCTGTATAGCTTCTTAGATAATTGTGCAACTGCATTTAATATTTTTATCAATAATTTAGGAAATGCAAATGCTTTATCGCAAGGCTTAGTGATAACTGACAGAGCAGCAAATGTTAAGGGTAATTTATTATTTATTAGCATAGTTTGGATGGCTTGGTTTCAAGACTGGAGAATTCAGCTTTTCCCACAGTAAATCTACATTTGATCAACTGAATAACTTTCTAGACCCCGTTGACTGTATTGACTAGATCTCCGTTGCCTACAGTAGAAACTTAGACACTTAACACTTCGGTGCAGATAAACAAAAGTAATACAACAGGGAAAGAAGAAGACAGGCTTTGTCGTTGGATGTGGAGACTTGCTGAGGACTCAAAGAAGATTTTGGGGTCTGTTGAGTTCAACCTGCAAAAAGCTAGATGTCAGGCATAAGAAAGTGATTTTTCCCATGGATATGGCTTTGATAATAATGTTGTTAGCCGTTTCTAGTTTTGAGACACCTATATTAAGATGTGGAAATAATATTAGAGAGAATTCAGGGGAGGATCCAAGTGTTGGAAACCAGCCGTACAATGTAAGCTCCATGGAGCTTATCTAATTCACTTTATTGAAAAACAAAGTTAAAAGAGGTGAATTAATCTCCACGTGCAGCTATTTATAGGTAGAGATGTGTGGCAGCAGTGAGATTTTCAAATTTATGGACAATAGCTTAACAGGAACCATGGGCTTCAAACAAAGGTAAAGAAAATTGACCTTCGGATAATCCAGTCTTGTACCTTGTGCAATAAGGATGAGTAAATGCAAGGGTAGCTTACTGGGGCAGGCAGTTGAAGGTGCCACTTCTGGAAGGACTTTAAATAAGACTGGGATCTTTAGGAGGGAATTATTTACTCCCTGGGTGTGGTGGTCAGGCAAGAGGTTTGCCCTGGTTCACCCTATCACTAGATTTTATCCCCATCTTTCTCAGATGCAGATACTTCTAATTCTTTAAATAGTTCAGATAACATATGCAACTGATTAGCATACATCAGGGCATTCACTAGTCACCAGAAGCAAATCTGAATAATTCTTGAAAACATAAGCAATTATAAGACATGGTACAATGGAAATTCCTGGACTGTATTTCTGTGAAATATATTGTTAGCCATTAATTTGTGACACAAAAGAGCGGCATAAAGCAAATATTCTGAAAAGTCCTATTTTTAAAAGTCAAGTTTGAAGAGCCTCAAAACTCAGCAACAGTTTTTGATTTGAAATGATGTCTTGATGTGTTGTTATTTAGTCCTTCTGAAAGCTAAAATGAGGAAATGTACTATGCTGAAAACAAAGACAACTGTCACTTTCTGTTGATATGTGATTTTTAAAGCACAGACAAAATGTGGCACATTTATGGAAAAGCAATTTTGAATGGCAATAGCGAAAAGAAAAAAAAAAAAGTGCTTTCTCTGCTACCATATTTTTTCATTGTGAAAACTCTAAGGTACAGAATATGCCAACCTGTAAAAGCACCTGTGAAATGAATACCTGGAAACACTGAGGTACCTCTGGTGCACATGCCACATTCCATAACACAATAAGAATAATTATTTAACATGCATTTATTCCAACAGCAAAAGCTGTCCCATACTGACTTTGTTGCACACATCATGTACAGGCTGTAGCAGTAGTTCAGGGTCCTGGAGTTAATTTTGCTCACTCGTTACACTCCTTGGTGTGAAGCAGAGTTGATTTCTAATTACGTTAAAGCCGTATTCCATTACTTTGCTCTAATTCTTCCAGCACACATTTATTTTCACTTCATCCAGGCTCTTGTTCCGACACATCCACTTTTCCAAGTAGTTTTTCTATTTTTCTAGCTTTCCTAGCAACAGAAAGTAAATCCTACTTATGTCAGTGGTAGCGGGGTTGCGTTGTTTTGGGTAATGTGGTAGCACAACAAAAGGCAATCGTCTTTCCTTTTCTAAGCTGCTGAGGTCCTACATTACTGTAGATGGTTATAGCTCTCTTTCGGAAACATTTTCCTCTGGATCCCATACATCCCCTTGGCAAAATGAGAACTACAGTGGACAAAGCGCTATAGAATAGCCTCCTGAGAGCAATGTGCAGCGCTTTGGAGCCCTAATAGGTCCTCTTGAATCTCTGTTTTCTGTAATTCATCCCTTTTAGTATTAATAACGTGAAATGTTTCCCAGAGAGCTTTCATCCAAACATCTGGGAGTACTGCAGGGAAGCAGCGGAGGGTGAGTGAGCTCCCAACTGGCTGCAGTCTGTTTATCAATATTGATGTCCTCCCCAGCTCAGGTTGCAGCAAACTGGGTTCTTTTGCAAGAAAATAGACCATGGAGGTGAATGGATGCTTGGAATTGGCTTGCGGAGGTTAGACCATTATCAGTAACCAGATGATAAGAGGATTTGCTAGATTGTGTTTTCTGTGTTTGCCATGACAGTTGTGAATGGTAATTCCCTCATTAAGAAGCTTTGGCTGCTAGAGGTAATGAAGGACTCACTGCTGTACTGGAAATCACAGTAAATGATACAAGGGCAGCACAATAAGAGTACTAATTTGGTGGTGGGTAAGAAGGAAATGGAAGAAGAAAGAGATTCTATTTATTTGCTTTGCTCTTGTCTATCCCTCCCCCATTTCATTTCCATCATCTGGAATACAAATGAAGATACAGCACAAATGTTTTTCTCTCATGAGACCAAAATGTAAGTACCAAGATATGCCTCTATATTGGATCTGCTGTGGTGGATCTGCAGGGTAGCAGTGATGGTGGTTTTCTCAAATAGGTTTTCTACTACTGACCCCGAAAAAAAGAGAACTGGGATGGGGGGGAGGGGGAATAAGGGGGTGGGGAGCAGAAGAACAGACTATTGTGGGCTTTTTCCTTTCGTTCTTTTTTTTTTCTTGGGTGTTCTGTTTGGGTAGACCAATAAAAAAAACCAAACCATAAATTAAGGGTTACTTCTGTGCAAGACATTTAATGTCAAAGCCACTTCTTTTAAAACTTCTTGTCCTGTGGGCTGCTTCTTTCGTCTCTTGTCAGATTACTCTGATGGCTTCTTATTTACTACCAGCTCCTCTGCTTCTGGACTGTGTCGTTTCAGCTTCCAAGAGCTCAAACATCTGTCCCAGCTGTCAGTGTAATAAAACCTGCCAGGGAAGCTCTCCCACCCCAGGTGTTGGTCTACCTTTTAATGGCCAAAGCAAATGAGTTCACTGCCTGCTGCTCTCTGGCACATGGAGGTGGTTACTTTAACGGGAGATACTTCTGTCCCAGGTGTTGTATAGATACCACATGGGAACTGTTTGCACTCCCCTAAAGCTGATGGCCAACATGAGTCAGAGAAATTGCAAGGCTGGAAGCGCCTACTCGACTATGAGGGGAGGCAGTTTGAAGTGAAGAGTTCAGTTCAGGAACCTATAAATATAGAAGTCAAGAGCCCTTTAATGAAAATTAGGGTGTTCCATGCCACAGGGGATATCTTGACCGATCCGCTTGTCCTGAACTTAAAGCTGTGTTCTGATGTGTGTATATTTCTAAGCTCTCAAAGCTCTGAAGATACGCCAGTGACTATTTTGATAATGTAACCAAAGGAGCTAAGTTAGCTACTGTGTCCCTTCTTCCATTTGGTCGCTCCTCTTTTTTTTTCTCATCCTTTTTTCCCCATCCTTCTTAAATCTGACCCTGACTAAATTAATACTCAGATGACTTTACCCAATTTTTCTAACATATATCACTCTAGTCAAAGTTCTTTCCATAAGAAGAAAAGGAGAGGTGAGCCCAAGTTCTGTATGGGTCTATTCCACGTCCCGTTTGACTTCCCTCGGTCTTTGTGGGGGTCCTGGTTCAGGGCGCAGGCTGGTACCGTACCATCCAGGCAAAAACCCCAAACGCTCATTTGGGAAGGTCTGAACAGATCTGAAAGCAATGTGGAATATACGTGCTGTAATGTAGCTACAGTATCTTAATTGCAGGCATCTGCCATCAAACTAATGCAGATATCCGTTGAAATGTTTACTTCATTACCCCCTCACAAGATCTTAATTAAGCTGACTGGAGATTTGAACAAAAGAGGATGAAAAGGCATCAATTATGTGTATTACCACGCTGAATAGGGCTCTGAAACTCAGACCCGAACTTCCGTCAAAAGGGGCTGTTCAGGAACGCTTATGCGAAGCTGGTGATTGCAACCCCTCATTTTGCACACTCCGGGGTAGGGCTGCATTCTTCTCGCGGCAATAACAAGCCTTTCATTTTGATAATTGTGGGCTGTTTATGCAGCGTGGATGTCGACGGCGGGATGTTGCATGATCTGACAGCATTTAACCACAGTGACTGACAGCAGAAATGTCATTCGGATCCAGCACTCAAGCTTGCGGAGCACCGAATCCAAAGTCAGGTGTGGTGCATAGATATAAACTTTCCTTCAAAAGCCTGGATAAGTTAAAAAATTATGATGGCGTGGAGCTATTTCTTAATAAAAATATGCAGCAGCAGTGTAAAGCAAACTGAAATACTTCTGAAAGAAATGTGGATCTATTCCACGCAGCCTTATTCCTCCCAGATCTAAGTAAAAACTACAGTAAATAGATCTGGAACAAGCAGTTCTTTGAACAACAGCCCAGGCAACCTAGTATTATATATTTGGGCTTGGCAAACCAGCCATTTTTTATCAAAGAAAAATTATTAATATCATTATGTTATTTTTAATCATTCATTCCTTAAAAAGTTTCAGAATTTGTATTTTTTAACCCAATTTGGGTTCAAAATAATTTGGAAAGCAAGCAGTCTTTCTTTCATGGCAACTCCAATATGAATTAAATATACTTTGTAATATTAATAGGATGTTAGGTCTTATTGTGTTATATTACAGTAAAATGACAGTCAACTCAATTTCATTTAATTATAAATAATATTCTGAAAGTGGAATAATGTAAAAGTAAATTAAATATTTTAATTGGTACATATGTAGCAGTAATTAATAACATTAATAACAAGTGGCATTCTGTTTTAGTACAAAAAATACAGACAGGGCTATGAAATCTCTCAGCAACACATTGTTTCAGAAAAATGAGTTTTCATCTGAGTTAGATAAAGCTGCAAAATTATATTTGCAATGGATGCTCTTAATTGTGTTAATTATTTTTGGATCACAATTTACAGTGAAAAAATACTGTTTAAAAAAAAAAGGCGCAAGTCCCCTTTGGACTCTTCAGTTAAAACATGTTGGTTTCAAGACTTTTTATAAAAATGACGGGTCAGGTCAAGAGCATAACAGAGAAACCATCAACTGGCCTGCAAGCGAGTTAAACTGCATGTTTCACAATGACATTATCCCACGTCCACTTTCACCTGCCATTCTGACAGTCACACGGTTTTTAAAAGTAGGTGAGATTCAACTGACATAAACCATCTGAATATATTACTTATTACTTACGGTGTGGCTTATATTAACTGTGACCCCGTTTCCATCCCTTATATGAGGGTAGGTGGTTGAACTGAAAACCATTTTAACTGATTGTATTTTCAGTGTTCTTATTTAACTTATGCCTGATTCTTTTGTGCGTAAACACAGCATTAATTCTAGTTGTAGTTAGGATCACCAACCAATATGAGACTTACACTGTGCCATGTGCTGTATAATAGCTTCTTTTTCTGTTGTACTTTGCAATGAACTTTACCATTAACACTGACAGGGACAAAAAGAAACCAACAGACAGCTGCACCAGCAAAGACCAATAAAGATAAAGCTCTTGCGTGTGTTGGGACTTTTACTAGGGCGAACAGCATTATAAACAGCATTTTTCTTCCATAAAGAGGAAGATAAACAAGCTAGCATTGATTTGCGGACTGTAGTCCCCGTTGTTATGTGTGTATGTGTCTGTCTGAGCTGGTTTTATTTAAGAATGAGGATTTTTCCTATATTCTGCGGCAGCTGTATTAGATGGACTTTTTAGACAGACTTCAGATGAGTCATAAACTAATGATACTGCCCAAATGCTACAGTTTTGATTTAACCCATTGCTTTCTTAAATGACATTCTGCTGTACACATTGACAATGATGTGGGTCAGTTGGTAAAATCTCTTTCCAGAAGCTCTCCAATCCTGAATTTCTCCCTCTCTGAAGAGAGCCGGCAGTACAGACGGACTTAAAGAAACCTCAGGGGAAATAAACGGCATTGAGAAAAATAAAAATCATGGAATTAGTCTGATTTCTTTCGGATTTCACTCAGCAAAAAAAGGCATGGCAACATCAAATCATTGTGCCCTAGGCTGGCATTTTCAGAATGACAAAATGTTTATTGCTTCATTTCAAAATTACTAATTCAGATTTTTCACTTGTATTACACGGAAGTCAAACTCAAACAAAATATTTTGAATACCTTGTAGGGCTGTTTTTATTTCCCTTCACTGACTGTTTCAGTACTTACACATCCTTTGCAGAGGCTTGAAATAAAGCTAATTTTCAGCCTTGCAATCTGAAATTGATCTGCCGTTTTCTGTGCATGGACAGAATTGCCTAATATCACGGAATTAACTATTTTGTTGCCCGCTTTTAATTTTTCAGGCACTGGGGCTACCGCAGGCTGAAGACCACATGATTGCAGACATAAAGCCAAATTCTCTTCTCTAGATGTCCGGTCAGGAAGAAGTCAGATTAATGAGTCTCACAAATCATAGGATTTAACCACTCCTGAGGCCTCTCCTGGACATCTACAGTCTGAAGATTTGGTCTACAGTGAAGATGCAGTTTATATTCTAATGCCCAAAATTATCAGAATGCATCAGATGTGCAGAACGACTATCCAATTATCATTCTGAATCAATTTTTCAAACAACAGGCAAATGTTAAATTTAGGAGGACTGGGAAACAAGCTAGTTCATGCATTTTTGATGGGAGTTCAGGGTATTTGTTTTGATGTTGGCGTAAAACTTAAGATGAAAAAAATACCATAAGCATCTTTGTAAAGTTGCTGATTGTACAAAGCATTCACTTATGAGGTGCAGCATTTCCTTTGTCTCTGACAGTCATGCTTACTTTGAATTTTAGAAATCAGAGTATTGTTATATCAATTTTAAAAACCCAGATATTTTTCAGTGTCTATGCTGTTCTTTCTCTTCTGCTTGCAGACGGTATTCTGACATTTCTAATATATGCTACATCTGCATGATAGTTTCCCAGAACATATTGATATGAAATTCCAAAAAACAATTTAATCAGAGAGCAAATCTATGTCCAATTGAAAAAGATTAGCCAGATTTTACTAAAAAGAAACAAACAAATAAACAAAGTCCCTTCAGCAGATGAAAAGATAGATTTATCCTCTTGCTATACGACTGAAATCTCTGAGATATATGTTAGATTTCATCCTGACTGGTATCTTTTCTCCTCACACTAGAAAATGAGAATCCTTTTGGTGTCTGATATTTCCCTTCTTTCCTGCAGCCTCTTTGTATCAGAATCAGTTCCAGCAAATGGGAACAAATCAGTCATTTATTATATACCACACAGTTTTCTCTCTGACCCCACAAACTTCAAGTTAACTCAAGCTTTTGTTTTGTTTTGTTTTGTTTTGTTTTGTTTTGTTTTGTTGGGGAAAATATAGACAGTGTGGATCTAATACTGCAGCTCTTTGTCTACGGTTATTTTCACTCATAGAAGTATTCCAGTTCATTTGGGTTCTTTGAGTGATGCTCATCACACGGCGTTTTGGATGTCTAAAAATTAGCTGTGTACTCCAAGCTGGCCATCTTCTTTCCCTCTGCAGCCAACGCGAGAGGGTAATTTAACCTCACTGTCCGAGATGGGTGTCACAGATGGATAAAGGAACAGGAAGATGACCCAAGCAGAATCTTGCCACATAAGGATTTGCAAAATTGGTCTTTTTCATAAAGGTCGGCAAAAATGAAAAAAAATTCAGAAATTTCATTTCATAGTGGATTCTGTACCCTCATTCTTCAAAGTAATTTTTTAAACAGCAATTTCTTAATATTTTGAGGAAGATCAAAGAATCTGAAATTTCAAAATGCTCATCTAATGAAATCTAAACCTTCAGTACCTATAATATTTCATAACCATCTGAGGGACCCATTTCAGCCTCAATAAAGCACAAACGCGTATTCCTTTTGAAAGTGGGGCAGCCGTTAGCACCATGCAGGTTTTCAGCTTGGATTTCAGCACAGAAACGGGTCTCATAGCTTTAGTAGGGGTAGCAGTTTCCAATAGAACCGGGTGCCCTTCTATATGGATCTCTATGAGATTTCAGCTAGCTGATGTGATGTTCTTTTAACATTGCAAAGAAACACCGCGCAGAGGCTAAACACAGGCAGCCTTCACAGCCCCAACCAAGCTTTCAGAGCAAGACCTTGAAGTTTTATCGACCTTGTCCTGGAAGCAATGCCAAAATCGTTCTAATGATTTCTAAAACTGGAGATGAAAAACTCCAGGACAAGAGTTGTGAGAAATCGATTCAGTGTGCAGAGAGGGGGTAGGAATAAAGTTCAACTTCCAGATTTTCTGGCACCACTGAGCAACGTTCATGTGAACCATGGCATACCTCCAAATGACAACACATTTTTGTTCCTTCTACTTTATTCCTTATCCTAAGAGATGTTATTCAATAATTAGGAATGATGACAAAGCATAGAGAATGCACATGAATAGTAATTATATACTAGCATGATCATTATAGGCAAATTTAGTGCTAAGTAAAGAGCTGTGCAGCATGGTACAGAGGAAAGAAAACTGCAGGAACCATCGCTATCTGCAAAGCTACCCACCAGATCGTAACAGCAGGCAGCAACAGATTTGCTTTTTATGGGAATGCTGCACACACTTTTTTGTAGTCAGTTATTTCTTCCAAGACACTTAATGTGATTGCACTTACACGTTGATATTTTCCAGAAACTTTAGTCAATGCTTCCCACAAAGCCACACTGATTTTGATGAAATTTTGTTTCAAAAATTAAGTGGGAGGAAAATCTTAAAAACATGAAAAGAGAAGGTTTTAGAGGCTTTGGAAATTAACTTTTTGGTTTTGTCTTCAAAAAACCCTTTTGATTAGAAACTGATTTATTGTTTTTTTCATGATTAAAGGTGAAGGAGGAGGAGGTTCAAACTGAATGATCAGAAGTGTTTCTGGAAATGTGAAAGTCTGGGTTTTTTTGCAAAATACAGCTTGTTTGCTTAGTCGGCTCTCAACAACACATATCGCTGCTCCCCTGACATTGCATTTCTCTGATAAGCACGCACACAAACATACACACGTGCATTGTCAACTCTAGAAAGAAATCGGTTCCAAGTAAAATATTAATTAAAAGGGGAGTTATTTTAGGGAGGGGAAGAGATACAGTTGAGAAAGCACTAGTTAGAGGGTAGGAAAGAGAAGAGTCAGGTTTCCGTGTGCTGTAAGCGTACGTGGCATTCATGGACTTGACTGCGCCATACAGAATTACACAGCTGAGAGGTGACTGATTAACTTGCATGCTACGTGCTTCTTTTCCAGCAGAGAGGTCATTTGGAGGTTTAATTGCCCCCTGGAAGTCCTGGAAATTAGGAAAGTGAACTGGCCAAAGATACAAGTGAAGTGACGTGGGGGTCCCACTACCAGAGAGGAGATGCATGAGCCTGACACTTGGCTTTCCCCCCTCTTCCTCCACAGACCTGCCAAGTTTGTGCTGAGGATGAGATTGAGGATTTGGCTCCCACTTCAAGCTCTTCTCCCCATTATTTTGCACCCATCTTGTGCCTCTCATATCGCAGAGTAGTTACTTCCCTCCTGGTGTTTGATTCCCTGTTGCAGCTGCCTGTGGTCATTGTATCTAAAGAAGACCAACAAAACTGGTGAGGGGTCTGGAGCACAAGTCTTGTGAGGAGCAGCTGAGGGAGCTGGGGGTGTTCAGCCTGGAGAGAAGGAGGCTGAGGGGAGACCTTCTCGCTCTCTACAACTACCTCAAAGGAGGGTGTAGCGAGGTGGGGGTCGATCTCTTCTCCCAAGTAACAGGCGATAGGACAAGAGGAAACGGCCTCAAGTAGCACCAGGGGAGGTTTAGATTGGATATTAGGAAAAATTTCTTCACAAAAAGGGTTGCTGAGCATTGGAACAGGCTGCCCAGGGAAGTGGTGGAGTCGCCATCCCTGGAGGTATTTAAAAGATGTGTAGATGTGGTGCCAAGAGACATGTGGTGGACTTGGCTGTGTTAGGCTAATGGTTGGACTTGATGATTTTAAAGGTCTTTTCCAACCCAAATGATTCCATGATTCTATTACCTTGATCTGTGCTGGGACAGCACAGCATTCTTCCACCAGCTTTGCCTTGCAGCCAGGAGAATGCCATGGCAGAGCACTGATTTTAGAAAGTTGTGAAGGGCCACACACCACATGGTGTAAGATGCCTGCTAGGACATCCACAACGTGTTCTGTTGCATACTAGAGTGCACTTCACATGACCTAGTTGCCTGTTCTGCATCCGTTGTTACATGGTCCAAACCAGGTCCATGATGGTATCATTGTGGCTTGAGGGACATCATTTAGCCTGGTGTCGCTGGGGGCCAGTGGTGCCATAACGCAGAGAAAGTCTGAGGGAGGGAAAGACTATAAAATTGAGTGAAAAAACTCAGCCTGACGACTGGATTAATATTGCAAATTTATTTAAGTAAAAGATGCCTATATTGATGCCAGCGTAGTTTATACTGAACAGAAGTGCTATTGGAGAGCCCTTGCTGGTGGCTGGCAGACCACGTGGGGAAATTATTTACTTTGCTTTTTCTTATACTTCTACACAGTATACACTTGCTTGCAGTGGCTGCTGGTGGCAGGACACTAGAAATGGACATTTATTCTTGCTTGGAATAGGCATTTTTATGCTCATATGTGGGTACTTTGCAAATTTTTACAGCAAGATCACCCATCTATGAGTTTCTGAAGACTTACTGGAGCCTCCTTCATCTTCAATGTTTCCAATTCATCTCTGAGATGGTTGCTTCGAGATATGAAATGGTGCAATTTCAAATCCTTCCAAGGAAAAAGCTATTAAGGAAATCTGTCCGCTGAACAAGCTATTTGGTAATAAATTTTGACTGCTTTTCAACTGTTCTCAGCCTTTAAAGCCCAAAATGCTTTGGAAACAACAGAAGTGTGTTTACAATCACAGATTATGCAATTAATAGCTGGTGACATTCAGGGAATAGCAGCTTGTCTAGTTTCCAAAGCTAAATATTTATAATGTAAACATTTAATGGCTTAAGCATCTTATTTAACTGCCCTTCCCTTCCATTGCCTTGTCTAAACATTGCACAGAATTCTACCAGCACTAATTTCTGAAGTAATACATTTATATCAGTGTTGTGTAACATTTGAGCTAGATACTTCCAGCTGAGGTAAACAACCCCAGTGGTTAAGAGGAAAATATCATTTACTGGTGTGGTGGAAAAGAAAGAAGTGGGCAAACTCATTTGTTTGGCAGTCCAATGCAGGCTGTGAAAAGTGGGCATAATGTTTACTGCCCCACGTAGAGGTGGGTGAACTCTGCGTATTTATCTACTACAAACAAATTCGTCGTTTACAGAGATGGACTTGATCTTTCTGAAATTCACATGCAGGTGATGACAGACTCTTCAGTGTTTGATTGCTGAGACCGGTGTACCTGCAAGAGGCTTGTTTTCCATAAGGGGGCAAGCATATGCTTTTATTATCTTCCGTCTAATTCATCAATTAAGTATGTACAGAAGATAGCCTTTAATGTAAACTGTGATGGAGGTGCACCACAGTCTAATGCTGCCTTAATAATCTTCCAGCCTCTTGTGTGGCATTTCCCAATGTGATTTGTCTCCCTCTTCTGCTACTGGTGCACCTCTAGTATGTCTAAGTAATGAGGTTGCCTTGTGCATGATGCTGAGTTCTCATCCTACTTCAGTTGACAAATCTTTTTCACTGGAGGACCCTAAACCCCTTCACGGTGTCAGGGAGTTTCCAGTCTCTCGAGTCAGATAGCCAGAAAGGCTAATCCTAAAATACAATCAAGCCATCAAGTGTTTTGGTGTTAAAAAACCCCCACTGAAATCTAAAAGAATTGCTTGCTTTTGATTCACTAGGTCAGACCCAAGAAAGGACTAAGATACACATATTTATGCATTTTGTATAATGCTGTTCTTTGATTTAAAGCCTGAAAGTGTCTAGAAGTAACCGGGACAGTGCAGAGACAGACCTTGCTCTAGTTTTATGTCCTTTATCAGACAGATCATGAGTGATCATCAGTGCCCACTGCTCCCCACGTCCACAGCCTGTGGTCTTGGCTAATGGGACAACTCGCACAACTCACACTTCACTCCCTGGCCAGCCAATTATAAAGTGGGTAAAGGTGCCACATCACCCACAATTTAAAAACCAAACAGCCATTTAAAAAAAAAAAAAAACCCACACACAACAAACTCCTCTTGATTTAGTTCTCGTATTTCTGTCTTTTTTGTGTACAGGTATTTTTTCCACTCATTTTTTACATTTTTTACCAATGTATGTTTATGTCTGTCTTTCTGTGTGTACATACCACACGTATATCTTAAAAGTTAATCTGTGTAAAGACAGACAATCTAAGAGACTGAGGTGAAGACAACTTTTAGAGGGCCGTTGGCTTCATTTTCCAGCAAAGAAGCACATCACAAAGCCAAAATAAAATGAAGTAGGGTCATTAAGCATGGGAACGCATTTAAGGAAGGTTTGTGATCCAAAGGAAATTAGACGCTTGGGCTAAACTGTTAATGGAAGGAATTGTGTAAGCATTTTAGATGAATTAAAATTAATAGTAAAGGGAATGTTGACTGCATTTCTTTACTGGGATAGACAATGTTTCTAGAAGAAATCTAAGAAATGTGTCATGAAATGGAAGTGGCAGACACTGAGGAAGGAGAGGAGAGGAAAAGAGTTAAGAGGCAAGACAGACAGGAAAATGCCCCTTGGGATCTGTAATGGAGTTCACTTAAAAGGAGCTCACAGAGGCAGCAGTGTGATATGGCTGATATTGCTTCATTATTTCTTTAAAAATTGCTGTAACTAGAAGTTCCATTCCAAAAGACAACCCCTAATGTCTGAATTCAGTGACAGCAAATAACAAAAAGAGGGTAAAGAAGCCACAGGACAATGTCCGGTTTGCTAAAATAAAAAATATTTCACTCCTGTTACTGGAATATTTGGTTGCTGCTTGCAGGTTTCTGGTGCTGGGCCAGAGGAGTGACAGGAGGACAGATACAACGGGAATGGCACGGCATCAAGCATGATCAAGTGATGGCGTCTTAAGAAGAGCCTTGCTACCAACAGCACCACTGCTACTGCACATGGCAGCTCTTAGCTGCAAACAGACTTGTTTGCACCGGAGTTTTATATTGAGTTTATAATTAGGTTGTAATTTGTATCACAGGCAGAGCTTTTAATATGGTGGAGACAATTGTATACCCATCCCTTAGAGCCTAGATGCTGTAAATAATTCATAGAGGTGGTTAACTTTATGGATTCCCAATATTCGTCTTAAAGATACATTTAGGAATGTGCTTGAATGTTTCCTGGGAAGGGCTTTTGTTATCAGCCCTCTTCAGTCCAGACAAGGACAGATCATTTTCTTAAGGTTATACAAGAAGTCAGTGGGGTGCCTTTCTCTTATGGTCTGCTTATAGCATTGCAATAGAGATAATAATGGGAAATGAAAAAGCCCCAGTGTTCTGATCCAATGTAAGGAAATGTTAAATTCAGAGACAACACTGCTCTACATTTACAAAACTTCTCTGAGATCCTGAGTGCATATACACTGAATTTATTTTCTAACTGAAAACAAAGGAATTCAATCACAGAAATGGACCATCCTAGTAGATGGTTTAGCTTACTTCAGTCAACTCAGTTTAATCTGATTTGCCTGAAGTTAGTGAACTAGTTATAGGCTAGTTGTAGACCTGTAATAGATATTAAAACAGTTATACTGGTATTGGCAATGATATTAAGTAATTGACTACTCAAAAGTTTTAACAACATAAATGGAAAATTACCCAATGTGTAAACAATCAGAGGTTGGACTAGCAGCAGAATGTACTGGAAACAGAATCTGACAAAAACGTTATTAATATCAATATTCTTCTTCAGTCCAAAGCTTGTCACTAATTATTATGGACATATTTTTTGATCATTTTATTCACATATGTCATGCTACTGTCACAAAATGTATCTTTTTTTTTTTTTTTTTTTTTTTTTTTTAAATTCAGAACAGAAATGACCTAACTAGAAAACGAAATTTGTTAAACAGCAAATGATTAAAAGTGCTAAGTCCAGCTGGTGGCTGGTTACTGGTGACATCAATATTGGGTCCAATAGTTACTGCTTAATGTCTTTATTAACGAACTGCGTGACATGCCAGAGTTCTCTCTCAGTGAGTTTGCAGATGATATTTGCTATTCAGGCAGACCTATCAGCCTGGAGAGATGGGCTGATAGGAGCCTCATGAAGTTCAACAAAGGCAAAAGCAAAGTTCTGCCCCTGGGACAAAGTAACCTTAGGCATCGGTACTGGCTGAATATCTAGAAAGTGGCTTTGAAGAAGAGCAACAGGGGGTCGTGGTGGATAACAAGTTGAACCATGAACCAGCAATATGCCCTTGTGATAAAGAAGGCCAACACCTTCCCAGGCTCCATTAGGAAGAATTCAGGCAGCATGTCTAGGTAAAGTGATCGTTCTCTTTCAGTCAGCATTTGTGATACCCGTCTGGAGAAGAGTATCTTGGGTTTGGGCTGCCCAGTGCAAGAGACACATGGACATACTGGAGTGAGTCCAGTGGAGATGGACTCAAGGGATGGAATCAGTGTGGATGAGCCCTCCAGGATGGATGGGGAGTAGGGGAACAAGATGTACAAGAAGCAACTGAGGAAACTGAGTTTGTTCAGCCTGGAAAAAAAGAGAAAGACTCAGGGGCGATCCTATTTCTGGCTACTTCTCTCTGATTGAAGGAAACAAAGACAAAGAGACTTTTCAGAGAAGTGCATGGTGACAGGATGGTTGTGGTTACCAGCTGCAACAAAGGGAATTCCAACTCAGTATAAGGAAATTATTTTTTACCATGAGGGTGGTCACAACCTTAGCATAGGTACCCGTAGAGGATGTGTAATCTCAGCATGGACCAGACACTTTAATTCAGACCTCTTGTTTTGGAGGTTAAGGGTGTTTAAGAGTTGGGACGCAAAAAGCACATTAATTTTATCTCAGATCCAGGAAAGAACCCCTGGTGCTGTTTAGTTGGCTAGTAGAAATTTAGCCAGGGTCTTCTCATTTTTATTCCTCCTACCTGTACAATTATAGAAAATATATCTTCTTTTCTCTCCCTCTTACCTATCAAATTGCTTTTGCCTTGGTCAGTCTCTTTCATTGGGCATTAACAGCACCTCACATAGAAATCTTCTCAGCTTTTGGAGTTCTAGACAACACAGAAACATAAATAATCAACAGAAATAGTAATTACAAGGGGCCATCTGTCCTTTTGCAACTGTTTTACAGATTTTGGAATGTTAATACCGAAATACATTCATCAACTTTAACAGACATCTGGAGCATAATCATACAGCAACCACTTGTATAAAAGTTGCTGCATGAAATAATTATCAGTGAAATATGGCAAATAAAAAACTATCTTTGAAAGCATTGAAACATAAACCAGATTCTTCAAGCTCCAAGAATTCAAAAGGAGAGAAGTGTGCTACTGCCAGATTTTGCTGCCGTATAGTGTTTGGTGTCTCTTTTTCAGACAACTTAATTAGTCTGTATATAAAATCCAATAGTATGAGCAAAGACTTCAAATGTTGGGAAATTTGGTCTTGATCTGCCTGGTCTAGTTTCTTCCTCCTGTCCTCCCTTCTTTTCATGTTGTTTGCAAATTCAAGAGCATGATTTACATTCAAAATATCTTCCGGCTCGTTACTAAGCAGACCCGATGATGCTGACTCCATTCTTTCCTCTCAGTACTGCTTATCAGTGTAGGGCTTGCAAATAGCTCATGGGACACACTAATATCCAAGAGAACAAAGACTGTGTCAAAAAGATGAAGGGCACCTGAATTGCAATGAGATAGCAGACCTGCTTTTAGATCAACGGTGTCGTTAACCATTGAGCAAAATTTGCCTACCTTCTGTCTGGAAGCAGAAAATACAGCAGTGCCCAGACCTTATTTCTACATAATGGCGTTGCCAGGAGTGTTGATATAGGATTGGTCATTCTGCGAAGTATATTTAAGCATTGGCACAAAAGGGTAGATCAGAAGCTACTGAAGCCAATATGTCATGTCTCTATGTATTTCAGAGCTCTGGCTCAGGTTCCTAAAACCTTGAAAAGCAAGTAAACTAACTTTCATCCCTTTACGATGCAGAAGTTATTGTGTTATTTTCTCCGGCCTCCAGGCATTGAGTAATTTGCACATGCAGTTCAGTCCCATTTGCGATCAGTAGAGGAAGCAGAAAATGCCATGTTATAAATAGGGTACACACGACAGTCCCTCCTCGGGTATCAGATGTCCTACTGGAGACCTGATGTGATTACCCCAGTGGCTCAGTCTTACTAAAACTTTTTGGAGTAAAGCAGAGACCTGTCAGTCTTTTCCCATAAATTACTCCATCAGGAAACTGCTTCATCACTTTGAGTCCCAGACTCCCTCTTCCTATAGCACCAAAAGACAGTTCAAATAGGACAGACCAACACTCACATCATTTTGTTCACCAATAACCTAAAATTCCCAATACCCTGGATTAATTACCACTCCCATGTCCCCATGTCCTTTTTTTTTTTTTTCTTTTAATCAAACATTGAATCAATATAGTCCCTGAGTGGCAGCAAGACAGACTTTGTGATTAATTCCAGGTTTTATTTCCTTTCCAGACCCAGTCTAGCACATTTACACTTGCAAGTTACTTTAGTATTTAACTCCAATTAATTAAACCTCAGCTGGTTTGGAAAGTCTCTACTGAACTGCACACTCGTCAGTGACAGAGAACGGGCTGTTGTTGGGGATAAAATGAGCAGGAGGAGAACAGAACAAAGCAGATCCTCTGCTAACATAGCAAAGATCACCTCCTTCAGGGGTTGTCTGATCAATGACATGGATGTCATACTTGTTGGCCTCATGCTTGCCAATGCCACTTGCCATCTTAGGATGTTTGCTGTCTATCATTAAGAACCGAATGATGCAGCATCTCTTGTCAATATGAAAATTCTCAAAATAATATGCAATTAGTATGGACAAAGCCCTCAGTGTGTCGAAGGGAAACTGGTAGCAGAGGCATGAATTGCTCAGGTATTTGTTCTGTCCTGATATGTAAGTAAAAGATGTTTTTGAAGTTTATCTTCATTACAAAGAGATGAAAAGGGGAGAGGACATTCGCAGCCTGATTTTAAATGCCAATCATTACATCCATTTAAATACCAATGAATTAAATACACTAAAACACTTCTGGAGTTCTGTAAGACTTGTTTAATTGCAGAATTTCTGCCTTTCCATGTTTTTCTGAGAGTTGTTGGTTACTTTGGAAAAGTTCAGCAAGCTTGTGTCTTAGACTAAGTGAATTCTGTCAAAAGAGTGGCAGAAGCCAACGGACTGAGTTCACAAGGCAGACTAAGCAAGGCCACTATCTTCAACAAAAGCAAGAAAACCAGTCGTGCAGATGCCTGTGACATCCTAGTTATCAGATCCATGGACATCTCAGAGGAGAATAAGTGTAGTATGAAAATAGCTTTAACTTCCAGAACAGCAAGGAGGTGACCGAAAGAAAGAGGTTTTGCTTTTCTTTGTTATAAACCATTGTTATAAACCATTTAGTCATTTATATAGAGTCGGAAGAAAGTGACAGCAAAATGCTCTATCCTCTGTGTGAAGCTGCTGCGGTTACTTGTGTAATCTGCAGGATTATGGGATCTGGGAATCTGGTAAATCAGTAATTTTGCACAGAGTAATGAAAATTACTTATTCCAATTAACACTGTAGGAGTGTGGGCTCAGTCCTGGGAGGGCTTTACTCAGAGCTACTGCTTTCAGGGGTCTCATACTCTATTATTTACTGGTGGTGACCAGACCATTGTGGCTCTTGAGAATGGTCCAGGCTTGGATTTCTTCTGGTATCCTTGTGTCCCTCTCCCTGACTTGGCCTGTAAGCCAGAAGAGCAAGATGAGGGCAGGGGGAAATTAACTTCAGCTTCCAGAAGTTTAACTCAGGTTTCAGTTTGAGAAGATGTATGAAAAGGAGTGTGTGTGTCTCTTTGTGTTCAGAAAGATGCAGCCATTTTTACTGACCTACATTTTCCATTTGCTTCCCCTCCTGAGTATTTTTCTCTCTTTCTTATGCTTTTTGTTAATATCCACTGACTAAAGCAGAGGGAAAATATTTTCTTAAATATCTTAACTAGATTCCCTGCAAAAAGAAAGGTAAGAAATACCTTCCATTTCCTCCCTGTCACTTTTTCCTCTAGAATATAAAAACTGTAATAAAATAATTAGAAGGGTTTAAAGCAGATTCTGAAATAATGGGGATTTGAAAGGTTGTGTGCACATGCATAATCCTCTTTAAAATCAAGGTGAGAATTTGGCTCCCTCAAGCTTAGGGACATCTAGAAAGCCCCAAAATGTCAATGAGATTTAAAAATGAGGGGTGGGTGGGTGTGTGTGTGTGTGCCAGCTGGATGCATTAACAGAAAATACGGAAAAGTTAATTAGATTGCTAATTAAATGCTACCCAGGATGAAATGATTAAACATTTATAGGGAATTTTCTAAAGATGTATGTTCTTTCAGAACTCAGCGAGCCAACTTGGATTTGATTTTTACAGCAATACGAAGTACCAGTCCCTTCAAAAATGTCCTCCTGCCTTCAGTAGGTGCTGTGCTTGCCCGAGGGCAGTCGTTATAGAGATTTCCAGCCCACTCTCCTGCTCTTCTTCCCAGAGGATCTCTTTAGTAACTACTGCAACAGGATGCTGCTGATGCAGTTATGCACCGCCCAGGTGCTGGGTGCACACCGCGCTTTCGCTATGAGGTCTCATGGGCACACCAGTGGTACCACATGTGAGGTCTACAAGAGTTTATCTCTCCCGACAGCAAATGAGTTCCTGCACAGCTGGTACCCACCATTCAGCTTTGCCCTGCATCAGTGCACTCCATAAAATGGATGCAATGACATGTGGAGATCAACAATGAGACTTGCTTGTAAAATACTGATATACCTGAGCGAGAGTCCCTTTTAAGCGTGAATTACAATTCCTGACAACACACTTGATTTTTCATAAAATTCTATTCAAGATGTTTGGATCGTCAATGAGACGGTAGTGACTTTTCAGCTGTGGATGGGGGAAGAATTTGCTCTTCAGAGTCCTACAAGACTTAGTAAGCATTTTTAGTGTTTTGTGGATATTCTTATGAAATGTTTTTGAAGTGTCAGTAATACCTCTGCAGTCCTAGACTTAATGGGATAGGTTAGACAGACACTTGCGCATTACAAACCTATCCCTGAAATAGTTTCAACGGCAATTCCTAACATGCACTTAGGATACGTGTATGAGAGCTGCTATTTTTGCTGATATAATAGTAGCTGCATCAGGGATGTGAGAACTAAACAGCACAAGCTATTACTTTTTGGAGCTGAGGCTGTTTTTGTCTTGTCCTTTCTGGATTAGGGGACAAAATGGATTCTGTGACACGGATTCTTCAGAGCGTTACCTGCACAAAGCTGGTTTCTGTATGCTGCACTCTACGTTTTGGGTACTTTGACTTTATGGAAACAGAAGTCAATAACTTCTGCCCGCAGAAACACACACACGATGAAGACAGCTTCCCTTCAGCCGAAGTGGTATTTTATAAAAAAACCCATTATATTTGAGGCATAGCTTTACTATTAAATTCAAATAACCACCACAATGGGAGTATTTGTAACTTGAGTCACAGGGAATCTTAATATATCACGTAGGTCCTAAATGTGAAGCTGTGCAAAAAATTTCAGAGTCATGTGGGTGGTTTTTTTTTCAGAATGGCAGATTTTATGCATAAAGTTTTCCAAATTTCAAGTTCCTAAACCAAAATTAATAAAATAATTAGAAAATATTCACTTTTTGTTCCCTACTGATTGCCAAAAAGTTTTTATTTGAAATTATCTTAATTTTCAGATTTCTTTGGATTTGGCATGGGAGAAATGTCTGAAATTGAAATAATTGTAGACTCAAATACTTTTGTTTATGGATTTTTCTTTTCCATTGAACAAAAGCTATCTGAAGGGTTTTGTTTCAGTTCAACCAAAATTTTTGCTTGAGCTTCTACTTTCCAGAGGTACCAACAAACCACAAAAAATGAGTCCTCTGCACTGATTTACCCCAGTGCAATTTCCGACACCTGCAGAATTGAGATACAATTGGTCTTCTTTGTTCCATTTAAAAATCAGCATGTGACTCATTCTCAGCTCTGATTGCCAGGATATCATTATTACTGTCATTTGCAGTCACCACTCTTTAGTCACAGTAAATTGTAGGCATCTGTACATTCTTATATGCCTTTGACGACACAAGCATCTTCAGACCGGATGGCGCTGAAGAACTGAGCAGAAGACCCTAGAGCATCCTGGAATTGCTTTGTGTTTCGTGTTGCCATCGAGTGCATGCTCACAGTATCTGATGGGAAACAGGACAGAAAAAGGGATGAAAACAGGCAATTTAGGAGCTGACCAAAAATGAAGGGGATTTTCTTCTGTTATATTGATTCCTTTGGGCATCGATTTGCTTTTAATGGTCCCTTCTATCTTGCGAATTTTAGACAAGGCATTTTCAAAAAAAATCAGGCCTCTCACAGCAAAATCCAGGGAATACATATTTTTTTGCTAAGGACTTATTTTTATCTTGATTTAAGAAAATTGATTATATCAGTTAACACATATTGTCATAAAATCTATGTGTCACCAAAAAGAATTGGATGAGTGTCCTGTAGTTGTCTTTGCCTAGATACAATCAATAGATACTTATTAATCTCATCTCATAAACTTCATCCAACCTAAAATCTATCCCATATAACAATCCCAGGTGGACCTTGAAGTGACAGTGAGAGTCGAAGAAGAATGGATTAAGCTTGTACTTTATCAATTCCCATTGCTCTGATTTTTGCCAGAATGCTAGATTAATTTCATGGCACCTTCTTTATTGTTTGAATTCTTATCAGATGAATATGGTGCTGGGATTGTAATGACAAACGTATACTGCAATTCTGGTCAAGAGCAGGAACTGGAGAGAGTAAAGCGAAACCGTCAGTGAGGTTTGAAAACTAGAGCTCTGATTCTGCAACACGTGCTTGCCTGAGTAGAACTGATGCTCATCTGTGCCCTTGGGAGATCAGTCACTAAAATCTTTTATAGCTTTTGTTGCCGCTCTGATCAGGCTATGAGACAGGAGTTGCACAGATTTCTCTTAAATATGAGCAGAAGTTGCAAAAATAGGTTTGCAAATGATATCAGCACTACAATTTTCTCGCTATATCCTTGCCAAGGTATCTAATCCTACCAATATCCATGCACATCCATAATTTGAATCAAAGGATTTTCATCATTGCTCTGGAGCCCCTTATGGGCTGAATTGTGTCAGGAATGGACTTCATGTTGTCGCGGCTTTGTAATAGCCTTGGGAATATTCACATACTCCTTCAGGCCGTGGCCTTGCTCTGTGCCAAACAGCAGTGATGTTATCCGCCATGCAAGGTGCGATGGCGCTTTTCACTGGTTTCACGTGATTGTTATCTGAAAAGAACTTGCTTCCCAAAGCACAGGCTTATGCTGGAAAGTGGTATTGTTGTGGTTTTAAGGGTAAAAGGAGAGAAACAAGTCTATCTGGTTTTGCAGTTGGAGGTCAAAAACAGTCTCTAAGAATTCCTAAATATTCTTACATGTATATAGCACACCCAAATCAACCTAAGGTCTAAAGTAGACCTCACCACCCTTAAAAACACAACACAAAAAGCAAGCTGAAGCAAAATGACATATTTTTGGTTTTCACTGAAACCAGAAAAACCCCCTCCTCCTCCAGATTCGAACCAAAGTGTAGTGGAAGGGGTCCCTGCCCATGACAGGGGGGTTGGAACAAGATGATCTTTAAGATCCCTTACAACTATAACCATTCTATGATGCTATGATTATTCAGCCCCAGGAAAAGTATTTGGTTGCAGTTTCAGGTGGCCGTACCAGGATCTATCTCCCTTCTTCACAAGAAGCAAGAGTAGCAGCTTCTTTCTTTATTCAGCTCACCCAAGGGATATTTGAGAGTACTTTTCTGAGTGACGGAGAGTGGGTTGAACTGGATTGAACTGGGTTCAATCTCCCCGTCTCACAAAGATGCTCAAACACACAGGTTGACTGTGATGACAGGCAGCACTACTGGTCTCCGTGGCTGGTGCTGTTTCACACTGGAGGCCTAAGTGGACCCTGGATTCCACGTAGACTCCAGATCACTTCAACAACCCAAAGACTGTTCAGGCAATGCTGGTGCAAAGAACTTCTTGTGACAGGCAACTGTCCTCCAGGAACTGGTTGGTGTGGCATGGTCAGACAAGAAGCTAAGTCATTTGCATGAACGTTTGTGAGGGTTTTGGCTCACAGGATTTCTTTTTGGCAGGTTAACACATTGAGAAACAGCTAACATTGACAGGGTTAACATGGGCAGAAAGAAAAGCAATGGGACAAAGTGAGACCCCGAGAGGAGCAGAGACAGCACTTCTCCAAGGACAAGTCTGGAGTCAGGCTTGGCATGGCTTTCTGCTGGTTGTTGTCCTTCAGGGAAGAGCTAAGTAATTCTGGCCAGTGTCAATTTGCAATGGTAGAGAACTAGCAAAGCCTTCTGCGTCCCAATTTTTTTTCATTTGTGACTGAATGTTAGTTCAAAGAAGGGTGGATGTGATAAATCCTACCGAGCAGATCATGGTTCCTGGCATACTTGCAAGTCCAATGTATATATTTGAAAGGCTACAGGCCTTATACCCGACGCTTCATGGGCTTTGCCCTTTACCTTGAAGCCCGTCTCCAGTGGGATAAAGAGAGCTCACAGTTAGACATTCCTGAGGTCAAGTAGCTGTAGCAAACACGCCTGTGCTGTTAGCTGAGCACTTAGAGAAGACAATGTATCTAACCCTTCCTCTTTGCTTTGGCTCTTTGGTAAAGTACAAGTCAAGCTCCTTTTACCATCTGATCATTTCAAAGAACATTCTGTAATACAGATACCATACAGCTAAATGCAGCCACTTCTATCTAGGGCAGCCTGATCTTGAAGGGATTTAATGTTCAGATGGAGGGAACACGACCTTCCATTTTTAAGCTTCCATTTCAACACTATTTATAATTAACTGCATGCATAGGGCTTCATGTACTTTGAAAGGCTGAGGTTACGCTTGTGTTGCAGAGCCTGGGGAGACAAGCTTGTTGTCCTGATATACTTAGACCATCAAGCTGCTTTGCAAGGCAGAACTGTAAAAGAGTTTTAGCTAGTCTCTACCCCTGTAACGCTTTGATGTGTGCAATGTCATGATCAATTGACCGACTTGGATGATTGATGCTACTTTGAATTTTCAAAGTAGACCATCAGATTCAGTGTGTTTGTGACTCTCATTTGCTTTGATCCTTACACCCGGAGATGGTAAGCAAATGCCTGAGTAGGGTGCCACCAAATAAAAATTCCCCATAAGCTTCTACTGCTACACCCTTTTGTACCTAACTTTTAGAAATTATAACTAGGCAAGGAAAGCTGCAAGCCAACGAAGCATCAGTCGCAATACTGGCTGATTCAGACATACTTACTTTGGCAGTCTCCTCTGGATTCAGAGATAAATTTCCCTGCATCTTTAGATGACACCTTTCCCCTGAGGATCGGCTTTAATTTCTGGAAAACAAAACAGCGGCATTGCAGTTTTCCATGCTAGGAGTGTTTCAAGTACAGGGCTCTGACTGCTCATCTGTCTCTGCCTCCTGGGCCAGGGGGAGGAGATAACTCCAACAATAGTTGCAATTGAATGACTCAATTGCAGTAGCAGCAATTTTCCAACCTGATTACTTGTGTCAGGTGATAATCTGCGAGCTCTCATGCATGGTGTCATTTGGAAGCAGTCCCTCTTGCAAGACTAGTCCATCACATATCAGGAATGTGGTTGTTTTACTTCACTATTTTTTAAAAACACAGTGTCATTCTTTAAGCACTAGCTGAATGTGTCTGCATTACAAACTTTGGGCCTCAAAAGACTGCTCCAGTGAGATTAACAGAGCCCCTACTGAAACCAGTAGACAACAAATCTATCTTGATCTAGATCATCTATCTATCTATCTATCTATCTATCTATCTATCTATCTATCTATCTATCTATCGATCTATCGATCTATCGATCTATCTATCTATCTATCTATCTATCTATCTTGATCAGTTGTTAGAGCAGATGGAAGAACTCTAAGATAAGGAAGACTTGTAAAAAATACTGATTTTGTTGATTTGTCACAAAATCTGTTGGAATTTCATGAAAAAAAAAAAAACAGAGAAAATAACGGTAAATGTGTTGAAAGGCTTGTTTTGGCATTTTCAGAATGACTTTTCCGAAAAAGTAAATTTTGAAAATTTACTTCAGATGTATTTTTCCAAAGATCAAAACAATGTTTCAACTGTTATGAAAAAAATATTTTTGTTCATTGAACTTAACATCTGGGGTGGATTTTATCTAGTTAAACAGCTGTTATAGAAGACACGGTGCAATCTAGTGAAAAAAGAGCATTGGCTGATGAAGCGAAAGTACTTGACCCTCTGCTCCGATATTGACTTGCATCAGCCTGCAAAGTGCTTTAACATGGGAGGGTCTGATTTTGGGGCAAGCCCAGTCTGGGAGCTGTACTGCCTGAATTTGGGGATGCGCAAAGGGAATTCCACTATTGCTAAGGGATTCTCGGTGAGCAGTCACCTCCCCAGAGCCCACGCAATTTGCCGGAGACATTCATTAGATCGTTCTCTCTGTTCCTCATCGGAGGAAAATACTCCCTTAGCTTCATTCGGGGAGGAGCCATTCCAAATACTTTCAGCACTGCAAGTAGGAATGAGATCAGCTACCTCAGGGTGATATCCAAAGGATGACAAAATTCACTTTTGCTGTGGCTGCAGACTTGGTTCAGGAAGAGAACTGCAAGTCTGGGGAAAGGACAAGAGTACAGAGCTGAGGGGCATCAGTGAGACCCCAGCAAGCTCAGGGTGGGTTTTGGGAGCTGTAGAGGTTTAGTGGGGTCTGAGGCAGTTTAGGTGGGGAGGAGAGCCTTCCCTTGCTGCCTGCGGTAGCCACTACTGCTGCTTTTGGCAGCAAGGAGGAGGTAGCAATGCGTCCTTTGTACTGCAGGTTAGAGCAGCCAGTTCTTCCACTCTCTTGCTCCCTTGCTGCTAAGTATTGGTCTATTGATTTTGGGCTTCTCTGACTCCGTCACATTGTCCTAGTGCCTTTTTCGTGGCTTAGAAGGGGACACGATGCTCAGTCCCAGGAGGTCACAGGTGAGTGAGACGCTGTAAGTGGGCAGAACCCGCTCCTGAGTCGAAACAGCCAGGCAACTTCAAAACTTAAAAGCCACAGTTCACCGTGCCTGCTACATGGCTCAGCCTAACCATTCTTAAACCTGACATACAACGTATCCATGGGGGAAGAAGGCTGTTAAGTGTGCATGAAGAAATGTCATAAGGCTGGTATTTATGACTCCATCACCCTTTCACGGGTTTGGGGACATTTCCTCAGAGGCACTGTCACCCCTGGATGTGGTCCATGTTCTAGCATCGGCTAGATGTCATTCCTTTAATGACATTGGCACTCCTGGCTGTTTTGTTGTATATATTCCATGTCTCAGTTACTGGTTTCTGATGACGTGCTTGGATATTTGTGTACTACAGTCACTGTGTGCAGTATATGATGTATATGCTATGCAAACAATATAAGACCTTTTTAGAGTGGCCAACTGTGGTTGTATTTTTGAAAAATGCAAGAGAGAGGATAATAGAATTGGCCAAGTGCAGAATTCAGTGCAATTTAATATCTGGCATAACAGAAGTTCATTCAATCTAAAGAGAAGTTGGAGAGGGAATGAGAGCAGGTGCCAGCGGGTAACTCCAGCACTTCCCTCTCATTAAACCATGCTGCTGTGCAGCGATGCCAAAAAACTGCACATCAAGAGGATGGCAGAACTTAGTCATATTTCTGGGGAGATGACACAAAATTTTTAAAAATTTGTATTGAAATCAGCACCATCAGAGAATGGAAACAACCCCATGTGGTTCGCTGAGGAATCAGAGGAGGCTGGAGAATAACTGGGTCTCTCTTGCAGCAAAGAAAAAAATTCAGTTTATAAAACAAATGTTTCCTCCTGGAGTTCAAACTGTTATCAGGGTTCAGCTATGTCCCTTCTTTCTTTGGAAAGCTGGTATTTAACCCACGGACTGTCACAGGAAACCCCTTTGCTAGGAAGGTTTGCCAGTTCCAGTTCTTCCCCTGTGTTAGTACCTGGTACTAGCATTGCTAATCCAATGGGTTCCTATATCTCCATTATCTGGAACTGGCTCCTGTGAGAACTATGGATGAGAGTTTCCTCCTCCTCCTGACGCAGTCTTTGAGTGGTGGACAAGCTCGGAGCACACTTAGTGACCCAGCTCCTCATGGATTTGGGCACAGGGAGAAGGCTGCCTCAGGACTTCTCCAGGCTGTTAGGCAAAACCGAGTTTTATTTATCCCTGAATGCCCTGTGGGCTGCTCCTACCATGGGAGGAGGTTGGAGGAAGGGGCAAAGACAGGCTTCTTAATTGCCACCAGGGAACTGGATGGAACAGGGGCTGGGACTAGTGAAGGAACAGCTGATGGTTGCTGCAGCCTGGTGCTTTTCACGGCTCTGGAGCCGGTGAGGTGAGCAGCAGAGCTGTGATGGATGTGCAGCTTTGTGGAAGGCAGGCGCCTGGCTGCCCAGCCAAGTGGTGTGGATCTGTCCTCTACCAGGACCTGAGACTCCAGAAGAAGTTTTTCCCCACAAGCTCAAGTGTTGACTGCATCTCCTGGCTGCGTCAAGTAGCATGACATGCAGAGAACATTGGCACCATTTTGGCTTAGATGCCCCAATTCTGTTATGTGCCAGGAGCTGCCTAAAAGACAGCACAGCATGGTTCCCTGCCTGCAAGTATCTATAATCCGGTACGAGAGAAGAAACAATAAATTTCCTCCTAAAACAATAGCATTTTGGTCATCAGAATGAAGCTGTTGTGCTGGCAGAGCTTAGCAGTTGCCTTATTTTTTGCAGGTGTCAGGACAGAAGAGATCCCAGAAGGTATGAAAGCAAGCAATGAAGCTGGCTCCCAGGTGTTTATGGGGACACTCAGCACAACAGGACAGGCTGAAAGTGTCTGAAAACTTAACATGCTGCTGATGTCAAGAGCAGCCGTGATGTGCTTGTGCTACATCGAATGAAAGAGCCCTGGCAGGTCTGGGATAAACCATCCATGCCTGATATTTGATGTGTTGGAGAGCAGGAACGGAAAGAGAATCTCAAAAAGGAGGATATTGACAGAGTGACAGGGACATTTCTCAGACTGTGGGTCTCCATCTCCGAGACTGGCGTTAAAATGGGACACCAAGCATTAAGAAAGATTGTTCACATAAATTCTGGCAGTGCTCAGGGAACAGGGCAGCAACTCCACTCCTCCGAGCCAGGGAGCGAGAAGTGGCTGCGACTAAGGGCTGCGAGCGCATGCTGGCGAGTGAGGAATGAAATTCAGACTTGAACCTGGAGGGGATTTAGCTCTGGAGATAGAAAAGGGGAAAGATAAACCTGCTGCCAGTGGGTCTGGGAAACACTGGTGTCACAGTACAGTTCAGAGTGGATAAGAGGGAAACAAAAGTGGAATTGTTCGGAAGGTGGGCAGGAATCAAGACACAAGATAATAACAAGGACCTGACTGAGTTTTCTGCTCTGTGAACAGCCAGGAAAGAGGTTGTATGCAGAAATAATCTGGGCTATTTCACTAGGTCTGAGTATCCAGACTTGGAAACAGGTTAGTTTAAAGTCATCCAACAGTGATGAATTAGCCAGTTGCCTTGGAAAACTGTTTCAATTATTTTCTCTGATAATATAAATACAGTTTTCTAACCATTATGGTTTGTTATTATTTTTTGCGTTCTATTAATGCTCTGGAGCTCCAAGCATGGAATAAAGGTTTATCTGTATTTCTGCCACGTGAATATAGGAGTTTGTGTGTCTGGAGACTGTAAAACAGGAGACAAGTCAGGAGGTGGAAAGCTATGTCAGGGAGCTATGCTGGGTACCACAGAATAACCAAAGAGCATGACAGAAGAGCCATAAAAAATAAATATAGTGAAGAGAAGAACAATGAAAAAATAGTTCAAGGAAAAAGTAATCAATAAATGCCACAGAAAAAGGGGAAAAAGATAAAACTAGAATGGTTAGAAGATGGAAAAAAAGACCGGGAAAAAAATCAAAGAAACAATAGCTCATTTTAGTCCGGGTTCTGCACAGCGCAGAGACTTGGCAACACCTCTGTGTTGCACCATTGGCAGCTATGCAAAAGGAACAGCAAAGGCAGCTCATCTGTTCTTCTCTTACTCCTCTAAAGAAGAGAGAAATGCTGCCTGGTGGAGACCAACAGAAGAGCTCTGATCTTTCAAGGGTCACTTTATTTTGCTGCTCACTTTCAAATTTGCTTCTGAAACTTTTCCAGGAGAACTTTTTTCTTGCTCTCTCCAAAGCTTTCCCTACTTTGCATTTTCCAATATATTTCTGAAATTATGATTTTATGTGTTTGGGTTTTTTTTGAAATTAAAGCCCTTTTTGGTTTTATTTTTAGCCTTTATATCCTCCCTTATTTCTTAGTAATAGCTAGAAAACAATACATCAAGAATTGTGATATAGAAAGGGAGGGGGTGGGGGAGCTTCCCTGTTCTGAATCTGCTGACTTAATTCTATACAAGCTCTAGCTAGGGGAAAGATATTTCTGAGCTCCGTTAGAAAATGTAATTATAGATTTAATTCTCCAGTACACATTTTGTGTGGTGCTGCGGGAGTTGACCAGCTTCATTCTGAGGCCACTTTCTCTCATCTTTGAAAGGATGTGGTAACTGGGGGTTCCCCGCGGTCTGGAAAAAAAGTTAATTGTTTCTCCCATCTGCAAAAAACCAAGGGGGAACTGACTGGTCAATCTTGCCTCTTTCCTAGGAAAATGTTGGAAGAAGTCGCCAAGGAAGTAATTTCCATGCGCATGAAGGACACTAAGGTGACTGGAAGCAGCTAGATTGGATTTACCAAGGTTAAATCTTGCGATACCAACCTGATTGCTTTCTGTGATGAGAAGATGGGCTCTGAGGATGTGGGAAGAGAAGTAGATGTTCTTTACCTCAACTTTAGAAAGTCTTGTCACACAGGTTCCCAGGGTATCCTTGTAGCCAGACTGAGGGGGTATGGGCTGAACGGATAAATAGAAAAATTGCAGATAAACTGGCTGGATTTAGCAAGTTTGTGGATTACAGCAAATGACAACAAATTGGGGGAATAATTTATAATCCAGGGGACGTGTTTGTTATTCAAAGATTGACTGGATAGAAAGAAGTTTGCGGGAAAGGATCTGTAGGTCCTTGAGGGGCAACAAATGGAACGAGAATTGTAGTGTAGTGCTGTTGTAGTGACGGCATTGAAATGGAGCTGGAAAACACCTGATTTACAGGGAGAAGTTGAAGGAGTTGCGTTTATTTAACCAGGAATCAGAAGGTTAAGGGGGGATTCACTTGCAGTCTTCCACGTCCTAATGAGTGGCTAAGGGAAGAAACAGGTTCTTTGCAGAAACGCACAGAGAAAAGGAATAGTGGGAACAAGTTACAACAAGAGATATTTCAATTACAAATGAGAAAAAAAAGTTCTTCCTAGTGAGAGTGGTTAAGCACTGGAACAGCTTGACAAGATTGGAGATTTTCAAAAAGCTGGATAACCTTGAGCAACGTGATCTTACTCTGAAGATTGCTCCTTGAGCAGGAGGTTGGACAAGGCCTCCAGATATCCCTTCCCATTCAGTAATTGCTCGTGATTCTATTGTGTGAAAGTGCAGACTTTTATGAAATGTTGATGGTAAAATAAAACTCTGCCAATGTTGCCTAACACAGCCACCAGAGAGAGGTGGGAAAACGAACCATTCTCAGTTAGCATTTGCCACATCTATGTGGTCAATGCACTTTTGGAGAACAAATCATAGAAACGTTGGCTGGAAGAGACCTCTGGAGGGACTTAATCCAACATCCAACCTTAAGCAGAGCTGTTGCTGACAGCAAATCATGTAAACCATAGCTTTGTTTAGCTGAATTTTGAAAACCTCTGAGATTGGAGATCCAACAGCCTTTTCTTGGCAAGCTATTTCAGGACTGCACTATCCTCCTAGTGAAAATGGTTTTCCTATACCCAACCGCAACATCCCAAGCTGCACTTTATTGGTATTGCTGAATATTTCACCACCTGCCATTATTACTAAACTGATTTTGGCTCCATCACCTTTAAAACCCTCCTTCAAGCAGCTTATTCTTTGGATTCCTTTTTCCAGATTAAGTAAACACAACTCCCGCATCCTCTTCTTGAAGGCCATACGCTCTAAGTCCCTGATAATTATTTTAGCACTCTGCAAGTGTTTTTCAATACATCTCTTGAACTAGGGGATCCAAAACAGATCACAGCATTGCAGGTGTGATTTACCTATAAGCAAGAAGGAGAAGGTTACAACTTCTAATATGCTGGCCGTGCTCCTTCTATTGCAGCCAAGTATGCAGTTTGAAAGTCCCATGTGTAGGATTTTGTGTTGTTTCATTTCTGAACATCGTGAGATTTCTGTTGGCCCCAGACTCAATCTTATCAAGTTCCTTGTAACTTGAAGTTTTACTGTCATTCGGCACATTTCCACCCACCCCATCTTCACCTGCAAATTTGCTGAAGATGCATTCTGTCTGATCATCCAGGCCATTGAAAAAGATGTGGAATAATATCGTCCCAGAATCAACCCCTATTGTACTCCACTTGTTGCTGGTTGCCAGCTGGATGCTGCACTATTCATTACTGCCCTTTAAGCCTGGTAATCCAACTAATATTCAGTCTATTTAAGCCCATTCATCCAGCCCGTACTTTTCTCAATCACAGAACATGCTTTGCAATCAGATGTCAAAAGCTTTACTCAAGATATTTTACAACTACAGCTTCTCACTAGAACACGTACTCGGGGTGAGGAGATTCAGATAGAAGCAGGAGCCAGATAGGACTTAGACAACGAAGAAGAGTTACTGGTATCAGCCATCATGAAAAAAAATGATGGATGTTTTCAAAGGGCAGTTAAGGTCTCACTACAGAATGCCATACAATGTGTTCTGACCCAGTGTGACACAACCTGCCTTTATCTGGGAAGCTGGCTATGTACGTGACCCTCCTCACTAGCCTTGGTCCGAGCTGCATGGTTTCCAAACCAAATCTGGGACTCATGGGATAAGGGTGCGGGCAGATGAAATACATCCCTGTCCACACTTGACTGCAGAGATGCTACTCGCTTTGAAAATCTCTGTCAGTCCTGAGAATGGGCTGTGGGATCTCATCTGGGTCTTAGCACACCTACCATTAGCTCTTCAAAAATTAGTTTGAAAGGGTTGTTTTGGCCATTTTTTAATAGTGAGCCCCCCCCCCCCTCCAAGGGGTCAATTAATCACGAATCAATATCGGCATTTCTTTATGTAGTCTATGTATGTAGTGTGCAGAAAGCTTTTGAGTGTTTTACTCATGTTTCTGGGGATCATGGTGCTGTCAGCCTTTTTCTCTGCATAAAGAAATCTTGCACGAAACAGTGCGTTCCAAGGTACAGGCACGGGCAGGACCTGCCTGTGCCACACACACTTTGCTGTGCTGACTGCTGCTTTTGCTTGCCTTGATCAGGTACGAGTGCTTTCACCCTGAGCACTGTATTCAACGTCCTCGGGAGAAAAAAAAGGACAGTTGTAACGATTGCCTCATTTATGTGGTGTGAGCACAGGAGAAAAGCACTGTGGAGTTTTCCAAACTGCTTTTCAGCACCATAAAATAAATGAGAGGAGATATTCCTTGCTTTTCCTCCTGCTGTTGAAAGCAATAATCACCTGGCATGAGGAAGGAGAATGTAACAGAACTACTACGACATAGTATAGCACCTTCTTCATTTGCAGTCACCACATCTAATTGGATTTAAAGACAAGGTTTCCTGTTAAATCAGATGCATCTGTGTTACTTCACCATTTTTCATGAGGAGTCTGGATCCTCAGCAGGTGAAAATTATTGATCTAGATTGCCTTAGAGGCTGGCCCAGTGTCGTTACAAGCACATCTCAAACACTTCGTAGTGTGTTTTGAGTAGCTCCCTTCTGATGCTGAAGGTGTCCATCTCCCAGACATGCTCATCCACCTAGTTATGAAGAAGAAGTCTCTGCTTCCTTTGGGTAAAGGAGAAGTAATGCATCCTGAGCTGCTGTGTGTACAAAATTGAAAGCTGCTGAAGTTGGATGATGTTCATTTGAAAGCAAGATTCCCCCAAATCAATGTAATATCCCAAAAGCATGCATCGCTAATCCTACTCCTGCACTTGTGCATAGAAAGTGCAGCAAGGTCACTGCTTCTTAGCCCTCTTAATTAAAAAGCAGACCTCATGATAGGCAATTGTCCCCCAGGCCCAAGGATTTGCTTATGTCTTGCAAGCTCAGTAGCCAATACAGCCTTTATCCAGAAGTCGGACGAGAAGAATTGAAGAGCAAGACCCCTCACCTCTGATAAGCCTTGTAATATGCCTCACAGAAGTAAAAAGACATCTGCAAGATGATTTTTAACGTAGCACAGGAAGCACAACAGCATGTGGCATCTTAACAGCAATGAAGCATAAGATCGTAAGTTGCCTGAGCTCCAAGTGAGCCCAGGGCCTCCTTTCACCTCTTCAATTTGTCAATGCTTGCAGGAATAATAAGTGAGCAGCAGGTAGAGTTGGCTGAGCCCAGGAACTAATAAACTTATCTAAACAAGTGGAGGATATAGCAGGTCTCTGTGCATTTTGCTGCCAGCTGCATCATGCTTCAGCTATATGAACCATAATACCTTCCACTGGGATCAATGAAATTGTGTTAGCACATCAGTAACATACTTGAGGTTCCAACACTTATAAATAGTTCCCATGGTACTACAGCTCCTTGCCTGGGCTGCCAAAAGATACTTCTCAGTACTGCAGGAGGAATCTGATCACAATAAAAAAGTCTGAGAAAAGCATGATAAAACTTTCTACAGACCCTGATTCGAATGTAGCTGCCATCCCTCAGTCGATACTGACTCTCTCTGGGATCCTAATGACATTGGCTTTTCATCTGTCTTTGTGTACAGAGAATGTTAATAGAGAGATCCCTATCCATATTTATTTCTGTAATAACAGATATTCAGATCCACTATGTACATGAATACCAAAATTATGAGGGTAGGCTGCTACTTCTCTCTGGATATGGTGAAGAGAACGGTTTAATGGGGTTATGCAGCAGGGAAGGAGCAAATTAAATGTGATAAAATGATAAAAGGATTGGACCAATTAATCCACAGCTCTCACTAATGTGATTTGCATGGGCAAGGAATATATGGTTTGTCCTGTAATATTTTGTTGAGGCTCTTAAGATCACTTATATGCTCCTTTTCTACATAAAGAGAAAAACTACACGTTGTCAAGGAGAAAGCTTAACACGTCTCCTCTTCCTGTGAACAAAATGTAAAATGGCTGCCAGATGCCATTAGAGATTTATGGCTTCAGCCTACAGGCAATGAATAGAAGCAACTGCTACATTTAAAGACCATTTTATCAGTATAAACACAGAGACATGAAGAAAAGAAGACATTATATGCCAGGAATAAACCTCAAGGGGAAAGACCACTGGGAACACAAGTAGGAAGCTATGAGAACAAGTGGCCTCTTTCAACTTCTTTCAACTACAGCAATCAAAATTTTAACACCACAATTCAAAACAGTAATGCAGCTGAAGGCCATGTAGCTCACACCCTTTGACGGAGACCTTGCATGACTCACCTGGCAAATGGCGTGGACAACAGCCCCTGTTCGTATAAGAGTATGAGTGTACAGAGTGTATGGATACAGCACACAAAACTGTCCAGTGGACACGTGCCCCAAACTCATCATGTTAAACAGGAAGATGACCATCAGCCACGCTGAACTGTAACGGGTGAATTACAAAGGGATTTCTGAAATGATGGAAGAATTGTCCTAAAAGGAGTAACAAAGCTGCTAAAATAAAATCTAATGTTGAGGGAGAAAGAACTTGGAGTGAGAGGAGCAGCAATGTGAACCTGGTTTGGGGCTGCCAGAAGTTGGCCTGTGGCATCGCCACTGTGCCCAGACTGGGCTGAGCATGCCCCCCGGGATGCTGCAGGGATCTGGTACCCAGCCAGCGAGCAACAGCATGTTCAGAAATCTGTAGGCGTTAGCATCTGCAAGTGTCTAGTATTGTGATTGTCCGTCATACTGCTGATGCTGACCCTGAACCTATAGTTCACTGTTTTTCAGTTAACTATGTGTTGATAAAAAAATGAATAAACAACTTCAATTTTGATTTAGCTTAAACTACCTAAGCGGTTTTTCCCCTGTGATACCCTGTCACACTATCTGTGGTTATTATCATAGAATCATATCTTCTTGGAGTACCTTCATACAAGCCCAAGTCATGTATTTCCCATCATGTTTTAGGTCCTGTGTTCTGGGACCTAAATAACACAAAGACTCCATATTTCTGGAGCTAAAATGGCCTCTTGTGGAGAAAAATATTTGCCTATAACACGTGCTTACAGACTGATTTTGTTATGTTTTCCACAAACTCTTCCTTCTGCGGTCTGTACTCCCCACTCCCAAAACTAAACTGCTATGAACTGTCCTGAAGCCAGGAGGTCTCCCAGCAGGATGATCTCTCTGGGGGAAAATCCAAAAGCAGCCAAACCTCTTGTCACCGCTGTCTCACAAAAGACTTTGATTTCATATTCTTCCTCCTCCTGAGACGCGCTATTTCAACTTTTAATTAGATCCAGCACTATGAAAGGTTCTCACACTTTTTGCATCGAACTTTAACCCTTCAAGGTCCTTTTCACAAGGGATGTAGTTGCTCTTAGGGAGTGGGGTTCTTTGCTTTTTCAGAAATTACTTTTGATGACCTTGGCAAGCTGGAACACAGCGTCGTTAAAACCAATACACTGCTGCAATAAATACTGTATTGTAATTTTAGCAAAGCAGTAGCATTGATTTACACACATAATCGAATGCCACAAATAGACCTGCATTGGATGAAGAAATACGGCCAACAGAAGCTCTTATTTTATTTGCTTTCCCCTTCTTATTATGATTATGTCTCTGTATACGTAGAGTACACACAGTTGCTAGTTTCCTGGATCACTGTCACTCAGAAATGTTTAGGACAAGCTGTCTCCTCTGTTCAAGCATTAACAAGGATGATCCGTTCCTGATTAGCCTTTTGGTATGTTCCCGATTAAAACTGGGAAAATTAACAAAGTCAGGTTGTGAATTATGACTGATTATACTTTTCCCTAGCATATGCATTTAGGAGAAATAACCCCAATTTTTTGTTATTCTTAGAAATTCTAGTTTTCTAGCCATTGTCTGTAACTTTCATAGTCCCATAACACTCCCATTCCCCCCATTTTCCACATTATTCTCCTAAATATGGCAATTCTGTAATGCATAAGGTTTAAATTAAGAAACTCAAGCAGTTTGACTGCAAAACTTTGGAAAAGTTCTCACTTTTTGGACCCCTGGGGTGTTTTCACCTATAAAACATGTGCTGTATGAAGATAACTGAGCTAACTGGAAACGGGCTTGGAGACTGCATGAAGTCTAACTATCCAAAAGCCTGGTGTATCCTTGGCTGCTCTGCTACAGTGGTTTACTGAGAGCCAGCTTGGGTTATCTGTATCCTACAATCAGTGTAGACACCCTTAGAGTCAGCAAAGGCTCAGAAACCAGTAAGAAAGAGCCAAAGTATTTATTTTCTTGTCTCTTTCAACTTGGGTAAGAAAATTAGGTAAGGGAAGTCTATTTTATCACTCATATATATGTATATATCAAGGCAAAATGACCAGGTACTGGCTACAAGCTTAGTAATATTCTTGTTTATCTTCTGTGTGACTTACCGTTGAGAAATCTCAGTTTTTCAGCCAGCTCCTTAAAACATACATGCTTTCACTGTGCTTCCTCTCTTCTCTGCTAGTTGAGCTCTGCAGCACAGAGGATTGCTTTAGTGCAGGTGTGCTTTTGTTCAGGGTGACATAGCCAGCGCGCGTGGGTCTCTCACTCTGTTAGAGACGCACAGTAACGGATGACGGCCTCTGCTGGTCTGAGAGCATCATTAAAATTAATAGCACATGCGACTTGCTGAACCAAACAAGAATATTCAAAAGCAGACTTCAGGTCTCTAAGTCAAAGATACTTTAACCCTCTCTCTCTCCTTGGGGCTGAGTGGAGATTTCCTCATCTGCCTGATAGCCTACAAAATAAAAACCTCGTTTAGGACTCTCTGCTTAACCAGATGCTTGTCTCAATGATTTTAAACATTGCTGAATACATAAAATATCTGAACATAAATAGAAATTATCCTGAAGAAGGAAGTTCCTATTAGAATGAATACAAGCTCTTGCTGCAGTGAAAGCAACCATTTTTTTTTTCCTGAAAATAGAAGTATTTTCTGTTTCAGACAAACCTGGAACACATCTTTCAATCATAAACATACCTCCCTTTATAACACAGTCATATTCCAGTCCTAAGAAAACCTCTAACCTGCCCGCAAATCTTGAAAATGGTACAGGTCATTCATCCCGGTTCATGTGTCTAGGCTCTTTTTTACATCATGGAGCAGGCAAGAATGGGAGATTTCTTCTCACGTCTAAAGCTGCCGTGGCTGCAGTTCGACCTACCGATCAGGCTTACAGGGTATTTCTACATGACAGCACTCCACTAATATAATTGATTTGGGCTGTTTGGGCAGGTTACAAAAAAGTTTTCGTGGAGGCTTTATTCACGAGGGTAACTGGGCTTTTGCAATGTGGTGCCTGAAATGGGGCAACACTGGCTTAATATTTTTTTTTTCCTGAGGTGAGCTGTCGACCATCAGTTGGTGAGCAGACACAAGGAGAGTGTGATCTTTTTTTCTCCTTTTCCTCCTCTCAACCTCTTTTCTTCCTTTTTTTTTTTTTTTTTTTAAATTCACACCTTGAAGTCAGTGATGAGCATGTCCATTTTCCCCTGATGCACGTGGTAAAAAGAAAATAAATCCTCGTAGCTATAGCCGTGAGTTCCAGTCCCAGCTCTCAGTCATCTTTTCAAAGTGACTTCAAAGGACTTTGAATGAGACTCAAACAACGTATTAAAGGTTACAGAAAGTCTGTTGAAGAAGCAGAAGCAGAGTGTCCATCTTGCCAGGGCATGAGGTAACCTGTGAATCAACGCATCCATTTTATGACACTTCTGTCTTCCTTTCTCAAGGAGTGCCCACCATGTGGAAAGCGAGCTGGCTGGCTTCAAGCACAAGTGCCTCTTGCAATTACTGTTTCTTTTTTTTTTTTCCCCGTGGCACAGAATTACCGCTAATATCAAATCTAGCATATCTACTTGCAGTCAATAGAGCACCAAATGGGATGGTTTAATCATGGCTAATTTTCAGCCCTCATTTTTTCTCCGTCTCTGCAGCTTGTGTCCGCTGTAAGTCAACGCTCAGACAGTGAATTATTTATTTTTTTTTAATGTCTTTGGTAAAATTTCTAATGGCCGTTCTATGCACATGCAGCCTGCATTTTGTCTGTGCATCCTGCTGGAGTCAGTACGTGCTCGCACAATGCACCTCCTGCCTCCCTTCTCCACTCCTATACGGACGGCTTTGTACGGCGCCAGCCTATGTCAGGGTCAAACGGAGGTGGGGACGGCTGGGAGGTGTCGAGATGGCACAGGTGCTCATTTGCTTTATGAAGTTCCAGACAGCATAATTAGAAATAGGCAAAGTGGATTAGGCAAAATTAAGGCTGGCTGAGTTGAATGTGAACGTTTTCTTAAGAAACACGGCTTAGTGGAGAAACATGTCAAGTTTCCACTGTAACCTCCTGCTCCCAGACATTTCTGACAGCCTAAAGGAAGCTCGTAAAGACTGGCGGTGGGTTTGATCTGCGCCAATGCCTTTTCATTGGGAACCACTGATACTCTCGTGGTCTTCTTCAGCCCCTCTCTGATCCAGAAGCTCATGCGACCAACTCTGAAAACGCAATGCTGAAATATACAGGGGACTTTGTCAAACCACAGTCAAATCACAGCGTGTCCACCAAGGTAGGGGAGCTCCTTAAAAACATACTGATGCCTGCCAGCAGTGCATTAACAGAGGCATGAAGATGGCAGCACAAATGGGAGTATTTTCAGGCTGAGATGTAGGGGTTGGTTAGGTCGTAGGGAGTTGACACAGCCCTTGATAATTTTTTCCTTGCTGCCAACCAGAGCTGAAGCCCAGAGCCAAGCTCTGGATAGTCTCCAGCCTCTGCTATCAGCAGATGTATTGAGGAAGGGCCACAAGCTCAGCGAGTGAGTCTGTTGTCTGTCTGCAACCAGGAAGAAATCCAGGGTGACACAGAGCTGAAATACCTCATTCTAGGTGGTGTGGGAGTGGGTGAAAAAGACCAATAGAAAGATACAGGTAAAGGTCAGGAGTGACTGAAGCTGTTTTTGTATTCCTGTATCTACTGCTCTGAATCCTCACAGATATTGAGGTCTGAGTCACATGGGAAATTTTTCCCATGATCATTTTTGGTTAAGAAATAAAGTTTCAGTGGAAGTGAATGTTTTACCCATTCAGTATAAAGGGAAGTGTCTATAATATTCTTGGTATTCTTGGTATTTTAGGGGTAAAATAGGGTAAAAATATTTTAATTTCCCCATCTACTTCAAATGCTTTAAAATGATATTTTAAAATCTTATGTAGCATAAAACCGGATAATACATACACTATAAAGAATCTAAACAAACTGTCTACATGGATCGGAACACCATCAACAAAAAAACAGGTTAGCAACTCAACTTCCTTGTGGAAGTTGTTTTACTTTGTTCCCTACTCAATTCTATTTTTGAGCTTTCCAAAGTATCAAGCCACCTGTAAGGGAAAATACATGTCTAGAAAACTTACAAATGCTGTTTTCTGTTTCCGTTTGCCTCTCGATGTTAACATTTGTGGGCATTGCAAGCTGATTCTGAGTAGCTTTACTTCCTTTTTAATTGTCTTGATACTGATTAAGTTTAGAGTTGCTCCTTCTGTGGAGTATACTGATTTCCTTCCCCTCTAAACTGTTGCGATTTTTGTGCAAAAACTACCTGCAATATCAAACTGTGAGGACTGAAGTAAATTCAGATGATTTCTGGAAGTATTAAAGTTGCAAAGCACTTACTGGCTCTGGAAAAATAAATTTAACTGATCTGCAGGTACACTGAGGTTCATGAAAGTGACGGTACTATGTATAGTCCCAAGATGTGAATATGTTGATTACAACATAGGCAGTCCTGCACTTTACAGTAAATTTTACTGGATGAAATTAAGCTTTTGAAAGAAAAAAACCCCAACATATCAGGTGGAATCCAATCTTTTTGGATTGTTAAACACCAATGTAGGTTTCCTGTTGGGTGTTAGTAGAGCCAAGTGGTGAATGGGTGTCGCTTCAACTGTTGGACACTGTGGTTTTGCAAGACAGGTGCAACTTACAAATACACAGAGGCAGAGAATAGTATAATGGAGGAAACTACACCATGAGGGCATTGAACCGTGCTTACTTTTAATGTCTATATCTAACATTATCCTCATCCACGTGCCTAATTCAGTCTTAATAGAAACAGTCATAACTCCTGCTGAATTCGATGTTTAAGAGAAATGATAAGAGGTGATAAAAGTCAGACTGCAAGGTTATGAAATCTAGTGATGCACCATTACACTCCAATTAAAAAATGCTAAAAGTGACATTTGCAATCATTCAAAAATGAACAGAAAGATGGCCGAAATGCATGTTTTCGTAAGATATTTTTTTTCCTCAGCTACAAAAAAGGAGTTCATGTCTGAAGAAACACTCATTTGAGGAAACTAAAATTAGGTTGCGTGTTTTCTTTCTTTTTCTTTTTTTTTGGGGGGGGATGAAAGAGGTGAGGAAGAAGCCCCCTTTAATCAGTGAGATGAAAAACTGGACTGCTGCACAAAATGTAAGACATTTAATTTAGTCTGTTTTGCTATCCAGTATAGCAATTCACAAGCCACAGAGTCCCCGTAAAAATGTTTAAAATGCAAATTGCGCTGACATTATTTAATCTAATACTTTGGATACCTGAGGGCTTTTCTGCATCCCAGGGCTTCCCACTCTTTAATTATGCACTGTGCTCAGGCAGGACAGCAAAAGCCTCCTACCAACACCAGCGAAAAGTCAAATATAAGCTCTGGTTTGTATTTCTCCATGCAATCCTTCTCAGCCCATTTCTCAGGAATTTCTGGGCACCTGCCTCCATAGTCTCCAAGCTGTGGACTGCGGCCTTCAAGTACTTTTCATTGGGTCCTAATAGTCATAAATTACCACAGCCACAGCTCCACATGTGGTATAAGCAGAAGAGATAATTTGTCAAAATTTACATTCGGGCAAGCATAAATCAAAGGACATCAAAGGGTTCATATTTAATTACAATTTAATAATTAGTTTGATGTATTGTTTCTGCTTAATTTTACTGTTATGTAGCTCTCAACTCCATGCCCCAGCCCTTGAGTAACACCTCCTGTTCCCTCTGCTGTCATGGTACAGCTGCAAAACACTTTCAACTTGCTGCCATCCCATTGCTGACCCTCGAGCTGAGCTATGGGAGCTACCTACTGTTCCTTCGATACACGGGTAGACATCCACTCAACTACATCAGCAGCATTGCAGCTGAGTCAGGTGATTTTGTGCTAAAGCAGGTTATAAACTCTCACTTTCCCCATGCCAACAGCAAAGCAGGGAGTCCTGCCAACACACGGGTGGGAAAGGATGGTAGAGATCAGTGGATGTTCCAGCTTTGCAGGACAAGTGTGACTATTTCCAGAGGCAGATCTGGGGCAGTTGCTGTCCTTCACTCCCACTGCAGCCAGATCAGTGCTCCGTCCTTGCCAGGGTCGCCTCTCTCAGGCGGCTGTGGCTTTACTGAGCAAAGTTTTATTTGTGATTTCCAGTCTTCATCAACTAAGGCCTGGTTCTCCAACTGTTACAATTGTAAATGTATGTTCACATGCATAAGATCACTGAGGCCAAATAGACCACAGCCATAAGTAACATCTGGCATGAGAAAGGCATAAGCCTTTCTAAGGTAAGAGATGTTGCACCTGGTGGTTGGATTCTGCCACCGCATGAAAACTGAATAGAACCTCACTCTACCAGCAATCTCACTTAAATAAATGCTACTTCTAACAAAGAAAGCCCTACTTATTAAGCTTGAGCTAATCCAGGAGAATGTTCTCTGCAGTACAAATGGAAGTCAAAGGAAAATATTCCAGCAGAACAACCCAGTGTTCTTAACTCCTCAGGGCTCAGTGCTTGGGTCTGCTTTGCTAGTCCTGGAGTCTAAGATAAGTCTTTCTTTTACTTCCTTCAAAAATTAATAAGTCTGAAGTAAGTAATTATTCAAAATTCTGTCCCTAAGGAGATTAAAGCTCTCTAGTCATTTGCAGTTGGCTTGAGAAGGGCCATCGGTATTACACACAGTCTCATATCTGTAGTGTTAAAGACCACCTGGCCAAGCTCTTAAAGATGGAAATATTCCATTAGAAAAAGAAAAACACTAAAAGCAGAATGAAAATTTAAAATCTAAGTCCATCTTCAGAGACTGTTGACTCACATAGGCTCAAAATGAGGACAGTTAGAAAGTGAAGAAGTTCAGCACAAGGGATGGCCGGGTCAACTGCAGCTGGAAAAATGATGCTGGTAATCTGGGAGCCAAAAGAAAAAAACTGTTTTTTAAAAGAATCTGAATATTTTCTAGGAATACAGATGGATTTTTTGATTATTGCAGTTTCATTATAGTGAGAAATAATTTCAGCCCTACTGTATGGCTGTAGTGAATTTGCACTATTTGTTTCACAGGTTTAGGAGTTGTTAGACCTTGGTATGGGAAAGCTCAGCCACGGTCAACAATGATAACTTCAAGACATATCTAATTCCGCAAAAACATCTCGTGGCTGTATTTTGGCCATAATTGTTTATTTTCCAGAAAGTGAAAGAGACATGGAGCATGACATCATGCTCAGAATTTCACAGGGTTTCTTGTAATTGCTGGCTAGCCAGAGTGATAATGGTGACGTGCCTGCCGTAGGACTTACCTAGGATCCAAGGAATGTATGCATTGTATCAAGAACATTTTATGGTGCATTAAAAGCACATTTGCAGAGAGGGGATTATGTTATACCTAAGCACCTAATGTCATCTGTGCATTTCAACTGGCTGACAGGAAAGCTTGGGAATAGAAATATCAGAAAGAAACAAACAACTAGATTGGGCAGGAGGATAACCCCCAATTTGAATGGAAATTGTGCAGGACAGACTGGAGAGGTGTTCACTGGGGACATCATTGCACAATGTTTTAGAAAAGAAAGAAAGATATAAATGGGATGAACATGGAGAACACCAAAGAAATAGAAGGCTCACATCATCAAAGAAGGTAAGGAAGTAAAGGAAATACACACAATTGTTAGTCCATGAAAAAGAGGAGTCAGGTGAAGTCAGGATGTTTGAAGTCTAGTTTGAGATCATCTAGTCCTCATGATGCATTGCAGAAATAAATACAAAAAACCAAATCAACAAGCAAAACACATTCTTAGTTGTAAATTATTACAGTGGTAAAATGCAACTTCCTCCCAGAGAGCCTTCCAAGGTCAGAGCAGTAGTTACATGTGCTGCTGGAGGAGAGGAAGGATTATCATTTGGTCAAAACTGAGATATAGTGCTTACTATAATAATTGTCTAATTTTAATATAAACTTCCTGAGGTGGCCACAGTGCATATGAACTAAGCATTGGTGTCTAGTACCATCTGAGATGTCTGGGGTTATCCTGCATGGCCTGAGGTTGACATCCCAAAACGCATAGGTTTCCTGTAGGTTCAATGTCACATCTGCCAGCTCCATCTGGATATCTCTGGACACCCTATCACATCTCAAAGGACATTAGATGCCTTTGTGCATATGGCTGAATTGAGCCCTGATGTGCCACTTAACTCCAGATTTCTGAAACAGATCTAGGATTTGAAAGGCTTTCTTTTCTAGAGTTTAAACAATGAGATGTTTAGTGTGCTTGGTGGCTTCTGTGCAGGGTTCAGTCTGAAGTTCAGCCAACACAATACAAGAAACTGCATGTAAATGTCTACATGGAAACCAAGTGCCTAAGCAGAGCTGTAATCAATCTAGGCAGCAGAGCCTAGAGGGTAATTCAGCAGATCAGTCAGTAGGTGCCTCCTTTTGGGAGATCTGAATCACCCTCTGCATGCCATTGACTGTATTGATCAGATATCCCTTGCTGTAACAGGAGTTGAGACAGCTACATGCCTTTAAACAGGATCTCAATATAGTCATCTTAATTAGTTACGGGGATTGTACCTTAGTGAGTGTGATCTTGTCACGTAAACTGAGGTGCCATCTGAGACAGCCTAAAGTACCCAAGATACCCACATGGATGGGGCTGACTGGTAAGACATGGGACAAAAGGGAGAGCAGATGTGAAGTGTCCAGGGGCATCTTAGGTCACACTGGATGTCTTGACCTCACCCGTGGAAGACAGTTTTGATCTCCTCTGTGTCTTCTGTACATGGTACAAAAGATGTTCAACAATATAGGCTTGCCTCTGTTGCCTAAGCTTAGGCATGGGGCACCACTGAAGGCACCACTGAATATCCCAGATACCTGCACAGGGCTGGCAGATGGGACACGGAACTTAGAAGAAACCAGTGCTCTTCTGAAGCAGCAGCTGAAGTCAGGTGTGCTGCCCTACAGCACCCAAAATGAGGACTCCGCTTAGCTGCATGTATGTAGGAAACTGATTTGTGCCCAATGTCTGTCTACTTCAGAGGATGCTATGAACTAACTTCCATTTATTACTAAAGGTCATGAGAATTCTTGTCATAGAAACAAGAGTTTTTATAGCTCTGTTATCAGAATAGTTACTTTATTTTTTAAGTTAAAAGTTAATTAAAGGATATGTCTCATTTGCTCTTCCAAGTCCCATCTTATTGTTGGTGATCCAAGGTTGGAGAGATATATTTATATTTTGTACCTTTGGTTTTAGCTGAGTTGTTTCCCCTAGAGAAATTTTCTGCTCTTCTATTTCTTATTAGCAGAATTGTGTTTTTCTATTCAGCATCTCTACAGAAAAAGGTGGGTTTGGTTTGGTTTTTTTTTTTTTTTTTCCTTAATGGTAAAATGCAGCATTTTTAATAGGAGAACAGATGTTGGTGGGAGTGTTCCAAACACACATTTGAAAATGTTGCACTTGGAAATGAAGTCTGATAGGTCTAAAAGGGAAACCTAGGGTTTATAATAAATTAAGAAAAAAAGACCTACCTGCATAATGAACCTTGCAAGATGCTGTGAGGACAAATACTGCTGCAAAGCTGGAAGGAAGCCAGGAAAAGGCAGTAAGCCAGGAAGACAGAAGAGAAACTAAATGAGGGAGAGAAAAAATAAGACACAAGACAAGACAGCTGATAGAAACACAGGAAAACAGGCAAAGTACAAACACAGACTTGAGGAAAGATGTAGAAACTGTAGAAGACACCTACGTGGATGGTGAGAAAAGGAACAGACCCCAAACCTGGTGTGTTGGAGCACCAGCTGGTTGAATGGGATGCTTCAGGAGAGGGTGGATTCACAGAATGTTACTTTTGATAGTAAAACCGGCTTCAGAAATACCTTCTCCTTCTCTCCCACGCAGTGGTTCCTGCAAATATCCCCACCTCCTCGGCTAAACTGCTTGGAGAGCTTCATTCTGTTTTCGTTCTTATTTTAAAGGGTTATATTTAACTTATATGCAACCAGTATTGCTGCGACCCTGGCTACAGAGCAGCCTCATGAAGGGCAGCAGCGTGGCAACCTGGTGCTGCAGAGCAGGAGAGGAAGTAAATCACTGCCTATGGAGAAGGCCAGGGACTGTGGTAGCTGCCATGGCTTTTCCATCACAGCCAACAAATCCAAAAATACATCCTTACCCTGCAACTCTTTGCTTGCCCCGTTCTGTTTCTCTTTTCCCAAAGCTGTTTGACCTGGGGAAAAGCTGGTGATCCCACTCTAATTCCTGGTTCATTCCCGCTCCCCACAGCAGTTCTCATTGCAATCCATGCTATGTCAGCAGATGCATTGATTCCAGAAAACCAAAGGCATGGAATCTCTTTTTTTTTTAGTTTTTTTTTTTTTTTTTTTTTATTTGTCCCTACCAAGTCTGTTCGTGGTAAGAATGACACAGGCAAAGCGGAGATACATCTCAAACAGCTGCTGTTTGAAGGGATATGAAGGGATATGATTTCAGCAGCTGTGTGTTCTTCTCGAGGCATCGCCAAAGATTCATTGAAAAAAGGTGAATCTGAAATACTGAGGAATATTTCAGGAATATGAAACTTATAAAATGAACAACACATTGAATGCTGTGCTGGCTTTACCATGGTACTGTAAGTGCTGCAAGCTACAGTCTGGTGGGCCCAGGCCCTAATGGGAGGACTTTATAAATGCTATCCTCCAGAGGCTAATGTCCACTGCTATCAGTGTCAACAGAAAAATGATAGAAGGAGAATAAATACTCTATTTGTAATTGCAGCCATTACCCTATAGCCTGCGGCTCAGAAACCACTGGTAGATGGCATACACCTATTCCCATGAATCGAGTGAGGTGAAATTCAGAACAGGCTTAATGCAAGTGCTGCCTATGAACAAAAGCTTGGCACTGACAATGCTTTAGGAAAGATGTTGGTTGTGGAGTCTCAAGTGGAATGCCAAGAAAATGAAGGCAGAAGCACTGAGGATTACACGTCCAGGAGGAGTTGACTTAGGGTGAATGATAAGAGTGAATAAACTCTTATCAGTTTTGATCTCATTTTGATATTGTCTGTCTTCCTGAAACAGGGTGAATGTTCGTGGTTGAAATGGGGGGATGCTAATGATGTCGGAGTTCAAGGAGCATCGGGATGATGCTCTTAGTCATATGGTTTTGTTTTAAGTAGTCCTGTGAGGAGCAGGGAGTTGGACTTGATTCTGTGGGTCCCTTCCAACTTGAGGAATGATTCTGTGTAATGTTACTAGTGGTGCCAATGATAACAGTGTACTGATAGGCTCTCTCCCCTGAGACAACAAAAGTTATCATGTCTTTGAGCCTTCCTAGTGTCAAGGCTTTTACAGGGTTTGGCCTTTGCAAAATGCCCTATCAAAGAGCAACCGAGGATAATCAATGAAGCATGAGGAGAAGGGTTAATATTGCACTGGGAAACAGTGTATGTGTTTTACAGAAACAGATGGCATGTAGAAGTATCTGTCAGGTCGTTTTGACCCAGATGAGCGTGATTCCTCACAAAGCGAATCCGCTGAAAGTATTACTTGCTTCTTATTGCCTACACTTAATCGTATAATTAGAGTTAGTGCCTGAGATCAGCACTGCACCAGCGCTGGGAGTTAATGCTGCAGAATCAGATGAAGCTTCTTCAGAGCGCTGTGTGGCACAGGCCACGGGGCTTCCAGCAGCAGAAGTTGAGTCAGAAAACAAGAGAAACGTTAACAGGAAGGAGAACAAAGACATAAACATTTGGATGCACTTGGGAAAGTGACAGGGATTAAAACAAGTGCTTCAGGCTGGATGCCATGTGACGGAAAATCAAGGAGGGTTTATTTTTGGTGCCAATGGGCCCTCTGGTTGCACACTTGTAGCAGTTGACAATTTCGTGGTTGTCCTGTATTGTCCTCCTGCGAGTAGAAGCACCTACTTCATCCATAAGAAGAATAAAAAAACAGTTCAGGAGAGTTAAAAGAGGTAAGGTAAGCACTCACAGAAGGGAACCACCATTTCTAATTCAAGGGTCTGCTGGTTTTTGTTTGGTTTTGGTTTATTCTTTTTTTTTTGGGGGGGGGGGGTGGGGTGTGTGTGGTGTGTGGTTTTTTTTGGTTGTGTTTTTTGTGTTGTGTGGGGTTTTTTTGTTTGGGTTTTTTTTTTTTTGTTTGTTTGTTTGTTTGTTTTTTACCTCCAGAAACTGCTGTGAATTTGAGGACAAAGGGGAATTTTTGATGTTTCTGGAGTTTTTTCTTGAAGCAGTGCTTTGAAATATTTGACATCACTCCAACAACAGTCATAGCAGAATCTGGATCTTTGGGCAAGTCATCCCAAAGATCCAGATTCCTGTGAAGATGTCTGTGGTTTTGCACAGGATTACAGTGTCCTGTGTTAGTTACTGAAAGCAAGCGCATCATTGCTCATCCTCCACGTGTTGGAGTAAGGCTCTACCCACCATGTTACCTGTTGATGGGAAATGCACACACCCGTAAAACTCCTGCATGCTTTAGGTTTTTTTGGACATACCATATGTTTGCCAAAAAGGGCTTCTCAGCTAAACCCTCATGGATTAAGTACAGGCAGGAGGACTGAGTCCTGTGGCCTTTGGGATAATCCCATGACAAAATTAGTCAGAGAACATAGACAAGCATTGGGAAAGCATGGGTTTGCTGTGCCTCATAGTTAAGCAGATCATCTCCTGTATTAATTTATTGCCCTGGATACAGAGAGTCCAAGGTAGAGGTAGCCACCTTTAGGGCAAACCAGCAAACCATATTTGAATCTAGCGCATGCTAATAACACTGGAATACTTAGAAATTTCACTGGGAAACTGCTGGGATGGTAGCTGCACCTAAAACTCTTCTGAGTTTCCATCAAGAGCTTAGTTCTGTTTGTTTTTCTTATGAAACAGTGAAGCGGGTCCTACATTTTTTGTCTTCTGTCCTTTGTTAAGTCCGCATACCTGAGCAATGGGATTTTTTAAAGTAGCTGTTGTGACCTATGCAAATTTGTTACGTGGTGCTAACTTTGCATAAGAACCTGGATGAGAAAAAGGTCTATTCAGGGACAAGTCATGGGCATCAAAGTAAAGTAAGGTTTAATCTGGCAGCAAATTGGAAAGTTCATGCATTTTGCCCATTAAAATGCCTTAATGCATTCGATGGGATCTCTGATGGAGAATACTGTTACTGTACATTAATTATAAGTGCCTTATGGGAGCCGTAAGTGCAGCTTTGTTCAGCATTACCTTGGTGCCTGACTTCTTGCTGCCACCACCAATCTGTTATAAAGAGGCGGTGTATAGCCTGCTGTTGTGCTTTTAAACATTTTCTGCTCTAAGTGTGGCGGTGATGAGTGGTTGTGGGGTGAACTAAACTGCTGGAGAAACTAACAATCTTTGCCCCTCCCAAAGCAGTCTGACCTCCAAATTTATTGAATTCCCTGACTTTTAGAAATCCCTGAGGCAGACCTTCTCCTGTTGTGAATCACTGTAGTTTTGCATAAAAGCATGGAGCTCCAGCAGCTACAGATCTCCAACAGACTCCAGGTTTGTTGACTTTAACAAGCACTGAATTTGAATAGAATTATCAGATGTAAGAAATAAATATTTATTTTTTTTTTATAATTCATCTGAACTGTCTTTAGATGATGCAGCCCACTCTGCAGTGGGCTGAGGTGAATCCTAGTTCTTATTTCTCTCCATTGACTACAAAGATGACTGAGGGACTAGCTCAAGAGGCGGCATCTACAATATGAAACACATAAAGTTAAATGAATCCCGTACATTGTATCTGAGTATTTTATTTCTATTTAAACATTCATAATTGGGGAAGCTTGGGAGTTTATTATCATTCATAATTTGAGAGGCTCAACAAATAAAAACTCCACTGAAATTGAAAGAGTATGAAGGACTATTGTCACTGCTTTAGGTTTAGAGGAAAGCCTTTACTGCGTTTGAAATAAATGTGTAAATATTGCACAGTGATTATCTGGTCCTTTGTAGAGATCTGCCCCTGTAATGACAGATAAATATTTACAGCCATTTTTATGTTTTAGTCTCTAGCTAACAGAAAGAATCATTAGATTGTTCTTTAGCAATAAGGACTTCGGCAGTGCACCCTTGAGCAGTGGGAAGCACTGCAAAGCTGAGCGTTCACTGAGATTCGCCCCTTCTATTGAGTTCTGAAAGCATTCTATTTGGATGGATGTTGTCTAATTTTATGTGGAGTCCCTTCTGAAGCTCATAAAACTCTATGGATTAAAAGAACCATAATGAGCTACGTACTACTCCAAAAATGTGTATTTTTCACTTGATACGCGCAATAGTGAATGATACAGTTCTGATGATAAAATTCGATGCAATTGATATAAATAACAGGACTATTTGTACATTTTCATGGTGATTTTCATAAGGATTACATTTGCTCTTGACAGATGCTAGTGCAAAACACCCACTTACTTTTCATGAATTCCATATAAGAAGACATTCCAATAGTGGAATATCAATCAATACTTCGGATCAGATTAGGGTACAAGAGCTATATGACTGTAAGTTCATTCACATGTTAAGCTCAAATTACAGTTTGGAAGGTTTTATTCTCTTTCTACTTTTGTTTTACTTCATTCTATGACCTTCATAAAGTCCATTAGCTGTCTGTACTAAAACCTTGTATAGCACTGTTTTACAGAAGTATGTACCTTATTTTTGGTAACAGCTGCTGTATTTTCAAGTATAAATGAAGGAATTACACAGCAAAAAGCCATATATATACATATATAAAATATATATATGCAGGTATTCAAGAAAACCCTCCTTAAAAAGATTTTTGCAGTGAGGAGCACTAACAAGTGTGGAAATAACAAATTAAAAGAGGTCTAGGGGGCCTTAAGTCTCTTCCCTTATGTGTATGTGTTATGCTGAAGGGTGGGATACTGTCCTCCTACATCTCACTTAAGCCTTTTAAATTAATTTCACCCCCTAGACAGAATTTGTGTCTACCTCTTTTTCTCAACTGCCTTTCTCTCTAGCGAAGTTTCTAAGTGTTCTCCTCCTTAACTTCAAAGTTTTGTGGATAAAGTTTTCAAAAATGTTTATTCATGAATTTAGGAAAGTCTGTTTTGAGGAGACGATTGGGCATTTCATGCCTAAACCTCTGCTGCAATGCAAGGCTGACAGAAAGGAACCTTAGTGCTTCTCAAGTTCCCTGAATAAGTTTGGGAAGCTGGAGTGATTAACAACCTCCATCAATTGATTGGCCCATTAGGGCCATCAATATTGTCTCTCTTTTGCATATTGTTTTAGTCATTAAAGCACTTCCCCAGAAGGAAGTGAACTTGTGAGTGGGCAAGTTTGGGAGCCAATAAAACTGATTTCTTAACAGCATTCTTCTTAATGTTATTTATTATCTTCCTGTCTGGAGAACACAGTCAACTTTCAGCACTCCCTTGCATAAGTCTTTATACAAATATTTTAAACCAAAATATAGTCCTAGAAACATTAAAATATTTGACAGTAACAACACCCAACTGTGAAACCGAAGAAAAAGGGTGTGCAAAGTGATTCGAGAATGAAGTAATGCTAGAATGAGCAAGTTTTACGGAATAAATACTTTATATCAGCTGGTTCTTATGTGGCCTTCTGTTGGACCTTGGAAAAGCCACTTCATTTCCTACCTCTCTATCTGTAAAATGGGGATCATTCTTACCTTGCTCACAGGGGCACTGAATTCCAGTGGTATTTTGGATAATGTTGCATGAATTAATGAATGAATGCAATTGCTAGCCTGGGACTTTTCAGAGAAAATAATGGGTTGGTTTTTTTTTTTCAGAAATTATCAAATTTACTGAGAAATGGATTTGTTTTGATAGAACTGTCATTGGCAGGTCTATAAGTGGTTTCTGGAGCCCAGTGATTTTAGATCACGCTTTGGCTGTAGGTCAGTTTTCTCACTTTTTTTGGACTCTTACCATTGGCTGGTTTATTTCTCTGTTTTCTTGGAAAATGCCGCCATTTCACAAATCTTGAAAATATTGGAGACTAAAAAAAACGAATTTCACTGGCCTTTAACTACTATAAACATGCCAGGATATTCGTGTTTGCACGCATTTGGATTAATAATTGACTTGTCAAACAACAGTGACCGCCGAGAAGATGGTTTTGGAGCTAGGTCTTCATATTGTCAGTGATCTCATGCTGGAATGGACCAAACTCCAGCTGTAAGGAGCATTTGTGAAATTAAAATGTTATTCTATAGCAAGTAAATTGCTATAGAATGCTAAATAAATAAAATGATTATTTTTAATAATGTGCAGTTTTGGAAGTTATCTTAAGATATTTATACTTCCCTTGGATGTCCTGAATTTAATATCAATTACAGCATGTTTCTTTACACATATAGAAAGAAAAAGATGGCAATATCATGTGTTTCTCCTTTTTTAAATTATACATGTAAATATAAATTATAAAAATTAATTTTCTAGAAATTTTGCTCTGTCACACAACCAATGGAATCTAAAGTGTGATTCAGCTTACCCAAAGCAGATGTCTAGTTTTAGACAGTTGAGCTTTCACCTGTTCTCAGACACCCACACGAGGAAAGTAAAGTATAAAGTAAAGAAAGAAAGTAAAATAAAGGAAAATGGAATTCATTTTAATTATTGTGTAACTGTGACCTGGAAGTCCTTGGTTAAAAACTTTGCACAACACTTCTGTACGATTATAATGTACTCATAACCTTCTTATAAATGAAGGACTCCCATGTAAGAGGGTTTTTCTCAGTGTGTGTTTGCTTTTATTCTAGGTAGTAATAGCAAATCAGTGTTTTTCAGACTGTAAGGTACATTTCATGCATAATTTTTCAGCTTCTCTATTTCTTTTTTTCAAGGGAAATGTCACAAGCAGGTCTAGCTACCTCCAAAAGCAGCTTCCCCTGTGAGCCTTGCCAGCTAACATTAGTCATGGTCAACAGCACTCGAGTGGTTTGCAGAACACAATTACATTTGGAAGAAATAAATCTGCATTTCTAATAATTGTTTATATGGGATTGAAATAGAACGGCAGAGAAAAGTGTTTGTAAATAGAACAGATTCTAGTGAAAAAGAGTCACATTTCGCTTCACCCTTCTTCCCTGGAAAAGATAGAAGATGTGATAACTTATTTCCTGCCTGTCAAACTATCTTGAGTTGAAACAGTTCACATTTTCAAGGAGTGGACCATGTCAAATGAGGGCAGTGGCAGAAGTCAGATGGTGTGGCTTCACAGGACCTGAGGTTTGTATGGCATCAAAGCCTCACCCCTAGTGGGATTTTGCAAAGTGCTGCCACTGGCTTATGACCCTGCTTTCTCCAGGGCTGCTGGAGCCTAGGTAGATACAGAAAAAGACAGAAATACAGAAAAAGGGAGAAAGATGGTCTGTCTTCAGATCATATTGTGTTATGGATTAGCTGAGATATCACACTTCTGTCTTCAGTGACTGTGCATGTAGTGCTGCATGGGGTTGTTGTGACCCAAGTGCAGGACAAAGAGGTACAGAGAAAGAGGAACAGCTCAAAATATGGGTTTATTGGAATATCACCTTTATCAGTTGTCTGAAAGCATTTTTAATTAATTCATTTTTTCTTACAATGGAAACTTTCCTTTCTGAAGGCAGTTTGCCCTGGCATTTCTTTGTTGTATGGCAAGTGAATATGAGATCTTTACCTGCAGATGTCTCTGTGCCTTCTGGAGTTGCAGACAGGATGTGTTCTCTGGCAAAGGAAAAAAGCAAAGCTTGAATTCAAGCTGAGGGGACAGCTGTTTGTGTCTGCAGTTGCTGCTATCAATGAATGCCTCCTTTTTTAAGAATGACTGTGATTCCAACTATCCTGCCAAGTGTTGGTGGGACTTGGGTGGGGAAGGGAAGGGATAGAGGGAGGGAGGGAGGGAGGAAGGAAGGGAGGAAGGAAGGGAGGGAGGGAGGGAGAAAGGAAGGAAGGAAGGAAGGAAGGAAGGAAGGAAGGAAGGAAGGAAGGAAGGAAGGAGTCACAGAATTGTAGGGGTTGGAAGGGACCTTTGGAGATGAAGGGAAGGGAAGGGAAGGGAAGGGAAGGGAAGGGAAGGGGGAAGGAATTTAAATATATATGTTTCTTATTTATTCTCTGTTTTTTTTTACATTTCTGCAATAACTTGGGAAAAATAATTCGGTTCTTTAATTTGTAATTTTAATTCTAAGTTTAGCAACTGATTGATTTTGCTGCACCCATTTCAGCATGGCTTTGTTTACCTTCTCCTCAGCCTTCAATGACACTTGTCATTAATGTTTCCCTGACGTATTTAGAATATCACCATTGCATTGGAGATCTTCTATAAGCAGTAAACTTTTTCAGTGTCACAGCACAAAGGATTTGTTTGATCTTCTTGTCTATTGAAACTTGACTTTCTGTCAACTGCAGTATAAATTGCCTTCTGAAAAGAGATGTGAAACAGTTAGACAAACAGTGGCTAGTCAGTTTGTACTTATTTCAGTCCATTTCTCACAGAAAAAAATATATCATCCATGACAATGATTTGCCTCCGTTTGTGATCTGAGGACTATTAAAACAAGACCCATGTAACTGTGGCCCCCTGCTTAGTAAATTCAAGACAGCGACAATAGGTTTGTCACCATTTGTGGGTTATTATTAAGAAGTATAATGTGCAGCAGATGAGTTTATACCTACTGATCTTGAAGAGATCAGCTGAATCCATGAACACACACTTACATGAAATTGGGAACGATGCTGCTGTGTCTTCCTTCCCTGATTTTTAAAGTGCATGTAATGCTTTCTGATTCCAGACTCATTTCACTGAAACTCTGCACTATTTATTTAGCTGGAGACCGGGTCCAAATTTCCTGGATGAAATCAGGAATTTAGATTTCAGTAAATTTTGCACTCAGTCAATCAGCAGGAGTAATCCAGCTTCTCTGCAGCTCGACGTTAATCTGCCTCAGACTACAGGGCACTGTGTCATCTCAGAGCTCTGCAGTGTGCCCAGCCTCTTTGTGTAGAGAATTTGGGGACAGAAAACTTTTTATACCTGTTTTCAGGAGTGTCTTTTAGTGGCTTCTAAGCTGTGTGCTGCAACCACGATGCTGTTTCTCTGCAGTTTCCAGAGAAGCAAATATATCAGCATGAAAATGAGCTGGACCCCTTGCTCCCCTGTGGATTCGTTCTTCAGCTGAAATTAGTATCTTGTTAACGGAAGAAAGTTCTGCATGGTTTCTGGAAGGTGGAGGGCAATGCATTCAGGCTGGTGTCTTTCTCATTCTGCCCAGTGGGGCAGTACTATTTTGCCTGACAACCAGGCAGCGATCAGAAAAGGTGTAGGGAAAAGACAAGCTCTGAATTAAATGTACTTCTGGAGTGGGTTTAAATTTGTTCCATTGTTAGTAGAGAGAAATTTTAAGAAGGGCCAGATGCCAAATTGGAAAGGAGTGAAAGCTAAGAGAGAGTCTGCTACAAGCTCAGAAAGAACCTATTTAACTTGTACATTATGTTCTCTTGCGTTCAAACCTGTCCTTTGCTGTATTTCTTGAACAGCTGTACCTTAGGTTCAGCGTTCCAGCAGGCAGGTCCTCTCTTCCTCTCTAAATCTTCCAAGTGAGCTACTGAATTAATCCAACTGTCATTTGCATTTAAAGAGCCTCTGTGCCAGATATTTAAAGGTGTTTAAGAACCTCAAAATTCACAGAGGGGGAAAAAAATACCTTTAAAAACCTGACTCCAGTGACACTCTAAATGGCAGGTTCTTCTGCTTTCCTACTCAGGTCTTACTTTGCTGTGTGACAGTAAATGGAAATTTCAAACATAACATGTTAGCTTTTTAAATTTTAATAGGCTAGAAATAGGCTAGATCAGAGTAGGAAAACACAAACCAGGCCTGGAAAGATTTGAGTTAAGGAGGATCTGAACTGGAAATTCTAGGGTTATTTGATACTGCTATTTGCTGAAATTAGTTCATCCATTCTCAGCATACCTCTAAGGAGTTGTGTTAGCTGTTGTAGCTAGAACTAAATCCAGTCCTGGTCATTTATTCTGTTGCTATTGTTCCATTTGGAAAGTCAAAATAACTCAGGGCAAAATTTAGTTGGAATATATCATAATAATCTGCATTTTTAAATAGCATGTAAAGACTCCATGTTACTCCATTCCTTTCCTTCCACAAACAATTATAACCAAATTCTAAGCAAAAGTGGCAGCTACCACTGAGGAAAACTATTACCATTTCCATGGAGGAAAATGAGAGTACTAGGATCCAGTCTGTCTCACTTGGATTCCTCACTTGCACAGAAATATGAAGTGCTCAATAAAGCAACCTTCTAACGTAGGTGCCCTATGATCCCTGTCGGGTCAATGGAGTGAGACACGTGGCTTGAAAAGCCTCTCGTTCTGAAGGTCTGCTGAAAAATACAATGGGAGAAAATCAAAATATATGAAAGAAAATGCCTGTCAGCCAAAGCTGTATCTGGCTGTACTTTATAGCTGCTTAACTCTGGCGCCTCACCTATCTCTCTCTATTGACTGGGTAACAACTGCACATGGCAGTGAATCATTCATTGCTCTGTTGGTCCAGGTGCCACAGTAATTGCATTGCTACGGGCAGCTATAGCAGGTGGATCAAAAAGGACCTTCGGTGCAGAACTGGACATTTTTCTCCATCACTGGCGCCAAGTTCCCAGCAACATTCAAGGGCAGATTCTTAATTCCTATAGATGGCAGAAGTATGTATTGTTCTAATAGTTATTGCTAATGAAAAAGGACATCAAAGAATATCTAAACACATTCTTCAGCTTATAAATTTCAGCAGAAGACCTTAACAGATGCTCATCCCTAGAATGCTGCATACTTTTTCATATTCCTCTCATTCCTTTATGTTCCAGGAAGAACCTCATGTATATTTTCTCTGTTTCTATGGAATCTGTTACTTATTTTGTTACCCTTCTCTAACTCCTCTTTTGGAGATGGGTGAATCAGGACAGCACATCATACGCAATCTATGCGTGCACCATTGATTTATAGAGTCGTGTAATAATGCTTGTTATTTTTCTGTGTTCCTTTCAAGGCAGTTCCTAACTTGATTGCCCTATAAAGCACTGATCTAATATTTACATTGAATTGGCACTTCTGATTCCAAATTCTCTTTTCTTGGTGGGAATAGCTAGTTCATTGCTCATCAGGGGTTACCTTCCTGTATGGTCATTCTCTGGCTTGGTACCAGCCCAAGAGTTTGTATTCTATACTTTTGTTCTATTTATGTGGACAGAGCATTTTGTTGAACAGTGCCCTGAAGAACTCCATAAATATATTGTTACTTTTAGGAACTAACAAGAGCAAGTGACCAAGCAAATAGCATAGCTGCCAGTCAAGAAACAATCCCAAAGCAGACTCTTAACATTTCCACATAGAGAGAGTTTTTTGAGCTAATACAGATGAATGTGCATGCATCCTTGCAAATGTTCTGATCTGGTTTCTCAGAGAGAAGGGAAAAATATACCCTGTTTGCAATTTTAGTGTTCCAAGGATTCATTAGTGTTGGGTCTGAGAAAGCACAGAGCAAGGTGTTGCAGACCAGATTGTCCTCTGAAAGATTGTGATCATACAATAAGAAATGGATGTGTGAAGTACATCACTGATCAAATGGGATGGAGATGCTCATCATGGGTAAGGCTAAGGGATTTTAGTGGGTCTCAATGGATCTCCTCATCCCCCATATCTGTTATGCCATCGCATCTCCCTTGCCATGCTGTTGCATGGATAACTTGCAAGCCATATGCCTTAAGGTGAGAGCAGTAGTCACAGCAATTGCGGTGATCCTCTCATCCTATGCTACAGCCTACTGACATTTCCCTTTTTCTTTCTTGAAAAGAAGTATCAGAGATTCCCCAGTGGGAAAAGAAAAGAAGGATTGACAACAAACTTGGAAACAGCAACTCTCAGAATGCCTGAGCTGAAAATCAAGCACCTGGAAAATGTGAATATGTGATACAGGAAAAATATTTTTCTTGAAGAAAACAGGAGCATGCCAGCAATGGTCAAAATGACACCTCCTTAGCATTGAAAGAATGGCAGGTAATAGGAAGAACCAGGAGCCGGTTAGAAGTCAGAATGAATAAACTAAATTAATTTTTTTTTTTCTTCCTAATCCCACTGTCTCTCATGACCCCCTTAAGCCACATGAAATGTAGTGTCTTTGGAGGCTACAAGGTCAAGCTTGTAGCAGAATTCATTAATAACCTGCTTCTGTTCCAGAGTAAGGGACAAACTTTGCTCTGAGCTGTGATGGTATAAATCAGGGTCATCTTCCTCTGAGTCAGTGAAAAAGCAGCGTTGTAACATCTGAGTGGGTGAGATCAGTATCAAGCCCAAGGTATTTTACCTGGCAAATAGATTATTATTTAATGTGCAGCTCTCCAGGGTCTCAGAAACTGCTCTGCTCATTATTACATGGATCAGTTTCTTGAGTCTTTCTGCAGCTCCCTTTTATCGTTTCAAGATATGTTCCTAAATTCTCCCACCTCCCAGATCCCGAGCCCCTAACAGCTGTGAGTTGTGCGCAGAATATGAATAATTTTTTACAGTATTGACTGACTGGCAGACAGACTTTTTCTGAACCCTGCTTCTTCTTCCATGGGATTCTCCGTTTGCACTGTTGCTTTACACACCCAATTCCTTATCACAGGAGCTTAGCAATATGTAATCAGATAGAAATATGTATTCTTTAAAATGGATGGAAAAACCCGGGACAAACTGCTTGTGTCTCAGAATCAGCTTAAACTTTTTGTATTTTCACTGCCATAAAGCAAATACAATGTCACAAAGGAGATGACAAGAATACACAGACGTCACAGTCTTACAGAACAAATGCACTGACACCGTATTTTACTGAGGGGACAGAATAAGTCTAAGTTAACTATTTGCTTCTTGTCTCTAACCTGCTATTTTAAGCTGTACAGGTTTTAAAAGCTAAATCAGGAGAGGCAGCAGAAAACGTACAGTAAAGAACAATGCAGCTATATGACAGAGAGATGGATTAGATAAACCTAATATACCTCTTCCAACTCTAACATCTATGATTATAGAAAATAGTGCATCTGAGCACAGTTGGGGTCTATTGATTTCTTTCTCCAGTGACTTAAAATGGCAGAGTAAATTTTCCTTCAGCCCCAACAATTGTCTTTTGTGGAGCGTTTGAAATTATGAAGGAATTTCTAGATCCTCTTCTTCTGTATTCCCTTTTCTACTACAAAAATGTAGGCATCTGCATATGTATGTGCCATCTTTTCCAAATGAAACGTAGGGGTTTTTTGTTTTCTTTTGTTTTTAATATTCTTGTTTGATAAACAGGGCACCTGAGCTCTGGAGCACTTGAATGACCAGGTTGTGAAGTGACAAGACAGACTGAAATAAAATAAATATGTAGATGGATTCATGATGGTTGGACAGAGGACAAAATCACTGGTTGGGATCCATGTTCCAACAGATGTGGAGGAAGCCCAACGTGTCTTTTGCCTTGAAAAGAGACAAAATTTCACCAGAATGGCCTGCGTTGACCATTAGCAACGGTGCAGTAGGTTAGAACCAGAGGGTCAAGTCATGGTTTGATCCCTACCCTTGTGAAAGGGATTAAAAAGGCCCAAGCACGCAATTGTGCTCACAGAGGAGAGAACAGCCTATGCAGAAGCAACCCAAGCAGGTGGATGGGGAGAAATACACAAAAAGAGGAACAGGTGAAGTCTTGAGTTGGCTGCACACAATACAGAGGGCAAAACAGCTGTGCTCACTGGACAAAGGTCTGTGGGGTCAAACAGACACTACACATAAAACCGATTCTAGTCAACTAGAAAGACAAATAAGAGATACATGGACCCAGATTCAACTAATTAAATGACTACCACTTATATGTCTACATATTTTCAGGAAACAGACATCCTGAAGTAGATAGAAGAGTTTGGAGGATTCATGCTTTAAGATTGTCTATTTGGGAAACTTTTGATGAGGTGAAAAGTCTAGAGGCAGCTGTGTGTATACTTGTTGTCTAAATTTAAATTAAATGAATCACAGTGCCTCGTTTTATCTGCCCTGTACTCAGGACTTTAAGGAGGATGGAGCCAGACTCTTTTCAGTGGTTTCCAGTAACAGGATGAGGGGTAATGGGCACAAGCTGGAACATAGGAAGTTACGATCAAATATGAGAAAAAACTTCTTTACGGTGAGGGTGATAGAGCACTGGAACAGGCTGCCCAGGGAGGTTGTGGAGTCCCTTCTCTGGAGACTTTCAAGACTCGCCTGGATGCAGTCCTGAGTAATGTGCTCTGGGCAATCCTGCTTTAGCAGGGGAGTTGGACTAGCTGATCTCTAGAGGTCCCTTCCAGCTCTGAAATTCCGTGATTCCGTGACTTTTGGAAAAAATAGTTTTGTAGCTCAAATGGGTGTATAGTAATCATCAGAGTGCTGCAGGCTCCATGTCAAATGAGTGGAGGGATAAGTGAGAGGCGAGGGGAGGCAAGGAGTTCACTCACAGTAAAATGCAAAATCCCGGTACAAAATCTCAGCAACACAGAAAAATATTTGACATCTGCCTACATATGCAGGACAGATGCTATATATTTGTAGGGGAACACTTAAGTAATAATTAAGATTACTTCCTAAAGTATGTACAGTTTCTCCTGCCAAAACTGACTGAGAAAACACTAAAGGAGCTGCAGCTAATTGCACAAATACCTGGAAATGTTTCTATTTTGCCCCTGTGCTGTTTTGGAGCACTACCAAACTATCTGCAAGCATTATGCCAGTCCCAACATTGTAATTCAGCTTTAAAATAAGTGGATATTCAGAAATTCTAATATTCTGATAGGAATGATTTGCCTGCCTTCAGCCAGAAACTCAAACCTTTATACTGCAGAAGTTCACTAGCACAGGAAACAAATGGAAAACATCAGAGAAATAAATACTTACTCCTTAGTTAGTATATGGAATCCAAAAGCTGTGATAGTGACAAGTATGTTGATGTGAGGACCAAGACATGCATAACGCTGTGGGTGTATTTTCCTTGGTCTAATTTGTCAATTAATTCCCCAAGAAGAAATCAGTCGTTCTCTGAAATGACCCATACGATCAGTCACCAGGTCTAGGCTACCGGCATATTTCAGCTGCATTATCTGATTCACTACAGCATTTTATCTTAGTAGAGTGATTTTTAAAATTGTGTTTATTTTTCCTCTCGTGAAATCTTGCAACACAAAGGTAGGGGAAATAGTTTGTTCTGTTTCTATGCTTTATTTCAGTAATTGTTCGGAATTTTGAGCAACCTGGTCTAGTGGGAGGTGTCCCTGCCCATGGCGGGGGGGTTGGAGTTAGATTATCTTCAAGGTCCCTTCCAACTCTATCTATTCTGATTCAATGAATCTATAGTTATTTTGTCAGCAGACAGAAGCCTTTACATTCATTGGACTATGCTTTTGTTTTGTAATTTTCCAGTCTTTGCTGCAGTTAAAATTAAACTTTGAGTCCATAATATGTTAATATCTGAATCAAGAGTACTTCACTGACTCAGGCTCCACAGAAAAGCCGTGTCTGCTGAGGAGGTGGTATGAGACCTTTTACTCAAATCCAAATTTGCCTTTTCCCAGGGTACATTGGTGCGAGCGTTGGGTGAACTCTAAAGCAGGGCAGTGCACATGTGCATATCCACAAGCCTCCTCTCAGTTTTCACACTGAGCAGTGCCAGGGTCACCCTCTGGCCCCAAGGCCAGCTGACATGCAACAGTCGTTCTCAAGCTATGAAACTTCTCAATCTCCAAGGCAGGATGACCACATACAAACTTCTTGGGAGCAGTTCCTTGCTCATACTAACACCCAGCCATGCCCAGGTGTTGTCTGGGACAGTGTTCGCTGAGGGGAGGCAAAGGCAGGCCAGGATCATCCTTACAGTTTGTTAGTACACAGATGAAATTGCGGGGCCTCAACCGATGTCTTTGGCACTATCCAACTGTCTAATAAATCTGCCCATGAACTGGGTACAAACCTAGGTTTGGGTGCCTGGGTGTAATCTATCATGGCCTTCCAGTACTCAAAGGAGGCCTACAGGAAAGATAGGGACAGACTTTTTAGTAGGGCCTGTTATGATAGGACAAAGGGTAATGGTTTTAAACTAAAAGAGGGTAGATTCAGACTAGATGTAAGGAAGAAATTTTTTACAATGAGGGTGGTGAAACACTGGCACAGATTGCCCAGAGAGGTGGTAGATGCCCCATCCCTGGAGACATTCAAGGTCAGGTTGGACGGGGCTCTGAGCAACCTGTGCTCAGAGGTTCATGTCCCTGCTCACTGTAGGGGCGTTGGACTAGCTGGCCTTTAAAGACCCATTCCAACACAAACTATTCTATGATTCTGTACCAGGACAACTGGTCTTATAGAGGGGTCCACATTCTTTAGGAAAGGCACCAAGGTTATAGGGAAGGTATCAGTGCCATGGAATCTTTTGTCAGCAGCTTTGCTGGCTCTTTTTAGGGTAGTTCACTCCAGAACACTACAGCCAAAAATAATAGTGGTTTTGCACAAGCTGGCTGCTATTCAATGTCTTCTTATTTGCACCTCTACAAATTCAGGCTAAGTTTGTGAATGTCATTCCAAACCAAACTATTCTATGATTCTATGTTTTACCTCCCAAGAGTATGCTGATGTCCTAGATCAATACAAAGAGAAGCCAGTCCTACATGCAGCAAGGCATGGTGGGATAGGCAGGATGCTGGAGGTCAGTTTGACCCGCAGACTGTCCGTGCACCTCACTGGAAGTCTTCTGCAAGCACCACCAACTCTTTGGAGAGGTGCATGTGCAGTGGGAGGGAACCGGGTGAACAGGTGCAGAAATGCAACTGAGCTTACCAGGCAAGACAGCTCTCTGATTTGTGAAAGACAAGGGCAGCTAACTCCTGCTGAGTTTGTGACCAGGCTGGCAACGTGCTTTCTCCAGAGCTGGAAGAGTAGAGTGAACTAGGAAACATTCAGCAGTCATTTTTTTTCTGCTGCCAGTGGAGACAGAATTGGGGTAAAATTCCAAGTTAATTGGATCAGCCTCTTAAAATCACTAATAAGGGAAGCACAGTGCCCAGCCTCTTATTGGATTGTTTATTAGGCACAATGGCTGTCGTGCAGCGAGTACAGTCCCATTTTTATCATAAAACAGGCAGTGAGGACTCTTATTTTTTCGCTTCAGAGAACTTTTTCAATGCCAGCTTTGTAAACTTCATTCAGAGCCAAAGAGCAGTTTAAAAATCTAGTAATGGTAAAGAAAGAGTTTTCAAAGATAATTTCTCTGCAAGTACGGTGCCATTGTTGTGCTACATTTTCTTTTGAAATGCCAGTAAGAAACAATTAAGGAGCACCACTTGTAATGTATAATTGATGGTTTGCAGGTATCTAGAATCTTAGAGCAATTAGGCCCAGGGTGCAACATTACTTATTCATCACCATCTGGGACTTAGAACTTTATAAGCCCTGCTATAGTTTATGTTTGCCTGACAGAAATGGCAAGTTTAGTGTTTAAGTGCTGCATTATGCTGCAGAAGGTAAATATTTAATAGTGTCCCAACATAATGCAGCTGAGTGGGATAAGATGAACGTGTTGTGTGGTCAGAGCATAGAAGCATGTAGATATTGCAAAATATAGGGAACAGAATGCCCTTCCGAGAGCAAGAGGACAGAGAATACTTCCAAATAAATCTGCAGCATTTCTGTTGCATCAATAGAAAGCTGTGGCATTGATCCTTGGGTCACAGCGTGCATTACCTAGTAACAGCTGTGATTCAACTTTAGATGTGATTCAGATGGGTGAAAGAACTGTTTCTATGAAAATCTGAGAATCTCCCACTTTCTTCTTTAATGTTAAAGTAAAGGTAGACTAAAGATGGATAGGGAATTCTGGAGAAAATGTTTTCTTTTCTAAAAAAAAGTCATTTCATCAAGCATCAAACCTGTTCTAGGTTTTCTTGCTGTTTTCACAAATTTCCCACTGGAAAGAAACAAAACAAAATGAAATCAAATGAAAACTCAATGAAATTAAATTAAATTAAATGAAACAAAATGAAACCAAATCAAACCCCATCCAAAAACACAAACACAAAGGAAAACAAAATCAAGCCACAAATCCAGAAAGGTTCAAGAAGGACAGGGAACTGCTGGAGAGGGGACAGCGAGGGGCTACAAAGATGATGAGGGGACTGGAACATCTCTCTTATGAAGAAAGGCTGAAGGATTTGGGTCTTTTCAGTCTACAAAAAGGATGACTGAGGGGGGATCTTATCAACACTTATAAATACTTAAAGGGTGGGTGTCAGGAGGATGGGGACAGGTTCTTTTCAGTGGTGCCCAGTGACAGGACAAGGGGTAACGGGCACAGACTTGAGCACAGGAAGTTCCATCTCAATATGAGGAGGAACTTCTTTCCTTTGAGGGTGGCAGAACCCTGGCACAGGCTGCCCAGAGAGGTGGTGGAGTCTCTGTCTCTGGAGACATTCCAAACCCGCCTGGACACGTTCCTGTGCCACCTGCTCTGGGTGACCCTGCTCTGGGAGCGGGGTTGGACTAGATGATCTCTGGAGGTCCCTTCCAACCCCTACCATTCTGTGATTCTGTGATTCTGTGAAAATCCTGCAGTTAACAGCTACCTTTTAAAGAAGGTTGATAAGATTAATTGATTTTTCTGCACTGTTGCCTGTCTCAAACAGCCTGACAAGTACAGTCAAACAGCTCTAAATATTTTGTATGTACGTGGAAGGTGATAATGTTATGCCATAATGGCTGGTCTACATTCATTCAATGTCCAACAGTGCAAAACATCTGTAGTGGTAAGATAAAGGTCCACTTTTAACTCTTCACATTAAACAAATCCATGTAGGTGATACCCTACCTGGGAACCTGAGGTTCTTTGGCATGCAGGTGCTTACAATAAGTTTCCTTGGCAGAAAAAGGACCTGCTGATGCAAAAACCCCTGAGTCTTTGTGGCTGACTGCAAGTGGGTAGCTAGCTATTATGGTCAACCTTTTGGAGACTCGTACAGGTAGGTAGTGACAGAGAAGTGTCATGCAAGCCCCTTCCTTGTTCTCCTAAAGACACAACTGCAAGGAATGTCATGGTGCAGTAGATTATACTGACTCAGAGAGTGATTCTGAAAGGTACTGTGTTGTTCTGATCCTCATAGGCCAAAAAATACAGCATTGACCATACTTGATTGGTATTGGTTTATCTACAACATCAAATTGAATGAAATGATTGTTCACTTTCCTATCTTAATTTGTTATTTCTGCTTGACTTAATTACCATCTTGCATATATTCCTGCTTATTCATTTCATTGATATATTTGATTTGTTTCAAAAGTTCCCATCTAAATCTACAGTTATGCAAACAAACTGGGCCTACCTCTGCAACTAGTTTAATGCACCACTACTTTCATTCATTCAAATAGTTCTGACACAGGAATAGAGCATGATATTGCCAACGTGAGTTTCAAAATGCTGTCTAGTTTTGTTAATAGCTCCAGTTCCTGGAATCCAGTGATGACAAAAATATTTTATTTTTCATTGTTACCTAGAAAACCGAAATATCTGACCTATAAATGCTCAAAACCTGAAAGTGAATGAAAACAACACTTTACTTTGTTATTGCTATAATCTCATAATTTATCAGGGAGCTCAACTCGTGATGTGTAACTGTTCGAGGATAACAATAATTAGGCTCGTCAGTGTTTGACATTTTATCAAGCATATTAGAAAGCTAGCTGAAGCCCTAAGCAAATGAGAAACTTGCCTTTGCTTTCTCATGTACCATTGTAGTATGCACTATTAGTATAACAGCGTGGATTGTTATTTTCTCCAAAGTGCCTTAAGCATCATTTATTAACATCACTAAAACATTTAACAGCACTTTTTAAAACAATTTCCAGGCAAGGAGAATCAGTTTTATTTCAGGTGTAATTCTCACTACGTAGATGGTCATGTTCAGTGCAGGACTCATTTGCTTTGGTACCTTATGTTTTCAAACACTTTGTGTGTGATGACTGAGCACAGAGACGTACATCATGTGAAGGTAGAGAGCAGTAGTGTTTATCACAGCAGGCTCAGGGGCTGATTAAGGTCTCTCCAGCCCTGAAAGTACATAGCAGCTGCCAAAGTCTCAATTATCCTTTAGAATCCTTTTTTCTTTCTTTTTTTTGGGTTTGTTTTTTTGTTTGTTTGTTTGTTTGTTTGTTTTGTTTTTAAAGTCTGTGGCCATAGTGATTGTGCAGGAGAGTTTGCTGTCATGAATCAGATGCAGTGCTGTAGTGATGCCCAGGCTGAGTCTGCTGAGAGTCTGAAACCATCTGATATGGACTGACATCAGCACTATCCCAGGAAAAAAACTGTTTGGAGCAGCAAAAGCACAACAGACCACTTCACTGCTCAAATGCACTGGCTCCCTCTCCATTTTCAGAGGAGCCAGAGGCATCTACTTCAGAGGTAACCATCCTTCAGGAAAGAGAAAATGGAGCTTTTCTTCCATCGGTCCAGTTTGGAAAAGGCAGGGTCATGCAGCACAGCAGAGTCCCACACGCCTGGGGACCAACGCTATGTCACAGCCACGCTGCAGAGAGCACTGCGGGTGGGCTTGAATCCAGTGGGATCACTGCTCTTCAGAGGAAGACTGACAGTTCCCAGGGCTACAGAAATCAAAGGATGAGCATGAACTGCTAAACTGTCACAGAGGATTCACCCTGCTCCTGCCCCCACTCAGGGTTCCTATGTGGTCAGGTGCATCTAAGGGAAGGGACATATTCCTGATTACTTCCCACCACTCTTGAAAATCTGCAGGGAAAATCTCCCTGAGAACTACATAGCACGTTGCTGATCAGCCTCGACATAGCAGAGATGAGTGAGCAGCTCTTTATTCCTGTTTTCCCATGTGGCTGCATGCCAGCTGCGATGGATCAAAGCATTTGACACTGGCAACTGCAGCATGGCAAGTTGACCGTAACGGAAAGAAACGGTGAGGCAATTGCAGCTGCCTAGGATGGCTGCAAGAGAACTTGATTTAAACTTTGCTTCAAGAAAGGAGAAAATTATGGTAACCAACAGCTTCTAATATAGTCTTAGGTGTCCAGGATGGACACACTCATATCCCAGAATAGCCCTTGCCATACACAGTGGGCAAAAAAAGGAAAAAGAAAGTGATCTGTAAAAATCTTCCAAGCTTGCATTATTTATGTAGAAGAGCTTGAATGAAAGCATTCAAACTAAAGGGGTTTTGTCCACAGTTATTTTCTGTCTATGTCACAGACAAATGTAGGAGCAATTTCCAGCCTATCCATGAACTAAACTTCTACAGCAGCAATGAAAACCATGCAAAGTGCTGCCTGCTTACACCAGAGATTTGCACTCCCCCTGAAAAGTGGTAACAATCTCCCACCAAAATAATGAAAAAGCTCCTCCTTTAGGAGGGGGCAGCATCCAGAGGCAGGTTTGAGATCTTTCCTGCTCACCCCTTATCTACTGCAGTGATTGTACTGGCTGCCAGTTGCCCCATTGCTGTATTGACTTTTCCATTATTATGGGCCACAGTAAATGTAGGGAAAGTACGGTGCTGATTGAGAAAAGGCAAGCAAAAGTACTCCAAAGAAACTTAGCAGGGACGTTTGATTTTATTTTAGCAAGTAATGACATTTACTGTCAAGAGCTCCTGAGGTCATCAACTGCCCATCTCCTCCATTGGGCGACCCCTGGATATTTCTGATTGGATTCCCTTTCATCAGGATCTAGAGATCTGTGCTGTCCTCTAAAGTTTAGCTATTGCATCACTTTTCCTTGTGCAGCATTTGTTACACAACATTCTTTTTTTTCCAGCCTAGATTTGTGAAGGTCACAGAGGACTAGCTGCGATAAGAGCCCACAAGCCTTCACTTTGCTTCTGAATTGTTCTTGTTAATTCAGTGCTGATTGAAGATTGATACAGCCCTGGAGATCAAAGTCTCCTATCCCCCATGACAGCTCAAGCTTCTCCTCAGGGCACTTTTGGCTTGACTTAGAGGTAGTACAGGTTCCAACTCTATTAAGTCCTTCACCCTTTTCAGATGAATCTCTTTGCTGTAAGTTTTGGTAATGGTTTTGTGCTCTGGACGTCCATTCTCCTGAAATTAAACTGTCATCTAACACCTTCTGGTCACTTGACTGAGCTCAAGTCACAACTGAGAGTGCTCTGGAAGCCAGTTCTACTGTTTTTCATAATCCCTTTGAGTCTTCAGGCACAGTCACTGCCAAATTTCCCACATACAAGAAAAGTGGTATCACCTTTCTGTTCATCTGCGTGCAAGTAATATCACTTGTTTAATGGTACTCAGGGCCTGTAATACTTCAAAATCAATATATGGGGATTCAGATTAATAATACCTTTGAAGTAGAAAGACCAGGCCTCAGATAAATTGCTTTTTCTCATGTACAAACCAAGAAGTTCCCAGTAATAGAGCAACAACACAGCCACAGCAACTCTTGTTGGGTCAGTCACAGAAATATCATTTCTCCTTGAATACTTCTAATTATGGAAGGGTTTTTTTAATTAAAATGCATTTATTTTATGTGTATACAGATATGCACACAAATATGCAATTTAATAAGACAATCCTGTCTGTTACAGATTACGCACACAAGGAATTCTGTGTGAATTTAAACCCTTCTACATTTGCATAGGTGAGCACAATCTTGTACTTTCATTTTGAAACAATAATGCTGTTATTATTTAGACTCAGATCTACCTGTTTATTTCTTTTTAAATATATTTAGTCATGGAAAGAGATGCCATTTCACACTGTGAACTAAACTTCTTTCAGTTTTTTCCTGGTACTCCAAGACCTGTAAAGCACTCTTTTGTTCAGCTGGTTTTCAATAGTTTTTGGGCATTGGAAGAAGTAAGTTTTCCTTGGTTTTGCTGGAATCCAGGAACTGCAGGGCTACTTGATCCTTGTGAAAAAGATGCTAAGGAAAATAGCTCCCCACACTTTTCCACATGGGCAGGGGACCATCATCCTAATGTGTCTGAGGAGCATAGGCACGATTTGTGGGGTTTGCAGTATGGATACGTTTGATGGACGTCTTCTTGGATGACACATGAACAGCACAAAATGGCTACAAGATGCTGAAGGCTAAATCTGAAGGCAGGAACGGGACCTTACTACTGATAAGGTAGAAGGAAGGGACCAGATGAATAACACAAATGCTCCCTCAGGGATTTCCCTCTCTTCTTGGTCCACAAGTAATAGTGATACGATCATCTGATAAACATCTGATGATGAAGAATTTTAATAATTTTGTTGTAACCCTTGTTGTAACACTTCTCTGCCTCAAAGAATGTTGCTGAACATCACCATGGCCAGAATGGACCCTCTGCCCTCACATTTGTGAAACCAAAAGTCCCTGTCAGCCAGTTCTGATTCTTGAGATCTTACTTACGGAAATGAACAACAAAGGAAAAAATGTATTTTATATTCTTACAGTCATAGCAAAAGTACCTCTTTTTCTCATTTCATAAGTTGTCATGAGCCTGCTTACTCAGCTATGAAAGAAGGGACTTTGGTTGTCACTTTTGCTCTTAAATCTTAGAGCAGAAATAAGTAAGAAATCATTGGGCTGAGGCTGGGGCAGTGCAGGAGACACAATTCCTAATAATTCTCCAAACAGATGACCAAACCTGGGGGCAGAGCAGCCAGCAATAAAACCCAGTGCATATTAGTGTTTTTGTTCCTACTTTGCCTTTGCAAACACTTACAAAGCTTTTCTCTTAACCCTCTGTGTTTTCAGCTTCATCTCTGAAACACGAGTTTGTAATGAAGGTCACGAGGAGGTTCCAACAGAACAAAATGCTGCAAGCACACCCTTAATTATAAGAATGTGCCTGGGTCTGTCCCTGTTCAGCAATGTTAGGTGTCTGCTCATGTTCAGCTGTCTTGAGGCCTTATTAACAAATGTACAGATTTATACTAAGGCTGTCTTTTTTAATGAAGGTTCATGCCCTTGGCTTTCTGCAATCCTGTCCAATCTAGATTGACTGAGCTTTTTGTGTGCCGAGGAGTAAAAGGCTTTCTAGTCATTCCTTATCTGAATTAGCATTGCTCCAGGTCTGTTTAGAGTATGTGGTTTCTTCACTGTTCCTTCCAAGTTTATGGATGGTTTTTCCTGACTTCTGCTTTATGATTTCTTGTCTGGAAATACAGGATAGTTTCCTTTTTTAAAAAAAAAAAAAAGTAAAAAGGGAATTGGAAAGTGTCCTGGTATTTGCCTAGTGATTATAGAGACATGGTTTCTGTTTGGGAGGGATATTAAGATATTTGCATTTGAAGTTGAAACATAAAAATATGTTGGAACAGTCCAGTAACAACACTTAATTTCACAGAATCACAGAATGGTTCGGGTTGGAAGGGACCATAAAGATCATCTAGTTCCAACCCCCCTGCCCTGGGCAGGGACACCTCCCACTAGACCAGGTTGCTCAAAGCCCCATCCAGCCTGGCCTTGAACACCTCCAGGGATGGGGCATTGACAACTTCCCTGGGCAACCTGTTCCAGTGCCTCACCGCCCCCACAGTAAAGAATTTCTTCCTGATTTCCTGCCCACACAGCATTTTCCTCTTTTCTCTAGCTACAAGGATACTCCAGGGAAAAGTTCTGTGCAAGGTCTTGAGACTGTCATTGTGTTTTTCAGTCTATTTTCACTGGCAGCTAAAAGTGCTGAAAGGTAAATTTTATATTTTATGGATAACTGGTGCCAAAGCTGCCTGGGACAGCATAGTGGAACCTGTTTATTAGAGCTATATTTGCATTCCCGTGTACATCTAAGTATGAACATTAGCAGTCTGATACCTCCTTCGTTGCAAACCTAATGCTATTTCACACTTAGTAGGATTTGAAAATTGAAATGAGAATAGCTTAAGTAAATAGTTTGCTGTTGGGCTCTGCTCAGTGGCAGGTAGACATCCAGACACCTAGTGGCAAGTAGGCATCCAGACATGCTGGTGACAGGTCTCCTGATCCTGCCGTCAGATCTCCCTTCACCTGGAAGTCTTCTCGGGCGATGGAAATTGTTCTTTCCCAGACCAAAACCAATTCCCATCTCTCAAGAAAATATATGTGGCTCCTGTATCATGAGACCATAAGCAGAGATGCCTCACTAAATGGTATGAGCCTAAGTTCCGAATTTTAACCATACAAAACATTTCTAAATAATTACAGAGACAGAAATTCCAAAGACAAGCCTTGAGAAGCATAATGTTCTTTTCTGACTGCTTTTCCTAGCTACCTTTATTGAATATAGGCTGCTGTAACAGATGTGGGTATTCAGATTGACATTTAATTTATCCTCTGAATTAAAACAGGATGATAGAGTTCAGTCCCAGTTAAGAAATGCCAGCACTCTGTCACTAAGCCTTACTTCTATCAAAGTCACATTAGTATTCAGCTGTTTACAATTAGCTGAGCTTCCCATGCAAGCTACCTCAATAAACAGTTTAATAGCAATGAAAAGAACATGTGGCAAGAAGGGACTACCCTTCTTGGAGAAGAACAATTAATTATGTTAAGAAATTAGGCTGAAAACAGATTACTTGAACATTATTTTTCTCTTGATTTTAAGTAATGATCTGTAAAATCTAATCAATGTGCCTCCAAGGGAGCAGTAGTCTTGAGCTAGAGCTATCACCACTTGGTCCATCTACCTGAAAGATTTCTGACTGATCTGAAGTTGTGCTGTTATCTGGCTATGCTTAATTAGAGATGTCGAATTTACACATACATAGTCTACTGAGGATGTATATAAATAAAGACCTTGCAATAAGGACAACATATTGAACGTAGCCAGGAGAGAGTGGTGGGTAGAAAAAGGACAAAGAGGCTGATATGCAATTTAATTGTTTGTATTCTTATTTCACAACCTGTCTCTGGGTTAGAATCATAGAATCATAGAACCATAGGGTTGGAAGGGACCTCAGGAGATCATCTAGTCCAACCCCCCTGCCAGAGCAGGGTCACCTAGAGCAGGTTACACAGGAACACGTCCAGGCGGGTAGCTCAGAGCTGTAGTTTTATAATAAAGTTTCTCTTGGTCTACTTTTCCTTCTCCCCAGAGAACACTTTATTTTTCAAACCACCAATCTGGAAGGCATAGAAGAGGTCAGGTTTCCAGAAAAACTCTTCTCTCTTTGCAAGTATCCTTAATAAACTGAAAATAATGACATTTGTGGCAGTACAAATGCATGAAGAGCAGAGTACATATTAATTAAGGCAGGTTCACAGAGCAGCACTTTTTACTGAAGCTGGCTATTTTTGTATGCTTTTATCCTTATAACTGCCTGTTTTCCCAGGAGACATCTTATCAGGTAAACATTGTTCTGGCATCCCAGAACATGACAGACTGTCATTAGATAAAGGAGAAGGTTAATAAAATAGAAATCCAGGTTACAAGCAGTGTTTTAGCCAATGGCATCCCATGGGTTGTGGTGAAGCAAACAGCAGACTAGTCAAATGCAGCAAATTACAGTCAGCAGAAGAGTGCCAAATATCCAGCTCTTATTCTATAATTTGCACATGCCAGCAGAATCTCAAATGATTCTTTTCATTGAGATATTTGGACTGAGTTTCCTTTGGTCTGCAGATTCCCATTTCAATATCCTGATAGCCTGGGGAGCAGAGTGTGTTAGGAAAGGCTCCTTCAAAAGTTATGATGTGAGGATAACATAAGCAGGGAGAACTTTTCACCCCTTTCTTTTGCTTCTTTTCTTAAAGCATTTTTGGAAATGTCTGGTAGAGCCTCTGGACGTCAAGAGGAACCAGAGCGCATGGGCCTAGGGCAGAGCAGGATTACTTCTCTGGTTCACCTCTGATTGAACAATTTTCTATTTTATTTGGTTGCAGGGTGATGCTGGCAACTGCAAATATTCCTGCAAAGGAAGTACCTTTTTTCTGCTAGACACTGTTGAGAAACACAGAGGTGACCATCGTCCTCAGGCATTCAGGTATGGAAATCAAACATTCAAATGAATCAATATGATGAGGAAAGGACACAGCTTAGTCCGTGGTTTGGAAATTAAGTTTTGTTTTTTCTGTCTTCTTCAGAGATGTCAGAGGAAGACTGGGATGGGGGAAGAGAAATAATTCCACCTGTCATCTGTGTAACCTGAGCAATGCACTATGTTTTCTAGTCTGTGTAGCAATATCAAGCCTTCAAAATATACTAGAAGAAGAAAGTAGTGATTGCTTAGATTTTATAAGACCATTTGCTCCTGTTTTGAGAAAGGAAGAGAGGAATTAATGTCATGAACATCTACAGTGAATTAGGTCCAAGCTGAAGAATCCTAAAGAGAAAACATGGAAAGTTTATTGCAGAGGTGGAGCAAGATCTTTGAGTGGATCATAAATGTGTTTAGTGTCAGTGCTGATTTACACTAACTGAAGATTTGGCCTTACATGTCCATCCTGGCAGATTTGTCTTAACTCTTTTGAAGGAGATTTCCTGTGACTCCACTTGGTTTGCTTGTGTGACTTTAATTTGCAGCCCTTAGTGTACATTAACTGTGACAGCTGCCATGTGCTGCTCTTAACAAACCCCTTTAGTACTATGCACAAAACATTTCCTCCCTTTTGATGTATGAGGAATCATCCTCTACCCCACACGGCTGGAAGGCTAACTTCTCCGTCATCATAAGAGGCTGCTGCATCTATGGATGGGATTTCAAAAGAGGTAATGCAAATTAACTTGGTTGCCTTCAAACTCCCTGGCAAAACTTTCAGTGAGTCTTTTAAAAGCAGAGTTAGGTTCACATGGGTCTTTCCTGAAACTTCTTTTTTACTTCTGAGGTGCACAGGACAGAAGAGCAAAAAACAGCTAAAGGAGATGCTGGAGAGAACTGCTCTATGTACAAGGCATACCTTTATTTCTTAAGATACGGAGGATAGGTGCGATTCTAGTGTATGGCTGGTAACAGAAGACAGGAGGTGAATAGCTACAAGGAGGAGAGAAACTGAAATGACAAGGAGGCAAAAAGGTTTTCAAAAATTGCAGTGTATCTGTCAGGACATTTTCCACTCTCCCCAAGATGGCACAGCAAAAAAAAAAAAAAAAAGAAAAAAAAAATCTGCTGTCACTGTCCTCTAGGTTTGATATAAATGTCCCATACAGGAAAACATGCAACACTTCTCTCCCAGGAGACTGATCCTGAAGACTTACTGCCAAAATTAACATTCTTCATGCATGCTTTAACCCATGCTTTCTCAAATTTTACACCTGCATTCATAGTTGCGACTTAGTTAAACCTGGAACACTTGGCGTCTACGCTTTCCAAATCTATGGACTTCCCTCTCTTACTTTGTACTTTAGATAATGAACTATTTTAGCACTTGCCTTACCAGTTTTTCTGCATTGCTTGCAATTTCTCACACCCTTGAGGCTGCTCTGCACCTCACTTCTACACTGATGGCAATCTCTAGAAATTTCTTAGCCCATGTCGTCCACTGGTAACCATCTTGGTATTGCCTAGCTGCTTAGGTGAATCAAGGCAGGAGGAAGGTGAGTGTGAAAGGTCTCCAGGAAGGTGGCTGTGATGCTTGTATCAGTATCTTATCTAATCATGGGGAAGTAGTGTGTGCTACAGTACAGCTATGTGGAGAAAAGAGTTAATGTTACCCTTTTGCTGACTGCTACACCAAAGCAACAGGAATTCAAACACAACAAACATCTAAAAGGCAGTAGACCAAACACTGCCTCCAAGTCTACCATTTATAAAACTATCAAGTTTCTCTGTAAGCTAAAGTTTTAATGGCAATCTATTCAGCAGAGTGTTTAGGGATGTATTAGCCCTCTGGGTATACTTAAGGCTCTTGATAAGGCCCCTTTATCTCTAAGCAGGAATTAAGTAAAGATTAAAGTATTTCTCTTAATCAGAACTTCAGCATATTCTGGAAGGTTGGTGTAAAGACTTTGTTGTCTTGTCATAGCTTAGCTTATTCCCCCTATCATTTCCTAGCATTGCTTCTTTTCATAAGAAAGAAAAAAATCCTCTGTATTTTGCTACTGCAAAATCGTTTTGGTCAGGTATGCTGGTAGAAACTGGATATAAACAATGCTATGTATATATAATCTTTCACAAAGGCAGAGAGGATCCATCTGTATGGAATTTTCTGCTCTCAGTGGAAGTGCTAATTGGCATTTCCGTGTTGCTGCTGCGTTATCAGCAGTCTGCACGGAGAGAAAAAGTACCATCATGCAGATTTGCTGCAGAGAGCAGCATGCTGCAGGATGAGGCTGCTGCCCAGTAATTTTTGCTTTATTTTCCTTTTATCACCAATTGTGTATTAGACATGGAATAGCTCCTGGATGAGGTAAGCACTTACGTACACTGTGAAGGGTTCACTTAAAGCCCAGTGCTTTTATTGGAGACTGACAGTACTGGCCTGTGACATATAGGCAGATGAACAGGTTACTAGATGAGGAACCTGTAGTTCATCAACTACTCCACAGTCACTGGCCTGACAGAAACCCTTACTCTACAGCAACCCAGAATACAGATGGGGTAGCTTAGTATGCATCCATACTCCGCTTTTGAAGTAAAAGAAGGCATATAGACAGCTACAGTAGCTATGAGAGTGGAAGTTTGCACTATAGCTTACATTTTCATTTGCCTTCATCTCAGGTTTAATGCTTAAATTGAAGCAGCTCTTTCTTAAACTTTGAATCATATACATCATAGAAGCAAAAAACCATCCACAAAGCTACTGAATACCGCAGATACAGGAGCACGGTCTCTCTGGGAAAAACATAAGCTTTTGTGCTAGCTAATCTCAAAGAACTTAAGCGGTGATTTGATCACAGTCTCTAATACCTACAAACAGAGAATATATCTTATGGTTCTAGATGCTTCGTTACAATGGAAGAACGTTTAAGAGGATGCAACACATAGAATTGAAGCTAGACAAAAATAACAGGACTTACATCAGGAGGAATGACCATTGTAACAACTTCAAAAGCACAGTGCACTCTTTCTTTATGACTGAGAATCTTTCACAAACCAAAAGCTTTGCAAGACTAAAATACAGGCATTAATCTCAAATAAATAAATAACTTCATGCAGAAATTATGGTAAGATCCAGACAACTTGTGTCCAATGATATATGGGAAGTCAGATGGGTGCAATCGTGATGACTATTCTTGTCTTTCCCTCTCTTTGAGGTATGTTTCAGTGAAATAATTTAGTGAACAAGGTTTAGAAATATTTTACATTCATAATAACCATTTCTGCATGATTCCTCAAATATTGAATGACTTTTGCATAGATTTCAAGCCCCTTTACTTAACGACATGATTTGCTGAGCAGGTGTATTTGCCCAGTATGAAACAGATGTCTTGTCCTTTGAAGACACTTTATTTTAGAACTAATGCATTAATGCAAAAACCTGAGGCTTGCTTTATGATTTTGAGTGTTTTCTGTCTCTCTCTTGCACCAGTAACTTCCCCTTAATTGCCCCCAAATCTTCTTTATCAACTCCAGTTTACTGAAATACTTTTAATCTTTTGGGAGTAATAGGACCTAGTTACTGGCATACAACATGATATTTCAATAGATGAAAGACTTTTCAAGTTCTGGAATGTCTTCAAACATTATTTTGGAAAATCAGATCTTAAAAGTTATTTGACCTAGAAAGACACAGAAACCCAAAATGTCCAGCTTGCATTGCTTGCTAAATTATTTTGTGTATGATCTGGAAGGCTGGAAATTAAGATGTATTTACTCAAAGTTCGGTGTTGCCATGAAATGCAGTGCTATGTACGTATATTCAAACTAGCTCTAAGCAAATTCTCTTGCCAAGCAGTAAGACCACATCAGCTCAGTAGGATGCTTTAGCACAGCAGAGAACTGAGCAAAACATGTGTTGTTTAATTCCTCTGATGCCTAGTCTAGTCCACTGACAGTTTTTAAGACTGCTCAGAGAGCACAACATTTGAATAATATATTATCTAGCAAGTGTTGTACAGCCTGCTCAGACTTAGATCATCCAGTTATGTTCCACAATTATAGCTGACAGAAGTTCAATAACCAGCATATTATGAAATTTGGGCTTTGTACAGGTAGCCAACAAACCTTGATTGAGACCACCTGTCACTGTATTCCCTTCTGGGGCAAAATGTACTATACTTTGTGTTTCTAAAGAAAATATGGCAATGCAAATTGCTAAAAAGTTGAAGGAATGAGAATTTTACCAAAGCTGTTCTTCTGTTCAAACTGTTGCTCAGATCAACAAAATTTTGCAGACAGTTTTCCATCAGGGAACGTCATTTGAATTAAATCTTATTTTTTGCTGTTCTGTAATTTAGAGGAAAAAAAAGCTCAAACATTTATAATTATTTGTTCACAAAGATCCCATAAAAATGAGAAATCTTTTAAAACAACACTATTAGGACAGAATAAAAGGATACTTCAGATTAGATGCTACTCAGTTCCAAGATTCTGTTTTATCTGTAAGTGCAGCCTGCAGGCTTAAAATCCTTGCAGAAAATAGTTCATAACGGAATAGCTTTCTATGTGAATCTTATCACGGGGTACAGGACTCCAGATGCCTAAACTGTTTTGGCAAGAAGTCTTTTTAAAAGCCTCGGCATTGGCACGACACTGATAAAAATGAACGATTTACAAAACCATATTAACATTCATAAAGGGGAAATGAGGAAAGTTCTTGATTAAAAAGCTGTTTTTAATTAACTAGGGTCTAAATATTAGCTTAAAGCATGCTGATACATTCGTGAACATTATCAGAGTACTAATGTAGATAGAACTGACATTTAGGGTGGGAATCAACTTCAGAGTCCTAGGGTTTGACTCAGTTGCCTAAACAGAAGCATCTCAAGTCAGTTGAGATTTCCTGGAATTTCCTACCTGGCATTGTGTCCCCAAATGCCCAGCATTTGTTGGACCCAAACAACCACAACAATTGTGTGATCTAACATTTATCTTTAACCAACAGGTAGTATAAAAGCAAATATACCATATATTGCAATCCTTTGGTAGAATCCTCTGTACAGCAACACTCAGGTATAACATAAAACTGCAGACCGGTTTAGAAGGAATAAGTATGCAGACTGTTCTAGCAAATGGATAAAACTGGACCCAGGCAGACGTAAAGGTGAGGAAACCAGTGTCATCAAGATCTGTAGCTCCTCAGGAGGATCCAGGATGCTGACATCGTGCTGCGACAGCCCACCTAAGGAGCAATGACCTTGGAATCATTTGTGCAATCAAAGAGTGAGCAGGACAGAGAGAGGATGAAATATCCTCTTCACTTTCTTTAAAGTACCAGCTACAGTAAATACAGTTCATTATTTATTTTTTTTTTTGCCATTACCTAGGTTCTGGGATCTGTACGGTGTGTTTGGTTTGGGTACAACAAAGTGTCTTGCTTAAAATACAGTTAGTGCAATTTCCACCATTGTGAGACCACGTAGCCCTGTAAACATGTTTTTGCCATTACCAGCATAGGCCATAGGCTTTGTATTGCCCCAGGAGCGCAAGTGTCAAAATTTTTCCAAACTTGTATTTCCCTGAGCTGATTTTAGGTTGTTTTAGTAGTAACAGGGGTTGTCCAATGGCCGGGTAGCTGCTGTTTAACTTGGTTGAATCGATCTGTGTATACCATACATGGTAAAGGTCTAAAAAACAGGGAGGGAGGGTGGGACCACTGTATAACTTTAATTAATAGCTAATGGGTGAAGACAGAAAAACTTTAACTGTGAGCCAGTGAGGAAAGACTGAATATACATACTGTATTAAGAAACATATAAAAAAACCTGCAAGTGGATGCAAAACAGAAGACAAAGAAATCCTCAGGTTTAGTATCATAATACACTTAGCAAGAAATGTGGGACACTGGCAACCAGTTGTGATCCCCTCCCTGCCATCCTTGAGACAGACTGGCATTGTCAGCCCCAGGACCTGAGGGCATTGGAAAGATGATCACTGCTTCAGAAAAAAAGGATGGATATTTAAATATTAGGAAGTTTATATATAACAATTTTTACTGTTATTGACATTTTGCTGTAACAATTAGATCATTCGGACTATAAATGTTGATTTCATTGTAATTGGACTAATGATAACTCTTTTACTAGAATGTTAAGCGTTCAAATTCGCCTAACAATAAATTCTAGGCTTCACAAAAAAGACATTGTCCCTTTTACCATAACAAGATCTGAAATGTAACAAAAAGGCAAGGCAAAAAAAAAAAGACTTTTGCCTTGCATGAAAAGAGCATTTGCTCATTCCAGAAGGGATGAGAGGCAGAGTACTGAGTGAAGAAAAAGGGAACAAACATATTTCTAGACCATGACTATATGTTTTCTTTTGTATGGGGGTGACTTTCCAATCAACTGGACTGTGTCTGGTAGAATAGTGTGGGGCCTACAGTGTGATGAGACATCAGTGCTTTTCAAAATTCTTGGACTATGTTAAGGACAAGGACTTTAATAAGGAGAATAGCTCTTTTAGATATGATTCTGACTAATAAAGAGGAAAGACGGAAGATGGTTTGAGTGAGTGTAGCCATGAAATGATAGAACCATTATTCTAAAAAAATGAGAGAAAGCAGCAACACAAGTTTAGTGAACTTTGGAAAGAAGCCTTTCATACACACATTGAGCTGGAAATGTGCACTCACAGCCGAGAAAGCCAACGGCATCCTGGGCTGCATCAAAAGCGGCGCGGCCAGCAGGGCGAGGAGGGGGATTCTGCCCCTCTGCTCCACTCTGGTGGGACCCCACCTGGAGTCCCGGGTCCAGCTCTGGAGCCCTCAGCACAAGAAAGACATGCAGCTGTTGGAGCAGGTCCAGATGAGGGCCACAAAAATGATCAGAAGGATAGAATAGCCCAGAGAGGTGGTGGAGGTCCTATCCCTGGAGACATTCAAGGCTAGGCTTGATGAGGCTCTGAGCAACCTGATCTAGTTGAAGATGTCCCTGCTTACTGCAGGGGGGTTGGACTAGATGGCCTTTAGAAGTCCCTTCCAATCCTATGATAGAGCATCTCTTCTGTGAAGACAGGCTGAGAGAGTTGGGACTGTTCAACCTGGAGAAGAGAAGACTCCTGGAAGACGTTATAGTGGCCTTCCAGTACTTAAAGGGGGCCTACAGGAAAGATGGGGAAAAACTTTCTAGCAGGGCCTATAGTCATAGGATAAGTGGTAATGACTTTATACTAAAAGAGGGAAGACTTAGACTAGATAGAAGGCAGAAAGTTTTTACAATGAGGGTCGTGAAACACTGGCCCAGGTTGTCCAGAGAGGTGGTAGATGCCCCATCCCTGGCAACATTTAAGGTGAAGTTGGACGGGGCTCTGAGCAACCTGATTTAGTTGAAGATGTCCCTGCTCATTGCAGGGGGGTTGGACTAGATGACCTTTAGGGTTTTTTTTCAACCCAAACTCTTCTATGATTCTGATTCTATACCCAGAGACGAGGAAGGCAAGACATCTTACAAGGATCAACAAAAGCATCAAAAGCTTGCATGCAAGCTATCACTCAAAAGATCATAAAAAACACAACAGCAAACTGTCTTGATGAAGAGTATGATAGGAAGAAAACAAAGAGACCAATGTGGAATTCAACTGAAAATTAAAAATGAGATTCAATTGAAATGGGAGTCCATGGCCACTTGAGAACCCCAGTTTATCTGAGATGTCCCGAAGGTCTGGCAGACATGATACAGTGCCAGTGGGAGACGCATAAGCTGCAGGCCAAGTGAAATAGCCCAGGTGTCTCAGTGACACTAGATGTATGTGTTCAGGCAACCAAGGTGTGCCACAAAACACCCAAATGTGGATGCTTACGTGTAGGTGTCAATACCTGAGGCAGGCTGTAAACTTCTGTTGTAGTCAGTGGAGCTCTCAGGTTCAGTTCAGTTGCTCACATGAAGACATTTAGTTGTATTCAAGAGCACCAAGTGTTACCAGTGGCTGACAGGGGATCTACAGAAGACCTGTGTCTTTCTGAAGAGGCAGCTGGGGAACTGATGTAGCAACAATAGTGCCTAAAGTAGCACTACACCTCTAGTAAATGTAGTCTATGGAGCCTAGATGGCCATTCAGCTTTCCTTGAAGAAAATGTCTTGGGCAAAATTCACCTACATAAACATAGACATCTTATGCCCTCTGAGATGACTTGAAGAATCCTACTTACCTTGCTGCTTCAGACTGCTTCATTAGTGCATGAGTTTTCCAGAAGTCCTGTTCACATCTGCTTTTGAAAATGATTTTGATATTTTAGGGTAGCCAGGCACCTATGTCTAATTAACTGATGAAGCCCATGCAGGCATCTATATTTTGGGTTTGCTAATTTCAAACTGACTCAACCCTACGGGTTCAGTTCTGTTGTCTAAATATTTTTTTGTTGTCTGAGTTACCCTATGGCATCCATATAACCTCCAAGTGTCAGTCATGAGAGCTGAAGTCCTGTGTCATATCTGCTTACTCTCTGAATGTGTCCAAACAGTACCAAGCACCTCTGCTCTCATAACTGATGTGAGGTATAACAGATTTTATCAGGACATCCAGAAGGACCTGAAAACCAGGCATAAAGCACGTGAAAAGTCAAAGCAAGGAAAATTCACAGCAAGAACCTGCATCTCTTGAGGCTCCTCCAGTCCTGGACATTTTTATGCCCCTATGATAGCTAACAAGCTACTGCAGCTGATACACAGCTCTAACTTTCATTGCATGTGGTTGAAGCCATTTCCTTACTTTTCCCAAAGTCTCCTGGCAAAATGCCAACTCACACTGGACAAGAAAGGTGCTCCCACTGGCAAGAATGCAACTTTAAGTATTGGCAGGTTTTTTCCCTGGTAAGATTAGTGCCACATTACTCCTCATTGCAGAGCAAGTTAATGAGCCAGGAGCTCCCAGGGGATATTGTTAGATGATGTATATCCTTAGCATATCTTTAAAGATGCATATCTTTAGTCCAACAGGACTGAGGTTTTGTAACATAGACTGAACATAGATATGACCTGAACTCTACAGACATATGTTATTACTTAAAACTGATGTTACTAAAACAACATGATTCCATTTAAATATTGTCCTTCTTTATTCTGTCACATGAAAGCTCTAATTTAGCATCCTCAACATATGCAATTCCTTGCACTTGAGATGTACTTTGTCAATGCAGGCCCTTTCAGTACAGAGGTCTGTAGTTTGCTGTGTTGTATAAACACAGATTCTATTTCCTTAGATGAGTTAAGCAGATAGTTGTTTCCTTTCCTATTCCACAAAGCAGTTAAGCATAAATTGAAGGTTCAATGAAATCAAACTAAGCATGCATTTAAGTGCTCTGTTGAACTGCATCACGTTTTAATTTTTCTGGCTCTGTTGATGATGTCTCATGAGGCACTAAAGTTCTGATCCATAACAAGGGCTCGTTTACACAGGACATTATATAAGAGAATGCACACACAAAAATGCTCAGGAAACATTATAGGAATAGAGTGAGCATGAATGGTGTGCTTCCTGAATATACTCCCACGCTCCAATATTTCCTGAGAACTGTGCAGTCTGTGCATATTTAGTAACTTCAGTGTAATATTGTCCTGCCCACTTTTCATTTGAGCCTGTGTAAAACTTGTATTCACAACATCCATTGGCCAAACTCTCTGTAGCTGTTTGGTTTTGATTTTGATTTGAACCTGTCACCCAATAGCTTTAGCAGGTGACCCCTAGTTCTTCCTGTACTGGAGGAGGTAGGAAGCAATAATCTCTTTTTACTCTAGCCCTGCCATTCATTAATTTTTATGTCCTTCAGGAGCGGACTTTTCCAGGCTGAAAAGTCAAAGCTAACTTTGTCCTACACATCTTAGTTGCTCTATCAGGAAAGTCAGGCCACATTTCAGACTTCTCTGTATTTTCCTGGCTTTATTCTATCCTTTCTGAGGTACTAGGCACAAAATGTCTCTCTCTGGTTTAAGACTAATCAACTAAAGACAAAATATAAATAAGACTATTATTATCAATGGTTGGCATATAATCCTACTGAAGGATTGGTTTAGGATTTCCTTTTAAAAATCTGATAGCAGAAAAAGATTGCTATAGCTTTTAAATTGTACACAGTCAACATCCTATCAAGTGGTTGCCCATCCTAATATCTGAGGTATGTGAAGTTCACCCACTGCTAGTAAACCGTAGCCTTCACATTATGTGCATAACAATATCTGCATTTCAGCTGTCGATTTGAATGACCTGACTATGCACATCCATTACTAAAGCCAGTCAGTCATTCAGGCATTGACTCTGTTCCCAAGCGTAATGCTGTCCGATTTGCTCTGGTTTATCAGAGACATTCCTGTGCATCTCACAGATATTACAGGTATTACAAATATCACCAGTATTACAGAATGCAATGCACGCTGGGGCATCTCAAAAGCACTGGATATTTATGATCAGGTAACTGAGCCTTCAGTATTTGTCTTCTGAAAAGGCAGCTGTGAAAGGGAACCGCTATGCTATTCCACTCTGCTCTGTTTGTCTTTTGGGGACGATAATTCAGTCCTCATGATCATTTAGTTACTGTTGAGATTTGTCAAAGAAATTAAAGTTGCCTAAAAATGTGATGCAGTTTTGTTTTGTGAACAAGTATTTATTTCCCTTCTCTCCCTGTTTATTTTGCAGCACTATACCAAAATAAAGCCAAAAAAATACCCAAATTCATCCTGGAAACACGTTTCAAGGTCATGAAAAAGCTAAATGTTATGGATACTTTTCCATGATAAATTTCCTCAGGATCACAGTATTAACTAGGATTTATTAGGATATTGAATGGCTATCACACAAGAGAGAAGGAACTGCATCCTAGGAAAAAAAAATTACCGAAAAAGGTGTAGAGTCATAAGAGATAAGTGATTGAATCTGGCCTCCCGTTGTAGTTATGGGGAAAAATAATAAGTGTATTCTTTGAATGTGTTAATAAAGTAACAGCAAGAAGGTGGTTTTCACCAGGGTCATGGCATTGGTGAGACAGTACTGGAATATAATATAAAATACTAATATAAAATGAGTTTTAAAAGAACACTGAAATTCTGGACAACATGCAGCAGAGCCACAATTTCATTTCAGGCTGAAAAATAATATTTTATGGTAAAAGTTGTTTCTCTATTGAATAAAAAGAACTGTGATCGCACCTAATTTACCTTCTGGGAGAAGAAGATGCCATGGAGTTCAGATTTGCTGGTCGTCCAGACCCGGAGACCCATGGCTTCCATGCGATTTGGAAGCCAGGATTTTGTTTACACAGAAGTTAGAGTGTGGGTGATGGGAGGGGAATGACACATGCCTTAGTCTCACTCTGATAAGGAGCTGGGATGGTGCCAGAGTGCCATATAGACAGAGCTTAAACATTGGCTTCATTGCAGAATACATAAACCTCTGCTGGGAGGAAATACCAGATATAAAACGGCTCTTTAATCTAGCAGACCCATTCAAATTAGAAATGCACTACACACTTTTTACATTAGGCATGATTAATCACTGGAACAAACTACCAGTTGAATTGATGAATTCACCATTTCTGGATGCCTTCAAGTCAAGACTGGATGGCCTCCTAGAATATATGTGATAGCCAAATAAGTTATAGACAAGTACAATACTAGTTATTTGGCTTAATATTGTGGGTAATAGAGTAAATTTCAATGGTTTTTTTCATATAGTGGAGGTCAAACGTGATCTTTTCTGGTTTAGAACTAAAGCTGATAAAGACTTTTATTATGGATAACACTGCTCTGGTCTACACGCGATCATCCTCCCCATATTCTTATCTTACCCTTTCCCTGCATTGTCTGTGACATAGTTCCCATCTGAAATTCAAGCTCCTGAAATCTTTTTAAGTTCCTTCATTTCCAAATTAATGAATTATTGAATCTAACCAGAAGTTAATAGATTAATAAGATAAGAGATCCTAAACATTTAATTGGATTTGGGTCCAAACATCTTTTGACAAGCATTAAACAAGCAGAAGTGAGATAAAATACCTAATATTCATCAGTAAGACTCATTTTACATAGCCTTTGTTTTGTAGCCGCTAGTTCCTCGGGAGAGCAGAGACTGGAAAGAAGTTCCTGGGTCACCAAATCCAATTTCTTGATATCTTCAAGAGGCAGTCGAATAGCTCCTTTCACAAACTGATCAAACTCCATTTTTAAAAGGCAAATTCCTTTGTCCTGCCTCTAATTTCTCTTATTCCAAAATCTGATGACTATATACTCACCTTGCAATTTTCAGCCCTCAAAGTCTTTAAATAACTGTTTGTTCTTTACCCATCTTCAGCCTACTTTGTACTTGTATCTTTCTGGAGTGTAGATGCCAATATGTATAGGCCAAGTCACTGTATTACATCTAGGCTTCATTTTCCTAAGCCTAACTCTTTTACTTCATTTAAAGGCAGGTTCTCCATTCTTAACATCACTGTATTGGTCTTCTTTATTCTTTCAATTAGAATTGGTCTTAATTGTGGACGACAATCATGCTCTATCTAAGGTCTCAGGAGGGCTGTAGATGATAGCAGTATCTCTCTACATCTCCTGAAAACAGACAAGCTTTGCATTAGCCTTTTTCACAGCTGTATCACATTAGTGGCTTTCAGTTACCCAGTGACTGTATAAGACACCTAGATCCTTTTACTTTTCAGCATTTGTAACTGATAAATTTCTGCCTACAGGTAGACATTCTTGTTATTAGTCCCTAAGGGCACAAGTCTGTACTTTGTGCTATTCAATTTTATTCCTTTTTGATACTCCAGTTCTCGCAATCATACAGTTCTCCCCATAGTGTATCTGTTTTCCCCTTGGTATGGGCAATGCTGTATATCTTGTTTGTATTAACAAATTTCAGTTGTGGACTTTTTTGTTCTAAACTCATTAATGTTCAGTGCTCTGTATTATTGGTTCTGAATCCTCATTCAAGGGAATGAATGATGATCAGCATTGATAAATATATTACCTGAAAGAATCCACGTGGAATATTCTCTCCTGTAATAGGAACTATCGACTGACAGTGTTTGAACGATACATATACAAGGATTTCTGTAAGGTCCCTAAAAGAGACAAGAAATGAGAATAACTGGCTTCCATTCCTATTCTGGTACTGACAGTAAACGTGGTCCTAAACAGTAGGGAACAGACAGTCTGTTGTCTGTGTGGTTACAGCAGGGCACGCGGAGGCTGGCCAGGCATGGGCACATCTTTTGGGACAGGATGACAGCACTCTTATCTCAACAAGAAAAACTGAGCCTTCTGCAAAGAAACTATCATCTCCCTGAGATGAATTGTCTGGAAAAGGATGTAAAAGGGTCTACAAAAGGATGTAATTTACTTGCAAGCATACACAGCGATTTGCAGATTACCATCAAGTTCCACCTGTAGGTAGCTCACCATGCTCATTATGAGTCTTCCTGGTGGGTTTAGAGGAGCCATGAATACAGGCAACAGAAAAAATACTATTTTCAGATTACATTTCCTCTTTATAATCTGGTAATGTATGTTGATTTTATGTATAATTTCATAATTTATTTGCATAATTATTAAAATACTGGGTAAATGTTGTAAACATGGGACAGTCCATATAAATGATGAGAATATAGAGCATATAAAACTTAAATATGAAGACTTGTTACTGGTTTCATTAAAAGCATTGAGATACTTGATTTCAATTACTCGATCTTTGTCACAAGGTAAGTTATTAATGGCTATTTGGCATCTAATTATTTCCAAATGTTTTCATTGCTATGTATTAAATTAGGGGAGACTAGAAAGGATAAAGTACAATTCAAAATTGACTGCCAAATTTTAAATGAGATTGTTTCTCTTGAGACTATGATGATTGGAACTTGCATTACTAGCTCATTGAAGCATATATATTTCTTTTGACATATGTCATAGGTAGATCTTTTTATTGATGCCAAAATGCTTTTCCATTTTAAAGTATCACCATGGAAGAATCCTGTCTAGAAATTGTTTATATTGTAATTATGCATTTTGCATCACTCCAAATACATATACTGTTGCATTTAATGGGTATAATGCCAGCTGATAATATTCTGCGGGTTTTGTTCCATTGTTATTTGTTTTGAAAAAAAATAGAACTGTATTATATATGGTTATTATATGTTTCATTATTTATCAGAATAATTAATAATAATCCCTTTCAATATTTCTGTTGCTATACCAAACCATACTGTTATGGTAATGCTTGCTTATTGTCCTCCATAGAATAAAGCTGCAAATATTTGACCCTGACTTACAGATTTGGTGGAATAAATACAAACTACTGCCTGATGAAAAAAATCTGCATTGTATCTAAAAAGGCTGACATCCAAATCTTCAAAGGCTTTAAAATACATCGTTATCACTTTGAATTCTGTTTTCAAGAAAAAATAAAATGCATAGCTCTGTATGTTGTAACACCCTTATTGGTATTGATATTACCCTTAAAGAATTAGAAGTCAGAAAGATCAAGAGAGGACATTAGGTCCTAAGAATGTAACCTTGAGAAGACCTTCACCCAGTGCTTTTGCATCACACCTAAGATTGGCGCTTGAATATATGCATTTTTTAGTACATCTAGATAACCTCTGTTTCAGTCCGAAATGAACTGGCACTCCCTGTGGGCAAAGGACCTGGATGGAAGCCAGCTCAAACAGCAAGTCTTAGGAGTGCGTTAGCACAGTGCTGCATCCTGCTTCCTTGCCAGTCAGTAGAGATTATTAGTCCTAAATTGATACTGCAATAAAAATATTTGCTCAGTTTCTGGTTTGAAGTTAGTTTATTACAAGCATATCTTGGAGAAAAAGCGCGAGCTCCTAACTGCCTGGAAAATCTGGTGAGTTTGGGTCTTTAGAAGATAACCTTGACTCATATAGGATGGCTTAAAAATTAGATACAAATCAACATGACTAAAAGTTTTAGATTCATTTTACCTAACCCCAGATGTCCATTCTGTACTTATATGCCTTTGAGGTATTCTTATAGACTCTTGACATAGACAGTGGTAACAAAAGACGTTTCTAGGTTGCAAACAATCTCATCCAAAAATAGTCATCCAAAATAGGTTAGATGAATTCTACAGTTGCCAATTTTTCTTCATTGACTACAAAAGGAGGAAGGAGGACATTCCTTTGAGGAATACCTATTGATGCCCAACATTTGTGGGCAAGTCCCCAGATTGAGCCCCTCCTAGCTGCCCAGCTCTCTAGGCCCCACAGACAATATTGACAAGATCTCTTCTGTTAATAGAAGTTTATGCTCTTAGCATCCATAAAACCACCTAGTTTAGTCACTTAAATTTAAGTGTCTTAATCTTGTACTCAGTTGAGTTGAAGGGATTTGATACAGTTGCCTAGAAATAGGCATCTAATACCATTTGAGGTATCCTGGAGTATCCCACAAATCTGCATGGTAGTAGCAGGAGAGATAAAAGGCCTCCAGAAGGACCTGTGTCTTTCTCTCCCATCAGATCTCCACTAGATGGGATAGATCATAGCATTTCAAATGGCAGTAGATACCTCACCTTAAGGCACACTCTAGGTGTCAGAATCTCGCCCACCCATGACTGATGAGAACAACAACTGCAGTGACTGCATTTGTATAAAAAGACACATAAGACAGAAACTTTCCAACGTTAGGAAAGAAGGAGTGGAAGACCAAAATCCGGAATACAAGAGATCTGTTCTGGAGGGGAGATTTGGGTAATTCCAGCTGGGCTGTCATTGCTGGGAGAAGCTTCTGTGGAGGGAAGGCTCAATGTTCCATTTTAAGGATAGTGATCCAGAGAAGAAAACTTTAATAATAAAGGAATGGACAAGCAAAGACACAGCAATACCAGCCTTAACAATTTGCAAGTCATGGTTCAGGCTCCAGCAGTCATAAGATTTAAGAAACATTATAGGTGTGTTGGTCTTATGTATTGGTGGTGTTTGTTTTCAATGTCTTTACTGGACCCAGGTTGTTCATCCTTTATTTCTCATCTGTAAGATTAGAACTATGTATCTTGAATGAAAAAACATTGAATGGCATGCCTCCAGCAAGTGGCACTTTGGGAAAAATACACCCAAGAGTTCCCTAAAAAATCAAACCATCAAGATTAACTTGTACTTCACAAATTTAATTTCCGTTGCAATTACTTCAATGGCTGTTCCCACTTGGTCAAGTCAGGCACAGGCAGGAATCTTTCCAAGATGTCGACTCCCTGGTTTGCACACGTCTGATTTGGCTAAAGAGCTGCACATTTTCCAGTGTCAAACCAGGACAGCCTGCACTGCTGTCAGCCATGCTTCCTCTCAGGACGGGGAATCAATGGATGCTGCTGGCACAGACCTGCTGACTCTTTTTGTATAGGGCTTTCGCTACCTTTATCCCGGCACAGCCTGTATTAATTTCTGCTGGGGAAATGTAGCCTGATATAAAACTTTCCATTCAGATGAGCAGATTTGACAGATTTATCTACTTATTAATAGACTAAATTCAGCAGAATTTAAGATGCAAATTTATTCTTGGCCTATTTTCCTTCTTGCACTTTCAGTCTCTGTTTTCTCCCCTGTGCTTTTCCCCTAGCTGTTTACATTTCCTCATCTCCTCTGGTCCCTCTCAATAACATTAAGAATTGTAATCTTTTAATCTCCCGTAATTCACTAGATTACCTTTTAAATCAGGGAAGGTGGCAACGAGGCTGGGAGTCTGCAGCCTTTCCTCCTCACCTTGTCCTTGTGGGACAATTATTAATGGCACCCCAAAGGGAAGAGCCAGACATGCCTCTTCTCTTCAGCAGGCGGAGCAGACAGAGAAGGCCAAGCTATGACAGCAGAGAGAATAAAATCCAGGCATGGGGAAGGGTGAAATAACAATAAACCATCTGAACCTTGGTAGTTTCTAGAAGATACCGGCAGCCATTTTGCAGTGAAGGTGGGTCACCATGGCAGACATTTTGTGAGGAGCAATGGTTGTGCCAGCAGCCATCTTGTCCTTGCTGAGGGGAAGAAAATTAATATTGCTAGAGATGGAGGGTGGCTCTGTCCTGGGCCCACCAGAGTTCCTCTTCCACCAGGGCCAAGCACTGCAAATACATCTGTTTTGTCTATATTTGGTCATCTTTTTGGGTATTGTGAGAGCGAGTGAGCGGCGTGGGCTGCTGCTCTCCTCCAAGGGTAGCAAGAGAGAGATGAACCCTGCCAGTCCCTGCTTTCCCCTGAGGTTGTGTGCAGGCATCTGGCAATCTCTTCCATGCCAGAGGATCTGAGGGCTGATGGGTGTTGCAGGCTCCTCTTGTGGGACCCTCTGCTGCTGGAGTCCTCCAGACATGGCAGCTGGATCGTTGCTTTGTCCTGGCAGGGCAGAAGGGGCGTGAGGTCTCCTCCTGCCTTTGTCCCCTTGGCTGCATGGGGAGCGAAACAGATTGCGCTCTGTCTTCCCTTCTCACCAGGACAAGTGCTGCTGAACCGACCAGGATGGACCTTGCAGGTCTGAGTCCGAGCCAGTCCAGTTGTTTTGGCCGATTCACGGATCAGAAGGCCGTAGGAAGTCATTATGGACATTCAGCAGGTAAGGAGCACTGACTGTAGCACTTCCACTCTCCTCATTCACTCTTAAATGAGTTGCAACATATATCTTTTTAGGAAATAATAAAACACCCAAGCTCAGTTAAAAAAAATAATTACTGTTGGAAAGCAATGGGAAGCTGCTGATGCTGCAAGGCCTGGACAGGGCACGGGCAGGGAGCTGTCAGGATGCTCGATCCACCGAAGTATGTGCAGTCCTGGTAGCAAGGAGAATCCTCCACCCCAGTCCTCCTGAGCCCAGGAGCAGGATTCAGTCCTGTGATACGGTCAGGAGGAGGGATTTGGTTTATCCCCCTGACAACTTTTCCCAAATTAAAAGAAAAACCAACACTGAAACTGGACTGAAATATTGGTCTGAAATATTACAATAAAAATCTCTTCTAAGAAAGAGGGGACTTTGGCATCAGCCTTCTCCTAAGACTGTTTATGCTTATCTATTTTTTTTCCATCCAGTGGCTCAGGTACCTTGCTTCTGTTTTCAGCATGTAATATCCATCTTTAGCCAACAAAGGCAATAGGATCTAATTGGGCAAGCATGCTATCATAATTCAAAATTACAAAGTTTTCCTGTGTTTGCCTTTTTGGTTAGTTGTGTGTTACTAGTGATTTTATTTAGTGTGTTGACTGTTGTAAGGGTTTTTCAGACAAAGCTCTTGCCGCAAAATGGTTTCACAATACCTAGAGATCTACGTGTTCTCCACTATCATGATATGGCATCAGCATTATATAAAGTTTGATTGTTTCTGGTTTTGTCAGGGAGTTGACAATGTCAGATTTACTTGTATGAATTCCTCCTTGAGATGTAATTTTACATCAGCTTCTGTGATCTTTCTTTGAATGTTTTCTGATGGTCCAAGGTGCTCCAGCTGCTTCCATGACACAGAGCCAGCCAGGTTCAGTCTATTACAGGACTTGCCCCCTCCACTTAGCCAGCTATGGGGCTAGAGCTGAACATCACAACTTGTCTGCTTAAGTGCAGTTCCCATGGTGGCAGCAACACTGATGTAGAAACTGCCACTCTAAAATGCAACCAAAATGATTTTCAAAATGCTTTTTCACAATTCTGAGCTATTTCAGTGATCAGTGAAAAACAATGGCTGCACGTAAGGAAGAAGATGATATATAACTAGTAGCTGCTGAAATTCTGCAAGTCAAGGTAATTGTCTGCCATGGCTCTCGATATCAGGGGTACATGTTCACTTAGTACCACTGTTGTAAGATCTGAGGGTCACCTAAACTACTCCTCAAAGTTTTTTTTTACCATCCAGAATTCTCAAAGAATGCAAATATTTCCTAATAAGCAGCGTATTTGAGCTTCAATGTTCTTTCCCGGCCAAATAATAAGGTCAAGGAAGCTTTGTTCTTAGCGGACAGATTTTTTTATGCCTCATTTATGCTTTGAGATGGATCAACGTAAAACATAGCATAAATATTGTGACTGTCCTTCCTTCACTTGTTTGCAATCACTCTTTAGGTCTTTGAGGGCTTGTGGTATATTTTCGAAGCTGTGGGAAAAGATATTTAATTGCTCACTCTTTATTTGATGCATGTGAAATCATGTATTTGCTGTTAACTAGCAATACATGTGTATACACTAATATAAATAAATAAGACACTTTAAAATCTCCCACACCTCCAATGTTTTAATCAACCACCAAAGAGCAATACATCTTGAGAGGTTTTTTTAATATTTATTTCCTTTGTGTTTGTCTTTGTGTTCTGCAAAAATGTTACCTTTTTGAAAAATTGCATTGAAAAGAAATGTAACCTTCCCTTTCAGTTCTCAAAACCTTTCTTTTACCCATCAAAGTTAGGGATCATTATTTTCTTCTACATGCTAGTCAAAAAGGGGAGACAAAGCAAAAGTAAAACTACTCCATTTTGAAAATGTTTCAGGTTTTGAAATCCTTTAATAATATTTTCCATTTTAAATAAAAATCCTAATTTTTCTCCTTGCAACTTTAAACATGATCACAGAAATATTTTTCATAGTTTTTTTTTTGACACAATCCCAGCTATTGGCATGAGAACACAATTCTACATTTTCTGGTTGAGTAGTAATAAATCCAATATCATTTTTCTTTTATTTGAATCCTTTGGTCTGCATTAGCTCACATCTGTTCTTATCCTGGGGAAAATAAAACGTAGTTCTGGAATTCAAATCCTGATGTACCAGAGGGAGGAATTTGCCTTCAGTTGAGAGGAAATGTTATGGTGGCCCATGGTTCTCATTTTTACTTTGAGATACTTGAGAAAATCCAAATCAACCAAAGCAAAAGAAAATTTTTATTCTTCACTGAGCTTTTTAACTTAAGCAAAGTGGGAACACTCAAAAGACAAATTTAAGTACCATCTACAGATTGACAAAGAAATTTCTTACCCATGCAATAACTAGAGGTCTCCTTCAGAAAGTGGGAATTCCCATAACAGAAGTTATCATGCTGGTTTTGGCTTGGTTAGAGTTAATTTTCTTCATAGTATCTGGTATGTGGCTATGTTTTGGATTTGTGCTGAAACCAGTGTAGATAATACAGGGATATTTTCATTATTGTTGAGCAGTGCTTACACGGAGTCAAGGCCTTTTCTGCTCCTCACACCACCCCACCAGAAAGTAGGCTGGGGGTGCACAAGAATTCAGGAGAAGACACAGCTGGGACAGCTGACCCCAACCGACCAAAGTGATACTCCATACCATATGATGTCGTGCTCAGCAATTACAAACTGAGAGAAGAAGAAGGGAGGGGAGGACATTCAGAGCAACGGCGTTTGTCTTCCCATGTAGCCATTATGCATGATGGAGCCCTACTTTTCCGGAGATGGCTGAACACCTGCCTGCCGATGGGAAGAAGTGAATTAATTCCTTGTTTTGCTTTGCTTGCGTGCATGGCTTTTGCTTTACCTATTAAACTGTCTTTATCTCAACCCATGAGTTTTCTCACTTTTACCCTTCAGATTCTCTCCCCCATCCCACTGCGGGGGAAGTGAGCAAGAGGCTGCATGGTGCTTAGGTGCCAGCTGGGTTTAAACCACAACGAGGGGATCCCTTTGTCTCAGGGGAACAGACTGATGCCCCTGGCACTGGAAGGGAGTTTCCTAAGCAAGCTGCTCTGGGATGAGGTGGGGGAAGAGGTGAAAGAAAGAGTGAAACTGAGTCTGGTTCTCAGCTACTTTTGGGGAGTTTCTTCTCACAGAGAAACGATTCAAGGGGAAAAGCACTGTACCTCCATTTCAGACTCTGTCTCTGAATTATTACTTCTTTTGAGCAAAAGTTTTCAATATTTTCAAATTGAAAATATTGACATGAAATCAATAATAAATCAGGACAATAAAACCAGTATTCATTAACTGTAAATAATTTTTAAAAACCCACGTATTGCTTGGCTTACTCTCTTTATTTTTTGGGTTTTTTTGGAGTTTCTTATTTTTTCGCTTCCTCCTGACAATTTGGAGGAACCTGCTTTTGTATCATTCTATGATATTTGTTTTCTCAGGTGGCAAACATGGGCCTTAGTCTGAGAATAAACAGCTGACATACATAGCCTGACTATAAAGTCACGGTGTCCTCACTATCAGCTGAACTGAACTATGATGTGACAAGTTTGTACGCAGACAGACACTGAAAACAGATATGCTTTTGTAAAAAGAATGGAAAGATTTTGATTCACTTGTCAGATTAACTGAAAGCATAATAAAAGCATTAGGACAAGATATTTGGAGTGCTGAGACTAAGAAGAAAAGAAGAACTCTACAATGAAAAGAAGGACTCTACAATGTGCCGTGAGCTCCAAACCCACAATGTTCGTAATGACTAAGTCAATGATCCTACCTAAGAACCAATTCGGAAAATGGGAGAGGTCATTTGCAGGGGAAATAGGTTTTTATATGAAAAAACCCAAAACAACAAAAAAACCCCACAACCGTGGTTCATTAATTGCATGTGCAGGGCACAAACTGGAGAAAATAAATAGGTCCTGTCATACCTGAAATAGAAAAAGGGAGGAGATGGTGGCGGTGGGATAAAAGAGAAAAAGTGATACACAAGACATGACATGAAAGCCAAAGTCAGATAAAGTGAAAGACCAAAATAAGAAAGAACAATGACAAAAAGCCATAGCACAATCTTAAAAGCCAATGTCAGGACAAAGGATCATGGATGTTTTCAAGCTGTCTGCAATTTCCTTCAATAAATTGGCTTTAAAAATTTGATAGCATTTCCTGCAGGAAGGTCTGCAGCCCTATTAAGATGTATTGCATTGGCTGGCCACAAGTTCCAAGTCCCACTGTAATGTGGTTTTCAGTTCAGAGTAACGGATTTCTTCTATTAGAAATTATAGTTAATAAGAAGATGCCTGTCAGTTGACCTTTCTCAGCAAAAATATCACTAGTAAAATCTTTCTAAAAATCTGACATATGTCTCAAATATATCAATTGAATCTTCATTTGGGGGCCAAAATCTCCTCTTCAGCTACATGTTCATAATTCTCATTAACATCAGTGGAAGCTTAGCTCAAACCCAAGGGCAAAGTTTGTCCTCTATTCCTCAAAAGGTTCTGAAGTAGTATGCAAAAGTTTAGGTTTTTATAGATCACAGAATTATAGAGATGTTTGTTGGAAATGACTCCTCTAGTCCAACTTTTGACTCAGGGAAGGAGTCTTGCCAACATACATTGGCTTTGTGTAACGAAGTCTTGAAATCCTCCAAGGATGGAGACTGTGCAAACTCTCAGGACACACTTTTCCAGTGTTGCACTGCCCTAAGTCTAAAAGTCTTCTCTTCTTTTCTTTTTTCTTTTCTTTTTTCTTTTCTTTTTTTTTTTTTTTCCCCCCTTGTCATTAATAATGACCATGGGAAATGGGATGTGGAATATCTGACCCTAAATATATGATACATTTGGTTCCTGACTCAACAAAACAAATTACCATTGACTTAACCTTAAGCAGATGCTTATGCATATTGAAATGGATGAAAATTACCTAATAAAATTTCAAGTACGTATTTTGACATCCAGGACAATTAAGTGGTTGTCTGACACTTAGTCGAGTGAGGAAAGAGCTTAAAATTGGACTACTTATTTACATACAGTAGCAGAGTAATTTTCCTCTGCTAGTAATATAAACAAGGGGCTATTTTGGAAACCACAAGTTTTAACTGAGCTGGGCTGTTGACGCTGTGAACGTCAGTGAAAATATAAGACACAATGCTTAAAAATCTAGTCTGTAAAGCATTTGAAAGGCTTAATTTGTAGTTTTAGCGTAGACCTCAAAGGTGTAACTCTCTTTGAGATAAAAGATCTAAATTTAAGTATCAACGTGCAATTGTTTAAGTGCACTAGGAATGTGATTTAGCTGCCTGAGCATAGATGTTTTGTGCCACTTGTGGTGCCCGAGGTTATCCAAGGCATCTGCACAGGGCTGCGCATTACAGAGGCCCTAGGGAAGATTTGAGCCCTCCTGGAGAGACTGCTGGTGACCAGATAGGGTTCCCCCAGACACCTCAAACAGCAGCAGAAACCCGTGCTGACATCTGAATCTCAGCCTCTTTTATTAATATACTGGAAGGAACCTATAGAGCGATTCAGCTCAGTCTAAAGCAAAGATCGGGTGTCCATACGTTAAGTGCCTTCAGGTACAACACTTGTCTTAACTCCCACTGTAGTCAATGGAGATTTTAGGGATCAAATTTTAGGGATCAAGTTCAGTTGTAGGCACATAGTTGCCTAGTGCATTTGAGATGCCTGAGGGATGCCTGAGCTGTCTGCATGGGATTGCAAGAAATGGCAAAGAGTTTATAGGATACCCATATCCTTCTGATCTGGCAGATGGAGACCAGGTGGAATATCTGAGGGCACTTAATATAAGCAGAAGCCTGTCTATTTTGGCAAGGTGTGGGAAGTGAGGAGGAAGATGTGGGTGTTAGACAGACGTGCTGAAATCCTGTCAGCAGCCAGCTCTTGTCACTGTCTCTATATCATAGAAACAGTTGACAGCACATATTGACACTTTCCAGTGTAAAAATTGTCTCAGTATCAGTGTTTCCCAACAGTTTAAAGTGTTGACACCCTAAACGATGAATTTCAGAGAGAGAAAAAAAAGAGGATGCTGTGAAGGAAAGGTGAGACAAAATGTATAAGCGAATCAGAATTTGTGGGCATAGTCTCTGGCACACAGGGGAATGGAAAGTACTCAGACCAGAATGAACTCTGGACGGTGGAGGACAGGGTCAGGGCTGTGAAGGTGGCTCTCTGAGCCCAGAAGCTCTGGGGGACAGCAGGAGGGACGATATGTGAGGACCCTGAGGAAAAGACATACAGCAGATGGCAGGGATAGAGGCTGGAGGGGAGGGGTCTGCACTGGCTGTATTTCTAATAATAAGCAGCAGCAGGGCCTGTTCACTGTCCCCAAAGCCAGCTGGCACATTTTGGACACTGCCTTGCTGTTAAACACTCTGCCTCCAAACAAGCAAAAAAAAAGTCCAAGATTCCTCTTGGGAATGTTTCTGGCCAGGGCTAATGCCTGCATCCAGGCAGCCCTGGAGCAATGCTAACTGACCAGTGACAGCACCAAGAGGGACTATTTTAATGACAGCTGTGTGCCAGGGCTCAGATCTCTGTCCTGGCTCTATTTGGTTTAGTAAGCAATGTTTGTATTACGCATTCCCAACAGCTTTTCCCAATGGCCGCTTTGGATTCAGCCCTATTTTGGGTGCCAAGCTACTCTAGCTACATAGATATGAGCCACTGTACTGGTTGCCCTCGAGGCTGCAGAATGATCCTTTCCCCACTTTATTTGCTGACATAACAGTCTTCCCAAAATGGGCAGGAGGAGAGGAAAGAGGACTGGGACATGTTGCTAAAGAGGAAATCGGGGGATAGGAAGTCCCCTGGTTCCTAGGAAAGTGATGGAAAGCAGCATGATACCTTGATTTGGAGAAGGATGGGAAGGCAGATGTAGGAAATGCCTCCTCAACATCATGGGAATGTGGAAACGTGGGAACCTTTGTCTAAAGCATCTGAATGTGATCCTCAGCTCACACATTGCCTTCCTGCTCACTAAAGCTTGAACCACAGTGTTAATTCCTGGCTGAAGCACTTGCCAGTTTTTAGGTCTTTGCAGGACCCTGAAGAGCCCTGAGCAGAGTGAAAGTCAGAACTGCAGCATCTGAAAATGGGAACAAGAAGCACGTTTATGACCTACTTGTAACCTTCAAAGAAAGGATATCAAACTATCCCTTGGAATGTTTGAATTTCATACAAAGCCAAAAGTTAACTGTCGCAGACCTTCCTTATTTGTTTTCCATAAAACTGGTCTGTGCAGAGCTGAGTGGAGAAATTTTATTTTAAAGAGGATTTTAATGTTTTAAAATGTATTCTTTTGATTCGGAACAAAACCTCCACAATCTGAAAAGCCTGATTCCATGAGACGACCTCAGATCTTTGGACCTGAAAAAATCTGTGGTTTTTTGGAGGGTTTGGTTTCCAAGATCTGAGTCAATCTATCAGTAAGTTTACCCTGAATGTTTGGGCTGTGACAGTCCCGGAGAAATAACTTGGTAGGAAGCCAAACAAGCTTTCATCAAAACATTGCCAGATTTCTGGAGCAACATCGTCTGAGTTGAACAGTCTATATAAATGGTTTGATTGTGATCAAATAACAAATGAAGTCAGAATATCTGAGTATTTCTGAGCAGCTTTGCTCCTGATTAGTAAATCCACTCATGTGTCCTTCCCAGTTCCATCATTTCACTCCTGTCATTTCCTGGACAGAAAAAGCAAAGTACCACCACCTTCCCACTACTTTGTTTTACTTCTCCCTGGGTTCCCAAATTATTTTTCCTGTGATAATTTTCTGGATATTTTTTAACCCCTTTATGTATCCACAAATCTACTGTCACCTGAATTCTTCAGTTGTCTAGGAAGAACCCATAGTGAAATCTCAATTCCTTTAAGGAAATTCAAGGATATATGACTTTTCAGCACACAGAAGTCATCTGTGTGGTTCCAGGTAAAGAACAGGGGTTCTGGTCCTCTGCTGGATCGTTTATTTGTTATCCTTAGAAGTAAGAACAAGAATATGAGGGGATCTTCTATAAGCAAGGATGTTACTTATATGAGATCTCATCAACTAAAAAAAAGGTATCACAGATATTTCAGCAGTGTATTATTTATTAAATTAGAATAATTTGCTAATCCTCTTGCAGTTAGGATTAGTAGTACCAATTGCAGACAAAGGTAGCGCTGGTTAGACATGCCATAAACAGAGGACAAGGTGATTGTAAAGCTCGAGGCCAGAGAAGTACATAGAGCTCAGGAAAACAGCTGGACACTTTCCTTCTGCAATGAACCCAGCTGGGTCAGATAAGGGATTTACAGGCCCTCATCTGATTGAAGTTATCTTGTTTTTTTTCCTGAGGAAGACAGATTCCCAATTTAAGCAGTAACCCAGGAGATGATTGGTACATTTATGAGGGTGTACCTTTTGTAAAAGCAAAGCCAAATTTTCTCTTGCCATAAGTGATCTAGGTACATAAAGTAGATACCTAGATTGTGTGTGATCTGACTTTTTCTCAAGCTAGCTTGGAATTTTCCGGCTTTTTTCCAGACCTGAGTAAAGATTTAAGCATCTGAAAGTTTCTCCGTTTTACATCAGCCAATTGAATAGAAAATACAATCTCCCCCTACCCTTCTCACCTCTCTTATTCTCACTGATAAATGATGTCTCAAATAATGGTTTAAAACAAAACACACAAAAGCAACAATGCATTTTATCTTTTATCTAGTTCAGAATTAATGTCTGACAACATAATGTGCCGTAATTTCCTCTGGAGTTATACTGTAGTTCTTGGTACCCTTGTTCTTCACTTGGGTACTGAGTTTTCTATTAGATTGCAAAACTACAGTAAAACTAGTTTTCCCAGTCCCAGCCAAAGGTCTGCTTACTGGTTATCACATAATAACTGTGATTTTGAGAGACACGGTCCAAGCAAGGAGCATTACTAAAAGGAGAAAGTGGATGGCACCCTGACTACTGCTCCTAAAAAGCACATAATAGTTGAAGGAATGACTAGACTAATGAAGACGTGCTTGGACTCGGTTCAATAAACTGAAGAGAAATATTTGAATTTCAGAAGATCAACATGTTTTGAAAAAGCAGATACAAATGAAGTGATTCAGTGTCCCATATTTTCCAGAACTTTCGATTTGATGGAAGTGTCAGTATTGTGTCTGAATCAGAATATCAAAAGGCGGGGGGGGGGGGGGGGGGGGGGGGGGAGGAGGATTTGTCCACAATCACATTTCCAAGTATCTTAACTAGTCTATACTCATGAAGCTCACTTTTCTTCCCTGAAGTGTGCTCTTACAGAGATCAATAATAATTGCCCTTTGGCAATTTTTTCCAGGCATTTATGTCTCCACAAATGTTTGCTTCGTTTCTGTAGCAAAACTAAAGCACTGCAAGCATTTCATGTTTACATGAAAGCTTACTGCTGTAGTAAACATCCTGTAGTTGTACAAACTGTAGCCCGAGCAATAAATTCACATCCCGTCTTTTGCAATGAACAGAGTTGACATTGCGTTGCCTGTGTGCTCAACACTCCCCGTATCAAACGCAACTCAAGCCCCTGTGCTCCCATTTTGCTTCACTGACTTCAGAGGGCATTCAAGCAGGCCTTGGAAAAATGTTCTAATTTCACTAGTTGCCTTCTCATTATTTATAACACATTCTTATTAGCTTTTTTTAATGCATAAGAACCTTGAAGAGCAGCTAAGTAGATCAGATCACTAATTCCTGTGAGCTAAGAAAATTAATTATTTTCTCCTGTATTTTCTAATTTGAGCTCCTTGTGGCCTACATAAAATTTTTGCCTGCATTTTTTTATATTCAAGAAGGTCAGGAATAACTGTAGCCAATAAACAAAGAAGCAAACAATAATGCAACAATAACATTTAGAAAGATTAATGCTAGTGCCTGAATGCTCAGTGCTCCTGGGAAAATTAATTTTCCTGAAAACATTAATTATTCCTTTTCCTAGGTCCAATGCAAGTTGAGTAAGTGCTACGTTAAATGACCTTGAAGGTTACAGATAAGTATCTGGGTCTGTCAGACTTTGAGCTGATCACACATACCCTGAAGTCTTCCTCAGTAGAGGCTGTTGCTGGTGCTGTTGGCATCGTAGAATCACAGGATTGTTTTGGTTGTAAGACTCCCTTAAGATCATCGAGCCCAACTGTTAACCTAGCACCACCAAGTTAAAACTAAAATGTGTCCCTCAGCGCTACATCTACATGTCTACATGCCTTTTACATACCTCCAGAGTAACTTCTCAACCATTTCCCTGGGCAGCCTGTTCCAATGCCTGATTGCCCTTTAGGTGAAGAAATTTTTCCTAATATCCAATCTAAGCCTTCCCTGGTGCAACCTGAGGCCATTTCCTCTTGTCCTATTGCCTGTTACTTGGGAGAAGAGACTGACCCCCACCTTGGTACAACCTCCTTTCCTAAAATCCTAGGATCTTCCTTTCCCAAGATATCCATAGCCCTCTGGACGCTGATAGTCTCCTCTGCTCCCCATTCTTCCCCAAAAAGTGGATTTCTGTCATCTGAAGTTGGATGACTACCACAGAGATGCCTATATCTGAGCAACTCTCCTTGGATCCTCTTTACAGACACAAAGTGGGTGCTTTTAGCATGCTTAGGAGGAGCTAAATCACCAAGTGCCTTGCTCAGATCTCCTCTGCTTGCAAAGATGGCCCGCAGTGTCTGTCTCAGACATAGCTATCTACGTTTAACCAGGTGGATTTTGCCACCAGGTAGGACCAGAAGCGTGGGCAGCACAGTGCTCACAGGCTTTGGAGTCACTCTGTGCTGCCATTTAATTAATTCTGCAAAGAGAGCAGATGTCCAACCGATCTGACCAGTCTGCACAGTGCTGCACCACCTGTGAACTTAATGGTCTGAGTTTGAGTTTGAACACCTCTTTGCTGTGTTGCAGGTTGCCCGATGTCTATTCTGGCCTAATGTACATGCATTTGGGAACATTCTTACTGTGTGCAAGCACTATCCTATTTTGCCAGTGCCATCAGCTTTTGTGATTTTATGACAAGCTTCCTGGTATTTACTGTTTTCCTTTTGTTTTCCTGGAGGTGTCATTCTTTAATGTCCTGCTGCATAAATGGCTGTACTTTCATTTTGAGACAAACTGCTGTCTTCTGACATGGGGAAATATTTGAAAATTCAGTTCCACAGAGCAACAGTCGAGTTAAAAAACAAGCAAACCACATAACAGTAAAAAACCCTGATATTATTTTTAGGGGGTGCTCAACCATGATACTGCTTCTCAGCAGTTTTGGTTTTGACCAGTGATATGTTGATTTAGATCTTTTTTTTTTTTTTCTCTAGCAATTACAGGAGAAAGAAAAAAAAAAAAGTCACTCTCCCTTCTGCGGCTGACCACAAATCCTGATGTAGCATTCCCTTCCAATGTTAAATTCAGCAAGTCTTCTATCTGTGACTTTCCTTGTGCAGAGACAAGGGCATGTGGTTTCCCAGAGTTGGACCTGGCCGGGCTGCACTTTCCTGTGCTGTTCTTCTCTGTAGTTTTTCCCTGTTTATGCCCCCTGCCCTGCTGCACTCTGACGGTCCCAAGAGATGTTTCTGGCAGTTGCAGGAGGTTCAGTGCCCTGCAGTGTGCGACAGCAGGATGAAAACAAAAAGACCATCTGCTTTCTGAAGCTTGGGTCACTTAAGAAATGGTAAGCATCCATCCCTCCTGACTAATCTCAAAAGGGAAATGTGGGAGCTAGAATGGGTGGGGGATGCTATTTTTGCCAGAGTAAGGTACTGAATGTGTGATCAACTACCAGGACATATGGTAATTGCGTCTTGCAACTCACAATACCTTACATGAATCTTTACTCAGCTAGAAACACTGATTCTTTTAACCCTTTCCATCAAGGGAAATAAAGGAGAAGATCACTTAGCAGACGGTCTGTTCAATCTCTATTCAAACGTTGAGCAAATTCACCTTGTCAAAATGCTTTCGAGCACCGAAGCAGCTGCTGCCAATAATTTTCTGGCAGCATCTGAGGCTCACCCTACTTATGCTGGGGATTTCAGACCTCGGTCATGGTAGTCTGAACAAAGGGAGCACTGCTTGCAGAAGAACTTCTAAGCTTTCTTTTTTTCTGTTTTTTTTTTTTTTTTTTTTTTACTGTAATGGTTGTTGTGGTTTAACGCCAGCTGGCAGATAACACCACACAGTTGCTCGCTCCCCCCACATTGGGATGGAGGAGAGAACTGGAAGAGTAAAAGTGAGAAAAAACTCATGGGTTGAGATAAAGACAGTTTAATAGGTAAAGAAAAAGCTGCTGCACACGCAAGCAAAACAAAACAAGGAATTCATTCACTACTTCCCAATGGCAGGCAGGTGTTCAGCCATCTCCAGGAAAACAGGGCTCCATCATGCATAGCAGTTGCTTGGGAAGACAAATGCCATCACTCCAAACATCCCCCCCTTCCTTCTTCTTCCCCCAGTTTTATATACTGAAGATGGTATGGAATATCCCTTTGGTCAGTTGGGGTCAGCTGTCCCGGCTGTGCCTCCTCCCAAATTCTTGTGCATCTCCAGCCTACTTGCTGATGGGGCGATATGAGGAGAAGAAAATGCCTTGACTGCCTAGCAACAACTAAAACCACCAGTGTGTTATCAAAAGTATTTTCTCATCCCAAATCCAAAACACAGCACTACACCACCTGCTAATAAATAAGTTAACTCCATTCCAGCTGGAACCACAACAATGTTGTTACTGTTTTGCTTGCTTCCTTCCTTCCTTATTTCCTTGTTTCCTTCCTTCCACATAGATAAACCTGTGATGTGTATTGTTGAATTTATCTCACAAAGCAGAAATCTACCTGTTTTAAACAAGCAGCCTGGCAGTTCATAATTTCACACAGGTATCATATCTCTTCCTTCTGTCATGTCCCAAATTTAAAGAACTTTAAAACTGATGGAAAGGACCAAGACTTTACTCCATGTGACGCCTTTTGAAATGTTAATTTGAAAGGGACAAAACCCTCTCAATTAGAAACAGTGCCATGCCCTGTGGGTATGATCCCCTAATTAAAGTTTGTTCTGATGACGTTGTTCTGCATATTTTGTGACTGGATCTGATGCTGAGAGGTTTGGGATAGGGTGGAGTTTCTGATGAACAGGGCAGAACTGAAATTATCTCCTTCTTGCATTTGCAATTTAAATAAATCTCAGCAGAATTAATTGCTTGTGGTACAAATACTTCATTTCTGAGTTGTAGCTGGATTCATCAAGGCTGATTCCCTTCTCAGTTGCACATTTTCTCCAGTAAATGAGTCTCTATTAAAAAAAAATAATTTGCAAACCTCATGATTTGTACTGATGAAATAAGAAAAACAGGCCTCCTCTTTAATATTTTTTAACTTTCCTCTTCGCAAACTTTGAAACTTTTCTTCACGCATTTTAGTGTTGTCTCACCTGTTACATGGAATCCTTTAAGGAACTGAGCTCTTCTAACTGATGGTTTCGCAGAGAGAAAAATATGAGGTAATGAATGAAATGTCCCATTAGTGACTAGCCTAGGTCAGCAGCTTCAGTAAACAGTTTAATCTCATTGTTAAAAAGAAATAGTGGTGCTGTTGTAATATGAATAATTGATAGGTGTTTTACTGCACATCAGAGAACATTAGCTGGAAGAATATTAACGGAAAGAGAACCAGGTTGTGAGTGTTATGAGCCAACTGGAGGCAAAAATAACTACAAAGATGAAAGACCTATAGTAACTGTGTCCCAACAAATAATTCAATTTTTTTCAGGTAGGTGCTGAATTCTTTTTACAAGTCTTCCCAGTGTCTGTAGTCACAGCCCTTCTTTCCAGTCTGCCTGGCTCTCTCCAGGCTGCTGTCAGGCAGAGGGAAGTTCCTGTTTTCTCTGCGTCCACGCTGGGTGGAAAGGTGACCAGTTTCAGACCACTCCCAGCTGTTCCTCATCAGCAAAGTTACTTCACCTTCCTACCAAACAGCTCAGCAGCTTGGGACTATGCTCCTTAGCCTCATTCAGACAAAACAAGCCAGATTTGCCAAAATAGTTTGGATCCTGTTGATAGAAATGGCACTCTTACTGGCTGCTGAGCAGGAACTGAACAGGGAAACAGTAATCAGAAGGAAAAGATTAAGGATGAACATCTGAGGATGGTCTGGAGTTGGTGGCTTCAGCCAGAGCAGTGGTGAGAAGCAACGAGCTGGCTGTTTGCTTCCCAAATTGCAACTTGGATCATATTTTAAACTGCAATTGGGAGGGAGCATGTAGATACCCCTTTACAGAAGCTCTCGCTGCTACTTGTCTCAGCTTCTCTGGGTACTTCAACACACACCTACAACTAGATCAGGAATTTCTCCTCTGAGGCTCCAGTCTTTTGGAGCAGCCCTCCTCTGTCTCAGCTTCATTGACTTACATTTGTTCATCAAATATCCATTGAGAAAAAGTATCTGTTTTCCCTTGTCTAACCAACCAATTCTTTCCTTCCTCTCAATGATGATTTATCTCCATATTTAATTAATTAAATGCCTGGCCTTTTGAGATAGAGTTTTTCTTAAGGATACTGCATAACATAAAGCTTTATAGTAGGCTTGCAGTTGGATGGTTAAAAAGCTTTAATGTATACTTCTGGAAAATTCCAGCTGCATTTCTGTGGAGCAAGGGCACACTTTTCCACCCTGGAGAAGAAGAGAACATAAAGTGGAGATGTTTTCTCTGTATGCAATTTTGTTTGCTAACTGCATCCAGTTGAGTTTTGTGAGTCTTTGCAACGGACAGAAAAGGAAAGAGAAGTAGCCTTTATCAGACTGAGTTTTCTACCATTCTTAATTTAAATGGCAAATGGAAGAAGGGTTTATTACCTTTCCAGATTGCAGCCATGACGAGGAATGTCAAGCAAGATGAGGAACATCATTTTGCTAGATACTATTTGTCTGCATAGGCAAGTTGATATGACTTGTGCTCTCACAGACATTTCACAGCAGGGGCAGTAACTCAAGAGTTTTTTGGCTGGACCAAGGGACCAACCTAGTTGCTGGTCTAATCACTTCTTTTACCTAGTAAGAGTTATCCACAATTATTGTGTTTTACTTGTAGTTTAAATGACCCATCCACACGCTTGGTGCACGGTCAGGCTATCTAAAGGTATCAGAGCAGGCTCACATTTTCTCTCTCAGCATTCCCTGAAGGTATCTCAGATCCATGTCTGCAAAGCTGTCACCTCTGCAACTGGACACGAGGCGTGTTCTGGATTGTCAGCTGTTGCCCAAACATAAAATGAGCTGTAGACAGATTATGTATGTTTCATCTCACCAGATGTAGACACCTACACTTGTGACTGAGACAGTCACTCTGGGCTTCCTCTCTATTTAGATATTTTTAGGGCTATATCCATGCCATTCTAATGTAAAAGAAGACAAATTAATTGTCTCATAAAGTGCCTTTTCTGTATCTTTGATTTGACTGTCAGAAGAGACCATGTGGACTAACTGCGATTTGCACATTCATCCTGTAGACCTCTAGCCTTGTGTCCTGCCCATAGTACCTTTTTGTGAAACAAGTGCACAGACTGCTCTGCTGCACTAGCTCATTTTTCAGAGAAAACATCATTATAGGGAATAGAAAGAAATATAAGGAAGAGAAAGGAGCATGAGTTCTGAGAAGCTATTAATATGAAAACTGAGAAACATCTAGGAGACTCATGGATTGGACATGCCGAATTAAGTATAAGGGCAGTGACATTTTCACTGGACAAGCTTTGTTTGCATAGCACAGCAAGGGTGGGATCTGCCTGAGTCCCACACGGGATGCATTCTGGACTGTGAGTTTTGGCTCCTGGCTTTCATTTCTGAGAGATAATGAGGAAGAGAAGATGCATTGAGATTTCATAAAAAGCATCTAGAAGCCCATGTGGCCTGATTCATATTTTTAATACAGGGCATGCATGCTATTGTAGAACTACTGATTAATTACATGTTTTCATCTAACTAGCAACAAAAGCTTCATGCTGAGGTGAAAAATTGGATGAACAATCTCATCAGTAAGGCTGTGGACAAATTTAGCACATGCAGTTAAAGTCAAATCTGCATTCTATTGAGCTCATTGAAAAAAACCCTCAAAGACTGTAGTAGACCCCTAGTCTTTTCACCCTCTGCTTAATGATGTTACCCTCTGCTTAATTATGTCCTGGTAGTATTATAATGCTTCAAAACTTCTTCAGCCTCCAGATGAGTCTGTCTATATTGGATTCTGCTTTTTTATATCTTCCTCCGATACAATTCTGACTTGCAGCGTAAAAGCTGCAGCCACAGATTTTCCTGGAGGATTTGATAGAACACTGCGAAAGAGCACTTGATTTTGTCTTTATTGCACCACAGATGAGTGCCTTCATCTCGTTAATGTAGGAAATGTGTTATCTGAGAGAGAGGAGCTTCGAAGCTTGGAACGTCAGTGGTGTGTTTTAGAGCCTCTGTTTTTTTATTTTATCTATTAGATGGCACAGCAAATTAAATGTCTCATCATGATGAAATAGCAGCTTTTTCAAATGTGTCCATTTGGCAAGAAAATAGTGTATTTTTATCAGTGTACTAACCTCAGTCCCACAAGGGGACCGACTGGCTTCCAAGATGTAATAAAGGAAATGACAATCTGGGTTAGTTGTTGCTGGGCTCTTCTTTTTGTGCTGAAAACATTTATTTGTCTGCTTTCATGGGGGATCCTTCCCTGAAAACTTTTTCATCTAGAAGCCTTCTTCATTCACAGAAATTTTAGCTGTGGAAAGGAGGCCTAGGAGCACCTGCGTTGCTTCCTGCCCCTTCTGCAAAAGTGCTCTCTTCTGAGTCTGTGCTTTCCTCTCCTCATGGCCTTTTTCTCTTTGCAGCCTCCCTCACACTTGAGCATACTGCTACTGCTAATCAATGATTTTCTAACACTGTTATTAATTGCGAATGCCCATGCCAATACTTCAGTACCTTATAAACTCTTGAGTCTGATAACTTACACAATCCCAGAGTGAACGTCTAATTCCACATCCATATACTCCCTTGATCTATTCTTTCACTCCCATGTATTAGGTTGTCTCTTAAACCAGGAGATCTTTACAAGACCCATCCACTGAAGAAGTAGAATGTGAAAGTGCAGGGGGGGCCTGCTGTCCTCTGGGGTCTGAATATGTCGCCCCTGCAGTGTGATCAGCCCCTACTCGGTGGAAAGAGACCTGGGGGTCCTGGTGGACAACAAACTTAAGATAGTGAACTGTGCGGTAGCAGCAAAGAAAGCCAACATGATGCCGGGCTCATCAACAAAGGCATCACCAGCAGAGATAAAGGACCCATTATCCCACTCTACTCAGTGCTTGTCAGGCCACACCTGGAATACTGTGTTCAGTTTTGGTCCCCACTGTACAAAAAAAATGTGGACAGGCTGGAGAAGGTCCAGAGAAGGGCCACCAAGATGATCAAAGGACTGGGAAGCCTGCCATATGAGGAAAGACTGAGAGAATTTGGTTTGTTCAGCCTTGAGAAAAGAAGGTTTAGGGGAGACCTTATCACCATGTTCCAGTATTTAAAGGGTGGCTACAAAGAATATGGAGACTCCCTTTTTTCAAGGAGTCAAATGGAAAAGACGAAGGGTAACAGGTACAAGTTACTCCTGGGGAGATTCTGGTTGGACACAAGAGGAAAATTTTTCACAGTCAGCCATTGGAATAATCTCCCCAGGGAAGTGGTGGATTCCCCAACATTGGACACTTTTAAGATTCATCTGGACAGGGTGCTGGGCTGTCTTGTCTAGACTGTGCTTTTGCCAGGGAAGTCCGGACCAGATGATCCTTGAGGTCCCTTCCAACCTGATATTCTATGAGTCTATGATTCTATCATACTCCTCTGCTGACCAGGAGGCAGTCACAGTAAATGTTGAGCTCCTGAAAAGCTGTATGAGGAGCATGTTGGGAATGGACTGGGTGGATGTGAAGGAAGGTAGAGGGATCATAAGCCCTAGGGCAGCCAAATCGAGTGACGTAGTGTGATACGAACACAAATATTTCAGGCTGATAGGCAGTTTGATACAGTCCTTGCATAGCTACTGTCACAAGCTGGGTACCACAGCCTATCTCTCATCTAGGGATGACTTTATCTCTGTCAATGTCATGATAAGTTCTTCTCCCAGTCAGGGAAATCTTTTTCCTGAGGGGTCTAAGCTGAGGAACTGAAATCAAAGTCATTACTTTGTCCTTTACTCTCTCTTCCCCACTCTAAGCATTAGAGTACTTTTTGACATCACCTGTGTTCTGTCTTGGCTGGACAAGAGCAACAGCCTGTGCCTAAACCCCTGTAGCTCCTATGAAGCCCCGTCTAGATCAGGATCACGCAGCAGCAGTGAGCATAAACACAGGTTTAACAAACCTGCTTTCGAGTAGCTGCTCTGTCCCGCAGGGACTGGGATATCAAATTCAAACATCTTACTCTTTGTCACTGAGATAATTAGGGCATGCCTGCCCTGTGGATGTAAAGAAACTTGAACCAGCTCTGCAGCAAACTCTGCAGATACAAATACTATGTGTTGACTGAATGCTTAGATCTTCATCAGCTTTGGCACATCTGCACCTTGTTCCAAACCATGGTGTAAATCAGTCCTTAATAAGAGGGAAGGAAAGATACTTAAAGGACTGCAAAGGAATATTAACAGAGTTTTTCAAACCTGCTTCTCTGACACAGTGGCTTCAGCACCCCTGGAAGCACTCAAGGATCGGTGTAACACTGTGGTCACAATAAAGCCAATACACTTCTTCACTCTGACTGGCTTCAGGGAGAGATACAGGTTTCTTTTGACATGGCACTCACAAAAGCAAAACATCCCCCTTCTGTAACAACAGCAAAGCAGACCTTTCACAGGAAGGTGGAAATCTCTAATTAGAAAGACAGGAATGGGCTTGAACAAGATGTCACACAGAAAAGCACCATGAAAAGACTGGAAGAGGAGGTCAAGGTGAGGTTTGAGAAGTAAAGGAGAAGTAAAATCTTCTAACGTGCTCCATTTCTTTCCAAACTATATCTTTCCCTCTCTAAAGTGCATCAGAAGATTATCTGGTAGAAAACCAGGCCCAAGAATAAATGACATCCTTATCCATAAAACCCTTGTACTATGTCAAGTTCACCTACACGCAGCCATTCTGTCCTATCTACATATAGTACTTAAATATAAGGTGCTAACAAAGGTGGATTTTTTCAGACTTTATGAAAAAAGTCCACAGAAAAGCTGCATAGAATGATGGAGGGTTTTTTATTGTTCCTTGTTGCATTTGTTATGTTATGCTGGATCAATCCACTCCTGAATTCCCTCACAAATTTCAAAACAGTCTAACAGTTATATTTTCAAGTTAGCACAATTTTTACAATTTTAATCTCTGTTCCAGTGTTTCTCATGATATAGAGGTAACAAAGAAATTCAGGTGAGGGGGATGGGTGATGGAAATAGGTAAAAAGTACCATTAGGTGAAAAGTTACCTGCATCCTTAAACAGGAAGGATATAGCTAGAAGGGATATACGTACTGACTACTTAGTTTCCACTTTTCGCATTATAAAATGCTGAATTCTGTTTTCTGGTTTATTCATTTAGAATCAGTATGTTGCATGGATATAATTTAGAGCAGCGGTTGGACTGATCTGTTTTTTATAAGAAATGCACATTGTATCACCACACTAACACCCAAAGTCATTAGGCGCAGTTTCACTTGTATGAACTTGTCAAAGCAAATTTTGTTCGCTTTTCTTTAGATAACATCCAGTTTCATTTGATATGTATCTAATTTACGTCTATAAATTTAGCTGAACTCTGTCCTCCAAAACATTGGCTAAGATTTTAATTTAGATGAATTTGTTTCAACAGATTTGATAATTATCAGCTTGCGTGGAAGATGATACTTCATTTTGTCCATAGGGAGGAGAGAAGGTCCATCTCTTGAAAATACTTATAAAAGATGTGAGTAAACACTTGAACACATGTTTTAGAACATGATATTTCACTAAGAGTTGGCTATTTAAGCCAGGCAATCTCTGTTTTCTATTATTCCATTAGATTATATACTGTCTTTATTAGATCAGTCCCATAATATTTACACAAAATGCCATTTTTTTTATGAGGACATAAATATTCAGAGGCTACAGAAACTTGGTGAATGGAGTTAAACATTCAAGTTGTTTTTACCAAATGAAATGAAAGTCCTTGTTCTTCTGTCCTTTAAGAGGGTATTAAAGTGGTTGGGGGCATTGATGCATGTGAAGTTTTTACCATGTTATAATGCACTTCCTTATTTATTGTGATGCCAACTTTTTAATTTTGGAAGAAGTATAATCTTTTATGATACCATTGACCATCATTTTTTAAAACTTGGCCTTATAAATACTGGTGAAGTTTTTATATAAATCTATTTAGAAATTTTAATGACATATAAAGCTTCAGTGGTGAAAGAAGCATCCAGTGCATTTAATATTACTGAACACAAGGATGCAACCATTAATCCAGTCTCTTGAGCTGTCTTCTGGAGCACTTTTTTGAAAGGGGAAATAAAGTTATCTTTTTAACAAGATAATATTGGCAGCCAGAATGAGTCACAGCTATAGTCACTTATGATGATGCCAACTACCCTCTTCTTCCTCCCAATGCTATTATCTTCCAACTTACCTTGACTCACAGGCTGTTTGACATGGAGTCATCTACATTTCAGAGTTAAATAATATACCAACTTAAAAACATTCCCAACCTGTATTATGAAAGTGGCACTGCTAAAACTCCAATTGTATATATATCCATTCTTTCCCAGAGACATCTGTACTGGGCACTGACTTCAGTGAAATGATTGTCCAATGGTGTATTAAACACTGTAATTGTTCTGACTTCATCTTGTTAGAGTTCTTAATTACTGGACAACAATTTTTACTAATAAGGAAGCAAAATAGAGATTGTGGTTTAACCCCAGATGGTAACTAAGCTTACAGAGCTGCTCGCTCCCTCCCCACGGTGTCATGGGGGAGAGAATCTGAAGGGTAAAAGTGAGAAATCTCATGGGTTGACATAAAGACAGTCTAATAGGTTAAGCAGAAGTCACGCACGCAAGCAAAACAAAACAAGGAATTCATGTACTACTTCCCATTGGCAGTCAGGTGTTCAGCCATCTCCAGAAAAGCAGGGCTCCATCACGTGTAGCAGTTGCTTGGGAAGACAAACGCCATAATTCTGAACGTCCCCCCCTTCCTTGTTCTTCCCCCAGTTTTTAATTCCTGAGTATGATGTCATATGGTATGGAATATCCCTTTGGTCAGTTGGAGTCATCTGTCTCATTGAATGAGATGAAAAATAACAAGAAGTACAGGTTATTTTTTTGAGAAGACAAGTTACTTTTTAAATGAGAAAACACTGGGGCAAGCAATGGCTCCCTTGATCACCGCTTTTGTCATTCCAAGAGCCAAACATATGCTCTCCATCTGCAGAATTTCCATTCCATATTGAAGACCAGAAAATAAATCTTAATGAGCCATAAAATAAGTTTATTTCCCATGAGCCAGATTCTGATCCTTTACTTCTGCAGAGTGCTACATTCCCTTCTATTCAACACCACTGAATTCTGATTGCCACACAGTTTTACTTATCACAAGTGTGTAGCCCTGCAGAGCCACTTTATAAGTACACATAGAAGATGTTAAAAACAAATAAAAGTAAAACTTTTCTCCCAGAGAAGAGATTTTTTCAAAATGCACCTAAGCAATCTGGAAACACAAGTGCAACTTGCCCTTGATAAAACTCGTTTTTCCAGTTCGTGGAGGCTGGTTCTCCCCTGAGAATCTCTATAACGGATTTTCAGAAGTCTAAGCCTATTTCAGGAATTAGCAGATCTAGCATAAAGCATCTTATGATAGTAGGAAATATTTAATTTTGCCACACTGTTTATGTCAAAATAATGTTGGGGTTTTTCTTTCTTCTGCAGATGAAGTAACATGCAATTAAATGGTGGCTATAAGGGAAGGGAGCGGAGGAAGCCTGTGTCAGAGTGCATTTTGGAGGAGTGTGGTAGAAGAATGAGTAAGGTCTGTTTGGTATGGAGGAGATACGGTGGAACAGAGAGACTGAGCGAGGTCACTGAAGGGGTTGTGGCAAAGGTATTTTTCTTGCTTTTTCTCCATGTTTCCATCTTCATCCTCTGTAGTACAGCATTTAAGAGTACTTTCGGTGGAACAACCTCTCCTCACCCTCCTGTCAATAAATCTCTTTTAGCATATAACTAAAATTTTCTCTCTTTTTCTCCCTTTCTCAGCAGCCCCTGGGAGTCGGAGTTTCTTCAGCTTTCTCTAGCTCTGGCACGTGTGTGTAAGTGAAAAGTGGGAAGGGGAAAGAGAGTGCCAGGCTGGGCTAGGGGGCTGGGATTGCTCCAAAAAGCAGGGAAGGGAGGAGGGCTTGATCCCCTTGCTACTGCTGGTGGGGCAGGTGAGAAGCAGAAATGGCTGTGGCTAGACACCAGAAAAGTCTCCCTTTAACTTTGGCAGAGACTCCGTGGGCACCGTGGTATGGTCTGATGTCCCTGTCCCTGCGAATCTGCCCCCAGAAATCCTAAAAATATAACCTGTTTTCTGTTGTTTTTTTTTTAGCCAGAAGCCCATGGGATCACCTGTGAAGTTCATGGGACTGACTAACTCCTTGGCCTTTTTTAGTAATTACTCCATCTACTTGGCATTTTCAGCAAAATCCTTGTTTTCCATCTGCCAAAGTGTTGCTCAATAAAAAGAAGGCTTTTAGATTTCTGATGATGGCTAAACCTTATAGTTCAGGAGTCACTAAGCAAGACTTCTTGTGGTGAAATAATCATAATCCAACTAAACAGGTAATTTTTTCTTGAGCATTATTCCAGCACAGATCTAATTAATAAGTAAACAACATGTTCCTCTTATTCCTCCCAAGCCTTCTGGTAAAAGCAACACAGCAGAAGGTATTTTTTCTAGGCTAAAACTTATGTTGTTACGTTAACTATGTTTAAGCATTGAAATATTGATTGAAGAGAGTTTTGAGTTAAAGAGCAAGAAGTACATAATGGTATGTTAAAGAAAAGACAGGTTCAATGAGCACATTTCAAGTATGACTTTCTACCATGAAAGCATTACAAATTATTTAAATAACGAGACTGGAGCAAGAACTACGAGTTTATTTTCTCACTCTCTTCCCATATCCCAAGGCAATACAGATGTTACATCTTCACTGCTTCCCTGCTCCCTAAAAATTACAGCAACATTAAAAAGCAAATGTCTACTTAATATTTATACAAAGAAAGACACTGATGGGTAACATCTCATCTGAAATGCTTTCTCGTTAGAGAAATTGCATTAGGAACATAATACCTTGCAAGCCTATCTAGGCCAGAAGTCTAATCAAATTAACACCACTTCAGTGCAAATGAGGACTGGTAGTCATTCACCTTAATTAGCCATTCTGAATAAATATATTTTTAGCACCATGCCATTTAGGTAGCTCAGATCTATGATCCCTTCCAATGTCTCATGACCTTAGCGATGAAGTGACAGAAGCAGAAGGAGTATCAGCAGAGGAAGTTTTGATGCTCCCCTTACACTCCTAACAGAAACCAGGTCACGTCCTTGGTGAATGTGTTCCCAATATAAAATGCAGATTATCACAGTAATATGTTACTATATTTGAAACGTTGAATGGGACTTGCAGATTGGGGTCTGCATGGTCCCAGTGGGACTTTTCTTGGATCTGCTGGGAGCTGCAAATCTGAATGTGCAACAGCAACAAGGGAGATGGACTGGGAGTGTGCACAGGGACAGCAGTAACCCACTAGTCACTAACCCACTTACTCATTTTGGATTTACCTTCAGAAAGGGGAAGTTTGCTGTGTTTTATGAAGCTGCTGACGCACACCTTCTATAAAAATAAATATTGCGCATACGTGTGTGGACATTTGTTTCACGTGAAGAGTGCCCGAGGTGGCTCCAGACCACAGTTATTAGAGACGAATTTGAAAATTCGTCATATTTTAGCGTTAAGTGACAGTTTGATTTTGTTTGATTATATCAATTATGTTTGGATTTTTTCCTAACTTTCTAACTGACAAGATATACTGCCAGATCTTTTAGAATAAAGGCATAACATGCAGGTTCATTGCAATCAATTACAGGTGCATTTTAGTTTACTTAACACCTGTGAATTCCATTTTAGCTGCAGAATTCAGTCCATACAATTAAGATGAAATGAGGTGTTCAGTACTTGCTCAGATTCTAATGCAAATAAATCCCTTTAGCTTTACTAAGAACTAGACAGGCATTACATGGAGAAAATAGGCTTGGAACAGTCTGGGAAAGGTTTGTTTCGCTTCCATCATTTTTTCCTGATCAGCTCACAATTTTTGAGATAGGAAGAGGGACACAGAATGAGGATCTTCTTATTTACATGTTCCAGAGGGAAACCCTTTCAAGTTGTTGTCATTCAAAGCAAATGTTCTGCTGAATGTGGATTTTTTTTGTTTTTTTTTTAGATGGGGATTGTACATTATTATCAATTAATGTCACAAACATAGTCCTTTTTCTTTATTGGGAATAGTAATTATTCTAGAAAAAAAAATCTTTCAGTATTTGTAACTGAAATTTTGATTCTAAAAATCCTTTAATCACTGTCTTCTGTGCAGATGCAGTGATTATCCTTAAGTTCAAATATATGGATACAATTTGCTAAGTTAAAAGAAAAATATGATTATTTAATGATTTGGATTCAGAAAATGAGAAACCTCCTTTATAAATTTTCTTTAGCAGTAAAGCAAGTTATTTTTTTCCTTACCACAAACAAATCTTCCCCTGGCAGTCTTTGACAGCAATTGCAAGATACATGGATTCAGATTGCAGGTCCAACATGAGTTTAGATACTAAAAATGTGCTCTTAAGGAAAAATAAATGGCTGAGGTTTGGGATAGAGTTGGTAGAGGCACTGTCATTTTTGTGCAGAATCTCAGAGTTTTCAACAACAACAATAGCTTTATTTCCCCCCTCAGTGATCAACCAGCAGACCAAAGGGAGGAAGCTCTCCCGTCAGGCTGGCTTTCAAATTAATGAGAGGAAGAAATCGGTGCTTCATGGCATTTTCACTGGGTGCTGGTAACCGTTCAGGCAGTCCTTACTCTGATGCTGACTCATTCTTCCTCCTGGAGCCCATCACTGCAGACATCTCGGGATTATTCAATTCCTTTAGACGGCTCCATGTCTAAAGTTCGCAGATACCCAATTTTCCCAGCTTCCCATAGATGATCCTGAAAAGAAGCCCTTGGAAGTGATAATGTTTTGTGCCTCTCAAAAATTGGGATCCTTAGCCATCATTTTTATATTTGTCCTGAGGCTTTTGTTTCCCACACATTTGGGAACTGTCACACTGAAACCTCTATGACACTTTCTCACACGACTGAGAAGAAGGTACTGAAGAAGTCTCCTATCACACTGTTTTTCCTGTTGGAAACTTCTTACTGAGTTGCCCTCCACTGTGTGTGAGTACGAAAAGGTAGAAGATTCCAGGTAAAATGCCTACCTTTATCCACGTGCATCTGTCTGTTTCTTTGCTAACACAGCGCATGGTTTCTTTATTTTTGCAATTATATGGTTTTGAAGAGGAAGCTTAATACATTTTTTAGTCTGTATAAGGAGCACAGAGCTAAGAATCAGCCAACGTCTAGTTGAAATGAAGCTAGGACTGTTGTACAGTTATAGTTTAAGGATAAAAGTGAGACAAAAATTGCAAAGAGAAGAAATACCATTTCTTAGACATTCTTATTGCCAGACGGAAAAGTACACCAGTTTTTAGATTCATTGGTTCTTTGATTCTAAAGCAGAACCAGAGAGCTTCAAGCTAAGCAGAGTTTGGAAACTGCTCTGAATTTAACTTAATTGTGTTAGCTTATTAGACAATTTCAAAGAAAAAAACCCCACAGTTTGCATCTGAGCAGAGCAGGATACTTAATCAGAATAGAAGTAACAACATCTGTAGCCTCTGTGGTTTGTAGAGACAGAAAGACAGGTAATTATAGCACAAAAGCTAGTGACTAGCTGGAATGAGATTTGAGGAAAATTACTGTGTCAGATCATTGTGTCTCTCCTGATACAATTATTTTTGACATCCAGTACAGTTATGATTGTGTTTCTAGGCATATTTTTGAAGATCATTTGTAAGTCTTTCATAAACAGGACTGAGAAATTATAGACAGAGATATTGTTTTCTGAGAAAAGATCTAGAGGTAACATGGCGTTTCTTCACTATATCCTTGCTCAATTTCGTGGGGGTGTGCAGCAGTGGCTTGCATTCACCCATATAGTTTTCATGAGTACCAGTGATGCAATGGATGAAGTATTTCTTATTTTGGGCTTCACTGACTGTTCATCTAAGGTACTTGAGGCTTTATTTCATCATTAAGAGTTTGGATCATGTTGCTTTTTTACAAACCAGTTCTGTAGGAAACTTGTCCATATGCATCTCAAGCAGCATCAAAGAGCCTTTGATAGATAAATAAATAGTCTTTCCAGCTGTGAGTTCATATCACAACTACTTTAAAACACGTCTTTTATGTTATTTTAGTGAGTTCTGGTTGTTTCATATACATACGGATAGCAAATAGTCAGAAATGTGGGCAGAATCTGCATTTTACAAGGTTTCCCGTAAATAGAAAAGCTAATAAAGCCCAGTTTCATAAGATTTTGTGCACTGGGGTTATAATTTCTGCTGTTTAATAGGATGGAAGTGTGTATTGCAGAAGTAGAAAGTGGAGTACAACCAAACACTAGCTATTTTTTACATTGTTGTATCATGAAGGCATCCTATTCAGGGCCTTCTGCTGTGCTGTGCTACACGTGCTGGGAGAAAACACACACCCTTTGCTTACCTTCAGAGTCTGCAGGTGAAGCAGAAGGTGGCAAATACTTAGGGCACAGAAAACTGGAGAAAGGAGAAATAAGACGACATTGGTCTGCAGATAGAAACAAAGTAAATGGAAGACATGGATGGACAGATGTGTGAAGTTTCACGGGTCTTATGATGAAAGCAAGTAAAGAGATCAATGAAGCTATGTGAATATTTACAGACAATTCCTCCCAGGAGGCTCTGTCATGACCTAGGACATGAGAAATCCCAAAGGTGTTTTGTTTTCAAATGTATGACACAGCTTTGTTTTGCTGCCCATCAGAGAACAGTCAGGTGGAGTGTGTTAGCTATGGAGATATTAGGCTCTTTGTTCATATTTGAAAAGAATATCATTACAAGCTCCAGGGAGTCTAAGTGACAGATACTCAGATTTACGTATTTGTGTGGACACAAAAATACAGACATGGCAAAGTGATTTTGAAATCTTACAGAAGAACAAGAACAAAAAGCAAAACAACAACAACAGATATAGAAAGAACACCAGAAATGCATTGCCTTATAATGTTTAAATTCTTCTCAGCACCCTGCATACCATTTTTTGCGCTATTATCAACAATCTCTTTGTGTGTTAAACATTTCAGTGCTCCATTAAGACTACAGAGGCTGGTGAAGCTTGGGTTTTATCAAAGAGTGGCAATGATATGTGGAATGAAGGAGAATGTAGTAATTATTTATAATCTCACTTTAGCATCAGATTACCCTATTTTTTATTATCTCTTCAGCACAGGGAGCACTTGTCTTTGCTTGCGCGCACAACACCAATAGGACTGCAGTGAGTCCCTCTATTGCAGTGACGTGCTGGGCTTTGATACTCATGTTCCAGCCAGGAGAAGAAAGTCTATAATATATATTCCTAAAGTTCTCTCTCCTCAAATTGTTCGGGTATTGACATTCTTAAAGTAGAGAAACAATTCACATTTGATAGAATGAGGTCACTTCTGTTAAGATGTTTGCAGGCTGCTCAAATTTCCCAGAAAAAAAAAGTGGTTAAACCATGGAGTTTTAAAGCATTTTGCAAGTTTTTCCTCACAGACCAGGGAGCTCCCTGATCCTTTAGTGTCACAGGTGCTACAGAATGGAGAAGCTATTACAGGAAGCCCACACGCTTCATACTTTGTTTGAATTTGGCAAAGACCTTTTGTATGCAATTGTTTCCACTCTAACGCTTTTGTGAAAAGGCAAAGCAGTATATACATCAAAGACTCGTACTTGCATGTATATCATTATGAGAAATCTTTGTGCGGTCATCTAGAAAACCGAGGCGAGGGTTTCGAATGCTTCCACTGAGCAGCAAAAACCGTGCTGTATTGGGATAAGGAAGCATCAGCATATTATTTAGACCAAATGTTTAAAACAGTAGTTGCATCAAATAATTTTCAAATAGCCCCTGGGGTGAAAAATATTGTCACAAGCCGCTCACTGAGTAACAAATAAAATATGAAAATCAGTCTGCGTAACTTAGGAAGAAGAAAAGGACATAGTTCTTTAAATGCTTTACTGTCAATGACTTGTTCACTCCTTGTTCTTCCATAAGCTGTTTCCTCAGGAAATGTGCAGTCCTGCTCTCCTGCAAAGAGATGGAAGTTTTTAGCATGGGGTAGGTAATGCAGTGGGGTGGTCACCAGAGGAAGTAATTTTGCTCTCTCCACCACTCTCTCCAGTCTAAACCGTATCTCTGTTGCACTTCTTTCTTATTTCAACAGCTGCGGGCACTTGTCTTATGTCAGGGCCCTGAGTGCATCCTCTCTTCTCTGGGGGTTTAGCTGTGGGGGCCATGAGAGCAGAGTCGCTGGTCAGGCGGAGATCTCCTCCAGAGAAATCACCAACGAGAGCTGACCCTTGGCTGGGGGTCTCTTGTCCTGCTGGCCATGTTATGGAGATTGGCTCCTGGTGGAGAGGACAACGGGGAATGGATTTGCTCTTTTTGGTAGCAGCTGGATTAATCACAGCATACAGCATTTACAAAAGGAGGAATGCAAAAGTCATTCCACTCAAATCATCTACCTGTAGTAGTGCCTGTAGGCACATCAATTTTAAATCCTCCCGTGTTGGATGTTACCCCAGCACAGTCTCTGCTTCAGACTTAACCATTTCTGAATTTGTTAGCTATAAAATTATTGCATTTCATGGTACAGAGCAAAGTTGTGATTAAACTACCTTTGCGACTGTAGCATCTTAGAAGGCTCACCAGTCATTCTGCAGTATGAGATAATGGTCTCATTTTGAATTCCCACATAAAGTCTCCCCTCAAAAATTATCTTTGCACATGTATGTGAATGGGGTTGAAGGGAGAGGATACGTTGTGGATTTGTGACTGGTTAGACAGGTGCCTAGTCAGCTGTGACAAGGTAGCTGAAAGAGCAGTTATCACAACAGGTAGTGTTAATATTCACTTGGAGGGGGAAAAAAAAAAAAAAAAAGAAAAAATGAAAACCCAAATGGAGAATTTCTGCAGTAGGTAAAATCAAGTGGTTGAGTACCAATGACAGATAAAAAAATTTTTAAATGCAAATAACACTGAACTTGTTTGGGGCTTGAGTAGCTATCTTCATATGCTAAGAAGTATAAAAGCCACTTAAAAGACAAGATATAGATATAGATATACAAAAACCATGACCAGTTTGATCCTTTTGGGGAAAAAAGGACATAATTAATTACTTCCTCATGAGTCCCATAGCCTGTATTTCCTCTCTGGATCCAGTATCTCCAGCTGCTATTTCACCACTGGTAGACAGGTTTGTGATATACTCTGAGCAGACTGAAGGTTAGCATTGCAGCCCGACATTCATCTCGTCACTGGTGTGACATCCAGTATGTGATTTGGTGGGAGATTGTCCTTTTCTCACTCCTTGGGAAAGGCCTCCTAGGAGGTCTGGAGATGCCTCCCGTCCCTGTGATGAAATTGGAGCCTTTGTGTGTAAGACTGATCCAGGTGTTATTCTAATGCTTTTAATCAGTAGATACCACACTGGCTTTTGTGAGCAAGGCTGGCAACATGATGCCTATAGTTCACTAAAAAGAGCTCAAAATGAAACCTAGTCCCAGGAATCTATGCATCTAATTGAGGTACATGAGATACCCAGGCCTATCAGTTAAACAAGTAGATTTTACCTATTCCAGTGATTTGAACAGTGGTAGGGCACGGGCACAGGCTCCACAGCTCAATTGCAGCACGAAATTGTCAGAGCAACCCCTGCCAGTGTTTTGGCTGAACAAACAAGAATTATTTCAGACAATTACCAGACAGTTCCTGAGACTTGGAAGAGGTCAGGGTCAATTTCAGAAAGCCCAGCTGGGTGTTGTTTTTGGATGTTTAGCTCCATGGATGGGGACAGAACATATCAGTTGGCCTTAGGGACAGGGAATGTGCCCCAACATTGTTCAGTTTACCAGTACAGCTGTGGCCCAGTTGTCCAGATCACAAAGTGATGCTTCACTTTTTACATTATTACTTCTGGCCTTTGGAGCAACCCTTATGGAAGTCACACATGGCAGGTGTGACACACAACCCACAAAGGATCACAGGGTTGCAGGTGGGACCACCATAAAGTTATGCTGGAGACCTCTCCTTAGGCCACTGAGTCTTGTAGGCCATCGAGTCTTGCTTCAATGGACACCCTATGTGTCAATTTTCAGATGAACTGGATCACCCTTTAAGCTGCACTCACTAGATTATACCAGTTTATGCTGACCAGATACCCATTGACTGGTGGAAGCTGAGTTCACATATGGACTTCTCCATGTAGACACAGAGAATTACATATCTTCATCTGAAAATGAATCCCATCCTCTGTGGCTGAAAATATACTGCAACTGGAGCAGGTAATTGCACTGCACCTTGGGAGCATTCAGAATGCTTTATTGGACTATCAAATCCTCTTCTAGGATGCAGTTTGCTACTAGTGTGCAACCCTCACTTCTAGATGAAATTGGATCAGGACAAGCTAAGAAAAGGTGTTTCTACTTCTGACCTGGTGATGTTTCCCTTGTGGATGAAATTTTTTACAATGAGGGTGGTGAAACACTGGCATGGGTTGCTCAGAGAAGTGGTAGATGCTCCATCCCTGGAAACATTCAAGGTCAGGTTGGATGGGGCTCTGAGCAGCCTGATCTAGTTGAAGATGTCCCTGCTCATTGCAGGGGGGTTGGACTAGATGACCTTTAAAGGTCCCTTCCCACCCAAACTGTTCTGTGATTCTATGGAAATTTTTCACCATCTCTTCTCATGGGTATTATTTGTTACTGATGATGAGCACAGGGTTGGTCTTAATTCATTCTGTGAACCTAAACCCCTCAAGTGGTCTTGGAAACAACAATTTTCTAGTTCCATTATGCCAACCTCACTTGCATAAGTCAGTATTTTGGTCAAAACTTCCCCCTTTTCATTACAAAATCCCAACCTAAATTTGTATGGAGTATTTTCATATAAATGCCAATAGATTGGTTTAATATATAAGCACATTTATCTTAATGACCATCAATATTCATTGAACTCAGTGCTAAGTATCACCTGAGGAAAAGCCAAGGTCATTATTTATTTAGTGGTTCAACCAGTCTTCTTATTCTTGGATGGGAGTGAGTCAATGTATCCTATGTCATCTCAGACATTCAATCTTACAATTACTCAGCTAACCCCAACCAATGACACTGGTTGCTAGTAAAATTTTCATTTTTGAATTAACACTTAAAAGGAGCAATTATGTTAGTGGCCTCAGGGGGTAGCAAAGATGGAAAAGTTGAGAGGAGAAAGAAGAACTCTTATTCACTGAACAGAAGTCAGTATATGCTTATTTGCCCGTGTGCTTCTCTGATTAACGGATCTCAAAATACTTGTTCCGCTGGCCTCCAGGAACAGGAACTCACTTGCTTAATTCAAAATATAATTTAAGTACATATAAATTTTATCTCTGTAGGTATGAATTTATGTACTGAATTTTGTAATTGTGCTGTACAAGAATTAATTTGAAGTTGCAGAGTAAGAGTTGAGGGAACTGGAGTTGAAATGGGACAGGCCTGAGGTCTACATCTGATCTGATGATGTTTATAGAACCATAGAATATCTTAAGTTGGAAGAGACCCATAAGAATCATCAAGTCCAACTCCCTGCTCCTTGCAGGACAATCTGTGTACATTTTCCTGAATGCTTTCATTTCCCTGTTTCTCTTTTTTCTACCCTTGCCCGTCATATCTAACTGGGAGGTTAATTTGCAATTCATCTCACCTATCTCGCTGCCTATAATGTTGACATTTATATTTGAGCTAACCCCTCAGGCTTCCTTTCTAATCAATGAAGAAAGATGGGTTCTTTTAGTCTGCATTTCATTTGAGCTATTTTAGACATCAGCTAAAGCTGATGAGATAAATTCTCTCTTAAATATGCTATTTCTCTCTGTTGACTGTGAAGGAATCCTGGGGTGACTGTTGTGGGTGGAATTGCCTGCATTTAATAGAACAAGATTAATGCCTTTGGAGCCACGGAACTCATCTCTCTGGACTTGTGGCTGAACCCTCACAGCAGATATTGCACAGCATGTAGAAAAAGGACTGTCCCTGGCAAAAGACAAAACTGGAGCAGTATGAGGCACGGCTTAATTTCATTTAAACCATGTGCAAGGGACAGGAAAGGGAGAGATATATCCATTTTTTGGAGGACTGATTTAAACAAGCGGTGGTGTGGAAAATTATGACATCGGAGGAACTGATTTCAGAAACGTTGAATCAGACCATAAAACTGCTCGGAGCAAAGCGATCTGAGTAACAAACCAAGGTGTAGTCACAGGAAGCATTCTTGCCGCCTTTGCTGAAATCTTCCCAATTTAGGATCTGTTGTAAATCATCCCCATTTGTTCTTGTGTGAGATGGTTTGTATTCAAACACATTTGGTTGAGGTGATGTCACTTATGCAGCTTTCACTGTGAAAATGGGTTTCTTTGTGTTGGTTGTGTTGTGTTGACCCAAAGTCAGTCGCTGATGTACGAAGTTAGTGGAGTCGGGCAATATTTGGTAGTGCTCTGTCACCAGCATGAGAAGTATAATTGAGGAGGGATCACCCTCAGTAAGGCACTGGACGAGATGCACATCAGTCCTTGCCTAGCTGCTAGAGGAGGAGATCACTCTAAGCACAAGCATCTGAAATTTGCTGGAAACCGTGTAGACTTGAGAGTGGTTTTGAGCACAGGTTCTTCTGTGTTCTGCCATCAGCCTTAGTCCCAGTAGTCTCATTTCTGCGGCAGTGCTTTTAAAGATGCTGTGCATGAAGGAAAAAACTAAGTGCGAGTGGCATAAATTTAGATCAGATCTATTTTTTATGTATCAAGACTTCCTAAAAAGCTGTGCACTGCAGCAGACGAAATGAAACAAAAGAACTAGAACACGAGATGCTGTAGGCTATACAGTTCAGCCTGGGCTTCTGCTCTCCTTCCCCTTGTCCCTTGTTTCCTCTCAAGTACAATTTAGAGGGTAGATTGATAGCACAGCTAGCTGGAGGATTTGATTCTAGACACATAAAAGGGTTTAGGTGGCTGTATGTGGTGTAAGCATCTATATCCCCAGGCTGCTTGTCCCACCAGTGCTCCACAGTCAGTAAGCAGATAGGGGAGTCGGTCAAAATAGTTAAAAAGCTGAGGAAGGGGCATGTGCTCTGTCTTCCTTAAATTATTCCTTCTCTTTTCCTAGGAGAATTAAATTAAGCTACATTATTAAGATAGTTTTGGTAATGTAAAATTAAGCAGATTAAAGATTAAAACACTCCAAACAGAGGGGGACGCAAAAGTGCTTGTGCACCCCTAGATCTGAGTGGGAAACGCGGTTGCATCTCATCTTCCCTATTAAGGTAGCATCAAATGTACCGTCTTTCCATTTAAGTCCAAATTTCTCATTAAAAAAAAAAGAAATCTGGAGTCTTAGACCAGATAGGAGAGACAGTCTGTCCAGGTCCCCCTTCCACTTCATACCTGCTCAGCTCAGTCAAATTAGATGTAACCACAGAGAGTGAGGATGGAAGTGTAAGGGCAGGGTGGTTATGTCACTCATCAAGACAGGAATTAGCCAGGTTTCTATTTCCCTCCCCAGTGATTTCAAGTATGTTGCACAAATATTTTTATTTATAAGGTTTTATTTTCTCCGCATAGAATGAGCCACCTGACACCACAGGTGTCCTGTGACTCAGACTGGCGAAAGATAATTCGTTCATAAACTCAGGATTTTTATACACTAATTTCCCTGCTCTGATTTTTAGTACAGCATGGTTCTGGTTATGCCTGGTCTGGTAACCAGAAAGGCCTTGGAAAAGAGGGGAGAAAGGCTAAAGAGTCCTTTTAGGTATAAGAGAGGTTCCTTTCTATTCATGAGGGGAACTCTTCCTACATGGTATTTGTTATGAGGCGAAGGGAGATGTTTCTATTTTATTGGGGAAGGAAGGGGAGAACTCCTTTTGAAACATATGGTGTAAAAAACATCCCATTCTAAATAATGGAGATGAATGCAATTCAGTAAAACATAAGGTCTGGGAGACTCCAGGGGTCTATTACTAATTTTACCATTAGCTGGCAATAAACAACACCACTTTCACTGCTCTAGTTTTCTCATTTTAAAATGAGTATTATGAAACTTTCTGCATGAAGACTGCTTAATTAATTGACATTTGTAGAGCAATTTCAGATCCTTGGAGGAAAAGGGCTGGAGGAGAGCTAAGCCTTATGGCAACAAATAGGTTGTGAAACTCAAACTGGTTTCCAAATAACTCTATGATGATTGGGAAAAAAAAGCTATAGTGAAACAGTGTGATCCCTGTCGTATGTTTATCTCCCTCCTGCCCTTTAATGCTACCTATAATAAAATAGACAAAAGATGCAAATAAATCTGGAGAGGTTGTGGAGTGTTGGGTGAGGGAGAGAAATAAAAATCTATTCTCACAAGGTCAAGGGGCTATGTTTAGAAGAAGGAAAAATCAATTAATGAAGGCAGAAAAGGAAATAAGCAGGTTGTGAACTGAATTTAACATAGCCTTGTGGTGTGCCCATGCTCTGTACTTTACCAAGCAACCAATATATGTATATAGCTACCAACCTACATACAGATTCCTAAGCATGAGGAACAGGGTAGGGGGAAGGAAGCTTAAAACTGACTCACTGTTTCTCCAGGATCGTGGGCCTTTCTATTTTATCACAAGTGGAAGCTTCTGAAAAGAGAAAGGTAAAAGCGAGTTGAACTGTTTCCCCCAGTCTGTGAATCACTGATTCACTCTTCCCACATAACAGAGATGTTCCAGGTCTTTTTTGGTAACAGCAAGTGGAAGAGGCTGGAGTGATGGTGAAGGTGGGGAGCACACAATCTCACTAGCTTCTGGTTTGCCTGAATTTATTAGACAGACCCTCTTCTGTCTTTGGCTAAGTTGCAAAAACGCAGTTTCTTCTTTATCAAATGAGCTGTGACACCAGGTCCAGCTGCTCAGCATGACAAGAAATTTCCTAAATGGCTGATCTGATGGATAGTCAAGGAAGTAGGAGAACTGTGCCAGAAAGCAGGTGAGAGAGAGCTTTTTCTGTAGTCCTGCATAAAGTGGGATCAAATTCTGAGAAACTTTTTCTCCATTCCTGAGCTGCCAAAGGCATCCCAGAGCAGTAAAGACCAGCACTCTGGGCAATGCCTGGAAAACTGTCTCCAGCTCTAGCAGCAGCCTCCTTCCTTCTGAGAACTTTAGGAAGTCTGCACTGCCAATGGACCCGTTTTTTTCCCTGGAGCTGCCATACCTACACCAGGCAGCACTGCGACATGTGGGAGTTGAGAAAATTGAGTGTAGGCATCCTTCCCATCCCCAAAATCTCCTCGTCTGTTATAGGGAAGGCAGCTCTGATGGACTGCTCTCCTTAAAAAGCCTTCCCTAACCCTGTTGTGGGGGAAAATAGGCAGAATTGGACTAACAGAAAAGTTGAAATCGACTGGGAAGTTGTGAACCATGGTTTCCTCCTGCTGCAGGAACAACTGTTGTTGCTCAGTGCTGTAGAGTAATCCTTTCCCTCCCACTCTCTGGGAAGGCAGGATCAGGAACAGAGAACATGCGTTGCATCTCAGCCGGGAATGAAGAAACCAGGGGGAGCAATAATAAATCTGTATCCCCTCAGCACTGTGACTTCTTCTCTCTGTTCATCAAGTACGTTGTCTGTAGTATCAGATAAGATGCTGCTTATCTACCTTTTGAGGTCAAACACAATCTCATGGGACACAGGACGCATATTCTTTGCCCCTCTGACCTTCTGTGGCCCCGCTGTTTTAAGGGTTAATAATTACAGCAGCCCTTTCTCGGCTCCATGGCAGTGCAGACTACTGTGATACCTTGCTCATAGCTCCCAGCACTCTCATCTCCTCCAGCTGTGGAATCCAGGTCTCTTTCTCACACAGACTTTTCACTTTGGTCTCCCTTTACCCCAATCTTTCAGACTCTCTTTGTATTCCTGTATTGCAGCTTCTCTCTCCATCGCCATCCCCCTGCTCAGGTTCTGTTCTCCCTGTAAAAGCCGGCCATTTCTCCTGACAGAACATCATGGCATTGACTTGTTCATGCTGGTATTTGTTCTTGTTCTCATATTTCCATTTCTTTCTATATTATTTGGATCAGAAGTTCCTTGCAGCAAGGACTATCTGTTCATATGTGCTTACTATGGCAGGGCTGTATCCTTTTTCATCTCTTCACATTTTTGTGCTAGAAGTCATTCAGTCGTCAGTGAGGGGTTTGGGCAAGGTAGTATTGAAGCCCACGGTAACAAGAACTATCTTGTATACATCAAAACTTTCAGGACCAGATTACAGAGTTGGGATCAAATTTATTTTTTTTTTCCAAATTGCCTTCATCTAGTTTAAATGCAACACGTTCACATGACACTCTTAATCCCAGAAGTATATGTAGCATTAATGCAGAGGGCTGTCTGTTATGCCACTGTATCTCTGAAACTCCTACTGATATCAACCAAGTTAAAGTTTAACAAAACTAGATCAAGGACTGTGCATGCAGAAATACTTTACCACAACTTTGCAGTTGGATATTTACAGTTCTGTGGAAACCTCATCCTAATACTTGGCAACAGTCAAAAAAGCAAATAAAATGTTAGGACGCATTAGAAAAGGAATGAAGAAAGAATCAGAACATATCATTATGCCACTGTATAAATCTATGATTTGCCCACGTCCTGAATACCAATGAGCCCATCCTGAAAAGGAGCTGTTTAGACCTTCAAACAGTATAAAGATGGGGAAATGAGGATGCCTAGAAACACCAAAAAATGTTACGCAAGGAGAACGAAAAGGAGTGAAGATGTGTCAGCTTGAAGAAGAAACAGAAGAAAATGTGATAGAGGAGTCTGCAATCATGAGTGCTGCGGAGAAGCCGAGTTGAAAAAAAATATTTATTTATTTTTATTTCAGAGAATGAAGGAAAACCTAATAAAGTAACAATGAGCACTTTTTCACCTGATGCTTTATAAAACAACAGGTCTTATTTTGCACAATAATTGGGACGCCAAAAAATGGGTTTACACAGGTTAAAAATGGTTGGGTGTGTTTATAGGAGAAAAATCTATCAAGGAGAGAGGACCACTGAAATATGGTAATAGGAGTGCTCTTTCCAAACCAGAAAGTCCCTAAAAAATCAGGCAGCTGGAAGCTGAGAGTGCAGGATCAACTACTCTCCCTCTATTATTTTAGTTGTTCACTAAGCATCTGCTGTTGAGCATCAGGAGAAACACAGGATTGTTCTAGATGCACTCTGGTCTTACCAAATGTTGCTATGTTTATATTCCCATGGCCTTATGTTTCCAACTATGAAGAGAAAGTTGTATTCAAAGAAGCAAAAAAGAGATTGACAGTTTCCCAACTAAAATAGAGGCAGCTGAAAAACAGGTCTCAAGTTTTCCATTTCAATATTTAAAATTTAAAGTTACAGCCAAGTAAATGTGTTTGTGGGGTCTGTGGTTTAAGGTTTATAGTATTTCAATATTAATACGTAATTTTTCATGCTAGGAGGAAAGAGCCCAGAATACTTACAGAATTTTGAATACCTAATAGATATGTCTCTTACATCTGCATCTTTCTATACAACCATCCATAGACAGATTTATCTTCTGCCTTTCTCCTCCTCCCCTAGCCCGTACCATACAGACTGCAAGGATTCATTTGAAAGGGCTCAGTCAGGTGCCGCACTCAAACCCCTCCGTATCAATAGGCAGAGGGAATCCCCTACAGCTGGGAGGAACGGACAGACTAAATTACTTCATGGATGAGGTGAATGCAACAAGAGAAGACTGGATTCTGGTGCAACATATTTTGTTCCAAGACTAAATCTCTTCCAGAGCAGCTGTTCCATCCTTACACAACCCTCAGCACTGGCAATGTCTGAGTGATTTCTGCCAGAGCACTGAGACCAACATAGAATCATAGAATGTGTTGGGTTGGAAGGGACCTTTAAAGGCCATCTAGTCCAACCCCCCTGCAGTAAGCAGGGATATCTTTAACTAGATCAGATTGCTCAGAGCCTCATCAAGCCTGGCCTTGAATGTCTGCCTCATGAAGTTTGTTCACTCATTCGTCCTCCACCAGGGAGAAACCTATGTACACAATGTCATGTTTTGTTAGGAACAAATTGGCATGGGGTTTTCTATAGGTGCAGAGGACTTGTTTTAGGTGACGAAGTTGAGCATCTATGATGGCATCTGTATTCAGAGGAGCAATGAACAATCCAGACCACCTACTCAGCGGATCTGTCGGACTCAAGCACCTGCCTCGAGTGGATAAAGATCTTCCTTTGGACCCTTTCAAAGTTTTCCTTCATCCCTCCTTTAATTCTCTACAGAAATTGAGCACATACTTAAGTAAAACTAGTTGACAAAGAAATGCAAATATACATGCAAAAGATCTGAATGAGTTCGGTGAACCACATGCCACATTCTGTCCCCCGCACAGAGATGGGCTGAAGGTGTTCCGTTTAGGTCCTGTATCTAGCTTAAGACTTAAGGCTTTGTGCTGCTGCTCCTTTCCAGACATTTCACATCTTTCAGATGCGATATGCAGGTGATAATGGGAAAATCCCTCGCCTTTGACTGTAATCAAGAAATAGCAAAGCTTGGAGCCAAGGGGGAGGGAGATGAGTGGGAGATCTGACATAGATGTAGTAAAGGGAGTGGGTGGTGTTTGATTTTCTTTTCTTCGAGTGTTTTTTTTAAAGATAAGACAGCAGCTAAGCTGCTAAAATTAAATTCTGAGGGGGACTCTGAATTTCAGGATCTTCATTAGTGCATTGCTTTGGATCTAAAACAGGCTGTGGGTGTGGGTGTTTCTTTCCTATTTTGAGTAAGTAAATTCCTCAGGGCCTTCCCTGTTCTGCTTCTAAAAAATATCTGATCATTTCTTAGCTGTACAAAACTCAGCAGAATTTCCCAACTTCAGAGCCTTGCAGCCCCCCAAGAAGTTTTGGCTATTATCTTCCTACAGATTTTGGTCTGGGCCCCCTGCGTGTTAAAGTGCTTGTTTGTGATGCTGCCATTTGGGACATACTCAACCTGCTCATAGAGAGTGTCAGTAGGAGACTCGTGATTTCTTCTATCCACTGACAGCAGAGTCAGAAAGGGTCTGGCAATTCTGGATAGCAGGTGCCTGAATCAGTGTCTTGAACTACAACACCCTAACGACTGTGACAAGGATAGGTTTGTTTGTAGCAGGTGATCTGAGAATGGACCTAACCAGGGTCATGCCAATATGAATAGAAGCCATTGTGATTAGTTTTGGCCTCTGGGCTGGTACTCAGATGGGAAAATAAGAATTAGCTCATAATTCTACTCTTTCTGTAGTGCTAAACAGCTCACTCCTTCCCCATGGAGAGAAGATGGGATCATAGAATCATAGAATCATAGAATTGTTAGGGTTGGAAGGGACCTTAAAGATCATCTAGTTCCAATCCCCCTGCCATGGGCAGGGACACATCCCACTAGATCAGGTTGCTCAGAGCCCCATCCAGCCTGGCCTTAAAAAATTCCAGGGATGGGTCATCCACACCACCTCTCTGGGCAACCTGTGCCAGTGTCTCACCACCCTCATGGTGAAGAACTTCTTCCTAACGTCCAGTCTGAGTCGTCCCATCTCTAGTTTTAATCCATTCCCTCTAGTCCTACCGTTACCTGACATCCTAAAGAGTCCCTCACCAGCTTTCTTGAAGGCCCCCTTAAGATCCTGGTAGGCGACTATAAGGTCTCCTTGGAGCCTTCTTTTCTCCAGACTGAACAACCCCAACTGCTCCTAGATGCTCCTAGAGGGGAAGGCTGATTGTGTTGTCTGCTTTCCAGGCAGCATCTGTCTCTGAATTACTTGAGTACCCGGCTGCAGAATGTATGAGACGTGATTGTGTTTATGCACACTGGGTAGTGAAGAGGAAAAGAGCCTGGTCAGCCTGCTTGGTTTCACTGATGAAAATAATTACTGAAGTCACTTCTCTGTGACAAACAATGTGCTACTATGACAGTGGCCATACCTCTGTTCCCATTTTTTGAGGAGCCGCCTTGTCACCAAAACATGGTTGGAAAAGGATCATTACTGCGGCATATGCAAGTCAGTGCATAGATGATCAGATGCCTTCTGATTTCTGTCTTTGAAAGGGGATGCCTTTTATTATCAAGCCAGTAAACCACGATGGGCTCATAGAATTCTGTTGCTGCAGCATGTTGCTGAAATCCTGCACAGTTCACAGATTGGTGGCAGGACCATTTATTGTGTCGACAGAGATGCTGTTCATGCTCATTAAGTCTATACGCTGAGCACCTTCATCAATGGATAGGGGCAGCTATCATTAACATGCCATGGTCTGTTTACAAGAGTAAATCACTTGATCAGGTTACATCTTTTATTTCTGTCAATGGCCCATGGAACAGAATAATGGCCTTAACCCTTTCAGCTTGAAAATATACCTACATTTGAATAATAGGAGTGAAAAAAACTTATTTTCTTTTAATTCTGTGTTCAGTAACTGAAAAATTAAAAAAGCCCTCACACACCTGCAGTTGGATTGAGTGCGTCATGATCTCAGCCTAGCAATCTGGGGGGATAGATGCACCACAGGATCTGCACCTCCTCTGACATTAGCCCTTGGACTCTCTTGAGAAGAACAACCTGAGCTTTTTGCAAGGTGCTCTGGTACCAGGGGGCTGCAGGAAACCTGGGCACATGAAGCCGTTTTGCTTCTGGTTCTGCAAGCCCAGCCTTCTGCCTGGTTTCAGTGTAGTTATTTACTGCCTTACCAGGCACAGAGAACATTTTGTGACTGAAACAATTACCATGGGAATGCCAACACAGCCTTAGCTGTGTTCCAACAAGCTATAGGACAGGGAGATCTACAGGGCATGAAAAACTTCCTTAAAGGGGGAGCGCTATTTTCCTCACATATCTTTGGCCTCCTTCCATCTGCTACTGTGAATTCTTGCTGCTTTTGATGCGACTGCTGTCAGCCATGTGATGACAGGACCACTGTCTCGAGCCTATTTGCCCTTCCTCGGGACTCTATGGTGAGTCGGGAGATGCCTTTTCTCTCTCTGCCCTTGGCATCCTCATGGGTACAAGGGAGGGGTAAAAGGCCTGGTCCGTACACCCATTCACTGTGTTACTATCCCTCCTTCTTTTTCCATTTCTTTTTATGTCTTAACCCTGACCCACTTTTAGGATGGGTAGTAGATAACTCCCTTTGAGGAAACCTTTCCAGACTGACATGCTTTGCGAGCAGAGCCCTCCTAATTGCATTTCTCACAGGATAACCATCCTGAAGGAGTTGCGTAATCCTCCCTTGCACCGTCCTGCTGATGAGCTGCAAACTGACACTATGTAAAAATAGTTGAAGCTTGGCCTCCTTTCTACTTTTGAGACTGTTTTAGAGAGTTTCTCCTTTCTTCAGAGCTTCACTCACAGATTTGGTTATTTGCATGTGGTGCAACTGCCTTTAAATTCTGCTTTATTCATCTCTCTCTTTTTTATTCCTTTGTATGCCTCTAGTGTTATCTCTGGGATTTACTGTTTTTCAGTATATAGAAAAGCCTGTGTGGCCTATGAAGAGGAAAGGAGTCTTCATTCATTCACTTATTCAAAATCAGCTACCAATTGCTGCAGTTTTATCTTTTTTTTTTTGTAAAAACCTAAGAGCTTTGTAGAGGACCGGGTCAGGAAAGGAGGATTTAGCTTAATCACAGCCTTAAATGTACCTTGAATCCTGTTCAGAATTGTGATGGAGTCAAAGCACTGGAACAGTTGTGGACGCCCCATCCCTGGAGGTGTTCAAGGCCAGGATGGATGGGGCTTTGAGCAGCCTGGTCTAGTGGGAGGTGTCCCTGCCCAGGGCAGGGGGGTTGGAACTAGATGATCTTTAAGGTCCATTCCAACCTAAACCATTCTATGATACTATGATTCTATTCCATGATTGGTTTGCTTTCTTGAATCTGAGTCTAAATGAGAGTCTGTGACGCTCAGTGGACTAAAGAGGAAGAAAAAGTTAAATAGCAGAGGTAAAATTTTGAGGAAGAGTTGGAGGAACAGAGAGAGCATTTGACTGGTACTTAGCATGATGAAAACCTTTTCTCTCTGGTCCGGACTTCCTGTCAAAAATACTCTGAAAACTGATCAGTTTCTGGCAGAAAATCTGATTGGTCATGACTGGTAATAATGAAAATGTGAATCACATTATAATTTCATATCACAAATTTCATTCATATAATCTGAGTAAGCAGATCTTTTTTCATTCCCTTTGCATGCTCACACTTTTTAGAATGACAAAGATCATGGAAGCATCTGGATAAGCAGACATCCAACTAATTAAATCTGTGACTGAGATCAGAAATGCCTTTGCGAAAGATTCTGTACAAGTGAAAGAGTCCTTGCCCTGATGTGAAATCAACCTTCAAGTAAATGGATAAGCTAAAGAATAAGTGGAGAATAGGTAAATTGCAACTTTTACTTCTTACAAATTCTGATTTGGAAGAGACACCATTGACTCCGATAAACAGTTGAACTACAGTAGTCTAACAAATTCCCTTGCATCAGCTGAGTCACAGTAATTTATTCCTCCGCTCACTGCAGAAGGTACTAAATTGGCAGATTTGCCATTGGCTAGCCATGTGCATGGTGACAGTTAACACACCCAAAAAAGCCTGCTTATACCACCCGAGAACAATCATAGAATCATAGAACCATAGGGTAGGAAGGGACCTCTGGAGATCATCTAGTCCAACCCCTGCCAGAGCAGGGTCACCCAGAGCAGGTTGCACAGGAACGCATCCAGGCAGGTTTGGAATGTCTCCAGAGAAGGAGACTCCACCACCTCTCTGGGCAGCCTGTGCCAGTGCTCTGCCACCCTCAAAGTAATGAAGTTCCTTCTCATGTTTAGGTGGAACTTCCTATGTACAAGTTTGTGCCCGTTACCCCTTGTCCTGTCACTGGGCAGCACTGAAAAGAGCCTGGCCCCATCCTCCTGACACCCACCCTTTAAGTATTGATAAGTGTTGATAGGATCCCTCCTCAGCCGTCTTTTTTCTAGACTGAAGAGACCCAAGTCCCTCACCCTTTCTTCATAAGAGAGGTGTTCCAGTCCCCTAATCATCTTTGTAGCCCTTTGCTGTCCCCTCTCCAGCAGTTCCCTGTCTTTCTTGAACCGGGGAGCCCAAAACTGGACACAGCACTCCAGGTGCGGTTGAGATCATGTCTGGTGAGGAAGACATGAGAAGTGAATGAACAAAAATTGATCATCTGAGACTAGTAAAGAAAAGAATGAGAACATCCATCTGTTTTCCTAGAGGACTTAATGTGACATTGAGATCAGGTGAATGCAACTCAAATGGAAAATCTCTTTATCTTTACTTCCTGAGATACCAGGATGGTCTATGGTACCATCAGCCTTGTGTTGTTCTGGGAGGCATTCTCACTAGACCAAATGAGAGAGAATGATCTGGTTTGTATCAGATGTCCCAAGCCTGAGATAGGCCGTGATCCTCATTTGCAATGTGAGACTCGTGTTCTTGTTTCTTCCTATTTTCCCTTTCCTTCCCATTTTCCCTTTCCTTCCCTTACCTTTATTTCATACCTTCTTTTCTTGCCAGTTACTGACTGTGTTTTGTGGGAACTCATGACCCAAAAGCAAACAGTGTGCAGAGGTTTATAGCATCAGGTATAAATTTGGTACTTCTCAAAGGGAGTCAGACCTAGCCCGTCGGTCAGTGTTGTGCTGAAAGAATCACTAAAATACGAGATGGCTCTTAGACCATTGAAGATGGTGCGGTGTGGCTGTCCTCTGCAGTGGAGTGGGTTGTGGACAAAAGATTGCATCCTCTCTTTATTTCTTTCTTCTTCTCTGTGACTATTTCATAGTCGGCCTTCAAGAAGCTAGGATGACTCAAGTAAACACAAAGGCTCCAGCCTGTCTTAACTAATTTTTCCTGATTTTTCCCCACAGGGCAGTTTGGGTAATGTCATGCTAGTTAGAAGGGAGAAGCCGGGTTGGTTTAAGAACCGTACTTAATGTTTTACATTTCAAGCATCATTCTTATTTTTTCTCTGCCTCTGTCTTTAGTAAAGAATGAGAGATTTTTAATGGCAAATATTTATTGATGGATTGAAAAAGTTGCTATGCATAATCAGAACTCCAAGCCATTTATTTGATCAACATTACTGCAGCAAAGATGGAAACTAGTATTTTGGATGGAAGTTTCAATTGTGCAGATCTTCCGATTCCTTCAGCTGCATTTATATGCTTCTGTCAAGTATAAGGCAATACAAAAATACAGATATATTTGGGCTAACAGTTACATGAGTAGTTATCTATGTTTTATGCACTACTGAAATACTGTGTATGTGGATAAGGGTACACTGTCCATGCAGAAATAACAGGCACATCTGCTGCTATTTGTCCTTAACCTTCCTGAAGGTTGTGTTTCATCTTTAAATTTTCATTAATCTTTTCTGCATCTTTCAGAGGGAGGTATTTCTTCCCTAATCAACCATATGATCCTTCAAGTTGTCTCTTCAATCTTGAGAACAGAAAATGAAGGATTTATTTCCGTACTAAAGGAAAATTTTCAGTGCTGTATCTCTATGCTCCTTAAAGCAGTAGCCATAGGCATGTTATGAGAATACATGCATGCCCATCCTCCCCCAGCTTTTGTGATGATCTGAAGAATAAAGGGAGGTTTATTGATGGGAAAGCAGTTTGGAGGAAGAGATAGGAACAAGACTGATCTGATATGAATGGTACTACAGGAACTTTGGCAAAAGAGCAGGAACAGAAAGAATACAGAAATGAAAGAGAGAGCGAATGTCTTAAAGATCATATTTCACAGTTCTTTATTGCTGTCTGCTCCCTGTTCTATATGTATTGGGGAAGGAAAAATAGAAAAACTGCAAGTACAGCGATAAATACTTCTCTGTGGTGCAAATGACTTCATAAAAACTCAACTTTCACTTGTGTTTTATCATCCTTTCACCAGGCACCCGTGGTGTGCTATTTATAGCTGTGTAATTCACAGTAGGCTGTCAATTATCCTATAGGGCATTTCCTGACTGTTGGTTGGAGGGCGATGGAATATCGCAGCTGAATGGCAGCATTTGCTGTAACATTATGGCACACTTGCGAATGTGATTTCATTGCAGGCTGCCTAGCTGCAGGCTGGGATGGAAATGTTAAGATAAGAGGGTACCAACAGCTTTCCTGCCTTCCTGCTTTGTGCCAAAACACAGCTAAAATGAGTGGAGGAAAAAAAATCTCAACTTTCTCTTAATCAATGTTTGTTTCAGTCCCATTTTTGCTATTCTTTTTTGCTGGGAATATGAAAATATGAGACATAGCCAGGGTATGATGCTGAAGAGATATGAAGATTTTCCACTTTTGGAGTGTTACTGGCTCTGGTCCGGACAGTTCAGAACATAAATAGATTAAGGTATGTTTTCTTCTGCCCCTCTCATGTAATTTTTAAGATGTATCTTTTTAAAATCTGCCCACGGAAGGATTAGCAAGCTTCCCATGGCATTCATGCAACAGATTTAGACCTGAAAAGTAGAGAGGATCTTCTCTTTATCTGGCTTAATGTCTCCAATGGACCATTGACTACTACAGTTTTGCCTGCGTTGAGCTCCAAATCTTAGTATTGATTTTTGCCGTACAGAAACTTGAAGGAAGACATCCCTTCTTCATCTGGCGAGTGGGAGTCTGTGGAATCCATGATCAGCTAAGAGTACAGTCCCTGGCTGAACGGTCATTGCTGGATGTTCACACCTGATTTCCTACCTGCTTTTCATCTGGCGTCGTATCAGCTAGCTGCCTCTTTCTTTGGAAGCATGTAGTCACAGCCCACTGACTCCCATCAGCCTGATCATCCAGATTTCACTATTTGTTATAAAATGTGGAAATCAAAACTATACCATAGCATTCTGGTCTTGGTTTTACCAATGACATGTAAACAATTAACTTTTCCTTCCTAGCCTTTGTTTTTGCTCCATGTTCATCCTGAGGCTCTAGTCTGTCTATCTGAGGCTTCTCAGGCCCTCGTCTGTATATCTGCTCTGCAGCCCTTGCTCTTGGAAGTAACTTGTGACAGTCAAATTAAAACAAAAAAAAAAAAAAAAATCAAGATCCCTCTTTTCACCTGCTCTGCAACGATGATTTAAAAATTTACTTTTTCTTATTGAATTTATCAGCAGCATATTTATACTCGCTCAATGAATGTATCATACCAATCTCATAAAAAAAAAGCCAACTAATCTCTTCATTTAACGATTTCACATTAACAGCTACTTTTTGAGTTTGGGTTGTTGTCTGATCTGTTTAAACTGGAATTTATTAATATTGTATAGTTCTAATATTTTCATCAGATTGTTCTGTGCTAAGTCAAATGCCTTGCAGAAATCTAAGCACGTTATATCTCTACTGACTCTTTTATCAGCTGAACTTGTAGTGTCCTGAAGGATGTAATCAGACTTATGTGACATGATTTATTTTTCAAGAGATGCCATTGAGAGGCAGTACTTATATCCCTGTTCCTTACTTCTCTCTAAGATAAATGAATGCTCAGTCAGGTTTTCCATTAATTTATTGGGGGTTATAGAAGGTTTTTTGTTACTCGGGTTATCCCTTCTCACTTTCTGAATATTAGGATGTTAATGTTTCTCCATCCTTCCAGACTGTGCCAGTACCAGGTATACTGAAAATAAACAGCAGCTGCTCAAAAAGCCCTAAGACAACTTTTTTTTTTTTTTTTTTTTTTTTTTTTTACTTCTGGTGCAAGCTATTTGTGTTTGCTGAAAAATTTTCTTTCTTATGTTTACGGTGTAATATCCTGCTGAGTTACTTATGGACTGGAAAATATTTTATCACGCTAAAGTGATAAGTGTAGATCACACTGGTTCTTTCAAAATACAGAATAGAATAAGTTCTTGAACACATCTGGCTTCTCTGCATCATTGAGTATTTTACTGCTTCCCTAGTTTGGTTAGTGTTTCTTTTCTTTCTAATATATTTGAATATGTTTTTAGCCCTGCAAACCATTCTTTTTACCCAAAGATATATTTTTTTTCCATTTTTCTACATTTAGGAAACAACGCAAACTGAGTATTACCTCTTTCCTTTATATGTGTCAAATAGACAGATAGAGAGCTTGCACTACCAGTACTTCTATTTCTGTTTCTATTTCCATCTAACTCACTTGCAGTAATAAATCCAACTGTTCCCTTTGTTGTGCTCTAAAACCAGTATTGGCCAGAATTTTGCAGAATTTGCTTTCAATCCATTTTGGCTACCAGAAAACCTCTTTAAAGTGATTTTCTCCTGAATTTTATTTGCATTGTCTTCCTAGACTTATACATCCCAGCTGATAGGCTGTTTGCAGACTATGGTAAGAGTATTCCGTATTTTCTAGTCATATGGTTTGAGGGAGGCTCACTGTTGAGTTACTGGTTTCTTGCTGTTGGGCACCTTTTGTCTGGAGTGGTGATTTGTTCATACCACTGGTCTACTGCAACATGAGGGAAAATGAATCTGCATCAGCTCCTACCAAATGTGGTGTTCCTACTCAGACCCAGAATTCTGATACTGGTACAGATCCTGAGGAAATATTTCCTTAACAGTCTTTGATACTTTTATTTAATTCACTCCTGAATGGGGTCTGACTGTTTAAAATGTTTTGTTTTAAATGGATGCTGCCTCCCTGTCTGCTCCATTCAATTGTCAGCCAACCATCAGCCCTTCCTGCCTCTGAGACTCAGTCCCTTTTAGTTGCCCTTCTCTCTTTTGGAGCATACGATCCAGTATTTCACAGAAATAATGCTTTGCCATGTTCTACAATTCATTGCTTTGGCTCCAGTATTTCCTGCTGTCATTAGATTTCAAAACAAGGAAAACTCCAGAGCTACCAGCCGAATTTCCCCTGCTCCCTGACAAGATCCCAGAATTATTCTGTAAGCCTAGAGTTCCTCCTGATACCATGACCCCAACTTACATCAGTTCCTCCTTTGTAAGATAAAACCTGTCAGCAGGACAGATGGGGCCTCCTCCAGGTCACTGATAAAGGTGTTCAATGCCCAGGTCCCCAGCCAGACCCCCTGTTGTGCCCCACTTCTCACTGGCCTAGAGCTGGACCACAACGCAATGACCACTGCCCTCTGACCCCAACATATTTTACCTGGTTGTCCACCCATCCAGACTGTAACGTCTCAATACAAGAAAACTGTGGGCTGCAGTCTTGAAAGCCTTGCAAACTTAGGGCAAATGACATTCACTGCTTCTCCTTTCTCCACAAATCCAGTCATTTTATCACAGAGGACACTCAGGTTTTCAGGCATGATTTACCTTTGGTAAATCTGTGCTGTTGGTTCCTGATCACCTTCTCCTCCATTGTGCACTCAAAGATGCTTTTGAAGAGGGCTTACTCTACGATTTGCCCAGGAACTGAATTCCTGCCCAAGAACCTCCTGGGTGCTGCATTTCACCTGGAATTCAGCTGTTCCTCTCCTTGATCTGCCATGCTATTCCCAACAACACTTGATTTTTCCCTCCACCTTCAAATTTAATGGCTCAGTTAAGTCAGATAAAAGCTTACCCAGAATATTTTATATTAGACATTTGGGGCTGTCTTCTTCCCACCTTTAATACACTTGGCTGTACATCTCAAAGGAGTATATTCACCGATAGCTGCTATGGGGCTTTGCTACTCCAAAGCTAAATGTGTAAAAAGCAACTAGAAGTAGTTGCAGGTATATCTAACTAGTAGCCAAGAAGTAAACTTAAAACAAAGAAACAAATGAAGAAACAAAGAAAAGAAAATACCACACACACAAAAGAGACAAATTCTCGTCAAACAGAACAAAAACAGTAACAAAGCTATGTCCAGGGCACGGTAGAAATGTGGCACTTGGTTTATTCAGTAGCTTCATTATAAAATCTGCTTTTGTAAATAAATTATCCACTTCAAACTTTTTTTCCTGCTTCTGCCTGTTTTCATTTTTTATTTATTTCCATCTCTTTCACAACATAATTTTTTCCTGTAAAACCTTAACTGATTTTTTTTAAACTTTCTTTTACCTTAACTAAAGTTCTTCAGCTCCCAGAGCAGGCAAGTTTTATTAGTTCTTCTCTGTGTTCCCTGATTGGGCATGTTATAATTGCATCCCAAATTACCTTTTTCTAAGACTCGGTCTTTCAGGATTGCCTTTCTCTCTGGTTGTACGCAGCAGCCAGAGCACTGCAAATACCTTCCAGATGGGGGCCAGTAGATACTACGGCTTCTTTAAGCGAAAAACCTCACAGCCAGGCTGTGGACAGAACTTAGTTTCCATATCCAAACCTTAGAGGCAGATATTTGCCTTCTCTGGGTTTCTGTGCCAAGATTTCTGCCTAAATGAAAGTAGGCTCGATTATAGAAGCTGCTAGCCGTAAACATTTTTATATTTAAAATATGTAAGTTAATGCCTTTAGTAGCAAGAAGTTTCTAGAAGTGGCCCCTGAAAGCTGTTTCTTATCAATGAAAGAAACTCTCCCCTTTTAAAGAGCGAAGACTTAAATGCGAATTTTAATTAATGAGAAAAAAGTGCGCACACAAGATGCAGGAAGCACCAATCCAATCACCTGAAAAGTAGAAAACAGTTTGTAAAGTGTAGCCAATTAAAAATTCTCTTGGGTCATAATGTGATGAATATTTGATGTTGCTGCTAAATGGGAAATCTGGCAGTTGCGGGGAAGAGTTGCTATAGCCGCTGAGTTAAAAACTATATGTAAGGATATGCTGAAGATTTCAGATTTGATCAAGACTACAATCAAATATTGGTTTCAAACTTTCATGATTTCGCTCTGTGATGCCTGAGCTGAAGTGAAAGCTCTTGAATATTTTTTGTGTCCTCTGTCCACCTCTTCTCTGATTCAGCTGAAATGTGCAGGTCTTTCTTCCTTTGAGTTTCGTAAATATAGCTAGAGGTGCCCCTTTTACTCTCAGGATGCCTGTCCTATGAATTTAAAGAACACACAGTACAGGCAGACTGTCCAAAGACACATTCACCTTGGGCCACTCCCATCCCACAGAGGACTAGGCATCTGCTGTGGCTGAAATTGGATGGAAGTGATCCAGAACTTCAGGTAACCCAAACCAGAGGCATAGACAATTAGCAATAGCGATTCGGCTACTTTTTGTTGCGTCAATGTGTATTGAGGCAATTTCACCAGAGGAGCATCATGTCGGGACCTTTCCAGCTTTGCAGTGCTCCAGAATTTAATTTGATGGTGTGGTGGCTCTCCAGCTCCTCAAGCTTTATCTGTTCCACATTTAGAGGGGCTGCCTTTGCGCTCCTTCACGCCAAGGCAAGACTCCTTTTATTTACAGCACCAGCCAGGCTGATATGAGTTGCTGAGATATGAATAAATCTATCTGTGCAAAACCTGCAGGGGAACAGAGTTTACTGTATTAATGAAGTTATTAATTATTTGTAATACAGAGCAGTAGAACCCTCAACATAACCAGGGTTGAAGCCTCCTTGTAAAATGCGTTACGTGGACATGCAAGGAGACGCGGTCTGTGTTCTGAGGGATATAGAAGGCACATGCACATACATACGTGGAGGAGGGGTGGGAGAGTGAACGAGCAATCAGAAAAAAGGATGCAAAATATGGGAAAAGCAGTCTGTGAGTCGATGACTGCATGATGTTTGTCCTTCACTTGCATTTTGAAGGCGATAACTGGGGAAGGGTATATGGCTGTGAGGGGTCAGCTGAGGCAAGGGAAGGAGCCGGGGAAGAGGCACTGATGATAAGATGAAATGGAGATAAAAGAGAGCATTTTGGTGATGTTATGCAAGCAATTGAGTGGCAAGACGAGGGCTCGGCACATACGTGCTTTGGAGAAGTTTGTGCATTGAAGCTATTTGTGAAGAGACAGTAGAATCTAATTTGTTTGAACTCTACCATCTGTGGTGTAATTGCCTTATTGCCAGTGGGATTTATATGAGTAAATGAACACTAGAAAGAGGAAGAATACTAACAGTAGGGTTTTATTTTATATAGGACTATCTCTGTTCATCTCTGTAAACCATATCAAAATAAGTCAATTAAAACCTATTTTATATAGGATTATCTCTTTTCAGCTGTGAAAATTATACAAAAAAAAAAAAATAGGTCAATTACAACAAAACTTCTACTAAGGAGGAAAAAACACACTACCATAAAAAGAATCTGATTGCTCTCTAATTACAAAGAATAAAAAAATCACTAACGTCAATTCTAAGACACATCTTCAACAGAAGAACAAAAATAAAACTGGAAGCTGACATCTTTCTTTTACAAATAGTTCCTCTAAAAGCTGCTGGTTTGACAAACTTCCAAACTGACATCTTCTATTTATACATAAAACCGTTGCAATTTTTTTCCCAGCTGATATTTGGTAACAAGGCACTTAGCAGATGGTATGCCAAGTTGGATCACTTCTTTTGTGATATTGAAGTGTGCTTTTTAAACCCCTTTCCATTAAAAACTATGGGTCTTGTTCTAGAACAGCTACCACTGTGGTTACAGAGACATTCCTTCATCTTCACAAACTGTGCCAACTAATGTATCAGGCACATGTTGATGATAGGCAAAGTGAACTTCATGTTACAGACAGTATTTTACCATTTTCATATAGACTGAGACCCTTGGAATATGTGATATGTGATTATTGATATCCTGACATACTTCAGTTACACATAATGCCTAACAGTGTTGTCCCAAAGCTGGCCTTCAGTAAAGCAGCAGAGCAGACAGTGTTGAATTTACAGGTCCCCTCCTTATAGCAATCATGCTGTTGTGATTAGAACTCGTAAAAGTAGATCAAGGGAATAGAAAAACTTCATCAAATTCAACTATATATTAGCCAACGTCCTACTTTACTTCTTCAGCTTCACTCCACTTTCTGTGTTTGGTCAGGTCACTGGAACGAGGCAAGATGTGCCTGCTGTCACCTTGGGGTACGCTGGGGAGCTTAGTGTTAGTTTTTGAGCTGGCTAAGACTACAGGAAATTTCTGCAGGACGTTGTGATGCAGTGGAAGATGAGGGATGGCAGGGTTTTGTATCCTTGTGCTAAGAGGATACAGATATAGACTGAGCTTTGCCTAGCAATGCTTCCTAGGAGAGCTTATACACTGAATAATTGCTAATTCACTGTCGTTACATAAAAGAACTGATGATTACCATTCACTTGAATGATCCATTCTGACAGAGCATTTAACAGATTTTATTGTGTTTTTATATCAGACTGCTGATGAAATACAGCATGTTACATACCTGTGGATGAAACAGAAAACAAAAAAGAAAAGGCAGAGAAAACAAAGAGGAGATGCCTGTGGGGATCAAAGGCTAACAGTTCCGCTTCAATTTACTTCAGCAGTCCAATTAATGTTTATTTCACAAGGGAATGAATGTATGGTGTTTGCCCGCGTTACTGTGGTTAATAAATGTGGCTTGCTCCAGTTTCTTTCACATAGGTAGGTAGCCCAATGGAGTCTTTAGCTGTTTACATACAACTAGCAGCGCCCATGGGAGACAAGCACCCCACTGGACCAGGAGACCAGAAATACCCTAGGGCAGCTCAAATGACTTTAAACCCTTCCTTAGGTCTGCAGCCTCAGTGCAGTTTCTTACATATTGTTTATTAGTGTACTAATATTATTGAGACCAAATCAAATCTTTTAAGACAGAACTCCATTTCTGCAGTATCCAAGTACTGGCATATTAGATGATGACTTTAAAACCAAATCCACCGCCATCAAGTCAAAGTATAAATTGAGATCCTAACTGACTCAGGTCCCTCCAAGACAGGTTAATTCAAACTGACTGGCAGTCATTAACATTCAGTCCCTACTCTTGCAGGCATTATCAGGATCCACTAATAAATCTGTCTTAATCAAAGTCTTCCTGGAAAATGGACAATGGGCTCTGATGAGTAATATCCTGGCTGCAAACAATTTCATGGGAGATTTTGCTAAGTGCTATTTAGGAAATTAAGTTTTTTCATAACCCCGCACTGAATGCACATCCGTGCAGGCCGCCATTTAAAAAATATAAATAAATAAAAATAATATCATTACATCGTGCTTGAAACGAAATACTATTTCTGAATTTTTTGTGTGGGCACAACTTGTATGGTGGAGGAAGGTTTGTCCAGAAGGCTGACTGCGCCCTGTGCAAGCTTAAAGGATAGTAAAGGCAGGGGAAAAAACAGTATCAGAAAACTGACAGCTCTCACGGATACTTGGCATACATCAAGACTACTCCCACTGCTGTGTATTCCTACTATATGAGGTCAATGATCAAGAGCTGGAAATAATCTTAGTCCCTATATCCTCTCAAATTTCAGTACTGCTCATTACAGCACTGTTGCCTGCTTTTCTTTTCTTTTTTTCCTTTCCCTCCCCCTCCTCCATTTGGGGAAAAGAAATATTCTCTTGGCGCCCAAAAGAAGGTTCAGGTTCAGTATAATTAACCCTAATGAATGACCCAGCATCCTGGTCAAGGCCTTTGTTGTCACCGTTCCTGTTTCCCCTCCAATCCCGCTGCCTGCTCAGTTTCATGTGTTCTCCCTGTGCTCCAACCACATTTGAAAGTGTCAGTAGTGGCTTTGTGTTCATTAGATGGGGTGAAGATGAAGGCCAGTGATCAACTAAGGCTCAGCACAGTTCAGATTAAAAGTATAACAGTAAATTCTGCTGCTATGTACACCAGAGATGAATTGTCCTTCATTTCCACATTTACAAATAATAGGAGGGACTGAATATTGATTCTAAATACTATAAGAAACTCTCCATGATAGGAGGAGTTGCCAGTCTAGCTTTACGTCTAGAAAGAATACCAAAAAAAAAAAAAAAAAAAAAATTGAAAAATTTAAATATAGAGATCTACCTTTTTGCACAATCTTAGCAATTTTGGTGAACATGGTTTTTGTAGTGACAAACTGGTACAAAACCTATTCAAAGGGACAGGACTTGCTGTCTAATTATCAGCAACGTTTCCACTGAAACTCTTAGACTGTGAATTTGCTTGTAGTTGTTCAACTGAAACATTCTCCTGTTGAGAATTGTGAAGCTTCATTTCCGTTAAAATTTTCCAGGGATGGGATATCAGTCTAGGCAGAATGCCCTTAGGGGAATCTAGGGGAACTCCAAACTGTGCATTTAAAATGGTGTGTCATTATAGCTGCATTTTTACAATTCTCACAGAAATAATTATTTATTTGGGAACCTTTCTTTTTGCAAACGTGATTGACGCTTTGAATATTTTTCTTTGTGTTTCAGGAAGCAAAAAAGTACTGAAATATTTCCAGTCAAGGCATATCATTGTTTTTCATGAAATGCCTCACTATCACTTTGTATAATACAAAGGTCCAGTTCTTGACTATATGCTACAGAGTGGATTTGGGGAGCAAAATAATTTTTTTGACCACAGTGAATGCCTGTCTTATGTCTGCCCAGGGAAGTGGCTGAGGCACCATCCCTGGAGGTATTTAAAAGACGGGCAGACGTAGTGCTTAGAGATATGGTTTAGTGATGGTTTTTGTCAGAGTTATGTTGATGGTTGGACTAGATGATCTGAAAGGTCCCTTCCAACCCAGGCAATTCTACAATTCTATGATTCTAAAGACTACTGTTGATTGTCGTGTTTTAAATTTGAGGGGAAAATGTGAATATACCATCATAGACGACTGACAGGCATGAGAAGTGACATCTTTGTGCTTGTTATAGAAAAGTCTTGTATGTATTGTAGAGCCACAAGCCTCTTTTATGGCTGACGTGAACTGGCATTCTGGAATACTCAGCTGTTCCAAGCTGTGACAACTGAAGCAAATCATTTAGGTGGGGATTTACCCTCATCTCGTTTTAGCATCTGCCCAAAGTGTCTATGCTGGCAGACTAGCTATTCTGTGTCTTCCCTGCAGTCAACAGAGAAAGACAGAGAAGATTCAGAAGGTGGCTGAACCCAGCTAAGATCTGATTTGATTTTAGGATGCACCTACTACCTCTCTGTTGCCTACAGAGGGACCTCCACTGCCCTGTGGTTAAGCAGAGTGAATCTAGCCCTTCATATCTTGATTTTCTACTTGCAGAAGGAAACCACTTCCACTCTTTCATGGGTTTCATAAGTGTAGACTGTTTCCCCAGCTTTTTGTAAATCAACCCTTCTATCTCTGAACTTAGGCAGCAAATGATGTTATGACAATATTTGAAAACATGAAAAAAGCATGTGCTTAATATTAAACTTTAAGTCATATCATTAGAATTCTGAAAAGAAGTATCAAAATATTTAATCAGGACCGCTTTTTTTTCTGTCCCCTTTTGTTGCCTGAGGCAAAGCTAACACTCTCCATTATACAAATGTCTGAAAAGCTAACTCATTGCATTTATTTACAAGTCCATGTTAAACTGATTGCCCTTCCTCTGTGCAGCTCGGGAATTATACACATCATCTGATCCTGATGGTAGATCGGTGCACTGCCAGCAATGACATCGTTTACTTCAATGTTTCTATTAATGATAAATTTAGCCAGCTAAAAGGATGAGGCATGTGCCCTCAGGTTGATGCTAAATTGAAATTACCACTTAGCCTGCAATGAATTGCCTACATTTTGATTAATAGGCTAAATTCCAGAGCTGACCTTTTCAAAATTAGCGAATTACTAAATCCTGAGACAGGCAACAGAGTTCCTCTTACAAGGAGAAGTGTATTATGCAAACATGTAGGGTCACCTAGAGAAGAATCTGGCTCTTGGTACCTTGTAACCCATACACACAGGTGTTAGCCAAGGTGTCGTGTCAATCCATAACTGTGGTTTATAGCTGCAGGATAACGCTTCTCCACTGCCCCAGCACTTCCCATACTGCAGTCACACAGAAGATGGCATGGAGGTCTAACAAGTGGTTCTGCACTGTCTTTTCTAGTTTTAGTAGATAAATTAGCATTACTTTCCATTTCTAGAGAACCCCACCCCGAGCGCTGCACTTTAACAGCTAGAATGCAGTGATGCCCATGCTAGCTGGAGTATTCCTAAATAACGCTGTGCTCTAGGTATATCCTCAGTCAGACTGGTGGTCTCCGCCTGTTGCTGTTGAAGACTCAATACCGAGGGGAAGGTCCCAGCACACAAAAAAACAAATTAAAGCACTTTTTTTTTTTTTTTCCTGCATTTTATCCATATTGTGTGGAATTCACAGAATCACAGCATGGTTGAGGTTGAAGACACCTCTGGAGGTCACCTAGTGCAGTCCCATGCTCAGGGCATGATCAGCTTGAAACATTGCTTAGGGCTGTGTTCAGTGAGCCTTTGAGTATCTCCAAAGCTGGAGACATCACAGGTTCTCTGTGTAACCTGTTCCAATGTTTGATCACCTTCATGGTAAAAGTTTTTTTCTTACATTTCAGTGGAAATTGGGGGACTGTTTTAATATTTCTACCTAAGAGAAGAGGTTCTAAACAAAGTTTCCCATACTGGTGTTCCTGCAGAGATGCTGCTTTCAAGAGCTGAATATTTTCTTACAGAATAAATGAATGATAGAGACAGGAGGAAGAAGAAATGCTTAGTGAATTAGTAGATCATGAACTGCTGTCATTAACCAGAAAGACCAATGTGTACTGTAGAACTGTCTTATTCAGCTAAAAAGAGCTAGATTCAGCTCCGACACTAGTGTGCTCTGGAATTTAGGTGGTGTAAATGACAAAACAATATAGTATGATGGATTCTCTGCTAAAAATAAGTACCCATATCCCACGTGGCATCTTGCACTCATCCAGTTTTGGCGACAAGTGAAGCAGTCTGGAGATAAACAAATATTGTGTGACTACTTGCAATATTGGCTAAGTCTTAGGGAAGCTGTAATGTGTTCATGATGAAACTGAAAACCTAGGTGAGGGTAAGTGCTTGTAATCTTGCTGGAGTGGACTGAAAAAAGGAACTGTTTCCTAAAGACGGATGAAAGACCCGTGAAGAGAAAAACTCCATTAGCCTTGGCATAGAGAAGGGAATTGCACGGAAGGATGGACAGGGGTTTGCATTCCCTGACAAAAAAAAAAGGTAGTACTATTCTCTTACAGGCCATGTATCAAGGTGCTGAGAGACTAAAATGATTATCATAAGATCACAGAGGAAGTCGGTGATAGTGCTAGAGATTTAATTTGGAGACACCAGTCCAGTTAAGTACCACATGAGTAACTAGTCTCTGCTGGATATTTGTAACATGCACTTACAAATTTAAACTAGAAGAATCCACGCTACCCTTTTGTCATATTTATAATGTAGCGACAACATTTAAGGCAAAATTGCTCTTCATTAGGGATTTCTGTGGCTTGTAGAAATGTGCATGGTAAGTTTCTTTCATTCACAAAACTCAAAGAAGTGTTACAATGAGACATTGTCTCATTGCAATGGACAGGGCTCAATTTTCAGTTTTTTACTGTATAAAAAATGGAGGCATTTTTGTTAAAGAAATTAAGAATTCCTGCCATAAGATGGAGTAAAAAATATGGCTGCAATAAGGTGGGAAAGTCTGAGGTCCCCAGCTCTAGTAAACACACCGGGGTGAATTGTCTGTATGACATAATGCATCACTTGAGGCCTTGAAATGTGAAAGTTTTATCTAAAAGACATTAACAATATCTGAGAAGTTTCTTCTAGGTAACAAAGTCAAGCTGTGTTTCAGTGTGGTGTGCTATCCTATTGCAGAATAGAAGCTACCAAGGAAAAATGGAAAAAGATGAGCTAGAAAAAGTAGTAGGTTAAGGAGGGAGGCTGGTGAAGAAGGGATGATGAGCTGCAGCGTCATGCAATGCTGTCAGGCCCAGCACCAAGGATGCTGTGGATCCCAGCGTGAGATGGACCAGGAACCTGAGAGCATTTGGGTGTCAGCAGGGTCTGGGGGGTATCTGGGATGGAAAACCTCCATCTGCCTTTGCAGTTTCTCCATCAAGAAAGAAGATGGGAGGGATGTGTTATGGTACTGTTCTCCGGAAAGGAAAGGGTAGCTCGTTATTTTACCTTGTCATTTTTATTTCCTTGCCTTCCTTTTCTCTGTTCCCTCAGGATGATACTATTCTTTTAGGTAATTTAAGAGTCAGAAGGAAGGAAGTATTGCTCACTGAATGCACAGCGACTTGAATTTTTCCACGTTTCTAAGTGCAGGCTCAGGCTGGTGTTTATTATCAACACTTAGAAACTGAACCCAGCTCTGGCTGCTGCCCTCAGTGCCTAGCAGAGTGTCTACACTCCACCAAACAGATTATTTCTCATGAATCATTCTTCCAAATTTACATGTCAATCAGGGATAGAGCTGGAGGACACAGTTTGCCACTAAAAGCTTTTTTTTTTTCTCATTGCCAAAACACATGAAGTGAGACTGACCAAAACAGCTCATGAAATCATGTTTAATCCAACATAAAATTGCTCTAAAAAGGAAGTTTTTCCAAATATCTCAATGTTTCATTTCAACATTTTCAGAATTAAGTCCATAGAAAAATGAAAAAACCCTAAAGCTGCTATTCCACGAATGAATACATGCAACGAAAAGCAAAAGTTTTGCTTTGCACAACTTGATTCCAATCCTCCACTTCAGCAAGCGAAGCAAGATAAGATCAGTCATTTCCATTTTACTGCACTCGGCTGACATCACTGGATATGCTATGCCAAACAATACCAAGTCACGTTTTTCATCAGCAATTCACTATGATTCACTGGTCGCTACCTTCAGGGGCTGTCTATTTTTCCTCATGTTTCTTTTAGAAAAGTGATATCCATTTTAGAAAAGATAATTCTAATTTTGGCTGGATAAGGACTTACCAAGAAGAGTTAGATTTTTCCATAACCTGTGTAGCCATGATTCTGGCTGTGCTTTTGGTACATGAAACCAACTCATGGTGAGTATCCAGGAAAGTGCTTCTGAGTTTAGTCTGCAATCAGGATGGAAGTAGGCTGGGGGAAACAGGAACCATCCCGGTTTTTTGCAGCCTCATGTGTCCAGGTTTGGATTTGTAAAAGCTAAAATCAGTCGAGAGTTCACATGATTTCTGCGGTGTCCAAAGCGCTCATTCGGAATGTCCAATGTGCTGCAGCCCCATCACCATAAGCAGCCGATTCTCCTGAGCATCTCCTCCCACACCTCCTAGACTCATTCCAGTATCTGGAATGGCTGAAGCTCTAGATGCGGTGTGTTGGCTTCCTCGAACACCTCCAACCCTACAGGCTTTTCCGATGATTATTTTTTCTCACTGCTCTCCCTTGCAGACACATCACCTCGTCGCCCTGCTGACGAAACCTCCCTACCCTCTTTGGCAGTTGCCTGAGACCCCACACCTCCACCTATCACCTCCCTGTCCTTACACAGGGCTGGGTTATGTCTACATTAACAGGCAGTGCAGACTGGCAGAAGCAGATTTATGGTGTGACACGGATGGCGCTGAGGATGCAACAACCTCCACATTTACATTTCCAAGTGTTTTGCTTTGGTCTAGGTCCAGCCTGGTCCAAGGGACTGCCATGTGGTTGGAGCATGTTAGCAGTATCTTGGCATTGCATTTTCTTGTTCAGTTTCAGGCAGAAAAAAACCAAACATTTGGGTGCTCTCATACCCCTTTGCAGTCTAGGATAACCAAAATGCTAGTGTAGATGCCTCCACAGAAGCCTCCTCAGTGTTCCTCCTTCCTGATAGAAGAGTCAAGCTTAAAACCAAGCCTTGTCCCTTCATGCCAACGCTGCAGTATTTGGGCTATTTTTTACTAGAACAAAGCAAAATTTCACAATTTATTCCTCAGTAAGTAGAAGCTTGAGGATGCTGTACTGAAGCTGCATTTGCTATTGAAAGCCCTGTAGTTGTCATAAGGCTCCTATTCTCATTAAGGCAGGAGCTGCAGCTTATTGGAAAAAGCTCTTGATACATGTGCTCCAGACAGGGCTGTCCCCAGTTCAAATGATATTTGTCATGAGGACAGATGTGCAAAGAATCACAGTGAGGAAAAAAAGTGCGTCAGGAGATACGATTCAAAAGTCACCTTTCAAGGGCAAAGAGTTAGGCAGAATTGTGCAGTTTGGTTTCATAAAAGAATCATTTTCTAGTCTCTGCTCTTATTACAAATCAGAGCTCTTGGGGGGAAAAAAGGGAATTCAGTAAGCAGCTTGTGCTGTTCCTGCCACATTTGCAGAAACTTTGGCATAGTAAAGAATATACCGTTCCTGCCATATTTTCAGATCACATGCAGATTTTGCTGAGGAATATGGTCCTGTGCTGAGTGAGAAATAGATACCCCTAGTTGTGCTGCAAGGTGGTGAGATAACTTTTTTTTCTTCTGACATGAGATGCTGAGTTAAGAGAAAGGGGCACACCTTCGGCAGGTATGCAGAGCAATGCTGCTCATCAATTAAGTCAATGAAACACAATGTATGTGGGGTAGTGACCGTGAAGTCCAGCTTGGTGGGCTGTGCTCCTCATCCTTAGAATCACAGAATCATAGAATTGCCTGGGTTGGAAGGGACCTTTCAGATCATCTAGTCCAACCATCAACATAACTCTGACAAAAGCCACCACTAAACCATATCTCTAAGCACTATGTCTACCCGTCTTTTAAATACTTCCAGGGATGGTTCCTCAACCACTTCCCTGGGCAAAAAAATTCCTTGCAGCACCCCTGTTAACTGGTGGTGTTTTCAGAACCCATCAGACCCAGACAATAACAGTAGAAAGAAATTGGACAGGTCTTTATCATCAAGGGTGGGGGGCACTTCAAGATGTGATTTATTTCACCCCAAAAAGTGTTTTGCACTACTGGATCCGAAAGAAGAGAGAATGTCCTTTTTAAAATAGATGCTCCACATTCAGAGGGGTAACCTTAGGACAGATTCCCTCCACCCCCAGAGGCGATGGGTATGTATGCACTGTACAAAAACAGAAGAATCATCTAAAACTTGTCTTTGGTGCTGATTTGTGAGGCCTCTTTTTTTTTTTTTTTTTTTTTTTTTTTGTGTTTGTTTGTTTGATGAGGCTTATTAGAGCCTAGTTGAATAGTTGAAGGCTGCCAGCTCCTTCCGCACAGACTGCTGAGCAGGCTTTCAGCTGTGCTGGAGAGGGTAGGTTTCAGCCAGCAGGCTACGCGCGCACCGAGGCCGGATGTTTACTTCCTTTCATGATGGCTTTGCTTTGTCTAGTTGATTGTGGACTTGATTTTTACAAGTGCCATAAAAAAAAAAAGCAAAAACCACCACATCATTCTTGATCTCAGCTGGATCCTTGCAGCTGTGGGGAGGGGAGGAGGCTGGGAAGCAAAGACTCACTGTTTTCAAGAGCAAAAAGCTCCTACTCCATAATTTGTGCTGATTGCTGTCTGATACTTAAAGAAGGAGTTAATTAAGGTTCAAACTCTATTTGTTTCCTTTCACGGTACAGCACAGCTATTTTTGTTTTGTTGTCTACCTGTTTAGTGTCCCATTTGTGCTTGCATTAAAGACACACCTCGTTGCGCTTCCCAGGAGGAGGCCAAGGTCTCTCTCTTTTATACTGAAAAAAAAATTGGTTTGCCTTTCAGGTTATAATGTCAAGTTCTCCAAGGGTAAGGATGGATCCCATATGGATCCCAGTTACCCACTCTCATTTCTAGGGGAAATAGGTGCATCCACGTACACATAGTGCACGACTGTTCCACCACAGAGGGAAAGCTTACACACACACGTGTGTATACAGAAGCCCTCACTGAACTCATTACAGCGGTTTCCTGGAAAGCAAAAGGATGCCAAAATTTGGCACCAGTTCTGAATTATGGAGGGCATGGTGTTTCCCTGCTGAGAAACCTTTTCTCTTCAGCCTCCTCTTACCTCTCCTTTCTTTCCTGCTCTCTCTCCACCACCTTTTGTACCACTTTCAACCTTCTAGCTTATGCCTAGTCCTTTTTCTGTTTCTGTTCATCCTTCTTTCTTCCAGGCCTTCACCTGCCCATCTGTCCCATCCCTTACTTTGCCTTTATTTTGCATCTGGCTCCCAGTTACCATCCTCCCCCATTCTGTGCTGGAGCTAGGCCCTCTTCTCCACTTTCCCTCGCTGTCAGGCTGCCAACAGCAGGAAGCACTAAAAGCACAGGAGAGGCGGTTTCATCTTCTCACTCCTGGAGCCTGTCACGTGGGAAGTCCCTGAAGGAGAAATAACCGCAGGTGAAAGCCATGCTTGGCTGCAAGATACTCTGTACAGGGTAGGTTCAACCAGCAGATGTAGGGACAAACCCTACAATGGGTCCACTCACCTTTTGCAACAAAAAATTCAGCATTAAACTCAACCCTAATAAAGAAGATCATCCAAATAAGAGCTCTGGAAGTTTAAACTATGGCTAATTTTCCTTGGTTTGTCATGGGAAGGTTAAAAAGTATGTTCATGGTATTACATAGGATCCCACCAAAGATCACACATACCCCAGATTTTAAATTCTTCAAGAATTCTTAGTGCAGCTCTTGAAACATTTGGTTTGGTTTCATTTTTGGATAGGCAAAATCCTGGATCATTGGCTCTTTCCTTTGGAAACACTTGAATTATTTTTACTGAACCTTCTTTTGAAAAATCAGCTTGAGGGATAGGCTTGTGCATGCATGGGGAAATACCAACAGAAACCAGCAATTCTGTCAATCATTTTAAACTGGAAAAACAAGTCCTTTGCTTTAGCAGCCTTAATGGTGGTTGTGGCTCCTTTCATGCCTTGCCACAAAGCACAATGAAACCCTGATCTCCCTGAAAGCATCTGACTTCTCCCATATGAACAACTTTTTCTACAAATTAAATTGATACCTCTTGCTCATACGTGGAAAAGAGAAAAGCCTAGCTCAAAGAAGAAGATGGGCCAAAACCTCCTGAACCCCTTTGGAGTAAATTGGTACCGTAACTGGTCCCACCTGGCTTGAGGGATAAAAGAAACTCTGGCTTCTCTGAGATTTAGATTTCATTGTACGGAAGCTGGTAGAGTGCTCTGAAATGAGTTTTTCCAAGAAATATAATAAAGTAAAACTGGAACATAAATAGAAACCATGAAAAATATAAATCTTAAGGCATTGAAAATGTCAATACATTAAATTTTCAATTTAATCAAAGTCATGGGTCATTTAATGTAATATGAAGAAAAAATATTGGGAAATGAAATCACAGCAGTTTCTTCTGCTGCAGTTGGTCTGAGAGACTCAAATTATAGTGACTCTCTAGATCTCAACTTGTTTTAAGCAAGGAGAGACAGTCAATCTAAGGCATGTGGGAGCCTTTGGTTGCTGTTAAAAAACCAAAAACAGTTAATGGAGACGTATGTGTGTGCTTACAGCAGTGTATGGAGTTGAAGGAGGTGCATGGCGCTCAGGAAAAAACTTCCTTTGCCATGACCTGAGCCTTAACCCCATTAAACTCAATACATTTCTGCTGATTTTCTGGCTCTAGTATTGGCTATAAATGAATTAAGCTAAGAGCAGTATAACGGCAAATGTTTGACCCAGAGGTTAAGGCATGGGATTCTTGTGTGCACTCCTGAAACGCTCGGGATCAGAAATGTGCTCCACTCTTCTGATTCCACCCTCTTTACACCTTGTTGCCAGGTCTTCTGTGCAAAGCTGCTCAGAAATTTGAAATGATGCTTTGATGCTGTGGTAGGAAATGAGGAAAAATGAAAACTTTCTGTAAGAGCTAAAAACCATCCTGTGATTCTGTGTGTGTGAAAAAAAGGCGAATAAAGTTGGTGGTTCATGTGAGTTCAGACTCTGCTAAACTGGAACACAAACACATTTAGGTTTTAAATGGGAAGGATGTACAAAAAGCTCCTCCTGCCCCCTGTGAAATTCTTTATTTCTTAGTCAGAAAATAAAATAAATCAGGCTTTTTGTTTGTTTGTTTCCCCCAACAATAGTGTTCAAACACCTTTCCTACGTGCCCCTCCAGGTTATTTGTTTCCTGTCTGACTGGGTCAAGCCACCCTTACACACTGCACAGAAGCTCTACGCGGAGCTAACTGCCTCCAGAAGACTTCACTCCAGGTGCCATAAAACTTACTGCGGGCTTTGTTTACCACTTAAATGGAAAAGTGTCATCTCTGTTTACTGCACCTAAAGCCAAAACCAAAATGCATTTGATTCCGCCTGCTCTCAGGGTAACGATTATGACTGAAACTGTCATATCAAAAATCACCCGTCCGCGCTGCTGATCCTTTACACCGATGGCGAGAAAAATATACTTGGAAAAGTTTTATTTCTCACATGTTCAACTTAAACATAGGCTTGCTATTTCTGAGCAATCAATGAAACAACAGATGATAGATAACTCTTCTTTTGGTTTATTATTTTCCAGGTTTTCCTCTCCAAGCCTGGCTGCACACTGTAAATGGCAAGCACAGCTATAGTACTAGTCAGTGGTGGAATTTGATGTTTCTGTCCTTCACTATATAATTTAAAACCCGCTTTCATCCTTGGCAAATCTCTCAATTAAATAAATTAAATTAAATTTATTTAATTTAATTTAAATTAAATAAATTTAATTAAAATTAAAATCACAGTTTTTCTTGTCTTGGCATATCATTCACTAGATAGACCCATGGGGAGACACATAGCTTTCTACTGAAGAACAGGTGATGGTACATCTCTGCCCAATTCATTATTCACACAGAAAAAAAAAAAAAAAAAAGCATTAGAAGAAACTAGTCCTCCTTAGAATGAGGAAATTTTGAGCTTGCAAAGATGCAAGTCTGTATTTCACATTCAACAGGATGAGGTAACTGGGCATGTAATAACCTTTTTCTTGCAAAATGTACCAAGATCACTTTATACAGCTAAATTATTGCAATTACAATGTGTTTATTTTCTGGCCTTTAAGGAAAAAAAGAGGTCATGTAAGAATGACATGCAACAGAAGTACTCATTGTTCTGTAATATTCCTGAGCATTTGGATCTGATTTGTCAGTGCTTACATTTAGACGCTTTGTGGATCAAGGGACACTGAACGAGTTATGCTTCACTTCTATAAAAATACAGGTAAGATATTAATTTTATTCTGTAGCCTCTTTTAAGCTGAGGCTTTCACATATTGCCACATTTTCTGCCACACTGAGACACAGGTTATGGTCAAGATCTGCCAGTACCACCATAAGGCATAATGCTGATTTTAAGCTGTTACCAGACTTGGAAGGTTAGCTGAAAATTATGATGTTAAAAAACAAAAACAAAAACAAACAAAAAAAAGAGTTGCTTTCATCTGTCCTATTTTCTCAGGCATTCACATTTCCAAACTTTTCCATGCATCAGTAAGAGCTAGAAACAGACTTTCTCATGCATTAAAAAAGAGAAGCTGTGTTTCCCATGTTCCAGGAGCTGGGACTGTAAGAAGGACAACAGAATAAATTCTGGGAATTGACAATGCTCCGTAATAGAAATAACTGCTGACAGTTTGAATAGCATCACGTTCCTTTGCCTGCATAACTTTGATATTGAAATTAACTCTCTACATTCACTTCCTCTGAAAACAAAACCTTATGTAATTGGAAAACAGTAATCTAATACCATAATAGAGTTTTGTCATGGCCATTAGCCTGCATCTTCAGTGGAAATAAATATCTATTATTAGTTCAATCTATTACAAGATCTTGCAGTATTTAGGAAACTCCTTTGGGTCATCATTGCACACACCTCCTATAGTAAATCTTAAATTGTGACAAATAACGTCTTTTTTTCCATGGATGCCCACTGTCTTCTGTATCCGTTTGTCTTCCAAAAGGTAACAGATTTTTTTATGCAGCAGGGAAAATGGTGGTTAATGAATGGTAGAAAAGCGTAATTTATCCTATTAAAGGCAAGTCTTTGTTTCCCATTTCAGTGTGTTTTACACCCTGTTGATGCAGAAACAGCATGATAAATATTTTATGAACAGGAACCAGCAAACACACAGCGGTAGGATGCCGCGCTGATTAAAGAAAGTGTAAACTTAGAGACAGATCCCGAGTGCAACTACCGTGAAGCGATGCTTACTCGCGCTGGAACAGGATGTCCAGGATAGCCCTGGCGTGTCAACCCTTATCCTTTCCCCCACCTCGCCCCCCTGACAAGGTGTCTCAGATGCTCTTCTCTTTCTCCTAGCGGCCCCCCTGACAAGGTGTCTCAGATGCTCTTCTCTTTCTCCTAGCAGCTAAGCTGCTCAGGGGACCCACACCGCTGGCAGCAGCAGAAACACCCCAACTTTCTGACCCAGCTGCAGACCCCAACCCGCGACCAGCCAGCAATGGTAGATTTGCCAAAGAGCACTGTGCTAATCACTCCTGCCAGGAAAATCCCCTACAATTCCAGCTGCTTCCAATTCCTCCCAGTTAGAGTAGAAATATAACATCCCACCACCATGTTTCTTTCAAGGTCTTCTCACCAGGTCCGGCAAAGACTTTATGACACGGGGAAATGTTGGCTGCCTCCTCCTTGCCCAGCAGGACATTCCTGCCAGTCACCCTTCAGAGAATTACTGCTAATTGCAGCAAAGTGCTTCCAGCCCTGACTCCTACCACTAAACAGACCTCCCTGAGCACAGCAATCCTGTCACCTGGCAGCAAAACGACCTCTCCATGCTGGCACCGACGGCTGACAAAATGGAATAGGGATAGGTAAGCCAAGCTGCATGTTTAATGCAATTTTGCAAAAGCAAATCCCTTCCCTAACAAAGAGCTGGTGGGAACAGAAGTGTGGTGCTGGTGAGCACGAGGATATTTGAAAAATATTGTGGCCGCTCTAGTATCAGGATGTATCATGAGAATTCAAACAAGCATGAATAAATAGTAGCTACATGCCAAGACAAACAACAGGATAACTCTTAGGTGCTGAAAAATGTGGGGTGAGAAAAGTTGGAGCAGTGGCTGAAGATGGTACATTAGTCTACCTGAAGTGTATTAGCCTCCAAGTGCCTGCTCTGTGGACGGAGCTTGTTGGGTTAAAAAGAAACTCACGTGTTCCTTCGCAGAATGAGAAGTTATCCTTAATGCACTTTCTGCAAGAGTGAAGGCAAGCTGCAAACTAGCGGAAGCAAAATCCATTTTGTTATGACTTGGTCGCTGGGAGAAGGCCCGGAGTCACCCAGAGGTTAGAGATGGATTTGCCTCTTTAAACCGCTCACCCCGCAGTCGCAGGGCTGGCGCGAGAGAAGTTCGCTTCGTGTGCCACAGTGCCTGCCCCACTGCAGGTTCTCTTCCTCCTCCTCCTCTTCCTCACACTCTCCCGACCTGCTCAGCGCTTTCCCCTGAGCATGCTTAGTGGCTCCGAAGAAAAAGCGCAGTCTCATTTTCCTTTTCCCTCTGTTTTTGCAGTTTATTTGATGTTCAGCAGAGAGGAAAAGGCCAAGAGGCAACCTTCTTGCTTGCTGCTGGCTCACAGCCTTTCAGAGGAGCACAGTGCAATACCAAATACCATCATCACAACAGCCAGGCTCAGAAACACAACCTGGGTGTTGCCGTTTCACTCCTCTGTGGGTGTAGGTGCATATATGTGTAGCCCAAAAACGTTCCCAGAGAAACCTCAGTGACTGTGACTGAGTAATAATGTTAAACTGCTAAATAACCACTTCTGCTGAACAACCTTTCTGCTCTCTCCCCTTCCCATGCCAGCTTTAAAACCCTCATTGAGCCTTTATGAGGAGCAGCTGAGGGAGCTGGGGGTGTTCAGCCTGGAGAGAAGGAGGCTGAGGGGAGACCTTCTCGCTCTCTACAACTGCCTGAAAGGAGGGAGTAGGAAGATGGGGGTCGGGCTCTTCTCCCAAGTAACAGGCGATAGGACAAGAGGACACGGCCTCAAGCTGTGCCAGGGGAGGTTTAGACTGGATATTAGGAAAAATGTCTTCATGGAAAGGGTTGTCAAATATTGGAACAAGCTGCCCAGGGAAGTGGTTGAATCATCATCCCTGGAGGTGTTTAAAAGTGGGTAGACGTGTTGCTGAGGGACATGGGTTAGTGATGGTTGTGGCAGTGCTAGGTTAATGGTTGGACTCCATGATCTTAAAGGTCCCTTCCAACCTAGGCGATTCTATGATTCTATGATTGCAGAGGCACAGACTGACAGGCGAGGTTATAAAAATGTAAACAATTCTGTGAGCAGGGTTTTGCCATTGCTGCTGAGTGCTGAAAGTCTCATTCACCAGTCTGATCCTCTTGGATGGTATTTTTTTGTCTCACAGAAAGGCCAGTGTTAGATTTGTCCCTTTTTTTCTGTGATCGTACGACATTTATGTGGCTCAATTTTCTGCAACAGCACTTTAATTTCTTCAATTTAAACATTAACTTCTAGAGAGGGTTGAATTATTTGCAAATGAAATAACACATAAATTTCATTAATGTTTTAGAATACAGTGTGGGTCCCAAATGGTGCTTTTGTTCTCACAGGAAAGTCAAGTGTTCATTAAAAAGCTGAGTAGCCAGTGGTAAAATTTAGCAAAATCTTAGGAACATGTGGCTAACTGGTTTCTTAATTGTTTTCTCTTGTACATAGAATATGAAGTACAGCCCTATCATCATGTCAGATCCCTGATATGAAACATCCTTAGGAAAGAGCCTAAGTGGCAACAAAAGCCAACCGTATCCTGGGCTGCATCAAAAGCAGCGTGGCCAGCAGGGCAAGGGGGGTGATTCTGTCCGTCTGCTCTGCTCTGGTGAGACCCCACCTGGAGTCCTGCATCCAGCTCTGGAGCCCTCAGCACAGGAAGGACATGGACCTGTTGGAGCGGGTCCAGCGGAGGCCACAAAAAATGATCCGAGGGCTGGAGCACCTCTGCTGTGAGGACAGGCTGAGAGAGTTGGAGTTGTTCAGCCTGGAGAAGAAAATGTTCCAGGGAGACCTTACTGTGGCCCTCCAGTACCAAAAGGGGGCCTACAGGAGAGATGGGGAGGGACTCTTTATCAGGGAGTGTAACAATAGGATGAGGGGTAACAGTTTTAAACTGAAAGAGGGGAGATTTAGATTAGATATTAGGAAGAAATTCTTTTCTGTGAGGGTGGTGAGACACTGGAACAGGTTGCCCAGAGAAGCTGTGGATGCCCCATACCTGGAGTTGTTCAAGGCCAGGCTGGATGGGGCTTTGAGCAGCCTGGTCTAGTGGGAGGTGTCCCTGCCCAGGGCAGGGGGGTTGGAACTGGATGATCTTCAAGGTGCCTTTCAACTCTAACCATGTTATGATTCTATGATTCTATGACAAGGACGATTAGCGGTACAGTCTACAGTCATTATCATGCATCAAATCAAGAAATTATGGTTAAAAGCTATTCTTTAATGGAATATCAGACATTAAGATACTGTCGGATCACAAAAGGCAGAAAGACAGAGTGGAAATAGAAGTAAAATGACAAAAAGTTGGAAAAGGATTTTACATACTTTGAGAGAAGAAAAAAAAAACACCAGAAAAATGTAAAGCAAACTGAGGATTTTTTGTCAGGGCTACATTGCTCATACTTGGTGAGAGCTTATTCTCCATTATCACTCTGTAATTCTCCATTATCACTCTGTAGTCTGGGGAAAGGCTAGATTCCCACTTCAAGCAATTAAATGAATCCTTTTTTGACATTTGTTCTTTGTTTCCTTAACTGCACAATGCCATGAATTGGTATCAACCCAAATTGCTTGTATCAGCTCATTCATCTGTAAGGGCCACCAGGTTTCAATCCAATTCCTCTTCATCCACTGTCCTGGTGCAGTTATCTTTCAAGAATATGCATAAATTTATGCTCAGCCAATGTTTGGTTTTTGGAATACGTTTTGATGTGTGTGCAGTGTCAATGTTTGCTGAATTTCATCAAGAAATGCAAAGATGGATTTATTACCTGAATCATTAGGCTTGTACTTTTTTAGTCATTAGGTGTTTTTACCCACAATACTTTTTAAAAAATACTTGGTCACCACACAGAGGTGTTCTAACATGGTTGGCAGCACCACAAGGAACAAGGTGGATTTGTGTCCAGCTCTGGAGTCCTCAGCACAGGAAAGACATTGGTCCTGTTGGAGCAGGTCCAGAGGAGGGCCACAAAAGTGGTCAGAGGGCTGGAGCACCTCTGCTGTGAGGACAGGCTGAGAGAGTTGGGGTTGTTCAGCCTGGAGAAGGGAAGGCTCCAGGAGACCTTACTGTGGCTTTCCAGCGCCTCAAGGGAGCCTACAGGAAAGATGGAGACAAACTTTTTAGCAGGGCCTGTTGCGATAGGACAAGGGGTAACAGTTTTAAACTAAAAGAGGGAAGACTTAGATTAGATACAAAGAAGAAATTTTTTACAATAAGGGTGGTGAAAGACTGGCCCAGGTTGCCCAGAGAGGCAGTGTCTCCCAGAAGAGGCAGGACCTTGTGATTGCTTTTGGACCGTCTCCAGACCTTTTGCTGTCCACAGAGGTAAGAAAACCCATGGAAATGGGCTGAAAAGAAAATGAGTTGCAGTTGCTGACGCTAAAAGCAATATGTGCAGGAGACTTTATAACTCCCAAATTGGAGCAGAATGAATTTGGCTCCTGAATTTGCAAATTTGACTTATTTCAACAATGCAGTTAAACCTGATGCTTCAAAATCACCTAAATTCTCAGACCCAAAGCCATCAGGCCCATGATGTTTATAAACAGCTATGTCTGCCCCTGTCTAATCTCCTTATCTCCCAAATATATTGTTCTTAGCTAAGGCCTTGTCATCCTTTAAAAAAGGATCCTTTAAAAAA